>JAGSMU010000022.1:9667500-10967500 GCA_029286865.1 Teinopalpus imperialis | reverse complement strand
ATGATGATATTAATTTATCCCTAATGGGAAAGGCAAAGGACTTTAGTCCATACAGCCAGGTCTTGTTCGTATGATGGTTGGTCTGAAACTCCTACTATTGTTACAGTATATTATGATTTATGTTTATTTATATTATATATGATTGCATTAGTAGGTGTTGCTATAAATTTGTTTTGGTATAAATCAATAAAGCTATCGTTCAGGTGTTACAATTGAGTTAAATTACTTTGAAATTATTTTGAAAATGACACAAAAATATCCTATATGTAATATGTATTGATATATGTAATGTATCCTAAATAATAATATCCTATCTAAACTATGAATTAATATTAATGAATTGGTGAAATAGAAAATATCTAATCTTATAGCTATATCAAATTAAAAGATTTTTATTGTCTCTAGTGATTAAAATGGCTCACCACGACCATTATATTTCTGTTTCTTGTTGCGCACCACAAGGTAGTAAATTCTATTTTTAATTTTCCTTAAAAATCGTTGCCGGTTCAAATTCTTGAACTAATTATTGCATATATTTATGACACTGCTCTTTTATTCAGCGGTTGTGCATGGGCAAACACATAACATTATGCTCAACAAGATTTCAATACAATCTCATAATGGTGTAGAAGGAAAGAATAAACAACACTAAGCGTATAATATATTATAATATTACGTAAACAATAATATTTATATTTATATGTCATAAAGTTACAGGCGTTCTGCGCTCCTTGTATCGACTGAAAAACTTCTTACCACGGCAAACTAAAGTAACGCTCGTGCAGTCACTGATTTTCCCGATTATCGACTATGGTGACGTGTGCTACTTAGACTTGAATGCAGATCACCTCAGCAAACTCGACTGACTTCTAAATAACTGCATTCGATTCGTCTGTAATCTTTGTAAATATGATCACGTGTCTTCTTATCGTGCGAAACTTATCTATTCGTGAATGTCGCTCCTTGCGAGCACTAACCATTCTTTATTCCTTTCTAGATGCTCCCACTACCCCAGGCTATATATCTCCTCATTTTCAATATATTTGTGAAGTCAGTAACAAAAATCCTCGCTCTACGCATAATCGTCTCCTTCATTGTCCTCTTCACCGTTCTGACTTTATGCATTTTTCATTCTTTGTTGTCTATTCTTTTATGGAATGCGCTACCTACCGAAATTAGGATGGCCAATAGTCGTTTTGTAATCAAAAGAAAGCTCATTCGCGAGCTTTCTGTTTGAAAAATCATCAGCAAATTAAATTCGTCATTAATATATATGTATATATGTATGTATATATATGTATATATATATATAAATATATATATATATATAACTATATATGTATAGTATATGTATAAGTATATATTTGTTGTGTATATAAATATGTATTTATGTATCGTCTTATATTTATATATACTTAGGATAAATGCAGTTCTCATGTATACCTATGCTGTTTTATTTAAAAATGCATAAACTCAATTCAATTCATTTATTATTGGATAACAATGATCCGTTAATACATTTACATTTATACATTTAAATAAATTACAATTAATACACAACACACATAGACAAAAACATAAAACAAACAAACAAAGAATAACAATAAACAATTAGGTCTACCCCTACTCAATCTTTCTGTATCACCCAAATGTTTGACTGGGAGAAATTTATTTATTTACTAAAATTTTTTTTTGTGCAAAAAGTTTTAGCAAATAAATAAATAAATAAATATTTGCAACGTCTATAAAATGTAATCAAAATTCAATTGTTTCCAATCACAATATTTTTGCTTACCATTCCCATTACTATACCAACTGTAATTGTTCTCGAAAAGGTTGATGAATGTTGGGATATACTAATTAGACAAAAATATAAATTTAAAAACCCAGTTTGGCCTATCTAAAAATAAAATTCGTAAGTTCCGTAACGATGTCGATGAATAAGTTATAAAAACTACTATTACTTAGTATTACTAGTATTGTAAAAAGTAGTTATAAAAACTACTTTTTACAATACTAGTCATTTATAATGTACTAAATTAGAGCATGAGGAGGAGTTTTAAGTTCGTACTAAATATTACTAGAACTAAACTAATGCGTGCTCAAAATAAATTTTGTGTCATTTTCTACCTCACCTTACATCATTTTTAAAAAGAAAATTTTAACACTGCCATTTCTTTGTGTAACAAACACTTATAAAGTTAAGCTAAGGAATAAGCTTATTTTTGAATAGATCTTTTTAAAGATTTATCTCATTTCATAATATACAGCATTTTTACATATCGTACAATATGTTTTGTTCTTTGGTTGTCTCATGTTAATTTTATAAAGAAGTTTAGCATGATATGCAGTGAATTCGTAATGAGGCAATATTAAAATTTGTAAGAAAGTGTAAGGAAGATTCCAGCCAAGGTTGAAATAGATGATCCATTACTTCTTTGGTTACCCATATATAACATGATAAAGCTGATAAAAACGCATATTTTATACAAAGTTAAAAAAAAAAATGTGGGATAAAATTTTCACGGTAAAATATTTGCCTTTCATGTTCTCAAAGAGTTCTTATTCTCAATTACTTTGAGAGCGTTTGTGGCTAAGAACTACATGGATGTCACGTCAGCGCAACACCCACTGTAACATTTTCATTAAACTGTGAATTTTTGTTAGTAAAAGAAGAAATGACCTATTTTTTTTAGGGGATTGATCTTTAAATATTTAATTAATTATCTATTAGTATTAACTCAAAATAACTTGTTGGGAATAATAAAATAAATTACACCTTCTCCTTAATCACGCACAGACTAGTAAATAGATGCCTCCCTATATATATATATATATATATATATATATATATATATATATATATATATATATATATATATATATATATATATATTACATATTACTTTGTTAACTATAGTATAATAGTAATGTATACATCACATAAAAACGTAATAATATTTTTTTTAATAATATTTATTATTTATATATCGGTGTTGGGTCGCATTCAGTTATCCATTCAACGACATTAGGTTTTGTTAAGCTTAATATGTTGTACAATTTTAACAGCGGAGTAGTTGATAGACTACGTAGTAAGTACTAAATAGAAGATTATTTATTATATTTTGTTTTTATTTTTGTAAATTAAATTTTGCTTCCTGTCACCGTATATTATTATATTTATGACATATATTTAGATATAGTGAGTTAGAGATAGATAGAATAAACATTCCAATAAACCGTAAAAATAAGCTTAACTTCAGAATGCATATAGCAATAAATGATTAGTTTCAGCCGTCCTTTTATACACGCTTATTATATAATGCTTTGGAATGACGCTTTGTGTTGGTGTAGTTTAAAGAAACATATATGGATTTAAATAGATGTTTAAGAGTAATACGATGTATATAATACTCCTTATATAATACAAATTATTTGTATAGTTTGTAGTTCAAAGTGTATATATGAGTAAGCATATACTAAGTTGGTGCGTTTTTCTGTCGAAGACTACATCATCAATTATCATCAGGTGGGAAGCACTCGCTTAAATGAACTAAAAGACGAATGCATAATATTAATGATAGCTGCTAATGGGAGAGGTCGGTATTGATTTACGCTTACGGCGGCACAGCTGTGACATCGGAAAAAGATTTTCAGCCTTGCCCCACTGAATTCAATTTTCCAACTCTGTTTTTTATAATTTATTTGAAACGTATTACGTTTCCTATTTTATTTTTAATATTTCGGTTTAGAGATTCGATTGAAGAAAGTAATAAATAAAAATAGTGGTCATAAGTTGCTTGTTCCAATAATTTATTGCTTTAGGATTTTTTACGTAAAAAGAAGTTACTAAATATCATTTGTGAAAACCGCACATGTCAATGACAATGTTTATCAGACACGATTAGCACATACAACCTCTCCAGATATTGGCATAAAAGATGAGAAAATTCATTTACATAAATGTTTTAAAATAAAGAATAAAGTCATTGATAAATTATGTTATTATAGGATTTTGGCTATATCTTAGTTTTGTGTAGAAATATGTAAAATATTTACAATTTTTAAACGTTTATTAAATAAATTGATACAATAAGCCCATAACAATAATATTACAGTATTTAATTTAAAGATTTTTTATAACATTAATTTTGTAGTTTAATTTGTTTCTTTTCCTCGGCACAGCTAACAGTGCAGTATTGCGCTTTGAGCTTTTCGGTGAACTCCGGATCGTCCCAGCCCCATAAATGGTGAGTACCGTCACCAGTACGCAATGTTCGTTGTTTTATAATTTCAGGAGATACAGCCTTTAAGTCGTAGGCCTGGCCGATCTGAAAAATGTTAATTTTATAAGTAAAATTATCATACCGGCGGCGTCTATTGATTTAACTATTTGTTGGACGTTTAAGATATATGTATAGACTATTTTTAATTCTTTAAGCCTGTTAATATAATATTACACAACTAAGGCCTTTCTCGCCGTGCTGGGCAGGTGCGTGCGCTAGTGATGCAGCTTCCTATGATTGGCTATCGGTTTCTGAAACGGTGCTGTGATGTTCTTTATTACCTTTCCTGGATATTTTTAAAATTTTATTTTATTCAATCAATCTTTTCACGATAATCATATAGTCAGGAGGGCTGTTGGACTATTTTCGAAAAGCCATTCAATTGACTTCCCACTTCAACAGCCGCGGCGTCGCGTAGCCTCATTCGGGTTTGTTTAAATAGGGTTCCAAGTGAACAGTTTCCTATTATTTTGAAAAACATATAACAATATTTGCAACGATACCAAATATCGTGCGATGGGTGCTCCCCGAATAGAGCTTGTAGGTATATTAAAGTAGAATCGCTAGCATCTGGCACGAGTTGTATAGCCCGATTAGTTTTTATGTAAAGTCTAGGACCGTAAACTACATCGCAGGTGTTAAGAGAGAGGCTAAGCCTGACACTTGAGATATCTTCTGATGATAGTTTGTTTATTTATTTTTTACATATTTGATAAATTTGTATTTTGACGGATTCAAATCTAATTTTTTCTTTTTTGTCCAGTCTTTTATGACATGTAAGTCATCAAGACTCAGCACGACCAAGTCATTACGATGAAGCAAGAAAAAACGCGAGTTAGTCATTGTGAATGCACAAATCCTTACAGCAATTCAATGTATCTCGCATACACGACAGCTAAAATATCTGTCATGGAGAGTTTAAGATAAGCATACATATAAAATTTTAACAAATTAAATAACTCATGTTAATAGCGATAATATAGAACACTAAATATGAATGTAATGTAACAACATTACCCAGTTTTTCTGTTTGGTTGAAGGACTATAGTTAATAAAAAAAATATGACGAAATAACTAGTCTGGCCATAAATACTGTTCGAATAGAATATTTTTTTATTTTTTGCTGAGACTAATAAATATGTTGGTATAAATTTTAATAATATTACATTACTTCATTAAAAAAAATGCTTTTTTTAACAGAACTAATGGCCGGACTAGGTATATACTAAAATAAAAACTATCTATTACATGAGCAAAAATATTAAAAACTTTTCTCTTAAACATGTAGGAAGATATAATTTCATAGCATTTGATTTTTAATCAGTAATGGCATATTTTTAATATTTCATTAAACGCATAGACACGAAACTCACAGATCGACTTTATTTAATTTAATTTATGGACAGTATCTAAAGAAACGTAAATACGTAAAAGATATTGGATATATTTTCTTATTTTATTATATGGTAACAAATTTACCTTAGCCATTGCTTCAATGAACACAATAGTTGGCGTTAACATATTGATGAGAGGGTGCTCACTGGCGCGGTAGTCCCATGGGAACGCATGGTGGTAGTTGTGGAAACCTTCCACGCAGAACATCCACACGGCGATGTTCTCTCGAGGGTTCAGTGACCTTTTGTAAAAATCAATATGTTATTAGTATCTGGTTCGAAAATGTTGTTTTACTTACATACATATGTTATTTCCTAATTCGTTTTATGATGCCATTTTTGAACAATTCTAGAAGTGATTTAAGTATTTTTGTTGAAGCATTCAAAATCTAATCTGAACCGTTTTAGCCATATTGTTTATGTTCTATTTTATTTGTTAAAAGTATTATATACTTTTTGAATTGTGTAATTAAAAGTAAAGTTAAAAATTTCTGTTTAGTTAAGTAAATAATGACTTTATTTTTTTAAAAATAATTTTCCCTTTTAAAATGCACCATCCATATACAGACTAAATTTACTGTTACTAATTTCTATGCAGATAGATTCACTAGAATAACCGAGGTTCTATAAAATGATTTGAATATTACTCTCGCCGAATTGTGACCTTTTTGGAGCTGCGCCAACATGAAAATTGTCGAGAAGTCGTTAGGATAGATGACAAAGAATAAAGAATTTTATTACGAGTTGTGTGAATTATGCCATTAGGCATGTATTTTTCGTGTGTCGTAAAAGAAAATATGTATAATATTTTATTAAATATGTAATGAATATTTAGTTTAAATGGGTATTTTCTATTTAACGATGCGTGGCAGACACTATTTCAGTTAGAAGATACAATACAGAAATTAGTAAATGTTTACCAATAGTTTAAATAGTAGTTTTGTAATGCTCTCGAGATAATATCAATACTTACTTGAGTGGGTACCTATTTTTAAAAAATGTATACATCTTTAACACTATGACTATGTAATGTATACATATATACACTTTTCTTTAAATAAAAAGGTACTGTTGCTCTTTTCATTTTGTTTTTAATTTGATGGCTATAAAAATCTAAATATGCCACTAACTACTCCATCCATCTTTCAGATATAGTATAAGTTGTCAAGTTTTTAGTTCTGAAAATATTTTTTCATTGATTTATTTGAAGTATTTTTTTACCCAACTATTCAACAGGAATCAGGCTTGAAAAAATCCTAGAATCGATTTTCAACAGAAGCCTTTATTTGTGCTACATGAAAATTGTTTTTGTTCGGGTTCGAGTGTTATTGTTTCAAAACACTGGGGACGGTAAAATTTAAAGCAATTAATTTTTATAAAAAGTTAAGATTTTTTAGTTTTGGGTCGGGGCTCTGATTGTCGATCAAAGTGAACCGGGGGAACATGGCAACACCGAGTGGTCTTGTTTTGCCTGTCCGCCTCCCCTAGCACCCTCAAAGCATATCGTGGGTGCTAGGAGAAGCGTTCATCCCCTGGGACATGCTAAGATTTTATGCAGTAAAGCACTGGTGCATACCATAAGCGATCCCTGAGCAGGATCTCAATGCACCGAGGATGGCTATTCAGGAGGTTTTAACGGGTAAAAATCCCAAATAACCCTGACTTATCTTCTAAAGGCAGGGTGCTAACTGAAGTAGATAATTCATGCTGTCTAGACTATTTTAGAACATGTATAATCGAGAGATAGATTTAAGTGGCAACTGCCTAATGGTTTAGGGTATGGTCTTCGAAATTTATGGTCGTAAGTTCGAATCTGCCATTCGTCTATTGTTGTGAACCATCTCCTAGCACAAGTATTTAAGCTTTTAAGTGTTTAATGGGAATATTAGTATATTATGAAAAATAATAGCACTGCTAGTATTTTTCATAATAAATTAAAAAAAAAAATGTGAACTAATTTAATTTGTGTAATTGTGTTGCCACATTTGTGAACCAATTAAAAAAAATTGCGGCCAGTGCAGATGAAATCTGTTAATATGAACAAACAGATGATTAGGTTAAGTAGGATATAGGTCAGGAGAACATCAGTTATTTTATTAAAAAGATTCACTTACTTGTCATAAGGTCTGTATCCAAATTTATGTGCGAAGCTGTTAACGCTCCATACGACATTGATGCCAAAGGTATATCGCATGATGGTGGGTATGAAGAAAGCATTTAGCCAGCTTTCGTTCCAGAAATACACCGGAATAATAGTTGGCAACACGAAGCACAGTATTGGCATAATTTTCATGTAATGCCTGGTGGTCAGAAACGTAAATTTGCATTTTTTAATCAAATGCATATAAAAATACACGAATAAACACGAGAGTTATCCTATGAGCGTTCCGTTTTTCATCGGATGAACGGAATCCTAAAAAAGCATCGTTAATTCTAAATGAGACACAAGATCAAACGAATGGTGTAATAATGTAATAATAGCGTAATCTTTAATGCGATGACCAACGGATGGCTTTGGTTTTATTTTTAGAAACGAAGGAAAGGAAGAAAATTATTCTTACTTCTTTTGGAACATAACTACAGGATCTTCATAAAGGTCGCTAAGATCGATTCGTTTTCCGCCCTCAATGACTTCGGGACTCTTTTTGCAACATAACCAGCCCATGTGTGAAAAAAATAATCCTCTCTCAGCATTATGTGGATCTGCATCCGTATCAGCATACTTGTGGTGTGTGCGGTGATCACGAGCCCATTCGAAAATGGAATCCTGGATAATTAAAATATTTTTTATTAAAATAAACATTTTGTGCTCTAATTGAGTACTATTTATTGAGAACTACATGACCGAAAATATGGCTGGCCAGAAGCAAATGTTATATTATTATGAAACATAACTAAAAAGAAAATATCGTGATGACCTGATCAATTTCGATATGACATATGTACATATATACTACTAACCAAAACCCGAATATGAACTATTTGTGATTCATAAATTTTGTTTCTTGACTGTGGATTTAATCAGATTTTTTACCAGCCAGTAGTTTTAAAACTATGCCAAGCCATCGTGATCACTATGGTTCATAGAAACCTATATTCATCCGGGACGATGAATGATTCTTACCTCTGCGCGATTGAGAATCGACATCTCATAATAATGAGTTTGTCTTGACATGTAATTGTTTCACTTACTCTTTTTCCAGGCAAGGCGCACTGGAACACGTGGCCCGCCCTTATATTCGTCCCCTATTTCAACGTGGCCACCGGACTCCCCCAAGTCCACCATCAGAAAGCTATGTGGGCCAGGAGTACGAACACTCAGAGGTACCAACCCCATGCAGTGGATCAGGTCTATGGTTCCGCTACCGACCACAATTTGTCCGCGAAGGGTAGGGAGAGCTGCGTATCCCAATACTCCTCATCGCGATACGGACACCGCCAGACCCGTCACTTACACTCCCACGATTGTCCATGGTGTGCTCGTAACTGGAGCAGCCATTCCTTCCTGACCAGCCCACCGCCGTAGGATGGCCGTGTATGGGTTTCTTTCATAGTGGATGACCAAGTCACGGCTTATGAGCCCTCCCTCCGCAACAATGCGTGAACCCTTTCGGGGGTGTAGAAATTGAATCTAGGACTTGACTGTCAGCCAAACAATCTTTAAGGTAATATAGTAGGCATTTCGCCCTTGTTTATTACGAATTATAAAAGCCAATAAAAGTTTATTAAATTTTTATAAGGATTTATTTCGTGCGCTCTCAGGGTTATGGCGATAGTAATTGCTTTTCTGTGAGTCGTAAAGTCGGTTCCATTAAATTTCGAAAATGGCATCCTATTCCTACAGTTGTTTCGTAGTAAAAATTGTGAGGAGCGCATGGCCTACGTGGCTTTTGAGAGGCAGGTTCAGGGATAGAGTTTTGATAAATAATTATTGGTTTTTATATAGTGGATATGAGGTTCGAAATGAACTGCCTATGATTGGATTTGGATGACTATTTGTAATACTGTAACATAACCTGTACAATAGTTGTCATCTAGAGATATGTAGAAGTTTGTTACAATAGTTGAAAACAATCATGATAACATCATCAGGTTATTAGAACTCTACTTACATAGAACTCGCTTTGTGCTTGTGTTTTCCTGAAACTCTGCGCTTTATACAAGCTTTTTATACTTTATACTTATTAGAAATGGCTATCGAGTATCGAATTTTGCCCACAATATCAGCAGAGGTCAATACTTCTGTAACACTTATTGTTTGAATTTAACCAACAATATGTGACGTAAACGTTTGGGTATGGACACTCTCTTGGCTGAGCCAGTTTTTGTGGCTCTATCAAAGATTAAGAAACAGAAGTCTTTTCAATTTACGGTTACATGCAATATAAAATTAGTAAATAACCATTCATTCGCTATATAAAGCATAGAAAAAAGTATTTATATAAACGTGTGTATTTAAAATCCAGAGTATTTGTAAAAAAACGAATTAATATCAGAAAAATATTTTTTATCGACGATGATTACTGCCTAAACTACTTAGTTTTATGGTTTGAATTTCCGCTTAAAGGTTTTCGTTTAAATATATATTTTCATCGTCATCGTTATTACATTTACTAGGTGAACATCTAAAAAAATACGCAACTATTCCGAAATATTTAATTCTGTGTATAAATTACTGTCGTTTACAGCTTTTAGTTCTACTCTAAAATATTTTTAAACTATTAGTTTTATCGTGTTAAAGCGAGATTAAACTAAAGTGTTGGAAATGTTCGCTATTAACGTTTTGACATTTAATTAATTTACCATTTTAAATGTGTTGGAGATTTAAAACTGCTTACAGCGTGATGGAATTGACCAAGATGTGACCCAGATTCATCATTCGGCATCACGTATGCTTAATGCCGAATGATGAAATAAAACGTTTAAAATTTTTTAAATCGAAATTGAATGGAAATTCTCTGAAATGTATTTTAATAATTTGCTACATTTATGTTATGAAATCTCTAATAGGTTTTTTGATTTAAAATTGTTATTTTTAATATATTATTTTTATAGAGCTATTATTTATTAATAAAAAATTATGATATATATTATTTATCAATCATAATTTTGAGAAGTTTTAGTTGTACTATGAAAATAATAGTTTAGCTTAGCAAAAAATATTGATAAATATTGCACTTAAACTTATTCATTGCAGCTTACTTAAGACAGTTTGTTAAGTCACTTTCGCAGCAATACCTGGTGTATGCTCAATCATGAGAGCAGAAAGTCGTACCTTCATCTTATGGCATGTGTAGGCAGTAACTTACTTGAAAGCCCATAGTTTGCCAGATCATTAAAACGGTTCTTAGTGGAGTCCGTGCTTTGAAACATCGGTGCGTCCACAGACGATGCGACCCCGCTCCAATACCTATTGCACACATAAGGTGCACGGCGAAAGCTGAAAAATAAAGAACAAGTCAAAACGTATGACGTCATTGCACCGTAAAGTTAGATTCAGATGTAAATAATTTTATAATCTTTTTCGGATTGTGAATCTTGAATTAGTATTCAAGATTAATAACTCTCTCAAAGGCTATGAATAACCTTAGTATATAAAATGTTTATTTTTTATCTTTAGAATTATATCATTATACTAATTACTACTTCATTATGCCTACTATTAGAGATAAAGGGAATTCACACTATATGGGTAGGATTACATGTTCACTTTATATATGTATTCATATAAATATTTTTTTTTCTTTATTTACTCTTAATTGCATTAACCTTAACAAAGTTCACAAAGGTTGGACTTAATGCCCATACAGATAGAAGCGTTGCTGGAGTTTCTTGCACCACTTCTCCAGCGCCCACGCATTCTGAAGTGGTGGTACAGGTAGTTAATAATAATAGTGATATTAATTAAGACAACCCTCTGTCAGAAGCAACTGACCGAGCCGAGGTTCGGCCCTCTCGGGCACCCTTGAGTCAGACGCTCTCGCGAAACAGGGTAACGGTCCAAGCCGAAGCTCCCTCTCCGGAGCCCTTGCGCTGCAGCGGCCATCAGCCCGAAAAAAAAAATGGACTTAATGCCAAAGGCATTCTCTAGCAGTCAACCCAAGTACTGTAGTCAAATATTGTAATAATACATATCAACGTTCATAAAAATTGTAAATAACATTTTATTACAATTTAACTATCCTCTCTAGAATTATCCGAAATTCACAGTACAAATATCTATATATAAATGTGAAATTTTCATTAAACGAAAATACTCTTTTGCAACACCTCGATCGAGTGTAGCTGTACCAACAACAGGCCACCATAACGCAATTTCCTTTCGATTGTTTCCAATTGTGACCAACATTGATAAAACAGTCCAAGATTTTTGAAATGTATTTATTCCTCATATGAGTTATGTTATGGACGAGTAGAAAACATGCGATGAAAAATTTTATCACTATACGATTACAAATAACTGAAGAAATTAATTGGTTAATGTTATTATATCTTTTCTACATATGTACTTAGGATAATCCCTATTGATATTTATTTATGAAATCTATGTTCTTTACGAGATATTAGTGATGTAAATCTACTAATATTTCTACAATGTTAAATTTACGAGTACATTCCAAATAATGTTTTGATTGAATATAATTTTTTTTTTATTCAAATGTAGAATATACTTACCGAAAGCATTTGTTTGCCATTTTGCAGAAGTAAATGCTAAATATAATCCATACACGGAGCTTATATGTAAGTAGAGGAACCAGAAAATGTTGAACCACACGTATTCATGCTTCTTTGGTGTGGCCTTTCTGAGTTTCGAGACATCTTTGGCTAGACCCAAGTCTGGAGTCTGAGTATCGGTTTCAAATACTACTCCACTGGGTGTTGGATCGACGTTAGGGGGCATGTTCCTGTCAAATTATATTTTTAAAGACTTATACATGACCATTTGTAGTAGAAATATATTCATTTGCTATACAAAGTATGTAAACTAAATACCCTAGACACTTACTTATCAATATAACACAAGACTTGTTGGTACCTACTCAACCGTTAGTTTTGTAGCTAAATTTTTTTTTAACATTTTATAAAAAAATGGTGAAGATGGCTTTCCTTACAAGTTTCCTATTGCAAAAACAAATATATATAGGAAGTCGTGAACCGTATATAAGTTTAGATATCTAAGCTACTTTAGAAGACTATAGATATCTGAGTTTATATGACGTCGTAAAATCAAATTCCACTAATGGCGCATTTTATAATAATATAACAGTGGGTTCTTTTTAAAAAAAACAGTGGAATCTGAAACCTAAATAACCTAAGTATTCCTTACTTAACGAATATTTTGGTGCAGCTTTACTCTAGCACGTAAAAATAACATATGATAAAAATTGTTACTCACCTTAAAGATAAACACTGACTAATTTAATATAGTTTGCCCCTTTCTATTTATACGAACTGAAACAATTGAGTTAAAATGGGAATTTGAATTTCCAATTGAATTTAAATGCGTGATCTAGATGTTGAAATGCAATATTTAAAGACTTCAAGAAGTGTTGTAATTAGAGTAACGAAAATCACTAATAACACTGATTAGTTTTTAAGGTTCTGTAGCCAAAAGCAATTAATTGGAATTTCTACTTTGGTCCTCAGGGGTGGAAACGCATCACGATTCCATATCGAGTATGAATATAGCTATCATGGGCCAGTCATTGTTAAACAGTGTGTTCGTTTGCCATCTTCAATACAATAAAAGTGGTACTATCACACTAATATAACACACAATAACTACGACTGGATTGTCAAGGCCTGAACGACGGGAAAGTCTACACCATTTATTTATAATAAGAGTACATAACATTTTAATTACAAAAAATAACATTCAGAAAACCACAGAGGTTTGTCGAGAATGTTACTCGACAATAATATTTTCAATAAAAATGTTAAGCAATACATTCAAGTACCTACATTAATAACTAAAAATATAATACACTGAAAATCTTAATTTACACACACAGAAGAAGAAGAAGGTGGCTAGAAAGAGCACCGATGCATTCAATGCATGTACAGGTTGTTCAAGAAATGAGATTTTAATTTTTGCTTTATGTTTTTAACTGTGATGCATTCATATCATTAAGAATGCGTGGTATAATAGCTATTCTGAATAGTAGCATGACACTGTTGTGTTTCGAATGGTGAATGACTTATTAACTGGTAACTTGTAATTTTTATTTTTAAATATATAATTCATAATAATGAATGCGAGAACGAAGGAGTACGTCTTTATTTGAGGCCTCCGTCTCATTATAACATCCTGCGCATATCATATTACTTTGTGTCAATTCGCAGATGTCAATGTGATCGGAATCAGTCTAGAAAATATAGTTTATGATATCCTCATAGTAAATTTCAATATAGCATTAGACAATTACATAAATGTTGCCGCAGAGGACAATCGTGGATAAAACGTAGTTAGTTTCTAAGCCGAATTCCGTGCGCCTGGGTCTAGTAATTTCCGCTGCAGCATCCGAAAGTCGTCCGTATCTATTAATGTTGGAATGAATATGTCGCACGCTATTCTAATGATTTAATATTGTTACCCGAGAAATATATTGTTATTATGCGAAGACAGATTGGGCACATTATAAAGGTTGATGACCCCGTGTGTGTTATTTGTTGATGATGTGACATATATTTAACTGGTTTGTATTGGTCGACGTAAAATAATTGAAACTTGTAAACTTGTGTCCCTATAAGATATTAGGTAACTATGTTTTTAGTTCCCTCACAATCTAGAATGGAAGAAATATGAGAGCATATTTGCATGTACTAAAAATGTATACAAATATTTTAAATGTATCATCATAAATTTTGTTTTTCGTTTCCTTTTACGTGGTACAGTCACACTAACAAACGGCTCGGTCGGGGAAGGACCACGCTGTCACAGAATATGCAGTGTTCCGTTTGTTAGGTAAAGAAACTGGAGACCTTATTAAAGCTGATAAGACCTTCATCTTAGTCTTCATAGTAACAATGTGCATAAAGTGTTTATTAATAATATATATAAAGTTTATATTATTCATATTTGATATATTTGATAGAAGCCAACTTTCAAGGCAATTTATTGTTCAAAAAATTTGCTTTTATGGAACAATATTCATTTACTATTAACATTATAGAGAAAATGTTATTTATATGTGTAATAAGAACTCATTTGTTGGTATTAAATGAACGAGTTTGTTGGAACAAGAAAATATGTAGGTCTAGCAATCGACCAACAATCTAATTTCAAAGTTAAATTACAAGCTGTATTTATTACAGCAATGTGTCTGTTTAACGATCACCACAAGTAGCTGCTACGAGTTTTGGGCTTAGTGTTTTTCATAACATATTTTTAAATATGTTATGAAAAACATTATTATTTATTAAAGGTAGTTTATTCTTTATACATGCATTTGCCTTCTGATTGCGGCGGTTGAATCCATTGCCTCATCGGCGATGGCGGTTAGAAAAAATGTCTACTGCTCGGATTAAGACCTATAATCATTTATGCAATTTCTAATATCTACAAACCTGGCCTTACCGAGTATGTAATGTAACTTCTAATGTTTACTTCTCTTGAATCGGAGAGATACTGAATAATTACAACAGACAAATAATTTCTTTAATTATGCATCGAACCCAGACTAATGAAGTCCAGTAAACGGATTGAGGTGACGTTTTCAACCAATTATAATTTGTTTTAACACATTCAACACATTTCTTCACTTTTTCTTCACTTAGATACAATCTGTACTTACTTGGAGATTTGTCACCACTTGGAAATGTTACTAGAAATGAGTAGAAAAAAGTAACCGCTTTGTGTCCCAGATTCCCAGCGGATTTACTTGTTTAATCCTTTATTCGTGTACCGTATATAGGACACCTATTGCAAAGTAGCATACTTATTTTTTAGTTTCGCTTCTGGGTTGAAGGTTTAAAAGTATCTGAATTGTAAGATTTAAATAGCTTTGTTGTTGCAAAATAGGGCACAAAGAAGTTTTTGGTGGAATAACATTATTAAAGTAAAGAACAACTGTTATCTATATATATATCTATATATATATATAATTCCTTATTTTAGTTTATATTTTTATAATATTATATTCATTAGATATTAATTAAAACTTTTTTGTTATTACATTAAGAGTAACAAATGAGCACACAGTTCACCTGATGGTACATCTACATTCATCCTTGATAAGGAATCATGTATATATATCATCCTTCCAATCAATCCTTGAGGACTGAGATGGAATTAATGTTATTATTAAATTATCTAGTTTTAAAGGGATCCCTGCACTCACCAGACGAAAAACAGCAGCATTGTGCTGCTATTTTACGCTAGTTTCTGTGAGGGCGTGGTCCTACCCTGATCAAGCTACCCTATTCATTCTGCACCAGGAAACAACCTGCAGTGTAGCTCTACTACTTAAAACTAATAATAATATTAAAAAAAATCATTTCAGTCTATATATATATAGGTTGCTACTATATATTGTGGCACTTTAAATATATATAAATAATATAATATAATATCGAAACTCAAGGTACGTTTTCGTTGCGGAAGTTCGATCATAAATTATGACACAGTGAGATAAAGTTTTTATAAGTTTCGTCACAAGCAATATGGTTTTCTTAAAGAAAACTTTTATTGATAGATCAATTAGCAAAGTTTTTTCCGAAAACACTTCATTTGTAACATAAAGTTGTGTTCAGAAAAAATATTACATACATATAATATACCAATTTTTTATTTTATTTTAATATTCCAACCAACAGAATATAGATTATTCACAAATACAGTTCATTCCACTTAAATCATGTAGATTGAAATTAGTTATACGATAGCTTAAGATTAAAAGAACATGAATTA
The DNA here is from genome assembly GCA_029286865.1 of Teinopalpus imperialis. NCBI lineage: Eukaryota > Metazoa > Arthropoda > Insecta > Lepidoptera > Papilionidae > Teinopalpus > Teinopalpus imperialis. The sequence goes on along the minus strand of JAGSMU010000022.1, from coordinate 10,950,911 downwards.
TTTATACATGCTAAATAAACTAATTATGAATTATGACAATGACAAGTTTTCGTAGCATATTACTTCCTTAAATCGGAGTGTTCAGTTTTAATAATTTTAGCTTTAAATGTTTCTAAATGATCACTAAAGAAGTCAATCTACGTGACCTGGATATGTTCTGTATGACAATTTGTGGATTAGACTACCGCGATGTATACGACAGGGATCTTTAAATGATATCAGGGTTATCCATGGAGAACGAGTATGATCGTATGTACACTAATTGAACAATTTCAGCATGTAGCCACCAGTTACGAATACACTCATTAATTTTGTTTTGCCCACCTTAACAAACTTACATACATTAAGTAGAGAACGTACGAGTATTCGTCGCAAAAGCAAATATACCATTTAGGAATATATACCATCGATATTCTTCGGTACGAGTAGTTAATGTCAATGCGTTGTAATTTTTTTTTAATATTTACTTGTTTATTATCATAAGTATAATTGTAATAGACATTTAGCCAAAATATTTGTTATTGTAATTATATACGATGTTTGAATAGGCAGGGCAGTAGCAGGCGGCATAATGACTCGTATATATTAATCGTTACATTACTAACAAAAATTAATCGTAATCGTGATATACTTCATGGAACACATGTCACATTTATAACAAGAAATTAAATATCGTATACAGTTTATCTATAAATAATGTATTATATAATGACAGTTATTTAAGTATAGACAGTATATAGATGGACAGTAAATGGTTGTTAGTATTTTTGGATTTAGATTTAGATTGTACATAATTCATGTTTATCGGAAAATAATGTCACGCCCTGCCCAGGGGATCGGTCGCTACTGGGTAGCTTTACTGAAATGGAATGTAAACAAATTTCCGGGTTGTGTCCCAGTTACTCAACGAATTTGCTTTTCCAATCCTCAGTTTATTTAGGGATTTGTCTTAGGCTAGATGTTGGGGACAAATACGTGGTATTTATTTAATAATAATAACAATATAAAAATTTAGGAAATAAGAATAAAAGAATAGCTTAATAAATAATTGAAGCTCACCATGCCAAAGACGAATAACGAGGTGTTTTAGATGAAAATTTTGTGAACAATGAATTGGTGTTTTAGTTATACATTGAAATAAGTTTTTATTTTAACGAACATAACACTGTAACCTGGCACCAGTAATACTCTGCTACTTATAGTTAAAACAAAAGGTTTGTAAAGTTGAAGAAGATGGCACAGTACCAAAACATTCAAGTCTGTACGGACATAGCTAATAAATGTTGTAGATCTGAGTAACTAATAGGTCATTATCCATTGAGACCTTGTTTCTTTATCCAGACTATATGTTAGCGTTAGATATAAGTAAGCACTATCATCAAATTACCCGTGTGCTTATTTGTGTCTCTACCTTAACGAAAAGTAGGGAATATAAGAAGTTCGCATTTTATTTAACTATGTAGGCTACTGTGATACTTACAATCTGTCACGTAATACCATTTTGTTCAAAGCTTTTATACTTTAGGCGAGTTCAAAAACGGTTGAGGCTTAAACATTATTGGCAAGTAATTTATTGTGTCATAAAACCATTGAATGATGAATGATGAAATGGACCAGTGAAGTGAGTTTAGATATAGTAATAAACATAGTAGTATGATTATTACTTCATTGCTTATTAATTGCTAATTCAATGCTTATTACGTCATTGTAACCAAAACATAGTATAAAATAATGTATGTACATACGCGCTAATCTTGAAAAGTACTAAAAAGATTTTGTGTATAATTTTGCTTCTGATTAAACAGATTTTCGGGATGATTTGTATTTATAATTAATACATGTATAGCGTCTAAGTGTAGAAATATACTGTTTTTTCGTACAAACCCATTTTGACACTTGTACGAATTCCGAGGTACTCACAGGATAATCGTAATAAGAAGTACTATTTAAAGTGTACCAGTCTTTATTAAATAATTATATAATAGTTAAATTAAAAATAAACTACTCAAAACAAAATAGGGCCCGCCATGTTTTATAAATGAATTTGACAGATTCTTTTTCTTTTTTCAGTTTTTATGACAAGGAATGAATAAATTAAGGTTTTTGAAAGTTTTTGAACATTAACAAGAGTAAGTTTTGCCAATTTTATGGAATTTGGTAAAAATTTACAGTTTTTAGGAAAGTTTATAGAAATGATTGATTTAGGTTAAGTTTGATTTTGATTTTTATTATTGACTAAATCAATGAGTTTGATGGTGCTTAATAGCGAGTAGGTCCTCCTCTGTTCCGTACGCACTCTCTGAATCTATCTGGGACACTTTCAATCAAGTGGCTGATGTTTTCCTCGGCTCCCAACACAATTTTAGGGAGTTTATGAGCTCTTGTCGATTAGTCACATTACTGAAGTTCGATTTGAGGCTTCTTTTCAATTGGTCACACAAATGTTCAATAGGGTTCAGATCGGGACTCATGGCCGGCTACGGTAAAACCGTAATATTGGCTTCAGAGAGAGCTCTATGGGTAGTTCGCGCTGTATGTGGGCGAGCATTGTCTTGCATAAAGACGAAGTTTTCACCCACTCTTTTTGAAAATGGGATGACATAGGACCGAATTATTCGATCGACATACCGGGAGGCAGTGTTGGAGCCATCTTCCAGAATTACCAGCTCAGTTATACCGAGCAAGCTTATTCCAGCCCACACCGTAACATTTGGACCTCCAAAACGATCCGTTCCATGTATGGAAGGTTCTGAAAAACGTTCTCCTTCTCTTGTCCACACGCGCACTCGACGATCATCGCTGAAAAACTTCACTTTACTTCGTCCGTAAAGAGTACATTTCTCCAGTTGTCCATTGTCCACTCCGCATGCTCGCGAGGAAACCTCAAACGTGCTGCACGATGCGCTCTTGTCAATTTTGGACGAATAACATGAGATCTGGAACGTTGTCCGTCTTCATGGAGCCGATTTTGAATGGTCACTAATTCGTGTGCCAGTCGATTGCCGCAGTCCATTTTGTAAGACGCGTGCGGGGATCGTACGCTCTCGACGTGCAGTCAATCTGATATACCGGTCTTCCTGGACGGCTGTGATTGCGCTGATCCAGATCTCCTCGCGACACTACCTGTCTCTAGAAAAATTCCCACGCGTTTCGAATAGCTCGTCGCGACACACCAAGACGTCTTACCACTGATCTCTGAGATTCTCCCTCCTTAAGCGTAAACACTGCTCTTGTTGTTGTTTCCACATCCATATGACGCCGAGAACCATGCATAATGATCGCGAGTAACACCGAAATCAAGTCTAAATGAAAAAACTGCGACTGAAACATTCAGAATGTGACTGAGAATTTGAGTAATAAACGTTTTTTGGAGTACTTCACTTTTTTGTCTACTCACCATTGTATTCCTGACTTGAAACATTGATAACGTTAGATAAACGTGTCAACAATACTTCGAAATGTTTAACTTCACTATTTACTACCCAACAATTTTTTTAGACGAAATTCGAGATTAACTTCGAGTGGGCCCTATTTTGTTTTGAGTAGTTTATATCAGTTTCCCGTGCCAAGGAATTAATTAAAAGGAAGTTTCAGATACATGTTATTTGGAATAGGGAGGAATATTATATTAACGATAACAGAAGCCAAGTTCATGTATCACCCTTAATAACAAATAAGGTTGTATTTTTCTTCATTTAAATAAATGGAATGTTTTTTGGCTATATCCATGGGTAAGTGCTACTTGTATATCTAAGAGCGAGAAGTCTATGACGATTCCTTTTTTTAAGTTGTTTAACAGTGGCAGAGTAACGCTGTATTCTACTGCAACATGAATGGGTTGCCTCAACAGTGGAAGGACCACGTCCTAAACATAAGTAAGAGTTCTGAATCATCCACTTTATTACTAATGGAATGAATACAGATTTCTAATTTTAAACTTTGACAAAAAAACGCAAGGGCTATTGAGTTTGAAGTTTGTTGAAGTTTGGAGTTTGAAGGCTTTGAAGTTTTGTCAGTTTAAGAATTGGGGTCCCAATTGACTTCCCATGTTTATTTATTGCTTCAGTTACTTCTGAGGAATCTGTGGGACAAAATGGTTCAACCCATTTCACTTCTTTCTAAAAATTAAGTTTCAACTATAATTAAATAGAGAAGTTAACCGTTTTTATATGGCGAAAAATGAAACTAACAAAACAGTAAGAAGCGGATTAAGTATTAGGTTTGCATTAAATAGTTTCTAATCTAACTTAATCTAGTCGTTTCAGCCAAACAAATTGTTACTTTTCCTAGAATAGAATATAACTTTTCCTAAAATATATATAGTATGTACTGGAATACTGTTTTCATTAGCACAGAAGCGACGAAATATTGCTTAAGTACGAGTACGTAACGCTCGTCTCTCCAAATTAAACTCATTCGTTTAACACTAAGAGTCAAATTTATGGTCTTAACATCAGCAGTCTGCAGGGACGACTTGGTACGAGTTAGTTGAGATCTTTCATGATAACTAGCTTTTGTCAAAGATTTAATTTGCATAAACTAATAACTACATTTACTTTTTTTATATTAGGGGTGATAAAAAGAGCACATATTCACTCGATGATAGCTTATAACGTTTTTTTTTATAGAAAAGGTGGCAAACGAGCAAGCAGCCCACCCGATGGAAAGCAGCCCACCCGATTGAGCAGGCCATCGGATGGGTTGTGAAACTGTGGCTAACTACATCTTAACACACATAAAATTTTAACGGTTCAGGTTCAAGATAAACATGAAGAAAGTTCAAGATCTACATGCGTTCTGACTCTTGAGGACTGAGATTGAATGCCTAATTATGTTGCATCTAGTATCACATACATTACACACGCCACTTAAGCTACGGGTTGTGGTAGATAGGTCCGGGGTGTGCCCCCCGAATGCCCGGGTAATGGAGACATCCCCGAATCCCGAAGTTCTACTTAGCATATGTAGAAGTCCCGCATAGTTGTAATTCCATCTAGAAGTTAACTGGAGCGTGACTAATACTATTCAAAATTAATTTATTTATTGTCGCTTTCATTTACCGAATTATTGTTAGCTATATATCACGGCCAATTAATTCCCTCTTTTTTCATGCGACACACGTATGGTAAGGTAAAGTTGGAAAATAGCGACAGGACGAACACTATATTTTTTCTTGGAAATGTCGTTCAATGTAACTCTTGAACGACTTGTTTAATGGAAATATCTGTAACAGAAGCCTTATTAAATAATAAGTATAAAAAACATCACAATAGCACGTAAGGAATGACGGAAAAGTATAAACTGTATCGCTAACAATTACTTAATTAATTTGTGAAAAATATTATATTCTGTACTAAATCAATCTTACTTTAACTTAAACCTTACAAATCTTTAAACAATTAAACGTGAAAATTCCAACACAATGCAAAAAGCCATAATTTATTCGCATTGAACCTAAACAATAAAATAATTATTTAACATTTTTTATTACAATGAGTTTTGTTGACTTGACAATATAAAGAGAACTTTATAGGTTTTCTTAGAAAACGTTTCAGACGTTTTCTTCTTGTTGGTAATGTGTGGATCGCAAAACATGCAATAATGTGTTCCTATTTATATCAACTGCGCGTGTCGTAGAATTTGTTCATATTAAAGCTGAAGTTTTTGAAATTACTCAGGCAAGCATTTAAATGCCTCAATGAACACATTAAATTTAAATACAAAGAAAGTGACTGACAGAAGCTAATAGTTCAGATTAACTGTTAAGAAAGGGAAAATACCTATATTCCTTTGTAATATAATGCCTCGGCACCAGTAAGTAACAAGGGTCTCCGGTTCTACAATGACCAATGAAACACATCAGCGTTATGCTTCCATTTTACGCTGTTATAAGTGGGATGGGTCCGGTCTTTACCACATCCAGCCAGCCCATTCAAGCTACAACCTACCACTGTTAAGTGGGAATTGTATTTTTGACATTAATGATTTTCGAATGCACACTTTTATTAAAATAACAATTTATATTGGGACAACTATAACGCTAAATAATGATTATTGTCTGGTAGGTTAAGCTTAAGGGGTCTCGATACAGATTCAATAAATTATAACAAATTTATATTGAAAATCCAACTCTTGTTTAAGACATTTAGCATGTTAATTTGTGAGAAACATCTCAGAAGATAATTTCTACAAGATAGTGGTCACAGTTTCAAAGTTGATTGAAATTCCGCTTGCGTAATTAATTTTGAAATTTCGAGAAACACTTACAGATGAACTCTGTAATTTGATATTAGAAGGATCCTTGTGAACCCCAACCTATTTTAATATAGGGTTCAAAGAAATAAATATCTTTTGTTGCAACACTTCAGTTCATAATTCTTGTAACATATTGGTTTTCTGGTTGTAAATATATCTATATTATAATAAATATTATGTAAAACATTGCAATACACTATTTTTTTCTCTTGAAATTATTATACATTTTTATAAAAACAATTGTTTTTTGTAAGTGTTTTTGTATTTTAAATATATTGATGTGTATAAACAATTCGTAACAAAAAAATGTTTCATGTTTTTATTTTATCATATTTTATTGTATATATCAGCTAAGTTTTACCCGCAGATTCACTTGTTTGTTTGCTACTTACATATATTTATGGCACTTACTACGAGATTCGTCACTCTGAAAGTATAATAGTATCAATATAAGTAACTAATTATTGCATTGGTACTAGGGATCGAGCTCTCGTACCAGCGCCTCTTAATATTATATAATTAGAGACCCCAGGCGTTGAAAAAGCTTCCCAGAGATAAGAACGGGGTGGAGTGGATGGTGAGTTACACTTAATCATGAATGATATGAAAGACAGGAGAATACAGTCAATATATATATATATATATATATGTTTACATATATATATATATATATATATATATATATATATATATATATATATATATACAGTGGTGGTCGTATAAATAGAAACACTACCAACGGTCCTTGACATTATGTAAGATACTTCACTGCAATCGTTTTTATTTTGAAATTAAATAATAAATAGGACAACAATATGTTCAACGATTAATATAATAAAAACAATATAAATCCCATTACACAAGTAAAGTTTCAATATTACATTACGGACAAACATTTAAATCAGTTTTAAGGTATCTACAATAATGGTCAACTAATTAGAAACAACAACAAAAAAGTATAAAAGACAATATTTTTTTAAGTATTAGTAATTAGTATTGTTATTTACAAAATAGCTACTATCCACAGCCTGCCAATAGTTATAATTAATATTTAGTGGCGTATCCCTTATTTTCAATAACAGCACTGCAACGACGTGACATTTATTCAATCAATTTCATACATTTTGCTAAGGGGATTGAATTCCATGCTTCAACAAATGCTTCATATAGTTCGTTTTAACTGGTGTTACGTTTGTTTGAGACTTTCTTTTTAACAATATACCAGAGATTTTCTATCGGGTTTAAATCCGGACTATTTGCTGGCCAGTCTAAAACGGATATACGCTGTTCGCTAAGGAAACATTTGACACTATTGGCCGTTTGTTTAGGGTCATTGTCATGCTGAAAGATCCAGGTTACAGGCAAATGATCGTCCGAGTAGGGAATCATTGTGTGCTCTAAGATATTTTTGTATTGTCATTGATCCATTGTACCTTCAATCTTCCGAACGGGTCCAAGTCCACATCCGAAAAAACACCCCCAAACTTTAATGTTACGTCACCGTGCTTGACTATACTCCTTGTGTATTTATAATTAATAGCATTGTTTACAGGACGTCTAACATAGCGCTTTCCATCGGAATTTACCATATTTATTTTTGATTCATCTGAAAATAACCCTTTTTTCCATTCTCGTACCGTCCAATTAACATATTTTTTAGCGAATAATAATCGCGTCTCTCGGTGTTGCTTGGTAAGAAGCGGTACCTTTCGAGAGATTCTTACAAACTATTCAGCTTCCCCTAATCTTCGGCGTATCAGTCTTGACGAGATGTGTCTCGGATCATCAGGCGTAAAAACTTCATTTTTAATCTGGCCTTTACTTGGGTCTTTTTTAGTAACACGGACGATTAGCGTACAATCTTCTCTAGGAGAGGTTTTTCTTGGCCGAGCCTTTCTAAGAACATTTTCAACAGTTCCATGTGTTTTATAATGATGAATTGCATTAAAAACTTCCTTAACAAAACAATTTAAATGCTCAGCTATTCTTCTGTACGCCCACTAATGATTTATGTATATGTAAATTAATTTTTACAATTATTTTTAAAAAAAATATTTGCCTAGTTGACGCGTCACAACTTTTATTTTTGCTCATTTTGAACAAAATAAAATTCAGATTAACTTTTGAACTATATAATATATTATATCATATATATATATATTATATCATATATATATGTATTATATCATATATATATATATTAGAATAACATATTATCTCAAAAAAAGAAACGATCTATGGATGCTTTTTTAAAATGTTTCTAATTAGGCGTCCAAGCAGGCCAGTAACAGAATATAAACTCCTACATGTGTAAGACTCATTTTGTAATTAAAAGTCAGATATCTTTTATATTTTATGCATTTGATGAGTTTTTTATTTAAGTGGCTATATTATTGCATGATCATTAATTATTGAATGTGTATATTTTGTGTTTAATGTTCGTAACATTTGTACGTTGAAATTATACTTTCTTTATTCATAAGAAGTGTTTCTAATTATATGACCACCACTATATATATCTGTGAGTGATGGAAGAGTAAATACGAACAAAAAGCTAATTAATAATAAGTTAATTTCCAAGCTGTTATACCAGCGATATACCTACCAAGGTAAGTTTACACGATGGTAAATTATTCCTGCAGCCCATATCACCTACGATAATCATCAATATGGAATCTACAATGTTGATATGCTCTTCCCCCTAACAAATAAGATATATAGACAATTTCTTTAACAGCACATCGGAATCATGACTCATGTATTTAATAATTTGATGGCTATGAGGTGTTCAATCAATTTAAAATTGTTTTAACATTTTAAAATTCATTTATTCAGTAGGTCAGTCGCATAGAATCTATAACTACTTAGGGAGCGGAGGCTAGACGGAATACCGATATGTGTCACAGTTACCCGGCAAATTTACTGGTTTACCTACTTTCGTATATTATATATACGAATTCCATTGCAAGCTGTCTTTGTTTATTTTCTATTATGGTTTTAAATGAACGTTTACGTTATTTGATTATTTCAAAAAGGAATCTTCAATTAAATTTATAGAATGTTGGTAATAATTAAAAAACAAAGTCAAAACTCAATTATTACTATTCATTTATATCTAATTTAACACTGTATTTATTTTTTATAATGTAATAACTTTAATTTATTATGAAAGTAAAATGTTATATTTGTTGGGTTGTTATGACACGAATGACATTGAAGTACATTTGAAATATATGTTATATTTTGTAGAACTTAGCAGGGAAGGAAGAGAGAGATAAACTAGCAGAAAGAATTTAAATCCTTGTATATAACCATGAGGATTAAAAGTAAGATGATAAGTTTTGTCCAATGAGTAAATGTTTCTTTATTGAAAATGATATGCATAGTTTAATTTTTCCACTTTTACTGTTAACCAAAAATAAATTATCTATGTAACATAAGTTGTTTATAGGAAATGTTGCATATAAATATATAATCAAAAAATAGCACTAAAATGGCGCACTCTTATATTATACATAATATTCGCTAAATAACTTGATGACAAATACATGCGAAGAGTCCTATAATTTTTTGACCTCCTAAACACACAGAGTAATAAGTGTTAGATGTGTGGCAACAATACAATTTACATACTTGAGCCGATCCTATTCTTTTGTAGTAGATATTGTAAATAAGTTATTAAAATCGATTTTCAAGTTACATTATAAATAGAAGATATTATGATGTTATGATATGTGAAATCGCATAAAATCGATTTACAGTAATACTAACGCCAAATTTCATGTTAATAAATTAGTGGCCGTAACATTTTCTATTGAATTTAGAAGCAATGGTTTGGAGAGACTTGGCTGTAGGAGAAAAATTGTAAAGGTTTATTGAATGACGATTAATTGAATCATAGTTTAATTGTAAAAATATTGTACATAGGCTTCAAGTGCTTTATTGTAACTTTAATATAATATTTCTGGAACATATGAAAATCATTCAAACACACATTTATTGAATTATTTGTCATGTTTACTTTAAATAGCTGTCTTAAGTTTTCTCAAAAGTATTACAATACTAACTCTCATTATCCAATTAGAGCATATTAAGAAGACATATTAAATATAATAAGCCAGAGGAGGGCAACCATGTTATGTGCTATTTATTTAAAACTTACTCTTACTTTTTTTTCCGGCTGATGGCCCCTGTTAGTCTTACAGTTTCACTGGGTTGATGGGTGGCCGAGCGCTTATGGCGCTCAGCCGAGATCTTTATTAGCGGGTAACCAGCACAAGGTCTCCCGAGCGGGAGCCTCGGCTTTGACCGTCACGCCGTTGCGCGTGAGAGTCTGACTCGAGGATGCTCGAGAGGACCGAACCTCGGCTCGGTCAGTTGCTTCTGATTACAGATATCAAATTTAACATCGGTATATAGTGTGTGTTTGCAGGGGTAGAATATTTAACACCATTAACTAAGGTAGCATTTGCTATTCTAAATCTTATAAAAAAAATTAAAACATTTTAATCCGACAGTGACTGAAACTAATCGGTCGGCGGTCAGGAGTAGTATTTAATACATTTGTATTATTTGCAGTTGTTACAGAAATTCAAATATAACTTAAAATATAGGTTATGCAAATATGTTATGGAGTAAAGGCTCTGGCACCTTGATATGTTTAAATCAGTAATAGATCATTAGACAAGTCAATTTAACATTTAATAATTCAACGGCGCAATTCACTTGTATATTAGATTAATATCTCAACCATTGTCATAGGGATAAATCATATAAATGATTTAATTAAAAGATGAGAAACTATTATAACTTAATAAATATAATTTGTGTTTGATGACTTTAATTTTTTAGAGACGATTTTAATATTTAGGCGTGGGTGTAACACTAGTATTCAGAATACCTCTGATACAGAATGGCAAACAAGAAAACTTGATGGGAGCGATTGTAATTTCTGTATCATTCCACTAATATCCGTATATTTTAGTATATACATCTAAAATTATTGTAATGGATATATAATGTTATATATAAAATAGGATTTAGCATTCCTAGTCAATGAAATGAAGCGCTATAAAATGTCACTGTGTTTATTCGTGTATATTATATATATGTTTATTACATGTTATTAATTAAAATTTGATAGTAAATCAACTTTTTCAAACATACTCTTTGATGAATAAAAATCGATAGAATGTTATGCAAGATTAAAAAGCTTTCCGCCTGCTCCGCTTTCAACAGAAAGCAATTTACATAGCTTCAAACTTATTTTTATATTTGATAAACTTTATTTCGCATATAAAAAACTTTACATTGATTGATAGAAATTTATTGAAATTGAATTGACTTTTCCGTGAACATGCGGAATGTAGCAAACCTTATAATATATATATATATATATATATATATATATATATATATATATATATATATATATATATATGACTATATATATAAAAAATTCTCTATATATATTAAATTTTCTAATTATAGCTCTTAATTTTTAATACATAGACTGGATAATATTTTTTATTGTTTTTTGGTAAAAGCCATCCCCATACTTCAGCGAGAACGGCTTGAATCTACGATCTTGCTTTGCCAAGCAGAAGCTGCTATATGCTATGTCTACTTGGTCTACTCTATTGGTAATGAATCTGGATGGATGAGCTGGGGTCAACTTAAGGTCAATAGCCGGCCTTTTTGGAGTCAGGTTCGCCTTTAGTCTTGTTTTGACTGTCCAGGCGCTAACAGCTACTCCTCGCGTTTCTTTGAGCTCCTGTTGGACTTGAACGCCAGATATATATGTATGGATGTATGATTTTTGAGCGAAGGATTGACTATGAAACGTTCATGCCTCTCTAATATGTACCTTCTTCTGCCGGATCCGCTTCTTCGGTTAAAGCTACCAGTCTCCTGGTATCGTTGGTAAAGTCTGGACACAGCAGACTGGCTCTTATTAATACACGAGCCATTTCTCGCTGACTCTGGCCTTGCTCTGATAGGGAAACCGCTTGAGCCACTTCTTACATATACATAACACTATTTTAGTACATTTTTAGGCAATGTTTATTTATTATATTATAAAAATGGATAAGTGTACCGTTTGACGTTTAACGACAAATTGATAAAGGTAGGTGTAAACAATGGTATAAAAATGGTGAATAGCATGTTTTTGCATCGTATTCTTGGAAAAGATTCTATTTGTTTACATTATTTATAAGCCAAAACATACAGCTTTAATAATTCAAGAAGAACATTATAATTCAGAACTCTGTTAGTTTTTAAAGACATTCGACCTCGTGCTCTCGTTATTTTTTTGGTCACCAAGTATATATATAATTATACTGCAACATGAAACTAGATGTATCAAGACGGGTCAGCTTAACCGAGGATGAACGCCATTCCTAAAAAATACAAGGGTAAAATTTCTATAATTTAGATATTTAAGTCAAGCGTATTGCTGCGAGGGAAATCGAATGCCCGATTACTTATAGACAAGGATATCATCTTAATCTTCAGGAGTATTGAATATTTTCACTTAGCATTCGTATATCGGCCGCAGTGATCGCTTTACATAAGGTGTATAACAAAAATACCCAGTAATCGTTACTAGTTCAAAATTGGTTCACTATTGGACATAGCTTTTAAATGTTAACTGAGCTTAGGGAGTTGTATTATGTTTTGTCTAATATCAAATATTGGGTATGCCTGTAATTAAAATAAAATAAATTAATACATTAACCGCTTATTTAAACAAAGTAATAAAAAAAACGTTATATATAAAACAAAATATAAACAATAAAGTAATTTAAATTACAACCAGCTTTTAATATAAAACAATTTTTTCCAGGCACTATACAAGCTTGCAAATTTATATTAAGCTTTCCAATATCATGTACTTAGAGGAAGTAAATGAAAACTTAGCTTGTTTAAGTCGCAGCATCATGGTAAATATATATGTCACACTAAAATCATATGGTACATTTTGCAATGCACTATTCATTTTGCGCTGCCATTTTCAAGTGCCGCTTCAGTGCGTTGGATGTGAAAGAGACTTTAGTGTTTGTGTGTTGGCGATAAAACAACAAATTAACTGAGAGTTTACCAAGTCTTGAAGATGCTGTGTGTCGCAATCTTTGATCAAGAGCAAAGTTTGTTTGCTCGAACCGGAAACATTTTGATCGATACGTAGGCCCCTTGATACTTTTACAGTAATGAATATTTTTTTATAAATATTATTTTATTTTTCTGCTAATACGCGATGATTTTCTGTAAGTGGCGACATTATAGTTTTAAAGGTGCCTATTATCTCTTCTCCCCCTTTCGTATCAGTCCGGAAATTCAAAGGCTGTTAGGGAGATTCTATCCTTAAGTGAGCGCATTATACATGAAGAGGTGAACTGCTTGATGCGAATTCGTGAAACGTAACGTAACGTAACGTTTCACTGATTGCCTTTATCCATGATGGAAGCTGGGGGGAATTAACGCGTGTATTTTCTGGTTACGCAGTTAAGTAATCTATACGTTTTGTTGGTAAAAAAATTGTGGGATTCGTAAAACACAATGTACTGAACCTTCTTGTAATGTTATCAATAATTAATTTGTCCTGGATGATTCAATAATAGTGAAATTTTTTAATCGAGATTAAGTTCCAGTTAACAAACAGAAACTTTACCGGTGTAGGATACATTTTGCCATAGAATTTATGAGTCATTGAGCGATACAGAGTAATTTGTATAATTAATCACTTTTTTATTGTTAATAATTTTTAGCTTTAAGATTTATTTTATACTGTTAATTTTAAATAATAACTACTTGATATTATAAAATAAATATAATACGTATATAAACCGCGTGTGGAATCAGGCAGCGTTCATCCTAGGTCGTATTATTAAATAAAAATTGCCTAAGATGCCCTGGGTAATAAATTTACAATTTAAAAATCATGCATTCTCATAATGATATACGCAAGCCTCGTCTTTGCGCATGCCTTCTCGCGTCTCATTCACCGACTTCTGGTAATCCAAAATCATTTCAAACGCAAGGCCACCGGTGCGCCTTAGTTCTTGTGTAATGAAAATCTACACAAAGATCTTGAGCTCTCGACCATAGCTCAGTATCTAAAACAGACTTCCCACCGATATTTCGACTCTGCCAACACTCAAACCCACTGATTGTGAGAGCCGTTACTTAAAATCCCAACTCCAATATCCCCTGCGCCCTAGGAAGACCAAGGCTTGCCCTCGACGTCCCCGACGACGCGATCACCAGGGCCCAAGCTCTGATCAACACATTACACCAACCTACCGCCCCCGGCGACGTGAACACAACGGGTGTCGTAAACAACAAAATTATTCGCTACACCGCCATATCTTAGGCCAGTTTTCACAAATTATCACAAATAGCAGTGTTGCTGTTTTTTTTGCATTTCTTCTCCAGCCAACGCCTTCCGTACAGATTGATATTAATTTAAATAATCCATCAGAAGCAACTAACCGAGCCGAGGTTCGATCCTCTCGGGCACCCTCGAGTCAGGCGCTTTCGCGCAACGGGGTAACATAAAACAGGTCAAAGCCGAGGTGCTGGTTTCTCACTACTAAGGGCTCGGCTGAAGACCATAAGCACTCGATCACCTTTCAACCCTGTGAAGCTGTAAAAGCCCTCGGTCTAACAGTGGCCATCAGCCTGAAAAAAAAACAAATGGTACAGGTTTATATTTCTTTCGTATTATTTTTTTTATTTACAGTTGTAGTAATTACCTTTAAACGACTAGTCACTTGGTGGTTAATGGGCTTCTTTAGTGAGTCGGCTATGAAACTAGTCGAAACTTAGGAAAAATGGCGATTTCGAAATTAATTTCGACAAGTTTGCTAGAGTGTGTGGAATCATCCATAACATAACTGACGCGGGGTTGCCGGTCTCGGGCTATCTCTTCTACCCAGTTTTGATTAATGTATAAAAATGTAATTGTGAAGATGTGGTTACTTTATTATTATTGCATTTTCACATTTATTTCAATCGACAATAGTGATAATTCAATATAGAAAAGTAAATTAAAAAAAAAATTGTTAAATAATTATTACATTAATTCTTGTGACACAGACTATTTTTTAAAAACAAACAAGACCGTAAATTCATTTAATAATTTTTTTATTGTATTGAAATTACAAAGAATCCTTTGTAGATAAAAATATAATTTTAAAATTTATAACATATATATAATAAAACGTAAAATTCGAAAGCATTTGTTGGAAGTAGCGTCAGCAGATTCACTACACCGATAATAATTATGTATATATTTATATACATATACTTACTTTTAGAAATGTTTGTATTTATAATATGTTATATACATTTTGTTTTATAGTTTATGTAAATGTATATAAATATCTATTATTTTATTTAGTATTATAAATTCCTAAGATAATATATAATGATATGTAATGATATATAATTGTATAAGTATTTAGATGTAGTGTATGTTTCTTTTTTCTTTATTATTATTCACCTATCCCTACCTTGATTTCTCTGAACCCTCCCGAGGTTGACTGGTAGATAATGCCTTAGGCATTAAGTTCGTCTTTGTGCATATGTTAGTTGTACAAAAGTTTATAAATAAATAAATAAATAAAAATAGTTTTTGAATTCTAAGGCAGTCAATTGATATTATAAATAGCAAAACAAAATTTAAATAGTGGTAGAGCCACGACGCGGCTTGAATGTGTAGCTATGCTAGCATGAGTGGGTCGGATCTGTAAATACGAGTAATCTCCTTATCCAGATAAACCAGAATAACATAAAAAACGTACGTACATATCGTAAATATTGTACGTGTTTCATTTGGAAAATAGATGTTTGGTTGGATGATTCAGTTATTGGCAGCGAGGCATTCCATCTAAGTCCTCAGGTGAGACAACGCATGTGAACTTAAATATTTGTTGAGGACGAAGCTGCAGTCATCATTTAACATCAGATGAACTGCTTGCTGGTTTGTCGCCCTCAGATTCATAAAACTTGAAACAAAGCTTTAGATAAATAGTTTTCCACCCAGTCTTTGTTTTGGCAAGTTTGTAGTTCTCTAATTAATAATGTTATCACACGTTTCGGAAACTTTCAATAGCAGATATGAATTTCTAACAAACCAACTTGTGACAAATGTAATTGTTTCAAAGCACAACCAGCGCTATTGTGAAGTACGCGAGCTAAAGTAAATTTTCTGAACTGTGCTTATGCTATTTCAAATTGTATTTGCATGAAATATAGCAAAGTTGAATAGCATTCAATTAAACTTAGCAATACATAGTGTTAAATTATTCTCGACATTGCCATGTCATTGAATTAATATTGGCGAAGACACATCTTTGCGTGTTAAAAACGTAAAGTTCGGTTATAAACTGCTTAGCTTTAGCTGTAGTATGTATATTTTATGTTTTATTTAGTTCTAGTCGTAGTCCTGTAGTATACGAGTAACTTAAATTCACTTGAGACATAGCATAGTCTAATATACATAGATAATTTTCATTAAATGCTATTGCATTATGCCATGCATTAACGCTGAAGCGTCGAAATATTGCTTAACTACGTGTTAATCTTTAAAAATCAATTATTTACAATTTTAACGCCGATAGTCTAGTTTTACTCATGGTACCGTAAATAAAAATTATAATGTAATGTGTAATTCTTTATTTTCTTTTATTTTTTTTTCTTTTTATTAAGACGGTCGCGATAAGTGATCGCCTCGACAGAGGAAAAATCATGCATGTATAAAATATTGTCAAATAATATAAATGATCGTCGCTGGATTTTGTTTTTTTTTTAAATCATTAAAAGTAACAAACAAGCATACAGTTCACGTGATGGTAATTGATTCCTGCGGCCCATGACATCTACATTCATCCTTGACAATGAATCATAATGCAGATGCGATGTCACAGATGAAACACAGCAGCATTATTCTGCTATTTTACTCTGATATTCTGTGCGGGCACTACTCTCGTTGAACTGACCTATTTATTCTACAGCAAGAAACAAACTGCAGTGTAGCTCTGCCACTATTAAAACTATTCATTATTGTTTAATTAAAGTGGGTGCTAAGGAATTGACAGGACTCAACTACGATAGAATAATAATAATAATAATTTCGATCTCACTCCCCAAGGGTGACACGAATCTTTGCTGAGGATGGTTTTATATATTATGGGCCGCAGGTATTACTTACCAACTAAGTGAACCGTGTGTTCGCTTATCACCATTAGTATAATAAAAAAATCACAATTAGGTGATGTGTTCATTTCACACCCCTAATATAAAATACTTCGCTAGCTTTGTTAAAGTAAAAATCTAAGATAAGATTTAATCCGCTATTGCAAAGGAGTGCCTACGACCTAAAAAAGTAAAGATTTACACTGGTAGAGTCATGATGTAGTTAGTTTCCAACCATGGAACATGAATGATCGACTGGAGAAGAACCGCGTCGTCACAGAATAATCCGTGAAACAGCAGCATAATGGATGCTGTGTTTCGTTTGGTGAGTGTAGGGATCTGGAGACATAATTGCAGGTAACCAGGAAATCTCAATCATATGAACTGACTGCTTGTTTGTCAACTTCACGGCAATGTGAATCTCAAAGAAAACAGCTCTGGTATATCTGGTTATCAAAATATAAAGTATTAAATGACGATTAGTGTAATTCCAAAAAATAAGAACAGAATAACAATGTTTAAACCGTTCAAAAATCATCCTTTTACACCAAAAAGTTATAAAGAATTCTATCATAAAGTAGAAATATACGCTCAGATATACGAGAACAATATGCTACAAGAGTTATGAACATTAAAATGGCGTCTTTTATTTCTTTCTGTCTGGTCTGAATTTTAAAAAAACGGCTTTCGAATATACCTTTTAAAAATATATCAAAGTTACATTTTTCGGAATTTAAATCAATAACAGAAGTGAATCAAAAACAAGTAGGATTTGTAACCTGAATGTAAATATTCTTAAGCAAAAGAACAAGTCAATTAATTATGTAATTTCGATCCCACTAGGGGCAATAACAAATACATACATTAATTTGAGTTTATTGTGAATCGTTTAAAATAAATATAAAACATTCCCACCTCTATTTCCTTTGGTGAATATACTCGTATCAAAACCGAAATGCGGCAAATATTGTCAATATTAACAATGGCTAAATAATTATGAATCCTTAGTAACTCAATCTTGGAGAGATAGATAGCAAGTTAAAAAAATTATTAATCTTCGTTATAATATTGCTTAATGAAACTAAAATTCATTAATTTGTAGAGTTTAACTATAATAATTTTCCTCATTGGAATTCTTGCTTTATAACACCTTGTTTTTTACTTGAATCAACATTAGCTTTCGTAATTTACCAAAATATCGACACAATAGGTATATTATGAAAAGTTATTTAACTCATCACTTTTAAGCTCCCGCATGTATTATCTGTATGACACGGTCATTGCGTAAATATTGTAAAATAGATAAAAAGTTTTTCCTAATTCTAATAAAGGGAAGTACCTTCAACTAAAGATATACATTTGCTCCGGATAATATGTAAGAAAAACATTTAAACAATCTCCAATGACGCCTAAAAATCGAAGGTAATAACAGCTATAGAGGGCATGAACTTATGCTAGAATGACTAACTTTAGAATGAATGAAATTGTATAATATGTTTTTATCATTACTACATATGCAAACTACATATTCTTATTATATATTTAAGGTCTATATTATATGATATTTATGTATTTATTATGTAATTTATGATATTTATTGTTTAAAGTATTTGTATATGTCTTTATGTTATGTGTATTTTATTTATTATTATGCATATTAAGTAAGTCAAATATAATTTGTTAATAAAAAATGTTTCCCCATCTTAAGAAATTGACTGGGAGAGAAACGCACATTGTACCCTTTTTTTAAAATGAAAATAAGGTGTTTTCAATTGAAGATTAAACAAATTAAAAAAATCCGGTATTGAAACTATTTGATAAATATAGGTTAAGTACTCCTGCTAAAGAACCTCATCCGGTAGCCAGTAGGGTGCATCGTGTGCAATAGAGATAAATGCACATCAATACCGGAGAGCTAAACTTATCTAGTTTCAAACCGGAGTTCTGTGTGTCTGTCCTTGCAATTTCCGTTGCAGCATCCGTATCGACGATCGTCGTATCTGTTAATGTAGGATAGTATATGTTGCTAATACATTGTTATTATAGGAACACATAGGGGCATTACATATTAACAGTAGTAAAGCCAGGCTGTAGCTTGCATCTAGCTATAACATGAATGGGTAGGCTCACCTGGTCCGTAGATCCGGATTTTTTTATTAATGAATGAGCTCGTTTGTCAACATTTGTAAAGATACAATAAAAAAAAACAGAAGAATAAGAGTTGTAAATAATGAAGTAACAGCTTATACATATAAATCCCACAAATAGGATTCAAACGTACTGATTATATTTGACTTTGCATAATGGAGCGTAATATATAATGTCACGGCATGGCATTTCAAGATAATGTGTCTCGAAAAGCTTAATGCTGTTTGATGATAAGAGATCTTATAAATAACTGTAGTACTGTTAGAAGAGAAGCTTTCCTGTATAATTTAGTCGTAGAATACCGAAAGTTTTTAAAATATATGACTTTTAAAACAGACCTTTGTTTTCGCTCCGCCTTCATAAACATTGATTTTGAAGCCTCATCCTCATATATTATAATCTTAATACTGACTTAATATAATTATAATATATTATAATACTGTTATATATCTTAGGTATTTAAAAACGTATAATAATTTTCCCATGTAATATAGTAGTATGTAATACCTGCGCATTCCATTGATGCTGACGAAGTCCAAACCAATTCACGTGGTAGAGCCATGATATAACTAGTTTCGAACTGCAACATGAACGAATTGACGCTACCGGGAATCATGCCCTCCGGAATACCATTGAAAAACAGCAAAGCTTTACTGTGTTTTGAATGGTGAGTGAGGGATTCTGAGATCCAATTACAAGTAACGAGTAATTCCATGTTAGGTCTAATCAAAATAATAGGGTCAACAACAGATGTGCTTATCTTAAATCATTGATGAAAATGCTGTATTTTAGAAACATGAATATTCTTTTTACTTCGTTCTCAACAGCTGGATCTAAGGGTTAGGAGTATTTTAGATTGTGTGGGTAGTGGTTATATCTTACTCTGTTAATTTTAGTTTGTCTAATATTAACGAAGCTAATGACTAACCTACGTCAAATGAAGTATTTTTAAGCAATTTACATTATCAATTATTCTCAGAAGCTACGACCTTTTTCGGAACATAAATAACCACCCCGTTATTTTGTTTAATTTGCTTTTTTTGGTTAGGAAAATTTCATAAAATATCCAAGGCAAAAAGTAGGTTGTGATGAGGTTGGCAAAATCATGGTGTTAATGATACTTGAGTCCTTGAGTCCAGCTATTGCCCACATTGTAATTTTTTCCCTAGACTCGGGTATGTTTGTATTTATAATATGTATATTTTTTTTGTTTTATAGTTAATGTAACTGTATATAAATATCTATTATTTTACTTAGTATTATAAATTCCTAAGATAATATATAATGATATGTATATATAATTGTATAAGCATTTAGATGTACTGTATGTCTCTTTTTTCTTTATTATTATTCTTCTGTCCCTACCTTGATTTCTCTGAACCCCCCCAAGGTTGACTGGTAGATAATGCCTTAGGCATTAAGTCCGCCTTTGTGCATATGTTAGTTGTACAAAAGTTTATAAATAAATAAATATCTAAACTTTGGAAAAAGAACTTTGTGCTACCTCTGCCCAAGATTCCTAATCCTAAACTGCCTAATCATCTTCGTCCTATCTCAATTCCCCTATTTCTTTCCTTAGTCCTAGAAGCTTGTGTTCATAAGCAAATCTCTACTTTCATTACAAAACATAGCCTACTGAATGCATTTCAATCGGGGTTCAATTAAAGTCACCGATGACATATGAAAAGGTATAGACTAACAAAATCTAACAGTGGTAGTGCTTGTTGAATTTTCAAACTCTTTTAACACAGTTAATCACGATATCCTTCTTATCTTACCTAAAGTTCTTAACCCCCTTGGAGTGGTGTCATCATATTTTCGCCAGCAGTTAGTTCGTTTGAGATCACACACCTCCGATTGGGCTGATATTGACTCTGGTGTACCGCAAGACGGAATACTTTTACTCTTTTGTTTTCATTATTTATAAATTCTATCACCTCTGTTTTAAATTGCTTTTTTCCAGACAAATTTAAAACTGCTCATCCTATACTCAAGACAGGCGACGGAAGTCACTTAAATAATTATCGGACTATTTCTACTCTTTCCGCTATGTCAAAGAACGTTTAATATGTAACATATCTTGAATCTCTAGGATAACCAATTTGGTTTAAGCATGAAAAAATCAAAAGTGGGTACTTGAGCTCGAAGGTCATCTCCGAGTTCCAACCGCCCCAGGTTATTCGAAAGGCTGGGAGGACCCTTTTGCGGATACGACGATAGGAATAATTTCGGTTGGCACACGAGGTGACCGATATGTGGGGTGGCCACATATCGGTCACCTCGTGTGCCAGGTCCAGATATTTTACCTTTTTATCTTATAATATTAATTATTATAATTGTTATATATAATAATAAATATTATTAAGATTATTATTATTTGTTTACAGTATTTTATATATATAATACTATAACCAATATTTTATTTTATTAACTAACCAGGCGGATATAAAAAAATATGCCTTATATTAATAATATATAATATAATAATAAAAGGTAAATAAGAGGTGACGCGGGGAGAAGGCCCGGTGACATGGTTAAAATTATTAAAATTATGGGTTATGTATGAAATACATGTATGATATGAAAAATAATTAAACAAATATATTTTTCATATATTAAATTATAAGGTAAATGTGCTAGGTGAAACAAGAAAAAAGTGAGTATAGTAATCGACTAACAATCTAATTTCAAAGTTAAATTACAAGCTGTATTTATTACAGCGATGTGTCTTTTTAACGACCACAATTAAGCAACGGCTATAAAGTCTCGGCGCGTTTGTATGCCCTGAAACATAGACCTCAAACTTTTTTATCAAGGCGAGCATACGTATCTTGTAGAAATTTATTGATAAGAAACTCTTAATATAATAATTTTGACACGTATATATTAAACTTTTTTATCTCGACGTTTCGAGTGCTTTACTTAGTATCCACCTTTGCTTAGTACCCAGGTCCCCCCGATTAGGGTGTTAATCGTCGCCGACGTCCTAGTGTCATGTTTAATTTGAACAACCTTCAACTTTTAATTATTTGTTTATGGTCCGATCTACTTAGAGTAGATGTCTGGTTTAGGATTTAATTTTATTAATCACAGGATCCCAAGATGATATCATCCAGCCACCTCTATTGAAATAAGGATTTTTTTAACTCCAATAGCCTTGGAAATTATACTTGGTAGGAATCGGTGTTTATTAATTTGGTCTTTACATCATTCTAATATTGATTTTAAATATGTATGCTCTACTAAGAACAAAACAAGTAACTCAGGAACACTTTTTAAAACATGCTCCAATGTTATCCAATTTATACATTTTTGATTCCTGTAGATTGAAAACTAATTTGAATCGTTAATTGAATAAAACGTCTTGTTGTCGTTGTAATCATTCGTTATTTCATTTTTATATAGTATATAAAAGATTTAAATGTGACTATGACAATGGCCACAAAAAAATTTAATCATCTTCCGGATCCTTATTATAAACGCGGATGCTCTATTACAAAATTCGATACATTTAGTTTTATGGACATATAGTTATGCTTAATAGAATATTGATTTTTGATCTTATTTTTTACTATATCATCATTACTTTTTGCATCCTTTACTAATTATTATAATGTGACATGTCCGAAATCGATTTAATTCTGGGGCTATTTAAAAGATTCCAATCACTTAACTCTGTATTTATTTGAAATTGTTTTTTACCTATCCTATACCGCTACATATTTTATAAGGATTGCCTATAGTCATACTACACAACTTTTTTGTATTACCGTTATGGTACATGTATGATTGGTGGTATTTGAACAGTATACACATATTATATATACATATATATAGAAAATAATAGTCTTACTGAATTTAGATTTATGTCGCTAAAAATTCATAAAACATCAAATAATGTCACGTCATGCCCAGGGAATTGGTCGCCACTGGGGAGCTTTACTGAAATGGAATGTAAACAAGTAAACAAATTTACGGTTTAAGTCCGAATTACTCAACGTATTTGTTTTTCTAATCTCCAATTTGCTTAGAAATTCGTCGTATGCTCGATGCTTTAGACAAAAAAAATAAATAAGATAGATTTTACTAGTAAACAGAGGGGGGTAGATGTTACATGTTTTTGTATTATGAAAACATAAATCGATGACAGACAGTCTCTAAGATGCAAGGTGCAAGGTAAAAACCATAATGAGCTAATTAAGGTTTTTAGTACCTTGCACATCGCATAATTAAAATTTGTATACCATGTTGAGGTTAAATTTTCAGCCAATGTGTATTTATGTGTATCTGTATATGTATACATGTCAGTCCGTCTCTATGTCCTTCCGGGTTTAATTTACTTTGTAGAGAAGATTCTATTGATGCGTACCACAGACTGCGACTAGAATATACACCCAATTTTTACTTATAAATATAAATTTTGGTTAAAAACAGAAATATGTACTGTACATGCTATTTAAAATTTATAACTAATCATATCTACAAAATATGAGCAAAAGGAGATATTTTTAATTATCAAAAAATACTGCTATACCATTACATACATTATTAAGAAGCCTCTATTTACAACAACAAATAATTTACTCAATATTATAAAACGCAATTTTTTTGTGTTTTTAATGTTTAAATCTAATATCATTTTATCTGTATTCTGTGCTCTGTCTTATTCTTCGCAACTTTATCTATCTCAACAGGTGCCAACGCGTGTGTGCACTATCCCGTTAGTATCCCGCACGTATCCCGTAGTCACGTTACTCACTTCGCGTCGTCGTAAATAAGCCCAGTAACTGCCGATCCATGCCTCTACTTGCCAATGTCTACCGGAATGCTGTTTGTGTTCTCAGGACACATTAATCTTTGGTGTCCCGTCGCAGTCACTCAGCAAGTATGCTGCATTTGAACGATGTATAGCGGCATTCCTATTAGCGATGGTATGATCACCGCAACTAGAATACTCGCCAAATTACATGGAAATAACCGCACTGAATGCCGTTGTAGTCATGGTGGGCCATTGCCAATAATGTGTAACTGTTATCCTCTTTCCGCCACTCCACGGTCAACGCAAACCGCTCGGCGATTCAATGAACGGACCAATTTGCAACGCCTTCCCAAAATTATTTTTCCTCAGAAAATAGCCTTTGCATACCGCTTAATTGTATATGCTGCATACTGAGATTTGCTTGAAAAATAATTAATTAATATTTTTTTTAATGCCGCCACATATATTGCGATGGTTTCCCTGAACTCATGTGTACACTGCCGAAACCTATTACGTTCGTATAGTTTGTCTTAGGTTGTAAGTGCATCAATTATTTTAATGTCAACAGCTTATTGGTATTTTCGGTACTTCAATTCTACTTCAAAAACGTATCTCAATATTTTTCGACTAGTTCAGTATATATATTTTTTTTTATCACAAATTGTTGATTTTATTTTATTATTGTTTTATCTTATCTTAATGCATTATATCGGACTAGAGAACAGAGGGTACCTCTGTGTATGAGCCAATGCTTGCGGTATTATAGTATATCCTACATGAAAGAGGTAATCAAACAGCTTAAATACAATTAAACAACATACATTTAGTATCACACATCTTAATTTCAATTTACAGGCGGGCATTCAGTAGATAGTCCTGTGACTAAATGCAACAGGCAGGGACTATCTACTGAATATATAGATATATCTCTAGTTCATTAGTAATAAAACTTCCTATCAATATGAGTATCAAAGATTTTTACTTTAGTATAAATGATTTCTTGATGTGTCGGGGAAAAAGTTTTTTCGTATTTTATAATTCGTATTAAGTAAAAATTTTCAGTAAACTTCTTTGGTCGTAACATTATGATGATGATATTTTAAGAACAAAAAAATGAAAAGTAAAAACGGTTTAACGCTATTTTTCGATTGTTTTTCTGTCCGCCAAAATGAGTCAATCTAACGAAGAAACATTTTGAAGTTTTATTACTAAAAAGAGAAAAATGAGACATAAGCGCGGAAAAAAAATTACGACGTTTATGAATTTAACGCAGTGTCAGTAAGAGTTGTACAAAATTGGTTTAAGCGTTTTCTGTTCGGGAATTTTGATGTCAAAGATGAAGTTCGTTCTGGTCAAACTGTTACAGACGTTGATGCGATTTTTGAAAAAGTGGAGTAAGATCGGCATATTAGTAGTACATAGCTAAAGAGCACAATTCAAACAATTCTGGATATACCAAAAAGATATAAAAAATATTTGGATGCCACACGAGCTCATTGAAATTTATTAATATAAATATTTGTGAGTGATTGCGATTCTTTATTGAAACGGAATGAAAAATAAAACCACGTGTGACGTAAAGTGAATTACCTACGAATAGAACGTGTGAAAAAGAAAGTTGAAGGGCAGTCAAGCTCCAGAGCGACATCTGGATTAACTCGCAATAAGGTGATGCTGTGTGTACGATGGGATTGGAAGAGCATCGTTCATTATGAGCTTTTATCGCCAAGTAAAACCATTGATTCGTATCTCTACTACAAACAGCTGATCAGACTCAAGCAAGAAATAGAGAAAAAACGGCCGGAATTGATCAACAGAAAGGTTATGGGTTTTCATAATGATAATGCCACACTCATGTTGAGCCAATCAGTAAATATTGAGAGAGCTTGGTTGGGAAGTGTTAATACATCCGCCATATAGTCCTAACCTTGCACCCTTAGAATTTCACCTGTTTCGGTCTCTTCAGAATTCTTTAGGTAGTGTTAGGTTGACATCACGAGCGGAATGACTGACTGACTCGAAACTTCTTGTCGCATTTTTTTTATCAGTATCCCTAAAATTTTTACAGCAATGGCAACAAGTTATCGTACAAAATTGCACATATATGTAATATTATATACAAACCTAAATAAACTGTGATAAAATATATGTTGAATTTGTATATAAAATACGAAAAACACTTTTTCCCGACCTTAATTTATACTTATTTTAGGTTTAAATGAAACAGCCAATTCTGGAAAAGGTGCTAAAATATTTTTTGTTGTGCAATTTAGTTTACGAGACATAGGTGTACGATATTAAATCTTATTGCGACTTTTTTAGACTAACTGCTATTAAATCTTTCGCATGTTACAATTTGCTATATTATTGTTTTTTGTGAGCCCAGCGCGATTTTTTCCATGACAAAGGGCTCTTGTCCACAGTGTGTGTAACTGGTTCTGTCTGGGTAGCGCACCCATTAGGTAAAGTTCTGCAAAATAGATAATAGCGATTATAAAAGTTTCCCCTACACCTAATAAAAGGATTACTGCCATCTAAAGGCGTATAGACTTAAAGTATTTCACTTATGCCGATATATTTTTATTGTAAGTCAAGTTAATGATGGTACTGACAATGATATTGACAAATTATAGCACATGATATAATTACTCTTATAATTTTTGAATTTAAATAATTAAGAAATTTGACCATTTACAAAGCCAATTATTTTGAAATATGTAATAATTTTTGTACAATTAATTGATTTAACTGAAGTATGTTGAAACAATAAATAGCTAAATAGAAAAATTGTGCATGTGTATCTGCAAGACAGCATGAGCAGATGACATTTATATAGATTTGATATTAAAGAAAATTGAAAGTAAAATCTTTGAGGCGTTATATAAAGTAAAAATTACTCATAATATTGATTTCTAGTAGTCTTAAAAGTTATCTTGAAGTTACGAATATGTCCATTTTCATTCTAGTCATAACGGTAAACCAATACATAAATTACGAACCTAATCGAAATAACCTCACAAATATATTTTTCTCTTCGCGCAAACCATGGCTACATATTATTCATTTTCCGTAGTTACATTATTCAGTGAAAGAATTGCCCTCTCCGATTGACTCGAATTAATCTTTATCATTTTTCATGAAACATGTTAGAGTTAGACCATTGCATACATAAAGCTTATAAATACGCTATGAAGTAAAAGTTAATTCTATGTTTGTTCAGAGGCTGTGACTAAAAATGTTAATTTTTCGTAAACAAACTGTTTTTGACATAACGGGAACAAATGATTACTTAGTTCACTTGACGGTTAGTGATTATTGCTGTCCATGAAATCCACATTCATCATCGTCAAACCTAAATTAGATTTCATTATCCCTTCTGAGGAACAATGGAATCTTCTATGAGTATTAGTAAGATCTGGCGAAATACGTGATGGTCTGGTAAATGTGGCTCTTCCGTGGGACTTGACCATTATTATAGCTAATTTATGGCTTTATCATTTAAATTGTGAAGAACATATAATAATACTTCTTTGAAGAGAGCGGTTGCCATTTAACAACTATAAACTATATAATAATATGAAGTTAATACTTTTTTCATTCGTTGGTTATTCATAATAGATCATTATTAATATAATATTTTCCATTTATGTGATAGCCTTGTGCTCTCAATCGTTTATCTAAGTGGTCGTAGTTTCTAACCATGGGAGGTTTGTAATAATTAATTTCAGTTTTTCAGGAACAATAAATCAATCTCTAACATTTATGCCAGGTGTGCGCCGTACGCCATTAATCTTCTTGCCTAGAGATAAAAAAATATTTATAAATATATATAATAGGTCTTTACCTATGAAATTGCAGTTTTGTATGAAATAAGCTAAAGTAAAATTTTTTTTTCAAACTTTTTTATTTCTGTTATTCAAAGTAATCACCCATGTAATCGATGCATCTTTGTCAACGCAGTGGTAGTTCAATGATGCCCTTCTTGTAAAAATCAGCTGAACGGGTGGC
This sequence comes from Teinopalpus imperialis, assembly GCA_029286865.1. Lineage (NCBI taxonomy): Eukaryota > Metazoa > Arthropoda > Insecta > Lepidoptera > Papilionidae > Teinopalpus > Teinopalpus imperialis. Next base: position 10,922,542 of record JAGSMU010000022.1, on the reverse strand, counting down.
AACAAACTTCAAAGGCATTTTGTACTGCCTCTCGGGTATTGAATTTTTTTCCTACTAAAAAGTTGTCGAAATTTAGTAGTAAAAGTCGATGGGTGCAAAGTCTGGTGAGTACGGTGGATGAGGGAGAGCTTCCAACCCCAACTCTTGCAGCTTGGAGACTGTCTGTTGTGCAGTATGGGGTCGCGCGTTGTCGAGTAGGAGCAGCGGAGACGACCGATTGACCAAAGCTGGTTGCAGATGTGCGAGCTTCTTCATCAATGTCTTCAGTTCTTCACAGTACACATCTGCAGTAATGCTCATGCCGTTTGATAAAAACCTGTGATGAATCACACCGTCACTAGACCCCTAAACAGTGACCATCAGGTTTCTAGAGGTCATTTTTCGTTTAGGGCATTGCTTTGGCGCTGTACCAGGAACTAACCGACTTGCTGAGCGCTTTCGATTGTCGAACAGAATACACTTTTCATCGCAAGTAACAATTCGGTTCAAAATTATATCATTTCTGTGCCCAGCAGCACAAGGCAGGTCTCAACGCGTACGTTGCGCTGGCGAACATTAAGTTCGTGGGGCACCCATCTATCAAGCCTTATTGTTTGATGTTAACATCAAAACCTGCTACTAGCTCAGCTGTAGATTTATTATCATCAGCTTCCACAATCACCTTTAATTTATCATTGTTGACCAAAGTGTCCGGACGACCACGAGGTTCATTTTTCAAATCAAAATTTCCAGGACGGAACCGGGCAAACAAAAAACGGGTTGTGCGTTTGTTTGTAAAGTTCTCTCCGTAAACGTTGTTGATGTTACGTGCCGTTTGTGCCGTGTTGATGCCACGACGGAACTCATATTCCATAATTACACTAATTTTTGAAGGATTATGACGAAAAATGTTGAAACATAATGAAAATACAAAGCTAATCAATAAACAAAAGACTGACTTTGTAAAAATAATGTCATATTTTTAAAACATTATTAACTTAAATTCAGAATCCACAGCCAATCAAAATTGTTTTTGCTTTGAAATTGCCAATACTGAAGAACGGCAATTTCATAGGTAAAGACCAAAAGAATAATATATGTAAAATTACAAGACAACTTAATTTATTAACTTGAGGCTTGGTACATTTAAATTAATTAAAGTAATAAATTTGTAGACAGATCGTACAGGTCATGAACTTTAGAATTTTGCCCATTGGTGCAATTAACTTGCATATTCAATTAGTATTCCAACTCCTTTCGCAGGAACATAGCATATAAATCATTTAATTTAATGTTGAGAAACTAATATAACTTGGTAAATAATATTTGTTCGCATGTTGTATATGTGCTATTGCCTCGTCTGATGACACGCTAAACTTTACTTTAATTATTACAGATAAGCATTTCACTGTATTAAAAGATACGATAATAATTCTAACAGAACCACGGATTCACCGTTCACTGAATACCAGCGCAAAATAGCTGCATATTGCTGCTATGTTTCGTCTGGTGAGCGTAGGGACCCGGAGACCTTTATATTCCCTCTATACTGGTGACAAGGCCTTCCATCGCAGTACTCAAGGGTGACAACGCATCTGCATTATGATTCCTTGTCAAGGATGAATGTACATACATATCGTGGGACGCGGATTACACTTACCATCAAGTGAACTGTGTGTTCGTTTGTTATTCTCAATGTAATAAAAAATATATATTGAGTGTCATTCATAAATAATTAAAAGTACGTAAAGGAAATTCTTATCTAACATCTACGCTCGAATATTTATAATCAATATGATTGTTTTTCATGTACTCGAACTGAGTAAATCTTACAAACAAAGCTTAACTTAGTAAATATTTACACCGTGATTGTGTGATCGAGGCTTAGTGCATACAACTTTGGTGAAACGTAATTGCTGCCATTATTCTGAAAGGCCATAATTGCTATTCCCCATCGTATCCCTATAATCCCCACAGTCCTGGCGTGCGAACTCATTAGGATGCAATTCCCTTTCAAATATAGTTTTACTATTATCACAAAGCGAATAGGCAAATATGGCGGGAAGCGACGGTGCTTTGAAAAAACTGTTGGCCTTCTTTCTCTGTTGCATGTTTGATTTACGTCTTGAATAGAAAGACATGCAAAATCGTGTACAGTAGGGTCCCAAAAAAGTTTTCTTTTTGTGTTCATGATCGGTGTCTATCTTCTCACCCTACGTATTTTTTTCTTATAGCCACGGAAGCAAAGCCTTGAGTAAAAGCTTTGCTTCTTACTTTAAAATAAAACAAAACATACGAATCGGTAACGAATAGAGTAACCTTCCTTCAAGAGTGATGAAAATGGCCTATCTCTGTATTAGTACTTGTATCGGTATACTCTATTCCAATCAAGTTAAGATTCGTCGGTGTTTATTGATTGATTTAATACTGTGCAAACAATTTCATGCACAATCTAAACAAATAATAATAGTAATAAAGTATTTCCAAATATAAAACAATCAACATGAAACAATTGTTTAAGGGGTTCATTTGGTGCCTTACAACCTAAGGCACCAAATGAACCCCTTTTGTTAAAAACGTATACATGAAAATACAAAGCTAAATCAAGTGCTGTTTTCATATTCGGTTTTTATCTCGTATTCTCTTCACAATATGTATCAAAACATTGTATTCATTAAAATGCTTTTATCATAATTGGGATGCCTGTACCAAATAAAACATAAAAATTCAAACTTACGTAAAGTAATGGTTTAGTTCTTATATAAAATACACTAGATATATGTATGTTGCTACCATATTTTATTTATATTTGTAGTATTCACCGACCTTAGACATGCAGGTTCAATATGTTTTCCTTGTTCATTGAGTATGTGATTGGATTGTAATAAACGATTTAGTTTGTAACTAACTGCATTAGGATAGAACTCGATTTACTTGCGTACCGTTAAATGAAAGTGTTAGTCTTTTTTTTTTTAATAGTATAGGCGGCAAACGAGTATGCAGCCCAGCTGATGGTAAGTGATGCGCAACACCTAAGGAGTCGCAAATGCGTTACCGGCCTCGGCTCCTTTCTTGAAGGTCCCCAAGTCGTATCGGTTCGGAAACACCGCTGGCGATAGCTGATTCCTTAGAGTAGTTGTACGTGGCAGGAAAGCCTCAGTACACCCCCCATGGTAAATTCGGTAAAAAAAGCAAAGAGATGCAACATCTCTTCGCAACGCCAGTGAATCAAGCTGATCGGAAAGATCGGCTTGAATCGTTGGTGACCAGATAGGTCATCAACGACTCGAGCCGCTCTCCGTTGAATGCGGTCAAACGGAAGAAGCTGGTACTAGGGTGCCCAGGCAGAGAGATGAGAACAGTATTCTATGTGAGGCCGAACTTGCGCTTGGTATAGTTGCGAACAGCACGCGAGTTTTTTAGAGGTCAATTTGGCCTTACACTTCAAGTGCACGATATGTCAACGCCAAGGATTCTGATACCAGCTGAAGTAGCAAGGGGAGTGTTTTCAAAATAAGGAGATGCGCCGAAGGGAATCTTTTTAGAGGTAAACGCGCAAACTTGGGTCTTCGTGGGGTTAACTTAGACTAGATTATGTCGGCCCCAATCTGAAACTTTGTTTAACAAAGTCCCGACTTCAAACTCAAGTTTGTTCCGCCACTCGTTGACGTTTTCTCGAGAAATATTGGCACGGCCAGTGTATAACGCATCCCCTGTGGTGTCATCCACATAGCAATGAATGTTAATAATTTGCAACATGTCATTGATATGCAGAAGAAACAAGGTAGGAGAGAGCACATAGCCTTGTGAAACCCCAGTATTCACTGGTTTGGAGTCAGAGCATGCACCGTCGCCTACGACTTTGATGCTACGGTTCGAGAGAAAACTGGTGACCCACGTACATAATTTCTCGGGAAGCCCATAGGAAGGAAGCTTCGATAGAAGCGCTTTGTGCCTAACCTGATCGAAGGCCTTCGCTACATCCACACTAACCGGACTCCCTTGGACTCGATTACCTGCGTCCATCGATGAGTCAAGTATGCCAGCTGAGCGATCCCGACGGAAACCGTACTAGCGGTCGCTAATCAGCTCGTGTTCTTCTAGGTAACTCATGAGCTTGCAGTTTACAATTGATTCCATTATTTTCGAAAACAAGGGCGTTATAGCAATAGGCCTGTAGTTGGATATGAGCGATCTCCTTTTCTAGGGATCGGGATCACCAAAGCTGTCTTCTAGCAGTTTGGGACGACGCCTAAAGAGTAGTACTACACAATAAGATGCGTAAAAACCGGTGCCAAATCTGGAGCACTGGTCCTCAGCACAATTTGAGGGACACCATCACGCCCACTTATGGATGTCCAGGGTTCAGTGATTTCCCCACTGATGTCTGCAGAAATCGGACATCTGGCATGGAGCTCTCACACCGCAAGATGGTCGGCGGTGAGTTCCCCCTGTCCTCAAGGGTCGAGTTGGATGCAAATAGAGAGCCTAAGAAATCAGCTTTCTCCTTTGCGTTACGGGCCAGGGTGTCGTCTCCTTTATGCAGAGATGGAAGAGATGGCTGGAAGAAGTTTCCTTGGACAGCTTTAGCGAGAGACTAAAATGCACGGGTTCCCGAAGGGAGACCAACTAGTCTCTCACTTCTTTTGCCAATGTGCCCAGACTTTGCTTCTGCAATAACTCTTTTGAAGGTCCTGGCAGAGATGTACTTTTTATTAAACAAGACGTATTTTGCATTCCGTGACGTCGATGCATCTGCCTAAGCTCGGTAACACTCCTGCTTATATCGTGACGTTATTTTACCAAACCACGGCTGGGATCTACCCCCGATTAGGACTATTGAGGATGGAGTAAAGAGTTCCATCCCCTGAAGTACCACATCAGAGAATGAATCGTTAACAGCGTTGGGATAATCCAGTGAGAAGCAAATCCACCACCATGGGTAGGATGCAAAAAAAGAATGCATTCGTTCCCAAACCTGCAGTGCCTCACACGATAACCGCGATAACCTGCAAATCGCAGTGGGCACGTGAGATGGACCACAGTCCGGATCAAACAGTGGTCCGGTGAGTCCAGAGGGGCATCAACGGAGACTAGATAGTTGTCTGGATCAGTAGATAGGTCAGTAGAAGGTCCAACAGGGAAGGTGTATGATCCTCCACATCTGGAACCCGCAGAAAGTTGTGTCAGATCATATGCTAAAGCAAAGTCATGAACAGATCTCCCCACATGATCGGTTGTATGTAATCCAAGCAATTCGGCGTAGTGAACGTTAAAGTATATAAGAGTATCACGATCTCTGCAGATGTGACCTATTGTTGGACGGAGTCTGTAGCCATTTGGACGTGGTCGATGCGTCGATCAGTATCAGTATTACCGCTATGGGACCCATAAAGGCACCCATAGACGTTGCGATGTTCGTCACTGTCTACACGCAGCCAAAGGATGGACATGTCCGTATCTTCAAGACTGCCGAGGCGTCGAGAACAGATATCAACTCTAATGTACACACACTCCAACGGTACGAGAGGTATGAGGTGTCAGCCGGAGAAAATATCTGCGTTTCGGTGAGATAAAGCAAGGCCTCGTCGTCTCGAGATGGTAGTGGACGTTAAGGTTGGAATGAAGTCCCCTGATATTGTAGAAATCCACAGCGAGGGTGGCAGGGTCTGCCCCCCCCCAGAATACGAGGGGCAGTCTGAGCGTTAACCGAAATTACCGCTAGCATGTTGTTTTAGGGAGGGAGGAGGGGTTGGGCTACCTTACTCACCGGACGAAACGCAGACCGTCTACTTTACACCAGTGCTCTGCGAGGGCCGGCCCATTCGTGCAACAACAAAAGCTGATGCTTGGCTCTACCACATGAAAGAATTGAGCTACTACGGCACATTAGAGGTTATTATTAGTTTATAATATATAAGAAAAACGTATAATCTTTGTTTGTGGCTTGAATGGTGTAAAAAGATTGAAGGAAACTGGGTCAGGGGAAGGCCAAGGATAGATTATATCGATCAGACCAAAGAAAAACTTAACTTCGGTTATAGTAGCAAACAAAAAATGTACACACAAAAGTCTCTTACTCGTAAGTTTATGATAAGGATAACTACCTATTTATTTTTGCAATGGACGTTTTCATTCTATAATATATTTATATTTATTAAAATATGTGTTGAATAGGATTTCATTAAAAATGTTTTGTATATTCAATTTATGAAATCCAATATTTTTAACAATTTTGTCGCGCAGGTGTAAGTGTAGTAAAATAAATTTAAATTAAATAAAAATAAATAATTATAATTATTCAATATAAAAATGTTAATTTTTACGCGTACCAGTTTTTAAATCTACCAACCATGTTTTTCATTAGGACAATCAACCAAACAATTTGTTCATTGTTAACAATGATTGTATACAAATATTATACACAGATCATAAATTTTTAATAGCCCTTTGCATGGATCCTTTTGACATTAATTTAATACTACACTAATATTAATTCAGTCACGCTACGTATGAAAGTAAACAAAAAGACTATGCTAGTGTTATTTTTTTTGTTTAAGTATGTACTGTTGTCTTGTGTTGGTATTGTATAAAAGCTATATAGTTTCATGACAATAATTATTGTCAATATCGAAATAAATAATTGAAGACACAAACACTTCACGTAATTTCACTGTATTCGAGCAACCTGAAAACAATACTGGGTGTTGACTAAAAAAAAATTTACAATTTAAGGCACTCGAAGGTGAAATCGGAAAACATCTTGACAGACTTGAAATCGGCCAATTTGCAGTAAAGTCATATGGCGAACTCAACTCTAATAGCCTTTTGAGAAGGATTATACCTAGTAGTGAGGTCTATTTAAATACGGCGTCTTATTATTCTCGGGATTAAATACAGAAAAATGTTGGACATTATAGCGCCGTTCTTTATATTAGTAGCTGATGTAATTGTGTATTGCACTTTGGTTAGGAAAGTGTAGGTCAGTTTAAAAACTTTCAACCTTTTTAATTATGTATCTGATAGCCTTTGGCAAAGCCTAGAAGATCAAATTATGAGAATTAGGTATATTCTTCTGTTCTATCTAACATCGACAGAACGTGAATTATTTGACGCTTTTTATATCCACGATGGCCACTGTTGAATCAAACTCGATTGATATTCATGTCTTAATCAAAAGTCAAAGGTCATTAAAATCAAACTTGATTGAAACATGACCTTTGAGTCAGTAGCCCAGTTACTTAAACTTTTATAATATTAAAAATAATTAAATACTTCATCGACCTACATGCCAAACGGTATCGTTTTGGTAAGCCCATGGTATAATATCAATTGCGACAAAGTATACAAGTATGGTCATTTCAAAAAATTTATCCAAATTATTTTCTTTTATTAGTCTTTGTTGTCTTCTTGGTTTAATATCATGTAACATCAGTTTTTGTAAAAATAAATTTTTGCTGTTATATTGTTCTTGAAAAAACATTTTGTTTTAATTTAATATGAAAATGTTATATTGAGAGTATCAATCCTACTGCTCATAAAAATAAATGAATAATGCAGATTATTTATTAAGACACAGATTTTTCAATTAGAATATCGCATCTTATGCTGTATTTTAAGCGAAGTAAAAAAACCTTAAGAATGTACTTATTATTAAATTTTAATTTATGTCATAAAAATATTCTATGCTCATGAAATTTGTTGTAAGAAGTCGTTTTTTCCATATGTCAGTAATATTTCATGGGCGTTGATACTCATTTTTTATGAACTGTACGTGAGTATGTATACTTATTTACAACAACATTAAATGAATGAAAGGAATGTATAACATATTTTCTATTACGTTCTTACAATTAAGAGTTTTTCGTAATATTAGGGAGAACATACGATCCATGATATCTAACTACATCCATCCACAATAAGATTCAAGAAAGCGTGGTTAAATTATTGAATCTTTATACTTATAGTTTTATATTTTATTCAAACTCGATATTGCTAAAGATGTTTTCGGCTCATAATGCTATGTTGCGGCAGAAATAATAAGCGATATATATATAACTAATCTGGCCATAAATACTGTTACATAAAAACTTTTCTTTTTTTCACCTTTTTAATTATTTTGAATTTGGAACACGTATATTATTTTAAAAACTTCTTTCGATTTTGCGCCATTTCACATATTTTTTCGTCTCTATATAAATAAATATATATATATATAGATATATATATATATATATATATATAGATATATATATATATATATATATATAGATATATATATATATATATATATATATATATACACATAGAGTTTGTGTTGGGAACAGTCCCATTTAAAATCCATTTAAGCATCTTCGTTTGCATTTTAACATTGCGACGCAATCCCACAAGGCTGGTAAAGCGATTTCATAACCAGGCCGCGCTGACGTTCATGGACATGTTGTTAGTCGACACCGTTGTTTACCGCAATGGACAATTATTAATAAAAAATCCTTTTTATTTTATATTATTATAATGAATGAATAATAATATATATACTTTATATATTATTATTCATTCAGTATAACATCGATTGGGATTAGACTTTAGTTAGCCAAAGTAAAATTGTAAATTTTATGTAATAAATATATTAAAGTAAATTGTTTTTGAGCAACAGTGACTTCCATTATTAGTGATGAACATAAAATATTATATTTTATTATAGATAAATTTCTTAATATGTAATAAGTATTTAGTAATAAGACATTAGACAAAACTACATGGTAAGAAACTGATTTCTTCTATAACGAGCACACTATAGAAAATGTATTATATCTTCTATCTATCTCATATTATTGTTACCAATATTATGATTTCTTTTATAATTTTAATATAAGTTGTATTTGTGTGTTAATAAGTTACATTCGTTTCTCATGTTTTGACGTAAGATTAAAAACCAAAATACATACTACGTTATGACATTGACTAATTTTTTCTAAAGATTCCTTTATGACAAGGTGACGAGGCATTCCATGTCAGTCCTCAAGGGTGCCAACGCACCTGCATTATGACTCCTTGTCAAGGCTGAATGTTAATGTCGTGGGCCGCAGGAATCACATGCTATCAGGTGAACCGTGTGCTCGTTTCTTTCCCTCAATGTTATAATAAAAAATGTAATAATATAAAAAAATCGAACTTCGTAAGTCAAGACGAAATCGATTTGCTCATGGTGCATGGCATGGCTACATGGTGTGTCGTTTTGGTTCCCAAGTATTTGTATTTCACAATTGAAACCAGTTATTGCAATTGTTAGTTAAGAACGAAATTAAACCTTAGTAATGGTAATAAATGTACAAAGGCGCCTTAAAATTTCTGGTACACGAGCAAACTGAGTCTAATTTCAGAAGCCGCATTAAATAACATTTTTCATTGCCGGTATAAATGATTATTCACACGAGTGCCGGAGAAATTGATGTTACATATAGGACGACTAATCAGTTTGAATTAATTTGTTTAAAAAATATCAGCCAATTCCAAATATTCATTATTCTGTTTTTGATATTTTTCACACACAAAGGAATTATCAGCTGATGCCAGTATTATCTCAGATTTGAATGTATGCTCTAATAACAAGAATTGATTAGGTAAATTAAAGTAATATCTTCAGTAATTTATGACATCAAATTATAACTTTGTAAACAGCACAGATCCATTGTTCGGTTCGTAACATTCTGCATAACAAAAGACGCTCAAACAAAACATGTTTTATAAAGAAAAGTCTGCCTTGCTTCCGTCGACAGTTTTAAGCTCTATTTAATTTCAAAAACGTATACAATTTCAGAAAATCATAGTAGTTGATACATACATAAATTCGTATCATTTTATAATCTTGTGTCCTTAAAAAGAACGAAGTGTACTATCAACTATATATATATATATATACATATATATCGATAATAAGTTCGAGGCTTGATATTTCTGTTCCCTGAACACGGTGTATTCGAAGTTTCATTCTTTTTATTATGCCAAGTAGAGACAAAATAATAGCATAACAATATTAATAAACTTTCAATTTAGGAAAGCAACGACAACTTTATATATATTTATATATTTATATATTATATATATATATATATATATATGTATATATATATATATATAAATATATATATATATGTATATATATATATATTTATATATATATTAATAATGTTTATGATCCAATCATAAGGTTTATTAAAATAGCACTTCTCTTCGTCACTTTAACTATGGTGTACCAGAGTTACCTAGCGCTTAAAATACCATAGTATTAAAGTTGTTGTTGCTTTCCTAAATTGAAAGTTTATTAATATTGTTATGCTCTTATTTTGTCTCTACTTGGCATAATAAAAAGAATGAAACTTCGAATACACCGTGTTCAGGGAACAGAAATATCAAGCCTCGAACTTTCGTAACAATGTCTGCTAGCGATGTGTATTATGGGAAAGCCTTCGATTTGGTGGAAATTTAGACGGTGTTCTTAATCGGTGCCAAATTAACTGTCATTATATCAAAGTGTTGAAGTATTTGTATAGTAATAAATTGATATCTATCCGAGGACAAATCAGCGGGAAGATACCTTTGGTACTGCAAGGTTGAACACTGAATTGAACTGGAGAATAATTTATGAAACTATTTGCTCGCTGTGTTGTAAGATATTTTTAAACTGGTAGTTGGAAAGGATGCGGATTAATTTTTAGTTTACGAATTAACACAAAACCAGAAGAAGTTTAGGATTAGGATTTCTCCTTTCACAGAGAATAACAAAATGAAAAATGTAATGACTCGATCGTACTATTATATTTGTACTCCATATTTTTGTGTTACGCCACTTAAACCGAAAACGTTCATAATTTTATTCTTATATACTATTTCCATTCAACAAACAGTGATAGCCCATCCACATCTTAAAATATCGTACGACTTAAATAAAAAATGAATTTATAGGTAAATATGCAATCCACTGAACAAACATTAACCGTGTACAACTTTAAGGGAATTATAAAAACTAAGAGAAACTTTGCGTGTTCATTTCCTGTGCTGTATATTTTTAGTGTAAATGTGTTGAATTTACATATGAATTTGTTATTGTGAGTCTCACATCTTACAAACAATGTTAGATAATGTAGAATCCAAACTACCATAAAGGTAATAACGTAAATAAATATTTATACTTACAATTTTGGTCGCTTCTTGAAATTCGATCATTTTGCATTATAAGGATGTATTTGCCGTTCATTTCATACATTGTATTTATTAAGCATTTACTCTAACGCTTGTACTTCCACTACTTTACATATATTTATACGGTTGGTATTAATAAATTACATTTTTAGTGTTTAATTGATATTTAATTTTCACGATTTTAGTATCTGAATATTATTGTAAAATAAATGTTAGTTTAAACATTTTTGTGCTCCTGTAATTGTTGATGTGTAACAGAATGCAGTACAAGAGAAATTTATATTTATTCACCACTTTCCTATAATTAGTTGCGGATATCGACCATTATTAAAATAACGAAGAACTACCATTAATGTAAAATATTTTGAAAGATGAATGAAATTACAAAGGGCGAGTATCGCCTATTAAAACAAAATGTGCCGTTTCCCCCTCAAAGAATTACAGAAGTTACCCTCTACGCGCCTGTCACGAAGAAGTTACGTACTTTTATACTTCCGAAAGTATTTTTAATAATAAGTATCCTTGAGTGAAACTTAAACCTTATTTAAACATCTTTAAGAAAGCTTTCTAACCAATATCAAGTTACCAATGTGAATGTTGCCTTATCTATTACACTAAGTGTTCATTAAATATTGACTAAGAAATTATGCTTTGCTATGCTTAGTGTTTTTCTGCGTGATTAAATAAAAGAAGTGGATATCCGCTGAAGAACTAAGGTAACCGAAGTAGCTCAAAGAATGTACGACTTCTTCATATCCAACTTTTAATAATAAAATAAATCAAAACCCCTTTTAAGCAGTAGAAAAAAAAGATAATTTATCATTCGCCTCTCAAACCAATAACACGCTGACCGTATTTCAATTTCGAATGTAATTTGAAATAGTGATTGGATCCTATGTGTACATTGTACAAACATAGTCCTTTTATACTAAAACTATAGCCCGTGCCAATTACATATATTATACGTTGCGTATAATGTAATCATGGAGTTGCTACAATAAAATATTGACAATGTTATACTCGGTTTTCCATATTTTCTCTTTTCTGAAAAAACGATTTTTTTTTTAAAAATATCAAGTAAATAAGTTTAGACTATGTGTTTAACTATAAACATAATTTGATAAAGTTAAGTATAGGAAGCCCAAAGTGACTCAGCGAGCTATGTTCTGTGTTTCTGTACGTGATCGAATACTAAAATTGGATATCCCCAGAAGATGGTAAGGTAACCGACATAACTTAAAGGATTAGTAAGCTAAAGTGGAAATGGGTCGGTTTATATGGCTATAGCTTGTAGAACCGACAACCGATGGAGAAGAAAGTTTCTCGAGTGACAACCTTGTATAAGCCATCCCTGTATAGGATGACCCTACTGGATGGAGTCACAGCCTATGCATGTTTGCGGGAATTTGTTGGTTGTAGGTTGTTCAACATCTAACTCTGTAACAATCTGAGGGCGAGGCCATATTCATCGATGGATAAATGATGGGCTGAGATGATGATAATGAAATATATATAAAAAGGTGACATAACAAATACATAGGAGACAAAAATAAGGAATATAAGACTACTGAAAAGATCTAACGAATCCAGTAATCTGTATACTTAAATAACAATAATAAAAATAACGTCGTAAACTAAAATGTTATTTAAGGGTTTTAATGCAGCAATTCGCAAAATGACCAAGATGTCATTGTTCCACGATTTTCGGAATCGGTTGAAAGACGAGCTAGCAAAATAATTCGCTAAAGATAATTTGATTTTTATTTATACTTAAATTCTTCGTCTCAACTTAGTTGGAGGAAGACTGTAACGAAACATTATTTTACCGGGAAAACTGTTCAGTTATCAAGTTATGAGTAAAGTCTAAACTTAGCTGTCAAATGCCAAGTAAATAAAGCAATATAACATAGTTAAAAGTGCCCATGTTTAATAGCATATTTAAATAGCTGGATGGAAGAATAATAAAGAAAAATCAATAAATTAAAGAATCATATCCAAACTAGATTAACGAAAGTTCAATTAATTCAAGCTACGAGTATATTAATAAAACTATTCATACTTCACTAGGATATTCTACAAATACGTTTTATGTTTAGCGTGTAAATTAAAGCGTTCAGTTTATATTTGAATAAACAAACGTACGTCCGTTATCTTTTAAAATGGGTTATTTTGAAATCCGTATATTTTTTAGAATAATCTCATTCGTAAAAAAAACTATACATTTTAATAATGTGTTCCAAAATTCTTATTCAAAATTAGTTTTCACGATTGAAAGTATTAGTATTAAGACAATTTATTAAATAATTTAAATACGCAGTATCGTAGACAGTTTTAAAATTCCTCCGGCAAATACCAAGAAAACCTTTACATTTATGTCACTACGCCGGAAAAATTGTGGCAGTTAGCTGTAGATGATCTAATATTTAGTTAAAATTTTAATTTAATTGATTTATATTTTATTAATTTTATTATAACCTGCAATATGTCAGAATTATATTTTGAACGAATAACTATATTCGTCTGGTGCTAAAAACTAGTCACACAAAGTGTGGAGATATTGGCGACTCCCCTAAAATTTGAAAGTCAGACTAGATGTTTGTTTAAGTATTTAAATAAATTAATAACAATGATAAAAGTGTCACAACTGAGATATATTTATATTATCTTACAACAATAAGCATTTTTAAGATTGTTAATTTTTAAAATAAATTAGCTTTTATGTTGCAGCTTCCTTCTAGCCGTTGTATATATGAATCGGCTCGACTGGAGAAATATCAAAATAATAATAATACGGCAATGCTGGTGTGTCTAGGGACCTGGAGTGTGTATCTCAGTCTTCTCAGGGATGAAAACATTTAAGAATATCGATTCTTCAGGATTGATGTTTATGGGCATCATTTGTCACTAACAATGTGCCCGTTATCTTTAGTGACAAAAACAAAGTCTAACTAGCACGCAAACCACAGTATATTAGGATATTTAGGCAGGGGTCTACAATGTAAATGCATTATAACACCTTAGCATTTCCTATCATGGAGAAAATCGATAACTGTTCAGTATTTAGGTTATGCCAAAGCTATGAACCTAACCGTAACAAATGCTTTACAGATCTTGGAATCTCAAACAGTTTGGCTTTGAGCTATGCAAGGCATTTGATTAAATTTGGTCGAATAGTGCATACGTGGAAACCTTAGAATTTTTATTTGTATAACCTCTAGAAGGCTTCAGAGTGGATTTAGTAAAAGTATTAGTAATATTTTAGAGACGAAATGAGTTATTTCGTATTTGAAATATTAGTATTATTCTTAAATTAAATTTTTCATAATGTTTTTTGTAAATTTTTAAACTTTACTTCTTTTTGTTTTTATGCCATCTCATTGGTGGATTTTGATTGACTCTTTGTTTTGGGAATTATTACATAATGGTCAAATTAGACCATATATATACCAATACTTCTTCGCATATATTATTTTCTAAAATACTGTTCTGTATTAAGAACAAAAATCGCTAATCCGTCATTTTTTGGCGATATATTTGGAGATCAGGTGTTATTAGTATAGTATTTTTTCGAAAATAAATGGAATAAAATTGAACACAAAATTCTCATTTGACACCCAAAATAATACTAAATATATTTATGTTAACTTCCATTTTTACCTAGACATCGCCATGAATCCCCAAATAGAAATAACGAAGGAGGTCTTTTATTTCATGAAGGATTTTTTCTCTTTTTCCGGAAACACAACGCAGTTACTGCTTTTTTCTTTTCTGGTCAAACTACCCCATATATATATATATATATATATATATATATGTATATAAATATATATATATATATATATATATATATATATATAGTATAAATAAATAAATATACGGCACAATTATTAAGTTCTATAACGACAGTCGCTAACGTTACGTAATTTCCTTAGTTCTTTGACGAAGGCTGAAGGGCATTCAACAATAACGGATCTCTCGCAATTCAGAATGTAATTAAAACTTTTAAACATTTCTCTCTCTCGCTCTCGGACTAACCGTGACATGATGTTATGATTACTCCACTTTATGCATTAGGAAACACCAGCAAAATTTAAAATTGACTCTTAATGTAGGGGCTTTAAATAATTGAAGAAAATGTTCTATTCTTCCCGTTCCTGTAATATTTTTTTAAATGACTTTTTTATTTTACAACACACCGACTTATGGGAAAACAAACGCTTTAAATGAAAGTGTGCTGTATTTAGTAAGCTATTATTATTAATTATTACACATATATTTGTGTTGTGCGATGAGGAGAAAAAGTTAAATGTTTGATTTTTTTGCCTAATAATAAGCAATTTAAATAATTAAACTGAATAAGACTTACATAAACTAATGTTACCAATATGCACTTAGAGGAAATAAATAAAAACTTAGTTTAAAAATTAAAGCACCACAGAAATTGGGTACTACTCGTACAAGCTAAGAAAATATGCTAAAGCCTATAATATACTAATAAATTTCAGAATCAATTTCATGCTTTGAGTCTAGTGTTTATATATTTACGATATAACAACAAATTAACTAAAAGTTTACCGACTCTTGAAGATGCTCTGTACTGCAATCTTTGGCTAAGCGCAAAGTTTGTTTGCTCAAAGCGAAGACGCTTTTACCGATACGAGGGTTGGTCCTTTAAGTAATTAATTAATAATGCATTGGAGTGTATTGAAAATTGCGCTCTATAATATATTTTATTAAGGTTGAAGTATTAAATAGGTAATCAAATATAGGGCCTAATAAAATACTAATATATTATGTATTTTACTAGGCCCTATCGATATGCATGAATCCATTTTACTCTATACTTCCTTTGGATAGTTAAATGGAAATCCGGTTGTGCGTTTAAAAGCAAGCAACGAACACGATTTATATTAGATGTGTTTATACTATTGTCTCAACAAGGGGTTGTTGATATACAAAATGAGGAATGATGTCAAAATTTTAGGTTACTTAACAGAATTAAATTTTGCATAGTACATGCATATGATTCAGGGGATTAATTACAAACATCAAAATACTACGTACTGTTAATTAATGAAAGTGTGTCAGGGCGCTTAAGATGAAATTGGTGTTTTCATAGTATTTATACAACTTCAAAACATTTTGTCGCTTGTTAGTAGTTGTTATTCATATTTCATAAGGTAAGTTTTGCCAAATTATATAACAATTTATAATTGAAGATATGAAACTACCTAATGACTCTAAGTTGAAACTTCTGATTTAATAATTGTACTATGAACCTATTTAAATACTTGTTATTTGTTGATTCGATCCACCACCCCCTTGAATTTCTTGAATACTACTAGTATTTGTCACGGAAACAATGGTTTTTAACTAAATATAAATGATTTTTAATGATATATGAAAACTAAGTGGCAGACAAAAGCAACTTATAAACAATAAGAGGTCCGCACAGTATTTTTTATTATTCTTTAATTAAATAATATTTTTTTTACTACAATAAAACCTTGAACATAATATAGATTTGGAATACGAAAATGTACAACATGATATAGAAAACTTGTGAGGTACAAGTCTATTAAATGAATAAGCAAGCTGCATCGTGTATTTTACGACAAGCAATTTGTTCAGAATGTGAACAGCATTAAACTGTACAAGCACCGTCTCTGTAATTAAAAACGGATGTTGTTTTAAACCTGGTTTTATTTTGCACCTAGAAGAGAAGAACTCCAGAGACAGAAAAAACTATTATATCCAGTTTGGAGATAAGGTATCAAATTATAAAAAGAAAAGTTAATAGAATATTGGGTTAGATCATTTTTCTATCTGCATCTTTTGTTTTTTTATACCTTTATGAATAATAAACAAAATACATGTAACATGAATATCTTATAAGTATAACAAAAATAGATTTGGGTGTGTTTTTATTATCAATATGCATGAATATAGTTTGGTGAAATTGTTTCAGCAATATTTACAGCATAATTAAATTAAAAAAAATCTTTTATTAAAGCAATGATGTGTATGCTAGAGTCATGTTGCTGCCTACTAATCTGTAACATAAATGGTTCAAGTCGAACGGGAACATCCTACATTCGTTTTCATACTAACGTGAAATAGCCATAGCCTTCTTGTATGCCTTATAGGGATTGAAAGAAATTGGAGAGACAATTTTTGGTTATAACCGTTTCCATATTGTATGTAACATCTATGCGTTTGTATTTAAATATATAAAATTGAATAGACTTAGTTGAACGCTAGGTTTTCAAGTAAATTGTATGCGAAGATCTTGTGTGTTGTCCTAACCTATTAAAAACAATAAAAGTAAAAGCACTACTTCAAATTTGTAAGTTGTATAAATTAGTATTATTATGGGTTCATTGTTATCCGCGTCTGATTGCTTATTTTTTTTTTTTTTTTTTTATCTTATTGCTTAAGGGTCGTAAGGTTATATATATATAGGCGTTTGTGAATCTATCCCCACGAAGCTAATAACCAAACCCTTCTCGACGAAAAGGCCCACATGCCATTCTGATGGCTTTACTAATATCACAAGTGATTTTAAATAATTCGGTTAGATTCAAGGGACTAGGATCAAGCAATTTGATATCATCCATATATGGCAACTTTTCTGTACGTTCAGGGAGTATGGAATCAACGTACTCAAAAGGTTTAAAAAGAAATAAAACCCGATTCTCACAGGATTCAAACAGTCGCCCTGGGAAATTATACTACGTCTCTTTATCTTAATAATATATAATAATCTAATTATTTATTGTTATCAAAATAAAATAAAATTGTATAATTTTTAATTATGATACTCGTACGATTATAAAAAAACATTGTGAAAATTTTATTACCTATGTCATTCAATTTCTAGTGAATCTGTACTCGCTTTCCAACTGTGACCTAGATTGTGGTTTTGTTTTCATGATGTATTCAATTTCTTCGTATTTTCACATTTTGAGATAAACCTTAGAAAGATTCTTCATCCAACAACAGTATTTATAAATACTTTCATTAAATAGTATATTTACAATATTTTAAACGTAGAGATATTTTTACAAAAAAATATCGCTACGTTAATAAAAAATTGTGAATTCATGAAAAATATTTTGTATATATATATGTGTACCTAGTCTGGCCATAAGTTCTGTTACAAATGATAATGCATTTTTTTAATGAAGTAATGTAATATTATTAAAATTTTTACCTACATATTTATTAGTCTCAGCAAAAAATAAAAAAATATTCTATTCGAAAGGTGGCCCCTTTGACTTTTATACAGGCCTGTTTGGCCACGAATCTATGGATTTATGCACTGTTTCCAAGGGAAATTTCACCACTGCTACAAAGATATTTTAAGAGACTCAATGTCACTGTGTCGTTTAGAGCAGGCCATGTCCTCTAAAACTGACCATAATTGAAGTCTAAAGGGTTGAGGGCTGAGCTAGATGAGGGCCAGGATTCAGCTCTTATAAAGTCCGGAACGTTGGTTTCAAGCCAGGCTTGGGTAGTTCGTGCTTTGTGACTAGTAGCTATACATATATATATATATATATATATATATATATATATATTTATATATATATATATATATATATATACATAATACATACTCCTTCATATCTTTGCAAACGGTTTTCGTTTGTACATCTGCCTGTTGAATCCTGCAGATCGCCGCTTAGATCTCTCCTTGAATATTCTTCTCAAGCTAAACTATATCAACTCCTTCACTGTGCAGGGAATTCGTTTGTAGAATGCTCGCTCTTCCTAAAAAATCTTGCCTCAAGGACTGTTGTGCTATTTAAAAAACTAGTGAAGGTACACTACATATCTTTATTGAGTTGAATATATAATGAAAAATCATTTTAGCTTTATTATATGGTTTAATGTGTTAGTTATATGTCCAACACCAGGCCTGTTGGAAGAGATTTTTATTTTAATATAAGCTGCTCCTTTGTACATACTTTTTTTTATATTAGTTTAATTAGTTTAATGTCCAAAAATGCTTTGTGGACATTAAAGTTAAATAAAAAATTTATAATAAATGATTTTGTAACACGATTTATAGGTTTTGTTTAATTTTTTATTTTGTACATTGTATTTTATAGAAACAACGATTTACACACGAGCTAAATTAGCACAAAGTAAATTAATAACTGATTAATGATTCTCTTTATCTTATACGTTAGATATTTTTAAATTTTTGTATATCTCTAATATACAGCGTCTATATTTAGCGCTAAATTTATCCAAAGGATTAAAATTAAAACGTACACAAATGAAAAATTCCTTTAATATAGAAAAGGCGAATAAAAAACGAATTAGTAATTTTTTAAAACTACCGCTTTAAATTGATATTGGTTAAACAAGGTATTATATCTTTCATTGTTAAGTACTTAATATAAAAGTTTATAAAAATTCATGAAAGCGTATCTAGAGAATGAAGATTTACGAATGGATTGAACATCTGCTCCTAAGTTATGGTGTAACTTTTTAATATATTAAGGAAATTTTGTTCGCGATTAACTAAGATTATGCATATAACAAAGCCTAATAAATTTTGTATAATATGAGCAAACTTGAAATTTTAACGACTGAACGTAAGAATAATACAGGTGATTACATTACATTTAAAATTAATAGAAACCTATTGCAGTTCAATTTTCATCTAAGAAAGTCGATATTATACATATTAAATTTACAGATAAATACAAGTCAGTGAAATTTTTCAAATTGCTTAAGATTAATCTTGACGACCTTATTAGGTTGCGAGCTATCAATCACAATAAATTAAATTATATTGTTAATGTAATCATAAATAGATTTATTTTAGAATAACTGTCCTCTAAAATCCAACGGTTTCACACTAACCTGAAAAGTACTTAAATAGTTACAAGACATTTAAAAGTTACTAAGCTATACGTGAATTTACATATTATTTATACGAGTAAATCAGATATATTTTTACTTACGTAAAAATATGCATGATACATTTATATATGACAATATTACATACATACTGGTCATCTTTAGAATCCTTTTTTAGAAGTCGAATAAATTTATAATTATCCCAACTAACAGCCGATCCCATTACTCATTGCTGAACCTCCCCCATAGATTGCTACAAACATGTTCCTGAGTCACCTGCACCTACGGGTCGTACTACACTGCGAATGCCGAGGTTGCCACTCAAGACACTTTCTTCTCCATCGGTTATCTGTTCTACGAGCTACACTCCCCTTCAGTTCGTTAATCGTTAAGCTATGTTAGTCACCCTTATTCTACTGCAAATTAATTAGTATTTATAAAATATGTAACTTGGGATGATGTCAACTTATTCATTTTTAATAATCAGGATTGATAATATACATCAGAAAACTAATCAAATGGATGAATGGCTGTATTAGATATAATTGTGTTAGTGCTTTTTAAATTAATTAGGACAAATAAAATCAGTTTTTATTTTATTAAATACTTACCTTTTTTCATAAAGCAGATTACAGTACTGTATTACTTGTACGTTATGAAGTTTCTTTAGATTATTTTTTGGGAAAAACATTAACGTCGAAATAGACGAAGCCAAGTTCGCTCGACGTAAATATAACCGTGGCAGAATTATAGAAGGCCAATGGATATTTGAGGATGTGGAAAGAGTCGATACGAAAAACCAATTTCTCGTACCCGTGTCGGAAAACGACACGGACATGCTGGTCGGCATTTTAAAATCATACGTGTTGCCGGAAACATTGATTAATAGTGACTGTTGAAAAGGTTATGAAAATCTCCGCAGTGATTTTTCTACGATGGCGGGTTCTTTTGTATTAGGTTATGTATTTTTTTTCTCAATAAAATGGAACGCGTTCAAAAACTTTCCAAGTTTTATATTTTAAAAAGTTTGAGTTAAATTTGTATACTATTATAAAAGTACTCTTTCTTTTTTTTTTAAAATTAAATTCTCCTGATTCGCTCTTGTGCAATGTTACCACTTTTCTGTTTTACATTTTTCAGCTTTAAACCTTTAGTTATAGGTCTTATATCTTCAATTTGTTAGATTCCAAGTGTAACATGTCCAAGGGGGCGGCTAGTGCGTGACAGTATTCACCTCCTGATGGATGATCAATGCTGTTATGAAGTAATGCTGAGCTTAGAACTTAACTTTATTTAACCTTGCTTCTACTAATTCACATTTAAAAGGTACTACATAATATTTACATGTTACATTTCTATCGGAAAATGTTACGAGTATAATAAATATGCTACACTGCGATGATTAACTTACCATCGGTATGTAGCAGTACTCAAGAGGATTTCTATAGCAGCTAAAATGCTTCTTTCTAAGTCGCTGTTTAAGCATCATTATCACAGTCTATCAATAGACAACTGTTGGTTATACTATATATATATAGATCCCTAACATCTTTCATGACGTCACGATAGAGCTTTCAGCCCTGCTTTTCTTGTAACATACTCTATATTCCGATTAAATAAATAAAGTGATGCTATAGCATGAAATGGATGAAAGAAAAGATATAGAACTCGATGAAAGAAGAGCTATAGTAATATATAATATATTAGTTACTGCGACTCTCTCATCAAAATAAAGATCTTTCATATGTCATTATATTGCAATTTGAACAACCATTGAATCGCAATATCAATTATCTTGATTAATAAAAACTATTAAAAAACAAAAGCTTATTATGAATAAAAATAAAATGGCATCCACTTCAATCTTATCACATTTTGGTTTTATTTTGATTTGCAATTCTCACTTTGAATATTAACAACGTATTATCATTCTTTACATTTCGTTCGACGTTCCGGGAACGCTATGTGGCAATTAGTCAACCCCACATTCCCCACAGAAGGGAGAGAATTGAATCTACTAAATACACAAAAAGAGACTTTTTCGTATAAATGTGAATTTACCAATGTGCTGTGATTTTATATGTGCCTTTAGATATCTCAGAAATTATATCCACCCAACAAGCAGGACATTTTATTTGCTTCGAAACCGCTATCTCTTTAATTTTTGGAAAGAGATAAAAAACACACGTCAAGGAAATATGGTGACTGAGGTTGGACATACACGTCATTTGAAGTAAAATAGTTATATGTTTTGGTAGAAGGTCTGTGTGGCTGACGTGCTTACAGAGAATGCATGGATGGGACTTCGGTTGTACATCAAGCTGTCAACACTTTTGGGGTATAATCACTAACCATTCGGAGATAACTGTCCTTTGATTCTTGCAAAAAATTAAGACAACCGTATGTGAAAAGTGCATCATAAACGTTTCTTGCTCATCGGCATCGAATTTATCTTTCATATATTTGTTAAGTTTGTGTGGTATGGAACGCATAATGGTGTTGTGTTTTATCTTGTGAGTGTTGGGACCCATAGACCTTTATTACTGATGACGAGGCATTCCATCTCAGTCCTCAAGGGTGATAACGCATCTGCATTATGATTCCTTGTCTAGGATGAATGTAGATGTCATGGGCCGCAGGAATCACTTACCATCAGGTGAACTGTGTGCTCGTGAAAAAAATATCTTATAATTCTATTATAGCATACATGATACACATTTTTTTTTATAAGTTGAAATAAGTAGAAGAATAAATCTTACAGAAGAAAAATTAGAAAGGAATAACAAGGCTTACTGAACGACAAAGTGTAATTGAACAAAGAAGAGAGGCCAGACAAGCCGATTGTGTTCAGAGAATCCCTGTAATGATTCTTTGATTAATGCCGACTCGAATTAATATGTGACTAGTCAAGGGTATCTAAAGTAAAATTTTTTTAGGAAAGGTTTTTAATAATTTTATATGTATTTGTATTTTATTATTTTACACTTTTATTGTAGTTTTTTAGTTTAGTTAGCATTGTCATAGTACATTAGTTGCTCTAGATGGAGAGTAGACACTTGAAACCTTACACTATTGATATCCTCAAAGCCAACCAAGGGCAAAACGGAAGTAATATAATTCGCATAATGACTAATAAAATTTGCTAATACACACAGATAAATGCTATAAAGTTTGGTCATATATTAATGTCTTTATGTACCACATTTTCCCTAGAACCTATTTACATAATTATTATCCCATTGGGGCCGAACCTCAATCTCGTTCGCTTCATCGCATAAATCAGGTAAACGTATTACTTTTTTGTGAGATCTGCGTCTAATTTTCTGTTCTCAATTTGACTGGTATTTTTGTGTATGTTACTTCATATGGCGTATGAAATAATTTTTAAGATTCTTTATCTGTTACAAAAATTAAAAGCAGAAATTATTTGAGTCCATCAAATTCTACCTAGTCCGGCCATAAGTTCTATTTCAAATGAAATCGCATTTTTTTTAAATGAAGTAATGTAATATTATTAAAATTTATACCTACATATTTATAAGTCTGAGCAAAAAAAATAAAAAAATATTTTATTCGAAATGGTCACCTTTGGCTTTTATATACGCCTTTAATCTGTTTGGCCACGAATCTATGGATTTACGCACTGTTTCCAAGGGAAATTTCGCCACTGCTTACTCCAAAGATTTTTTAAAAGACTCAATGTCGCCGTGTCGTTTAGAGCAGGCCATGTCTTCTAAAACTGACCTTAATTTGAAGTCCAAAGGTTTGAGGTCTGGGCTAAATGAGGGCCAGTCTTCAGCTCTTATAAAGTCTGGAACGTTGGTTTCAAGCCAGGATTGGGTAGTTCGTGCCTTGTGACCAGGTGCAGAATCCTGCTGAAAAATCTACGGTATATTTTTAAAAAGTGAAGAAGCAGGATGACCACGTTGTACCTTTCCGCCCACTTGAGCAGCTTCTTTAGAACTGTGAGCGTACACTTTATCATTTTGCTTATTGTACTGTTCTTCAATCGTGAAAAATTTTCCATCGGCAAAGAGGATATTTCTGTGCCTTTCACCTGCGTATCGCGACAGAAGGCGTTTTGATCGATCCACTCTCTTTAATTGTAAAGATTGATTTAGGGCATGTCCTGTATACCGAGCTACAGGTCTTGTTTTATAATATGCGACAGAGTCCTAGCGAGAATCTTCATTTCTCGCGATAACATTTTTTGCTTCCTAACGGGGTTTCGACGAATTCTGGCTTTAACAGCATTAACAGCCTTTGTAGTTCTAATAGCACGCGGCCGCCCCGATCTTTTCTGGTCTTCGTCAGAGGAAGTGTTGTTGTATCTGTTGATAGTACGATATACGAACATACGGCTGATACCAAGCTTTTGAAGTGTCTGGAATATGACCGACGGCTCCATACACACTTTGTGCAAGACGATCACTTTAATCCTATATTCCTTAACACCGAATTCCATATTGTAATTTGATAATGAACACGAAAAAATATCTGAATTGGCGCAAAATCGAAAGAAGTTTTAAAATGATATACGTATTATAAATTCAAAATAATTAAAAAGTTGAAAAAGAAAAGTTTTTATGTAACAGTATTTATGGCTGGACTAGTTATTATTATTAAAGGCTTGTTTAATTTTATATTTCGTGTGACAATCCGCAATGTTAATATTATTCAGTCATATAAGAGCTAACAGAGGAGATGTTATAAGGTGCGCAATTTTTTACGGCAGGCAGTCAACATCGACATACAAACGTATAGTTTAGAACCAATACCGGCTAGCTTGTAGCGAGTATTTTTTATTATAAAATTTTAGCTTTAATGCCAAAAGAGATAGAGTTGAATTACGTATATTCCTCTTCTTTTAGTATCTTGTCGTATAAAATCCATTATAAAGTATTTATTAAATGCAAGCAACAAAGTTTAGAAAATAATGATGATTCTAATAGGAATAGATAACGAGAGCACAATAAAAGCCACAAACTTCCAGAATACCAGCATGGAATAGCTGTATAATACAATGCAGATGAGTTTTAGAAGGACTACATTTCACCGAATCGTGACACCTAATAATAGAAAAACGGCATGCATGTGCTTTTTGATCTTCCTGTTCAGGATAGATTTACATCTTCATTTTCATGTCATGGCCAACAATGACAAATCTATTCCAGTGACAACTTAAAAAATGTTTTTATTTAATAACCATGTTATCTGAATCTACGAAACTGGGTTACTTGTTGCCGTATAAATAAATAAATATCGACAAAAAAATTGTCCACGGTTTTGCGTCGAAAAAG
The DNA here is from genome assembly GCA_029286865.1 of Teinopalpus imperialis. Taxonomy (NCBI): domain Eukaryota; kingdom Metazoa; phylum Arthropoda; class Insecta; order Lepidoptera; family Papilionidae; genus Teinopalpus; species Teinopalpus imperialis. The sequence goes on along the minus strand of JAGSMU010000022.1, from coordinate 10,897,187 downwards.
CATACAGATTGTGTTTTTTGTATCGTATGCAAAGAGGAACAGAAAGAAATCTGTAATCACTCGTCGCTGAATATATAATCCCTTGCCACCCTTACTTCAACGACAACTGTTGGTAGAGTCACATTGCAGATGAACTCACTAGAGTTCATCTGCAATGTGACTCGTGACTATACGAATTGGTGGGCTGAACCGAGGAAGGGCCACGCCTTCGAATACCGGCGTGAATCGAATAACAATATAACATCAGCTGTACTTCGTATTGGTGAGTGCAGCTGATGACCCAGCTACTCGTAGCGTGGCCTTCCATCAGATTCATCAGGATTGACAGCGTATGTTCATCTTGAATCTTTACTGAGGATAGATGTAGGTGTTTATAGGATGCATGAACATTGCTAAAACTGTATACTCGTTTGCTCCCCTTAAGTGTCATAAAAATCTTGCGGGTTTGCAATGCTTACAAATGCGCACTTTAATTCAGGAATGAGATCGTTAATAATGTAATATTTAACACGAAACGGAAACGCATTATTGCAATTTAGGTAATGCACGAGATTAATGTAGACCATCCTAATCAGTTGAATGATTTTGATTTATTAATAACAATTAATCAAACTTATATTTCCAAACAAAAAAAAAATTGATAATTGCTTTGCTATAAATATGACTCAACTCAGGAAACACAATTAATTATCTGTAATAACTACAAAGATTTAAGCTAATAAGCGTACATCTGTTATTAATATAGAAATCATTACTTTACTTTTCATGAGGTTGATAACGTTTTTTTCCTATCAATCCGAAATGTAATTTTTGTAAATGCTATTAAAATATCCAATAAGACAATGATAAGTAAGACTAACGACTTAATTGAATATCGTCAATTTTCCTAGAGTATTTTGTTTGAGTTCTATTTAGCGTTTAAATTATTGGTTAACCTTCCCCCACTTTGCGAACTATTTCAATAACAAGATCCAATAGCAAATTGTTACGGCGTTTGATTTACAACCTCACCGCTATTTTATTACTCTTGGTTTCACTAGTATTACTCAAGCAAGACAATTGAAAAATATAAATCAGAGTACCCCATCTTAAATTAGATCTCGTAAAATAAATTCTTAAGCGTATTGAGATTCTTGGTTTAACAAATTAGTTAAAGTAATGGTAAATGATAACAGAGGATTTTAACATAACAAGTCTTCGATCATAAATATTTTAAATTGAAAGTAATTTCAATAGATTGAACACTCTATATCGATTATGTTTCTAGGTGACGCCCACGGTAATATATTTTAAGTGGTTACCAGACCATTATCTATGCACAGTATATATCATGAGTTCTTCTATAATATTATAGGTATATAATCCAGGTGGCTTACTCGTGACGCTTTTTTATAATGCTAGCAATTCTATAATTCCTGTAACTACTCCAACCAAGCTCAAATGTTTGTGCAAGTAGACAAGTTGAATATAGCAGTTTCATACTTATGATATTATTTATCGCAGAATATACCCGAAGCCGTCAGACTATTGACAGTTTTAAGGAGTTTTAGGAGCATATGTTCGTTATCATAATCTTCGTAATCTTTATAGAAGCATAATCTGCTACGCGGCTCTGCTACGGATTGACGGAATTTGCATGGCTTCGAAATATATAATATATTTTTTTGTTTCTTTGGCATATATGTTTTCCCAAGATGGTTATCTTCTTTTTTTTCATTTATGGGTGTACTTGCATTTACATGTGACTTCGTCTACGTAGACTTGAGAGCTAGGTCCAGACAGAAATTAATAATGTGCGAGTCGACATTGTATGGTTTATTAATTCTAAAGTCCACGTAGATAAAGTCGCGGGAAATGCTAGTATACCCATTCAAACTGTCTCATTTATAATATTATTATAAAATGTAGAATACATCGCTGTTGCAAATGTGAGCCTAGTACTTAAATGACTGAACGAGCAACACAAGAGTTAAAAATGTCTAGCACTTTTATATTAAACAATAACAATCATGAAATAATAGACAACTTTATTATTCCGAATTTTGTAGAGCTCAATTCAACGTCCTTACTCTCGAATAACAAAAACTTTATTGAACAACAAAAGCTTTGCATGATTAATTAAGTATGAAATTGTAGATGCTGCTTTGAAATTTATTGTATATTGTTTCACTATTAAAGCTGTAGAATGCAGTTAGAATATTTAAGGGAAGATATAAACTAACACGGAAGACCTTTTATAGTAGTCTAGAATATATATTTATTCTAGGTGAGTAAAAGCTTATTATTCTCGGTTGCTTTTGTTAAGTTTTTAATACTTAACTATTAATTAATTTAATATTATATACAACTATTATATATGTGTTTCTACTTTGTACATACACGATGACTTTAAAGAATTTAATTTCGTACTGCCGTATACACTATACTTAAATATATGTATGTATGAATATGGAAGTACATATACGAATTTTTAAAATCAAAGAGCAGCACTTGTTAATTTATAAAAAGAGAAACAATGAATTGTTATTTACATACATAACTTCTACGGTTGTTTGAACAACTGGATACAATGTATAACACAGTTAATATTATCTGTATCTTACTTAATGTTATTAATACGTCTCTGTTATGCTCTCATATAGGCCTGATGAAAAACCTTAGAATGTTGAAGTAAACACGATCCATGTATTTTGTTGTTACAAAAATTTTAACTTATTTTGTTGTCAGAATAATGGATCGATCTTTGTTGTGCGGGCGTTGTATAACTGCTGCTATATGTATTCGCCGCTTATTGGTGAAAATTATTTACGGTAATCCAAGTTCTCGTATCGTGCTAGTTTATCTGTAAATAACTGTGCTCTGTTGACCTAAAAGCCAATAATCAATCTCGACGAATAAACGGAGGGTATGTGTTTTGTAGTCTTTCAACATTATAAACGTTTTACATTAAGTCTGTAATAATGTCCTTAATTTTAAATTAACTAAATCTAATGGAACTAAATAATATAACCTATTCAATTTTGCGGGAAGACGATAGAGGCAGGTGGCTCAAGTTCGTTCTTGGTGACAATCTATGGGGGAGACCTTTATTGCGACCTTTAGTGGACAATAGATAGGCTATGAATGAATGTTTTAATGCGTTTGTAATCGTATAATATGCAACGAAAAAAAAACAACAAAGGAATTTAAAATAAGTATAGTACTGGTTATTATTAATTCGGCGCTTTTGGAAGTACAAATAAGAAGTTAAAGAGTTTAAAATTAAATTATTTAAATCTCGCTATGGTTGTGAGTAATTTTTAATGAAAATAAATAATTTTTGTTGACCGCAATGTAGTTGGATTGAATAAGTTAATTTAGTTTCTTGCGTTCGCACATCCATGGTATTTCAGTGTTAGGGCACTAACTAACTAGACCAAATCTAATTTATTTTTCTAATTTCCCCTACACCGATTAAATTTTTCATTGAAATTTTAAGTGCTGATTTACCATGTAATATCTGGATCCGGATGATAAGATCGATGTGACTTGTAATACAGGTTGGAACCAATTGTAATTAAAAAAGTAAGTGAGGTCAAACAAGCTGATTATGTTGAGGGAAAACCTGTAATAATTCTTTGATTAATGCCGTCTCAATCAATGCGGGACTCAAGAATAATATCATTGAGATCTTAAGAAAAACTTTTAATCATTTGTTATTTTACTACGCTATTCAACTAGTTACTTTTTTTGGGATGTACTTACTTTTTAATCTTTTATTTTATTATCACAGTTAACGCAACTGCTGTATTATGGCTAACACAAAAAGATTTACATATTATTTTATTATTATAGATAATATAGGTGTATAGTTTTATTTCAAAATTTAATATCTAATAATATTTTTAAATATAGTAATTTGATAGTGATATTCTCGAAATCGTCTCCAAACAAAGACTAAAATCATATCCACATATTTTAATCAGAATAATCATTATTAATAAATTGCTTATATGCAAAATAATTTTAACCAACCCATAACATACAGACAATATATTTTCGTACATCCTTTTCTCTTGTGTCTATCAAAGTTTACTATTCCTTTGAGACTATCGATCACCGAGCCCATTCGCTTCATTGCATAAGTCGGACAAACATTACTTTTATATTAGATCCGTATCTAATATCTTTTGTTTTCGGTACAATTTTTGTGTAGTTTATCTCATATCTTCGCAGTTTCGAAATTAAACTAGAAACTATTTTATATGGTTATTTTCCTCTTTAGAAATATGCACCAGGATGCATAGTATATCGAGAGATATACTATGCATATAAAATATAATATTATCATACTATAGTAATTACTAATTATATGTACGAAAATTTTTGTAACAGTGTTATAATAAGAAACATATTTAAAAATGTTAATTAAGTTTTCATAACTCACAAGCAACGTAGAATAATAATATCTCCTCACATAGAATAAATATATATACCAGGTCTTCTATGTTCTTTGTTATACCTTCCCACCTAGATAAATATGCTAACAGCATTTAACAGCTTTAATATTGAGAGGGAATATAATGAATTCCAAAGCAGCACCTATACAATTTCATATATAACTGATGATGTAAAGCTTTTTCTGACAGTGATTGAGCTATACTACAGTTTGTATTAACTGCGGAATTAATGGGTCAGCTCGAACGGGGTAGGACCACGCCCCCACAGAATACGAGTGTAAAACAGCATCATAATATATATATATATATTATATATATATATATATATATATATATATATATATATATATAGTATATATATATATAATATATATATATATATATATAGTATATATATATATATAATATATATATATATATATATATATATATATGTCCTAGTCCCTAGTCCGGCTATAAGTTCTGTTACAAATGAAAATGCATTTTTTTAATGAAGTAATGTAATATTATTAAAAGTTTTACCTACATATTTATTAGTCTCAGCAAAAAATAAAAAATATATTCTATGCGAAAGGTGGCCCATTTGACTATTATACAGGCCTTTAATCTATTTGGCAACGAATGCCAATGCTTACTCCAAAGATTTTTTAAGAAACTCAATGTCACCGTGTCGTTTAAAGTAGGCCATGTCCTCGAAAACTGACCATAATTTGAAGTCTAAAGGGTTGAGGTCTGGGCTAGATGAGGGCCAGTCTTCAGCTCTTATAAAGTCCGGAACGTTGGTTTCAAGCCAGGCTTGGGTAGTTCGTGCTTTGTGACTAGGTGCAGAGTCCTGCTGGAAAGTCCACGGTATATTATTAAAAAATGTATTGCTGAGAGGTTTCACAACATGATCCAAGACTATAATCTTGATACACTTTGGCGGAAGTTTTCACTCTCCTTTTTCACAAAAATGTAGTTTTGTGACTCCTTGATTAGACACGCCCCACCAAACCATCACTGACGCAGGATGATGACCACGTTGATCCGACCACTTGAGCAGCTTCTATAGAACTGTGAGCGTACACTTTATCATTTTACTAATTGTAATGTTCTTCAATCGTGAAATTTTTTTCATCGGTAAAGAGGATATTTCTGTGCCTTTCACATGCGTATCGCGGCAGAAGGCGTTTTGATCGATCCACTCTCTTTAATTGTAAAGATTGATTTCGGGCATGTCCTGTATATCGACGATAAGCACCGAGCTTCAGGTCATATTTTATAATATGCGACAGAGTCCTAGCGGGTATCTTTATTTCTCGCGATAGGATTTTTTGCTTCCTAATGGGGTTTCGACGAATTCTAGCTTTAACGGCGTTAACAGCCTTTGTAGCTCTAACATCACGCCGCCGCCCCGATCTTTTCTGGTCTTCGACAGAGGAAGTGTTGTTTTTTCTGTTGATAGTACGATATAAGAACAAACGGCTGATACCAAGCTTTTGAAGTGTCTGGAATATGACCGACGGCTCCATACCCACTTTGTGCAAGGCGATCACTGCAATCCTATTTTCCTTAACACCCCATTCCATATTGTAATTTGATAATGAACACGAAAAAATATGTGAAATGGTGCAAAATCGAAAATTTTTAAAATAATATGCGTGTTCCAAATTCAAAATATATAAAAAGTGGAAAAAAAGAAAAGTTTTTATGTAACATTACTTATGGCCAGACTAGTTATATATATACAAATAAGTTCTTATACGTTGTATGCATTTGGTGAAATTAAATCTCGCATGCAAAAAGGTACACTCATATTATTATCTCAATACTGAACGTGAAAACTACCTGACACACATACATGACTTAGTTCGATTATGGGTTAATCATAATTCAGCAGCTGTATGCCTTCCAATCCGATTACTTGCTGTGTCAATTCTTACATCATTTCATGTGTTGGCAGCGCCTTGGGCTCGTGCATCATTCGTGGTCTTTCAATGAGGAATTGTGCACTAAGCACCTGTCGATAGTGCGATGACAAACACGGCTGATGCTTTTGCCTTTGAAACTATACTCATTTTCTACAAATCAATATCAACAATACAGTAATTCCTTTTTTTTGAGGCCCTATTCTAAAATAAACTAATTTAACAGTCATATGTGAAATAGTGGCAAATCGTTAAGTTACATGTGCTAGAATAAAAAGAACTTTTTAAATAATAATGTTTGGGGATAGTTCACGGTGTACTATCATAATACGAGTCACAGACAAGATTGCCTATGGATAAAAAATAAAATAAAATGTAAAATGAAATATGTATGTGGTCTTATACACAAAACATAAATTAAAACCGTTGTTAAAAAACATATCAGTCTTCTTTAAAAGCTTCAGTGCTTTTTCGCACCAGCGATCTAGTGTTTTTATATATCGAAGTACCACACGACACTCTTCAGATGCTAGACCGCCATACACGGGACGCTTTAATGACGCCATCCCCTTCCGCATGGTACTAAGGAAATTAACTGTATTTTGCTATAGGTTTTTTTTTGCCTCTTCAATAATTTAATTTATCTATCGCATAAATATAACTAAGACATCTTATCTTGATTTCAACTGGAACATGAAACTATATATTTTTAATTAAAAAAAATCCACGCTCTGAAAATATTCATCACTTTTTTTATTTAGTAATTAAAGCTCAAGTTATTATTAAGTTAATAATAGTTTTTCTCATATCTTAGTTTATGTAAATATATTCATCTTGTTGAAATAAATTATATATTATGACTATGTTAGGTTTAACCAGTCACATACTAACATAAAAAAGAAAATGTTTTAGACTTTATAAAAATAAGTTACCGTAATGAAAAATTTGTTAATGGTAAAATTAGGTATTAAAGACCGAAAGCTCAACGGATGTCATAATTTCAGAAACTCTTTCATGAGAGGGACCGGTCATTTTATTTTAATAAGACTTCCTCCGTTTCTCACAATTTGATTAAGATATCGCACTTTTTCATTAATGAGAACTATAATTTGTTTTAAAAAATATAGAGTACAGAGTAATCATTTTATTTTCTTTTTTTGTTTTGTGTTATGCTGTTGGTCTTTTGACCGTTGGTCTTTAACTAAATAGACTCGCGAGCGTGGGCCCGCTGATTAGGGAGACAACGGCGATGCTGGTACGAAGAGCGGCTGCACCACTGCTGAACTCCGACCCCTGTAACGTCGACGAATACAAAGGGGGCGATTGCGGTCCGAGAGCCCCTCAGAAGGAGATTCGAACCTCGGCTCGGATCGCTATCGAGAAAGGAGTGCAGAGTATTAGTAAAAGTATGGTCTCTTTAAAGACAATGACTAGCATTTATATTCAAGTTTGTACAAAAATATATGCTCTAGAACCACTCTGAAGCAGGTTTCTAGCTATTAGGGTTAGTATTACTAGCTAGTAGGGTTCTAGGAATTAAGGGTTAGTTTGAGGGAGTAAGGACCACGCCCTCGCCACCAGCGTTAAATGAGACCTTTTGAATCTTTGCTGAGGACGGGTTCTATGTACGGATGAGGTGTATATGTGCCAGTTAGCATTTACCATCGGATGAACTTTATCTCCAATACCGTCATAAATAATAAACCATAAAGACTTGCAGTCTTCAATTAACGGAAAATCTGAAATATAGTCTATTGCCATCCCCATATCACACAAATATGTATAATATAGTACAAACAACAAATACATACAATTTAAAATGAACTAATGCAACGTAGAAGATTATTATCATCGGCATCGTAATTGTTATTATGTATTGAACGGCCGCGTGGTGTAGTGGTTGGAGAACATGGTTTTTTTTAAAGATTAGGTGGCAAACGAGCAAGCATCTCACTTGTTGGTAAATGATTACTCCCGCCTATGCACATCGGCAGGATTCGCAAATGCGATGCTAGCCTTTAAGAAAGACTACTACGTTTCGGGTCATTGGTTCAATTCCCAGCTAAGGAACAATATTTGTGCATAACTAATAATTGGTTTTCAGATGTGGGAGCGTTGTATGTAAATCCCGTGTCCCTAATATTCCATATGAATCTTTATTAGATCTTGCGGCACGTTCATTAAAATAGGAAAGTAGATGACGAATGAGTGTCGCTGTGTTCGCGCAAAATCTTAGGGCGCTAACTAAATATTTTTTTTCTAACTGCAGAATGAATGGGACAGCCCGACCAGGATAAAACCACGCCCTCACAAATTACCACATTGAAATAGCAGTATTATCCTGCCGTGTTTCGTCTGGTGAGTGTAGGAATGCGGAAACTCTTATTACTGGTAGATGTCATGGGCCGCAGAATCATTTACCATCAGGTGAACTGTTTCTTACTCTCAATGTTAAAAAAAAAAGTTAATATCATCTGGCAATACGTCAATAGGTACTGCCTATTCATCACGATCGTTATTGTCAGAGTATTCTTTAAATACAATCTTATGAATCATACTTTTTTTTAATTCTTTACTCAAATTTTACCTCAGATTTTCAATTTTCGATTTTATCATAGTTTTTAATACAAACACACTTCTTAACACTTACCATCATGTGTACTGCATGCTCGATTGGCGCCTATACTATAAAAACACTTCTAGTAATTTTAGAATGGTTTAAATAAAAATACACAAAAAACACAATCACGCTTTTTGCTCTCACTATTTGTCATAAAAATAAGTTTTATTTTCATTAACAAAATTCTTAAGTTTATATGTAAACATACAGTAAAAAAAAATCAACCCGGTGAAACTGTAAAAGCCCTCGGCTAACAGCAGCCTTCAGCCAGAAAAAAAATACAGTAAAAAAATGTATTTGATGTTTTGTATTAAAGTATAGCTAGGTTACAAGAGTAAGTATCGGATTTCTTTTAAAATTAAATCGTATAATAAATATATAAAATGGAGCTTTAAATAATAGTGATATTTCTACATTGCGTTATGTTTTATAACAACTAATTGTAACGTTTTCTGATTGCAACAAAGCTGTTAAAGTAAATTAAAATATTCATTTACTTTTATAAAACATAATTAAGAATATATATAAAACGATTCACAGGTGGACATATGTTTGTGACAAGTTTAGACGGTTTTCCATAAACCGACCGGCAAATTGGCAATTTTATTAGTAATATATTCGAAATGATTCCTCACAATTTTCAGTAAATCGTGGATTTTTTAGCATTTAATTTAGATGTTTATTATTCTTCCCGTTCATGGGTTAAGTTTATTACCTATCATTCGCCATTCACTGTAAAGAATAGAATTAAAATTATCTTGTTCAGAATTTTTAACAATAGTGAACAGTTTTAAACTCATTTGTTGCATTTTATCATATAATTCTTATAACTTATTAATAATTATATAATAAGATATTTAATTCTATCCGTTTAAACGAGTACGCAGGTCTCTTTCTCGATGAGGATTTGGATGTTGAGGCGTTGGTAATCCTGAGGAATAAGATTGCATGTCTCACTACCAGTATTTTTGTCTCTCCCTCTTGTTTCTTAATATCATCATATCTAACACAGCAGCTATAAGCTGCTATTTATGTTGGTGTATTGTTTCCCCAGTAGAGCCTTACCATTCTAAAAGGAATTCACTACAACCAGTTTATCGTTGTATATTTAGTTTGTTGTATTTATATTAGTTGCAATAAAAAACGTAAAGCGTATGAAACGTAATAATATTAAGTTGTAAATGCATATAATGAATGCACTTTGATGTTAACTCGTTAACTGGATTTTATATACGAGAATAATTTTTATTTACTACATGTTGTGACAATTTCTAGATGAAATTTTCAGTGATTTTATTGACGACCTGAATAAAATAATATAATTCATTTAACATGATTCTTAGGATGACAATGCATCTACATATATGTTTGTCCTTCTTCGAGAATTTGACACCGATTTTTCATTGGTCATAAATATTATGTTGCATCGTATGTAACATATATTTGTTTGTGTCCTTTGTCACTAACCAGGTATGCAAAGAATGTACTAACTTTTTTATGTAAAAAAATGTTAGTAAGATATCATAGTCAGTATTGACGCTGTGAACTGATTAAAACCGTTTGCAGTAAGTTAGTCGGTCAACGTAGGTCACTAAATTGACTTGAAAACAATAAGCACTGGGACAGCGCTGACTAATCTTGAGTTTGAATATACAACTAGGGACTTGTTCCAATGTTAATTAGGCCTAAATAGTAACGGGTCTAAACAAGTTGAGAATAATTATCAGCGTTCGTCAATAGGGCAAAACCGAAATAATAAATAACGTAAAAAAATCCTTTGCTTTTTTGAACTATTAAGTGTAAGATGTAAGCACCACAAATACTACATAGATTAAATAATTATTATTGTGAAATTTAATATAAATGGATTATATATATATAGACCATCTATATAAAACTTTTATAAATATACTTTTACACTACATTTCACAAATATTCTTTTACATAAATAAACACTAGAATCTTTCAATTCTATGCGTTTATTCCAAAACACACCAATAGATAATAATTAATTGCGGAGGACTACCGACTTACGTATCAGTTAAAGTGTCGTCTTAAGCAAACAAACTTTCTGCTTAGATAAATATTACGAAGCACGGCGTCTTCAAAACTTAGCAAACTTTCTTTGGATGTGTTTTTAGGTATATCGTCTACATGTAAGCACTAAAGTCTCTGTCAAACTCAACGCACCGAAGGAACACTATAAACTATTAATGCTTTGCAAAATGTAGTATATTTTCTTAGCGCATCGTATACATTTTACATGATATTTCTGTCGAAACACGCTAAGTTTTCATTTAAGTTACTTTTTTAAAACTATTCTTTTATTTGAAGAATTACTCTATTTAATAGTATAAATATATATATATATATATATATATATATATATATATATATATATATTATAATAATACAGTGCTGTCATGTGAATAAAATTTTGCGATATACGCAGAAATTTTGTGTGTTGAGGCACGTATGTATACATACGATATGTAGGTTACAAATAAGATGCCAATGAGGCATTAGATTAAAGATGAGAAAGGTATTCTTTATCTGAAACTATGCGGCGTAATTTTAGCGTAAGTCATAATGTGTCGAAAATTTAACTTATTGAATTGTAAAGCGGACTTCTTTTTATTCTTGTTATTAAAAGAAACACTAATTGTTCACAACTTCGCTCTCAACGTTATGAAGACAGACGGTGATAAATTTCACACTAAAGCCGTAATCACATTGAAAAGTTTGTCCTAAATGTAATATCACTATATTATTAAAAAAATTGCTTGAGTGTTCAATATAAGGGGCTTTGAGATTTTCTATTATATATACACGTAATATCCGCCCGCCGGCACGCCGTGGATTGCGCAGTAAGAAATTTCCAAATCATTAACGTTGAACGGGATCACGACATTGTTAATTATTTTGGTCACAACATTGTTTTGTTCTCGTCTTTTTCCTTTGTAACACCAACAAACGATTTTGCAAGCAATCTTGTTCCACTAGAAGTTAAATTAAGAGTGAATTCCGAATTTTCAATAATTTATTCCATTCTTCATTTATTCAAATCCCTCTTTAAACTAGACTTTTAATATTACTACTTACCGATTTTTACCTTAAAGATTTCTTATTTTATTGAGGGTAACAAACGAGCAGACAGTACACCTGACGGTAAATAGTTCCTGCGACCCACCATCCACATCCATCCTCGATAAGGAATCGTAATGCAGATGCGAGGTTTACCCCTGAGAACTAAGATCGAATACCTCGGAAGCAATTGAAAGTGTTCGGATCTCTACACTCACCAAATGAACCACAGCGCTGATATTCTGTGAGGGTATGGTCTTTACCTGGTCGAGCCGGCCCATTCATACTATAGCAAGAAACAATGTGCAAAGTGGCAGTGTAAAAAATGTTAAGATAGGTAGAGGCAGATTAAAGCAATGACAAAAAACAACGTATAATAATCTACTTCTAAGTAAATAGTTACTATAAGTTTAGAACTTGATGAATAATACTAAAGTTGCAATATAACCCCCTGAGATTAAAGAAGAAATATCTCTCTATGAAGCAAGATTATATTGCTATATAACGGGATTATTCTTAGAAGATAAGGATGCCTTGTTTGTAACCATAACACGCCACCCTACGTGCCCTTTACCGTCTTAAAAACGTTTAACCCTACAAAACTTTGCTTATGCTCCTTCATTCCCTAATTCTGCTCATCATCGATTATGCTGATATGTATGTGATATGTGACCCAGATCTGTCTCAAAAACCTTTTTTATAAATTGCAGCGCCTTCGCAATAACTGTATTAGATTTATCTTCGGCATACGTAAGTATGACCATATCTCCTTTTATCGCTGTGAGCTTAAATGGCTTTCCTCAAAGGCATTCTACAAGTCTTATACTCAATTTTGAACAATAACTCTAATTCACCATCTTATCTTAAGAATTCTTTTCATCTTTATACTGCTCATATCAGAGCACTTCGTCCTTAATCGTCTCAAGATTCGTATGCTACAGCACAACACTGGTTTATTTAATTCTTCTTTTACAGTTCAGCCGATACATCTCTGGAATGGCCATGCCCGATGACATTAAGTGAGTTCGTAATAAAAATATTTTTAAAAGACTGATTCGTGAGTATTACACAAGGGAAATCATCTGAATTTGCTATTTAAATATTTATATGTATTTATTTATATTATCTATTCTTGTGTTATATTTAAGGTCTATATTATATATTTATGATATTTATTGCTTAATGTATTTTATTTATTATTAAGTATATTAAGAATGTTATATATATTAAGGATTATTTTGTAATTGCCACCGACAGTCAATGTTTCTTCATCTCCAGTGTTGACAAAAGGCATTAAGTCCTCCAATTGCACCCTTTTTAAATAAATAAAAATAAGTAAACAAAATACCCCGTGTATATTTTATGAAACAATATAAATATATGTTTAGGATGTATTAGGAAGTATATATTTGTAATTATTCGCCATAAAACATCGGGGTTCCATCAAGTAACATCTTAGACGCTGAAGTCTAAGGTAAATTTGCATTTGCATCACAACAAGAGTTCACTTAAGTTTACTGTTAATCAAGACCCAAGTTACAATAAAAATCGAATTCTAGCGCATTACTTCTCAACATAAGATTTCCAGTCCAGAACGCAGAATACCTATTTTTCAACGGTAAAAGAAGAAACAACAAATGTAAATAATCTACAATAAAATTAAAAACACAGAATGTCCTTTAAGCGAAATAAAGTTCTTTTAATACACCTCGTACTTATGGAAGTTTCCTCAATTGAGGTACTACAAAAATTTCCTACGACAATTTTAATGTTTCAACGTCATTTATTTTTCTCATAATATCTGCGTGAAGAAATATCACGCTGCTATACTTCATGTGATGAGGTAACCGCAGACCCAATTACTGATAACAAGGCATTCCATGTTGGTCCTCAAACATGACCGCGCATGTACCATGACCAAACATTTTGAATCTGTTGAGGAAGGATGTAGGTGTTTATGGGTCGCAGTCATTACTAAACAACATGTGAATGGTCACGGTTCCGGTATCCGGTTTAAATACTCTTCGATGTGAATAGTCACGGTCTACAGCTCATAAAGTATTGGGTACATATAGAATCGAAATCACTTTTTCAAATCAGTCCACGTCCAGAATTGAAATGCGTCAGCGTGTTATTGGTTTGCGACACGAATGATAAATTGCTCCTTTTTCCTGCTTGACATCACATTGTAGAATATATTAAAATTTCTTATATTACAGTAACTGACGAAAAACCTTGTACTAACTAAATTCCGAAATTACTGGTTCCTGATAAACATAGTTTATTTATGGTTGGTAAACTAAGTATCCATATAACAGTTTACGAAAACTCAACTAAGTTACAAAAATTGTTTGTTCATTAAGAAATTTTTGCAAGAAATAAAACAATAATGAAGAAAACAAGTATTGCTCACAAAAAGAAATGAGATTCTATCAAACACATTTATATTATATTATATATTCTAGAAAATAGATCAAATAGCAAATAAAATAAAATAGAGTTGGAGAGGGAGAAGGGGGAAGCAAGAGATCAAGTATCTTCTTTCAAGAAAATTATTAATAATACTAATCAAGGTGACTCGTGATAAACTGAACAGTGTATGCCACTCATTAGAATTTCCCTCCAAGAAACAAGACGACTGTTGCATATTAATGCGATATCATCTGACATAAAAACATATTTGTTTTATGCAACATTCTCGATATAATAAACCAACAGATGATAAAATACCAGCATGAATAAAATCTCCTACAACAAAGTGAACGTTTCTCTACCCTTGAAATCTCTGGAATTCGTGAAAAACATAACGAAACTGTTATACAACAGTTCATATTAATGTCTAGTACACTTGAAGTCCAACGCGCGCCAAGAAGATATTTCACATACGTCGTGTTCTCTCTCCTAGACAAGAAACGCTAAGTTAAAGTCACTTTCCGCAAAAGGTACGCATGCAATTGATGTCTATTGCTCGAAATACTTATTTATGTAATATATATTTACATGTAAATTTACATCTTATGTACACCTCGTAAGTCTTCATTTATATAATATTTTTATACCAAATCACGACATAATTTCAATCAGCTTTAACCCACTATAGCCGCAGCTTTTATATGTATAGATATATATTTATTTCTAAAATAATATATTGTGTGCCTAATAATAAACAGTTGATTTTGTATTTTGTTTCTTACTTTCAGACAAGAATAACTCATTATTTTCACGTTCACTCGTTCCCGCTGTCTTTGTTTACCAGGTGCAAGTTAAATGTGGTTTAAAACAATATCTGTTTTTAATTACGGAGACAGTGCTTGTACAGTTTAATGTTGTTCCCATTCTACACAGATTACTCGTCGTAAAATACGAGAGACTTGCTTTTAAATTTAATTAAAGGACTCAGTATTTCTATTATCTACAAATGTTTTTTTTTCATATTGTGTTCTTATTTAACTCAGAAATTTGATATTGTTATGTTTTCTTATTATTTTTAGCTATGAATTAATCCTATATCTTTATGGATATTTTAATTTAAGAGAATTTAGTAGTATTAAATTTAAAGTTATTAAATTGAAAAATGAAAAATATGAGATTATTATAAGCAAAAATACTAGAAGTGCTTACTATACGTAAGTAATATACATAGACATAAATGTACGTATTTTATATGTACTGAATAATGTGAATTTATCGTGCTCGTTAATGGTAACAGGTTTTGTATTATACTTTACCATTACATACATTACATATATTAAAACATTATTAAAATTTCTCGGGGATGTTAATCTGAAGAAAATTACTGACGTAAAAAAGTAGGTAGGAGAACAGACTTATTTATCTTATTTTCTTACCTTCACATTTTAAAATCAATGAAAATCAAAATTGTTTATTTTCAGACACTTGAACACTTCAATTACTAAAATAAACTAATTTGGCTAAGCCTCCCTTATAAATACGATATCTAGGCCCACTAAAGTTTATATAAAGTTATATAATGTTAGACCAAAAAATACAGTATCGACATCGCCAAACTTGTTGTTCATATTTTTTATATTCGGCAGAGTAAAACATATATAGCAGAGTATATTTCGTTTTTATCGAGTCCAAGTTCAAATTATTTGTTGTAACCCCTTCACTATAAACTTATTTATATTTAACCTTTCAATGCAGACCCAATTTTATTGTACCCGTAGGATAAGAGCAAATATGTACGTCCTTATATAATATATACTTAGATAAATATCTGTTTTTAGTACGTTTTCTAATTTATACGTTAAAATTCATTCATAAAGAGGAAGCGATGTTCTAAGCTAACGTGTTTACCACTTTTGGCTTTGGTGCAATCGCCTACTCAGCAAGGATGTGGCCAAACGTTGGCTTACTTTAAAAAAAAAACTGGATAAGTCCAGTATTGATCAGGGAAAATAATATTTAAGTATAGATTTATTGTCCTCACCATATTTGGATAAGTGGAATCATAGAAATGTTAAAAAATAAAGCTCTAATTAGATAGTATCCGGATGTAAATAGCAGTAATACCTATGTATCGTGTAGAGTTAACACATAACTGACTTAAACAGGCATTGTATCTCAGTTCTCAACGGAAATAATGCTTTTTTCTGGATGGATGGTAGTTTTGCTCCCGTAGTGTGTGCGTATTTATGGTAGATTAGCCATCATGTCTCCAAAATTTTAATAATTTAGTTTAAACTAAAGCGGAAAAAAGTAATGTCAGAACCTACAATATATACCAACGCAGAAAAGTTAACTGATATTTCTGATGCATACAAGTTTTGCTGTGGTATGGGTACATATACTTTATAGTTTATATTGAGTTTTTAGACTTTCCAGGTATTAGAAATTATCATGGTGAACTTTTCTCGCGAACTTATTGTAACACTTTGGGCAAGCAATTGTTTACGTATCAATCTGCTGCAATCCTTCAGTTTTCAAGCAACACTGAGATGTCCTTATTTTCTGAAAGAAGAAGCAACCATTTTATTGTTCTTGCTTCAACTTTTCTATACTTTCGTTTACAAATCTTCAATAGGGAAGGCTCATTCTGCCCACTGGCTTGTTATCTTCGATTAAAAGCAGTTCAACCCAGATTTAATTATATGTAAGGATATTATAGACAGCTAATGACAGTTCTCCATTAAACTTTTTATTATTTTACGGCACCACCCGACACGCAGTCGTTTCTGGGCTTTCGTTATCATACAAATCATGCAGCATCCATCGAGCGCAAAGCTTCCAATCCTTCAGATGTACATGCAAAATGTTATGCAGTTGCAGCATGCGTTCCAATACTCAATACAGTACATATTATGTTGTGTGTCTGTACCACCATTTATTTAAGACTGGAATAGAACCAAAATCAAAGTCTGCCGATCCTGGAAATTATCGACCCATCTATATTACCTCCATAGTCTGTAATATTATGGAGCATATATTGAATTCTCACCTCTTTGCATACCTAGAACCTACACTTTCTCAGTGACTGACAGTACGGATTTCAAATCGGTCCACTAGAGATCTTTTCAAGTCATCGAGAATAACGGTCGAACACTTGCTGTTATGATATTTTAATATTGTCTACTGCGGAAATATAGGGCGCTATTCGGAGACAGGCATCAAATCGTCATATTTCAATGTGATTTTAGTTTTATTTCATTAATAAATGAAATCATTCGTTTATAAACCAATATGTAATATGAGTTAAAATCACATGTAACGTCCTTTTTCTCTCCTAAAATACATAAACTACAATAACATACATCTACTTCTGGTACAGACAGGCGCAAAGAGAAACATAAATATTTATTAATTTTACGTGATGAAAGAGGTACACAGTGTCAGAGGGTAAGTACTTGAGAATTCTGTTATGAGCTAACCGGTGTGTTTCCGAACTCCTCGATGGGTGCATCTGAGTATCTTAGTTTTAATTGTGACGTCCTCCTGTACAGGATGTCATATTGCCTTGAGAATTCTTGCACTGTACAACCCCTTTCCTATTCTGATGTAATGCATGTGCTCAGAGGAAAATTAAGTGCAGATGCAGAGGGAAATTTATAAATTTAGAATTACACACGAAAGTCTATGTGCTTAATGTACAAATATTGCTACTAGACTGGAATTTAAATCTAGGATCAGTGAAGCAGCAGCTAGCCGGGAACTGTAGTAACTACGCCAAGTGGCCAGAAAACTTTTCACAACCATTTTTCATATAACTCCACATAGGTTTTAGGTTATTACTTAAAATAATTATTTTTAAGTGTATTTGAAATTGTGAGTTTATTGGAAATCAAGTTCGAGTTTACGTTCAGTAATCAAACTACGGCTACGACGTGGTACTTGGCAGCCAAGCGTGGGAATAATGGTCAATTACTTTTATAGCAACTTCATAGGCAGCCTACGCTTAATTCCCTACTGTAAGTAGGTCGAAGTAGTATTCATAACGTTCAAAACTATAGTCCCAACTACGTAACTAATGACTATTACCCGTTTACTAATTGATGTTATTATAAATATGCAACTAAATTGTCATGGACAACGTGTATAAAAGCTTACAAATCGACTGTTGACTGTTGTAAAATAGCCGAAGCTAAATCCACTATTTTACAAATATTTCTTTTATTTATTAATTATACTCAAAAATGTCCCAATTATACATGTCAGGACAGGATCATTGTAATGCTAAGACGGAAATATATTATCATGCATGCGTAGGAAAAACGCGATTTTGAGTTAAGATCTTTACGTTGTAGAGTCACGCCGTAGTTAAAATTTGATTGTAACGTGAATAGGCATTCCACTTAGTACTCAGAGTCGACAACACATCTGTACTATAGTTCTTTTGTGGAGAATGAATTTGAATGTCATGGGTTGCAGGAATCATTTACTACATACAACGTGAACTGTGTGTTCTTTGTTAAAGTAAGTTTGCTACTTCGGTTTCACCTAGTTTCAAATGCATTTAAATAACTTATCTCTTCTTATTTTATTACTCATCTAAGTCTAGCGTTTATTAAATTAGAGTCTGTTAACATAGGTAGAGATTGAGAACTGTGACAGAAGCGTTACTAGGATGGAAGATATGGTTGCTTATTTTATATATATATATATAGCCTCTTTTTAATAAACAACTTGAACATGACAATTCCATATGTTATGGATAATGATTTTCACGATAAATTATAAAATTATTTATATTTAAATGTTAAAGTTTAAATAGCATTGTTGCTTTTGCAAGTTTTAGCAGTATTAATAGTATTAATTAATTACTGTAAACAACATCAGTTTAATGACGTCGTATTCACGGAATAGAAAATGATTTTGAAAATGAATATGAAAAATGATTTTGAATATGAATAATGGTAGTTTTTAACGTGATAATAATTTTATTGAAGTAAAAGGAATCACGTTTGGAAATTCACTCACTAGTCGCTTTTAATTCTCTCTAATGCGTATCGCTCCTTATTTAAATCAAAACTCCCCGAAGACTCCCTGAAAACATGTTACAGCGTGCTGAAAATGGTGTTAGCATGGAGTAATTTCTGATTTACTGGTGTGTTAGGCCTTCCTCTAGAACAGCCTAAAACATAACAAACACTTCTGTAAGTGGCAGTAAAATTAAAAGAAAAATCTATAACTTCTTTAACCCGTCTTCGTAACAATAATATATAATAGTTATATGTAATATAAAATAGTATAAAACACACTAATATTACCTATTGGATTGCCTATTTTAATAATGATAAGGTATCACATTTATTGAAAAATGGTGGAAGAGAATATTGTTTATTAGAAAAGTTATCGTATTTGTTAAGTCAGTGGGACTCGTACGAGAGGTTTGAAAGAGCTACAATGAGCACTATGTTTTATCAGAGTACTCACATTATTTAAACACCAAACCACGAAGGACATCTATTTTTATCAATTTACAATATATTTTTACATCTCCGTTCTAATTATTCAACCTTTTATAAATCCATTAGGCTCTAACATATAGATAACCTAAGTTATTTAAATTATACGAAAGTCTTTTGAGCATAAATTAAATACTTTGTAATAAAATTTTAATATTAATATTAAGATTGTGCGCTTAGAATTTTAGGTGGCTCTAAATACGTGGTAAAACTAACTGGTTACAGCATTAAGGCAGCCGGGGACAACATAGAGAGCAACCTTAGTTACAAGATTTGTGCTCTGTTTACACTCGCACAAATAACGGCAAACAAAAAATGACAAACTAATCAGTTTCTAGATAACCTTGCAAATAAGAAAGTCAGTCGCATTATTTTTTAATAGATATTTGTAAATCTACATATTCCAGTTTCTATTACGAACGGATTACCGTCTATTCGCGGCGAGCCGAGTAACGACGCTCTCGCGAAACAGGGTAAGGGTCCAAGCCGAGGCTCCCTGTCGGGAGCCCTTGTGCTCGTTACCCACTTATATAGGTCTCGACTGAGCCCCACAAGCGCTCGGTCACCTCTAAACCCGGTGAAACTGTAAAAGCCCATGGGCTAACTGCGGTCATCAACACGAAAAAAAAATCACGGCGAGAGTAGGCGGGCTGAGTAGCTGTAGCTAGATCAACCATGGTGAAGAAAGGATAAAGTAATAAAAAGCTGGCCTATTGGATGGTCCGGGGTGGCCGCTTGCGCTTTATATGAGCTCGAAGATGGAGTACATCAGAGATTTTAAATGTTGCCTGGTGTAGTTTTTCACTTACATATGAAAGTATTATACTATTACTATTTCAGTTATTATGGTAGGATTAAAGCTAAACGAATAGGTTATTTTAAATGGTTAGTTTAATGACATTTTCTTTCAAAAGTAATATAGGGGGATATTTTAAAATTTCTTCTTCCTTTACAATAAATTATAAGTTTTTATTTTAAAACCCCAGCTTTGTCTGCAGTACGGTATATAAAATGTGTATGTAAAATCAATATAACATTTCAATCCTGAAGTGGTCGCTTTAAGATGATTATTTGGTGACAAAATATTTATATTTTTACAGAACTAAGGTTGTTAAATAGGCGAACAGTTCATCAATAAATCCTCTTAAATTTGTATGTTTTACTTGCCTTACCGAATGGATATAAAATTAAACGATATCATAAAAACAGCTTGAATATGTCTTAATGTACAGTAAACGTAAATACTTTATATAATTGTCATTTCAGATTTAATTAAATTCTTGGAAGCCAGAGATCGTTAATTAAAAGAAAAAATGCCGCTGCCCCGCCAAAGAATTATAGAAATTACGCCACCCTCTGCCTACATTAAAAAAGACCTTAATTTCTTATACATTAAAGGGGCGTTATGTTGACACTTCACATTTGTAGATCCTATAAATATTTCAGACTAAAACATGAATAGTTGAAGTATTACTCGAGTTCTGTACCTTTGTATAATAGTTGGATACTATTATAGTAAACTAAGTTGAAGTTAAAAATAAACTTAATTCTCATGACGTTTAATAAGAGATTTTATTTGACTTTTGTTTACGACAAAATATAAAATTCATTTCTATTTTTCTTTCGTTTACTTGAAGCTCAATGAAAAGTACTATATACAGATAACTATTAAATTCCTGTTGAAAATGAACTACACAATTCTCATATACGTTGAAAATTTTACGTGAAAGCAACATGGAGTATGATTTATTTTAATATATTCCCGCCACTAAAAGTTTCTGCATGTTCCCAGAGGTGCTCCGTCGACACGAATTTGGAGTTCTCATCCATATATAATAACATTTCATTATTAACGGAAAAACAATTTATGACAAATCCATGACCCTCTTTCTGTATAATTAAGTACCTAAATTTCTGTTTTCCCGAAATTCTAAATCTATATTTTTAGGAGACTTGTAGAATTATAGTATAAAAAAGATTCTGCTATAATTGGTATATAATAATCATTAAATTTTTAGCAAACTGTACAAGATAATTACAATGTGAATGATATGAATAAAATATAGTATTACTATATCTATATATAATATAGTTTAAATGAGTATGAATTGAAAGTACTGTACTTTGTAGTGAAGCCATTTACTTGCACACAAGTTTGTCGTCTACGGAGAGATCTGCTTGGATTAATTGAACTTTAGACGAATCGATAATTGATAAATTTCCACGATTGTATCAACTATTTTATAATCACAAATAACTAAACAATTTTGTTAGCTGAGTGCTTATTTTTTTATAATTAAGGAATGGGGTCTTCTTTTATGCAGTCCTTGCATCTCTTCTAGTGGTGGCAAAAATTGGCGATGTTGTACGTACAGAACATACGGCTGGGACAAGCTTTACACGGGAAAGCCTTATATCACAACTTTGGGCCAACCAGCGCCTGCCGTCTATCCATGCAGCCAGGTCTCGAGAGGAATATTCGTTCTCTCTGATGAGATGCATAAAAATAAAATATAAAAATGGGTTCTAGTTTCTAATATAACCTGGTTCAATTAAAACTTGTAAGCTGGTTCAATTTCTGTATTTGAACTTCTTTAACATTTTATATTATAATAATAATACAAAATTAATACGGTTCATTTTTAGTTATGCAAATTATATGTTAAGATAAACAAATAAAGGTGTTTAAATACTAAATATACAAAAATATTATTTCTTAGATACATAGATATCACATAGAGATGAGGGGTAGAATTATCATTATCATGTAAATACATATAAACATATACATAAATACATATAGTTCATAGTTTAATAGGTTTAGTTACGTTAAGTTAGCGTTAGTTACGTTAAGTTACGTTAACCCTTAGCATATTCAATGGTCGGTCAATAAACGGTCGACTGAAGACCTTCACATTGTTTATTCATTTATTATTTCATTAGATAATCACACTCTATAAACACACACACACATTTTATAAATAGGTGAATAGGCTTTTAAAATACAACATATATATATATGAAAAAAATCGCTCCTGATATGAGCGTGAATCAGGGTAGGGTATCGTATATAGAATATCTCTCGTGCTTGGATCAATGAAATTGTTTATTGTAGTTTTAAATTTTGATTACCATATCCCCGTGGTGAAGAAAAACATCTTAAGGAGACCTTTTTTTAGAAAACATCGACGGTATGCTGTTGTTTCACGCTGATATTTTGTGAGGAGCGTGATTCTTCCTCAGCCAAGCCAACCCATACGTTGCAGCTATAAATAGGCCCCAACATGGCACTAATATTATTCAAATTTAATATTTAAAATATCACTTTCTGTGACACTATTAAAATTGTTTAATCGCTGTCGAGTTCTAATTTTTAACCACCTCGTCTATAAGTAAACTTAGATGTTGGTGATATGGATAAATGACCTCATTAATGATAATGAAATGACATGGAAAAATTTGCTGTATATTACTATTCATGGTATATTATGCATTTATTAAAACTGTTATAGAAGTTTACTAACATTAAACGTACCAGAGTTTTTAATACGCTAATAAAACAGCCATAATTATAAATTAAGTGTACAGTATTACTAGCTTACAGCAAACATAGCTTTATTTCCAAATTTATTATACATAAGAAACTTATACAATTTATCTTAAGTGAATTTAACTACCCGAAGAAGCACTTCGTGAGCCATAACTTACATTTACCCCTGACCTAGTTAAAGTATATAACGTCTTACCTACGCTCATGGGTCATTTGTGTCAACATAATGTAGTTATGTTGGTACAACGATATGGTAACGAGGCATTCCATCTCAATCCGCAAAGGTGACAACGCATTTGCATTATGATTCCTTGTCAAGGATGAATGTAGATGTCATCGGCCGCAGGAGTAATTTACCATCAGGAGAGCTGTGTGCTCGTTAGTTACTCTCAATGTAATAAACAAAAATAACAAACCACAAATATTATGAAAGATAATTAAAATCATATAAAGTAAAAAACATGTGTTAAAATGCATCTTTAAAATTCTGTTAAATGTTATGTTCGTTAAAACTTGTTATATGTGCTTTTTTAATGTATATTGTAAAAGCTTTTATACGGGATACTCAAATGCAATATATGAACGTACAAAATGGTAACAAACAATACGGTATGTTTTGTACATACCGTTCAATAATCAGTTTTATTGAAAAAAGATTATTTAATTTTTGATGATACAATAAGCGAATTATTACTATTTTCTTACCCATTTAAAAGTAATGCAAAGCTTGTATACATATATCTTGATAATCATACCATTTCAATTAATATAAATAATTTTCAATAATCTTTATATACAAAATAGATATATGTAATTCTTAATAATTGAATTTATATACTGATTATCAATCAACTTACGAAGTTATAGACTGCTCTAAATATTAAGTTATAACAAGTATAGTACAAGATAAATTGGGTGGAGCTGACGAGAATAAACTAAAACGTGTCGACGAGCTGAAGTTAGTTCTATGTTGCAAACTCCAAAAGTAGCCCGCAGGAATGTTTATTAAGAACTTTATATATATACATATATATATATATATATATATATATATATATATATATATATATGGTATTAATCACAGTATTAGACAATAATTAAAAAAAAAGAATCTTCAATTTCATCAAAATATTCAGTCATAGCTTCTTGTACCTCGATATTCGTCGAAAATTTTCGTCCTGCCATGTGTTTTTTTAGATTGGTAATCAGATGGGGCCAAGTCCAGCGAATAGGGTGGATGCGGCAACAATTCAAAGCTATTTGTGCGATTGATTTCGCCGCAGTATGGACACAGGAGCGTTTTCTTGGTGGAACAAAACTTTCTTAGACAACATACCAGGCCTTTTTATTTTTATTTCTTCAAGCAAACGTTGTAAGAGTGTGCAATAATAGTCCGCATTTATGGCTTTACCTTTTCCAAGGTAGTCAACCGTAATGACCCTTCTACAGTCCCAAAAAACTGAAGCCATTACCTTCTTGGTTGACAAAACGGCCCGAGCTTTTTTAGGGGACGGTGACCCTGCTCTTTTCCATTGCTTGGATTGTACTTTGGACTCTGGTGTATTGTAGTGAACCCAAGTTTCGTCCATAGTTACGAAACGGCTAAGAAAATCTTGAGGATCACTTTGGAACAGATCCAGACAATCCTGTGATACTGTTTGGCGGGTTCGTTTGTTTTCGGCTGAAAGCAGTGTAGGTACCCATCTGGCAGAGACCTTAGAATATCCAAGATCGTTGGAAATTATGTTCTGTGCTCGTTCATAGGAAATGCTATGCTTCTGTTATCTCTACAATCGTCAATCTCCTGTCATTCAAAATCAGGTCTTATATTTTATTGGTATTTTCGTCTGTGGTAGCCGTCGGCGGCCTACCACTCCTAGGTTCATCTTGCACTGCTCCTCTGCCACGTTTTAAATCCGCTACCCATCTTTTGACAGTGGCATATGATGGAGCAGATTCTCCAAAGTCTCGTACATATCTTCATAAATTTGTGTTTTTTTTGTCAATATTTTATGACGGAACGGTGTTCAATTTTATCCATTTCTTTGCGAAACCGCGAACTTCGATTGTTAAAAAATCGATCACAAATTTTGCAATATTGACAGAAGAAAAACAAAAGACTGCAGATTATAATTAAAAAAGGAATGGCTATTGCGCGACAGTATTATTTTTTCTTTTGAATTTAAATGTCAACCTTTGGCTCAAAACTTTACAATTTGCCCTCGTAATACTTTGAATATACGGAAATTATTTCTGGGCTGGGAATTGAGCTTAAAATCCGCGAGCCAGATTTTATGACCGTCATGCAACGCGCCCGACAAATGCATTACCACTATAATTATAGGCACTAGCCACTATCATGAGACCAAATATGACCAAATGTGTGACAACCGTGTCGATAGAAACCTTTGTGTGCAAACTCTTGAAAGTACAGACATCAAAAAAAGTTTGCGTTCATTTAAAAAGCTTAAGATATTTTATAGCTATCATAAAATATAAATATATATATTTTTAATAATACCATCTTGTTTAAATACGTACCATTTGACAAAATAAATTAATACTATTTTGTATTTTTAACTAAAATGTATTCAATCCTATGAAACAATCATATACATAAAAAGGATAATTTAACTACAATAAATCAATTTATTAATTCTTAAAAGTTATTTTCATCTACTCTAGCACGAACACATATGAAACTGCGGAAACCCTTCTGGGTATGCTGAAGATCAAGTTAGCCAGCAACGCTTGCGGCAGCCGTCCCCTTCTTTAATGGCGGCTTCTCTGATTTCTTACAGGGTGGCGATTTCGAACAGCATCCCATGCATATTCGATCGAATTTGCATCAGGCGAGCTGGCCAGCCAATATCGTAGTTGGTTTTTTGTACTCTTGGATAGCGGTGTTCACTTGTTCAGCTCAATATGGCAGTCGAATTATCATCGAAAAAGACGAATTTGTAATAACTACATGGATTTGTCACCGCATGAAAATCGAGAGTCCTTACGACCTTCAGTTTTAGGTTTTTTGGGGGGAAGTCACGGTAGATTATCGAGAGTATCAATATCATCCACACTGCTCCATTTCCTGTCGACTATTCCCGGATCTACCCACTGTCTATCTGTACCGCAAGTCCCGTTGTATCCATGATATATGTCGAGCTATAGGTCGAACCTTAGATTGTGAAGCTGCGTTGTCAGTTGTAGCAAGCAATCTGACGCGGGGATAGCCTTAGGTCGTAGCCGTTTTGGTACGGTATCATAAATAAAAATTGTACAAATGATGCCTGCAGCTCGTCAGTTGGTCGGACAACCTCTCGTATTTGGTACTTGTGTATATGTACAGGTTAGCCTTGTACTCAAAATAAACTTATAAAGGCACTTCATTAAACCTCTAGGTAATGTGTTAACCGTTTACACGGGCTTGACAATTTTTACACCTAAATTTAATGAGTGATGGAGTCTACATGCCTAATAAGAAATGGAGCCATGTTCGATGCTGGGCATATAGAATATTGCAAATGCTTCCTCTGGAAACACGCTTTTAAAAACTACCTAAAGTAATAAAACATAAAATGTATCCACAGAAACAAACACGTAGATCTTGAATTCATATCTACAAACATTGTACTCGTATGAATATGTTCTCTATAGACTTTAAGGGATATAGTGAAATATACATTTTATCTATATATCTTAATTATTGCCTTAACTTAATAATTCTATTAGTGGAAGTTCAACATTCAATAGGCTTAGTTACGTAAAGCGAATACCTTGGAATATACGCCACTATGGTTGCGTAATGAAGCGGTCATGCCGTAAACCAGAGAGCGTTAACATTGTCAGTAGATAATAGCAACACGCTATATGCTATAAATCCATAGATAAGTGTATACAACACAAGTATATATCTTATTAACAAAGTAAATAAATCATGCAAAAATTTAATGACAGTTAATTAAGACGTGTCAACAAATATTAACAATACGATTGTCGATACTGAATTTTCGATTGCGTAATTGTTCAGAGTCACTGACTATCGAATAGGTTGATCAAACAATCAGGAATCGTTTCTGAGTTTAAGATTTCCTTATATGAGAGCCGTGGTAGCTCAATATCTAAGCGAAATTAATTTCACGGTTTGCGAGCAAACTGATTTCGATCCCGGGGTCTAGTATCGACGAAATTGTTAATTACAATTATAACTACTGGTTTACCATTCGCTCGGTGGTGAAGAAACATGGTGAGAAAACTTTAACTATTGATGACTTCACGTGTTTGAGTAAAAATATTTCAAGACACGTTAAGTCCATCAATCCATAGTGAAGTCGCAAGATGGACTATGTTCTAATATTTTACCTTTATGAGCAAGGGTGCCCGAATGGGCCGAGCCACGACTCGGGCAGTTGATTCTATCGCATTAATTTTATTAATATTAACGTCATTTACCACTACTTCAGAGTGAGAAACTTCGCCGCCACTCCTATCTGGGATGCTCGGTGATAACCGTTTTGTTTGCGACTACCTCGACGGCAGCGGGATGGTGGATGATGGTGCAGTGTTTGTGGAGGGCTTGGGCCCTGGTAGCCACGTCGTTGGGGTCGCCGAGGATGTGCTTCTGATTCCTTCGGACGCAAGTGAGTTAGATTGTGTCGACCATTGTGTCGAAGTCGTGATGGGATTGGAAGTGGCAGAACTCACGATCAGCCGGCTTACGTGGTATTGGTATCAGGTACTGGTGCTATGGTCGGAAGCTCAAAATCTCTGTGGATATATTCATTACGCAAGAACCACGGTGCACCTTGCACATCAAGCGATTCTTATGAAAAACAAATGGCAGTCTATCAAATTTAAAAATAACATGTTCCCAGAGAGTTTCGTTTTCGAATTCGGTGATTGCTTTTTTATTATTGTAAGTGGCTAGTACCAGATACTTTCAGTATGCCCTAGATATAACCTATTACCTGAGGGAACGACATTTGTTATAGCAATCCGTGCAAACACCATGATCTTTGCAAAATATCACATTTTAAAAACATCTATTGTTCCGTTCCGGTATCCCAAAAATATATAATATTTCGCAATAGATATGAAATTCCTCCATGGCTTTAGTGTATTATTTGTTTGTTAGCCCAATGCGGATACATTCCATGGATTTTTATTTTTTATAGTCGAAGCATCGTGAAAAATGGTTATGTAAATTTTAAATATTATAAAATCATTTTTACATATTTTGAATTCTTGCTCCTTGCGAAGTGATGGATTTGAAAAAAGAAATGACTGTATATGAATCGGAAATTTAGCAACAAATTACGTTAAAGTTTGCCTGGCGTTGAAGATACTTTGTATCGCAATCTTCGAATAAAATAAAACTTTGTTTTGCTCAAAGCCAAGATGTTCTCATGTATATGTAAGTAGAATGTACTAATTACTTATTTATCGGTGTATTTATATATCCCAATAGATTTTGACTTATTTGACAGCTGTGTGGCATAATGGTTAAAGCATAGGAAATTTGCGCATATATCTCGTACCACTGTGTCTAAACTTTCTTCCCGTTTCGTTGTACGTGCATCGGAATAGGGAAGGGGTTGATAAGCAAGTGCCTCAATGTTACCCATAATGCTTATATAATAATAATAATATATCCTGCGCACTTGATGTCATCTGGTAGCCGACAAGATGATATCAATCATTATCAATTTTCGTATCAAAGCTTTTATATATTATTTTATATAGTTTAAAGATATTAGAAGATACGCCTCATTTTATTTATGGTAATGGTATGCAGTATTCTAACTTAAGTGAAATTTCATCAGTTAGAATGATTTTATATCCTTGTAGGTAATTAAAGATAAGAACAATTTGATAAAGTCTCACACGTGGTTAGAGACTTTTTTTTACACTTTATCCTTACTGATAAATTTTCATTAGGCCACTGACTTCAATTTTAAGATCAGTCAGCACTATTTGAACTACAACTACTACAAACTTACTACAATCATAAGAAATTGTAAAGAAAGCTTTCCATTGAATTTGAATCACGCCGTCATCGCGTTTGCCTGCTGTGTAAGTTATTGTGCAAATTAAGTTGGTCGTAAAATCAAATTGTTCAATTTTTGTTAAAATACGTTTTTTTGTTAATTTGTGGAATTTACAAAAATATAAAGAAAAGAAGATATGGAAATTTAATATGACGGGTTATATGCCGTTGTAAATATGCATTATTAATCAACTTAACTATAATTCTAACTAATCGATATCATTGGAAGCTTCTTCTATTTTCTATTTTATTATAACAACTTACTATCCTACTCCACGTACTCGAATTTCGAATTCTCTCTTGATCTACGCAATACTAAGATCACATTTCTGTATTAATAATGAAGGCTCTCATAATTTATACAAATCTCTGTACAGCAGATTCAAGAGAACCGTAGAAAAATATGGCAAGCGAACCATAAAAACTAATTTTCACGTTTGTATTGAACAGTCATTCTATTTAACAATTCAGACAAAAATAAAGTAATTTTACATGACTAATTTAGTTTTTCTTTCAATAATTGCACCTGAAGTGTCGATTTTCTAATATTTTAGGGTACGATCTGCGAAAACTAACGCTACAGGTTCCAATCCACCATTCAAATATTGTGGTGAACTTTGTATATGCATAGTCCAGCTTTCAAGTTTAGTCGACTTGACGATATGATTGATAGATGACTATGTTAGTATAACAATACTTTTAATACTTATTTTTTTAATTATTAATAACTATAATAATTACCATCACATTTTACTACCCACGTAATAAAGACTACAGCTAGTAATTACAATTACAACACATCCATGTATGTATGCCCGTGAATTAATGTGTAAATATTGGCTTCGAAAGGTGTCACACACACTCTCAATTCGATTATTAATATTAAGGATCCTTTTGTTGTCTGAACTTATATTCAATGTGACTCCATCTCAAGGGTTGTTTGGTAGAGAATGCCAAAAGGCATTAAGTCCACCCGTTGTACCTCTTTTATTTTAAATAAGGTATTTACAGTTCAAAATTAAATATACGAATAAAATAACTCTATCCAAACAGCTATGGGGTCGTTATTTAAGGTATAAAAATGTATCTAGGTGAATTTAATAGGCATAAGTAAAGTTAAGTTGAACAAAGCTCATAATTAAAAATATTTCCATCTAAAATTTGATTAATATTGAATATATAAGTATAGAAAATGTTACTAAAGTTATATATCGATTTGTAACTTAAAATAATCCTTCATATGCTGTGTATCTGTGGCCGTAGTTGGAACACTAATTGAATATGAAAGTAAATTGTACCTTTGGGCGAAACTGTTAAGTTCATGAGCTGCGCGACCTGTCGCTACTTTATAACTAAAAAATATATACTTTTGCCTGCGCTTTGCTGTCGTGCAGTGATAATAAGCATTTCTGGTTATTATATGTTTACACAATATATATTATAATTATGTAATTATCTCGTGTACGAAATTAAAAATAAAAATGTAAATTAAAAGTAATAATACAAATTTACAAGAGACGACGGACGGATAAGAAAGCAAAGTTGATGCAAATATTATAATTGAAGTCCTGCTTGCTTTAGTCTATTTCAAACTAAATAAGACTTAACATACGGTTTTAATGGTAGATCTTAAAAGCTTACTAAAAATTACATTAATTTTGTTCAAAATTTACTGGCTTACTTGTATGATATGGTGAAATAAAAAAATCAACTAAACAATAGACTTGTTTGTACCTTTATGTACACGAAAGTTCTTTTCCACTTGTGGCTCGGTGGGATTAAGTTGAGTCCTAGCTTAGGTAAAATAATTTATAAAGTTTATTTAGATTAACTTTGTATGAAATTAGTTTTCTTTCCTAGTACTATTAACCGCCATGTTAGATCAAAGAAAATATATACTACGTTTTTCTTAATAAAGTATTCTAGTGTTCATTTCTACGTAATGTGAATAGTCAAGGGTTACAGTTTGTAAAGGATTAGGTACATATAGAATCCAATCCCTATTTCAATCACGTCCAAAATTGAAACACGTCTGCGTTTTATTGATTTGAAAGACGAATGATGAATTACCCCTTTTTCCTGCGTGACAATACATTGTGGAAGATTTTCACTTTACAATTTTGTATCTTCTTTTTTTAATATCGCTAACAACTAATGTAGCATATAATATATAATAATTTACGATTACGTAATACCTATGGTATCAACAGTTACATACCTACTATATAACATATTTAAAGGTAAAATAATTTTACGCTATTTAATGTGTAAAGAGCATTAATTCGAAGTGTTTTTGCGTTCGGCTACTATTAAAAAATCATTTATTCACTTTGGGAATTATTTCTAGAAAAAAACATGAATTATTTAGCTTGATTAAGGAAGAATCAGATCATACCTTACATTCAGATTAACGGAGTCTTGGTCAGTCTTAGTGTCGAAAAAAATATCATATTTGACAAATTTCTAGCATACTTCTAAACCTAAATCTAACTTAAAACTAACCAAAACCTAACCTAAATCTAACTTAAAATTAAATTAAACCTAACCTGAAGCCAAGCTAATCCTTGTCTTAACCCAACCATATTCTTTGACCCAGACTTCGGACAAGTATGTCATCGTGACTGTGCTTTCATCTGCATACCCAAAGATACCGGGTGTTACAAGCAGGTTGTTGATGTGCAGCAAAATAAGAGTCTGGGAGAGCACAGACCACTGAGTGACATCGGCATTAATACCAAGGCGATCGGACGAGGCACCGTTAGCAACACACAACCCGAATCGATCTATTCCTCAGAAATCTTTGATCCAGGTGCAAAGCCCGGGAGCAATACCGTATGCCGGAAGCTTGCCAATAAAACTTGAATGCCAGATCTTGTCGAAAGCCTTATGTCAAGAGACACGGCAAGGGCCTCACCATGTCTCTCAATGGCTTCGCTCGAGTGGTTAGTAGCATACACAAGAAGATCCCCACTAGCCTACCTTACTGTATTGTAGAGCTTACTTACTTACTGATGCTAAAAAAATGTTAAATAACTCAAATATTTAAAAACAAATCAGTGAACTTTACTGAATAAATGCTTAACTGAAAAGAAATAAAAACCAATTACATTATTATTAGTTTATACACTACGCCAAATCATTTAAGGCATGTAGAATGCACCATTCAATGTTTTATTGTTAGATACCTACTTAAGCAAACAATAAAATGTTTGAAGGATGTAACTTCCATATATTATATATATATATATAATATATATATATATCTATATCTATGTATATATATATATATATATATAATATATATATATATATATTTATATATATATATATATATATATATATATCTATGTATATATATATATATATATATATATATATGTAGCTATATATTTAGTTACTATGCGAAAGCTCTAGTTTAAATTTTATAACTAATTCGAAGCATTTTTATCTTAAGAACATTGCAATTCCCCTAGGAACATACTTTATAATAATTATAATGCATTGCATATGTATAAACATAAATTTAGTTGAATGCTGTTAAAGAATACAACTGAAAAATGTACGAATTATTCTTATTAATAAAAATTTGAAAGTGATTTACATGAAATTACAATCACTTACTACAATAAACGTTCAAACGCGATTGAAATAGAGTCTCTTTTGGTTTCACGATACATGAATGGTGTAATGCCGCCGGCTAGCCTCTAAGCATTCTTTTACCTGAAGGACTCTGAACTTAAGGCGCGTAGTGTTATGATTCTCTGTTAGCTAGTACTTTTCATCGTTGAGCTTTTTAATTAAACTGTAAGCAACTTTGACGGAAAAATACTTTTTGCTAACAAAATAAATATTTTATATGTATAAAGTTAAGAGGAATATTGCTGTTTTCAGTATTCATCCATAGGTACAATTTTATTTCAACAGTTGCGTAGTATTATTGTGATATTGAAAATGAGATAAAACTATGAAAATATAATATTTTAGTGAAAAAATTGATATTTAAATTTAATCGATAAACAAACTGTATGTTAAGGCTTTTCATTTAAAATCTTAATAAACCACTAAGTGATGTACATAGGTACATCTTTGTTAAAGGTTGGCGGATGGTTGCGTAAATTCTGAAACTTTTTGTCAGGGCAACGGAACATTTATTTTTTTAATTAGCGAACCCTTGCTTCTTAGAATTAAAATAAATCTTCTGAGTATTTTACTTTAAAGTTAGATTCTTCGTTTTTTAAAACAAATGAGTTGATGTTTGTAGCTACTGGTAAGCGCTGGGTAGAAAGTAAAAAATATAAAGTCATGAAATCACTTTTTTTTATAGTATAGGCGGCAAATTAGCATGCAGCCCACTGATGGTAAGTGATTACCGCCGCTCAAAGAAATAATGAAATAGAATATTTACATCCACTCGTATACATTCAAAACCAACAGAATGATATCGATGATGATGATGACGATTGATGACGGTCAATTTCATCCTGAAATCTTCTGATTTTACCAAATAACTATAAAATGCCAGAAGCATTCGCGTAAACATAAATGCACTTACTCGCCGTTGTTTTTCTACATGATGTGCCATTTCATTCCTTAAGATCAAAGACTGGAAATACTGTCACCGGAGAATGAATCATGCATGAAATATTAAGATAGTTATAGCCAGAATATCGATGGTGCAGATACCGACAATAGATGGATGGAAACTTTATACTGGTGACGAGGTATGTATTCCTTCTTTGTCTTCTGCGATAACGCTCTTGCATTATGATTTTGTATCTATGATCAATGTGGGTGGTATGAGCTGAGCTACAGAATTCACTTTATATTTTATATTAAATTCATATAAAATAGTAAATTTTCAATTTCATACTAATATAATAAGTCCAAAAGTTTAAATAGATATGGTATCTGTAAGTTTTTTAATTTCTGTACGAAACTTTGAAAATTGTCTAAAGATTGGATTGAACACTAATTATTATATAATTCTTTTTATTTAAAATAATTAAAAAACACTAAAAATACAATATTATAGTATATTAATTTTATACTCTGGTTAAGTGATTTACGCTAAGCTTATATTTAGCAAGAAATTCAGAGGCACACGGGTAATGAGTTTACCGTCGCACCCTGATGTCGAAATATACAGGTTTTGTATAGGATGTACATATATTGATGAAATCAATGCTCATTGTAGGTAAATACTACACGAAAACTTAATCAACACGAGCTATCTTACGAAGTTTTGTTCATACTTTCTTATACGAAAAGAACAAAATCGTGATATGGTATCTCGAATATCATTAGATGAGTAATAACTGAATTCTATAATTTACACAACTAGTGATTTAAATTTTCAATAATTATTTATCATTCAACTAATTTAGCATAAATCGTAATTTATCGTTAAAATGTTCGCTTCAGTATAGAACGGACAAAAAGTTAGTTAAATAAAATAATCGTAATATTAGTGAAAAACTATTTGTTGAGTGAGTACGTAGAGTGATTCGGGAACCCAATTATTATAGATACGATTTTTTTAATGGCTGATGGCCACTCTCAGCCTGAGGTCTTTATAGCTTAACCGGGTTGAGCAGGTACGAGTACCGAGGTACTTATTCCATAACAGTTTGCAGGGGAAATTGTTTATAAATCTTGAATCATTGTTGAGAATGGATGTAAATATGGTGGGCGGCAGTCGACATTTATCACCACGTGAAATGTGTGTTTGTTTGTAATCGCATATATAAAACATGGGATGTGTCACAATTAATGTTAGCCAAACGAGGACAAGAAGACACCTTTAATTTCAAACAATTTTTATTAAAATTTATTCCCGTTTCGGCAGGTCGTACAGGTCATGAACTTAATGATTTCACCCAAAGGCGCAATTCTCTTGCATATTCAATTAGTATTTCAACTACTTTCACAGCTACAAAGCATATAAATTATTTAATTAAAAGTTACGTTACTGATATAACTTTATAAATACTACACACAACTTGATATAAGCATCGATTATATATACTTTGATACTAAATAGACCATAACATAATTTCATTCTTAAATAAAATACGAAGGATTATTTCCTTAATAACAACTTTTTGTACTACTTATTATTTGTTCGTTCGAAATTTTGGTCGGATACATTATTATACCAGAAGTAACCATCCCCCGACTAAGAGAGTAAAGTACCTAGTAATTGAGGTTGGAATCAATGCTGCGATTTTAAGGCGAAAACAAATATTATGTACAATAAGCAAATCATGGGTTTTTAGATCATGAGTAATTGTTCCAAATTCCTTGAATTCTAAATATCATCTTTGTATCAAAAGTTACTTAATCTCTTTTATATGTATTTAAATTTATAATTTGAATGGAGCGACTAATAAATATAAATATTGAAGGGTACAAAATATAAACTTAAGTTATTATACTGAAACAGTGAATTAATTAAAAGGAATTCGATAAAGTAAATATTTCCAAAAAGAGTTTGCTAGGAGTTGACTACCCACTTTTGGTCTAAGTTCTGTAAACTTTGGTATCGAAAATGTATTGTTTAATATGTAATTTATCCAAAATCAAACACGTTACCATTAGCTTACTACATATTTAGATAATTTATAACTTAATTATATATATATATATATATATATATATATATATATATATATATATGTAAATAACTAGTCTGGCCATAAATACTGTTCCATAAAAACTCTTCTTTTTTCAACTTTTTATTATTTTGAATTTGGAACACGTATATTATTTTAAAACTTAAATTTTACGCCATTTCACATATTTTTTCGTGTTCATTATCAAATGACAATATAGAATGGGGTGTTAAAGAAAATAGGATTGTAGTGATCGCCTTGCACAAGGTGGGTATGGAGCAGTAGGTCATATTCCAAACACTTCAAAAGCTTGGTATCTTATATATTATATCAGCCGTATGTTCGTATATCGTACTATCAACAGATGCAATAACACTTCCTCTGTCGAAGACCAGAAATGATCGGGGTGGCTCCGTGCTGTTAGAACTACAAAGGCTGGTAATGCTTTTAAAGCCAGAATTCGTTGAATCCCCATTAGGGAGCAATAAATCTTATCGTGAGTAATGAAGATTCCCGCTAAGACTCTGTCGCATATTATAAAACAAGACCTGAAGCTCGGTGCTTATCGCCGATATACAGGACATGCCCTAAATCAATCTTTACAATTAAAGAGGGTGGATCGATCAAAACGCCTTCTGTCGCGATACGCAGGTGAAAGGCAGAGAAATATCCTCTTTACCGATGAAAAAAAATTCACAATTGAAGAACACTAAAATAAGCAAAATAATAAATGTACGGACACAGTTCTAAATAAGCTGCTCAAGTGGTCGGAAAGGTACAACGTGGTCATAAGCGTCAGTGATGGTTTGGTGGGGCGTGTTTTATCAAGGACTTCAGCCAAAGTGTATCAAGATATTGGATCATGTGAAACCTCTCAGCAATACACTTTTTAATAATATACCATTGACTTTCCAACAGAACTCTGCATCTGGTCACAAGGCACGAACTACCCAAGCCTGAAACCAACGTTCCGGACTTTATAAGAGCTGAAGACTGGCCCTCATCTAGCCTAGACCTCAGCCCTTTAGACTTCAAATTATGGTCAGTTGAGAGGTCATCGCCTGCTCTAAACGACACAGCGACATTGAGCTTCTTAAAAAATCTTTGGAGCAAGCAGTGGCGAAATTTCCCTTGGAAACAGTGCATAAATCCATAGATTCGTGGCCAAACAGATTAAAGGCCTGTATAAAAGCCAAAGACTACAGATTCCGATACGATTCGATTTTATGCCCTGTCTAATCACATCACATTTGCAGCAACACCAACATACATAATATTACTAAACTAATTATGGGCTGAGTATTATCCGGTATTTAATTCTTAATGATATAAAATTCACGGGCTACATTTCGTAAAGGATTAATTATGTATATAATCCAATCACCATTCCAAATCACATCTGGATTTGTTACAAATAATAACGTGTTATATTTTCATAGCTGAATGATTTGTTACCTTTTTCCTGTGTGCACACTACGTATATTAGAGAAATATATCTTTTTAAGTTATTAATCTCTTTTTTGTTATTAATTCGTGAAGAATTATGTAGACAATTTGCATATTAATTAAATGCCTGATTTTTGTGTTGAAAAAACGGCTATATATTTTGAAATAAAAATTAAACAGATCATTTTATATTCTAAATAAAACTAATGAACGAATAATTAATAAAATACAAGGCGTTTAATATACAAGTCCACAAAATTAAAAAGTTTTTAAGTTACTTGTAGAGACTTATAAGTACCTGAATTAGAGTTAAAGTAACTGAAAGATAGTTGATAATATTATAATCTCAAATTAGCATATGTTAAAATTGTTAGTATGTTTACTTTACTTCCATATGTTATGTGTGTGAATCGTGTGCTTTGTTTTATGACTGGCTCGGCTGTGACTGGTCATATCATTCTAAAACGCAGTGCTAGTTTATCTTGTTGTAGATATGGGGGCCGCCATTGTCATGGGCGGTCAACCTTTCTTTACAGGTGACATCGTAGTTTGCAGACTTCGGACTATCTAAGTGGATCGCTACTGTGTCTGCGTTAAAGAACGACACAGTAAGAGTGAAGAGTGAGGTTGCAGTTATATGCAGCATTTCGATTATATATGTATATGATAATTCACATATCGAATGGAGACTTTGCCTGTTGGAGTTTGATCCCTATGATAATAAGCTACTCCATAGCACTGAATCAAGCGAAGTTATGAAGTTCAGTAAGTATATACAGGGTTTTGCATACCTTGTGGCTGGTTAGGTCTTGGCTACAATGTTTTGGTGGGCTACATCGGTGTTAGCAAAGGTCGAGAAGCCGGAACTTAGTTGTATACCTGAGACGGTGACTTTGCCCAAGCTGACTTGGCAGAGACTAATGACTTGCGAAGGGCTGGCATTTGCCTCCACACTGCCAGCGCAGTGTTTTGGAGCTTCGGGGCACCCGATAGCTCGATTCCGGTGTAAGTTGGCCCAGACTTCTGGATATAAGTTTTTAAGGAACGCCTACATGCTATTGGCATCCGTCTATAATCGCTTTGGTGCCGGTGCGTCTACGCTATATGTATATCACGTAAGACCCGCCGCAAGGACCTATCTAAGAGATCACCTAGCGCATTAGGTGCGCTGGGGTGTGCTAGGCGTACAAACAGCCGCCTCCAAGCTAACGCGTATCGGTACTTACGGTTGAAGTAAAATTATTATTTATACACATACATTTTATTAACGCTACGTGATTAAGCGACGTACGTTGAAGACCTAGTGTATCGTAAAATAACGCTTTTTTATTGTTTAATTTTCTCTTTATGAGACCGACAAGTTTGCAGTCTATTAATATAATATAGTTATATCACATTTACAAGAAAAATAACAGTTAATTTGACGTAGGGTATATCGCTGTATTTAATATTTTGAAAATGTTAATAATTAACATTAGATTAACAAATTATATTTAAGAGTAGTTATAAATTACGAAGGTGTTGTATTATATACAATGTTATATTTTCATTCTTTGTTCAGTTGTTCCAAGATAGCTCTGACTGAATGTTGTATACTATGTAGTGTTAAACATTTTTTCCATAAGATAAGACACTACGATAACGAAAAATATCATTTAAAACTTATAAAATATAATATATTTATTTAAAGAAATTAATAATAATAATAATATTTCATTGATAAATCATATAACAAATGAATGAAGACTTTTATTTAAATTAAAATGATCCTGTGCAATGCGAGTTTTTAATAAATTTAAAATGGGCGGCGAAGCTCAATCGGGGTTTTATCTTTACCTCGAACCTTTAAATTCTCATGTCACCATTCCATTTAAATCGTGACAGCGCTTCACTTTATTTGACATTAATCCCTCGTCATTGTTATGTGAGGGATGACATGTAATAATACTTCAGCCTTTAATACATGATGTATTCGGGTTGAATTAGTAATCCCTTATTCGTTAATTATTTTATTGAAAATGTTCTTCTTCATCAATATCTGTATATAATAAGATTTGACAACCGCGTGATGCAGTGATTAGAGTAACAGACTGCTGCGTCGCACGTCCGGGGTTCGATTTCTAGTTATTCAAAATTTCCTTTATTCAAAATTCGCATGACCAGTCTTCGTAGCACGCACAACGTTCATGTCACCTACTGATTTAATGGGACGCTTTAAGATACTCCAAATTCTAATGAGGTTTAGCACAGGCTATCTCTTTCAAATGTTGCAAAAAAATGCATTATTTTGTAAACCAACGAGCTTAGGTATGGGCTGGAGGAGGGCCATTCGTTGTGCCTGACGGCGAACAGCCAGTTTAGCTTGCTTGCTGCCCGATGTGGTTTTTTTTTATTTTTTATTACATTGAGAGTAACAAACGAGCACATGGTTTACCTGATGGTAAGTGTTTCCTGCGGCCCGCCGTGTCATCTACATTCATCCTTGACAAGTAATCATAATGAAGATGTGTGGTCACCTTTGAGGACTGAGATAGAATTCCCACCATTCGTCACCAGGCCTTTACGCCTCTGGATCCCTGCTCTCACCAAACGAAACATAGCAACATTATGCTCCTATTTTACGCTAGTATTCTGTGTGATCGTGGTCCTATCCCGGTTGAGCCGACTGAAACAATCTGCAGTGTAGCTCTACCACGGTTAAGGCAATCGGATGAAATACCCACTGTTTTTTCATCAGAGAAAAGGATGACGAAACTTTTCATCAGTGAAAAGGATTTCGCCGTATTTTTTTCCCGCATACGAAGCCCGAGATTTCTCGAGCCTTAGTTATTTTAGACGCCGTAAAATAAATAAAATACCCAGTTTAAGCCCGACTTCCCAGGTCTTCATTTAGCACTCTTTTAAATCTAATAATATTTCTGAGCTGAGAGCATAATTATTTGCATGTGGATGGGATATATATATATATATATACATATTTAATTAGGCATGCATTAATAAGTTTAGAATTTAGTAATAGAAATCTCACTTTCACGTGATGCATGCTATTCTCGTGTTCCAATGGGCAAGCCTGTAATGGCGCAAAATCCGTTGTAACATGTTCTTCGAGAAGAAGTAAACACGTACCAAGGTACTCGTACAGTGGCTAGTTTATAAATATAATAAATATTAAAATGTTATAATAAACACCCTCTATACACTTACTTTATTTGAATTTGTTATTAAAACAGTGTGATAAAGAAGATGAATTGAATGTAAGGCGGAATATGTTTAGCCGCGAATTATTCCGAGTACCTACTTGTTTCAAAATAAATTAAAAACGGGTGTTCGGGCTTACAGCGTATTTGAATACCGAAACATTCTGAATCGCATCTGAATAATGGAATAATAGTTGTGAAAGCAGTTAAATCCATATTGGATTATCTTTTATTCAATACAGTGAACTTGTTTCGTTTTCTAGTTGTATAAGTATCTGTCACAGAAAATATGTTTTTAAATAGAAATCCACGCTAAGTCAGAGATTTTATAATAGTAACATTCATTTAGTTTTAATTGCAACAAAAGATTTTTTTAGTAGGAAGAATAATTAATGTTCTAACTTATAAGGATCTCTTTGAACTCTTTGAGTTCATCAGTTGTTTTATCATTTTAAATAAGAATTGCGTTAGTTTTAAAGACAAAAACTATGTTCGACCTGAAAATGGGCAAAAACTTAATTAATTTTCCGAATAGGAGCTGAAAGGTTACTTATCATTATTTACTTTACACATTATTAATTTTTTTTTAAAAGCCAGTCAACGTAAAACTTTCCCGCATTTAAAGTTTGTGCATGAAGAAAATAAATTTTACTTAAGTTAATGTACTTCTGGCGTTAGAAATGTTTTATTTATTACAGTTGGTCGTTTCATTCCTAACTTATATTCTTAAATTTTAACTGTTTTGAAATTATAACCTGTGTAAGACTTCTAAAAAGCTAATAAAGGCCGTCACTACGTTGCCCTTACACTCTCGGCTAAAACAGCTTTGAATTATATTTATTTGTATCATAGTCAACAATAAGATCGATCAAAAATATTATTACATATATTATATATATATTTTCTATTGTTTTATTATTTTAGCTATAATTTTTTGTCATTTTTTATTACATTGAGTAAATGAGCACACAGTTCACCTGATGATAAGTGATTCCTGTGGCCCATGACATCTACATTCAGCCTTTACAAGGAATCATAATGCAGATGCGTTGTCACCCTTGAGGACGGACTGAGATGGAAAGTATAGTCACCAGTAATAAAGGTGTCCGGATCCCTACACTCACCGAACGACGAACTCAGACGAAACACAGCAGCATTATGCTGCTATTTCACGCTGGTATTCTGTGAAGACGTGGTCCTACCCCGGTCGAGCTGACCATTCATTCTGCAGCTAGAAACTAGAACGTGGCTCTACCACTAAGACTACTGTCCATATTCATTCCAAGGAATTTTATCATCAAATTTAATGTCACTAAAAGAAAACAACAATAATCAATTTTAACTTTTTTTAAACGTATCATATATAAACTTGCACTAGTGTTATATCGTAAAATGTTAAAGTTTCGATAACAAGATTTTCAATTTAGCACAACTTTTAACAAGATGTAAAACGTAAAGTACATTTTAACAATAAATTTTGTATGAGTACTGTTATACCTAACATATTTTCATATAAGCATTGCAATTTAAAAGTTAAACCAGCACCAGGTACCCATTTTAAAGTTAAAGTTAAAGACCTATTAGATGGTAGTATTACATGCTCATTGTCTTGTTGTAAAGACGGATTGTTATTAAATTCCGTAATAAATACATCGGAAAGGGAGACTAGGGAGAGAACTGAAATCACAAGACCCGAACAGTCAAAAACATCTTTTCCAATTGTGTCACAGAAGCAAGATACGGCAAACTACCTTATATTATTACACTTTATATAAATATGATGTTTTTTTACTATATTTACAAAATAATAATTAACTGGCTCTCCCATAAATAGTATATATAATAAAAATATAATCGGTCGTATCATTAATTTGACACAAATTTTATTTACTGTAAAACCATTTAACATACCTGCAGACCAAAAGTTTAAGACCACCTTAATTTAAGTAGGAAAATAAAGTAAAACTCCGATAAAATATTAAATGTTTAATTAACCGGTTTAATCATCTAATAGAACATTGATTGACAAACAATATACATTAAAAGCGTTAACAAATATTAACAGTCCATGCAAAAAAGGCTATAGATAGCTAAACTGATTTTAAAAAGCAAAAGATTATTAGAAGAGAAACTGATTTTTGAAAAGCAAAGTTATTAGTAATGAGGACATTATAAAAATATTATTACGACTCTACCACCTGGCTCTAGCGCAGCGTTTGTCGGTGTTTGAAAACTACAGATGTTTATTGTC
The DNA here is from genome assembly GCA_029286865.1 of Teinopalpus imperialis. Lineage (NCBI taxonomy): Eukaryota > Metazoa > Arthropoda > Insecta > Lepidoptera > Papilionidae > Teinopalpus > Teinopalpus imperialis. The sequence continues at coordinate 10,854,114 of JAGSMU010000022.1, read as the reverse complement.
CAATAACTTAAAAGTAAACAAAAGAATGACTTCTTTAAATATTCGTACTAACAATAGAATATGCAGATGTGCATTTATTTTATTTATCCTATGGGATTTTATTACAATTGATGGATAATTATGTTGTTTATGTGCGGTCTTAAGCTTTTGGCCGGCAGGGTAATTTTTTCTTGTATATATTATATATTACGTGACTTATTGGTTTCTAGTCTTGATTTCTTATTATAATCGCGTAATTAATGTACTACGTGTTTATATCATTCCATAATAAGCATTACATTAGTTAAAAACACCCGCAAACGTGTGGTGGACGGAAGTCCTAATCGAAAAGATCCTAAAAGATAAGGTTAGCTAACAGTAAATTTTAACTGGGTATTGCTTAAGCATCGAATGAGTGTCAAATGGAGTCAACGAACCCAGAAAGCCAGAATACAAATAGTACACCCAAAGAGACTGCAACTTTTTACTAATAAAATACGAAAATACTTTTCCCTGACCCATTAAAATTTAGTCCTATTTATACTTTACTAATATCACACAACTTTTGAAGTAGATAAGAATCTCTTAAGTAGCTTAGATATTGATTAAGATTTGAAAATTTCTTATATACTAACTTACAACATCGTCTATAGTATTAAAATAGTTTCTTTATCTTAAGTTCCTGTACCGTATCCTGTTCTTGTATGTTCATGATCAGTATACAAAAGATGTACATACATATAATTAATTATTACTTTCAATAAAACCAGGTGAGGAAATCTGTGGGTAAACGCCGTTTTTTTATAATTTCAAAACTTTAGTTTGAAGATACTTAAGAATATTATTAATTTTATAAAATAATATAATAATCGTATTGTTTATATTTTGAACTCTACGTTCCATGTCCAATTTATACTTCTTAAACAGTACTATATTTTCGTTGAAAACGCTTCACAAGCTTTATGATACTGCACTGTAACAAAAGTTTTATTTCGGGTTAAAAATAGAACATTTGAGCTTCTTTGTTCAAAATGGAAACAACGCTTATCATTTCTGGTACTCAACGTTTCACATCGGAGTACTTAACTTTTAAAAATGTATAAAAAATATTCTCTATTTTAGTTTGAAAGTTGTAATTTAAATCGAACATAATTTGTTATATTATAATAATATCATAAGTGATGACCGCGGCCAATACCGTCTACATCTAAACTCACACGCCCCATAGAATGAGATAAAATGCCTCGTACAAAACAAATTAACACTACAGTTTCTCTTCAATTTTGAATTCCATTAAAAAAAATACCTTAATATTACCAAGCGCGGCAAAGTGGCAGCAAATTCATTTATTTTTGTTTCGTAAGTTAATTCGATGCTATAGTTTTTGTTGTATTTGTGATGTTCAAATATTACGCGACTTACTGGCCTGTAGTCTTGATTTTTATGATGATTATCTGATTTCTGATATCTATTATATACCGTATTTCTGCCAGCCATCTCGTCCATCTCTACACATAGGAGATGACACCCTGACTCATGACAGGAAAAAGCCTATTTTTTAGACTCGCTTTTTGCGATGCTACTCTTGACGACGGGGGGACTCACGGCCGACCATCTTACGGCGTGAGAGCTGTCCAGATATCCGATATCTGCAAACATCAGTGCCCAAAGCACTTCTCTTTCCTGGACATCCACAAGTTGAGTGGACCAATTGTGCTGAGACCGTGTGCACCAGATTTGATACCTGTTCTTATGCGTCTTTTTTGGACCCGATCCCTAAAACGGGGATCGCTCAGATCCATCAAACTACAGGCCTATTGCTATTACGCCCTTGTTCTCCAAAATAATGGGATCAATTGCCTGCCAGCTCATGAGTTACCTAGAAGAACACGAGCTGATTAGCAACCACCAGTATGGTTTCCATCGGGGTCGCTCAGCTGGCGTACTTGAATCATCGATGGACGCAGGCAATCGAGTCCAAGGGAGTCCGGTTAGTCTGGACGTAGCGAAGGCCTTCGATCAGGTTCAGCACAAAGCGCTTCTTTCGAAGCTTCCTTCCTATGGGCTTCCCAAGCAATTATGCAAGTGGGTTACTAGTTTTTTGTCGAACCGTCGACGGTGCATGCTCTGACTCAAAACCAATGAATAATGGTGTTCCATAAGGCTGTGTGCTGTCTCCTACCTTGTTTCTTCTGCATATAAATGACATGCTGCAAATTAATAACATTTACTGATGTACGGATGACAGTAGCGTACCGGAACAAACTGGTGTCTCAAGTCGAGACTTTGTTTAACAAAGTTTTAGAATGGGGCTGACAAAATCTAGTCCAATTTAACCCCACAAAGACACAAGTTTGCGCGTTTACCGTAAAAATATTCCCTTTGTCGCATCTCCCTATTTTGAAAACACTCCCCTTGTTACCGCAGTTGATATTAGAATCCTTGGCGTTGATATATAGAGCGATGTTCAGTTCCGTGGTCACTTGGAAGGTAAGGCCAAATTGGCCTCTAAAAAACTGGGCGTGCTTAATAGAGCGAGACAGTATTTCATGTCGGCCCACTGTTTGCAACTTAACAAAGCGCAAATTGGGCCTCACATGGATTACAGTTCTCATCTCTTAGCCGGATGTTCTGAGGATTTTTTCGCATTAATTTCAGCCGCTGAGTTTAAACATCGTTACATCACGACAGAGTTCAAGATTTCATCCTTATCATCTCTATGGTTGGCAATCCACCACAGTGCGTTTCACGTGAAATCTCCTGCCACACACAACTACTCTGTGGAATCAGTGTCGCAGGCGGTATTTCTGCACCGATACGACTTAGGCACCTTCAAGAAAAGAGCCTACACCTTCATTAAATGCCGCCAATGCATTAGCGACTCCTCTGGTTTTGCGGATATTCATGGGCGGCGGTGATCACTTACCATCAGGTGGGCTGCATACCGCCGATACTATAAAAAAAATTGTGTTTATATCATTTAATCATCAGTATTAAATTATTTTAAAAATGTCTATATTTGCCCGCAAACATTGCGGTGAAGGGTAGTCCTATACGAAAACATCCCAAAAGATAAAGGTAAGTAATAGTAAGTTGTAATAGTAGAGCTACGCTACAGTTTGTTTTTGGCTGCAGCATGAATGGATCGGCTGAACCAGGTAATCAATCGTGAAATAGTAGTAGCCTGGTAAGTGAAGCGATCTGGAGAGTTTTGCTGACGACGACGCTTTCCATTCTAATCGTCAAAGGTGACAATGCATCTACATTATGATTCTTTATCGTTAATGAATGTGGGTATCATGAGCCGTAGTCGTCACTTACCATCAGGTGAACTGTGTGCTCGTTTGTCACACTCAATATTATAAAAAAAGTAAAATTAAGTACGGCATAAAGAGACGGATTTGCGATAATAAATATGGATTATTCTATTAGGAAATTATTTTGTATGGTCAATAATAGAGTCTTTATATAGATAAAATATAATTGGTCTTTTAATTAATTAAATAGAATAAGAAAGTACGTTTTGTATTCCGCTCGTGTTGCGTCAGACATACTCTAATTTAATGAACGCTAGCTTGAGATGGGTATGAAATATTCATTTGAATGTGTATGGTGAGAGATACAATGAGAGATATAAAGTAGTGAAATCCTAAATTATTTCACGGAATTACATAAAGTTAGTATATACGATGTTATATATAACAATACATCTCAATCTTTTTAATGATGCAGCGTAATGAATACTGATGGTTTCTATCCATGAGTCTTAGGAGTAAATATTGTAGTAGTCCATTGAACGTGACGTCGTGTTAATATATAAGCAACTGATCATTAGTGTCCCATGCATTATTGCACCATATCTGTAATATAACTGAACGCGAACTTACGCTTGATTTGCTGAGAAAAATTTGTTTATAACCCCGAACATTTTTTAATGCACATAGTAAACATATTCACAAGATATGCTTTAATCTTTAGTACTAGTAGTCCACGCTAAATATTACGATTATAAAATTAAATTTAAAGATGTGAGGTAGCGCTTATTAAAAGTACAATGCTCTGTTGCACTCATCAAGAATTTACTAAACACACAGGTTAGCTCGTTACTGAGCCCTTAAGTACTCAAGCTACTACTACTGTATACCCTTATCTAGCAGGTGTCTTCTTATTTAATAATTTATTACTAAATTAATTTTAGTTATTAAAAATATGCAATAAATAAATATGCAAACAACTTATTAATTATTATTCCATACACAGTTGTTGTATTGTTCATAATACAGTCGTGAGCAAAATAATCGAATCATGCCGTACGCTTGTGGTCAAAGTATTCTCGTAAAAATCTGTTGCTCAAGTTTATTTGTTGACTATAGTGAGTATAGGTGAAGGTTAGTTTAGTTAGTAGCTTGAAAATAAAATAAAATTCATACTAATATACATATATATATATATATATATATATATATATATATATATATATATATATATATATATCTTTATATAGATAAAATATAATTGGTCTTTTAATTAATTAAATAGAATAAGAAAGTACGTTTTGTATTCCGCTCGTGTTGCGTCAGACATACTCTAATTTAATGAACGCTAGCTTGAGATGGGTATGAAATATTCATTTGAATGTGTATGGTGAGAGATACAATGAGAGATATAAAGTAGTGAAATCCTAAATTATTTCACGGAATTACATAAAGTTAGTATATACGATGTTATATATAACAATACATCTCAATCTTTTTAATGATGCAGCGTAATGAATACTGATGGTTTCTATCCATGAGTCTTAGGAGTAAATATTGTAGTAGTCCATTGAACGTGACGTCGTGTTAATATATAAGCAACTGATCATTAGTGTCCCATGCATTATTGCACCATATCTGTAATATAACTGAACGCGAACTTACGCTTGATTTGCTGAGAAAAAATTTGTTTATAACCCCGAACATTTTTTAATGCACATAGTAAACAATATTCACAAGATATGCTTTAATCTTTAGTACTAGTAGTCCACGCTAAATATTACGATTATAAAATTAAATTTAAAGATGTGAGGTAGCGCTTATTAAAAGTAAAATGCTCTGTTGCACTCATCAAGAATTTACTAAACACACAGGTTAGCTCGTTACTGAGCCCTTAAGTACTCAAGCTACTACTACTGTATACCCTTATCTAGCAGGTGTCTTCTTATTTAATAATTTATTACTAAATTAATTTTAGTTATTAAAAATATGCAATAAATAAATATGCAAACAACTTATTAATTATTATTCCATACACAGTTGTTGTATTGTTCATAATACAGTCGTGAGCAAAATAATCGAATCATGCCGTACGCTTGTGGTCAAAGTATTCTCGTAAAAATCTGTTGCTCAAGTTTATTTGTTGACTATAGTGAGTATAGGTGAAGGTTAGTTTAGTTAGTAGCTTGAAAATAAAATAAAATTCATACTAATATACATATATATATATATATATATATATATATATATATATATATATATATATATATATATATATATATATATATATATATATATATATATATATACCAACGGTGCCATCAGAATCAATGCACCAGTTGGTAATTGGTCTGACGATTGTAGAGACCGTCATCGGGTCTTCTCGACCGATTGCCAACCGGCACATGAAAGCCGTTCTGAGCATTTTTCGCGAGTTGGTGGAGCAGCCTTCGCGATTGAGTTTCTCGCTACTTACGGTCAGCCAGCGGAGCACTGTGTTTCGGATGCTGCTACCCTCCGCGACCATGACACAGCAACAGTCACGTACCGTACTCGATTCATAAACGCGACGCAACTGTTCAGATCCAACCTGTATGGCTACTTTACTATAATTTTGCAGTAAAGAAATATCTTATTTCTACGCCCTCTCATTTTTATTTAAATTTTCTTTAATTTACCCACTATATATTTTAGAAAAACCTTTATTAAAAGTATACAGCAATAATATTATCCACACATAATTACCATAAAACCTTTACCGAATAATCAGAATTTTCTAGAGTAAAAAACATATCTTGGTGGATAAAAGGGCATTGACATTTCATGGTATGCGACTCATTACCAGTTCAAACCAATTAAATTGTCCGTTACAATATTTAGTGCTGCCTACCATGTGCTTAGTTGCGTTGGAAAACAACTCAAAGAAAAAAAAAACTAATATTTTAGTAGTATTACCCACTAAAATATAATTGTTATATTAATTTGTGTGTTATATTTCCACAAAAAATTGCCAATTAATCTGATTAGTATGTAATATTCAGTAAGAAAAAACGTTAATATCCTTTTCATATAAATCTTCGAACATATAATAATATATATAGGAATGTATACATTATTATATATAGAATATAGGAGTAGTATCCAAAGGTGTTAAAACGTAGCTGAAAGGTAAATTGCATATGTAAGTCAGAAGAGTCAGCGGCTGAAGTTGAAGTGCTCGTGACCTGCAAACGGCCTTGCTCGGTTGCACAAGTGAGGTCTGAATACTTTATTACCATTGAATATCTATTCTAGGTCAATGGATTAATTTAAGGTATAATTATATTTTTCAAAATTTTATGAAAAAATCGATTTTGCAATAAAAATACTGATATTATATACTATTAATAATATATCTATCATCATCTCAGCCCGCCACTGGTTTACTACTGAACATAGGACGCCCCTGTATACATCGACTCCTCAAGATTTGTACAGGTCTTCCAGTGGTACACTGCTATAGTCGATACGAGGCTGAGACACTCGAGAACGTTTCTTCTCTATCAGCTATTGGTTCCACAAGCTATGTATATGGCAGACCCAATTCCCCTTCAGCTTACTGACTGAGGTATGTTGGTTACCATTGCTCTACTGCGGGTAGACATCCACATTTCAACTTCTATCACGCACAGAAACCAACAATTACCCTCTTATAGCTTACTGAGTGACTGAGATTCCTCGTTCGGACATGTCTCAGTTTAGAGGTCAATAAAATATTAGTCAACTAATATATTATTTAATGTAGTAGTTTTAAGAGTTTTTATTTTATATATAATAATCTATTTAACGTTTAACTTACGTCTATCTCAAGTCTGCGGCTGGAATGACTTTAATTACTTTATTCACGCGTATATCATCATAATTATCGTTATCTCAGCGTATCATAAGTCCTCCCCTAAATTTAGGAATGCTCCAATGACCACAAAGTTCGTTCCTCAGCCACCAGCGTTAATCGCTCCATCTGAAGAGAGATCGCCCTACACTTTGTTTGCAAGTACAAGATGACCACTCTTCTTCCTCATCTATTATCGGTTATATGGAATATTATTTATTTTATAGAATAAGTGGCAAACGAGCAAGCAGCTCGATTATCACTTCAGCTTGTTGATCCCTACGGCTATGTCGGTAATCCTAGACAATATGTACTAACCGATGCCTTTTTTCTCGAGTTATATCTAGTTATACCTAGTCTATATTAAGTGGAAAGGAGGAAGTTAATATCTATGTTAATAGATATATAATATGATTTTATTGAGAAATATAATATGTTTTTAGTTAATAACGATCGGTATGGAAAATATTAAATTAAAGACCTCTAAAAAAAAAACACTGATTTATGTATGATAAAATGCTGTTTTATTTTTAAATTTGAATTTAAAGCAGATCAGTTTATTTTAATGGTAACTTTTCGTATCACAATAAAAAAATTAAATTGACATAGTAAAATTAAAAACTAAACAGTCATACTTAATTAAATATTTTAAAAAAAAAAGAAATTAAAAGAAACTCGAAATTAACTAGTCACATCTTAATTCATTAAGCTCGATTTTATAGTTGATAATTGTTAGCTAGTTACTTTTGTCAAAACAATAATAGTATTGTTTATAGGTGTGGGTTATCAATATCACAGTGTTTGACAATAAAATACAGCGTTTATTTTGTAAATTAATGTAGTAAAATAGATACATAAAATTTACTTCATTATTTTAGTGAGCTTTGAAAGTTAAAAAACAAGTAATATTATTATAGTATCAATATTTTAAATGAGTTTATATGTAATAAATGTATTATAAAGTGGAGTAATAACGTGGGTACATAATAATATGTTTAACTCAGTCTGTAGGTTCTTGATGATGTGCTTCGATTTACGTGATATGCATATTAAGGAATTATTACAAACGAGATTTAAAATAAATAAAAATATCTTGAATATATTTGATTATGTAGTTCCTTAACTGCGCCCAATTGGCTAAACTGATGATTTGCTACATGCGTTTATATCTCCAATACTCTTGACCCGCCTATGGCGCTTCTGTTTAATCGCTGCATCGTCCATGGACTTTGCTGGGAGCGGAGAGCTCACTCTATGAGTATGATCTGCTTTTTGGCCGTATCTAAAATAAATAAAAAAATATATGATCTAATATTAAGTTACAGATCTCTTCCACACTAGACAGGGCTTGAAATAAAATCATCTAATATGTATCATCTAATTTATTCCTTTTTGGCAGACATAAATATCAAAATCTGGTACAGTGGAAACAATTAAATAAACGAATAAAATCATTTTACCTAATCAAAAAAGAAAAAGAAAAAATGATAAATAAATGGGGGACAAATGAAAACCTGTTGTGCGCCAAATAAAGAAAAGGATCTCCACTCAGGTACTGTTTTGACTTAGGGTCATAACCCTGATCTTCCGTGAAGCTTACACACACAAGAGAAGTGGTGGTCCACATTTTATATATTATAATAAAAAAAATAAAAATAAAAGGACCAAACAAAGTAATAAAAAAATAAAAAAAACAAAAATACTAAAAGAATCATCCAGAAAATAAAATTTTAAAATTACAATATTAAGGTTGACAAGATAAAGTTATTGTGTCTTTAACTGCTAAAGAAAAAAGTATAAAAATAACAAATATGAGAAACAATAGAGAAAGTAAATTTTATATCGGGTTCCCACATGATTCATTCATTTGACTTTGCTGCGGTGATTGTTAGAGTAGATGTTCCGAATAAAGTACGTATCATGATTATATCTTAATAATTCTATTAGATACCTCTTTAATTTTAATTTAAAATTATGCCGCGCTTTAAAACTAAATTGGGAGGGGGCAAATTGTTTAAAGGACGGGGAACTAAAATAAGTCTAGACTTTCTAATATCACGAGTAGTAAAATCCAAAAGCCACCTAAGTTTGTTGTATAAATAATACGGTTGCTGGGAATTTACTAAATCAAAAAGAAGTCTAGCCAAGTGTAACTCACGACGTGGATTAGCATCATTTAAGAAGTGTGATACGCGAGTTTCATTTTTTTTGTTTCTTATAAAAAAAGAAATCCGCGAATATTAGTGTTTTTACAATATATATTATAAATTTCTTGTATAACAGGTCTTAATATAATATGAACAAATTTTAAAAATTCGAGGCGTATCATCGAGTAAACATGACCCAGAAGCCGCATTTTGATGTTAGAATACGGGGTGAAACATACTAGAATACAGACGCAATTACAGCTATGATTATTAAGAACTTCTGGGTCGATACGCAAACCATGAGTAGAAAGTGTTAGAAAGTTTACATATATGATACAATAATTTATGTAAACTACAATCAGACGTATCGAGAACCCATAGTCTAGGCTGCTACTAGAGACATACATTATTCAGCTAATGTAGGTAATAAAGGGAACGGCGTAATACGTAATTTTTTCAAGTGCCGTGCTATCATATTATGATGAACTGTTTTAAAACATGTTTATACATACCTGTGAGTTATATTGACGACTTCTTTAATGTCATTCAACCTCTGTAAGCTGTCCCTAGTAGATACACTTGATTGGGAGTACAAACTTAGTGGAGTATAAATCGGCTCATATTCCTGAAGAGTTGGTGGAGGCCCATATGTCATACTCAATTGAGACAGCGTCCTCACGCCAATTGGCGGGGAATATGACATTTGATACGATTGTCCTGTAAGACTTAAAACGCTGGAGCTTTCGCTGGAGCTAGACGGTGACGTTCGTTCCATTTTTGGTTTTAAAACTCCCAAAGCCCGGGAAATGGATCCCTATAATATAAGAAATGCATTTAAATATATTAAAATAATTATTTTTTATATGTTGGTTATTTATTAATACCTACCCTTAAGCTATGTCTTCTAGAATCCGACGTAAAGTCAATACCCGGTAATCCCGTAGCCACAGACCTAGAAAATGGCCTTCCTAACATTCTGATCTGATGTCCAAACATGTTTCTGTGAATTAAATGTTTGATTTATTATTTGAAATATTTTAAAAAACTTTATGATCGAGGTATTCGACAAAAGCCAGGCAGAAACATATTTTATATCATAATTATATCATCAAATTCGCTCTAGTTTCAAAATCTGCTAACACAGAAAGCTTTACATGCATAATTTTTTTCATAAGTTTTTTTTTACATATTTAGATATCACAGTTTACTATCGTTGCAAAGACTACTATCGTTGCAAGGAGAGGTTTTCCTTAAATGCCTTAATTTAAATATATTTCAGATGAAAATATACATTGGCATTTAGATATTTGGCATAGACACCAAAAGCATGATGCACTTGAACATAATACCAGTCATGCTAATCGTGAACGAAAATGATGATAAAAAATCAATCTAAGAGAAACAGAGAAACATTTAAAAACCTAGAAACAAAGAAAAGTACTGATTTCACCGAATATATAATATGTTTAAGCAATTTTTTTAGTATACAGTACTATTCTCTGTAAATACGAATGAAAATAAGGACAAATATAAAACGTTTAAATTAAGTAGACAAGCATATCAGTGTACTCGAAAACAATAAATAAACATAGTAACAAAAATGCTTCATGTTTAATATAAGAAAGAAAGTCTGTTTCATGGAGAAAAAGTGGAGAAAGCCCGAAAAAGTGCGAACTAATGATGATGACAGAGAGGCATTCATGACGTATCGATAAAATGGTCGTTACCGTTCTGTCTTGATGCAAGGACCGCCATGTATAAAGGTGATGAATTAGAAAAGAAACTGGCTCGACATCCTTGAGATTTAATTTTTATGAGGATTTATTCACATTTATATGTCAATGCATAGTATTACAAGTGAATCTAATATACACTGTTTTCAATTTTACACGTAATTTTAATGTATATAAGTCAAAACACTGCTATGATACATTATTAATTAAAGTAATATTTTTTATTTTTCATGTAGCTATGTTGAATGGTTCCTTGTATAACTCTATTAGAATATACAAAAATGACGAAAACACGTTAGTTAAAGGTTAATAAAATTATAAGTAGTTTATGGAAATTAAACCTTCCGATAAATTTAAATGTTTGTAATGGGATATGAAGTACCCCCTACGACAATTACAAGAAGCATTTAATGCTTTTACGTTAATATCAACTAAGTTGTATGTTATACATTTACTAAATATACGAAATTCCGAATAACATCAATTCTGACAACTATAAACTACACCAAGAGGCTAGGAGGATACAATGAAGACAGCTCTGATTTTAGTTTAATTGAATGCATAGAGAAAAAACTCAAACAGTGATATTTTATAATCGCTTAATCTTCTCATGGTTTTACTTACAAATCACAATTCCTAGATTTTTATCAGTCTTCATTGCTCGTAAAGAATTCGATCGAAATTTTCGATTTATAAAATGTTTTATGGAAGGTTCCTACATTGTTCCTTTTGCCAAAAATTTAGTTTTTGTGAAAAAATAGCAACTTTACAAACATTTGTTACAATTGAATTTTACATAGGTACAAATTTTAAATTGGACATCGAAGCGAAATTTATTTTCTGAAGGAAAGCTTTTTGATGTTCGAAGATTTATCTTTGTTTTGTGGACAACATGGATGCTCGGGCAGCCTCAACTTGCAGTTCTTCCACCTGGCAAAATATCGTATACCTGCAGGATTGCACCTCATATTATAATCAACTACAGGTTGCTCACCTACGGGACGGTGACTTAATGATTACTACATTTCGTCATGCAATTTTGCATTTTACTGTACTTTCGGGTCACAGTCGTGTTTTAACAAGAATGGTAATTTGAAATAGAATATTAACGCAATACAGAAGTTTGTTTTGCTACATATGTTTCAGTTAAACATAAAATTCTCTCTGTTAAGTTAATGATAATTATAATAGTTACATTTAAAAATAAGAAAATATACCACTTGCTCTAATATTATATTGAGAGAATAGAATGAAAGCAGTGCTATATTTTCAATTATTTTCGTAAAGATAGAATCCAGTTATGGCACAATTACCTCGCTGGGATGATCAAAGCGTCAAATTCCGCTACCAGATGTCTTCTTATAATGCTCTTCGACGGTGGTATTCCCAATGCGGTGGCCATTGTTTCTCCAGTAAAAGATGGTTCTAAAACGACTAGGCCACCATGCACGCCGCTGTCTAATATTTAACATAATTTCATTTAATATTTCTTTTGCTACGCAAAGGATTTGTTTAATAATGATTATAGCATAATTTAAATGTTACCTTTAAGATTATCTGCGAATTCTCCTAAGTCAATATTGTGAGCCCAGCGTATAAATCTTTGATTAGTCCAAACTAAAGGATCAGCATCCACGTTCTCACACTGATGTCGCCTAACTGCCAAAGCCTATACAAAACAAGTTTATTTAATTTGTGTTCAAATATTCAATAGGTACTAAAATGAATTAAAAAACCTTATTAGTAATAATCTGTTACTTATGAACCTTGGTTTTTAATATACACGTAACGCGTAAATAAATTATACCTATGAATTTGTAGATATGTGTATTGATTGCTTACTTGTCTATCATACTTCATTATCCTCAAAAGATGGATGCCATGGACTATTGATGCTTGGTGGAACTTTCTAGTAACTCCCAAATATTTCTCGAGCTCCTTTTTGCTGATTGTATCTAACATTCGAGCATCCACCAGATTTGCTATGAAGGACTCTGCATACTGTCAATCATAATATATTAAATTATATTTTTTTATTTTTTTAACGCATATACAGATTCTGTAATTGAAAAAATCTAATGAATAATTAGTTTTGTATATTACTCGACTATCGTTTTACATGGGTGAAATATATCATTAAAAATAGAACTATATTGTAGTTAAGCTTAAATTTAACTAGAAGTGGAACAGCACCAACCTGCGAAAGACCCAAATCTTGTAACCATTCTGCAGCAACCCAAGCGTGAGTGAGATGACCAATGGTGGGGTTTCTAACGAGGTCAGGACGACGGCGCTCTTCAATGGCCAGTCGTAATTTCTTGCGATGCATCGGCTGCGTAATTCCCAGTCCCACTTCCAAGTCCGAGTCTGTCAGCTCTAGCAGAACCTGCCCATTCAAAGCACGAATCTAGAAACAACCAGAACACAATATTTGACGCTTTATTGCGTCAATCTTTCCGCTAAAAGGATTTTACTTTGTGTACCTGGAATTTTGTTTCTTATATTCAGTTAAATTGCCATATTTTTTAAGTTACTTTTTTATATTAGTACGTACTTCAAAAGTTGAATTTTTAAACACTTATTTTTTTATATTTATTATTAATTATATTATTATATATTATTATTATTATATTAATTATAAATACAAACCTTGCCACTTTTCACGTTATCAGCGATTGTTGCGGCGTATTGCGGCATCCCAAGTGCCAATTCTAACCATGCTATTATTGCTGGCGTACGCCATCTTGACAGTGGTAAGGAGGCGGCCTCACGCAATGCCGCCTCACTGCCTAGCGGTGACCATGCGCGATTTGTACCGCCCGTACCAGCATACACCGGTTCTTTACATTCAGTAGAAAAAAAAAATAAGTGATTAATGATATATATTTTCGCCAAATGTGTATATACGAATAACCATAATCTACTCATCCGAGGGAATGCAGTAATATGCTTATGTTATAAAAAATGTACTAATACTAAAGTCATGTATTTTTAACATTTCTTGACAAATATTTCTTAATCTTCCCATGGGTTAGGACTGGTAAATAAATGCATATTTTTGAAAGTTGAGAGCAGCATTTTTTATTTTACACATAAACAACTGGAAGATAATGGTATATTAAAACCCGAAAAGGAAAAAGTAATTTTGATCATAGACGTTAACGGTAGACGGTAACAATCATAGAACCTAGATAAGTTAACGAAACTAGATAAATGTATATTATTACAGTAACGATATAAAATCATAAGATAGTACAGTAAATATAAAGGAAATCTTAACTGACCCTCACCGCTTTCATGTCCACTAACAGCAGCACTGCCTGACTTGGTGCGATGTCGGCTTCGTGCAAATACACGTGAAATAGATCCCCATGCGGAGCCGCGTCCCCGGCCTCCTTTACCGCCTGTACGCGACCGCAATCCTCCTACCAGAACCGATTCACATTCACCCGGGCTCGACAACTGCTCCACTGACCTGTTTACGTCAACGAAAATGCAAATTTACAATATATGTGAAAATTAAAAAAAATATAAAGCCGATGTAGCCGTTTGTTGATAAATACATTTAACTTTTGTGCTATAATTTTAAATAAGTGACAGAAAGTATAGTTTATTAAATACAGACCTTGACAATGAACCAGCATCGATGGAGCGAGTAAAAGGCGATGCGCTATTGTGCGGCGACAGTGTTGGACTACAATCTCGAGGCGTACTCACTTTGAAAATAATATTATTATTATTAAAAAGTATTAAGTGAGATAACTATGACATTAGGCAACTAATTGCGAAAGTCTTACGTTGGTAGTGGTGCGCAGAAGATACAAGTGAGGTTGCATCAGTATCATATTGGTCAATGGAAGGCGGCACGCCTTCTGCTGTCGAGTCGGATAAGTTGCCGCCACAAACGGACGTTGCACCCCCATCACTGCTTCCTGTCACTAACAAAAGCTCTATTAATGGCACTTATGTATACCGTTCATTCAATATTATCGATATTTTTGTAAGTTGAAGATTTTTTGAATAATACGCTTATAACACCACTTCAATTCTTTGATTTACCTATTTCTTCTTAAATCATGTTCAATCACAACCTACCTATTTATAGTAATATTTCAAAATAATAAATAAAAATATTCTTTCGTATATAAAGACCAGTTACGTATATGTTACCATATCAATACAATAAATAAGGATTAACTTATAGTGCCAAGTTTTTACCTCCAAAAAGTTAGGGAAACCTATAATAGCCACTAGATAAACTTAAAACGGGAATTAACTAAACTTTGTTAATCATACTATTTTCTACAAGACACGGAACAAAGCAACTGCTGAGTATCTCGCTCGGTCTTCTGAGCAGATATCTGCATTCGGCGCAGGGCGATAGCTAAATGTTATAAAAAGTGCTTTTAAAAGTCTATTAAATATTAATTAACTAATCTTATTTGATGTTTGATAAAGCGTTTATCATAAAGTTACTGAAACCGTGCAGGAGATTCGGTTTTTCGGATTTACATTTCTTGTAAAAAATACACCTTTATTTAATATATTATTTTTATTTATTAATGAGGCTGACAACGTATAAAACAAATAAATTGAGTTGATATACAACAGATAAAGATATAAATGATATAAAACAGAACAAAATATAACATATTAACATTAAAACAACAAATAAAAATATTGATTAAAAAAATTATACGGTTGTTTATCAGCGTCCAATATCGACGTAGAAGTCAATCGACAGATTCAACTCGGATGGGCAGCGTTCGGAAAACATCATATTTTCTCTCCTTCAATGTCTCAAAACAAAAGTATTTATCCAGTGCTTGTTGCCAGTGATGACTTATGGTACAGAGACGTGACTCTTCGCTGCTGGCCGTATGAGAAAGCTCAAAATAACACAGCGAGCTATGGAGCGGGCTATGGCAACCTTGGTCTAGCAGTCGCAGTGAAGGATGACCGGACTATATGGAGCAACAACCTCTCACAACCCTGGAGACTCAGGGCTGAACAGTGGACTATGCATAGGCTACGATGGTGATTAAAAAAAATACCTCTGACTCCAGAGTCGGCACTACAGCTCCCTCTATCTCCTAGTAAACCTGATGGCCCACCTAGAATCATCGGAGGGCCAATCCCAAGTGATGCTACACTTTCTCCTTCCGATAGACATCCGGCAGCTTGTAGCTGTCTACGGGCCTAAAGATGAAAAAAAAACAAAAATTTGATTAGGACTGTAATGTAAAATATATTTGTCGTATATAAATATATAATAATATATATAAATGATTTAAACTCAAAATTTTACTACAAATTAAATTTCATACCAAACTCAAATTTAATAGCAGTTGTCGCTTTTTAAGAGGACGTAATATAGTCACAGCGTAATTCATAATCTTCAAAATTTTGTACCTCAAATAATTGTTCCCTGGCATGACGTAGTTGCGTATCGCGAGCGCTTAGGGCTGCTGCAAGTTGCAGTGACCTTTCAGCCTCGTCTCGAGCATGACGTAAGAGAGCAGCACGTTCTCTTTCTCTCTCAGCACGTTCTGCACCTAGTGCCGAAGATGCTCCACCTCTGGAACGCATCTAAAAGAAAAAGCGATGATGGTATTTCATATCGTTGTCATACATTTAATCGTCACGTGCTCAAATTTAAGAGAATTGTTAATAAAAAAAAATTATACAAAGTAGTGATTTAAATTTTTTAACTTGTATTTTATACGGAAACTTTTACTTTACTTGTATTTAAACGGATTTTTTTTAACATAAAACGGCATTTAAACGCAATACCTTTCAATTATTATATTCAATGCTAAATTACTATTCGCTAATAAATTGTAATTAAACTAATTTTAACTTGGGTAAGATAAATAAGTACAAATTTAAAAACCTGTTCATAATTCCTTATAAAATCCCGTAACTCCTTTTCTTTATCTTCAAGCGTAGCGTAAAGCTGTTTCATCTGGTTCAACAAATCAAATTTCTCGGCTTTTAGCCTTTTTTTATCCGCTTTCAAAGCTAAAATAGAAAAGCCATGAAGTTTGCTTACCTACCTACCATACATACCTCTTAGACATATGAACTTTTGTTAATAAAGAGTGAATCTAGAAAGTAGATAGTATCAAGTACTAAAAAGTATCAAGTTCTATAAGTAGCCTGTCTTACTTGCTACGGCCTTTATAAATATACAGATGGCTCGTTTTCGCATTATTTATTATTTATTTTCAAAGTATCTTATTATTTTAAAAATGTTAAGATATTATAAAATGCTAAATTGATATATAATAGTCTTACAGTTTACGGCTTCTCTAGTAAGTAGCAACTCTTTCTCTAGTTGCTGAGGATCAAGTGTTGATGCAGAATCGACAGAACCCTCCCCTTTACTTCTTTCTATCAGAGCTGTACCAGCTTCGCCACGTTCTGCGGCAGCTACTAAGAGCCGTCGTACACGAGTAAGCTCAGCCTATATTAAGCATAAATTAAATATGAACTAAAATTGTAAATACATAAATTACAAAAAATTAAGTTTAATTATATCAAATTGACAACACTTTTAAATGGCAAATAGAAGTCACTATAATTAGCTGAAAAGTCGCTGCCACCCTACAGACTCTTTATCATCTAAAGCATTTCCTTTCTATGGAAGCAAAGGTCATGCTTGTCCAAACATTAATATTGCCTATCATTGAATATGCAGATGTGTGTTACCCGGACCTCACCCATGATCTTATCAAGCGCCTGTTGAACAACTGTATTCGATTCAGTTTTAGATTGCGTAAATACCATACCGACGATATCTCTCAATATCGAACTCAGCTTAATTTTTTCTTCTTAATTCTTTCTAAAGGATTTTCATACAACAAATGCGTAATTCCAGCTTTTTGCTTGGTTTCCTCTCCATTTTAAATAATTCATCATCAACTTCTTATATTAAAGATAAATTCCAATATCTCTCTTTATCTCATGACAGATTTCTTCGAGCTCAGTTTTATATATTATGTATTTAATATCTATATATGTATATATGTATTTTTTTTATTTGTATATTAGTTATTTTTAGTCTTTACTTTTCATTAATCGTATCTATAACAATATCTCACCACACTTTGGGTTGACTTGACTCTTGGGATGCCTTCGGCATTAAGTCCGCCCTTTGTGAACCTTTTATATTGTTAATATTAATGCAATAAAGAGTAAATAAATAAATTAGTTATGCGAGTATATATCTTCAATTAAGGAAACCTTATGATGTGGATAATGTAATAACAATTACTACATCATTGTTATCATAAAACACAATAAAGCCGGTTTATAGGTAGCCATTAAATACTTTTACCTGTAAGCGTTCGTTCTCCTGTCTCAACCTACGAGTTATTTGTGTCGCGGATAGCATTCCAGGAGAAGGTGGTATATCTTCTTGTCGAGATCGATCTGACCGTCCTCCGGGCGATGCTGACCCTGTTTAATACATTTTTATTTATGATAGTTTGTTTATAAATAAATGTGCATGGTGCATTTAAAGTAGATATTGATATTTATTATTATTACAAGATTTTATATAATCCAAAATATCAGACCTCCATCAAGATTTGCGGTGATATCAGCTCTTGGTTCAGGACCATCGCTACTTCTTCCTGGGGAAGTTGCATCAGGCAGTGGAACTTCTTCTTCTGAACTATCAACAGGATCAAGAATATTCCTTTCGCTGGTATTGCTAGTGCCTCCACCTCCTATTTCAGCATACGTACCACTGTCACTGCCGTTTTGGTTTGGCCATTTGACTGGTGACTCAAGTTTTCCATTTGTCTGATTTTCTTTATTGTCATCGTCTAAAATTTTGCTTAATGATTATTATTGATTACTAGATTATAACTGGTTTCCCAAAAAGTACCAATATATGCACCAGAAGCAATAGACAATGAACAATAAGACATACTTTTCAATATCAGTAATATAAATATTTATAAGATTTACACCATGCTAAGTATCTCTAAAGCCAATAACTGTACCAATACAAATTTTAATTTCGTTAATAAGAATAATTTATGTAACTGTTAGTGTTATAACATCTAAATATTTTAAAATACAAAATAAATACATATATGATTTTTCATGTCATGTTCTTTTAAATACACACCTATAAATGGATTATCCTTTCCATTTCTTATGGAAATTCTTGTTGTTCTGTTTAATGTACCTCCATTCAAAGAACCATTACGAGGTTTATCCAAAGTACCTATGAGAAGACGTCGCTCAGGTGGAATAGGTCTTGGATCTAAATCAGATCTTTCCAAAGCAGAAGTTGCCGGGGTAATAAGTGGGTCAGCCGGTTCTGGCTCTGCGTCTACCTCCACTCGTGTACCAACTGATACTTGTTCATCTACCATTTTACGAAGTTTCGCCTTAAAAAGAAACAGAAATATTGGTTTATATTTCTTCCTCGTGCATCTTGTACATCGGGGTAGATAATATTGAGTACCATGTAATTTGTTACCATTTTTAGGTTCCAGAAGTGACAATCCCTATAGCCCGAACGCAAATGTTGGAGAATAATTTGTTTTAAATAAGAAAGAATCAGGAAAACGCAACTTGATCTTAACAGAAGAAGGTACGTTATCTATATGAAGTTCCGTTTTTACAATCCAGACCACGACACGTCTACACATTTTCATAAAAAACGTGTGAAATTAGTAACTCTGTGTTTAAACTTAACAATCATACGATATCATATAAAATTGTCTTGCACGTTTTGTTTTGTATTTACCTGGGCGTCACCAAGGATGCGGCGCACTAGTGCCATTAGGCCGCCGTAGTGAACGTTATCATGCTATCCTCCACCAATTTTTCGTCTCATATTTTCTTCTCGATTATACTTATTACCAATAATATAAAAGAAAAGTAACTGTTTATCGTTTCGCTACGATTTGCTTCAATTTGATAGTTAGCTTTCTCTTCTTGATGTCAGTACACGTTTTGTGTTTATGTAATCTGTAACTAAAAAGATGATATCAGAAATTGTGTTATATTTATGTATGTGCATATATGTATAAATATATATTTATATATATATATATATATATATATATAAATAGGGCTCGTAGTTTGAGTAGTCAAAAAAGCTAAATAGCTGTGTTGTAACGAAACCATAGTGCTATTCAGAATCTTTGTACAACTTATTTACAATGTTTTTCCTAAACTTTATATAAGAAGCTTTCAAATTGAATTTCTTGCTTCTTCCTCCAAAAGTGATGAGATTCACATATAAACTTTCAACACCTAATACACCCTGTACGGGTACGGGTGTTTTAGAGGTAAAATTTTGAAAACACCGAGTTACATATACATTCATTTCTAAACAGAAGCAGATGCAAGAAATTTAGTGTTGCTTACTTTAAAAATGACGACATTGATAGAATCGTTAATTTTAAAGTAGTTCATCCCCCTAGATCTGAAATTTCCAAAAATCCTGTCATAGTGGATGCTTACAACATGTAATAATTTCAAGGTTGTATCTCCAGTGATTTAGGCTGTGCGTTGATGAATCGTCGGGACAAGTAATTATAGATATATGAATATAAAAATATAAGTCACGTAACATGCTCGCTCGTTGAGCCACACAAAGTAACGTTTTTTTCTTTGCAACTATCTTCTTTCTTAACTTTCTTTTGTATAATGTATATTTTTTAATGTATAAAATGGTAATGGCGTGCCATTAATATATAATAAAAATTCTGAAGCAAATTTATTAACTACTTAAAGTTCAGTACAACCGAATTCAAAATAAATATAATGATATCGATTATTTACAATGTAATATAATACATTATTCACAAGGTACTGTTAACTTTCATACCTAATTTAATGTATATATAATGTAATAACATAACATAATGCCTTTGATAATCATTAATCTGCAAATATATAACTTCTCCTAGGTCAAACGTATAATATTGGACGTTTCACCTAAGAGAAGTAGGCCTCTGAAGAAAAATTTGGTATATTACTTTTTACATTGCTCACAAAAATAAGTTATTAGACAACGATAACGACTTTGTTCTTAAGGTCAACATTCATGCATTATTCGTGTAAATAAATGGGCAGTTTCATTAAAAGTCTAAGCACATAGCCTTTGATTTACATAATGAGGCTGTCGGGTTTTGAAAGCAAGGGAAGGTTTGAGCATTAGTCACTTTTGAATTCCCTAAATTTCATTACTCTTCGGAAGTAAAGGAACGAATGTTTGCTTAGTAAAATAAAAAAAAATTGAAAAGGTTTTAGGTTAAAGGTTAAATAATGGATAATTTGTTGCCTTTCATTGATTTAGATAATTTTATAACCATTTCGTTGTTCTAATCGATACCATTGAAGTATTTTTTTTAAATAGTAAATTATAAATCAATTATAAATATTAAATCCACATAAATTATATATATAAGTATGTATATAGATAAATATATATATATATATATACATAGTATTGCTATTGCTATTGCTCCTGTGTTTATAGTTGTATTCAAATGACATAAAAGTATCTTTGGTTTCGGCTTTTTTTTTTCAAAACGATAATAGTGATAATAATGTGTGGGGAACATACACATCGAGGGGCTAAGCCTCAAGATTCTAATAGGATAGGACTTGCGAAACTTAACGTAGAAGGTTCGATTCCGATATTCGACTATTGCTATAAAATATGCCATTGATATACGAGTATCACTTGGACGAAATGTTAGGTGAGTATTTAGGTCCTAAGGTATGTACACTGACTATTATTTAGTGTTTCAAAATATTTATCGGTAAGGTTATATATTTCATATTGCACAGGGAGAGAAATAAAAGTTTTAATCTGCAAGTTGCTTCTTTATTCGAATAATGATACTGTAGACCGATAAAACCTATCTATATATTGTTGACCACTTTTTTTTTAACTTTTTAACGTTGACAGTTCCTTTTAACTACATATAGCAACAGTGGGCTCATGTTGTTTAATATGCCTTTGATGTTTTGCCTGGTACGTATAGATATATGGGGCCTGGGTACGTATAAACATTTTAGTTTTATTAACTTTAAAATTGTTCTTATAGATCTGGGTACTCGGATCCAATTCACGGTTTATGAGCAATGAAATTGTGAATTGCAATTTTAAGTATTCATTACACGTGCTCGACGGTCAAGGAAAATGCTGCGTGGCTAAGAATAGAAAAAGAAAACAAATTAAGATGTGAATTGGTGGGCACCAATCTGCCCAGGAGCCGTAGAGCCCATAACTCGGAGATACCGAGTTATGGGCTCTACGGTACCTGTTAAAAATTTTCAGTGTCGGACGATACGAGAAATAATAAGTATGAGGAAAAATAGGTCAAGAATTAAAAAAATAGCGGAATGAATTTTGAAATACATCCTTAGATTCTGAGAAGAAATAAAATACATTTTTTCCCGTAACTTGAATTTCAATTGAGGATAATATATATGCATATGTTGTACACTGTGCACGTGCATAAAGTGAAATTCAGATGTGATTGATATTTTATATACACAACAAAGAATATATAATAATGATAATAATAAAAAATAAAGGTGTAGTGACAACCTTCTCCTTCCTTCTTTCCACGTTAATGACTTTCTCTATCTTTCCTATACACCACATATCTATCATCAAATAACTCACTACTGAGAACTGTAGAGTTTAGCCAAGTTTTTGGAACAAATATATCATAGTCATTACAACAAACATTTCGATATATTCTCTGGGGATTCGTTCTTAAACCACGGACGTTCTGGTAGTAAACTTAATCTATTGAATTTTATAATCATACGTATATAACTTCTTACAACTTAAATGATGACAAGAAGTTATGCAGATCACAAGTTACGATAAGAAGTATCTGCTTTCTTAACTAATAATTTATCTATAGGGATTTTGTTTTTAATATTGATAAATTCGAAAGTGTCATTTTTAGATACAAAAATACGTGCGTATTGCGGAACAACACATATTTATAAACTTTTTCCTTGGCCCTTAATCGTGTCTGAACATGAAGAGCTATATTTGCCGGTGACAGGTGTTTTCCCACAAATATAGGTTTCTCACTGCCAATACCGATTTGTGAACAATTTATTATTTCGGTCGAGTGAGATTGATTAAATGTAAAAATAGATGCAAGGAACTGATCCCGAAAACAGGGTGAATTGAATTGGACTATTATTGATCTTGTCTGTGGAGTTGCAACATCAAGTTTAGCTTATAATATTCTCTTGGCTTACAGCACAACCAATGATACTGCCAAGTTGTTTTATTATGGATATTAAATTTTCTCTTTTATTTTCGGGTATGCACTGATTCTCTATATTCGCTGACGAGAATACTGCTCTATATGGTTTAACCGTGTCATTAGATCACTAATTGTCGATTTCAAATCAAAGTTTTCCACTTCCAGTATTTGCACAAAATCCACATTTTCTCTATCTCCATTTCCTCGCGTAACGGTTTCATTTGCGTGGTTGAGTGTCATTATCTTTGTTATGTTGAGGGTAAATTGAGAAAAACACTGTTTATTTTTTTTTGAACAATTTCTGCATCATCTTCCCGAGCCACGTTGGCACAATAGATTGCTCTTGCACTAGAGAGGATGATAGGGTCGGTCTCTTCTTGGATCACGTCCTAAAATTAAAACCAGGGGATGATTGTTTTGATTGCAAAGGTCTGCTAATTTGGCCACCATTTATCAATAGAAACTAGGCTAGGGCGTCCCCTATTGTTATTAAATGGATTATGTAAAGAAATAAAACGCGCTAAGGACAGTGGCCCGGGTGCGTCTGGAACTGGCGCTGGATGCGATAGCATGTGAACCACCTGCCAATCGTGAGTCTGTCGAAATAGGCCCTGGTATCCTCTAATGCAAAGCAATCAGCACCCGCTGCTGATTGACTGCACCGCTTGCGTTGGACAAGTCAATACAGGACAAGGATGCACCGCTTTTTCACAGAGCTGTAGCCGTCCATCTCTATCACCGAGCATAAGTAGGCAGATCGAGTGTGGTACATTTCGCGTTAAAATATATTTAATGAGAACGAATTGGAACAACTAAAACGTGAGACTATACGGTCGTCATTTTCATTTACTGCAGCCACATATCCGCAACCTGCAAATGTACATGTGACGGAACTCCCGGTTATATTGGAGGAGGACGATGGTGGGAGATAGAGCAAATGAGGAGTATATTGGAAGAGGGGATTGTCAGTTATAGAAAGGTGTAACATACGTGCTACTAGACAACGAAGCGCTATTCCAGAGGGGCGAAAAAGGATTGAGGAACATATAAAAAAGGGCAGGGCCCTCATCAGAAGACTGTTAAGCTTCAGGTCGGGCAATAACAGGCCGAGGATTATGCGCACCATCAAGCAAGCGTTTACTGGGACATAGTACATCTGTCTGTCTGTTTGTTGCGGCCGAACATAACAAAAAATAATACGAGAGTGAGAATATTAATGATAATAAATTTAGTTGTTGATCATAGGAAGGGCGTGAATACGTGTTAGTTTTAACA
Organism: Teinopalpus imperialis; assembly: GCA_029286865.1. Lineage (NCBI taxonomy): Eukaryota > Metazoa > Arthropoda > Insecta > Lepidoptera > Papilionidae > Teinopalpus > Teinopalpus imperialis. The sequence continues at coordinate 10,829,583 of JAGSMU010000022.1, read as the reverse complement.
GATATCCCTTACAAGCAATCATTACTGGAAAACAAGAATACTAATAACAATAATTACGTATCTGTTAAAACAAATTCGTCATCAATGAATTCCTTAATTGAGTAAAAAACTTTTTGGACTATTAACTTTTATATCTTTTTCTTAAAATCTTCAATTTTGGTTTCTTTTATTTTTGTAAGTCATTATATATTGTTGGAGCTATTCCTTATATACCATTGCGTAACAGAACTGTTTTTCCAGGGAAATTAATAATACTAAATTTTAAGCATTCATTGGTCACTTAAGAATAGAATAAAGATGGATTTTTGAGTGAACAAAGGTTGCTACTTTACTAATGTATTAGCACTCTACTACTGTTTACAGTTGATATTATAAATAATATTTATAGCTGTCAGATGATTTACTTGCCAAATATACAAAAAAAGTGTTTGTGTTTTGAATACAGAATAACTGTCTCTAAAATTACCCCAGGATTTAATGCCGCTTCTTAGTGTCGAAGCGACGAAGGTGCAATATTCTCATCTCATTAGTGCAGTTTTAGGATGAGATATTTTTGAGAGTCTGTTCAGAGTGAAAACGTAACTATTCAAATGTTTGTCTACTTGCACTACGCATGCTCTGCATTTTAGATGTTTATCTATCTCTAGTCTTAAAAACTGAATGATAAATTCATTGATAATAGTGGCATTGGCACATCCCTGTATGATATCAGCAAGTGCTTTTATACGTCATCTTCAAATATACCTTTGTCTTTGCATTCAATAATTATTTTCGTATATCTAACTATCGTCACCGAATCATTAGTATCGTAGAATGTTTTATACGAGATCTTTAATGTAATGTAATATTAGGAATATTTAATACCTAAATAAAGATATAATTAGGTACTGTTAATATCTATTTTACAGTACCTAATTACCATTTGGCTCTAGGTGCACCGCAGAGAACAAAGGAAAATGTCTGTTAAAGCGGTAGACGTCAGTCTATCCACCTTTTACTTTAATAAACCCGGAAAAGTACTTTAAGCTTAGATAGAATCATATCCCATGGAAACAATAGTTTTTTTAAAGCAAATTGATTAATTTAATATATATATATATAAAGTATTACTATTTATTTTATTATAAAATCGCTTCGTATTTTAAAATCCATTTTTAAATCAGTTTTGAATGAAGATTCACCTTAGTCTTCTGAGTTGGAAACGCATTAACGTGTTGATTCCTTATTATGGATGGATTTAGGTGTAATGAGACAGGAGTTGCTAACAGTCAGTTGAAATGTGTGCTGTTCACATAAAAAAGGCCATGAAACGAGCAAACACAATTTATTTACACTGTTGGCCCATTTGTAACATTTGCCTGAATAACAAATCATTAAAAATAAGTTCTTGTACAAACTTTAGGTGAAACTTTTAAAACGAAATTGAAGCTTTTAAATTAGTCTAAACCGTTCCGCTAATTCAAATTTTACTTATTTAATACGGACTTAAAAGTTAAAGCTGTGCTAAATTCTATTTTATATTTTCAGTTTAGGTTAATAATATTGTTACAATAAAATTATATAAAACGTCACCTCATGATTTCAAACTCAATGTTAATCATAATTTCAAAATATCCTCAATAATTAATGAAACAAACTTCACAGATTAACACTTAACATCTTTTATCTTGAATGCGTGTCACGCAGTTAAGTTATGAACTATTTAAACGCACCAATCCATTACAGTTTTAGTTAGAGGAACTGGAAGATGAATGTTTGCAATACTAAAACTTTGCCCTAACATCTGGGGGCTAATATTTACTTCTTCTTTGGTTTCTAATCCTGTAGGATTGGGCTGAAATTGCCTCACCTTAATATATTTTTATGGTTGATTTTGTTATAATTTTTTTCGAATAATTATTACATCTTGATAACTGTCATTAATAAGATTAAGAGCCCCCTATGAGGCTTCCTTTCCAGCATTTAAATTATAAGCAAAAAAAATTAAAGCGTTATGACCTATCGTATACGTTTGTTATAGGGATGGGAATGTGGTTTCACAATGCATATCATTTAAGTGAAACATGTTGGAATGGGCTGTACTGTGTATGTATTTATGTATTCTTTACGCGATTCGTATATGAAGCCGCGGGAGTACTAAGTCTTCGAAAATATACAATTTTCTTAAATACGATTGCCACCACACCGCGTCATATTTACCAGATATAGTAATTTCATATAATAATAGTAAATATACACTACAATATCATACAATAATAATATAATATATAACATGAACTTCTCAATATAATCTAAACCTTTCAGCTATCTGATGTAAATTTAAAATTATTATTTACAAAAATAAAAAAAAAAAATTAAAAATACTTAGCACTGAACCTTATATAATGCCTTAAATATGTTTATGAGGAGTTCCAATCATAAAATAAAAATATAACACGTCACCGGCTTATAAGTTACGAATACTAGGGGTGCTTTTCATCTTTTCACAAAAAAAAAGTATTATATATGATATAGTATTATATATGCACTTTCAAACAAACATACGCATGCTCTCCCGCACACATTCACGCAAACTTCAACCAAACAAACTGACAACAATAGAATCAACGAATATTTCTGTAGACCATTTGAAATGGTGAAACAGAAGATTAAACTAAAAAAAGAGCAGCATTGAATAGCTGTGGACTAACACAAGCTGATAATGAATATCAGGCTTAAGTTAAAGAAAACACTTATACTTATGTATGTTATGTTTTTCTTATTATTATTAAAACTTTAGTTATAATTTAGCTTGTGCATACGATATGTTTTCAGTAAGCTCTAAGGCTTACTAAAGTAAGTTTATAGTGTTATATAAATGTGAAAGACTAAGCGGTAGAACAAAACAGTCTAGCAGAATGTACACACGTCTACAAAGAGGATTAATCACATATATAATTTGAGGCTTCATGTAGCGAAACACTAGGTTCTATTAATAATTAAGAACGTTGGTTTACTGTACACAGCAAAATTTACTTTTAATTTTATTTATATTTAATACTTTATTGGTAAATCATTGTATAATTATATTTTTCAGTGATGAATATAAATTTTTCTATTATCTCAATTTACAGTCTAGATTTTTTTCCTCCATACAAGTTTATACTAATGTTTATCAGAAATAGTAACTTACCAGAGCAGAGCTCACGACGTTCGAATGTAGTTATAATTTTCAGAACGATTTGGTATATTTTATATTACACGACAACTTCGACACAGAAAAACGAGCAAACACAGTTTATTTACACTGTGGGCCCATTTGTAACATTTGCCTGAACAAAATTATAATTTTAATAATATATATACAAGAAATATTTCAGCATTATCCTGAAAAAACGGATCTGGAAATATCCATAAAAATAAAAGGGTTTATTGTTGTAACCTTTAAAAAAATATTAAATCTAAAGTGCTGATAACAATCTAAAATATCAATTACCTGCCAATTCTTACATAAATACCATTCACCATCATGTGCATGTAAGTTCAACTGACGCTCGGTAATAATACGTCTAGTGCATATTGTGAATGTACCATACTATAAAGAGCGTGATCGGTTAACAAAGCGACTAGGGCATGCATCAAACGTAAACATTTACAAATATATTAACTCAACAATATATAATCACAAACAATATAACTGAACAGTATACCGGATTAGCTTTTATTTAGAAATTGACGACGGTGTACTAGGCACCTATCATTTCTTATTCCGCCATCAGCTTGTGGGATAGCTTGTTTCTATGAAAACAGTATGATAAACGAGTAATATGTAATAGTCATTGATTACTGCGGCGCTGATTCAGGAGGATAAGTAATGCTTAAGATTATAACGCAATTTCGGTTCGAAATGGAAAATTCAATTACAATTGTAATTTACCAGTTTCTTTCATCATCTATACCAGGCATAGTTATTCTCCCACTCTATACTCGTTAAGTTATTCTATTACACTGGAGTTTGGTGAACGCTTCTTCTTTCTCTGATCAATCCAATCCGATCTGGGAAGAGTGTACTATTAAAATAAGGCTGTATTGTAACTCTATGATAAAGAAATAAATCTCTGCCTAATATTTTAATAATTAATAAACAGCACTAGGAGTCCAATAGCTTTTTAAATTTCCTTTACTTTGACTAGACTAGTCACCACATATGTTTATAGTACTAACATTATATCTATGATTATTTTGAAGTAAAAGTGGTGGATTTTAAAAGTATGGGTAGAAATAGTATTCCAAAAGAAAGTGACTAAATGAGTAATCTGGGTTGATTAATTTTTAGAAACGTAATATGTAGGATTAACTAAGAATAGTCCTTACAAAATTACGATATCAAACGGAAATGATTTTTGCGGTATAAAATGAGAGAACAATAGGGCTTAATGGAAGTTCGCAGGAAGTTGAAAAATTGAATTCATGTAGCTGGCACATCGGACTACAACCGGAAGGGAATAGAGCGAACAAAATGTATGAAAAATTTAAATTTATTTGGTGGCAAAGTTTAGAAATTTGTCAATTCTCATTTTTTAATAAAAATCTAATATCAAAAATCCTACTATTGAATTGATTAATATTATAGTTTGGTTTGGAGTATTTATAGTTATGTTAGGGGTATTTATTACTATGTAGGGTTAAAAATTTGCCTTTTGATAATTAAAAAGTAAATTTTGAGTTACCAATCTACAAAGCTATTCATGTGAAATTTAATATTCATAAAATATATTACTGGATCAGTCTAAAAATAAAAATAATTGTTATCTAAGTTGGTTGAACTTTCTTTTATCACCACGCTTTGCAGGTGAGTAAAAATTCCAACTTAGACGCCTTTTACCTAAGATTCACTTCACTTATGTCTGCATATGTGATAAAGTTGGAATTATTTATAAGTTTCATACCTAAATAATTTACCAATTAATCTTATTAATAAATACAAACAGAGTGAGCGAGAAGTGGCTCGTGTGTTAAACATGAGCCAGTCTGCTGTGTCCAGAGTTTACCGGCGATAAAAGGAGTTAGGTAGCTTGAACCGACGAAGAGATACCGACAAAAGAAGGTTCATATCAGAGAGGGATGAGTGATTTAACGTTAGTACTTTTTTCAGAAATCGGGGCCTCTCTGGTGTTTAAGCACAACAGGAGCTCAGACAGTCATGAGGAGTTGCTGTTAGCAGCTGGATAGTCAGAAGAAAGGCAGCTAACTTGACTCCAAAAAGTTCGATTACTGGCCCTAAGTTGACCCCAGCTCATCGAGCAGCCTGACCATCCTCGCAAGAGAAAACGTGAACTAGACGGACGAATAGTGGAGCTCTGTTCTAATCTCAGATGAAAGCAGAGTGTGTCTCCATGGTGATCCATAGCTCCAGACGAGTCTAGAGGACCTGGAAAGCGATACGTCCAGTGCTGCATAAATGAAAATGTGGCATTTGGAGGAGGTTCCTAGATGGTCTGGGCGAACAATTTATTTATATTATAGCGACAAAAACTGAGATGGTTTTTAATCGAAACTAGCGGCAAACTTGGAGGTTTGACGGTGAAACGATATTAGGGGATCATGTCATTTCTTACAAAGGCTTTATCGGGGGAATCTTCGTGTTAGTGCAGGGCAATGCCCGTCCACATACCTCAGCTTCAGTTCGGTGGTAACTGCAGGTGGTCGAAATTGAGTGCAAGGAGTGACCAGCCAGACCAGACCAGTGACGTAGTCGAGACTTAACTGCTATTGAGAATTTATGGGACGAGTTTACAAGAAAAGTTCATGTTAGAAATTCTGCGCCAGCAGATCGAAGCTTCAAGCCACACTTGCTGAATAATGATGGCGTTTATCAAGAAAAAGTGAAAAATCTTATCCGGTCTATGAAGAAACGATTAGGAGCTGTAATTAGAGTCAGGGGCGCCAAAAATTGAACTATTTTATATTATTTCATTTATTTTTGTTTTGTCTTTTTGTCTGTTTCTTATTTTACAGTTTAAGTCGAATTTTGTATAAATAATAATAAAAAAAAATACTAATTTGAATGCCATCTCGTACGTCGTGAGACGATTTTTGTGCTGACGAGTGCATATATATATATATATAAATATATATATATATATATATATATATATATATATATATATATATATATATATATATATATATATATATATATATATATATATATAAATATACATATATATATACATATATTATTTTAGCTAAACGAGGACATAATAGGATTAAGAATCTTTAAATTTGTAGAAAACAGTTTTTCTTCTGTTAAATAGCTCGATCTCTAGAATATTGCTTTCTGTCTTTGGAATCATTATTCTCTTTCAACAAAGACGCTCATCAGTCGCATTTGAGATTCATCGAGAATCCGTTATTACCGACAATTTCCTGCGGTGAATTAATTCCAGCTCAGATTCCCAGCTGGGATGGGATGTACGTTTGCGATTATAATTTATTCAAGTCTTGTTTATAAATTACAAACATAAAACAGAAAAGAATTAAATACGTTGAGCGATTGATAATATTCGACATCTGCCATCACTATCATCTTCATCCATTAGTCCTCAACTAGCAATAATATCTATAATATAATCACATAAATTATTATCTCATACTTGCCGCTAACTTACACATGTTTTCATTCTTTATAGTATAGTAAAAGTTTATCGGGTCACCGCTCACGGCTTTTGCTGGAGTCATGGATTTTCTTTGTAAACTACTATATACAACAATACTCCCTTGCAGAGCAAATGAGTATCAAGAACCTATTAAGCTGCTTAAAATTAATATGGTCAACATATAAATTTAACACGTTGTCAAGATTTGGCATTCCCTTATCGAAATTTATTTCTCCTTTTATGACTGTATTTCTCGCTAATTCCCACTTAAGATTCTTAATCTTTAGTTATGTCAGTAACTTTAGTTCGGGTGCTATGTTTCGAACGGAGAAAAATAAACTCAGAATTATTTGCATATCAGGGACTTAAAATAATAAAATACAGATTTTTCAAAAGTTAATACACCTTAAATAAGAAATATATTATATATGAATATTGTATATTAATAAACGATCATCTAATTAAAAAATGCTTAAATCTGTACTCTTTTAGAATTGCCTATATGTAAAGTAAAAAATAAATTTTAAGGTGCAGCAGTATGGCCATATTACGTCGTCTCGTTTGTTTGTTACGGTGTATTATTCATTAGTTTATAGTAGTAGTAGATTTAGTAGCTGTTTGTATAATAAATTAAATAAATCCTAAGAAGAATAGTGAAAACGGTTATGATGCTGTAGAAGTTGTATCCACTTGGATGGTATATTGTGAAATTGCTATGTTAATATAATGGAGAAATCACGAGACTTGTACCGAAACTTTACTTGAACGTCTCCATCTAGATATTTAGTTTTTATATTGTATGTCGTGAGTATTCTACTATATATTTATTGTTATATAATAATTATATTTTATATGTCAAAGTTTGTATGTTACTCAATCACGAAAAATGGCTTTGAATGTGTTGAAATATTAAACATAAACGTTCGTTAATATTAAAATATGCAAGCTATGTCTAACCTACAAATTGAGCGGTTGACTGGGCGGGAAAACTACTCGACCTGGAAGTTAGTGGTTAAATCTTATCTACAACATGAAAATCTTTGGGAATGTGTCGATCCGGGCACCGATGTCGATCTGATAAAAGGATACGAAAGCCAAGACTAAAATCATTTTGCTGTTGGAACCCATAAACTACGTTCATATTGAAAATGCTAATTATCAAAAGAAATATGGACGAACCTGCAAAATGCTTTCGAGGACTCCGGTCTATCCCGAAAAGTCGGCTTATTGCGAGATTTAATAAACACTTCCTTAGATAATTGCACAAGCGTTGATGATTACGTAAATAAAATCATGAGCACAGCAACTACGAAATATCGGGTGTGAAGTGGGTGATGAATGGCTCGGTACCCTAATGCTGGCGGGTTTACCGGATAATTAAAAACCTATGGTTATGGGACTGGAGAGTTCCGGAATCAATATTTCCGCAGACTTTTAAAAAAAACTTTTACAGGAAGTTAAATTATCAGATTTCTACTGCACACTTCACAAAGCACAAGCACAATAACATTGCCAAATCGAAAGGAAAAAGCCCTAGTTGTTTTAAATGTTACATAAATATTACATGTCTTATTGCAAAAGTATAAAGACACCAATAGATGTTAATACAAAATTTATAGGAAATACAGAAGTATCAAGCATCTTACATAACATCCCTTATCAAGAAATTCTTGGGTGTTATTGTATATATCACAAATTACCAGGCCAGATATAAGTTTTGTTATAAACATGTTGAGTAAATACAATAATAAACCTGAAATGTCACACTGGTTAGCTCTAAAGCGAGCTATGCACTATTTAAAAGGCATTGAAGGATTTAGTTATAAGCAAAATGCAGAGGAGACTATGGCTCATAGCTTCTGTGATGCAGACTGGGAAAGCTCGGAGGATGACCGGCGTTCTTGTACTGGTTACACAATTCTTGTTTCAGGGAGGAACAATTAGTTGAACCTCCAAACGCCAACCTACTGTTGCTCTATCTACGACGAAGGCAGAGTACATGTCTTTGTCATCATGTGTACAAGAGGCTATGTGGCTAAAGAAACTTCAAGAAAGTTTTTGGCCTCAACTGAAGAATGAAACAATGATTATTTATAGTGATAATCAAAGTTGTATAAAACTTTCAGGTTCTGATCGCTATCATTCTATGACGAAACATATAGATGTTAGGCACCACTATGTACGTGACAAAGTAGTTGGAGGAGCGATTGACGTCAAATATCTGCAGACGGACATGATGGTACCTGATGTACTCACCAAAGCAACGTCACATCCAAAACTTACTTATTGTGCTTCCAAGATGGGGTTAATTAATGGTTAAGATCCTCCCTTAAACATTAATTAAATAAATTCCGTCGTTGAAATATTAAACATAAAAATTATTTATGAACGAACCAAAATATAGTTCCCGTTGTCTACACGAGTGGCGCTGGCGCGCTTATGTCATGTCTGTGTCTCTGTATACTGCTTCTTCCGCAATAAACGTATTATAAATCTATTCCGTGGGTTTAATTGTGACTTTTTACAGAATGAAATTTGGCTAAAAGGTATTGTCAGAGGCAAAACATGTATCTTTTTGAATACAAACATAATTTGTTATTCCATGCTAACAAAGTTGTGATGGTTTCCCACGACATTTTGATGATCACATGATCATTGCTTTTATTTTAAAATAAATAACAATTATTCCTATTTCCAAACAAGTAAAATTATTCGAGGAAAGCAATGCAATTTATGGCATTTCTAAGAATCACCGCAGCGCTGAAATAATAGGGATGAATGTTAAGTTGAGCTCATAAAAGTTTTTAAAATTGTATGTTTGTTGCAGTTCTATTAGCCAGTGGCAGCTATTCCGCAATAGATTGGCGTTGCCTACAAAGACAACATTAACTGCACTTTTCTAACTCTACCTAATCTCTACTCTAACAAATGCTATGGGATACGGGTGAAATCCTCAACGTCCGCGGAAGCAGAGAGAAGGTGGAGCAGGCGGTTGGTGCAAATAAAGCCAACATAGATCCTACACCACGCATTGGGGTGTGGGGTTATCTCGGAATTACATTTTGAGGCACGGCGATGTAATAGAGCTGGTGGCGGAAGAGTTCTTAGAGTTCCAACGGCAGCGCTTATAGTCCTAAGTTGGATTAGTAACTTGGCACCAGGTGACAACCAGCCGTAAAACTACATAGCCATCAAATTTTCCTTGTCCAAACTATGAAAGCACAAAACCGTGCTAGAAAAGGCAGCCCCTATGAAATAGTGAAAGGTCTAGGAGGAAGAAGAAGAAGAAAAACCTGTAAGATCTCATTGGCTTGGCGCAACATTTCCTCCAAACATTTTATATCTAACCCTGTCATCACCCTTGTGAACTGTGATAAGATTATCACCACAGCGTCTGATCTAACCTGACCTTTTTATAGGCACCCACTATCTAATCGGTGACAATCTTTGCCCACCAATTAGAGTTTATTCGAATAACATGGCTCGGATAATCCTTCTTGAGCATTGGTCCCGGACGTCAAGAATACCTGATTTAAAGTGTATCGTGTTATTACAAATTTAGTCAATAAATTTAGTCAATGGTTTCCCATTCCTCCTTCACTCTTTGACTTGGCAAACTTGAGGAATATTTAAAGGAGTTTGCACTTTATCATCGAAAAGCTAGGCTAGATCTTCCAGGTATTTTCGATCCGGTGCTGAATAAATAGCGGTGGAAAAAGTCTGATTATCACGATTAATTAATTACCAAACGTAATTTTATCGACGTACCATACGCACAAGTCTTAACTAGTTATTTGTTCGTAAGAAAAAATCTGAAATATCGATTTAAGTCAGCGGGGTTGGAACTCAGGACCGATTATTTATTAGATTTCTATTACCGACGTAGTTCCTTGGACCTCTTTCTAATGAAATAAAGTAAAAATTGGTAATATTTATATTAAAATGAAATTTATTTTCCACGTTACCGATGTTTTTAATAGATACTTAATTTTAATATTGATACAATGTGATATTGATAAAATGTTAATAATTTTATTCCCATTCTTTTCTATAGTCTCTGATAACAAGATTTCTTAAGGAAAATCTTTATAAAATGTTATTATATTTCAATATATTACAGAAATGATATATATGTAGGTATACAACAGATGGGGAGCGAGAGCTTGATTCTTGGAAAATTTATTGGATCGCTTCATCGGTGAATAACCTGTGTTCTGTGTTAAACATTTTTACCAAAACTTCTTATTTTTACGTTATTGTTTGTAGCTTATTTCGGAATCGGTATTAGGTACACTATTTTAGTTAGTCAATTATCAATATTTTAGTGCTAACTTAGTTAAATCCTGAATCAGGAAATTTGAGGAAACTGGTCCAACATCAAATGAAAAGATATCCAAAAGAGAATAGAACAGTGGGAATTAAGACAACATTGCCGTTAAAATTAATGCGTCTATAATTTCAGACCAGTCAATGTGCGAACATTTATCTTCGTTGGTAATACTATCATCTTTGCGCGCCATATTCAAACTAGTTTAAAATTTCGTTCTTAAAAGATTCAAATGGCGCAGAATGTTAAATCTGAGTTTTGATTAAGCGATGAACATTTGTTTACAAATGCTGAAACGTTGTACAACAAACAATACAACAAATATACAACAAACTTAAAATTATATTGTTTTCAGACGAGATAAATTTTCATTTCAATTGAGCATGTAAATAAACGTTATTGTACCTTTCAAAGCTACACAAACTCCAAATTAGAATGTCAAAGGCCAATACATTCTTTTAAAGTGACAATTTGGGCGGTACTGCCATCAAAAGGTCATTATATTTTAATTCTGAACTCTGCAGAATATATCAAGATGTTTTGTTGTAAGAAGTTTTGCTGCTACAATTATGGCAATTCCCAAAGTTTCACTTCAGAAGTGGGATGTAACAAGAAGGAGCAACTTGATATGTCATTCAACGTGTCATGATGTCAGTTTGTAATCATGTGAAATTTAACGCCGTCGTTTACTTAGACTCATTTATGGGTTTATCCCAAGAGAATGTAATAAACTTCCCACTATATTTAAGTAATGCCCATAATATTCGTCAGGGGATTATGAAAATTCCACCCACATATGCTATATCATGTCAAAAAGTTTTTAGTAATATTGTTGACGTATTTTAGCGTATTATATATTAAAATCTTAGAATAATATTTAAAAAAAAAAATCAATAAGAAAATATACCTCGGCTTATTTCTTCAAAATTATAATAAATTCAAATAGTTACTATTCGAAAACATTTTACAAAACCTAAATAAAAAATGAGAACTGATAATAACGGAAAAACCACTTTCTATGTCACTTTCTAACAAATGTCCATTTTCTGTTCGCCCATAGGACACACAATCAGCTGATAAAAAACTACCCATTATTACCGGGACAACCTGTTTAGCTATGTTATAAAATGATTAGGATAAGCCTATAGGTCGCAGATATTTCGGCACGTATTTCTATGTGATCAGTCGTTTGCCTACCGTGTTATTAATTTATACAGGAATGAATGCATAATTATATTTATAATAACCCTCCGGACAAAGACCTTCGCCAAATTAACCTCAAAGCGGCAAATTTAAATATTATGTTCGTGAATTGAGGTTTGCGTTGTGGATTACGCATAATAATTTCTTTTGGTGGGACTCAAAGTAACAAAAGTTCTTCAAATTTTGATTAATTTAAATAAAATACCTCAAAAATACAGTACACGTATAATTGTTTAAAATTAAGATTTACAACTTAACAGGTTTATTAATTTAAACTCAAGAAGCAAGCTAAATATAAACTCAAGATTCATTTTAAAATTTCATAGATTTTTTAAATAACGCTATTACGCGTTTGCAATATACTAATCAACCACTAACTTTATAACTATAAAGAACAGGTTAAATATAAATGTTCAGTGAAACATATATAGTATTTTTATCTCGGTCATTACTGATTGGAATGAAACAAAAGAGGAAGGTAATATTTTTTTCCATAAAGCCTTATTTATATTTTCGTGCCGCCTTATAACCGTAAAAACGCACAAGGAGGCATTCATTTGACGTGAATACAATGTAATGGATGTGTTATAAGATCAGAGGATGGTTCATGTATAGTGTCAAGTACGCGGGACAAGTCACCCTGAGGAGAAAACTAACAATTTGTGATGCATATATAATTTCTTTTTCCGCAGCTGGGAATCGAACCCAGACCTGTTACGTAGCTGTCAGCACTACGCTACTCAGCAGTCAATGATAAGCAAATTATAATTAATGTTATTAATTCGCAACATGTCATTATTATGAAGAAGAAACAAGATAGGAAATAGCACCCAGCCTTGAGGAACATCAGCAATTACTGGTTTGAAGTCAGAGCATGTACCATCGGCTACGACCGTGACGCTACGGTTCGTAAAGTCTCTAGTGATTCACTAGCATAATTTCTCGGGAAGCCCATAGGAAGAAAGTTTCGGAGGAAGGGCTTCGTGTCAAATCCGATCGAAGGCCTTCGCTACGTCCAGACTTACCACCATGGCCTTGGTGTCGACTACCACCGCCTATCGATGTGACAAGTAGATCAGATAGTCACCAGCAGAGCGACTGCAGCAGAATCCGTTATGGAGGTCACTAATCAGCTGATGTTCTCAGCCTAGATATCTCAGTTGGCAGTTAACAATTGATTCTATTATTTTCCAGAATGTAAATGGGGTAATGGTCATAGGCCTGAGTGTCAAAAATCATTGTTTTAGGGATTGGGCGCACCAAATCTGTCTTTCAGCAGTTCAGGACGATGATTAAAGAGTATGAGTATCAAAACAGACGTGTCAAAAACAGTGCCAACTCTGGAGCACACGTCCACAGTACAATTCAAGGGATTCCATTACGAACAGTCCACGGGAACGGTTCCCCATGTCGTGAAGAGTCGAGTTGGACGCGAAAAGAGAGCCTAAGAAATCCGATTTCTCCTTTGCGTCATGTTTCAGCGTGTCGTCTACTTTGTGCAGAGATGGAAGAGATGGCTGATAAAAATTTCCATGGAAAGCTTTGGTGAGAGATCAAAATCCACGAATTCCGAAAGGGAGGTGAACTAGTCTCTTCAAATTCTGACAATGTGCACTGACTTTGTCTCCTCAATAACTCTTTTGCAGGATCTGGAGGCGGAGGCTTACTTTTTTTAAGAAGACGGATATTGCATACCGAGAAGACGATGGATCTGCCTAGGCCCAGTAATATTCCAGCTTAAAACGTGACCCATGTTGCAGTAGCGACCAAACATGGCTAATATAATAATAATATAAATGTTGACGCCTACAAAATAAACTTTTCTTATTTGAATTGGAAACTCTCTATTCCGTGAAAAATTACCACCTGCCTTCGCAATCATTACCGTCTTCCAACAAAGACGCTCATCCGTTGTATTTGAAATCCAACAAAAAACCTTTATTACAGACAATTTCTTTCAGAGGAGAATTATTTCCAACAATAAAAGTATAGGAAAATATTGTTAGCATTTTAAACGCGTTGTCGTTCAAATACAATACCTGCATCTAAAATGAACAACAGATGGGACTGAAGTCAACTTCTTATTTATAGATAGGAAATAAAAGTTTCTCGTCACCCATGTATAAGTTCGGTACGGTACATTTTATATAATATAAAACTGCTACAGTAACTGAATCATTACAGATATCTCTGATAAAATTAATATCCACTGGTGCTAAATGCTTATTCCGGGTTTTGGGCATAGCAAAATAATAATATAAAATCTCTAGAGAGATTCTTATATGATGAAACGACCTGTGTACGTAAGCAAAATTACGACATATTTATTGAATATTTGAGGTAAAAAAGGGATTTGCTTTATAAATTATCTTCACTCCAGGTAAATGAGTGTATAGCAAACGCAGTGCAGGCGGGGCTACAGGTATACAAAGGTTGGTTTATAGTGTTGTTTTAAAGAAAAAATACGTTGCTTATATTATCTTTTTAATATTTGCGGTATTGCACACGCTAATGTTATATAGATTGTCTACATAATCTACTCGTTTCAATGTATAGAGTTAAATTTAAACAGTCTTCCATTCGGCGTATCCCGTCCTAAGACTGACAATATCAATAAGGGAAATAACAAGTGAAAGTTGCTCACAACGTACTGTACCCTCGCAATTTATGGATATATTGTTTTTAACAATTATTTATGTATTAAATAATATTCTAAAATAAAAATAACATCAATTCAATAAAAAAGATTTTTGAATAAATAATATAAAACTTAATAGGTTTTTGTAGATATAACGTATTTTTAGTAAACCATTTCTTTTTGTCATGAAAATATATATATAAAAGTACAATAGAAAAGTACACTTTATTAAAACCTGGACGTTTAATGCACACAGAGGGTAAATAATAAAGCACACACAGCTAATTAAACGGCAGGGTCTCGCGCCTGCAACATTAACTTTATTAAGACATCGCAGCCAGACTTGAAAAAAATATGCCAGTATTAAAAATATATAGTACAAACAACTGATTAACCTATGTGAAGAATTGATTAATATATTTTATGCTGAAATAGTATACTTATATTATTTTTTAAATCCATTACATTTCTGCAGCGCGTTATGTATAAAATTTATAACTATATATTCTTCTTCTTGTCGTGCCATATCCTAGCGGATGTCATCGTGCGGTAGTCATTTCTATTTTTCTCCACTCTACTGAGAGTGGTAGCTTCTTTAATACCGGTCAAGTCCCTGATATTACCGCATCATGATGTTCTGGGTCTAAACATATATTATTTTATATAATATTATAGGAGACAAACGCTTACACAGTGCACCTGATGCAAAGTGATAACAGCCGCCCATGACATCTACATGCATCTTTAACAAAGATGCATATGCGTTGACATCCGAGAGGATTTAAATGACTTATTACCTGTATTTGGGTCCCCGTATCTTTATACTCGTCATACGAAACAGCTTTATGCTGTTATTTTCTTGTTGGCATGGCTTTACTAGTGTTTAAGAAAAATAAATGAACAAAGTTGGGACAAATACAAATAACAGGTTTTCCTTAATTATCCAAGTGTAAGCGTAATTATTATAGTGGTAAGGTATGTGCGCTGAAATTATGTGATTAGTATGTATATATTATAATAATAATTTAACATAATATATTTTGTGAATTTTTAAGCTTTTATTAGCCACTTAACGACAAGTAAATACATAAGTAGTTAAAATTATACACCTCAAACTCTTTTTGTACAATACAAGTAGTTATATGAACTGATTTACACTATAATGTAAATGTAGCTTTACAAAGTGGTAGCTGTAGTACCTTTGATTTGTAAAGGTGAATTGATAAAGGCACGGAATGGATATGTTTTATTAATTATTATAGGTAACTAACTGAATAACGTAACGTCAACGTCGTTATATTGTATTTGCATAAATATCGTCTCTACGTTTAAATTAGTCCAAATTCTGGCTAATGAATTCCTAGATTATTATCCAGTATCCATTTGCTAAGCCTTGTATTCGTGATATGCTGCTTAATTAGTGAGAAGCCCTCACAGATTCTAGAGTATCGGAAGTTCCGCATAACTAAGCTCATGAATGTTACAAATTCATGTCAACTATAGCTGCTTAATTATACAAAATAATTGAATGTTATATCTTAAGAAATTCATTAGCTCGCTGTATCAATTATCATTTTACTGTCACTATACGGTTCTTTTAGGTACAGAGTCAATTCTAGTTTTAATGCACGATCGATATATTTTGGGCGACAGAAATAGTTCATTTATGGGTTACATAGTACATATTTTTTCTGTATCATTAATGCACATCTGAAACATTCATTTTCCATAATCCTAGATGTATCGTTTAGCTTAAAACTAGTAAGAGACTAGTTTTGCGTGAGAACTTACGACAATACAATTTAATCTACTTATGGGAGTAACTAAAAGACGTCTTGTTTGCGGTCGGTCAGGAGAACATTATCAATAGATATTGAACAGAAAGCTTAGTGCGTAATGGTGTTTGCTTCCTTGGAGTTTTTATATTTCAAGCTTGTTAGTAAAAGCTTCTCTACGGCTCTTACATACAGTGACTTATTTTCAGCAAATGATAATAAAACTTGTTGGTGTGTAGCTTTCAATGGTCCCGTACAGTTGGTTTTATAAGAGTATTTTGTATCCAACTTTTAATTTAATAGTCATAAAACTAGTACATAAATACTAATCTTAAATACTTTCTTAAAAAAAATCATGCTAATCTTGTTTTAATCTTCTACTCAATTTTTGAGAGGTATTTTAAGACTACGCTTTTGTTACTTATGGACCTCAAAAATCTAGTTATAAAACTCCTCGCATGCTGTAATTGTTAGACACAGTTATATTCATATTAAAAATTTCGACAGTTCAAATGTAAATATCGATTTATTTTTAGGAACTCTCCATAAATAACCATTCAAGTTTATTGAACTCTCGCTATATAATGTACGCAAGGGGTGAATAACTCGATCTATATAGTCGGTTAATGAAGCAATGAGGGCGCAGACCAGTCACCATAGACTCATTATATTGATTTTCATACTTACTGTGTCGTAAATTAATATGGATTGTTTGAATTTCTCCCGTATAAATGTTAATGTAGTCACGGAAAAGAAAAAGGTAAGCATCTTCTTTCTCTTAACTATGATGAGTAGTCCTCCTAGTCGATTTTGGGCTAGGGTATATTTTCTGATTATTAACAAAGTCATCAACTGCGCAGGGTATATTCTAATGTTTTTTTTTATAGAATATGAGGAAAACGAGCAAGCAGCTCAGGTAAGTGATTACCGCCGCCCATGAAAATCCACAACACCAGAGGAGTCGTAAATGCTTTGTAGGCCTTTAAGAAAGGTGTAGGCTCTTTTCTTGAAGGCCCCTAAGTCTCGGTTCAGAAACACCGCTGGCGATAGCTGGTTCCACAGAGTAGTTCTGCGTGGCAGGAAATCTCCATTCGCGGCCGAGCTTGTGATTTGTAAAGTTGCATAGTTGGCTGGCATGAAGTACTGTCTCGCTCTATTAAGCACGCCCCGTTTTTTAGTAGCCAATTTGGCCTTCCCCCCAAGTGACCACGGAACTGAACGTCGCTCGATATGTCAACGCCAAAGATTTCTATACTAGCTGAGTTAGCGCAAGCATTCGCGGTAACGCAGAGGCACTCACTCGTTAGTCCTTACACTATTCCGATTTAATGCATGTGCAGTAAGATCATAATATAGAAACGAAAATGTCGACAGTAAGACGCTCAAACACAGTACGTGTAAAACTATAATATCATTAGAGAAGCCGATTCAAAGTAATATTAACTGAAAACTCAATTTTTTTTTTTACATTGGAGAGCTGATTACAGCAGCACATTAGAACCTAGAAGATTCTCACTCGTCGTACCCTTCTCTATTACAATGTATCGTTTATGCATGTTCATAACACCATCATGTTATAAAGTATGTATTATGTATATTAATATATTTATTTATTGTATTATATATTATAAAGTATATTTATTTAGGTATCCTAAATATTTATTGTATTCAAATATATTTTTTTTAAGTATATTTAGTATATTATTAGAAAATATATACTATATTATGTAAAGTAACTGTTATTTTTCCCATTTTTATATTATATTTGCACCTACCCTAGCTTCTCAATTTCTCTCAGTTTTCTCAGGTCGACTGGTAGAAAATGCTTTTAGCATTAGTAGGCAAACGGGACTAAAATACAACACCACGGTGCAGCAGCAGGGTACTACGTACAAAGCTATCAAAAATTATCCTAAAGTATAAAAGACCGATCGGTTTTTTAAACTTTAAGATATACTAGATAAGTATCGTATACTAGATAGAGCCACCATCCGACCGGATGGCAGCTCTATGACCAGAATACCTTCCAGCTACAAGTCCTGGTTTCGATTCCCTGTCGAGATAAATATTTGTGCAAAACAATTTACTTGTTTCTGTCTGTATTGTTTCATGTCGCCAACATACTGCTTAAAAAAGGTGAATAGTAATTATATATCCTTCGTAAAATCTTCGGGTAAAAACCAGATGTCACCGTGACCGAAATCAATCACGAGAATATCTTCACAATACTGCGCTATAAGTAAATAGATAAATTTAAATTTGATATGAGTCTTATATATTATTTATTTATCTCATGACTAAGCTGCCTAAACGCGAAAAATGTAATAAAACAAAGATTTAATATCGAAAACGTTTTAATATAGCCACTAATTTAAATTTCGAAAGCCTCTTTGCGCTCTGGAATTTTCCCATTAGGGTTTATGGATTTCTCTTATGCTTGCTTGCACATTAAATTATAACCGGAGGGAAAATGGAAGGAAAACGAAGGATTGAAAATTAATTTCTGAGAAGCTTTAAATCTCTTTTTGTTATTTAAATAAATGATGTATTTTTTTTCAATACAACGAATTAACTTTTGTTTTTTAAATTCCTCACAATTTTTTTGTTAAAGTAACGGGACTATATTTATTTTATGTTATTTGCATCAATTATTTAGCGTCAAATTTTGGTTTGTATTAAATAATATGACTCAGAAAACAAAATTGATAATTAATACATTCTTATTTATTTTGAAACAATATTAAAGCTTAATGGGATTACTGTTCCATTTTTATAAATCTCTGGAGGAGTGATATTGTTTGATGTTTGCACAGACGACATATATTGTAATCATGATGGATAATGAAAATTCAGTTTGAAAAAAATCCGATTACCTTAGACCCTATGGTTAAGTGCATTTTTTTGATATTGATAATCCTAATTTCTTATCGTATATTTATTTAATTTTTATTGCATTAACAAATTATATAAAACTGAAGGCTTACAAATGGCCAACTTAATGTATAGGCAATAGCATTAATTACCAAAAACTCAAGGTATGTGAGATATTGTGATAGGTATGTCATAAAGTAATTAAAAAAACAAATATAAAATACAAGAAAATATCTTCCATACATATATATATTTATATATATATATATATATATATATATATATATGTGATATATAGCGTTTGGCGAAGAATAATCTTTGATGTAATGGGAACGTAAGATGTTTCGGAATAGATTACTCAATACTGGATTATAGATATAGATACATCGATATTCTCATTGATTCGACATTGATGAATACCGTGAAAAAGAGTGCAGCAAAGCATACGTACAAAAGATCTGCTTTTATTGAAGTCTCATCGCGTGATAACTGAATCCCAGCCCGATAACACAACAGCCTGTGTAAAACACATCCACTGTGTTGGCCGACAAGTACTGAATGTTATTAATTTGCCACATGTCATTCTTATGCAGAACTTACAAAGTAGGAGATAGTACACAACTTTGAGGTATACCAGCATTTATTGGTTTGGAGTCGGAGCATGCACCATCGACAACGACCTTGATTCTACTGTTCGTGAGAAAACTGGTGATCCATTTGCATAATTTCTCGGGAAGCCAGGAAGTTTCGAAAGAAGAACTTTGTACCAAACTCGAAGGCCTTCACTAAATCCAGTCTGCCTGCGCCCATGGACGATCATCAATTCAACAGCTGAGCGAAAACCGTACTGGTGGTCACTAATCAGCTGCTGTTCCTCTAAGTAACTCATGAGCTGGCAGTTTACAATGGATTCCATTATTTTCGTGGACAAGGGGAAATGGCAATACGCATGAGGATGGATCTTAGCGGTCAACTTTTGTAGGAATCGAGTGTACCATAGCTATCCAGCAGTTCGGGACGGCACATAACCGAAAAGGACACATAAGGCCGGTGCCAACTCTGGTGTAAACACGTGTGTGCAAACTCATACGTAGTGTACTGAGTACAATTGGAGGAACTCCATCAGATTCACTTGACTTGTGGATATCCAGGGAGAAAAGTGCTTTGCGCACTGACCTCTGCTCAAAATCAGACTGGTGGATGGAGATATCGCAAGATGGTTGGTGGTGAGTTCCCCCTGTCGTCAACTCGACTGTTGGACGCAAAAAGAGAGGTTAATAAATCAACTTTCTCTTTTGCGTCATGGGCCAACGGGTATAAAACAATTGCTGCAACGATTACAATCACATGCTTTGATACTGTTTTCCCTAATGACAACCGCACGTTCGTAAACCAGAAATATTTTAAAATACGCTGTAGACTACAAATATACTGTCAGTTTTTTTATTCTAAGATAAACAGAAGATGACACCAATGAAGGCACGGTCTATGCTCATTTTATCATGATTGATAATGCCTATTGCATAAGTCCTTTTTGTCTTGTTCGCTACAGCTAGACATTTTATGGCGTTATAAATGGTGATATTATCGCCACGCCCGTGTCAATATCGACATCTGGGTACGGCTACGACCGTATGCGGTGCAGGTAAATAACCGATCGATTTTATTTATAATACAAATAACCATCAAAGGATTTGTAATTTAGTTATTTATATTGTGTACATATTTATGCGTTTTACTTTCGATACATACTTTCTAGTAATAAGTAAAAACATTATAAAAAGAAAAAAGTTATTATTATTTTCAGTATACTAAAACATTTAATAACTATTATAATATAACAACGGTAAAAATTTAATTTTATAACAAAACACGCTTTTCCTAATATTTTTGGCATATGTAAAATATGTTCTATATTTATATCAACATACACAATGTAACGTAAGCACATAAAACCCTTGCACAAACAACAGTCATAACTTGATACGTTAACTTCCGCGCTTAATCATTTTAAACTGAACCTTAACGCTGCATTTGAACTGCTTACAAAGGCTTAGTTGTTTGAAGCGTGAAATGAAATGAGTGAGTAATCCCTATTGTAGTCGCACAAAGTGATAAGCTGCGTAATTCTAAACTTGTAAGCTTTCGACTTCTGTTTTAGAGATCATGATTTATTTTTACTGATCCTTTTATAATTTATCCATATTTTTATCTGACTTTTTAATTATTTTATTTAACAGTAACAATGCTCTTTAAAAATAAATAAGCCTTCGTAATTAGTAAACTCCAACCGCTTGAAACAGAAAAATGTAAAATTTCACCCTGTGTTCCTGATATTAAAGGGTTGATCTGAATGAAAAGATTAATGTTTAGAACAATTTATTTAAATGTAGTAGTCAATTGGTATTATTTATATTAATGAATAGATAATAAGTTTGAAAAAAAGAGCCTTGCTCAAAATTTGTCCTACTCTACGTATTCTTGTATTTCATTCATAAAACGTCGTTTGACTTACTATCATGTGTCATTATGATAAACTTTCAGTGGAAAACAAAAAAATTTTAAGAACTTTTTATGATAATATATTTATTAGTAAGCACTACCTTATCTAATTAGGAATTATTCGTTATTTGATTCAAAATTTCATTAATATTTATAAGTTTCGTTTCTATCAATTTTCGCTGACAAAAACATATAAACAATATTTCAAATGTCATAAGTTTCATTGATTAAGGACACTATTTAGAGAATACTTTTTTTCAAAGAAATGATCGACCACACTGTTTACTTTTTCTATGTACAAACTTTGGTTTTCCAATTCATATTGGCATAATTTATCAGGATGGAGATACTTCACTTCAGTCATTTTCATAGCCTCTTCAGATCCTGCTGTTATTATTTTCATTGAAATTAAAGCTTCAACCAAGCCGTAAACAGAATATTCAATAAGATGTTTTAGAAATATGGACTTGGGATATATGTTTTCAACATATAAGTCGCATTGTCTAAGTACTGCCGATAATGTTCCATAATATATATTAATCAATTGGTCATAATCTTTGTCCAAAAAATTACGATCAGCGGACATATAAAAAAAGTATGATAAGTCAGTAACAGGCGAAGCATAGCGAGCAAGTTGAAAATCTATTAACAGCAAGTCCACTGGCCTTTTTCCCTGGAACATTTTAAAATATATATTTATTATAATTATTAAGTGAATTATTTTTTTTATTTATTTATTTATAGTGAAATTGAAAATCTAATTTGTCCATGTCAGTCAAAGAGGGGCGAAGAAGTAATTAAATAATGCTTGTTTGTTGAAAGCACACTGCAGTGTACTTTTGGTTGCAAAACGGAAAGATAAATTTAAAAATATATGGGTCACGAGTTCGACAGCAGCGGTTAATGGGTTTAGAGAGCTCATTGAAGAGACGTCTAAAGGAGATTGGGCTAACTGGTTTTGCAATGGCTTCAAGACGAAATTTAACTACTCGTATTTTACTTTCTCAGTGTTTAGAAATGTTAAAAAATCATCTGTTAAGTAAAGAAAATACTTACTTTATACTTGAAAATTAAATTATTAATCCAACAATCTGCGTGACAAATAGTACTATAACTTTCTATTGGAGAAGTACATTTATTTAAAAGCAATAAAATATTAGGCGCTAGTTCCATTAATTTTTCTTTTGCTATTAAGTCTGTAACAACCGCAACTGATGACATAAAATAAGATATTAATGATTTCGGTATCATTGTAACGTCACCATATTGTACATCCTTGTTACACATACTTTTAATTATATCAAATTTATCTGAATTTATTTTGGATAAAGCAAAAGATAAGGCGTGTAATTTTGCGAGGTTTTTTATAACCAGTACACCATGGGTCAAGTCAATTTTATTAAACCTATCAAAAAAGGAATAATCTTTATGTTCAATCAGAATTGATATGCTCTCCTTGTCGTATTCCGTTGAAGTGAAGATACAATTTGGAAATTTCATTCTCAAACCTTCAATTATTTTGTTTTTTCTTTGGATGTCTAATAGCGTAGGCACTATATATTTATAATATGCTATTTCTCTAAGGTAAGCCTCTCTAAAACACGCACGATTTTTAGAATTCGAGTGCCATTTTATAATAACACATATTTCCATTTTGATTCCATCTATTCGTCCTTTTATTTTGACTTTATGAGTTCCGCCAATAAAGCAATCAACGTTATCATTACCCATCTCAATAACGTATTCTATATCATTAAGATTGCAAATTTCTGCCACTTTATTTATTATTTCTATTAGATCTACATGTGGATGAGAGATTTTCCGTTTCCGCATTTTTCACTATTAAATACAACAAATATAAATATGTTGGAGATTCAATTTTATCTCTTCTCTGTACTTATCACAACGGTTGGTTATACGATACTCGCGGTATGAAATCTGTTTGAAGATATCATTATATCTTTTATATCTCTACGGCAAGTTTGAGAGTTAAAATAATAGATATAAAGATAAGAAGTGTTATAAAAATGTTTTTATCATGCTATAGGGCGAAGTAAGTATATTAAATAAACCTCAAACGATAAATCCCATACTATAATGATTTTATTTCTTTTCGGGCTACCTATGTGATTTTTAATGATTTATGAACTGTGATACCAGTAATAGACAATAAATAATAAAAAATCTTAGCCTTGAGCATTGCACTTGTACTTTTTATATCAGTCATGATATTTTATCAGTAATAATAATCGTACTAGTAAGATACACTCTACATCAAGAACAAGCGCTGTTCTGAGCGTTATCAGCGCGGAACAAGTCCCGTCCCGGTGAACACGAGATAAACTAGAACCAGCGTACAATACCTTTTGTAATGTCACTCAATGGCTGTCATCTGTATGTCCGCGCGGAGTGTGAATGTGTGCGTTTGTATGACCGGTTTTATGCATTCAGCGTGTCTTTGTCTGCTGATGTAGTGAGTCTTGCCAATGGCTTTAATTTTGTAATATGCACACGCTATTGAATGATTATATGCCTGACCGCTTTTAGCGCAACAAGAGTACAATGCACTCTTTCTTGAAGATATTGAATTTTATTATCCAAAATGAAATAGAACACCAGTTATATTGAGCATGATATTTTTTTTTTTAAAATAAGAACTTAGAATAAACTGAACATGTATTACTTTCCCGGTTTAATGAAACATTTAAGATCTTGTGTGTTGTCATTAATTTTTTTGGCACGCTTTGTCTACAGGAGGTGAGCTGGTAGCACTGTGGATGTCGGGAAAGATACCGTAGACGAGTCGTTAAGCAGTTTACATAACGGGAATTTGGTTGGTGCGAGCCAAATATACATCGTCCTTTCCCACACGAGGACAGTAGGAAGAAGAGGTATACATTAGGCATTGTTGTACCTAAAAATAACATCTACACACAGTAACAGTACACGGGAATTCTTGTACGTAAATAAATGTGAAGGCCCACATGGGAATCGGGATGACAGTTGTTGCGGATACCAGCAACAGGTCATGAGATGTTGGCAGGCGTCCCTTTTAACCTGCTGGATAGGACAGTACGGAATGACTGACTAATTTATACCTTGTACTACTACTAACAAGACATACTGTATATTAGGTCTTTACCTATGAAATTCCCGTTCTTCAGTATTGGCCAATTCGAAAACAAAAAAAAGTTTTGATTGGCTGTGAATTATGAATTCAAATTAATTTTGTTTTAAAAACATGACATTCTTTTTACAAAGTCAGTCTTTTGTTTTTTGATTAGCTTTATATTTTCATTACGTTTCAATATTTTTCGTCATAATAGATACTTCTAAAATTCGTGTAATTATGGAATATGAGTTCCGTCGTGGCACAAACAGCACGTATCATCATATTCGGTTCTGGAAATTTTGATTTGAAAAATGAACCTCGTGGTCGTCCGGACACTTTGGTCAACAATGATGAATTAAAGGTGATTGTGGAAGTTGATGATACTCAATCTACAGCCGAGTTAGCAGCAGCTTTTGATGTTAACATCAAAACAATATTGGTCCATTTGCCACATATTGGCAAGATAAAAAAGCTTGATAGATGGGTGCCCCATGAACTAATCGCCAGCGCAACGTACGCGTTGAGACCTGCCTCGCGCTGCTCATTGGCATAGAAATGAAAGAATTGAACCGAATTGTTACGACTAAAAGTGGATTCTGTTCGCCAATCGAAAGCACTCAGCAAGTTGATTAGATCCTGGTTCAGCACCAAACTCAATGCCCTAAACGAAAAATGACCTCTAGAAAGTTGATGGTCACTGTATGGTGGTCTAGTGCCGGTGTGATCCATCACTGGTTTTTACCAAACGGCATGAGCATTATTGAAAATGTGTACTGTGAAGAACTGATGGAGAAGCTCGAACATCTGCCACCAGCTTTGGTCAATCGGTCGTCCCCGCTGCTCCTACACGACAATGCGCGACCCCATACTACACAACAGACAGTCTCCAAGCTGCAAGAGTTGGGGTTAGAAGCTCTTCCTCATCCACCTTACTGACCAGACTTTGCACCCACCGACTATTACTTTTTCCAAAATTTGGACAACTTTTTAGCGGAATAAAATTCAATTCCCGAGAGGCACTAAAAAATGCCTTTGAAGAGTTTGTTGCCTCCCGTCCAGCTGATTATTTTGAATAACAGAAATAAAAAAAATTGAAAAAATAATACTTTAACTTATTTCATACAATATGTCAATTTCATAGGTCTCTATTATATATATATATATATATACACAGTATATTATATAAACAATATGATTTAAAAGACAGAAATACTATTTGAAAGTTACCATCAATTGTATGAGTAAGTTTCTATTCGTATCACGCTCGGTCCAAGAATAAAATTAGTTTTGTCCTTGGATCGAGATATTAGTATCAGCTATCGAAGAGATTATACCCTGCGAGGACGTGCATTCAGGATGGTACAATGGATTACCGCACTATGGCAATCACCCCAGTACCGGAGGGATAAAAACTCTCAAATCTGTGTTTATATTTTATACTAAAGTTGTACATATATACAAACATTATTATAAATTTTCCTTACTTGTTGTAGGCAAGACATAATCACTTTTCGTAATATGTGTGGGTATCTTTATCCAACAGATGACCTTTGACGCAATCCAAATCATATCCATCAAACTAATAGAGCAAGTGCTTAATTATATTTTATAGTTTCCTATTAAAAAAAACAAAGGATATAAAGTGTATTGAAAGACTTTAAGATTGAATTACTCCGAAATTTCTGAGTTTTAAGTAAATAATTCATAATCACATACAATTGCCACATAATATTGCGAGGGTACCTTTATTAAAAATCAAGTTTTGAAATAATTATCACTACATACAGTTTATTTGATTAATATTACTAGATAATATAATAACGTTAGGTGACAAATGAATTTTAAAATGTACAATTAAAAAATAAGCTATTTATCTCAAATTATTTTATATTTTTCCAAGCTAATGAAATTTTGGTAGGGGATGTCATTCTATATTTGGGGAAATCACTTTTAGATGGGCGTAAGTGCAGGCACCGGTTGTGTGATATACACACGTGTGCAAAAAATTGACACAAGCGTCATGCACGAGGTTGAATGTCTTGAAAAAAATTACTGAGCCTGAATTATAATTTTCTTTTTGAATTATTAGATCGGCTAGATTTGGCTTCTAATTAATGTAAACAAATATTATCTTTTCCAAAACATGTTGTTATTGCTAATCACCATTTTTGCACCTGTTTACTAGCGCCTTTTACACCTACCCTTATCAGTTAGTCATCAAATGTCAACCGGTGCACTTATCTTTTATAATAAAAAACACTAAAAATGGACACCTATATTGAAAGTGGTTCAAGCGGTTGCTCTATCGGAATTTAAAAGGTGACTAAGATGACTCCAGTAAGGCCGGCTTCTGGCCGACAATGAGTCTACGGAAGTTCGGAGATTCATTCGCCCAGCGCTGCATGAGCGTGGCAAACGTGTACCAAATGTGGCATTTGGAGAAGGTTTGGAGGCCATTTCAAAGGAAGCAAAAACCGAGTTGGTTTTCATCGAAACCAGATGCAGGTTTGGAGGTTTGACGGCGAACCCATGTATTGAAAAGATATTATCGGATCATTTCATTACATACGCAGGCTTTATTGGTGAAAACTTTGTGCTACTGTAGGACAATGCCCGTCAATATACCGCAGTTTTTGTTTGATGGTACCTGCAGGAGTCCAAACTTAAATCCTATGAGATCGGTGCTTCACGCCGCACCCGCTGAAACACGGGAGTTTCTTAAGAAACAGTGAAAAATCTAATGCGGTCTATGAAGAACCGATTAGGAGCTGTAATTAGAGCAAAGGGGGGTAACATTAAATATTGTTTTTTTTTTATTATTTAATTTTTGATTGTTTGGTCTGTTGTTTGACTTTAGAATGAATGTTTCCTTATTTTAGAGTTTAAGACGAATTGTGTATAAATATTTTATTTATTAATAAAAATAAAATTTATTAATGTAAATCTCATTTAAGAGCTAAAACCTTCACCTTAAATCTACTATGGTCTAAGATTTAATATCTCAGATTAATTATCTGTACGACGGATTTTTTACTAAAATATTTTAACCGCAAGCGTGCGGCGTTAGGTTTTTTCCTCACGAGTGTAGTTTAATATATACTTTAACCTAATAATCTTTAGAAGATTAATCGGTGAATTTTTCACAATCGCATATTTTTATAAGTGTGACAAACGAATACCTTATCAACTCACGATATCAGTCTGCTAGATAGATATATTCAACGAAGCACGTTGGTATCGTCACCTACTTCTAAAGATTTCTAAACATGTACAGATTGTCATTTTATCTAGTTAGAATTCAATTATATGCTACAGGTCATGGTAAAATTATAAATTTTATAAATAAATGAATATATAGTTTTGATTATGATTGCCAATGAATATTAAAATAGTGAATTGCAACAATTTTAAAAATAGAAAGTGAACTAAGCTGTAAAGTGTACTATATTAATAATATAATAATCTTTATTCTTATATTATTTATTTTTTTCAGATCGGCTTCTGTAGCAATATTTAATAGAAAGCTAATATCAAGATAATCTTAGCTCGGTACATCTACAGCTCACCCTGCAATATCGGATTTAATAACGTCTTAAATGGAGTACACAATTTGGAAGACGTATCAGCGAGCTCGATTTACGGTATTATTACTGAGAATATGATCCTTACTATTCACCGTCGGAATACAATACTGGCTGCGTAACAATCTAAAAGGATAGTAATAAAAGTAAATGTATCTCTTAGCGCACACAAAAACACTATTGGTAATGTTTTGTGTGGATATAGAAGTTTGAATTCGAATATTGATTAGATATATTAAAAATAAACATAAAGGCATTGTTGTTTGTAACTATTTTAATATACAGCATGAAAAATATTTTAATTTCAATTTTGTTCTTGGTTATGGAAGTCGAAGTTATATGCTTGTTGAATTGGCTTACTATGCTTAAAAAATGCATTGAAGATAATTGATAGCCAAAGTATTCCAAGCATTGTTTGTTGAATATCTTGTTTTCTTAACTTGACAATTTGCAAATTAGTATGGATACTTTTTAACACCATCCGTACAATCTCTTTATTCATAAGGTTAGATTTATGATTTCCTAAACCATACAGATTTTCATTATTTATTGAGCCCGCTCCAACATGACAAGTCTTATATTGCCGCGACAATATGATTACGTAAGGACATCGTAATTGCATTAGTTGTATAGTCATGATATAAGTATTTTTTTCTATATATTGGCTACGTTTTTATTGGGCATAAATATATTTTACATTATTAAAAATTAAATGAATCACTATGAAGAAGCAGAAGAAGAATGTAAAACTAACTTTTTACTTACTTACTGACTTATTAGAAATATATAAATAAAGAAATAAGTTATTTGAGTTGTATGTTTTACTATGTGTTATATCATTAAAATAATAAAGAATAAATGTAAAATTAGGAACCCAATTCAGACACAGCTCGGCAGTTGCCTTCCTTTGAACTGTGTATCGTCGTGTTAGGGGTGCATTAGGCCGCGTACAAAACAGGGGTGCGTATCGATTGGCATCCCGACCGTCTCACCCCCAGGCACTACACAATATTACTCTCTGCACTCCGAAAGCCACCCTTTCATTACAGTTGCAACATTTGCTTGTCGTCGAGATCATTGTTTTAGATACTCTCAGAGAGCTAGATGCAAAATAATATTTAAATGAAAATGTTTAATTGTATCTTCCGTTGAGATTTTAAATGTTTATCCATGCATAAATATTTTAGTTATAAGTCGGACAGATCTCGCAACATTTTATATGTTAATATTATGTCATTGTAATGACTTAACGTTATTTATAATGAATGCATTGCTTTTATTGTCATGTGATAATTATTACTTGCATGAATTTTATGTACGAAGAATCAAATAAAATGTGTTTCTTAAATAAATTAATAGGAAATACGTATAATTATGTGAATAATATAATTATTTTATAAAATAAATTACCTATTTCTTTTAATTTCCTTATTATTAAAAAAAATATCTAAGGAAGAAATTTGTATTAATTTTTTTCCTAAAATAACGTAGAAAATTGGTTTATAAATAAAAGATATCGTTTCATATAAATTATTTCTTTTGATGCGCCCGTTCTTAAAATGATGCGGGCTACCACGACCAATTTATTGAGCAATGTCTTCCAATTGGAGCGAAGTGTTTTGTTCCGTGCTAAATTATCTCGAGTAATATCTGCAACTTCGCGAAATATAACTTAATCCTAAAACATGTGGTGATATACTATGAATTTGGGATTTTATGCAGTACTAACTTGATTATAAAACACATTGTTTTTTGCGATTAGTTAAAAATAAAAGAAGTAAAATCAATAATACCTATTGAAAGAGAACGTCCCGCTAGTCTAGGTGCTAGTATAATCTAGTTCTAGTCTGTGCAAGGTAAGTTTTATTCTTTGCTATATAGATATTATAATTAAATTTGGAATCAAAAAACGACAAGATGTACATCTTTAAATCAAAGATACTTTCAAGGTCCTACGTAATGTGTCTAATTACAATTTAAGTTATTTTTTTAAATTCAATATTACACTAGTCTTATAACGTCAAGGAAAAGTCTTTTCTTTGAGGCAAATGTATTTAATTTGCAAATTCTCAAAGGAATCTAAAGTATGCTCTTTGATTTGATTCTTTTGAAGTGGATAATTTGAATGAGGATAGGATTTCATGTCAACCAGAGTGGGTAAATAAATCTTATAATCCGAAGTAACGGTAGCGAAGTCAATGAAACGATTTCTCTCATTACCGAATCAAATCAACCAAATCCCATTCAAATATCTCCAATGGCATATTAACAATTTATAGAACGTGCTATCGCTATAATTGGATGTAGATATTTTAACGTGATTATATTATTATAGTATTATACGTATTTACCAGTGGTAGAGCATTCATGCCCAGCTACAGCATGAATGGGTTGACCGTGAAAGGATCATATCTTCACAGAAAATTAGCGCGAAAAAGCATCATAACGTACACAGCAACGTTATGAAATATATAGGAAATATAACAACCAAGTTACTTTAGGTTGGTGTTTAGTAAGTATTTATGGGATGCAGTAATATCTTTTACCATGAGATGAACTGTGTTACCCTCAGTTTCGTAATATCATATTACCTAAGTAAAGTTAATTATCAGATACGAAGACAGGAAGCTCTTGACATACATAAGTAAAAATAAAAATCAATACATAAAATATTAAAAGCCCTGAGATTTATTAAAGTATAGCACTTAACACAAAACAAATAAATATTCTCAAAATACGTTAATATAAATTTATTATTATAATTAATTATTAAGTAATGATTTCAGTTTATAACTAATATTTTACTGAGTAGGTAATATTCAATAAAATATCTTTAAATTCTATGAAATTTTATCATACTGATATGTTTCCTTAATGTACGTAATATCCGGTCTACAAATGCCTGAGCAAAGTTAAAATACAACACATTGCATGTAGCGCATCTGCGAAGTACATACATAAAAAAGTTGGTCTTTTTGTGGTGGAGAGTAAGGGAGAGTCTACAGAATGTTTTATAGAAACTTTTCCGTTTCTACAAGTAAATTTTACTCTGTAAATTATGATTCCATGCCAATGACCCCAGTCTCTTGAATGCTTACCGGGATTACCGTAGCTAACTAATGAGAACAAATTTTCAAATTTAATGACCTAATATCTCAAGTACAATATTTCAAAGCTTCAAATTCGTGACATACTTGTAGTCATAGCAAAATATTTTTGGTCTTATTGATATGTATATATCTTATTATAATATATATCCAATATTCTAAATAATATTATAAAGTGAATTTTTTACATTCATATTATAATATTTTATACAAATAAGATACTGGAAAACGTTTTCTACATAATTATTAACGCAACCCACGCGTTCCCTAACATTTCTCAGTCTGTTTGCATGACCTCCCCTTCGAGGGGCGTCCGGAAATATCGATTGTACCTGTTGGTAGGCTGAAGTGTTTTTGTGCTTTGAGAGTGTACCAAAGCTACGCATAACCTAAATCCACCCTTATAGTGACAATAAAAATTAATTACGCAGTTATTGGGTACAATAATATAATGTTTCGTCTTTGAAGACTCAAAGACTCAAAATATTTACACATAAATTACTACTTTTGGTTTATAATTTATATTAAGTAAGTAAGTATTCATAAAATATAAAGATTTTGTCACTGCTAGAGAAAATGTAATTCAAGGAATATATGTACATTACTCACTTGGTGTGAAAACCAGCATACTCCTGCTGCCAACCCGCTTACCAAGTCGCCTTTTTGTATCTGGTACAGAATAACTTAAGATAAGTCCGAAGTAGATATGCGCGCTGACCCACAATTGATAAGCAATCATTGTGGATATTTAAAAAGATAAAGCATTTATAATTTAAATAGTTTAATGTTAATTATGTTCATTAAATAAACAATTAAATTTATTATGTCTTAAACCAATCCATCAATTTCTGATTTGTGGCCATACTACATAGTACTTAGACCACTAGACTATCGATTTGTTAGTTTTTGATTCGTTTCCCAACCGAAGCCAAAATTTGTCCATAAACGGAAATTATTCGTTTTCCATTACATTCCATATATCAGCTAATCTGCAATCAAACAGATTACTTAAAGGGGCAAGGCTCAAAGAGTTTTGGCTTATATTTCATCACAATGATTTGTCTAGTAACTTACTAGAGTCTAATAACGACAAAAAAATATAAGATTACCATAACTTTTGTAGTTAAATGACTTATCAAAATTAATGACATATTGTATATAGTTATATTGTATATACAATAATTAATGACAAATTTGGTTCTACTAACTAGATAACTACTACTACTATTACCATTTCGTGGAATATTAGCTTAGAATAGCAGGATTTCGCTACTATGTTTCGCACACTTAGTTAAAGAACTAAAGATATCATTACTGGTAAAGACGTATTCCATCTTCTTATTTCATAGTCCTTAGGAAGTGCCTTCATTTTAATTTGTATCTACGAGCGTATACATTTGTCACTTGAATAATGTGGTTTATTCTAAATTTTATTTTCCTGTACAGAAATATAGGAATCAGTATCTGTTAATATTGATATAAAAAGTAACTACATGTTATTATAGTTGAAATAAAAACATTTCATACACTTGTAACTTTACACTCGAGGGCAGTAGGGCGACACGAGGGAACACTTCGCCTAACGACTCGCTTTCATTTCTCCTCGGTAGGACAAACCCTTTGTTGTTTTTAATGTAGATACTCAAAATTAATCAGTGTGTGTATTATTTTCGAAAGATTTTAAGCACATAATTTATTAATAAAAACTTGTAAAAATTTATACAATTTTAGCCTCGACGACTACTTACGCTTATATTTACTTTTCAATTGATTTTTTTTTAGATTTCTAAATCTCATTTCTGACAACAATGTACAAGATGTGTAAGTAATATACCACATGATATATTAGATTATAATTTATTTTTATTAAAAATTATATTAAGGGCTACTATATCATCTACTGCAGTATTAAAGAAACCATTTTCCCTAAAAAATTTAAGCCTTTAACTGAGATTGTTATGTTATGCACCTATATTAATAGTAACTAGATTGATATTGTGAATACCTAATAATATATACAATATAGTTTATCTTAAACGACATATCAAAAAAGAAAGGAGGAACGCATGGCAGTTTTTATTCTAATATGCTTCTATTTTGCCACGTATTCATAAATAATTGCTGTTAAAATATATCACAACCTTGATTTACTGTGCACCGTATAAGAATATGCTTCGACATTTCAATCTCACCCATCACGCGGGGGCATTAGTGAGATATGACAATCGATCTGTCATTGGGAAATATCATTTATAATAAGCTGAACCGATGTTCACTGGATGTTTATGCAATTTTTCTTTTTGTTGGCCTCTTAGAACGGACTTTGTCCTGCAGTGATGACACTGATGTTGGCCATGTGCTAAAATATTCTCGTGTCCTGTATCGTGTGTGTATCTGGTTCAATTTTGTATTTGTTTATATCCTTAGTTTTATTCAGCAAAAGAATATTAATTAGATGATTAATGAACAATTAATTGGCCCACATCATCTGTGACTGAATTTAAAAAGCGGAATTATGAAAAATTTATACGAAACGATTTACTGCAATTGCGATTTATTGATGTACCTACGGAAATTAGGAAACATCTCTTCCAGCATGACGGATGCCCAGCTCAGTACCGCAGTTGTGTCAGGCAGTTTGACGAGAATTATCCCAACAAGTAGATAGAAACAGGTGGGCCAATTACATAAGACCTTGTAGATGCATGTGGCCTGATCTAACTCAATTTTCCAAATTTTCATATTTTAGATTACAGGACGATCGAAGAGAAAAACTAACTCAATAACGCAACCGAGCAAATGACAACCAAAATTTTCATTTGGAGCAAAAAAATACGGGAATGAGAAAACGTGTATTCGGGACTTTGTAGCTCATTTTTTTTACAAGATTTTTAAAAAAAGGGTTCATTCAATTTTTTTTATTTATAATCCAAAATATATTATTGTCGTCTTTAAAATAATTTAATTTTAAAAGTCCTTAAACAAGTCAATAGATCTGGAATCCTAACAAGTTAATTTCGAATCCAATCTGAATATAAGTTGCAAATCGAAACATATTTTCATGGACACGGTCTGTTTCCAAAAAAACAGTAATTGTTGGCTTCAAAGAAAAAAATACAAAGTTCTAAATTCGGCAATTTTTCATAAGATACATGGATTTTTAAATAAAAAATAAACGGTAGAGGGCTTTTAGCAACAGTATAATTTAAGAAATAAAATATAAAGAAAATTTCGAACAACATATTACAACCAATAATGAAATTCACAGTTATTCTTGTCGAGAGTCGTATAAGGTTTTTAATAAAAAAAAAATTACACGATAGGAAATCAATATCATCAGTATATCTTAAAGGCGAAAGTTTTAAGTAACATTAAAATTTAATAAAAACTGGATTTAAAACAAAAACCTGACAACGAAGTGAAGGCTTTGTCCTTCCACTTCTAACCTATTACGCGTGCATGACGTTTTGCTAGGTAAGGATATTTATTTCCCAAGGTTTGTTGCTCCCAAGCTCCATTACTATATTTGATATTAATAAATTAATCGATTATTATCCATTTTTCACTATAAAATAAATCCAATACAGTCAACAAATACACAATTAAACAACATATTCAATCATGGAGGTATTTATTGTACATTTTTGAATAACTTTAGTGTGAAATACGAATTTTCATCTTTCACGTTTTCTTTCGGAAAATTTATCTAAAAAATAAATATCGTTTATTTTCTTATTTAATAATCGATATAATTTGTGCTATGATCAATTTCCGTAAAATAATCTCTGAAGATCATACATTAGTTAATATCACAAATGGAAAAATGTTTTCAAATGTAACAAAGACATCGAAAATCCTAGTATTTTCATAAGTAATGCTTTCAGTAGTTAAATCTACATAATTAGGAATAAATATTAAAATCGAATATTTAAAAACGTGTAACAAATATTTGATTACGGCAATACAATAAAATCTAACCTAACAACCTAAATTAATAAAAAAAATAAGAGAAATTAATAAAAAAGATATTACTTTCGTTAAAACATGCGCATGCCTAAAGAGTAGAATTAACTCACTGGACGCATCAGTGGCGTAATAATTTTAAGTAAAACTCGAGCCGGCATCATTTTATATTCATGACGATCGAACGCAAGGTGCCACCTTTCCTTATAAATTATTTCAACCCCATTTTAGATACCAATTCCTTTGTCGCGTATTACTTTTAAATAAACCGATATTAAACAAATATAAAGAGTATACATACAATAAAATATGTGTTTTAAATTTCGATCAAGCATATTAATATATTTAGTAGATTTAAACTTTAATATTTATCATAAGTACTAAACTCCTTTTTTGCTTGATCAATATCCCTGTCCTTGACATTAGGAGTACGCTCGTATTCGAGCTCTCAACAGCTATTCATATCTCGTTACTCAATATCCACCCACCTTTATTCGTAGTCCTCCTCAATGTTAATCTCCAATTATTTCCGAGTCACGAAAGTAGCACTAACATACGTTCTCACTATATATCCGTTTACTACATTATCCTCGCACATTCACTGCTTAATTATTTGATCACGGACTTATTATGGTAAGGACTGCGTAGTTAACAAGTAGCTACGTAACGTAGCGTCTCGTAGCGTACGGACGTAGCAGCGTACGAAACCGACTCAACTGGAAGCTTCATAGTCGACGCGAACACGGATCGCAAGGCATAGTACAATAGAAATAAGCACAGCAAATAATCGTATTATAATTATTTTCCAACAATAACGATTTAATTACAAATTACGCATAGTAAGAAATTTCGGATTACCTATTATTAAAATTAATGTGATATTTATCTTTCTTGTCTTTCTAAAAACAAAAAGTATTTTATAAAATATTACTAGTCACTTCACTAAGCATTCAGGAAAAGTAACTCAGTATTAATATTAATGTTTCGTGCTTGGCCGTAAATTTATTTTATTGATATGAAAATAATCGATTATAATTTCTGATTTGTTTTATGCTTCTGTAATTTTTTCTTGGTCTGTACGTTAAGGAGTGTTCTTGAGCGCATGCGTATGTGACGTCAACCCGTCCCGCCCCGCACCGTTCGCACAAAAACGAAGCGCCCACATGCTTCATACTATCCGTCTCCGATGGCGCACCCGCTATTCGTCATAAATCATTGGGGATGAAAATTATTAAACGGCATGTAAATCAGCTTTCGTGACGTTAAAATGTTTTGACACCTACGTAAATACAAAGTTGAATAGTGTATTATACAAGGGTCGTGCCAAAAGAAATTAGAAATTAGTCGTTTATTTGATACTAGCAAATAATTTTTTTCGTATATGTATTGTAATGGGATTATACTCGCGATAATAATGCTCACTTGTCGTGATTTTTGTTTTATGATTTATAATGACTATAAAAGAGGTTTAATGGCTCAATAATGTTTGGAATATTTAGCCTCTAACTTGTTTGCATTGACTTATTTTCCAACTATAGTTTTAAATTGGTCTTCTAAATTTAAAAGAGGTCTTGTAAATGAGGTGAAGACAGAATGGTGGCGGTTACGATAGATAATGTTGAACCTGCCGAAAAAATGAGTCGTGAAACTGACAAATTACATATCCTTCTTATCGCAATGATAACTTTCAATACCTTTCTTTATCTCACAACAGAGATCTTCGCTAATCTTCGATTCTAATAATTAGAACCCCATATCACGTCACCGATTTCGTTGGCAACTCCTTCACCATTCAGGCTACACGTTTCTGGAACTCCTTGATCCCGAAGATATAAGAAGATCATGGAATAAGCTCTCTTTTAAAAGTCTGGTACGGGAATACTATTTAAAGATATCTGCTAATTAATATGGTAAATGACGCTTGTCATTGTTTATTATATGTTTACTATGTATTTCACACCTACACAGACATATATTTAAATATATGTCTATATATATATATATATATATATATATATATAGTATATAGTTGTGCTTGGCAGCAAATTTCAAATAAAGCACACAGTGGTGGATTGCCAACCATCGAGATGATGGGCATGAAATTTTGAATTCTATCGACATGTACTATTTTTAAACTCAGCGGCTGGAGTAAAACCGAACTACTCAGAGCACTCCACATGGTTATTTTAATAAAAATAAATAAAGATGCAACATCTCTTCAGTGAATCAAGCTGACCGGTAAATAACTTATCATCAACGATTGCTCTTCGTTGAATGCGGTGACATGAAGGGGTATTTGGAACCGGGGAGCCCCGGCCAAAAGATGAGAACAGTATACCATTTGAGGCCGAACTTGCGGCTTGTAAAGTTGACAGACAGACAGTGGGCTGACATGAAATACTTGCTAAAAGTCTTGCGCTATGAAGCACGCCCAGTTTGTTTGGGGCTAATTTGGACTTACCCTCCAAGTGACCACGTAACTGCAAGTCACTATGTCACTGTTATGTCAACGTCAAGGATTCCGATGCACACATAAAGAAATGTTTATCTCATTTTTCTACAAAAGATATGTCCCTATTGCCACTGTGGTGTAAGAGGATTACCAAAGTATATTTAACTCCGAATAGTATGCGACAGAATGTGCCCCAAAGAGTGTCCTAGCAGTGAAATCCGACACCGTCTCTAACATCACGACAAAGGCACTCTGCACTCCTACCAGAACACAAGTCTATTTAAATAAAAAATAATATCTTGTATATCCTATCTCCATATTCCCCTGACCTCTTTCTAATAATTTTAGAAAAATTAAAGGCCTGGTCGGTTTGAAAGCATCGAATGTCCTGGTGGTTTGAAAAAATTAAAATGTGTCTTAATAAATAAATACAATTGCAAAAATCAATACCTGTGATAAAAAAATAATTTAATAACTTTTTACTATTCATTTCTTTTGATATAGGTCACAAAAAAAATATATAAAAATTCACAAGGATTCCAGATATTAATAAATATCCTAATCTTAAATCAATAATATAACTAATTCAACTATTTTTTTATTTTATAGATTTTGTGATTGAAGTGTAGAGAGTTCTACAACATAAATATTTTTTTTTCTGGTTATGTCGTTTTTTCTTACTAATGAGTTCATTTAAAAAACCAGAATGTTAGCTTACGTGTAATATTCTATTAAACTGCCGTTTTTGAATCAATAATATATCATATAAAAGTGTCTCGGCGTACCTAAGTGATGTTTTATGAAGGTTGTAACAAAAGAAAGGGACGGTGCGCAAAGTTTTCACTGAGAGCCCTTTCTTTGGGGTTCTCACTGGGCCCTCGATCTACTGCCCTACGATAGGGTACAATACAATACGCCCGTAAGTCATAAAAGCTTAGCGCGTATATCTTTACATGATTGACAGAAATAAATGCCGTATTAAAATGTTTAAAAAAGTTTTCTACCTTGTTTTATTTAGAACGGGGTTGTATATGCGACTTCAACTACGTTTGTGATATACTCGTAATCCTATATATGCATATGCACAATGAAATATACCTCAGTTTATAAGTGGCAACCTAAACCGAAAACTAAATTTAAATCTCTAGTAATTTTCTGTCTGTTTACTAGCTAAAACCATAATTCTAAAAACCATGTAATTGCACTAACTGTTACATTTAGTTGTCAAAAAAAATATTTTACAATTATATCTAGACTAGCTTTTAGTTTTAGTGCAGTAATTTTATAAAAAGACATTTCCCTAAAATTTACCCGTTCGCAACACTTTATAAGTAAGGAATAATATTAATTTCGCTTCAGATACTTTGAAATAACTGTCGTAATAACATTATACTCGTGCTGTATAAAATTCCTAAATCGTTTTTTGTAAATGCTTAATTTTTTGTATAAATAATTTTCAGATTATTTTAATATTTCCGCTACTGCTTATCCCAATGATACAGGACTATTACCAAAAATGCAACAGTAATCGGACGAAGGCACCCTCCCAGGTCAACCCCAGCCGAAGCAGCTTTGTCACCGGTTACAATGTCACACACATGACGCAGTATGGAGTCTAACCGATAAAATATGTTATTTTATAAAACATGATAATGTTCACATCATTGTAGGATGATGTCCTCATTGTATTGTACGTAAAAGTCGTAAGCTTCTATACAATAATTTAAAAGATCTTTCCTCGTTTTAGATGATTAGGGTTAATCCATTATTTTGAGTTACGGTAAAAACGTTTTCATTAAAATATTAGAATTTTACGAGGTTTAATCTTCATTCAAAAATATTAAATCCTTGTAAGCTTTGAGAGAAAGTTTTTCAAAATATTTTTGAGATTAAAAATACTCTCTCTTTTTTATATATTCATAATCCTTTATCATCTAAATTATATATAGTATGTACTATATTAATATAAGTTTTTATATCTTCTCCGAGAGCTTAAGCTTATAGGACTAGCTTTAGTCTTAACTAATTATCAGTGGTTATTGTAGAGTTGACCGCACGGGTTGTCTGATCAAATGCCGTTTCTACTCCAAAATAACAACAGCTTTTATTAGTCGTTTAGTTTGGGAAGGCGCGCTCTATATGCCCTAAGTTTATGGCGTTATCGCAGACTCCCTTCACAACAGGTGCAACTTATACAGAGGCAAAGTGGTAGTAGACTAAATAGTAGTTCATATACACGTAGAGATTTTCCGGAACAACACTTGGTGCACTCGGTTTAAGACCGCACAATAAACAACATAATTATCCATCAATTGTAATAAAACCCATAGGATAAATAAAAGAAATGTACATCTGCATATTCTATTGTTATTATCGAATATTTAAAGAAGTCATTCATTTGTTTACTTTCAATTTATTGGACAATAATTATCTATTGTTTTCAAACACCGACAAACGCTGCCCTAGAGCCAGGTGGTAGAATCGTATTAATATTTTTATAATTTCCTCATTTCTAATTACTTTGCTTTTATTACGTATTGGTCAATAATTAGGATTATTTAGATCCAGAAAACACGTGTTTCTGACTT
Source organism: Teinopalpus imperialis (assembly GCA_029286865.1). Taxonomy (NCBI): domain Eukaryota; kingdom Metazoa; phylum Arthropoda; class Insecta; order Lepidoptera; family Papilionidae; genus Teinopalpus; species Teinopalpus imperialis. Next base: position 10,788,826 of record JAGSMU010000022.1, on the reverse strand, counting down.
ATTATTACCCGAGTTTAGTTGGGTATGTTCACAAACAATCTCAATTACCCTAAACTTGTGGTTTCTAAAATGAAGACGTCGTAAAATGGGAAAAGCTCGAGAAATTAGCGGTGAAGTGAGTTTTGCCATCGTTGTTTTACATAATGTAGGCAAATCCGAACGTGAGATTGCTTCACAACTGAAGTTATCGAAGACTTGTGTTCATGGCACAATAACTCGATACAGGAAGACAGGCAGTTTTCAAGATCATCCACGCTCGGGAAGGCCGAGAGCTATCATGTCTAATGAAGATAATTTTATTGTTGTTAGCAGCAAGAGAAATAGACGCTTAATAGAACCAGAAATCCGCGTTGAAGTAAACAAAACCTGAGTTAAACCTTTATCATTAACTACAGTAAAACGGCGACTGAGAGAAGTGAAGTTGTATGTTCGCGTTGCCGTTCGAAAACCTCTTGCTAAGGCCACAAAAAAGATAAAACGGATGCAGTGGGCAGTCTTGGCCATTCAGATTGAACTGAAGAAGATTTTAAAAAAGTGCTTCTACCGATTAATCCAAGTTTGAACTATTCGGTTCAAAACATAGAATTTACGTTCGACGTAGTGCCCAAGAAAAGATGATGTCAGATTGTGTACTCCCAACAATCAAGTATGGTGGTGGCTCAATTATGGTCTGAGGTGGCTTCTTTAGCTAAGGAACTGGCGATTTGATGAATATTGAAAGAATTTTGTAAAAGGAACAGTACTTAAACATTTTAGAACAAAATGATGTTTCTTTCGAGTTGTGATTAATTGGAGATGGATTCATTTTCCAACAAGATAATGATCCAAAGCATAGCTCAAAATGATGAGGCACAAGGGGTGTTAAAAAACAAGGTTTGGCCTCCTCAAAGCCCGGATCTCAATCCCATTGAACCTTCGTGGGAAGAGCTTGATAGGAACATCCGTAATCGTGGCCCATCCTCGGCAGAAGAAATACGTAATACTTTTTGCGAAATTTGGAACAATATATCACAAGATACCATTAACAAATTGATTGCCCATATTGTGATAAAAGTCATAAAATGTAAAGGGTTTTTTGATGAAAAATCAGTTTAGCTAACTATAGGCTTTTTGCCTGGATTGTTAATAATTCTTTACGCTTTTAAATTATATTGTTTGTTAATCAATGTTCTATTAGATCAGTGATTCTCAACCTTTTTTTTGCGGCACATATTTAACGATTTCAAAATTTGGCGGCACACAAAGAAAAAGATAAAAATTATTTACTTACTACACACTGCATAAATAGTTTATGACAAAAATTTAAAATATACGAAATAAACTAATATATACTACAATAATAACTAAACGTTTATTAAGGGATTTTTAATGCGAAACTTGAGCTTGATGTTTTTTGATGATTTCATTTATATTTGGTCGTAAAAATGACAATGCTACTCTCATATCGTCTTCTACATTTAACAATCTTGATCTTTTTTTAGTTTTAATGTTGGCTAATGCTGAAAATCCGAATTCACACAAATAAGATGTAGAAAATTGTAATAATATGTTTAAAGCTTTTTTGGCTATCATTGGATAATCGCATCTGATGTTAATCCAAAATGAATTAATTGATTCTTCTGAATGTTTTAAAATTAAATCTCGATTATTGGAAAGCAAAATGAGTTCTTCCTCTTCATTCAAAGTTAAGTCAAATACAGAAGTATCCGTTATGAGAAATGAATTACGAACCCAATCAAATTTCTTAATATCTAATTTTGGGAAATAATGAACAATTCTCTCCTCTAATGTTGTCAAATGATCAACAACAATTAATTTAATCGTTTCATAACTGTCTTTAGGGACTGACTCAAACTTTTCTAAATTGCCTTCCTGAGCTTTATTTTTCCATAAAGTTAGTTAGTAGTTTTTTGAATCCCACCAGCTTATCGGTTGAGTTTAAGATATTTTCATTAGGCCCTTGCATACTTGAATTGATGTTGTTAAAAATAACAAAAATTTCTGATAAGTAAGCCAGTTGTGCCAGATGTACTACATCATATTTTACCTTCCAACAAATAAACAAATCCATAATTTTTATTTTGTTCAAAAAATATTTTCATTTCGTCTTTTAATTTCAGCACACGAGATATAACTTTTCCTCTGGACAACCATCTTACTTCTATATGGAGTAACAAGGATTCGTACTTGGCTTCCATAGCTTGGCATAATTTACTAAATAATCTACTTTTTAATGGTCTTGATTTGATATAATTAACCATTTTAACACATCGTTCCAGAACTATTTTCAAATTTGATGGCAAAAATTTTGTAACAAGTGCTTCTCGATGCAAAAAACAATGGGTAACTAATATATCCTCATTTAGTTCTTTAACATGTGCTACAAATCCTTTTAGATGTCCAGTCATAGCTGGAGCACCATGTGTGCAAATGCCAATACATGACTTCCAAGAAACTTTAATTTCTTCTAAATATGAACTAATTACTTAAAAAATATGTTTACCAGTTGTAAAATCAGTTAACTCCCGACAACATACAAATTGATTAATTATATCATTTTAGTGAATAAATCTAACGAGTCTTATTGAGCATTTCCTGTAATATCTGTTGTTTCGTCGACTTGTAGAGCAAAATTCGAATTTGCAAGAGTTTTTGCAGTATTTTGCTCAATATTTTCTGACATATCTTTAATTCTGCGATGGATTGTATCATTTGAAAGTGGTATTTTGCAAATATCAATATCAGCTGATCCACCAATCATTGTTTTTACAATTTTGCGACAAGCAGGTAATATAATTTCTTCAGCCAAATTGTGAGGTTTTAAGTTAACAGCAATCAATTCAGCTATTTCGTAAGAAGCTACTTGAGCCTTTTCAGACACACATACTTGTTTTCCAAAAACTTTTACTTGCTTAATTTTTGATGATAAAGACCTTTCAAAGTAGCTTTTATCTTTTGTTGAAAGCGAAGGATGATTAGTCACCAAGTGACTTTGGAGTTTGCTAGGAACCATAGCACTATTTGATAATTTAAAACCACATATCACACACTCGGGAACAACATGTCATTTTACATTGTAGAGGTAAATCCAAATTTCAAAAAATCATCATTATATTTCCGATGGACAACGTATTTTTTTGAGCAAGAAGTATTTTTACTTGTGCCGGGAGTTGGCTCATTAACTCGGTCCCTAACGTTATCATTATCACTATTATCATCATTAAACTTTCTTCTTTTTAACCATTTATCCATTTTCAGAAGGATCTGATAAAATAAAAATAATATTGTCGAAACATTTAAAAAAAATGGTTCAAATATTTTTATTTGAATTTATAATAATCTAAATTATGCACTCACTTGTAATTTATGAAAATGGAAAATTAAACCTTTCTGAAATTGTGAAACTTTCACTCAAATACAATTTTCCGTAGATAAAACTTAAATTTTATGCGAAGAAATACAGACACAGTGTGCGTGTGCAGCAAGTCAGCTCATAAGCTCGGGATTCCCCGTGAGATGTGTACACAGCGCACGTGTTCAATCACAGTAGCATTTAGTAGAGTGCGATAAAAACAAAAAAAAACTTATTTGGAAAACCGTGTTAAAGCGAAAACGTGTAAAACAAGTACCGTGTAAATCAGGGGATAGGTGTACCGCAAAGTTAATAAGTTTACAAATTTATAAATTGACACTACATGCAAATAAATTAATATTAAACCGAATCACATACATTTGCCAATTTTAACGAAAGAAAAGGTGCAGTAACTACTATGCAACACCTTGTGAATCCCAACTATCACTAAAACAACACGTTTTGTACGCAGAAGTGGCAAGTGTGCGCCGACTTGAGACATATTCCTATTGCTATGCACGCCACTTCATCATAATTTGGCACTAAGAAAAACCGCGTTGCAAAGCAAATAATAAAATAATTTATTTTTTTGTGGATTTAAATATATATTCATGTTAAAAATATTTTTCTTTTTAAATGATATAATTTAATAATATTAACATTTACATATTTGCAAAATTTGGCGGCACACAAAAGTGCCGCGGCACAGTGGTTGAGAATCACTGTATTAGATGATTAAACAGGTTAATTAAACATTTAATATTTTATTTAAGTTTTACTTTATTTTCCTACTTTAATTAAGGTGGTCTTAATCTTGGCCCCTAGGGACGTAAGTGGGCTCTAACGTTAAGCCAAGAATATTTTTTTTTAAAATGACAAAGGTAAAAAAACCTTTTCGCGATATACAAATATTTAAATATTTACCAAAGAAATAAATAGATATCTGCTGCAAAAATGCTGTAAATGACGATATACAATACATGACCATAACCTACCTTCTACTATAACCATTTTTTATTACTTCCAAGTTAGATAAGTCGTCGTGGCTCCTTAAATCAATATTAAGTGAACTTTTGAAAAAATTGTTTTGTTTTCAGTGCGGATGAGACATTTTGTATATGTAAATAACTTTGATTGTTAATTCTCAGTACTTTTCTCACACGATAATGATAAATGACTAATTTATTTCCTTTTGACACTGTTTCAGGTTCGAATTATATTTTGAATTGTTATTCAGGTGTATTGTTTTATACTTTTAAACCAATTTCTTAGTGTAATATCCACATTTTTTATTTATTTTCCCGATTTTAATAGAAATTATTATAACATGGCTTATTTATCCAACTGTAATTCGCGGCGCTTAAGTCCGATTCCTAGTTGAGAAACAACATTTGTGCAACGCCAATTAATGGATTGCGGGTGTTGATGTGTTTTATGTACGACTCTCTTGTCCCTTACATTGCATCTGAATTTTTCTCAATTTAGTATGTTACATCGAAGTAGTGATAAGAACGATGAGTGAATATCTCTGCGTTTGTGCATATTCAGCGCAACATAATGATCATGAAATTCTTATAATATGAACATAAGTTCAAAATTCTTTTGTTTGCGTAAATAACGTAAATTAGTCATTTGCGAAAAGATTATTTATTACCAGACACACAACTTTGACCCTCGAAACAAGTGCACCTGATACTCAACATGAAATGACTAATGATGTTATTCTTTTTACCCTTATTAATTTTGACTACCAAAATATGTTTAACCAACACATGCCTTCTTCTGCGAGGACTTATGTTGACATGAAAAGTAACACGAAAACTTTGGGTTTATCTGAATTTGCTTTAATGCTTGAAAGTAAGTTTTAATGTCATAAATAGATAGGTCAATCATAATATGTGCAAACTACACAGTTGAGATTGAGTGCATGTTATGTTCAGAAAAAATGCTACCTTTTTTATGTTCTCATGTTCCTTGACCATCACATTCGTGTATTTATAAATATAAAAAATATTTGTTCCAAATTTTTGAGCCACGCAAAAGCTACTTATACTTGCTATTGTTTCGTATAATGAATGTCGGGATTGAGGGATCCCATTATAGGTAATGAGACATTCTATCTCAGTTTTCCGAGGTGATTTGTGGAGATTTCATAAGTCAATTTCATTAATTTTACTTTGCAGAAGAAAAAGTGGTAATATGAAATAAATCTCTCATTTAATTTCGTCTACCGGTGGAGGTCAAAATGTAGCCGCTAAGATCCTTTACCATCAAGTAAACTGTGTAAAAATAGTTCATTACTTTGTGTAATAATAATATAAAATCAAAATGGTTAATAATTATTATTTGTTCATATTATAAGTTAGTTTTAATTTCGCAACATTATATAAAAGGTGTTCGCACACAGCGTACCGTCCCACGTACCCTTTAAGCCAGTATCCCTATTTTACTTGCTTAGGGATATGCGAGGAAGTTGCGGTCGATTTTCGAGAGGCATTTCACGTGTTCCCTCCTCCAGTATCCTCCCCATCTGCCATGACCCCATTTCCTGAGCGTCTAATCCTATCTCATATTCCGCAACCACAGCCAGCCTTGGGTTGTGGAGCTACATCCCCAGCTGCTGCAAAGGAATCCGATGCAGGAACTATTTTAGGAAATATTTTTGTGCAGAGAATGTACCGAATTCACTTTTTGCTCGGTGACGGTCAATGATGGCTCCAACAAAGCAAAAGATAAAGAAGAGATACTTTTTTTTCCATCTCCGCCTGGTTGGTCATAAATAAATAAAAAACTATGAACATATAAAGACATTTGTTTCTTTATTTATATAATACATATATAAAGACCAACCAGACGGGAATCCCTCGACAGGGGAGACCAAACGGTCGCGGGTTAGGGTGGAAGGAAAAGAAACCTGCGGACTATACGAGCGGTGTCGAGGAGCACCGCCTTCTGCATTTGAGCCCAGAGCTGTCCGTCCCTAAGTCCCAACCACCTCAGGTGATTCGAGAGGCTGGTTGGGCTCAACCCGTTCGCAGATACGAGTATAGGAATAATTTTAGTCAGCATGCCACCCCACATGTCAGTAACCTCATGTACCAGGTCGCACAGATAAAACCCTCGGTTTCCCCAAAAAGGTCACCAAACCGTAGCCAGTGAAGGGATGCCACTGTGTCTACGAACGGCTCGTGAAGAGCCTTGTGGTACCTCCCAAGGAGCTCCTTCTCTTTCCATATGGCCTCCCGGTTGGAGACGCTCTGTATACCCGGGTCCTGCCATTGCTCGTTGGCTAAGGACAGAGGGGTAAGCCCTTTGTCACATGCTATAACGTCCGCATGGAAGGCACCACACAATCTCCTCAGAAAGTAGTTACGGAGGCTGCATACTTCGCGGTTGTGTATGGTCACGACACTTAATAGGCCACGGCCTCTATGCCTTTGCGGTAAGTACAGCCCCATTATCGACGACCTCGGGTGATGCATCCTGTGGGACGTCATAGTTGTGCGGACTTTTCTGTCTAGGGCTCTTAATTCGGTTCAGTTCGGTGATTACACCAAAGGTATGAGGACAGGCACCACCCAACCGTTACACTGACGCGCCTTCTTCGCGCCCGTCAAAAGTGTATTAAGCACCTTTGTCAGGCGCGCACAGAACACGTCGAGAACCGATTGCTTCATGCTCGGCTCATCGATACCTATATTTTGTGACTTACCCAAGTATCGGAATGTATCAGCATCGGACAGGGTCTTTAAGTTTATGGGCATAGACGTATCCATGCCTCCAGAATCAGCGACCCTACCCCTCACAACGTGAAGGACCGCACATTTATCCGTTCCGAACCCCATTCTGATAGCATTATTAAAATCGCTGGTGATTTTTAGTAACTCTATCAGATTAGAGTGATGCGATAGAGTGGGGCGAATAACTTGAGGTCATCCATGTAGAAGAGGTGGGAAACCTTAGTTCTCCTTTCCGAAGCTGAAATCCCCTCCCGAAGCTCTCCAGCAGCGTGCTGAGAGGGTTCAGAGTGAGACAAAACCAGATAGTACTTATACAGTCACCCTGGAAAATACCCCTCTACACCTTTATATGGTTTTGGCAGCCGTCATCAGCTCGTCCAGGAGACAAAGGATCGTACTTCACTACTCCATACAGTGCCCAAGGAAGTCTCTTACTGTACAGTCAACTTTGTACAGCTCGAGGACCCTCATCAGCCATGTATCAGTCGAATGCCTTTCTGTAGTCGATCCAGGCGGCAGAGAAGTTCCGACGGTTGCGCTTAACCAATTTGCCAATAACCACGTCGAAGACAAGTGGTTCCTTGGCCCTACGACCACCGCCCCTGAGCGCATCCACTCTGAGCGTCCGAAATCACCCGATTGGAATTAAGATGCCGGACGATTTTAGCGCTCAGAATAGATGTTTGTGTCTTATAAATCGTGGGTAGACACGTGATGGGGCGGTACTTACTCGGATCTGCAGTGACCTGATCTTTAGGAGCCAGATGAGTGACCCCGATAGTGAAGAGGTCCGGAAGCGACTTACGGTTGAGGGCTTCCTGGAACTGCTGAGCGAGCACTGCGTGACAACCCACGAACCCCTTAAGCCAGTAGTGATGCAGTCCGTCAAGCCCCGGCTTTTTCAGTTCGGGGCTCGCCGAACCGCCTCAGCTACATCGTCTACCGTGATAACCACATGGCTCATGGGCACAATATCTGCGCATGTACTCACCACAACTTCCGTCCAGGGTCCCTCGTTGTGGGTTACGGGTTCCGTCCATAGGCTGCGCCAGAAAGTGACTGTGTAAGCCTGGTCCGGCACTTGCTCCATTCCACGACCGGCTGGCCGCTCCAACCTCTTCTGATCACGTTGGAGAGACGATTCTGAATCAACCGTTTCTACCCCTAGGTATATCACCGTATCCGCTTACCACAAGCAGCAATTCTTTGCTTCAGGTCGTCTATGCGCTCTGTCAGTTTAGGTTTGTAATATCGTGCTGAGACAAACTAACTCTTCACTTATTATCATTATTACTATTATTATTATTCAAATATACCTGATTTTAGCAGTGATATCTTATATTATAATATACAGTAAACCTTACATGGAACAAGTTACGTAAGCCATCATAACATAGTTGAAAGTTATTCCGAACGAGTTGTTACATTAAAAATTACGAACATAAACAGTACGTTAAAAGGACGAATGTAAAGCTTTCTTCGTAACTAGGCCATGCACAAGACTGAATATGTTTCTTTTAAAACTATTTAGTAACTTATTATATAGTTCAATTACAATATATTTTATTTTATTTCGATTTTATAGTTACGGTCTACGTCGTAATAAAAATAGATTTTTATGTATGGGCTTGTTGCATGTTCCTGCTAATGGCATGTGGTAATGATTTTAAATGACAATTCAATTAATGAACTGTATTAAATAAGTGTTGCCTAAAAGGTGTGAGAGAAAGATTACTTTTATTCTTTCTTAATATTTTATCTCATTCTGTTCTATTTTATAACATCGTATAGTATAATTAATGTTTATCGTTATATATTTTTTTCACTATTAAATCAATTTCATTGTATGCTTGAAAATATCATTTAAATTACACTTCATTTAAATTAAAACATTCACGGAGACTATATCGATTTACTTCTCTGTTTCGTGATAGAAGGTTATAGTATTTTTTAATTATATTAAATAACTAATGTGACCTAAAATTACCAACAAAAAAAAATTATGTTTGTTGTGTTAATATTATCATAATTAATTATTTTGTCTTCTGCTGTTAGATTACATTCCGCCATAACTTTAGTAAATGCCGTGGATTTCTGTAACTAAATGTCCGTAATTAGAAGGCACGTTCTCGACGGTTAAGACTAAATGAAACACGTGTAACACTGCCACGTACTACACATTACTACAAAGTACATGGTCACAAGCCAATTCATGATCAGTTTACTATTAAATACTGTGCATAATATTGTCATAATACTTTGGAGTAACTTTGTTTCTTTTTTTACATTAAAAGTTACAAACGACTACACAATTCACCTGATGTTAAGTGATTACTGCAGCCCATGAAATCTACATTCATCCTTGACAAGTAATCATAATTCTGATGCGTTGTCACCCTTGAGGACTGAGATGGAATGTCTCGTCTCCAGTAATAAAGATCTCCGGATCGCTACACTCACCAGACGTAACACAGCAGCATTAAACTGCTATTTTACTCTGGTATTCTGTGAGGACGTATTCCTACCACGGTGTAGCTGACCCATTCATTCTGCAGCTAAAAACAAACTGCAGTGTAGCTCTACCACTGTATTAATCTTTCTACAATGTTATTGCATGACGACAGGGACGACGAGTTAGTGCCTCTTTATTTGCACAAATGCATACGGCATTATTATATATCACGCGCAGCTGATTTCATCTGGTAATAACGAGAAGATATCTCCGTAATTTATATCGAAGAAGATACTTTATCTAAAATATTATTTAATATTAAATGCTCTGTACAATCTGTTAAAAAATAAGTAACATTAGACTATGCTAGCAAACATGATGTTAAAATATTACTATTTGGATACACACTTAACGTTGCCTTTCCTAATCTAATAAAAGCTGTCAGCGATATAGAACGAACACAAACACACCCATAACAAAAAACCTACGATTTGTATGTCGTTTTAACGGTTTGCCTGGGCACCCAAAACCGCCACTTATCTAACTCTGCTTACCATATCTTGAAGTTATAAAAAAAAAAGACTTTTATTTTTATTAATAAAACTCTACATCAGTTCTAACAGAGAGAAAACTTTAACAATATATTTCTCAATCAATTAGTTTCCTTGTAAAATAATTTTCCATTCATTTTACAAAAGGAAATTACAGTTTTCGCAAACTAATGCTTGTTATGCGAAATTACTTGCGTTGTTACAATATTTATTTATTAAGTTTAATACTCGACTTTGCACTTTTATAACATTTATCAAAAATGTTCTTTGTTCCGACTCCGTGCAACATATTGTTGTGAAGTTTAATAATAAAAATGAAGAGTAGTTCTTTAAGACAGCTTTTAAAAAACATTATCATCATCATCTCAGCATAAAAATTCACTAATTTAATCACATAGCTTTAGGTAAACAATGGTATATTTTGGTAACGTAAATCTTGACAGACATTATTTGACAGAAATTATGAAGTAAGTTTTTATTTGATGGTTGTCGCCCTGGTTTGTCATTAGCCACACAGTTGTTGCTTAGGATTAGGCCGGTTCATCGGCGCCCTCCCACCCTCTGTGGCTTTTTTTATTAAATTGTGAGTAACGAACGAGCAAACAATTCACCTGGTGACAAGTGAGTCCTGCAGCCCACGACATCTATATTCATCCTTGACAAGGAAACAGAATGCGTTGTCACTCTTGAGAACTGAGATGGAATGCCTCGAAATAAAGTTCTCCAGATCTCTGCACTCACCAAACGAAACACTGCTGTCTTATTATGCTGGTATTCTGTGTGAGCATTTTCCTACCCCGGTTGAAGTGACCCATTTATTTTGAAAAAAAACTGCAGCGTAGCTCTGCCGCTGTTAAAAATGCTCATGACTTTGATGTCATACAATTCTGATTCGTCTATGGGTCAACTGCTGGGGCATGCTATTTCAGATTAACTCTTTGGTGCTCCCTAGGCACGAGCCAGCGGCTTCAGTCCATGACACGAACCTCGCAGTTCATGCCCTCACTAGGCACATCCAGACAGTCGTCGAGGATTGCTCGAGGCGGGTTCCCTCGGTGAAAGACCACCGATGGACCCTGCCAAGCGACATAAAGGACCTAATGAGGCGCAAGAATGCGGCGACTCGTGCCCACGACTTATATCCCACTGAAAGTAACCAGCTGGTGCTACGTACCCTTCAGCGTGAAGTCCGGTCACGCATAGTCCAGTACAGGAACGATCGATGGGATAATCACCTCTCCAAAATCGAACCTTCCCATCTCGCCTTCTGGCGACTTCCCAAATCGCTAAAAGGGGGCACCGCCCAAACAATGCCTCCCTTAGCGCGTCCTAATAAACCACCCGCCTTCTTAGACGAAGAGAAAGCCGAATGTCTGGCTGACAATCTGGAGCTCCAATGCTCACCGAGCACCCTACCGATCGACGCCGCTCACCTTGCAATGGTTGACAGCGAGGTCGAGCGGAGGAGTAAGGAAACACCTCACGATTCCGTTACCCAAGTCACATGCACCGAAGTTGAGTCCATAATTAATAACCTGCGACCACTCAAGGCTCCCGGCCCCGACGGCATCACCAACAAGGTGATGAAACTCCTACCCATGTCCATTTTACACCTACTGGTGATAATCTATAAACGCGGCCATATCCAAAGGCACCTTCCCGAATACCTGGAAGGAAGCCGACGTCATAGGGATTCTCAAGCCCTCAAAACATCCAACCGATCCATCAGCCTATCGACCCATAAGCCTACTCAAAGTCTTGGGTAAGGCATATGAAAGGCTCATCCTCGCCCGCCTCAAGGACTTCATGCTGTCCCGAGGGCTACCAATCAATGAGCAGTTCGGGTTTCGCACCCAACACTCATGCACACATCAAGTGCACCGCATCACGGAGCACATCCTCAGTAAATTTCTTCAGGGCTACCAAACTGGGGCACTTTTCCTCGACGTGGCGAAAGCTTTCGACAAGGTCTGACACAACGGGCTCATATACAAACTATATGAGCTCGGTGTGCCAGATCGACTCGTACTTATCATACGAGACTTTCTCCGAAATCGAACCTTTCGTTACCGCGTCGAGGGAACGCGCTCCGAGGTTCACCCTATTTGTGCCGGAGTACCACAAGGCTCCGTCCTAGGTCCCATTTTGTACACACTCTACACCAACGACATACCGCGCACTCGCGGTGTAGAGCTAGCCCTTTTCGCCGATGACACCGGCCTCTATGTGTCTGGGTTCAAACCAAACGCTATTTGTAGACGCCTCCAATCTGCAGCCAACACCTTAGGGAAATGGTTTCGGAAATGGAGGATCGAGGTTAACCCCACCAAAAGTGCAGCCATGTACTTCTCTCGGTGCAACAAAACGCAGCATCTCCCAACTATAGAGTTATTTGATCGTCAATCCCCTGGGAACAGACAGTCAAATACTTAGGCGTTACTTTAGATGAAAGACTCACCTTCGGTCCGCATGTCAACCGCGTACGGAATCGAGCAGCGTTCGTCCAAGGTCGTTTGCACCCGTTACTCAATAAAAATAGCAAAATGTCCCTGCGTAATAAAATTACACTATACAAAGCGTGCATCCGACCCATAATGACATACGCAAGCCCCGTCTTTGCGCATGCTTCCCCGCGTCACATTCACCGACTTCAGGTAATACAAAATCGTTTCATGCGCAAGGCCACCGGTGCACCGTGGTTCTTGCGTAATGAAAATCTACACATAGATCTTGAGCTGCCGACCATAGCTCAGTACCTGAAGCAGGCTTCTCGCCGATATTTCGACTCTGGCGTCACACACTCTAACCCCTTGATTGTAAGTGCCAAACAAGGATATTCGCGATACCGCCAGGTCACTGGTCGGTTCTCTCCAGTCCATACAGATAGAAGCGTCGCTGGAATTTCTTGCGCCACTTCTTCTCCAGCGCCCACGCATTCCGAAGTGGTGGTACAGATAGCAATAAGCAACTGACCAAGCTGAGTTTCGGCCCTCTCGGGCACCCTCGAGTCAGACGCTCTCGCGAAACAAGGCAGCGATCCAAGCCGAGGCTCCCTCTCGGGAGCCCTTGTGCTGGTACATATACATATATATAGAGGTCTTGACTGAGTGCCATTAGCGCTCGATCATCTCTCAACCCGGTGAAACTGCAAAAGCCCTCGGGCTAACAGTGGCCTTCAACCCGAAAAAAAAAAAGAACCAGCGGCCTCTGTGACGGTTGACTGGTTCGAGTGTTCCTGAACAGAGGTCATACTGAGTTAAGTCAGAAACGGGCGACATGACTCCTTTCTCGTCGCCACCCTTAGTCACGTTGCATGAAACTCGTAAACCCAGTTGAAGCATCGTGCTTTAGCCCATGTCACGCGGCTTCTATAGGCAAGGCCTTGCTTTGAATGTATGAAGAGGAGACAGCATATATTTATATATAAAAAAAACATACCTCGTAGCTCATATTCCAGTGACGAATGCAGCGCCATGTTATGCAGGGTAACGGGGCTGTCCTATTCGATACTGCTTCTCCACTTCAGGCACCTAGTGTAAATAGGCGGTGAGTCAAGGACAGGATTATTCAATACGCGAATGTTAGCTAATGCTAGCAATTGAAATAAGAAAAGTCAATCTGCACTATTAAGTCTTTTGCTTCACAGAGTTCAAAGGCGAATAGAAAATGGACAAAGAAAGAAAAGGCTGCTATCACCAGTCACAGACGCAAGTGCTTCAGTGCCGAAAAGCTAGGTGACCAGGCAATTGTCCCTGGCATCCGATACTGTTGCAAATCATGACAAGGGCTATAACTAGCAAGGGATCGTCGCTCACCTTTAAGCCAGAGTCTGTGTGGCGCACTACACTGAATGGACACCTATGGTTCCTCCACTCAGATGTAAGTAAGCTGGCGATGTAACGCATTGGGTGGACAAGCGCTAGCCGCAGTGCATTGGCTCTGCTGTTTCAAAAAATTAAAGGGGAATAAGCAGGTTTTCGAGATACTTTGCGCCTACGCCCAGTCACAGTCGGTGGTAATCTGGCATTGCTGGTCAACCATGACATAGTCGGTGCCTTTAATGCTCTGAGTGATAATCAGGAATACTCTGGCGCTCCATGGCGTGCCTCCTTACTTGCAGCGGTTTATATAATAAATATTAAACTCTTCCTTTTTAGTTAAACTTTTCGTAAATAAAACATATTTATCAAAAACAGAGTAGGACTATTAGGTATAAATGACATAACTTGCACCGTTACTAAAGAATAGCTACCATAGTGTAATTGAAAGCACCTGGTCTCAGTTTACTAAGTTGTTTATGAAATTTCAACTCTTGGATTATGAGACGTTTAATCTAATGTATCTTAATGAAATGATAAGTTTTCATCTGTTATTGTAATTCAATTTATCCACCTGTACTATTTACTTTTTGTATATATTTATTTTTCTAGAAACGACAGAATATGATTTACATCATTGAATAACGTTTATTATATATTTTTCTCGCTTTTACCTATGAGTCCCAAAAACAGTTTATATGTAAGGCAAGCTGTATGAAAAGTTAGTTTATTATGTTAAGTTTTGGTTTTAGAAAAAATTTCTTTATTGAATCAATTATTATTACACACTACAGAAAAATTAACGGTCAAGATGTTACGTTTTAAATTACATTTTGCGGACTACACTAAATAAGTCCAATCGCAAGACCGATGGGAGCTCATTAAATAAATCCTTCACTACAGGAAGCAACGTAAGATACTTACGGAACAAGTCGTGGTTTCCAAAGGAAAAAATTAAAGCTTTATATTCTATAAATGCAGCTCTCGTCTATTAAATCTATTTTTTGTAGCTGTAATTTCTGTATGCGCCCGTACCTAAGTTTAATTATAACTTACTCAATATCAATGAATGAGTAAGTACTGGCTAGGGCACTACCCAAAGTAAGATTATTACTGACTCCTTCCGTTTGTTGTGTTTCCCAGAATGGCAACCGCAGGCGTTCGGGGCTCATCCTATTCCTTTTTCGTGTTTTTTTTTAATTGTGGACCATACCCATTCCTGCGGGGGCAAGGATGAGTTGTCGGCCTCGGAACGACTAAAATCCCATGGTGTTCCACCTTCGTCACGTATAGTGGGGTCACAGGAATGCTTTCGCTCACATCAACGACCCCTCGGGGGGGGAGAACATCCCCTTTCCATCCCTCACGAGCGGACGTGCCTTCCTACTCGGCCTCTCTCTGTAGGCAGGAAGTGGACCACTTCGATTTCACCCCCCAGAGGCCATGGGGCCAGGAAAGCTAAACAATCCCAGCCTCTTGCAGCGGATCTGGTCTAGAGTTCCGCCGCCTTGGAGCTCACCCTACACTAACTTCGTTAACATCGTCAGGAATCCACTAGAGTAACCACATAATGGTGTGGATTCCTAGAAATCTGAGAAACTAATTCCGCGCCTAACAACACAATGGAATAAAAATTGCTTTGTGTATTGTATGCAGAAAAAAGTCTGCGCGAAGGTTCATGAAATTTTGAATAAGTCGCTGCGGGCCCCAGGCTACCGTTCGAGGCGAGTTTCGAGCGACGAGTGAGGTCCATTTGTTTGTATGTAATACATATTTGAAAAATTTTAATAAAAACTTGTTTCTCTAATCAATGTAAATTTCCAATTATTTGCAATGGAACAACAGACTGGGGGAATAGAGAGGGTACGACGTTGGATTTAAGGGGAATATTATGTTAACAAATGTCTAAAATCTTATTTATTTGTCTGCTAGAAGATTATTTATATTAGTAAAGTAGAAAATAAATGTTATTGTTTATATTTTAACTTAACACCAAATAGGAATGTTGGTAAGCACTTTCTCAATTTCATATAGTACCCAAATGGTTAGATGAATTTAATATTGCCGGTGATATCTTATATTGATAGCAGATGACAGACAAGCCAGATATAGTAACAATTGGTGATGGTTTCAAACTCGCCGGTAAATCATGATACAGTATCATCATTAATTATACTTCAAAACAGATTTAACAGTGGTAAAGACAAATTGTCTCTAACCGCAACATGAATTGGCTCGACTCCAAAAAGACCACACTCATTTCAATCACTGAACATCAGTTATAAAATTCTATAAAAATACATAACAACCCCTAGACTTGAGTCAAGAACCCTCTCACTGTTTGCACTTGCACTTATACTGTGTACACTCTACTAAATCCAAATCTTAATCTACTAAATACCAGTGTTTTACTACTGATTTTGGAAGTTTTTGATAAATGAATACATCTATGTTTGTGTAAATAAATACCTATGACACTTTTATTACAACTAATTCCTCGATGACGTCATTTGTTTTCAACCAGATAATGTTACTTGTGAGGAACGGTATACTACTATAATATTACTTTTTTATACAGTTATACAGTTATACATACTTCTACTTTTAAAGATACTGTACTATTTTACTGATGCGCGACTTAAAAGATGTTTGTCAGGATAACAATTTTAGTAAAGGCATTTTTCAATACAAAAAAATTCCATAGCATTCCATAAACTTCTTAGCTCTTTGATGACAACATAAACGTTGTGGAAAAATGCGCCAAATCATTTTATAAATTTTGTCAGTAATCTCTTTATGGCTTCTGTAACGTGAAGTTAAAATTTTTATGCGATATTTTCGTTATTGCGATGTTTCATATTGGAATTCAAAAAGGAAAAGGCTCTCTCAAATAATAGCGTTTTATTCGAGAATTTGAAAAATCTTAGAAGATTCCCAAAACAAAGAAAAATAGAACTCTACTTTAAATTATTAAATGGAAAGATTTGATTGCATTCTTCCTAGTTACTCTAAAATTTATCGTTAATAACTACAAAAAGGCAGAAGGGGGAAACCATCAGAGGAATATCATATAAATTTTCTTTTAATTTTAATACTTTTAGGAGAGGTCATTGCATTTATATGATTATTTTTTGTAACTGAAATGATTATTTTATTGAAGAATTGTTCAAAGAGATAAAAGTTTTCAAAGATAAAAAACCTACGAAAATGGTAAAAGGTAAGAAACAAACGTAATTTTCTTAAAAACTAATTAGCTTCTCATTTAATATATGAGTATTTTAAAACTAATATGTTTTGATGAAATAAGAACAACTTTACTTCTTTTCTCTTATAAATATGTACACTGAAAAAAACTATGTATTCTATAAATACTCATGAAACATTAGTGATAAAATGCTATTTCTTTTAAAACTTAACCAGAGAAATTATTTAGAAATATTATATTTTAGTCACAGCGAAATATAATTTCAATTTATTTTGAGGATATGGAGGACGTAGACGTCTATAAATTATCATGGTCAAATAATAATATAATTATATTCGTACTAAATAGCTCATGTTTAGTACTAAAATCACCTAATATTAAAGATAAATTCCAATATCTCTTTTTATTTCATGACAGACTTCTTCAATATTCGTTTAACAACCCGATCTGTATTCCAGAATACTCTACCGGTTTATTTGCTTATTCATTTACTGTGCGAGTTACACTACTCTGAAATTCCTTTCTCGATGAAATCAGGGAGGACAGTAATAAAAGCAGTTTTAAAAGTTTGGTTCATGACTACTTACTTATGATACCTGTATCTGTGTACCTTAAGTCAGATAATTCCATCTTCTACAAAATTCATTAGTAGCTACCACTTTTGTCTTGTATTTATATATGATATATATATGAAAATATATATGCATGCATGCATAAAGTGCATGCATATATATTTTATATATATATTGTATTAATATATGTTTTATGGATATATTATCTGTCTTTAAATTTTTATATTTTATATTATCTTTTCTTTTTAATAATTAGTTAATTGCTACACCTGTCGCAATATATATATAAAACTAATCTTATGCCCGTTCATTCTCTAACTCTACCCATTATCTTATGCTGATGTGTGTTACCCAGAACTGTCTCAAAACCTTCTTAATAAGTTGGAGCGCCTTCTCAATACCTGATTTAGATTCATCTTAGGCTTACGTAAGTATGACCATATCACCTTTTATCGCTCTAAGCTAAAATGGCTTCGTATCCGTCATAGGCGTAGCTACAGAATTCTACAAATCTTACACTCAATATTAAACCATGCTATTTCACCATCTTATCTTGAGAATTTTTTTCACCTTTATACTATGAGTAGTATGAAGATGAAAAAAATCGTAAAGAGTACCTTTATTGTCTCAAGATTCGTATGCCACAGCCAAACAGTTCTTTAATTCATATTTTACTGTTCAGGCTATACAGCTCTGAAACGCCCTGCCTGATGACATTAAGTGGGCTACTAATAAAAATAAATTTAAAAGACTGATTCATTCCGTGAGCATTACACGAGGGACATTATCTGAATTTCCTATGTAATTATTTATATCGATTTATATTAATATTCTCTTTTTTTATCATATATTTAATGTCTATATTATATGATATTCATGGAGATAAAACCAAGCCTTTTAATGTATCTAGAAAAAGTACTAATATATATTATAAGTACAAAACTTGACCTAATGAATATTATATGAATTTCATCGCCTTTATACGTGTCATCGATCTTTCTAACAATATCAACTTTACCCAGTCTTAGCGATTTAGTATTCATTGCAATTTTCCAAAAATACTTAAGCGGACGGTTACGAAAACTTCAATGCTACGTAAAAACACGAAGATCGATTAAAGTTTTAAACCCAACCTGAATATCAATTATTTAGGAACTAAAAGCTGAAGGATACAGATCAAATATATAGTAAATTGCCGGCATCTGTAATTTTTTTTATATGACTACTGGCGACAAATGAGCACACAGGTAGTAAATAATGACTGGGGCACAAGAAATGGTGTCCTCGCTTCCAGTACCCTGATCCCTACACTCACAATACGAAACACAGCAGCATAATGATGGTATTCTATTCATGCCGCAGTTAGACATAAGATGCAGATTGGCTCTCCCATTGTTTTTTTTTTGTATTGTATATTTGTTATGTAATGTGATAACAATTCTTAATATCCTATCCTATATTACAAAACCAAATATACATTAATTGACCAATTTATATTTTAGTATGCATCCATTCATACCTGAGCTACCAGATCTGGATTTCAGCAACCTTTTAATGGTCACACAGCATATTTGCTACGTAGGGAATATTTTAGAGCCGCTAACACAGAGGTGCCGAAGTTGAAACCTACATAACTAAAGAGATTGGCAATTAGCTATAAAGAGTTAATTTTACTACATCTTGCAAACCTACTCATAGCATACTAGATCGCGTTGTCGACGGTTTGCGCTTTCTATCAATGTTTTGGTCATCTAAGAAACGATCTGTGGCCACATGATCGCGGTAATTGAAATGATAACATACTTAAGCGTGTACCTGTTAAACTAATGGTCTATTGATATATACTTTTTTTAAACATCATAATACTTTTTCATACTCGCAGATGGGTATAAATCTTACGCTAAACGTTAAAAACCTTCTTTTGAAACTATCAGGCATTTTTAATTCTTTTGAAAATAAATCTATTTAAATATAACAAAGAGTGTCTATTTTACTGAAGGCGAAGCGCGAAATTTCTTATTTCTAAACATCTGTATTATATTGCGTCTACATCAAAGTTAACCATACGAAACTTAACATTTAAGATCTTATATTCTAAGCTGGTATTCTGGGAGGATTTTTCTCCGATCCAGGATACTCGTTCAGGTTCCACTAATTTTTATCTGCAACGTTGCGTCTTTAATGGAGTCACAACAAATGAATAAAACAGTAAGATTAAACGTAATTATAGTTCAGCACAGGAATTAACATTTCTAAACGATTCAAAATAAAATATAGTACATATATAAATATTGTAATAAACCAAATAATATAGTATGTATATTATAGTTTTTTTTTAATTTAATCTATTAAATTTGAACTTGAATTGAATGTATCAAATTATTTGCTCGTAGATTAGTGTTTCTTAAAAAAAAATATCGTTTAATTTTTCTCTATTCTTATAAGAAAAATGGTTTATGTAGGGAAAGCATCCCACGTTACGCACGCTAGACTTGTTCTGTTATAAAAATAAGCCGTTAACGTTAATGAAGCAAATAATATCATGAATGTTATGAACTTGGGTTATAGCCTTTAGAACAAAAAATCGTATAATTTTTTCTTTACCTTTATTATTCATGTAAAAATTATAAAACCTTATCATAATCATCGTCTCAACCCATCACTATTTCACTACTGAGCTGCTGAAAGATCCCTTCATCCATAGACTGGTCACCAAACACGATCCCATGCCAACTGACTTCCTGCAGTCATGCATTGGTTATCACTTCATCTACTGAGGGTCATCCTACACTGCGATGGTCAATACGAGGTTGCCACTCGAGAACCTTTATTCTCCATCAGTTATCGGTTCTATATCCTATATGGCCGGTCCATTGCCACTAAAGCTTACTATCATATATCGGTTATTTTAATTCTACTGCGGATATTCACGCTACGCATTCGATCACGTAGAGAAGCACCGAGCCTTCTTCAGAGTTTGCTGAGTGACTTTAAACTTTCTCCATTATATAAGTTTAAGAATTGAGTGGTATTGGACGAGAAGATATGCCCGTACTTGGCCCATCCAAGTTCGATCCGTCGATTGATCGAATTTGGCGCCAACTGACTTTCTGCAGTCATGCATTGGTCATCACTTCATCTACTGAGGGTCATCCTACACTGCGATGGTCAATACGAGGTTGCCACTCGAGAACCTTTATTCTCCATCAGTTATCGGTTCTATATGCTATATGGCCGGTCCATTGCCACTAAAGCTTACTATCATATGTCGGTTATTTTAATTCTACTGCGGACATTCACGATACGCATTCGATCACGTAGAGAAGCACCGAGCCTTCTTCAGAGTTCGCTGAGTGACTTTAAACTTTCTCCATTATATAAGTTTAAGAATTGAGTGGTATTGGACGAGAAGACATGCCCGTACTTGGCCCATCCAAGTTCGATCCGTCGATTGAACGAATTTGGCACCAATTTGAAAAATAAAATGTTAATATGTATATGATAAAATATAAAAACAATTGAGCAAGTGGATTTATCGCAGTTTTCCGAACGCGGGCTGCGTTGTTGGTTCTTGTGGTGGTTTCCGGTGGTAGTTTGCATATAAATCCTTTGAACGAGCACGGTGTTGCTTGGCGGTACTGGAGGAGTTTCATTACTTTTTTTATTTTATGCTGATATAAACTAATTTCATTTATTTTTAATGTTATAGAATTCCGATCATTACCGCCTAATTATTTTAACACACAAAACAAGCGTTCTTTTCATTTTTTATTTTATCGCATGTAGTTTAAAAACTAAGTTATAAAAAGCTTCCACTTTGAATCTATACAACATCAATGGACAGAAAAGTAGATAAAAAGATGAAATACTCATAATGAAAATGTATGAAATCTTAGCCTAAAACGTTTACAGAAGTATACGCATCAAAAAGAACATAAATTATAACAAACTAATTGAATAATATCAACATTATAATTAAAATAAATAAATGATATAGATTTAATATGCGATTTGACTTCAAATTATTATAGTGTTTATTTACTTCATAACTGTGTAACAATTCTTATTGATCAAAGATATAACTAATTATTCCTGCTGTAAAAATTAAGGCATATGACTGATAAATTGTATTAATGCATTATATAAAGATAATAACGGGATAGATATACTGAGTGAAACAAAACAATAATCATCGTCTTTTTTAGCGATTTACTATTAAAAACATTAATATAACAGCCTGTATATAAGAGCTAGGAGTAGACATCCTATTTATAAAACAAAATATTGTGTGATCGACTGGGAATAGGTGGAAAACACATCTCTCCAATTGTTTTTTTTTGTTCATTTCGATAAACTTTGTTCATTTGTTCGTCGCTATGTTTTCTACCAACCATGTTGTAAATAGTTTTTATAAACGGAAATGACATGTATTATTTACATCTATAATTCAATATCAATAATAATTAGTATTAACATAATATATTAACACAATATATAAGTATTTTATACAATGTATAAGTTATTGGATCTTATGAACATAAGGTTAGATCCTAGATATCAGTATATGTAAAGTTCGGTAATAAATCATAATACAATATTAAAAAATAACAATTATTTTTTAAATACTAAGTAATGTAGTTTTTAACAATCGTTGTATAATAATTACTATTTTGAATTTCTGATCACAATCTGTTATAGATAGATAGATAGGTGTATTCTATAATATAGTTGTACTTCAGTCATATTGTTAAAAATTAGTAGTGATAAGTGTAAGCTAGAAAATAGGATCCACGTCAATCAATTGAAATCCAATTCCACAATCTATTAAACCTGCCCTTCGTCATCAAGTGTTCGACATAAAAGGGTTAATTCAATGAGGTAGTCGAGTGTCGATCGGGAACTTTATTCACGTCGTATTAACAAATTTTTCAATAATATAGAGATCAAATATAATTAATATTAAATTTTAAATTCGAGGAGTAAAAATAACACGTGCAAAGTTTAAATTCATGCATTACTAAAAAAAATTATTCGGCCTTAATAAAAGTATCAAATATTTCCATTATCCAAATCCTACCAATTTTGTAAGGAACAATCATCCTCGAATGCACAAATTTTCACTTCTAAAGTAAAATAGATTGAAATTATATTAAATTAATTTCTATATCAATAAGTTTCTCAATTCCTTGCTTGGTCTAGTATTAAAACATTGTATATGAACAAAGTCAATATGTAATTCCAATCTTCACGCTACGATTTTTTTTATACTTTGTTGTAGTGGTAAATTAATATAAATACTATATACAAATGAATAGAAATATGGGATAGTGGTCGAAATATTAATAGCATTGCAAACGTTGTTTTAGTTTCTTTATAATAATAATAAAAATATGAATGTCCTTTAATCATGTTTTAAGCGAGTTTTGTCTATTTTGCTTTAAATTCACCGTTAGAAAAGGTTTTATAACTTGCTAATACTATTAATTTAATCAATAATTTTGAATAAAAGACATTTTCACAGAAATGGTGACTATATGTGAGTATTTCTGTTAAAATGTTCATGTTCATATGTTCCTTCTTGAGAAATCCAAGAAGGGAAGAACAATCCGAGGATGGTATGAGATGATGATTAACCAATAATGTCAAGATTCTGTTGATGTTGATGCTGTTAGCCTATGCGGCTCTTACAGTTTCATCGGACAGAGGGCTCACGGAACTGAGAGGTCTGTGAGCTGGTAAACCAAAAATAACGCCAACAATTCTTTTTTATACCCTTTCTTTGACTGTATCTTTATATTGTCGGTAAATTTAAGCCTCAAAAACATTGTGATGTAAATTATATATACGCGTGTGAAGTACGTAGATCAATCAGGGCATGTAAAATAATTTGTCGCCAATGGTATAGGCCAATTTATAGCCAAATATTAAAGGTGTACTTATCCTTATGATAAACCAGTTTTATTTCAGTTTTCAACAAACCCTTGTACGAATGTTTACGGTCAATTAAATGTAATGAATCAGATTTGAAAAAGTAAGCTTAAAGGAATCTTTCGCCTTTGAGCAAAATTCGCTCGAAGACTAACAAACTTTTCAAGCGTCAATATTCTAATGGTTTACGCTACGGTATGTGAAACTTAAAGTAGGGATAGTAGGAATTTAAACAATAAATATAAATTAGGTTATCCTATCCTTATCGCAGCAGATACAAATTTCAAATGCTAACTACGCGGTATGAATGGGATGGATCGGTATTAAAACCACGCTCCCACAGAATACTAGCCTCAAATAGCAGTATTAATGCAGCCGGCATTTGTATGGAGAGTGTAGAGAACCGGAAACCCAATTACAGAAAAATGAAACTGCAATTGAAAATGCAACTTGACGGTGTCACTCTTTAAGAGACGTTACCCTTATTCTCGTAAAGTCGCTTTAATCTCTTCAGTGAAAAAGCACCTTCATCTGCATTCTTAAGTATTGGATTGAATGTGTATTAGGGATAAATTTATATGAGATAAGTATAGTTATAAATAAGACCATTTTTGTATTAAGTTGGAATTTAGCGAACAAATAAAACTACTATAATCAGTATTTTCGGACAAAGGGCAGAGGTTAAACGAAATCGAACTCTACGATCGCTAGTAGCTATTTTCCCTGGTCGATGAACTTTAGGTTATTTTATCGTCCGTGTTAACGAAACTCAATATGGGAATAAGCACATTAGGAGAAATCGTATTAAGTTAATTAAAAAGGTTATCCTTATAGCTTAAATTACGTCATAGCATGTTCTCCTCATGAACAAGGATATGTTATAAAAATATAAAAGGAAAAAATAATTTTTAACGTATGCCATTGCTACTCATGCTAATGAGTAATTGTATTTTAAATTTAATTAACTTTGTTTGAGAGATCCAACATCCATCATAAAAATTCCAAGCAGTTGATATTTTATGGTCACTCCCAGGAATTTCACAATATAATTATTTTTGTAATATGAATTTCTATATTGTAGGAAATTACTGAAACTTTAATTTATTTTAAGCCTTATTACCAGTGAGCATAAAGTGATGATATTGTAAATGCGATGTACAAAAGAAAAACGAAATTTCGGTGATTTAGCACTTTAAAATTAGCTGTTATTGATTAGGAACGTCCGAGGGTCATCCGAAATCATATTTACTTTTATAACAAAAAAAACCCCCTTTTTTATTTATCACAGATATAATAACTTAATAAAAATACCAATGAACGAAAAGTGATTACGATTACGATTATTATTTTAAAAATGTTTTTAATAATTAATTTGTTTCGTGAATCAAAATTATAGCATCAACACTTTACTCGAATAGAAATATTGAACCGGCAAGTTTCGGACACGCATGTGTTGGTCTTACGGCCTAGCAATAGCAAGTTTTTTTATATATTGTACAACGAAAAACTACAAAATATATAATTTAAACCAATTTTAATTCCGATGATAACAATATAATTACAGCTTTTTCGTTCAGTAGTGTTTTATTCTTATTATTTCTACTACATCGATAGGTCCAAAAGACCTTATTAGTAAGTAGAAACAGAAAAGACATAAAAATTTAAATATCAATTACACTATCCAAATATGTTATTTGTTGTTAAAAAAACTTCATTCAGCTTCTTGTGCACAGTACTTATTTACGGCCCTCTCTAGCATCGAGTCAGATGCTCTCGCGAAACAGGATAACGGTCGAAGCTGAGGCTCCCTCTTAGGAGCCCTTGTGCTGGTTACCCACTAACAGGGGTCTCGACTGGGCGCCATAAGCGCTCGGTCACCTCTCAACCCGGTGAAACTGTAAAAGCCCTCGGGATAACAGCGTCCCGAAAACAAAAATGTTTTTTTTTTAAGATATTTCTTTTATGAAAATAAACAAGAATGCTGCACTAGGTGTTACGTGTTGATGGATTAATGGTCCTAAATATGTACATGTCTCTCTGAAGAAGAAAAACGAAGAAGAGATGCGAAAAACTTGGTTAATGTTATATATACCTACAACACGTAGGTATATATAACATTAATATAAAATTATTTTGTGTAGTTTTAGAAGATATTGTTTCTCCGAGATTCTCGTATTTAGCTCATGAATTATTTTTTTTATACGGAACACAGAAGATAAATTAAAATAGATTAAGAGGCAATTATTTTATCTTATCTTCATCCGATAAAAAGAATATGAAAAGTTTGCAATTATAAAATTTAAAAATTGTTTTTTTTCATTTATCAATAAAACCAAAAACATTTCCAAAGTAAACTAAAACTTGTCGCGAATTGTTCATTAGTAAACTTCGTCTTAAAGAAGCAAACTAGTGCAAGTCTGTATTTAAATTTTGCTGTAAGTTCTGAATGAAATGAAATTTTGTAATTAAACTTAAACATTTGTTTTGTTACTATCTTGCATAATTTATTTTTATTTTATGAACATTTTCTTGCTTGATTTTCGGTCTCAGTTGTTAAGAATGGATTTTTTGCAGATAAGTTCGCTTATCTCATTAACAATTTAGTCTGTTTAAACTTATACTTAAAAAGATCATATAATCAAAGCATTTTAATTTATAATATAAGATTTGTATAAAATACACATGTCAATAGTTTATTTATTTCTTTATTTTAAACTTCATGCACAAAGTAAATTACATAGGCGGACTTAATGCTAAAAGCTTTTTGTACCAGTCGACCTGAGGGTGGTATTGAGAAGCTAGAGTAGGTGCACATATAATATAAAAATGGGAAAAATAACAGTTACTCTCCATAATATTTTTTCTAATAATATACTAAATATACTTAAAAATATATATATATGAATACAATTAATATATAGGATACCTATATTAATATACTTTATATTTATAGTTCCTTACGGAACAGTACTTATATTGCTTACACTTAGTGCGGCAGGTTCGTCTTTTTCTTTATCTTGGATTTGTTTAAGTTTTTTCTAATGCTTAATTTACTTGTTTCTCCATGTGGTAGGCGTATCTGCTACAAAATGTTTTTGTAGTAGGTACTGAATTTTAGAGCAACAAAGACAAAACGCCTTCTGCATTTTTGCTACAGCATGGCCACGAATTTATAATACTAGCAACGCAAATCCAATAGGTAAAGCCAACAGGCCACCTGAAATTAAACCATTCATGGATAGAACTACCGGGAGAATTTCATTATCATTACTCGATCACCTAGTGCACCAGATCAATATAAAGTGCTTGTCCATCTCATCTTTCAAGAGAACATGGAATACATATGCTGGGACATGGTTTATTTAGACCTTTCCTAATTATTTCTATAAGTTTTTATCTTAGTATTTAAGCAATAATACATCAAATGTACTGCATACGAGTGCTGTGTGTTTAATTTAATTACTTACAAAAAGATATTAGCTAAATTATGTCATCAAGGTATGTTTCCATGTAAAGTATCTCTTCTCTCGTACATATAACAATATAGTACTTCTGATCGATAAGAACGTGAGTTCCACAGCAGACGGGAAAGATAGCGCCATCGCCAAATAGGAAAACTTTAAGTCCACGATAAGCATCTAAAACAAAACCTGTCAAAAAAAGATTCATCACATTTGTCTCAAAGACACTGACTGCTTCAGCTTAGTTTCCATAGTTTACGCAAACGGTAATTTAGTAAGACGATAGAAATATAAACCAAAATGCAAACAACATAATTAAAGCCTTATCATATGGCAACAGATCCGAATGTATCTTAGAATCAAGGAGAAAATATAAAAAACAATACAGTGATCGGAAGGTAAAGCCGCCAAACGGCCCAATTAATGATATTCTTAGCTCTCATGTGAATCATGAGATGGGTGTGGCATGTACAAAATCGAATACGCATACAGATTGGGAAGAATACGGAAAAAGGTAGTCTCAAAACTTGCGCCATATTAGTGACTAGGAGCTATTATTCAACTCACACTTTAACGTTACTCAGTAAATCAAGTGTGTAAAAATAGGACTGAAATACAGATAAATTTAGCAGAAATCAAAAGTCCATAACACGTCTTACGAATCTATCATCTGACACTCGTAATATTTTCTATTTAAAATTATATCACATGCATAAGTTTGTACTTAAAATTTAATTTAATTTTAACTTGTATATAAAATTGCAATTGAGAACAATGCATTATTTCCGCTTTCTAAATAAAGCAACAGTATTGTCTAAATATAATTAAACATAGCCTACGATCATTTCATTTTCTGACTAATAAAAGTTTACAGTTCAATAAAACGTAAATGTTTTATGACGAAGAAGTAACTATATCTGATTTGCAACGTTGCCTCTTAAATGTGAAAAAGTACCCGCCTAATAAAAAATCTGTTTTTAATTTCCGGTTATAGCTTGTCATTGCCATTAATCTAACGTCATAGGAACTCACCAAAACAGTGATCATGGGTTTAAATTTAAGCTAGTCAATATTTTTGTATTTCGAATTCTTAATAAAAAACCTAATCGCTAATATTTATAGCCAGTATTTTATTTATTTAATTATTTATTTATAAACTTTTGTACAACTAACATATCCAGAAAGGCGGACTTAATGCCTAAGGCATTATCTACCACTCAATCTTGGGAGGGTTCAGAGAGAGAGAGCGGTTTCCTTCGCTCTGCCACATTTGGTACCTAGTAAGCTGAAAGTGAAATGTGGAAATCACTGCTATTTCCGTTTAACCGTTATAAAAAACACAAAAAAACCCAGTGAATACTTTGGTACTATTTTAAACGCTTAAATCAAAAATACCAACATACGAAAGAAAACCTATCAAGGCATACTTAATTTATTTTATTTATCTAAATGATATTTTAAAAAACTATTTCTAAGTAAACCTACACTTACTATAACGACTTTTCCACATAGTTGCGTGTAAGCATAACGAAGATCTAGTACGCATATAAAACGCTTGGTGTTTATGCAATCTTTTTATCAATCTATCACTATACAATGTAATTGTATTTATTCAATGTTCCTTTACTGTTACCTACTATTATGACTTTAATGTCAGTGGCCATTTTCAGAAACTTTCTTATGCCCCAGCTAATTAAGATAGTATATAGACCTTGTTACCAAACTCATTGTTGAACTAAGCAAATTGGGAGAAACCAATATCACGCTAGAAGCGTATTTGAATTGGACCCAATTAGGCTCAAGTCATCATAATTTGGCCCCGTGACGGTAGTTATATGTTCATTACAATAAAGGCATAGACAATTTTATGTTGAATATTAAATATACTAACGTTAAGATCCTAATTTCTCTATTAGGAAAAACATTTTACATTTTATACTAATTGATTATCATTAAAAGAGAAAGAAGTTTAAGTAGAACTTTATACGTCCCAGCGCTAGGACTGATCTCATCTCGTTTTAATTTACCTTTTAGAATTAATTCAAAAGCTAATATATTACGAAATATTATCTATGAATGTTATAAAAACCTTTCCTGATGATTTATAAAAAATACGAATAAATTTCTTTAAAAAAAAACAACTTATTTTCAATGGTCAAATTATTGAGGTCGCGCACTAAAATGTTGAAATTTACTACTTTTTTAAACGTCAATTTTTAATTCATCGTTTATTTTCAGTTATATAATATCTTGATTATATATATGAGAAGATTTTAAGATATATAGAATATACGTATGTAATGTATGCAGTGTGTATTTATTCATTTTAATGGTTGTGAAAGTTGAAGGAATATCATATATCAGTCTCTAAATACTGAGGACGTAAAATTTTATAATGCATTGCAAAATAGGCTCAGGCAAAACCGAACCATAAAATAGTGGTTTCATTTACTTGTAGGTTGTTTTATCAACTTTTTAACAAGTTTCTTCTTGAGGCGAGTTGTCTTTTGGAAACTTCTGGAAATATGAGTAAGTGTAGTGTTCTGAAAAAGTTGAAGATATTTCATAGGTCCAACCATAATAAGACCATATTCATTTTATGTGCTTACTAGCCACAGTGCGATAATAGTTACTAAATAACAAGGCATTCTGCTTGCGCAAAGGCTGAATTGGAAGGAATACACAAGTATAAGCACACTTATGACTAAAATTCGAAAGTTAGTTACGTATACTACTACACACTACTAGTATACATGAGACTTCTTATAAAATTTGTCAAATTTAATATTTATTATTAGTTTGTGGGATAATTATATTTTTTTAAATTAAAATGTGGCCGTTGATACTCAGAGTTAAAAAGCGCCGAATAACCAGAGATAACATTCGAATTTTTATTGTTATTACAATAACAACTTGTGACAAATGATACTCATACGGTGGTGCTTTGGTGTATAATGAGAGTTCAGAGGTCTGCTATTACGTGCTTTGACATATAATTAATATAAATATTTAATTACGATTTACTATAGATATTAATTTATCATTACCGACGACAGTACTCCCAAAAGAGAATATGGTATTCTGGGTCCTCTAGATTCATTAATGGGATCTAGTTTCTAATTGAGCTCTAAATCAGATAAAAAAAATTATAACACCTAATAATTATTTAAATGTTACCTACGTTTAAATCATTTTAAATTATTAGGTGTAGGAAAATTTAATAACCTTTTGTGCATTTTAACAATATAATAATAACTTAATACTTATAAGATAAGGAATAAAAAAAATCTATAGAAGAAACTATTAAAAAGATATTAAAAGAAGCTTTGTAATTTCTCAAGAGTATCACGAGCTGTAACAAATAGTGTTTAAAAAAATAAGTCAATCAATAATCCTGTTAGAGGTACTGGTCCATATAACAGAAAATCATTCGTAGACAGCATTTCAAATAACACAAGCTTATAATGTACATATTAATTCGACCATGAAAATTAATAGTTAATAGCTAAAGGCTCCATGCAGATAGGTTATAATTATGTAATTTACAAACATTTGCATATTCGAACAATCAATATTACCTTTTGGTGCGATTTGTTAAAAAAATGCGATATTATGAATAAAATAACTTACATAATAGAATATGAAATTGTTAATTTGTATGGTAATATTGAAAATATGTTTTTAAGAGAAGATATACACGTGTACATTTGTTTAGTTTAAGTAATATTTTTTGTATATTTAAATTTGGAGAACGTGATCCAACATTATCTTTGGAAACATTTTCTATAAAACCAAATTTCCTTGCAGTTATCCTTAGCCCGACAAATTTGGTAGTTTATGATTGGTCCATAAACGGTTTCTATCTTTTTACTAAATTACATTCAAAGTAACAAACAAGCAGATAGTTCACCTGATGGTAAGTGATTCCTGCAGCCCATGACATCTACATTCATCCTAGACAAGGAATCATAATGCAGATGCGTTTTCACAATTGAGGAATGAGATGGAATGACTCGTCACCAATAATAAAGGTCTCCGGATCCCCACACGTACCGGACGCTATTGTGAATTACACTAGATTTAGACTTTTTGTAGACATTCATCATCGCCTTACTGGGTAAGATTTTTCTAACTGCATTGTGCTGTTTTCCTACCTGCGGATTCAGGCAGTAGCCTTGTTTCTTTCCGCGCATGGTATAGAATCAAGTTACCGCGTGATATTTTAATCATAAACGCGACTGTGTTGATATGGAAACTTTTACCCGTGTTTTCTGTAACTCAATCTATTCGTGGGTTATCTATTTTTCTGGGTTCATTATATATACAGAAGGAGTGATTACAACTGTTGAACAGAATCCTTTTTTCACAAGTATTTTAAACATCTATTCAAAATTCTATTGTCATATACACCAGACAAATAAATTACCAACAAGTGACAGAATCATCAAACCTTGAAAATTAAAAAAATAGTGCAATAAAACTTAAAAATAAATTAAAACAATTTAGATTCCAATAAACATATATAATGTAATAAAGAAAATATTTGGCGAAGAAAACATTCAAGAGCAAAAGCATGTCGCACAGTGAACATAACGCAAAATCCTTAATTTTTAAAAAATAATTGTCTTGCCGAGTCCGTATTAGAGTAGAATCGAACCAACTCATTTAGATTAAAAAATAGTGTAAGACTGGTATACCTAATAAGCTACTTAAGGCCCTCAAACACTTTTGTCCCGCCATAGACGCATATTTTCAATAATTATCTATCCAAAGGAATATTTCCTGCATTTTTAAAGAGTTTGTGGTACATCCTATTTATCAACCAATCTGATATGACCAATCTCCACACTTTCGCATCTATTTATAGGATCTTGGTACCCGTTATTGATAAAAGATTGGTTTTGAACATAGAAGAAAACATTTTATTTTCTGAAAGTCAAGTGACTGCTGACCTTGTAAATCAACCTGTGAAGCGTCCCGGAGGTTATTTGGTGTGCGTGTTGAGTAATTTTGATAAAGTCAAGAAAATGTAAGGTATCGTAAGTCTGAATATGTAGGAATACACGGTGTTTAAATAAATTAAAGTATGTGTAAAGTTATTGGAATACCTTATAAACCGGTTTACCGCGTTTTAGCGTAAATTAAGTTATAGTTATTTATACACACATTTACAGTAATGATGAATTAATATCTATATTCCTAAGTGTAAAATTATCCTACGTGATGAAACACTTGTGTTTACGAAAGATTCATGGGATTAGGAAGATATGGAAGGTTCGTACAAAATCACTCAATTTGGATAGAATTAAAAAAAAAATTCGGGCTTATGGCCGATTTTAGCCCGAGGGCTTTTACAGTTTCACCGGGTTGAGGAGCACTTAAGAATTTAATTACTCAACAAATATTATTGACTTTCAACGCTGATAATACACTAAATCTAGTATGCAAAATGTGTAACAAACATAACCTAGCTCTTGTTAATGTATTCTGAATAATTGAGTACCTGTCAGCGGAGGTATACCCAAATAAATTTGTAGCCTCTAGAAGTAGCTCAAAAAGCAATTAAGGTTCCAGTACTGTTCCATTCCTTTCTACTCAGTTCAGCTCCAGCTTTTTATTCTACAAATAGTTGTACAACAATATTTGTGTTGGATAGTATGACAAAGATTTCTTCTCGTCCAAACTAATAAAATTGTTCGTTTTTAATAATGGACCTTATTACTTTGGTTGGTTTCTCTTGAACCCATTAATTTGTTAAATATGCTTAGCATATGTGTGCCTGGCTGCACCCTCGAAGTAATTAGTTATTAGTATAATAAACCAGTGATCCACCTCTATCTGACCCTATATCTAACCAGCGATCGTGTCCTTGTCCGCTACGCAGCTCTTAACGTAACAATATGCCAAAAGATTTTTCATTTTATCCATAGTGAATAAGCATAGATTACGGGCCAGTTATGGAATTATTATGTGATTGCTCATATAAATAGTGTGCATTGAACGATATTAGTATTATAAAGCATTATGATTAATTGCTACAAATTTTGTTGAGTTTTTAAGTAAGTGGAAATTTAAATTCACAATTTATATCTACCCTATAAATCAAACAATACTTGATTTCTCTTATACAATATTTTTGGTATTCCATTAATGTTTTACGCTTTCATATATTTATATCAGAAACCATTTATTTATATGTGTCCATTCGTCCGCTGTAGAACCTGTTTGTTCGCAACTGTTTTCATTGTGAAGTTGAAATTGGTCTCAAAATATATGAAGCTCATGCCTGCGGTGTGTTGACTTTTATACTTTATCGGACATGGTAAATAAGCGATGTTGAAAAGGCATTCATTTTTAAAACAATGTTTTAAAAGTTTTTTCAAAAACAGTTCACAAATAGCCTACATACAGTTCGGAAATATTTCGACACAATTCAACGTTATGCTAATTGCCCATTTTTGAATTAGAACATGTAATTATTTATTGAATTCATGAATTTTATATGAAGCTTCGAAACTAGGCACGTACACTTCGACAATGCGCTGGGGTGAATTCTGTGGCTCTTCGATCCGCTTGCGCCATGTTTCTAGAGCACATCAATAGTCCTGCTTCCATATTTTTTCCACATTCAGGCGCTTGACATCATCCTTGGGGCTGATAAGTTTAGCTCTGCAATGTCGGTCACCCCTAATTCTCGTAATGACCTTATAGGTGTACCAAAGAAAACCATCAATCAAGACCCACATAAATGTGGTGGAGAATGAGCCCCGATATTAGGTACACAGTATTTTTTCAATCCAGGGGCCAAGCGATTGAAGTGCTTCCACCCGAACCTTCATGTCAATCACGCAAACAACACATACACCGACGGGAACATGGACGTGGAGGACTGTGTAATAGAAGATTTTTCACAGTGGTCCCAAACATAATCTGTGTATAACGATAGGATCCCACAGTTCATCTTACACTAGACGTTTGAATTATTTGAATGTTATTTGAACAACCTACTTGAACTGAGGCGGTATCGAGAATAATTTTGGCGTGGTTGCGGAAACGATATCTTGCTCTGGTTGCCGAGGATACACCACGGTTCAGACTTAACTGAAATTTTGTTGACTCAATGGAATTTTATGTGACAGCAATTACAACCAGATATAACGGATCTGGGTACATAATGACAGAGTCGATATATCGTTAGCTAGGCATTAAGGTGACTTAGCAAGCTAAAGTCGAATATAAAGCCCTGAATCGAATATAACCTTCGAAGGCAACAGATTAAGATAAGATAAACATCTGATTATATTATCTATTGTTTCGTATCGCTAGTCACGGTTTTAATATTTTTTTACTGAGTAAGAATAAAATAGTATAAACATTTAAAGAAATAATAACAGATTTCAAAATAAAATTCAATAATTTATTGCCTAAAATTTACAACTATAG
Organism: Teinopalpus imperialis; assembly: GCA_029286865.1. Taxonomy (NCBI): domain Eukaryota; kingdom Metazoa; phylum Arthropoda; class Insecta; order Lepidoptera; family Papilionidae; genus Teinopalpus; species Teinopalpus imperialis. The sequence continues at coordinate 10,754,304 of JAGSMU010000022.1, read as the reverse complement.
CTAGGAACTAAAATTTAGCGACCTTGGTAAATTCTAGAAATCTGAAGCCATAGTAAACGAGACTTTTGTTTGATCAGCGCCTGCTATATTATGGCACCTGTTACGCGCAACCGGATGTTTATTAAGGATTTTCAGCAATGTCGCTAGGCGCCGTGGCAATACGGGTGCAGTAAAATTATTTATTAAATTATATTTAGCATCCTTGATTAATTAGTTAGTAAGCCAGAGGGTATTAACATAGCCCTTTGAGTATGCGAACTGAAGTGATAATGACCTGAGCACACCTGTGGAAAAAGTAACCATTCTAAGAGTAGACGCATTTCAAAGTAGAGCCCGCGCAGGCAATCATAGTGTTGGACGTCCCCTAGCCAAATGGAGCTACGATCTACACGAGGTCGCTGGCGTTAATAAAACCCTTATAATCAAAGATCGCGCTAAATAACATGTCGGAGAGATCTATGTCCAGCAGAGAACTGTCGCATGCTGTTAATATAAATTTCTAATTTCTAATTCTCTAAAATCTTATTTTGGTTCTCCGCATAATTTGTTTGGAAACACATTTTGAATAGTTGTCAATTTATAACTTGATTAATTGTTAGATGAACCTACGATAAAAACTGAAAATTTAATTAAAAATAAAATACATTCTATGAAGATCTCGCGCCTGTGTTCATAAGCAAATTTCTTCTTTTATTACAAAACATAGCCTACTGAATTCATTTCAATCGGGGTTCCGAATGATAATAACCTGGAAACTATTGATTGGTCACATAGACATGGGGTTGCGGTTAATCCAGGGAAATCCAAAGTCATGTCCCAGGATGCTTGCTAGGGTCGAATTTTTCTTTTGTTATTTACACTAATTTTACCAGTGGTAAGCGTTGTCGTACAATATTATGTCGTTAAAGGCAAAAAATCTGAACTGTGACTGAGATGAGAGACGGTCCTTGGATTTACAATTCAAGTAAAATTCAGTAACTTCAAGAGTGATAAGTATATGAGCGAAAAACCGGATACTTCGGCTTTAATATTGTCAAATGAGTTTATAACAAGGGTCTAACAAAATTGAGGTTATCTTTACCACGACTAATGTTTTCCCCTACTCTCTATGTTTTTTAGATATGCACTAAATATTAATTTAAAATAAATAACCTTTAGATCTTATTTAACATGCACCTGATTTATGCGGAATTTATCACATTGTCAGCATATTCTGCTAAGATAATTAATGCATATTTGAAGGCCTTAAATTTGAAACTAATAACGCATCTGCCTAGACCTTGTGATTATTTTTATTTCCGAAAATTAAGGATACACTTAGAAGCTTACGATTGACAAGCCTAAAAGTACCGGTGAAAGCATTCCACGAAGGCATTGAAGCGGCCCCTACTGAAGACTGGATTTACTGCCTCACAACAAATGCAAAAATATTTAAATAGTGAGAGCTTATACTTCGGAAAACAATAAATGTTCCATAAATATAATATCTAGTCTTATTTATAAAAATTCAAAAACTTTTAGTGTGACCTAAGTAGTCAGCGTGCTTTATTTTATAAAAGAAATATTACCCGTGTCAAATATTACATTTGTTGGGATTTTCCTGTCAAAATGTAAGTTATGCTACTTTGAACGAAAATATCAAAATGAGAGACGTAAAAATAATAAGATTATTAGAACTTTTTTTGAAACAAATTTAATTTTTTTGTAATGATTATGTTTAGTAAAGCTTTAAGGAATGATTTCATGTCAGGTCGATTGACTTTGTAATTAGAAACTTTTTGATGTTAATATGGATTTCTGGCATAGAACTACAGCAATGCCGCCATTGAGGATGAAATAGAGACATCACTGTTTAGGGGTAAATTGCTAAAAAAGACTTATTTTCTGCCACGCGTAGCAAGCCTATCAGGCTTTACTAGTGAAGACCTCGAAAGCCACCTCATTTTATTCCTCCAGATGACTATTCAAGGAACGATACATGCCGTTGGAATTATTGACTAGCAAGTCCAACTTTAGCATCCGCTCTGCTAACAGATCGCCCTAAGCCATACAAATTAATGTTCCCTGTAAACTTTTCCATTCGCTCCGTCCATCATCCCGCTTGCTCAGAGCGGTATTTAAGCATGATTTATAAACAGTACCAGTTTTGGTAACATTTCCCTACCAATATGCAACAATAACTCTTGAAAATTAGGACGTAATTTTTTTTTTGTGAAAGGTAATTCGACAATCAAATACGCACAGTTTACCTGGTGAGCACTGCATGCTTACTGTTTTAATACGTAAAAATTTACTTATGTTGTAATTGGGTAATCTGTTCAACAAGCCTACATTTTCCTTGATAGTATAATATTTATATACGTAACTTAGTAATAATAAAAGAAGTAATAACTTTAACACACCCGTGACCAGAGTAATAAATAATCATATTATTTGACTCATAAAGTAAGGTAATAAAATGTTTCTTGCCTAAAGTGTAGTAACCTTATTAAACAAACGGCTCACGTTCGAAAGTATACGTATGTATATTTGTACGCGTTTGTTCTTAAGAAAATTATGAACATGTCACTAACATATTACGACATATAGACGATGTTATAAGTGCCCATGTAATACACACCTTATGTACTTAACCGTACCTTTATAAGATTTAGTATTAAGATACATAAAATTGCGTGTGTGGTCAAAATATGTCGTGGCCAAAATTAATATTTAATGGTTTAATGAATTCAAAACAGACGGAACTCAACATGAACCACTACAATATTGAATCCCAAACTACGTAAAATTGTGTTGTGTAACAACAAGTTAAATACCAGAAAATTTTAAATTTCAAATTCTATATTAAACAATAATTTACAAATATTATATCATGTTTTATGTAGCAAACTATTTAACTTAAAAGTATTTACTTATTGCCACTGTTGTAACGAAAATGTGAAGGAAGTAGAAATATATTTATTATATTGATGCAATTGTTCATCCAGTCATGGAAGCCGCAGCCCAGTCTCGTCCAGACAAATCGATTACTAGCATGAAATTCAGGTATTGGTGAATGGCGTAATGATTAAAGTTCCTGGCTGCTATGTCACATATTCAATTTACAAACAAGAAATATTTTTGCATTACGTTGTATCACGCATACATTAATAATTGGTTTTCGGGTCTAGGTGTTTGTTTTTATATCTCATGTCCCTAAACCTGCATCTGAACCTGCCTCCGGTCTTACTGCACATTGATTACATAGAACTGTGGAGTTCGCAATTTTTGTCATCAGGTAATAATCAGAAGGTTTCAACGCGCTGAAAATTGTATTAGATCACATCATACAACACTATTGAATCGAATGTCGAATATTTTAGATTATGCTAGCTACTTACCTAGACCTAGCCTTGAGAATTCAGATTACATCACCTATCATATCATATCATCAATCAAATAATATTTAAATCTGGTATATTCAAACAACATTTGCATTAATTTTAAATACGATTGTTAAAACATTTGCGATAACGTAAATAAATAGCTAACCATATATAGTATGTTTCAAAGAAAATACATTTATTTCATAACCTCCGTCAAAGTCATAATATTACCCACATCGAAAGGTAAAAAAAAGAATGTCGAATGTGTCGACTGCTCCCTTCTCGGTTGGCAATGAAAGATACTGTTGGCAATAGGCCGACTACTTGTTTACGATGTAACCCTCTAACAATTATCAACAGTGTCTTCAAGTGTTAGTGCCAGACCCCCTCTAGCTAATCTGTAGATGCAACATGAATGGATCTCTTAACAGGAGATGAACCACGTCTTCACATAATATTAGCGTGAAATGAATACATATAAAGACAAATGTCCTGACTGGTCGACTAACTGAGTCCTATTTAGGCAAAGACTAAAATTTAGACATTGATTTACTTTCGTAATATAAACACCCACTAAGAAAGGATTTTTGCCACCTACACCTCTAATGAGTTACCCCATTACCATACCCCAAAATAGAATGACAGTTTGCATGTAACTTTGATATATGAACTAAGAAGTATGAATTTTAATTTTTAGAGTATTAGGGGAAATGAAGAATTACATGCTCGAGAATCTTCTTATTCGACGGGATGAAAGTTTGTATTTATGTAAGACCAGTGTTTTTTCTTTAAACATGAAGAACAGTAATGAATATAATATTGAATAATTGAGCTATATTATCAATAATACATTATATAAGAGCTAAAGTCAAAGGGTAGAACATTTGAGGTATTGTATGAAAAAGCATTATTTGCAAACTAAACATATTTAAAATGGTTTTGTTGTGATAATATTTATACTTACAAAGAGAAAAACAGAATTAACGGAGGGCTGGTAGTAGCATAATGGTGCTATGTTTCGAGTAGTAAGTCCGAGTGGGAGGTTCGAAGATCCCATTTAATAGCAGCAAGGGATTCTATCTCTATCCTCAAGGGTGCAACGTATGTGTAAAATATTCCTATATTTATGTGTCGCAGTCATGACTTTGTATGAATTGTATGAAAACTTAATATCAATTGTATGAATTAAACCTTTATTATCCCAATAGTCATAATTAATGACTCTATAAGCTACTTCATCTACCAATGTTCTTCCACAAGGGAAAGTAGAACTGACCTTGTAACTCGATGAGAGCGAATCCAGATCAAACCATACATATTTGCTGCACATAAATATATAGTTTCTAAGTTTGTGTGCATTAATTTACTCAATATCTGACAATAAAACCAACATCAGATATAAAAATCGGTTAAGGTTTGGGTTTATCTTAATAAGTGAAAATTAACGTTTATTACTTGGACCTAAATACTCGTACGTATATTAACTTATTTAGGTCCAAGTAAGAGCTGATACTGAGTTTTAAGAACATATATAAATATGGGTTGTAAAAGAGCGAGTTTACAATAAATAAATAAATAATTTATTTGCCATTGTACAATTTATTAATAATGATGGTTATAAGTATCAAATTATACAATAGTTTCACTCGATAACCATCGTACACATAACATGCAAATTAAAAACACATTACACATCAATAAAATATATACAATGGAATTATTAAATGAAAAATTTCATAGTCATTAAAATAATTACATTATTCATTAATTAAATATACAATGATAACTGCCAAAAAGATAATTTATTATATTTTTTTAATAACCTTAATTACTTACTAATTCAAAACTCAATATACGTCAAATTAAATGTATGCACCAATGGAACTCAGTTCTGTTTTAACACTCGTATTGTGTTTTAACTATTATTTATGTATCTGTATGGTACTGGTATAGTTTTGCAAGTGAAGTATAGAATAAATAAGGGTAAAAATATTATTAAAAGTTTAGGAATTACAATGTAAATTTATTTTCAATACCCAATTTTTTAGCAAAATAATAAATTTATGTATTATAATTTATATTATAATATATATTTTTTATAAATTTATATTTGATAATTTACTTTATTTCTAAATTTATAATAGTTTTTATTTAAAATCTTTTTAAAAATATTTATGATCATTGCAATGCAGCTATTTTGATACCGTTTGCATTTAGAGACTCTGACAAAGACATGACGAAATAGATGTCTGATGCCCCAATGATTGTTAAAAGGATGAAATGTATCTTGATAAATTTGGCTACTTCTGACGTAAAGGTAAGGCAACGGTAGGATTTTAAGAGCTTCATAGTCAGTCCTGCATGTAATACTACATCTGGAGCTAAGTTACATATAGCTCGAGTGCATTTTACTGCACTAAGATGCACTTAACCATGTCAATGCTATTTCCCGACATATGCTATAAATACGCCACGAGTGCAGTGTTAACGTGTTGTAATTTTTGTTAAGTTATAAATTGCAAAAATTTACAACAAATTGATGTACGACAAATGTAAACAATTTACATAAGTATACAAATATGCAAAACATGAATTAACATAATTTAAGTTTTTCACGAGCTTTGTTTACGTTGAATGGCCACTGATGGTGTTATTCGCTGAAACAGGAAACGAAATATTTAATAAAGGGGCAAAATTTTTTTTTTCTCAAGTTTGTATTTACTCTATTTCTTATTCTTTGAAAGAAAATTAAGACGTATAAGTATCGTAAATATAGTTTGTAAAGGTAATCAGCTTACAATGTTGGGCAGCAAAGGCTATAAAACTGTTACTCGTCTGAATTGAGAACGTTGAGATAGATGTTTGGAGTTACAAGACAGAACAAATAATTACATAAGGAGTGTGAAAGTAGCTCCTGTAACGGACAAGTTAAAAAGTGTCTATAATCTCCTATATAATCAAGATAACATACAATTCCGACCAAGATTGTAGTGGGATCAGGTAATAATGATGTCATTTTCAAGTTAGTCTACTAACTCCGAATGAAAAAATTCAATAACGGTCGTAAATATTGTAAAAGTATTGTACATTATTTAATAAGCGAATTTATCACTTTGTACGTTTATTTCTTCAATATTGTTTTGGGTTTGTTTTCAAATAAACAGCACTCAGACTTTAGATGTAAGCATTGTTAAACTCGAATTGGTGCTCTACAAGTTTCTTTATTTAATTATAAGATCATTCTGCTGTAAATTTTGTAAAAAAAAATAGTATAATAATAATAATTGTTGGAATTTGTATTGATTAGAACTTCGGACCATATCCAGCTATGATTGCCCCAACGAGTTTCCATTTTTTGGTTTTAATTTGTAGTCGATTAACGAATATTATATAATCCAAAAGAGTTTTCCACTATAAACTCACTTTTTATTTTTATTTAATAATGTAAAATTATATAAAGCTAAGTTCGCTTCGCCAACCACACGCTACGATTTAAGCATCTTTGTATTATTATTATAAAATAACGTTTGGTGAATAAGTATTTTTATTGATTAACTGACGAATGTGATTTCCTCTGAGTCTAATGTCATAATTTAGGTGTAGTCAGGAAATGATAACGACGCCAAACAAGTACATAAACAATTACCACTTAAAATTGGTATGTTTGTTTTGAACTTTGCTTTTGCAATCTTAAATCATCCCACAGCGTCACATGTAACATGAAATTATTTAGCAGTAAGTCGTCCTTCCTAAGACCTTTGAATTAATCTGTAGATCTTCTGTGCGTCAACTAACTATCCATAATCACATTTTGTTTTCGATTCAATTATCGAGAATTCGATATCAATGCGCTAAATAGTATTATTAAATTTAATAAATATCCACGTACAGAACCTTTTTAAGAGAATTTATGTGCAATGTTTCTTCAGATGATATTATCTCGTTATATTACTAAAATTGAATAATCACATGGTAGAGCTGCGAATTAGAAAGTGTGCCGTTGCTCAGCCACAAAAGGCCTTGTCTTTCACAGAATATCTACGTAAAATACAAACGGTATTCTAGCGAACACCATGTCTCAGCTATAGACTAATATGCACTAAAACATAAATACGAGTAGATCGGACACACCGGGGAAATAAGGACTCCGGATTACGGAAAGAAATTGCAAGTCATTATTACTGGCGATGAGGAAGCCCATTTTAGTCCTTAGCGGAAAAATGCATCTGCATTAGGTGTTTTTATCAAGGATGAATGTGGATGTCAGTGTCTACAGGAATCTATTACCTTTTCTAATATTATTTACCTTATCTTATTTTATTGATTCTCTGCAAACAAAGAATACATTTAATATTACTTTTATGTTGCCTCTCAATAATTCCTGCATGCTATCATCTTTCGATTCATTCAATTGGATAGCATGCTTTCTTTTGGTATATAATTTTTTTACCTGTGCTGATGCTCTCCTGGTCGATTTCAACCACGACGATAGCTTCTGGTCATTGATAGATAACATAAACTTCGCATAATATTTTGTAGTGCCGAAAACAACACGCAAACACAGAGGCACTTACTTGCCCTCTCCTTCCCTATCCCGATGAAATACATGCGCAATAAGATCGGAGGAAGGTTCAGATGTAGTATCAGGGACACGAGATACTAGGTATACAACACACCGAAACCCGAAAACAAACTATTTTTGATAAACAAATATTGTTTCTTGATTAGGAATAGAACCCTGGACGCAGCAACTAGGTACACCAACTACAACACTATGCGAATATCCTTATTCGTACATATATAAATAGATTAAGTCCCTTTTAGCTAACATATGTAACAAAAGTTCAAAATAAAATCACTGATTCACGCTCTAGTTGTTCGAAGAAGCCTGTGCTCTCTCTCGTGTGTGACGTATTGGCGCAACAAATTCTTATAAAGCTTTCACAAAGGAACGACATATAAAGAAAACCTTTATATTTCGCTGGCTTCCTCCGTTTTTTTATTTACACTGACTAACAATTTCTTTTAGTGAAGATATAATGGATGAAGAAATGTATTCTACTTGAGATAACTGTAAGACTAGTACTAAAACGTTTTCCATTCTTTTATAAAAATAAGGGTGGTTATCGAAAAAACGTTCATACCCTCGAGGAATATGAGCGTAATATAGCAACGTAATGCTCTTGTGTTTCATATGTGTTGCTGTTTTCGGTGTTCAAGGGTGTCACCCTAGACGTATATGCATCTTGAATCTTTGTTGGATATGAATCTAGATACCGTGAAATTCCGTTTTCATTTACCATCAGGTGAAATGTGTGCTCGTTTGTCACCAATAATATTATAATAAAAAACTATTCAGGTATGTTATATGATATTCATGCATACTCTGCGAACGTGATTATTGAAGTTATTACAATCGTTAAAGTCAAATCAGATTTTTTTCTTGGTTTATATTTGATTAATTTATATAATTACCGTAATGAGCCTATTATATATTATCTTACTAATATCGTATAGACGTACAAATATCTGTCTTCTACAGAAGACATACTGAATTACTCTAACTCGGTCTTAATAAGACGGAGTACATAAACTTGGTAAACAAGTTTTATATGCATTAAATACAAAAGCATTTCTTAAAGTCAAGAAAAATTTGACAAGAAAAATGTTAGTGTTTTCAAGTTAAACTAAGATACATGGTATTAAAGAGCAAGTTTAGTTAACAGTATGTTTAGTCATAATAATGAAACCTTATTGTTTACGATTTTTTACCGACTCCAAACCAGTGAATGCTGTGTTCCACAAGGCTGTGTTAGCACACACTCCTACCTTGTTTCTTCTGCATATCAATGATCCTGTATTTATTTATTTTGTTTGTGAGAACGCTCAATTGTTTTTTATGTTTTAAATTTGTTTTTTGTATATGTTAATTTGTCTGTGTATATATAAAACTTAAGTAAATAAGTAAAATATGTATTGTATAATTAATTAACATTAATTATAATAACAAAAGAATTATAATAACGAGTTCAAAGAGCACCGGAGAAGAGGCATTTCTAAAGTAATTCTCAAAATGTTTTCATTTCTAACAACACAAATGTTTGATATTCAGGTTGGGTTCAAAACTTTGCCAGCCTTCGCGTATTTAAGTAGCTGAAGTTTTTATTACGGGACCGTCCACTTAGCTATTTTTTGCATAGAATACTAAACGTCAAACCTGGAAGAAAATCTCGTTAGAAAGATCGACGATAATATCAATGTAGAAAGGCGAAGAAAAATATATATTTTTCTATTACTCAACTTTCATACGTTTGTAACAAATACATTTTTATGCATAGATTAAAATTAATTTTATTTTTTAACTGGAATTTGTTAAAATCAATTATGTAATGATTCTCTTATGTGTTACGTAAGCTATTAAATACAAAGAAAGTATTTATTATTCCTCTGCAAGATTATGTAGCGTGTGTTGAACTTTCACCTCAAGGCATACCTAGAACGCAATAACTTGAGAAAGTTTAAGAGGAGTTACCTACGGTAATGTTTTCGCCGAAATCGATCGAAGGGGAACTTTAAAGCATGCCACACATCTATTAAGTGCAACCATTGAGAATGCCGGTGAACATGTCACCAAGGGCAGCTGTGTTCTTACTTACAAAAAAATGCTGACTGTGACTGTGTTAAACATTCTCGTTAACCATTTCAACTCAATGTTTTTGATAGAAAATGGTACACGACAATATACAGTTGAATAACAGATTGTAAGCTACGACAATAAATTCTACGAATTTATTATTTTAATTATCATACCCATTTCCATTAATCATAAGAATTAGGTTTTTACCTTTTTAATTAGGTAATTACTATTATTACATAATTATAATTTGATCACTTAACTCGACAAGTAAATTCGTGCTTATCTGTTTTACATAATATATAATATTATTATTATCTTGCAACGAACGGGACCCAAGAAATTAACAAACGAGCACACAGTTTAAAATGATAACTGCGATCCACGCAAAACAATAATTTGTAATTGAATGTCGCATAGTCAATAATAAGGAACCTAAATGCCTACTAATTTCAATGCCAAACAAAATATTGTTACTAATACTAATAATTATATTTTCGTTAAAATAATCAATAATATATAATTAACAACAGTGTATTGATAGTTAAATGAAATTTTAACTGAGTACTTATGATGTTTTGGCTAGTTTCAGGAACAGAGACGATAACTGGTTAGGGTAGTTAACTGGTGAGATGCTTATTAAACTTGCGTGTGGTGGTGGAATGAAGCTCTCCGTAAAACGTCGTAATCTCTCTCAAAATATCCTCCAGAAATGATAATTCCATCTTTTGTCTCGCCTCTGCTGTTGCGAACAGCTCTGTCTGAGTAATTGGCTGCTGATGAGTAATTTCACACCCGTTTTTGGTCTGTTCACAATTTTAGGTGTCAAACGATAAACCTAATTTTGTTATCCTTAAAATTGATGGCATTATTATTACTAGCCTACGATATGAGCTTGTTTTTCATTCATCATTATAATCACCTAACGTATACAAATAAAGAAAGCAAACAACGAATACAATTATCAAAAATCAGTAAGTTTGAAGTATTTTATGAAAGAAACCTGTAAAATATTACGCCTGTCAAACTTTAGATCGGCTTGGATTTCACCCGTCAGGATGAAATTCATACCACTTTGAATGAAAATATCAACAAAAGTGATATGGAAATAAAAAGATTGATGTTATTCTGAGGGCCAAGCTTTAGCTTGCATACAACGATACGACAAAAAATACATCTAACTTATTTAGAAGTATATATAACGTTTTTTTGGATATGAATCGTTTAATTAATCTGGCTGTTTTAATTACTGTGAAAAACTAAGTATAGATATTATAATAAAAAACATTTATTGGATTTAAAGTATGGGTAAATCTTGTATATCAGGATGACATCTCAGAAGAGACATCTGGTGGATAGTGGCCGTTCGCAGTGAGATGACTATTACCTATTAGTGGATGATGCATTGACGTGGGAATTGCATTTTGATAAAATATACGAGGGCTAGATAGATAGGCTGTACCAGCTGTAAGGTTGATTCGCAACCCGGAAATCATCTGGGATAATTAGAAGCTATAATTACGCAGAGCAGCCGAATAGGAGCGAGCTTTCAGGATGCGTAAGAAAGCTGTGCAAGGCATTAAGTGCGCTTTATATTATACCACTGCTAACCTAATGTTTAAGTCCCCGCGGATCACGACCTCACGTGCTCTTCCAATTTTTAGCACAGCTGTTGATGTTCGTAATCACCTAAGAAGTTACAGTTAAGGATATATGCGCAAAGAATGTAGGTGATCCTGGGGCACCTCACTAAGTTTAAGAAGGTGGTACATATGAAGACGCAACCGGTTGGTAATTGTCTCTCTGGTTCCATCTCTATCCACCTTCTGCACAGAATCGGCATCAACGTAAAATATTGAACGTTGTATTTTCAAATTAACTTATCGAACAATGTTTGCAACAATGTTTGTTTTAATTTAACTCAACTACAACTTTTTTTACTTTTAAAAAATTCTGACTGTAAAATTAAGTTTGGCCTAAAGACGATTAGCAGTGTGTTTGTGTTCCTTATAACGTCACTAGTACACTGGATAAAGAATTTGGTATTTAAATTAATATAATGTCGTTAAGTGATATTGGACGAGAAGATATGTTGCAATGAATGTGAGAAGAAATATTGAAATCTTTTTAGTGGAATTTTAATAAAATATTTATTGAAAATACTTTATCCACTGATACTTACTGTTAAAAATTTTATGTTTATTTAAATACATCCATTTAATACAAATTATTTAAGAAAAAGTAAGTAATTAATGTAAATGTAATTTACTTAAAATGTAAGAAGAGCTCTTGACGCTTAAAACATTAAGCTTAGCACATTTTTAATGAACACATTTAAGTAATGAAAATAGTATTGAGGTGTAACTTTTGTCAGAAACATGGAAAATAGAAAATAGAAAGTATCTTATTCGCATCTCCATTACCACTTTTTTCAGATTGACGTAAACATATTGAGAATAAGGAGGATTTTTTTTATTGTGTATAAAAAATGTTTGTTTCCTTACCTAATACATGTATTGATGTTGTGGGGGACTAGAATGATTTTTTTTTCTGAAAATATTATAGGTTCCTTCATACCGAGAATACATTGCATGCCCCTAGTATACTGAGTGCTTTCAATCGAATTAGGGTAGTAAAATAAAAAAGAAGTTTTTATATATTGATTGATTGTCTAGACAATGTCAATACATTCTTAAAACAAATTCTCTATCGTTCCAATGAGTAAAGTTCTCCGCTAATATTTTTTTTATTTCTTATGCACGTTTCCTTAGGATGTTTTCCGTCATCACCGAACATAAACTCTGTTAGTGCCAAGGCTACGAAGCTACGAAGCTACGAGGATCAAGGCTTAAAATTCTATAATGATGCAAGTTATACTTTTATATAATAAAGTGTGGAACGATCCCCTTCCGAGATCAACCGACAACATGCTTTAGTTCACCAGATGTAGTTTTGATTGAAACCATGCCTTCTGCCGTGGTATGTAACATTTTGATACGAGCACACCAGTGTACACGTTTATTCGTGTATACATACATACAACAATATATGGAATAGCACAGCTAATAAATTTCACACATCCGCCATCTTACTTTTTGTAAGCAAAAATAATATAGTCTGCGGATGAAGATAATAAAATATAATTCTAAATTGAATGTAGAATGAACAGGCGGGTCACGTTCAATCGTATACGTATTATTTATTCTACAAGTACTCTTAAGAATTCATTTTATTACGAACATGTCACTATGATGTATATTACATCAAAGTGAAGTTATATGTCAATATTAATATTATGAACAAGAATTTTCAAATATTCAAGTCTATCGTTGGAGCCAATTTAACTTACGTTACTAAAGCCGCAACTCAATCTCATTTAGGACAAATTGATTTCACACACGAAATTTCTGGTATTAGTCACAATAGAATGGAATATCCTTTAAAATAATAGAAAGTTTTTGATGTCATACAACATTTAATCTTATCCTTAATATTATTTTGCTAGTTAAAATTGCTATATATCCCGAAGTTGATATGGTTTTATTTTTATTTTGGTGATATTTCCAACACAAACCATTTTAATTATAAATAAAAATGGCTATTAATATGATCACAGTGGCATTAATAACTTACCATGTCTTGTTTGTTATTTGATGTGCTTAGCTTATCTCAGAGTTCTCTCGTCAAATTTACATGCACGAATTTTTATCTACTGTAATTTTATTTCGATCTCTAAAAACACGCAGTGAAATAACGTTCAATGGTATTTTTAGGTGTATGGGAATGGTTATTGACCCTAATGGTTTCTACAGCTGAAAACCCGAGCATATCTCGTTAATACTGCTTCTTTTTCCTACACATGTTTGTTTTATGTCTTGATATCCTAAAGTAGTAATGATAATTTAAAAAAATTCTTACTTTTGAAATATTTTGATTCATAAAATCAATAATTTCAGTTATTCTTTATTCAAAACAATATTTCATAATGATTCATTACGTAAAAATAATTTGAAAAACACCCTTAGTGCCAGACTCACTGTTAATAGCTTTGCGAATTGTTTTTATTATTATATTACGAAAATATTTTGAAATATAGGTACGTACTTGAGAAATATTTTTACTAGTTACGCACAGTTAATCTGTTAACACTTTATGTAAATAACTAAATTATCTAATGACGCATTAGAGAAAGAAACAACAGCAACGAAGAAAATCACGCAATTAAATATATTTCGAAGTGCCTTAACAATGTTTTCAGTTCTGGTAAGTAAGACAAACTAGTGTGCTGAATATTAGGCCCGAGAGAGTATTCCAAACTTTATAGCTTTGAAATAACTTGCATGCGAACAAAGCTTAAGTTAGTGTATAAATTTATAAAAGCACACCTAAAATATGTTTGTGTTTCAGCTTCTATATCTACGCTAAATCAATAATTAGCTTAAAAGGAAAAGGAGGAAACAAAATTACTTTGCTTATCTAAAGAAATGTACTAAATATTACGTTTTATTTTGATTTGTATCAAAAGTAATTTTATTTTAATGGCATCGATTTGTAAATAGACGCTGCTGACACGCTGAGCACATCACAGCATTATTATTTTTATATTTTATTAGTAATTTATTGCAATAATACTTCAAAATACGATACAATGTGTAGCTAAGATAATAGCCGAACTTCTTGTTCATATTTCAATCTTGAATTAGTGCGTTCGACGTTCCAATTCATAACTACATCGCCACTTAAAGCTATATACGATTTTACCTAAATACTTTTCAGATTATTTATTTATTTATTTATTTATTTATTTATATATATTGAACCACCAACATATTTATGTACATCTATTTAATACAAAATAAATATGAGCATTAAGGTTACTAATAACATACAATTCCACTTATAGGCGGTCACAGTATGCATTTAAAATCAATTTAAGTACAATAACTTAAAATAATTAATAAATATGTAACATTTTCTAGGTATACAAATATCAAAAGAAAATTTATAAAATTTAAATTTAGGGAAATAAGATCTTCATTTTATTAGCGGAAGAAATTGTGGTCATATGAATTTTTTCATTGAAAATCGATATTTTGTCATTTAAAATATCAATGGAACAATCTTTAATAATGAATTCCTTGAGCAATCTACAAAGCATAGGCAGTATACAATGATAACCTAAATTGGTTCTGTAAAGCTTTATGCGTCAGTAGCGGAACGGGATTCCGCGACAAACGGGCGGGAACATTAATCAGTATTTGACACAACAGTTCGGGATTATCAGTGATTCCGTTTATAAGTTTATATAAAAACAACATGTCATGTAACTTACGTCTGTCTGTTAGTGAATTCATGTTAAGACGTGAAAGGCTTCACTAGGCTTTCTTAGTCATCTTTGTCTATCTTTGTCATCATCATCACAGCCGAGCTTAGCTTTCGTCCAATGCTAGATATATCAGTAGCATATGAATCTATAAATATAGGTCCAAAATACAAATCAAATGTTTCATATGCTACAACGCATTTTTATGACTCATTTTATGAATTGACAAATGAATTTGACTGATAAATTTTAGTGACAATTTCACTTTAATCCTTTTTCATGAATATTATTTGTTTTAAAATGTAAATCCATACTATCTAGATATTTATACATATTGTTTCTATTTTTATGTATTGAATACCAGCCTTAAATAGCAGCATTCTGCTGTCTTTCGCCTGGTGAGTGCAGATATCCGGAGACTGAGTTCTGAACATTATTTTTATTTTACTCTTAATGATATAAAGTAACAGACACATTGTATTAGGAATATATCGAATGGACAG
This sequence comes from Teinopalpus imperialis, assembly GCA_029286865.1. Lineage (NCBI taxonomy): Eukaryota > Metazoa > Arthropoda > Insecta > Lepidoptera > Papilionidae > Teinopalpus > Teinopalpus imperialis. The sequence goes on along the minus strand of JAGSMU010000022.1, from coordinate 10,738,479 downwards.
TAATAATATATAAAAGTACAGTGTAGTCTAGTATTATCTTCGACTCTTACGTAGCGCAACTCATTACAGAAGAACGTGTTTAAGTTCGCAAATATAGTGATGCATATTTGCGATAATGTATATATATGTATGACATAAAACTGAAAGGAATTACGTCTCTACATTGCCTCTGAGTTACGAGTATATAATGTAGAAACAGTTTAATATGCTATTAAAACCATTTCGTTGACATGATATGTGTTAGAAAATACCGTCTAGATTATACCATAGATTATATCATAGACTTCACTAGTTTTGCCAATATCTTACTGGCGTTGATTTATTATTCAATTATTGCTACATAAATATAAGCTATTTCATTTATATATTTTAATATTTCAATAAGCTATTGGTTATAGCATAAATTTTATTAGGGAGGGCCGTGATGCAGTTTGTGTCTCGATGCGGTATGAATGGGTCCGCTCGACTGGAGAAGGACCACGACCCCTGATATTTTTTTATTAATTCCAGTATAAAAAAGTATCATAAAGCTGCTGTGTTTCATCTGGTGAGTGTAAGAATCCGGAGTTCCTTATTACTGGTGACGAGGCATTACATTTTAGTTCTCAGGGATGAAAACGAATCTGTATTATGATTCCTTATAAAAGATGAATGTGGGTTTCATGGGACGCAGAAATCATTTGACATTTTATAAACTGTGTGCTCATTTGTCGCCCTCAGTATAAAAAAATACTTAATACTTTTGATTTATAGAAGGTCAGGAGGTGACATGGTGTGATGTACCACAGCACCTTTGCAAGGTCTCCCTCCCAGCTTTTTTAGACAAGTTTTTTCCTAAGATTCAATGAACGACTCAAGTTAAGGTTTAACTTCTAATAAACCAAATCGGTCGGTGTTATTTACCATTAGGTGCACTGTACTCGTACAGAGCGTACATCCAGAGTGTAACGTTCAATATCCGTATAAAAATGTTTTGTTTGGATTTTCGAGTCAACAATGTCAACGTCAAATGCACGATTCTGTGAACGCATACATAAAAGCTACATATTAAAACGAGAAATTTTTGTTTGGCAATTCATCGAATTCATTATGATGTGGATGAATGCTACACTTTAATAAGATGTAGCAAGAATGCGTCGATTGTCGATCGGGACTGCTTGTATCTCCAACATATTATGCCAGGGTAAAAAAGCAAATTAGTGCATTAGTGGGTAATGCACTAATTTGAGAACCCCCTTTTTAAATCCCTTTTGAGATAGGTAGAGGAAACAAGTCCCAGTTACTAGTAGTTATATAATATTAATTTATTCGTAGCTACCGCTATTGTATTCTATTCTATTATGTATGTATTTATATATTTTGTATGTATATTTTATTTATATATGTATTATGTATTTAATATCTATATATGTATATATTATTCTTTATTTTTATTTTCTTTTTTCTTTATATTCATTAGTTTATTGCTACACCTATCATACACATATCTCACCACACCTTGGGTTAAATGGTAGAGAATGCCTTTGGCATTAAGTCCGCCCTTTGTGAACTTCTGACTAAGTTAAGGTTAATGCAATAAAGAGTAAATAAATAAATAAATAAAAAACCTCATGCTACTACAGTATCAGTATTCGTGGTTTGTAGAGCTGTCCATGCATCGCAAGGATGTCCTCATTGCCCATACTTATTTCATAAAAAATATTAGTAATGTAATATAAACACAGTTAATTACTTACATATTATAATACTGGTAATAAGTTGAAGGTCCATAAGTCATAGGTTGCCAATTAATAGCATAGCATATTATAATTTAAATTATATGTGCATATAACATACAAACGACCGTAATTATAAAAGATCATTCATTATGCCAACAATTGTTAAACCTTTATCAAATTATGCTCCGTGCTTTGGTACTGGTGAAATATGAAGGGGTAAAATATCAATGTCCCAGGTACGTTATTCCCCTGTGTTCTATTCCCGACGCGTCGAGCGAGTAATCGATTTGTCTGGACCCCGCTGACTTGTGGCTTTCGTGACTGAGCGAACTTTCGCGTTTCAACGATGTTTGCGATAACTAACCTACACATATATTTGTACAGATGTGTATGTAGTTTGGATATGTACATGTGTGTGATGACTGCGTACGTGGTGCAGTGTTTAGAGTACCTGTATGCTGTGCTTCGGGCCCGATTCCCAGCCGACTAGCAATATTTGTATATCACAAATCTTTGGATCTATGTATGCTTCGTGTTTGACACTGTATCTGATCATAATGTACACAAATTACATCGGAGTAGAGAAGGAGGTGACGAGGGAATGCCTCGGTATTTGCACTATAATTTATACAGAACGGTCGATGACATGCAGTAATAACGAGAAGATATCACCGTGATAGAAATCGATCAGGAATACATCACATCTAGGTACCTTTCACACAATCACTTAGGTATCAACGATGTGATAATTTACCATTGTGTGGTGTGTAATAAATAATTATAAAAATAAATTCGAAGACATGTGAAGTCAACTAATCCCCAATAGGATCGCGTGGCAGACGGTATTAGACTTTTTTACTATGACTCTAGTAGTCGAACTGATGTTGGTCATTATAAATTTCCTTTTAAAATGTATTCTTCATTAACTTGAATGATATTGCCGTCTTTAATCCAAGGCTGAAAAGGCTTTTCTTGAGCCTAGGTAATTCAATCCGATACAATCTTAGATAAAACAGCTGCTCATTCAATATCGCTGTTCAAAAGATAGATCTTACTTTGACTTAAAAAAAATCAGAAATCCATAAACATAAATTTACCATGGTTAGATTGATCAAAATAATATTTAAATAAGAAACTACGGAGACAAATCAGCACACCGATCAGCCCATTAAGCGATCCTTACTGCCATATTTATCCTCGATAAAGATTCAAAATGCAAATCCGATGTTACTCCTGAGGACTAAGAATGCCTTGTTATCAGAAATATAAGATAAGGTACATAATTTTTAAAATAGTTTTAAACTATAATTCTATATTAATATTTGAAAATTGCAAGTAAAGAAAATAGAATCCCCTTTTATGCAAAAATAACTAGATTGCCAGGTCTGTGGTAAAGGTAACATATTTTCTAGTAACATTGGCGTTCCCAAGGTAAGGTGCCGTAAATTTTGTTGTATGTATCATTTATATCTGCCTTTACTAAGACCGGAATGTACATATAAAATTGAAAATGTTGTTGCCGAGACTCGATTTTAATGTAGTACATTTATAGTCTTGTATTCTAAAATAAAAACATAAATTATTTTATTTATAAAATTCTAGAGCCACAGGCAAAATTTAAAACAATCGTTTAACAATGAACACCATCCCACATTAATATAAGTGGCAATGATTTATAAGTTAATAGCTAAAACAGTGATTAATCACTGGTAAAGCGTTTTAGCTTATTTTCTTCCTCCATTTGAGTAAATAAAAAATTATAACGTGGACACTTTGACATAAGATCAACAGTAAAAAGTGTAGAACGATCAAATCACATCCGAAACGGTCCTTATTTGTGTTTGTAATAATTCATTAAATAGACATAAAACTATATCCGCAATGACTATCGTGCAATAAGTATGCCTATTTTATCGTCATCTTATAACGATTACGTCAAACAGACATTTTATCTGACGTAATCGTTATAAGATGACGATAACATCTAAATATTTTTTTTTTTGAATATGTAACAAAATAGCAAGCAGCTCCTCTGATAATTATTTTCATCTTTGGAAGTTAATGATAATCATAATCATACCAGAGGAGTCGAAGGTGCGTTGCCAGCCTTTAATTTTCTCATCTGACACCCATTTTATTAATAACAATTAGTATAAGTTTCAAGCCGAATATGTAATTATCGTCTGTATCAATCTACAAATAATTTAGTGTGGTACATAGTAGATATCTTAAAACTATGATAAGCCGCTTACCAGACGGTTTCTGATTTTCAAGATTTGTTTTGTTTTGATCTACAAATATTCGCTTTCAATCTTGCATAATCAATTTAGTAAAGTTAACATTGTGACAAGTTTATCCTTTTTATCTTCTTCAAATAAGTAACTCAAAATACTTACTACTCGTGCTGTGGCAGTTCTTCTCTCTTTTACCAGTGTGCGATAGTCACTCAGAATCTTGCTTTCCGAATGGTAATCTGATCTACGATTGATACAACAGCTTAGTTTACTTCAGTCTGTTAATCCTTTGGTTATTTCGGTGACTTTGTTCTATTATACATATTTTATCATTATTGCTTTTTTGTATGTTTTCGTATTTCACTTCGAATCTGAATTTTTTTTTTTTCACTTTTCGTTTTTCTCCATCAATCTATAAAAACAAAAAAAAATTCTCTTAAAAAAAGGATCATAAATGAAATATAAAATTATGATAAATAGCCTCCGCTCGCTAGCAACAAAGATACAAACGTCAAATATATTACACTTAAATTCTGTGAGTAGCATTTAACTGTAATTAAGTTTCGGTAGATTGGGTTCATTTTATTGAAAATTGAACATTAGTCTTACGCAATGCCCCAGTTTGTAGTCCAACGATCTTCATTAAACTTAATTAATATCAAAATATCGCATAAACGCGTTGTTAAGTAATTCATATTATTTAGTTAAGTAATCTCACGGTGTTTTGAACTCTGTAAGTGTTATAGAATGTTCTGATCATATGCCATATGTACGTTTTAATTAAATATTTCGACTTAACCGAGAAAGTGGCATTTTGTCATGGCATCCCAATTTATTTTGTAATTCAAATCATTAAGAGAAAGATGTTTACTATCTTAGCAGTTCCTTTTTCTCTCGCTCGGCAGTTGTTCTTTTCAATTATTGGTTTAGTATAGGTTTTTTATACATAAAGGTTTGGAAAGTCATAATTGAAAATATAATAATAACAATCTCGTGAGTTAGCAATCATAGAAATAGGATTGTGAGACAAGCAACTTAATAATAGTGTTTAACACCTAACCTGTTACAAAATATTTACGATGTTATAAGAGAGTAAGACCACATTAAATACAGCACTAACAGGAATTTTAAAGCTCTACGAAACATTCTCTAGCAGTAAAATACACCATCTTTAATCAGTAAAAATAACCAAGTAGGTTAACTAAAATTGACAAAAGGCTGCAAGTTTTTGGCAAAAACATTTTAGAATAAGGGTATCTTAGTTAGTTATAACAAACAACTTAATATACCTCTAGATTCTTATGTACAAGGTACGAAATTAAAGATTGTTATTTAATAGTAATTATAAACAATAAATGGATTGTCTCGTCTAGATTGCAACTAAGTTATCGTAGACATCCTGCTACGAGATATTATAGGAAATGGCATGTGGTTCTCCTCAATCATTTCTTGTAATGACTGAGGAGAACCGAAGACACTTTAAATTATAATCAGGCATTATATATAGCTTAGCCCATAAAAGACTTTACGTTTTCGCCTGATTCTATTAACTGATTGTTTAATTAAGGGTGTGCTGTGCCTAATTGAAAGTACCCGTAAGCTTCTGGTTTCTGATAACCTAACCCCAGAATATCCAACCGTATCTTGACAAGGGTGTTGTACTAACTAGACTTCTATGTATTTAATTATTACAAAATCCTCTTTGCAATGTTTGCATAGTGAGCTATCTATAAGATCACCTTTTTCTTTTTCTAAAATTTGTTTTCTTTCATTTGTTGTCCCGTGAATTCTCTTAGAACATTTAAACAGCTGCGAATTGAGTTTTTGAATTTTAGTCTGTACAATATTGATATCTCTACAATATTCACGATTATTAGATATCAAAAAAACCTGTTTTAATTCATTTTTATGACTCATGTTCTAGAATAGACAAAATGCAATGCAAGTCACGCGTACTCAAACATGTAATCATCATCAACTATCACCGTAGACCGGATATCCCATAATCATTGCTTATCTATGTTATGAGGCCCATAAAATTTCCATTGCTTAAACTTTAATAAATTAGGAGTACTTGCTAAAGTCATAAATCCTGGTAAATAAGTTGAATATTATGGATCTAGACAGGCCTTGATGATGATCTCGAAATGAAGTGATGATAAATATGTTACATGATTTTTTTCGAAATAAAAGTCAATAAATTAAAAATTAAATATTTATTTACAGCACACGTGCAGCATAATGATTGTAACATAGGACCTACGTCATAGAAGCAGATAAAATAACATACAAAATAAAAAACAGTTAGAACGAAGAAGAGAATAAATTATATAACAAATGAAAATCAATAATTTCTTACTTAAAAAAAATATATTTTAAACAACAAAAACTGAGTAACTTGCAGAATCATACAATACCAAAGAATGAAAATGTTGATTAGTCAGTGTTTTGTACAAAAAGTGGATCTCACTGAGCGAGACCAGCCAAAGTTCGGGAATGTTATGTTTGCTACGTTTTGTTTTAACCATTTGGGAATGGTTTTAACCTGTTGAATAGTTCACTTATATACATATATTATATATATATATATATATACATATATATTCATAAGTTCCATCTACGATCAGTTGGATAAGTTGAGATAAAAAACCAAAGCAATATAAATTAACAAATATGGAAGGTAAGAATTCAAGTATTTTATATATTTATATTTTTTTCTTATATAGAATTTACTTACTCTCTCTCGCTTTTTATAAATGGTACGCGAGCAAACCGGGGTCGATCGCCAATGCCGGCACCGTTTCGAATACAGTCGGAGCTGGGTGGTGTACCATGCTCAACCACCTCTCTAGGGAGCAGGCTGGCTAGCGGGATATATATATATCGACTGTTACTTAACTTTTTTTGAATCATGGAATTCACTTTAATGTCAGATACTAAGTAATACAATGCACCAACTGCAGCGCTTCGGTTGTTGATGCAGTAGCGTACATATTTGTTTTTGGACCACTTTGACTACCTTTATTGGTATTGGTGAAGCATATTCGCACCGGTGATCATATATGTACCATCTGGTTATCCAGCCTCTTCAATAAAAAAAAAGATAAAAGTGCGATACTCTCGGCATTACTTCTGAGAATCGTTCGGAAATATTGTTATTTGTAACGGGCAATGAAAAAACAGTCTTAAACCATTTACTGTTATTTGTTTATTTCTTTTCTTAGAAAAAATGTTTCTTCAATTAAATTTACCTTAACTAGTTCCTGATAAACAGTATAGTAAGCTTTCAGCCAGACACGCTTTACAAATTTTAGAGAAGTATACTCGTTAAAAGCAATTCATCATTTGGTCCATTAATCAAAAAGTAATCTACCAAAGATAACATCAACATATGATAATAGCATATTGTTATTTTTCAATATGATTTCGGTAAAATTTGCACATTCAAATGCATCTAAATACTTTTAAATAATTTTATATTGTATAACTACTACTATTTAATATAACTAATATTTTGTTATAAAGGAAATAAGATATAATTCCATCACTACAAAATATTATATAGGTGTTACACAAAATCATTTAAATGGTGAAAATAAGAAAGAATATTTCACGTTTTATTCAAACACTGTTATTATTTGAATATATTTAACTAAATAACAATGTATTTAGAAGAAAATTTTGCTTTCTTACTAAGAAAACTTTTTATTTTACTTTCCACCAAACCTCTGTGCAAAATGTTTACGGTCAATTAAATGTGATAAATCGGAATAAAAGAAAGTACGCTCAAAGGAATTTTTCGCCTTTAAGCAAAGTTTTATTTACTTGAAGTAAAATAAGCTTCCTGTTAAGTAGAAAAAGTTAAATAAAAAAAAGGAAATAAATTTAAAATAACAAAAGTATAAACGTGTATCATAGTTAAAGATACTTCTCTAATACTTTCAATGATGATAATGAATCGGATATAGAGGTTCTTCATAAATTAGCCCTGGTATACTTAAAATGCTGTCAGAATCATTATTAATGAAATATTTACTATGGAAAAAATATGCATTAAGCTTATTGTAATGTCATTATAACGACCATTATTTAAGCATTTAATGTTTATCGATCAATAACAATTTATCAAAAAATTTGAAATTTAATTTGAAATTCTTTAATGTTATTTTTTAGTTTGTTGATGGATATAAATCAAAACTAAGAGCTTGACAATAATTCCTAAACATCTTAATTTACTCCTCTCGACTATGCCATGAGTGGGCTATCACGTATTATACTTAATAAGACATTCCATTAGTGACTAAATGCTGGAAAATAAAATTTTCTACGTCGTAAAGGGAAAATAAATTACAATCTTGATGCTTCGTTTCGATGCTTATTTCCGGCAAAGGTTTCTTTCGATTCAACGTTACAAAAAACATCGAAAACATTTGCTTATGAAAGAAGTATATTTGTAACAACTTGTCGTTTAGTCTATTATCGTTTGTAACAAATGACATATTTAACTAGGCATTTTCAGTGTACACTTCAGTAATTTGTTTTTTGATTAATGGTTAAAATGATAAAGCGCCTTAGTAACAGTGACAGATGGGACCTTGTTTATTCGAAAGTTTATTTTGACTAGACTGTTGAAATGTTTCTTTTAACAAAATATGTAAGGGAATAGAATGGAATAATTTTATTTAAATCAGATTAATTAGTGTTTAGACTAAAACCTATCGTAACTCGACTTATCCATATATTATTCACTTAAGTATGAGTAATGTAACAATTACTTTAATAAAACAGACTGAAAAGGAAAACGGAAAAAACTCTCAAAATGGAAATGTCTCTCATAGCCTTCAATGTTGTGACTATATTTTTTGGGTCTGAACTGGACATCGGTTTACTAACACCGGTTAGATTTAACCTATCATAGTAAATAAATTCTAATAAAATTCTAAATAAGTTTTATTTTATTTGACCAAATCGTATTTATTAGAAATTAAAAAAGTTATGAAACATTAATGCTTTATATGTCTGAGGAAAAAAATTATTTTAATACAGCTGGTGATGATTTTAGGTAAGAATAAACTCTGGAACTTTTTTTTAATATATTAGTTATTGGGCTGATGTTTAGACTAGTTTCGGCACAGTGCTCGAAGCCCTTTATTTACAGCATTAAAGTAAAACTATTATTAATTAAGATAAAGTTCCGGGTGTAGATTAAATTTTCGGAAATTTCGTTTAAGAATCTTTTTAATTTCTTTAACATTATTATTTTATTCATTTAGCCGTTTCTACTCTAATATCTGAAACCACTAAACAAATTTGTCCAGAATCACCAATAGCTGGCTGAGCTAGTAGTTAAATATGAATCTTGCAGATTTTCTTTTAAGGAATTCTTATTTATTGTAGCATAAAGAAAATAAAAAATAACAAAAAGGGGTTGAAACCGCGCTCCAAAGATTTATCACATTTATGGTAATATTTTAATAAACGTTATCTATTAAGGCGTTATACATTTCTTGCCTTTGACTAGGCAAAATAATATAAAAAAGCTCTTTTATGACTTAAATTAAATAATTGTAATAACGGATTATTATTCTAAAGACGTCAAGGTTACAATAATATCGTCAATTGTAAAATAGATTTCTGCATTACTTGACACACTCAGATTTACAAAAGAATGTGTTGAAGAAACATTGGTGTCAGCTGAGAATCGAAACTTGGTTATCGCCATTCAAAACCGCGGGTATGAATATTCATCTGATATAGATATTAAAGCAATGCCTTATAACTATATTAATGTCATACTATTACATTGTCTTTTTATTATATAATATGCCAGATTATGTAATAAGTATATATGTCAAATATGTATAGACTACATCAGTAAATACAAACGTAGAGAATTTACATGTGCTTTACATGTGTAAAGTATGCGTAGTAGTTTTAAAGGAAATGTGGAGGGAGTGTTTGTTATAATTAAGCTACGTTCCTCTGTGTTTCCCTCTCTCTGGATTCTCCTCATTTCTTTTTCAACGCTGGTTTTTTCAAAGATATTCTGATATTGTTTTGTCATTTTTATATATTTTCCCAATTAATTCTCCCATGAGCGTTATTAGATCATGGCGCCTTAGCTGACCTACAAGTGATGAGTTGATCTGTTTGCGGCGTCGCCTGCGTCGTTCAGGGGCAGTTGTGCGTGCTATGTAGATGTAAGTTAACTTATCATAATCTTATTTTGGTTTGTTTAATTGTGTTAAATTCTTAAATTTGTATTCATTTATTCTGTCTTAACTCAACTTTAATACTTTTATAATATTGTTTTCTTTAGTTTCTTATTACTTTTTACTAGAATAACGATGCTATATATATTATTGATGTATATATATTATGTAGCTGTTGGTTATTCCAAATAAAAAAAAGTGTTGATTTATATCAGATTCTATAATCTATCCTGACTATCGCAAGTGACATTTATACGTTGTATATTTTGCTGTTTGCAGTATATGCAATTAACGCTTAGCTTTCAGTTTATAAAGTCCATTTAAATGCATAGAATTTTAAAGTATAATTCTCTTTTCTTTTTGTTAGAATACTTGTCAATTTTTAAACGTATTATTATAATAGACAACACTAAGTAACAATTGAAGCATTCTTACATTCGTGAATATATTTCATTCTAAAATGATATTTAATAATAATAATAACCAACAGTAACAGGAGACCAAAATAAAGGTAAATGGTTCAATCTTCTGCTTCTCATAATTAAACATAAAGATATGTATATAAAAATATGTTTTCATGACCGTTGCTTATGTTTAATACCTACAATAAATATTTTGAACTTCAGTTATTGCTAGTTCGCGAATTGATGTTGATATTTACAATAATATACTCAGAGCACGTAATATATTAATTAGTTTAATAACTGTCCCTTCTACTTTCTGTAATATTATTCCTAATGTGCAATACACGTAGTTAAAATATTTACATGCACAGGATGTGCGAAATCAAGTACGCAAACCAGTTAAAATAAAGGCTAAGTTTGAGCGGTTCGTAGCCAGTAATTAGATCTCAACCTCTTTCACGCTACAAACCAAACACTGTATTATATTCTATTAAAGCTACAGCTGGTATTAGCTGGGGCTAGCGTGTATGTGAATGGTCCGGTGGTCAATTACCACCTACTTACTTTGATATCTTCTGGCTGCTGCCAGAGGCTGATATCATCTGGTTTGAACCAGAAGTTGTTACTGGTTGTAACGGGTTACAGAGTTAAACTTTTTTTTATTGTTAAAGTATGTATAGAATTGTGAAATACTGTTAAAGACGTCCGTGTCTAATTAACTCATTTCGACTACAGTCAGATTGTGTAACGTTATACGTTCGTATAACGTTTATATTTATATATATACGTGAAATTGGACCTAGTCAACAGCAAAAATAACTTTTTTTTTTTTAAGAAAAAGAAAGTTAGTCAATGTTAGCTTTTAAATATCGGGTTCGCGACAATAGTTTAATAGTGGATTTGAACCTACGACCTTAATTTTCACAGACTGTACTATAAACCATTAAGCTACTGGAGCTACATGAAAATAATGTGCACCTACGACTTTGAAATATATTACATTAATGTAAAACGTATACAGCCTTACATATAGAGCCATATGTTTAATGATGTTCCTGCACAAAGTTTCAAAGTGAACCCATTTCTCAATAGGTCTAAAGCAAATACCGTAAGAATTAATTAAATGATACTCATAAATTAGGCAACAGCATGGTCGTTCGAAATATCGATATTTATTAAGTTGTAATAGAGTTCCTTTAAGCTACAAATTTGCTCAGTGCGTAACGCTTATGTTTAATATTCATTGAGACAAGCACCGAAACAAGCAACAAGAGACCCAATATACTAAAACTTAATTATGCTTAAATAAATTATAGCAAGAACTAAAATAACTCGGTTTCTCGCATAGTTTTGGTCGTAGCCAGCTCGAGGTTATTCATGATATTTTCATCTTAATGTTTATTATTAATTAAAAATAAGTTTGTTTTTAATTATTTATTTGACAGTAATAGAGCTACACTGCAATTTGTTTCTAGTTGCAGAATGAACGAGTCAGCTCAACGGCGGTAGGACCACGCCCTCACAGAATACTAGCGTAAAATAACTATAAGTATTTTACGCTAGTTAATAATAATATTATTAACTAGCGTAAAATAACTATAAGTATTTTACGCTAGTTAATAATAATATTATTAACTAGCGTAAAATAACTATAAGTATTTTACGCTAGTTAATAATAATATTATTAACTAGCGTAAAATAACTATAAGTATTTTACGCTAGTTAATAATAATATTATTAACTAGCGTAAAATAACTATAAGTATTTTACGCTAGTTAATAATAATATTATTAACTAGCGTAAAATAGCAACACAATGCTGCTGTGTTTCGTCTGGTGAGTGCAGGGATCCGGAGACGTTTGTTACTGGTGACGAGGCATTCCACAACAGTCCTCAAGGGTGATTGGTTTATATCTTATACAAAACTATTCATTTGCTAGGTTTGAGCAAATCGTTTTCAATAAGAACACAGTCTACACTTTTTACAACATAATTAAGATTTTATAGGCTAGCCAGGAAACAAAAACATAAAATTGTTTTACTTTATCGGTTAACTTCCGGTACAGAATGTAAAAGGAGTAGTTAAAATAGTAATAAGGAAATTCTAATAACATCTACCAAGAAAAGTAAAGTAACAGTCTTTATAAAAAATTCACACTTCTGGACATAGGCCTCCTTCGTAGAGACGGTATTAGAGCCGTCTCGCGGATCCAAACCTGATTGGCGAACTTCACATAACTTGATATATATTTCTTGATTTATATTATATGTATATATATATGCCATTTATTCATAGTGGTAGCCACACTGCAATTTGCATCTAGCTACAGAATGAATAGGTCAGTTCGACCGGGGCAGGAGCTCACAGAAAACTAGCGTAAAATAACTATAAGTATTTTACGCTAGTTAATAATAACTGACAAGACGAAATACAGCAGCATTATGCTGCTGTGTTTCGTCTTGTGAGTTCAGGGATCCGGATACGTAGATTACTGGTACGAGGCATTGTATCAGTCTTCAAGGATGACAACACATCTGCATTATGATTCCTTGTCAAGGATGAATGTAGATATCATGGGTCGCAGGAATCACTTACCATCAGGTTAACTGTGTGCTCGTTTGTTACTCTCAATGATGTAAAAAATATAGGACTAGGTATATTTATATATATACCTAGTCTATCCATAAGTTCTGTTACAAATGAAAATGCATTTTTTTTAATGAAGTAATGTAATATTATTAAAATGTATACCTATATATTTATTAGTCAGTCAGCAAAAAATAAAAAAAAAATCTATTCGAAATGGCCACCTTTGGCTTTAATCTGTTTGTCCACGAATCTATGGATTTACGCACTGTTTCCAAGGGAAATTTCGCCACTGCTTGCTTCAAAGATTTTTTAAGAGACTCAATGTTGCCGTGTCGTTTAGAGAAGGAAATTTGAAGTCCAAAGGGTTGAGGTCTGGGCTAGATGAGGGTAGTCTGGGCAGTCTTCAGCTCTTATAAAGTCTGGAACGTTGGTTTCAAGCCAGGCTTGGGTAGTTCGTGCCTTGTGACCTGGTGCAGAGTCCTGCTGGAAAGTCCACACTATATTTTTCAAAAGTGCATTGCTGGGAGTTTTCACAACATGATCCAAGACTGTATCTTGATACACTTTGGCTGAATTTTTCACTCTTTTTTCATAAAAATGTAGTTTTGTGACTCCTTGATAATACACGCCCCACGAAACCATTACTGACGCAGGATGATGACCACGTTGTACCTTTCAGGCCACTTGATAAGCTTCTTTAGAACTGTGAGCACTTTGTCATTTTGCTTATTGCAGTGTTCTTCAATCGTGAAAATTTTTCATCGGTAAAGAGATTATTTCTGTGCCTTTCACCTGCGTATCGCGACAGAAGGCGTTTTGATCGATCCACTCTCTTTAATTGTAAAGATTGATTTAGGGCATGTCCTGTATATCGACAATAAGCACCGAGCTTCAGGTCTTGTTTTATAATACGCGATAGAGTCCTAGCAGGAATCTTCATTTCTCGCGATAAGATTTTTTGCTTCCTTATGGGGTTTCGACGAATTCTGGGTTCAACAGCATTAACAGCCTTTCTAACACTTCTAATTTTGTAACAGCACGCGGCCGCCCCAATCTTTTCTGGTCTTCGACAGTGAAAGTGTTGTTGTATCTGTTGATAGTACGATAAAAGAACATATGGCTGATCCCAAGCTTTTGAAGTGTCTGGAATACGGCTCCATACCCACTTTGTGCAAGGCGATCACTGCACGCCTTTGTTTAACACCCCATTCCATATTGTAATTTGATAATGAACACGAAAAAATATGTGAAATAATGCAAAATCGAAAGAAAACTTATATACGTGTTCCAAATTCAAAACAATTAAAAAGATGAAAAAGAAAAGTTTTTATGTAACAGTATTTATGGCCAGACTAGTTATATATATATATATATATATATATATATATATATATATATATATATATACATATATAGGTAATACATATATATACATATATAGGTAATACATATATATACATATATAGGTAATACATATATATACATATATAGGTAATACATATATATACATATATAGGTAATACATATATATACATATATAGGTAATACATATATATACATATATAGGTAATACATATATATACATATATAGGTAATACATATATATACATATATAGGTAATACATATATATACATATATAGGTAATACATATATATACATATATAGGTAATACATATATATACATATATAGGTAATACATATATATACATATATAGGTAATACATATATATACATATATAGGTAATACATATATATACATATATAGGTAATACATATATATACATATATAGGTAATACATATATATACATATATAGGTAATACATATATATACATATATAGGTAATACATATATATAAATATATATACAATAACCTAAATGCAAGAATAAATAACTAAAAAAATTTTTCCTTCACCGCCTAGCGCGTGGTACATCAGCACTTAAAATTGGAATTAACAATTTCATTGGTTCCGGCACCGGCAAACGAACTCGGCTTGCTCGTGTACCGTGAAATTGAAAGCGAGCGCTTAGTCTAAGCTACCACGTAGCTGTCAGCCACCATACACTGGGAAATTTGAATTTCAACTCAGATTGGATGTAGAACAGTTAACTGATGATTATAATCATCTTATGATAACCATCTGGCTAGTTTCGACTTCAGTAACATATTGTCGAAACCTTGGAGCCACGACTAACTGTAGTGTATGACATAAGTATTACACTAAAATGGTTCATGAAATTACGATGACATCGTATAAAGCGGATATTAAAAGTTCTACAACAATTAAATCATGCTAATATTATCATCAAAGAGAGTCACTATTTCTATTTTTTCAGTTATTACATTAACTTTATCTTGTCAACTATCATATTACAATTTTTACTTTTTTGTTTTTGTATGTTTTTTGTGTTATTTATTGTTTTCGTTATTTTTATTACTTTGTTTTCATTACTTTATTACAGTTTATAAAATGAACAAGAGAAGTCGCGGTGACTTCTCTTGTGTAGGCTTCACGAAAGATCAGGGTTGTGATCCTTTTCTTTATTTGACGCACAGCAAGTTTCATAGGTCTTTCATTTCCTTTCATTTTTTTGTTTTTCTTTTTTGATTAGGTAAAAATATTATACCTAATCAAAAAAGAAAAAAAAAAGAAAAATATTGCCTAAAAGGAGTAAATGAATATTATTATCATTATAACATAATACACGTGACACAAGTAAAACCTCTGTAGCGATCTAAGCCTCGTTTCATAAGTATATAGCATTACGGAGTGTAAGAGCAAAGAGAGAGACAGAGAAATAGAGGAAAAGGAGAATAGAAACTGGGCCAGCCAATCATAAATAACATTTCTTTTTTTTTCGGTACCGATTTTTCGCCAGTTTAACATCATAAACGTTTCATTACACGTAACTGATAGAAACATTGCACTTAAATTCGATCTTGAAATTTTACTCTTAATTAAATGATTATTTACTGAACTAGATCAGCGACTAGAAGGTAAAACTTTACCGCACGCCTTTTTAATTAGAAAACAATTTGTACTACATTAGAAACTAGACTCGGCCAGAATATGTTTAACTTTATAGATACATTCTGATTTACTTACTAAAGACAAGTATGAACGACATGTACAACCAAGCTTCCGTCACGTTACCATGTAAACATATAAGGTTTTGTAGGCTACATTAAAATTAAAATTGTATGCTTAAATTAAAATGATATTAAGTTTAAAAGCCAGGTAAAGTCTGGTGAGTGAAAGAAACCGAATACGCAAGACCTGGTATAGGGTAGTACATCTTGTATGTGAGTCTACATGCTGCAGATATTGTTGAGCATCAGGATGACTAAGAAAAGGTTGACAAACGAACTATTGTCAACCTAACTATAATAAAAAAATAAGTTCGTGTATTCTTGAAGTAGAAGAGTGTACTATGTGTGCAAATATTTTTAGTCACGAAGTTGTATTGTTAATTATAGATAGCATTTTTTTGACCTTGGAAAAAAACAACGAGTTAATTAAGAAATAAAAATCTTTGGTTATATTTTGACCTATGAAATTGCCGTTTTTCAGTATTGGCCATTTCAAACCAAAAAAAGTTTTGATTGACTGTGATGTCTTAATTCAAATTAATTTTGTTTTAAAAACATGACATTCTTTTTACAAAGTCAGTCTTTTGTTTATTGATTAGATTTGTATTTTTATTACGTTTGAACATTTTTCGTCATAGTGGATACTTTAAAAAATCGTGTAATTATGGAATATGAGTTCCGTCGTGGCATCAACTCGGCACAAACGGCACGTACATCAACAACGTTTACGGAGAGAACTTTACAAACGAATGCACAACCCGTTATTGATTTGCCCGGTTCGGTTCTGAAAATTTTTAATTTGAAAAATGTACCTCGTGGTCTTCCGGACACTTTGGTCAACAATGATGAATTAAAGGCGATTGTGGAAGCTGATGATACTCAATCTACAGCCGAGCTAGCAGCAGGTTTGATGTTAACACCAAAACAATAATGGTCCATTTGCGACAAATTCGCAAGGTAAAAAAGCATGATAGATGGGTGCCCTACGAACTTAACGATCGCCAGCGCAACGTAGGCGTTGAGTCCTGCCTCGCGCTGTTCAACAATCAATGACAAGAAAGAATTTTGAACCGAATTTTTACGTGCGTCGAAAAGTGGATTTTGTGCGACAATCGAAAGCGCTCAGCAAGTTGGTTAGATCCTGGTTCAGCAACAAAGCCTAAACGAAACGAAAAATGACCTCTTGAAAGTTGGTGGTCACTATTTGGTGGTCTAGTGCCGGTGTGATCACAGTGTGTCATCACAGTGTTTTACGAAACGGCATGAGCATTACTGCAGATGTGTATTGTGAAGAACTGAAGACAATGATGGAGAAGCTCGCACATCTGCAACTAGCTTTGATCAATAGGTCGTCCCCGCTGCTCGTACACGACAACGTGCGACCCCATACTGCACAACAGACAGTCTCCAAGCTGCAAGAGTTGGGGTTGGAAGATTTCCCTCATCCACTGTACTCACCTGACCTTTCACCCACCGACTGTAATTTTTTCCAAAATTTGGACAACTTTTTAGGGGGAAAAAAATTCTATTCCCGAGAGGCAGTACAAAATGCCTTTGAAGAGTTTGTTGCTTCGGTCCAGCTGATTTTCACATGAAGGGCATCAATAAACTACCACTACGTTGGCAGAGATGCATCGATTACATGGGTGATTACTTTGAATACCAGAAATAAAAAAGTTTGAAAATAATTAACTTATTTCGTACAAAACGGCAATTTCATAGGCAAAGATCCATTATTAGCAAGTTTACTATCAAGCTTTGTTACAAAATTTTGGCAATAAGAATTTTATGTATAGTTCCGATATCAAATACAATAACAAATAGCAACGTACAATTATATTATAAATTGTTCCACTGATGGTAAAAACAAAAATTATGAACAGTTGGAGCCGATATGCTCGAAGAGTCATGATGGTAAAGCATTATCACTATAGAGGATTTAGATGGAAATTCAAATTACTACTAAATAGACATACAGTTTATGTCACTCACCATAAAAGCAGTGCTAACAAAAATTCTTAGCAGCCGGATTTTGGTGTGATGGTAAGCAACATATAACTTTTAATCGTAAGATAAGGGTTTCCAGATGCGGTGTTTCTGTTGCTATTTAACGATTGTATTCTGTGCAGGTGTAGTTCTCTCCTGATCAAGCCTTTTCATGCTGTAGACACATTGCAACGTGGCTCCATCACTGCAAATTAAAATATTATTTAATAAAATATTACTTATACTCGTATACAATGCATGATGTGATTTAAATTGTGACAGTGATCACTTACCATCGGGTGAACTGTATGAATCTTACCTCTGATATTATTTTATATTATTTTCGCATGTAAAATTCATGTTGCCTATGAGATCCAGAATATATTTGAAAGACATGAAAAAGTCCACCATTCCGCAGCGGAGTCATTGGTGAGCTTTGATATGGGATTTACATACATTTATAAATAAGCTGTTTCTTGGCTATTATAGTAAATTATTTATTATTCCATAAAATGGAATGGCTTCATTAAAAATGGCTTAATTTCATGACAATCTCATTGTAATTTATGATAGATTCTTTGTGGCTAATGGGCACTGTTCGCCCGAATGCTTTTACAGCTTCACTGGATTGAAAGGTGGCCCCAGCGCTTAGAGCACTCACACAACACAAGACCTTTATTTACGGTTTACCAGCACAGGGGTTTCCGGGAGGGCCAAATGGGCCGAGTTCAGTTGCTTCTGACGGATTTACTTCAAATAGTTGTTAATATATACTTGACTATCCATTGCTAACGAAATCATATCGTGATCTAAAAATGTACAGCGCCATCTAGTTGAAATTTAGAAAATGTAACGTTTTTTTATATTTTTGTATAAAACTAATGGAGTGTCTCATCTTGTCAAAAGTGGGGATTCCGGTTCCCTATACACGAGTGTTAGCGAATGTTATCGTAAAACATACAAATATTGGGAACGACTGCTAGAGAAATTGCACACCAATTATGTAAAACTGTTACATAATTATGAAGCTTCTAAACAAAACTGAGAATTGACTAAGTTAATTGTTGTTAAGTTTACCAACTTATTGCATTTATAAAATTTCTCTATAATTGCTTTTATAATCCTATTCAATCAGTGAACACCTTATAGGACATTTTATAGCGTAATCAGCTTTAGTTTAATGACGTGTTTGTTATCGGCTTAGTAGTTGCGAGTTAAAATATGTGCCGCTGTCATGAGCTTACTAGACTTAGTAGACATTTCTCGCTTCATTTAGTATTGTGTTGGATAAGTGAGCGAAAATATTTTAACGTTTAATAAGCTTAATAAGTTTAATAAGTCTTATACGTTGAGTAAGCTTTATTCTTTTAATAAGTCTACAAGACTTAGCCATTCTCTTGTCAATTTTTATAAAAGAAAATTTTATAAATGAAAAAAGTGCTATATAAATTAGAAAATACGAAACAGAAATAAAGATCCAACATCAAAGAACTATAAATTGAATATGTATTTCGTTCACATAAATCATGCGAGTAAGAGATGAACAGATGCTGGAACTCATTACTGAACATAAGTATTTCGACTGTTGCCACGAACCTCCACAATCCTAAAGTACCTGCATCTTGCTACAAATTGTCTGGTACTGCGGTAGTTATTGCCATGATAATTGCGGTTGACGCAATTGATTAACTTGAAAATTTCTAATCATTTCATCATTTCCTTTTATATTGAATAAATTGAGTGGAACTCTAATGAAGAAAGCCCTTATATGGTTTTTATTAATTGCATTGAGAGTAATAAACAAGCACACAGTTAAGCTGATGGCAAGTAATTTTTGTGGTCCATGACATCTACATTCATTCTTGACAAGGAATCATAATACAAATGCGTTGTCATCCATGAGGATTAAGATGGAATACCTCGTCACTAGTAATAAAGGTCTCCGGATCCCTACACCCACCAGAAGAAACACAGCAGCATTATGCTGCTATTTCACTCTGGTATTCTGTGAGGGCGTGGTCCTTCTCCGGTCGAGCTGACCCAGTCATTATACAGCTGTAAACAAACTGCAGTGTATATATATACCACTTTGAAATTTTATATATTTACTTGAAATGTTATCATAGTCTCTGGTATTTTAACACGTATGATAAGTAGAACTATAATAGCAAAACAATATATGTCGATAATAGGTAAATTATTTAGGGTAGTGGAAAAGAAATGGTTTTCTTAACATATTAATCTATTTACATATTATATGACAAAACAAAAGTTCATCTCAGTAGTTGCGAGTTAAAACACGTTCTACTGCGATGAAGTGTGCTACGTGTGAAACGAAGTTAATATGAAACTAGACTCGGCTCGTTTTATTTATTACTATTGTCCTCTTAACGCAATTTGTCTATCTACCCGTCAAAGTAAAAGATGATATCAAAATGTTCAGAATAAATATTGTTTATTATTCGTAAGAATACATATTTTATTAATTTATTACAAATATATTTTCTAAATGAAACAGAAATGAATTTATATTATATTACATTTTAATTGGATTGACAAAGACTTTACCAAACAGTAATGTGTAAATTTTCTGGCATTGTCATTATTAACAATACAATGATGTCGATTGAAACAAATTCTCTAAGCTTGGGAGTAGAATGAAAACGGATAATTTATAGACTCGTAACTTATTAATTTATGAAATATTAATAAATTAATTGACTTAAACAAATCTTACGAAGATTTAAACCAAAAACGCTGTATTGGAAAAAAATATATAGAAAGCATGAAATGTATATTTTAAAGCAAATTATTTTCATGAAAAAGTTCAAAGGGAAATTATCGGTAGCATTCACCAACACAAAACATCCATCAAATACGAAAAATAAAATGAGAGATAAAACAAAGGCTTCGAATAATTTGGACCATGATAAATATTTTGTTTTTTGTAGGTAAGCCTAATAAATCTCTGATATTAATTTCAGCTTTTTTTAAATGATTTGTCCCGCAAGTGTACTTTCAAACTTCACTTCAAACTTTATTACACTTAGAAATAAAAACTATCTATTGTACTTTGGTATATTGAGAATCGCTGCCATACATAATACCTAAAAATATGAAAAATATAAATTTAGTTGACACTTTGTATTGTCACTGATTCTTTTCACCTTAATTTTTCATGCATATTTTAGTAGATTGGTCGAAGTAGAGGGCAGTTCATCTGCACTTCCTGGGACCATAGTTTGGAATTTAAGAGCTAAGTATATTAGTTAGCATAATTCGACCGGTAATATTGTACGACGCTGATTGCTGGGCATCAAGGCTATTATTAAAAAAAATGAATAGAAGGACATGAGGTACTGCCCCGACCACGTTAGAACCTGTATTTTTTGTTATTACATTGAGAGTAACAAACGAGTACACATTCAACCTTGACAAGTAATCATAATGCAGATGCGGTGTTACCCTTGGGGACTGAGATGAAATGTCCCGTCATCAGTAATAAAGGTCTCCGAATTCCTTCACTCACCAGACGAAACACAGTGTGTGAGCGCGTGGTCCTAACCTTGTCGAACTGAACCATTAATTCTGCAGCTAGCACAAAATTCAGTGTAGCTTGACCACTGTCACAAATTAAGTCACCACCGTTAAGCTAATTATGTTGATATTAGCAAAAGTAATAGGGCCACGCTGCAGTTTGTTTCTACCTGCGGCATGAATGATTCCTCTCGACCAGTAAAAGTCCATGCCCTCATAGAATCCCAGTGTAAAATAACAACATAGACAGCGCTGCGTGTTTTGTGTCGTATGGTGAATCCTGAGACCATAATTATTGGTGCCGAGGAATTTTATCTTGGTCCTCAGAGATGATGAGATGATTTTCCTTTTAAATTTTTAGTTTCTTGGAGTAATAAAGTAATACAAAACTTACCTTTATTGTGATAAGCTTCTAACTTTATATGCTGCCTTAAATTTTTATTTATGTGCGTTCTAGTTTAAAGGTACAAAGTTTGGAACAGACTTTTGAGTCTAATGTTAAACACACTAGTCCTCATATGTGCATAGTCTTACCATGTACATGTACTTAATATATAAACTGAAAGCATTTTTAACAAACTTTGTTAAATACTTATTTAACTGAATTATTTTCGTCTGTGTTATTTTCTAGAATATCATTTAAAATTGTGCTCGTATACGTGTTATTGTGAATTTTTAGATTATAATTGAATCAAAAATTATGTAAAAAAATATTATTTAATTAAATTGGCACAACAGCGGGCCAAGTGTTATTAAACTATTTATAGAGCAATCTGTGGAGGAAATCACTCATAAATTGCAGAGAAGTCCATTACGACTAATGTTACGTAATTTAGTTAGGTTATATTAATGTTACACAATTAAATATTTAACAGTACGAAATGTACGATTGATATGTTATTTGAAGTTAAGTTTTATTTAATCCGTTCAAATCACCACAGAATATACTTAATAAAGAATTATATTAATTGTGTACCAAATATAAATATATAGTTAAAATATAATAAATATATATTAATGAGAAGAATCAAAAATCAAGACTACTTTTAGCAATTATTTTTAATTTTTAAGAAATTTTATAACCGTCTTATTAAAATTTAAATAATTATTTAGTTCATTTTAATTAATTTTTAGCTTATTAATTAATATAAGGGTAAAACCGTCACATTGGTTTTGATTGTATTTTGATTAAACTCTTTTACATTCATGACAATTTACAATTCGAAGAAAATCATCCCCGTTTTATTTTCCAGGCTAATGTAGAGGTCTAAGTTTTAAGCTTTATTCAAAAATTATTATAAAATACAACTCATATCGTAAAACAAAATGAAAATTCATTATCCTATTAAAAAAAGGAATTCTTTACTTAATGTAACCCACAGTTACCCTCTTCTAGAGAGGTTCTTACAACATCCGGAACACGGCTCTTATGCGGTACAGTGGATATCACGTGTTCCAATGTATGATTTCTTATTATTCAAACTTACTTGTTTCTTAATGATACTTTTATTTACTGCCAACTATTACAAACACCTACCAATAATAATGTTAACATCGAGATCATTATTAACTTTTATTTTATTAGTGTTGTATAGTTTTATATTTATTAGTGAGAATTTAAAATATCTTATGCTGTACTATATAATCATAAAATAATCTATGATATAACACATAATACTCAATTACCGACACAAAAGAGCACATAAAAGAATACTGGTCTCTTTTTTAATAATAAAAATATATCACACAGAGCTTCCAGGGTTTTCTTTCAAAAATCAAATATTTGGACATAAATTTGTATTATTATTTAAATCAATTAGGAAATTTAACATTCTTAATTTGTAATTATTGTTATTAAATCTCATTGTTAGTTTGTACACCTATAATTTAAAAAAAATAATAATAATTAAAATTAAAATAAAAACTTTAATTAAATTTAAATAATAATATGTAGCTCAATTGTTCATTATAAATTGAACATGTGGTTACAGAAAATTAGGAACGAGATACGAGACAAAGCTACAGAATAATTCAAATGTCTAGTGAAGTACGACTAACTACGGTTAAATAATTCAGAGAGAGATTACGTCACATCAGACGTTACGAGATGCTCTAAATTACGAAGGAAACACCAAAGTGTAAAACAAGTACACATTTACATTCTAAAATTAAGTTTTCTACGTCATACAGCCACGTTGCAGCTAAATACTGGCTGTATATAAATTTGTCTACCGGATACTAAACTTTCACAGAATATTAATTAGCTGAATATATAGACATATTAATTTGAAGATATGTATCTAATAACAATAATTGGATGACACGTGTGTCACATGGACATCTAAGACAGATGTCCCATGTGCTGCTTCATTGGATATCGCAACAATCATTGTTATTTCCTATGGTGCAGGGTGTGCGTTGTAAAAGGGCGCAACGTTTGTACCTGTTCCATTTTGACCGCGCTCTTACTAGAGAGCGCTAGGGGAATGATTACACACGGGCGCTACATGGTCTAGAGACGCCATTGTTAATGACCTATATTTCCTAAGTTAAGGGAAGTGACAAGAATAAGTCAATACACTGTTTTTTACCTACCATTATTTGAACCGTCTAATTGCAAATCTCGTTATAAGGTTTTTGAATAAAAATCGCATATTGATGTCATCTGAAAGATCCCTTAATTATGTACTATAATGTTACTATATTGAGCCTTTAGTACTGTGCTTGGAAGCAAAATCAAGTATGGGTGAATTTCAAATTCCTCAATAACTGAATCGCCCAATCACAACCCTTGATTTGCACCACGTGACCAAGCACCCAGTATGGCGGAATAATAATGATTTGTTTTGTGTAGTAAAGAAGCGTAATTCAATTATATTGAATTTTAAAACGAAATAATAGAAGAACTGATGCGGTTAGTAGTAAAATTTGACCCTAAACTCACGCGAAAAAGTTCTTTCGATAAAGCTTTAGGGAAAGGATAAGTAGCTCGTGAGAAACGGAGAGTGAAAAGTTACCAAAATCAAATTATTAATTAAGTATATTTTTCTAGTTACCAACCTACCGGATTATCATGTGTAACCATGACTAAAAGGGGTTCTGTTGCAGTAAACATATCAGGATATCCGAAGATTTCTCAGAAAATATTACCGATGCTCCAACAAACTGGAACAAGACAAGCTAAATCTGGCAAAAAACAATAAAATACAGTATTCTTGGAAATGATGGCAAAACAAATTCCTGTGTGTCAGAAAATTTTTAAGAGTCTTGAATAGATTCTACAATAGCGGTGGTGTCATGCCTACGGAAAATAGGGAGATCACCAAAGTGAATAATTTGAAGAAAAAGATTTTCCGTTCAATGGTTTATAGTAATTTAACGACAGGTAAGCCATTATTGCCGATAAAAAAATATTCACCTGTAGTAAGTGTCTATCACCAGAATTGCATATCCGTAAAATATGACTTTAAAACCAGCTTCGTGAACCCGATCTGCAATTGAAACAACGTTTTTAAGAAAAATCTTCAACACACACTACAATATCGGTTTTGGTACACCTAGAACAGACGTGTGCTCGACTTATAACAATATCTAAAATATAAGCATTTAAAATCTGTAAAGGATGCATCTAAAGGAAATCATCGCATAAATAAAAAACATTTTATAAAATGCTTCAAAACAACAACAACCACATTCAAACTATTACATTTGACCTTCAAAAAAATCAGTTTTTATATTTTGCAATAGTCTGGGGAAATTCGAAAGCCAAGTTAATTCAACAAAACGTACATTCCACTATTGGGATAAAACAACACATGGAAGTAATGAAATCATAAGGGAGATCTACGATTTCTTAAGGAAATCATATTTAGTTGAAAATGATATTTTAAGAGTTATATCTAGTGGGTGCTCTGGGCAAAATAAAAACACTGGTATGGTTGCTATACTAGGAAAGTGGTTTTACACTGAGGCTCCAATACACTTTTACAAAAACATTCATGAAAGGGCGCAGACCAGAACTCATACACTGGACCACAGGACCAGAATAACGAAGAAGAAGATACATGTGACCTGTGTGAGGCTGGATGTGGAAAAATAGTTTCGTATGTATATTTATCTCAGATTTATGAGAAAACTCTCCACAACACAATACTGTTTTATTATTTCATTCAAGTTTTATTTTCAAGTTTAGTACAATTTAATTGCATAACACTATCCAAACATTAAAAGTTGGTGTAGATAAATTCATTGCTTTTCCCGCTAAAATCATACCTGTAAAATCTCATAACCCTCTATCAAGTATCTATCTAAAAATGGGTATGTTTCAAATTCCTTTATATTAAATTTACTTTAGCCAATGACTTTTTAATTAAGACAGTATTTTCTATGGATTTGTTATTTTCTCCTCGACTTTTTTTAGAAGATATTTTAAGTACCTAAAATGATTGCATTACTTTAGTCAGAAACACGTCACAAGTTCGGCGGGTTTTGCAAGTAGACGTCTCATTTATCGAAATACAATCAGCGACTGCAAAGTAAAACCTTTCGTATCATCGGTCTATTACAATATAAACGACTACCAAGCCGACCATTCATCACTTTTTTTAAAATTGGCAGCGGTATGTACGCAGGCTTTTAATTTAATGTGAATAAAATCGCGCATTTTGATGGTAGATTGGAACGTTGCATTTGATTTTTTTTTCGAGAAGTTGACTGTTTATTTTACTTGGAAATTATTTTATATATTCAATAAGAGCCGTGGTAGCTTAGTGTTGGGTCGCTCGCTATTAATTTCACGTAAACGAGCAACCGAGTTCGATCCCCGGCGTCAGCACTAATTAAACAGTTGAGTCAACTTTTAGTGGCACGTAGTTTACCACCCTGCCTGTCTAAAACATAAAAAGAAACAATTGTGTTTACTTCTCTATAATACTTAAGTATATAACGAAAATCATCTGTATGACCGTAGGTACGCTTTATTAATAAAGTATCATGATAAACGATTCTCTATAAGGTTTTTATTTATAATTTATTAATGTATTTATTATTTCCGTATTTACTTACACCTGTGTACTGCCCTGTCGCAGACACTGCTTAGCTGCATCAAATCTCATCGAAAATAATATCGTATATCGGATGCTGCCTTTGTGCAAATATGGCATTATAGTTTGTCCAGGGAGATGACGCTAAGGTCTAATCCAAGACGTAAGCTCACTTTTAAATAAAACGAATAAGCCAAACTGCAATTAGAAACTGTATATAGCATGAATGAAATGTTCGCATGAAGGACCGTGCATTGTTAGGACAGCTGTGTTTAATAGAATAATATCGACACTGCTACCTAATTACTATTAAATAGGCGTTTTATGTACAAGTATTATCTGTGCGATAGTGTCCACCATATTATATCACGTAGTGAAGCAGTCATCTATCTTTGTATTAATTGGTGACAACTTTGATTGCATATCGTGACTGGATAAATACATATGTCATAAGGTGGAGAGATCACAAACCGACTGGTGACTTGTGACCTAGTTTATCTCCAGCCATTAAACAAAGATATAGATATAAGATATAAAACA
This sequence comes from Teinopalpus imperialis, assembly GCA_029286865.1. NCBI lineage: Eukaryota > Metazoa > Arthropoda > Insecta > Lepidoptera > Papilionidae > Teinopalpus > Teinopalpus imperialis. The sequence goes on along the minus strand of JAGSMU010000022.1, from coordinate 10,711,125 downwards.
AGGCGTAATTTCATAACAGAGACAGGTTGAAGGTTAACATTTTTCATAGAATATTGGTTAGATGAATTGTGTGGTAGATTTTCACCAAAATTCAATACAAAAAGATAAAATAATACACAGAACGCTAATTAAATTAAATAATACAATTTTATTGTTATAATAATATGTGGTTTTGGTTAACATTAATATTACAATGTTACTTTATTATTCATTATTTTTTTTATCACTTTTTTTAAAATGTTTGTTGTTCTAGGAGATGGTTCCCGACAATAGTGGAATGGCGGTTTGGAACCTATGACTTTAAGTGTCAAATTGTTACTCCTTAATTTAAAAAAATATATAAGATATTTTGTCACCACTTACACATGACATTAAAATAAGAGTATAAAAATCTCACACTTTTTTATAAAATTAATTTCAAATTCGTGTTAAGCGCCATCTAGCGGTCTTCTCATTAAACACTAGGGGTCTGAAGTCCAAACAATATACGACATACATGTTTCCTCCTATGTCTCATAGATGTCAGCTTTCCTAATATACGTAGGCACATACAGTATTTCAGTTGCGTGAGCATAGAAAACAGTTAAATTGTCCACAAAATCTCTCATCCTGTCTTGGTTTAGGGTTGCTATAACTTTTCGTGAGTACATTTTAATTTAATCTGAAAATAAAAGTTTTCGTCTAAGTAACTTTTTTCACAATATATCTATATATGAAATGTAATGTGAAAATATTATAAATTTAATTATACATTTTGCTTTTGTCGACATTTATTAGTTAATTTAGTTGGGCAACACTTTTACAGCCATATTAAAAGTTCATTCATTATTAAGTTCAGGATCAGCTTATTTCCTATACCTTTTTTTTATTCATAAGTGTACATCTTATACAGACTATTTATGATCAAAATATAAAACGTTTTTTGACGGAAGTAGAGCAACTGTGCAGATTTTTTTAGGTGGAGCATGAAAGAGTCGGCCCGATCGAGGAAAGACCACGCTTTTGTAGCATACCAGAACGAAAGACCAGCATAACACTGTTGTGTCCCGCATGGTTAGTGGAGAGATCCATATCCATCCTTTGACAACTACGTGAAAATATTGTTGACAATATAAACAACTTGTGACTAATATTGTTTGATTCCTGGTCCTCTTTCCGTTGTGAACAGCATTAGGCCTTGTTAGCTTGTAAAACTGTAGCTAATGCCTTGTCAAGTTGAACTAAAGTATTCACATAGGCATGAGCTCAGGAATATTGAATTTGCGAATATTGAATGTCTGTTAATTTTCGTGAATATAAATCACATTAGCAACTTAACACAGAATATTTTTTACTTAATATCTGATAGGATCATAAATAAGGAATGGTTTATATACGCCATGATTTTATAACCATTACTGGTTACACGAATTAAAGATTTCTGACATCTCAAATATACCACATATTTATTGAGTTGAAAATGTTTAGTTTTATTGTTATATGTTATATCAGAATCATAAATGAGGAATCATTTATATAAGTCATGGCTTTTCTTACACCATAACTGATTTCGTACATAACGACAAAATATTCTCACAGCCAATGTTATCCATATTCGTTTTCAATAAGGAACCATAATCAAAGGCGTCTCTAGCCCATGTAGCGTCCGTATGCAATCATTACCCAGCGCCCTCTTATAAGCGCGCGCGGTCAAAATGGAATAGGTGCAAATGTTAACATGTCTATATAAATGAGTCAATGTTAAAAAATGGACTTTCATACTAACTCGATCGACAGAAGGCTTTTTGATCGATCCACTCTCTTTAATTGTAAAGATTGTGGTGATTGAATGTGAAATGGTGCAAAATTGTAAGAAGTTTTAAAATAATATACGTGTTCCAAATTCAAAATAATAAAAAAAAAAAAAAGTTTTATGTAACAGTATTTATGGCCAAATTAGTTATATACAGAATTGTTGTTAGCCAGAACGTTCGAACGTTAGTTCAGAACTAAGGTGGAATACATCTTCACTAACATTGCACCTAGCTTCCAGCTAAAGTGTGTTTAAACAAATATATATTTAATATTTAAATCCACTTTTTGTGGTAGAGCTGCGCTGTAGTTTCTGGCTACAGAATAAATGGATCAGCTGAATATCAGCATGCAATAGCAGCATAATACCGTTTCGTTTACGTCAGGTGATTGTAGGGGTCCGTAGACCTTTATTACTGGTGACGGGGCTTCTCAGTCCTCAAAAGTGACAAGGCATCTTTTGCAATTATGATTCTTTGGCAAGGTTGAATGTAGATGTCATGGGCGGCAGGAATCACTTACCATCAGGTGACCTGTGTGCGCTCAGTTTGTTACTATCAATGTATTAAAAAAAACATTTTTCATTTAATTTTTAATGCTCATTACCTTCATGAAACATCAATGAAGATTTATAATATACAATTACAGTGTCTGCTTCGTAGCAATAAGTATCCTGATTGACATTGGATGAAGGGCCCTTCAATGTTCTCGAAAAGATTTTTTGTTCGATGACCGTACTAAAAATACGAAATAGTATTGAATGTTATTTAAATGCCGTACGCTTGGTATGAATTGTAATAAAAACTACATGTACATTTTAATGTATTATGTATTTTAGAAAATAAAACAAGAAAATTGTAATAATCATTATAACAAATTATTAGGAGTTATTAGTACCTAAAATATAATTGTTTTCAAAGTTAGGCTCGCCCTTCTTATATTTGGTTCCTAATATGCTCCAACTGTAACATTGGACAGTAGCTGCTATTTATGTTGATCCAGACTTGGATACGGGGCGGAGGGTGGAAGAGAGCTATTAGAGTTTTTTATGACTATGTTTATATTATTTCAAGCCTGGATGAATTTAGATTCTTTTGTGTCCTCATTAGAATTGGAGTGTACCTGAAAAGGCTCTACCTGATACGGCCTAAATCCCATAATCCATCGGAACTTCAAGGCTAAACTAAAAAGTTACTTCAAATCCATTCGCTTATACACTCACCTAGCACGATTGGGTTACAGTTACTGTAACATCACTGTTACTATATTATGTAGCGTAGTCAAGGACAACCGGTTGCTATCAGTTTGTTTTTATGAGCGTCATGAATGGATCAGCTGGACCGAAACAGAATACTAGCATGTAATAATAACCTAACGCAACTGTGTTTCATTTGGTAACTGTAAAGATCCAGAGATTTAGTTACGAATAACACGGTAGTTATCTTCTCACTTAAGGATCTTCCCAAATCATGAATCTTTCTTTGAAGTTTTGATGTATTTCTGGACTGCATTCAGCACTTATTATGTGTTCGTGTGCTAGCCACCGCCAATTACTAGACATTTTCTAAGTCGCCACAGATGGTGATGCATATGCATCCGATTTCTTGTCAGTTTTACTGTTTATTTTTATCTTAATATCATAAAAGGTTATACGGATTATTACACGACTTTATTTTTTGAAAGATTATAAATTTAAGACATTTATAAATTAAACAGGGCTAAACCCTCCTCAGTAGGTTGTGTTGTAATTGTGATTTTCTTTATTAATAACTAAAATATGTTTAAATTATATTTATGTAGGTATCTAACATTGAAATAAAAAGCTTAGCTTAGAGTAGTAACTTTATATTTATGCAACTATCATTCAAATGAAAAAATCACCAACTTCTTTTTCTTAACATAAGATTTATCGTTGTTGGACACACAGATTCGAAGAAATATGGTAGACTTACGAATAGTTTGTTTTTTCTTATACCACTCTTATCGAGTCAGTAGCAATGAAAGGCCCAATTATACATACTATATCCTCAATTCTGTTAAGGCTGCCCCTCAAAGATCAATCATGCATATACGACCCTTTGTGCAAGCCGCTCTGGGTGGTATGCTAAGTTAAATATTTATTCAGACCAGACCTCACAATGGCAGCGTATTTTAATGTTGAATGCTTACATATCATTGCCTAAAGCAATGCTCGAATGATTTCGCAATGTAGCAAACTAAAATAAAGTGCAAATCTGCAATCTTTATTTTTTAAACTGGCTATAAATAAATTTTGAGATTTGAAATTTCGTTTTCCCTTATAATCAACAGATTTAATAAGATTTTATTGTACCTATATTTATGTAGATTGACGCCACAACTATAGTTTTAGTGCAAAAAGATGAAACAGAAGGAATCAATTGAAAAACTCTAGTGCTGCTCAAGATGCTATATATTAGTTACAGTAAAATTGGATCTGCTTGCGCAATTATTAATTAAATCTTGTAATTGTAAGACATTTAATCATTTTTTGTGATTCTGAGTGACTATTTTAAAATAATTAATATATTTCTACTTACTACCACCACAGTAATAAAATGGGCCAAAATTTTAAGACAATTTGACATTGAAGTCTGCTGTGGTAGAAAAAATATTAAAGAATGCTACTCAATGCAAATCAATAGTACCTCTATTGATATCTATAAAATTCTTCTTATTCATACATTATATTTATAATTACACGTCAAATTGATAATCATAAAATGTGACATAGCTTGACTTGATTATTGTTCAGACTTTTTCTACTTTTTATTTATTTATAGTTTATATATTTATGTATCCTTCCCATGCGCGCTAAGTCGATCTTTACCTTCTCTCGTCCCGCTGCTGTCAGTTTTGTTGTTTTCATTGGCAACAAGTGATCGTCGTGTTCTGTTTCACAATAATACATACTGTCCAATCTAGTGCTTTAAAAATGTACATGTAGTTTCAAGTTTAATAAAAGGTTAATATAATAGAGCTCTCTTTTTCTTATTGGCTCGAGGTCGTCAATTTATACGACGGTCTCTTCAAACAAATGTGTGTGGGCTTATCGCACATGTCTATGCCACATACTTTTTATATCAACATTTCGCACACTGTTACTCATAATTTGTTTTCTTAAATCTATGGTTAATTATATCATACAGATTTTATTTATATATATTACCCTAATTCAGATATACCGAATTCAGAAAGATAAAAGATAATTGTCAAAGATCGGATATTGTCTTGCGATAATAGTATCGTACTGTTATGTAATATTACTTTAACTATGGTCGATATAAGATTAGTTAATCTTGGAGACCTATTTATTCTCAAAAGACTTATACTTCATAAACCACATTGACTTGGCAAAATGTAATGAGATGCAACATAAGAGATGTTAACGCAGATGTAAATTCGTAGGGTTATTATTCGTTACTCCTCTAGGTAGCCTGAGGCCTATGTCTTCCAGGTGATATATAAACTGTATACACTTTTTATATACCATATATGATTTAAATGATGTTCAATGCGAATGGGTTAAAGTTCCCGCTTCCTCTGGCCTGAACCCTATACCTGGACTGGTTTTCGTGTAAATTAAGATAATTTTCCAACATAGCGTTAAGCACTCCCTCTAGTACTTTCGCTATAATTGTTGCCAGAGTAGTTTAGGCAATTACATAATCACTTTTCCCCTCCAGTTAGTTTCGCATAAAGTGTGAGTAACATTTTACAGATAAATCCAATTCCAAAATAGTGTACTGAATGGCCGTTCCATAAATTGCTATTAATCACAATCTTGAGCCACCTGTCACGTCTTTCCTGGGTTTCGCATAGGGCGTTGCTACATCTAACTCCGTGTTGTCCTGACGCTGCCACTGCCACTGACAGTCCAAGCTCTTCTTCCGCATTGGTTGACGGTTCTACGATCTGGAGCCGGGCCATTGCCTCTTCAGTTTACTGATTCTTTCAGCTACTCATTCGACTCCGGATCTTGGACGTCTATATTACTTAATTTATCACCCAGAAAAACCTCGATCATAGCCCTGCGCTCGCTGAGTGTTTATGAGCTTTATCAGACATACCGTTAGTAGTGAAGGATTACGTCAACGACAAAAATATTAATAATTTCTATTTGTAGCATTTATGCATTTATTACTTAGAATGTCAAAAATAGTTAGAACTTCTAAGACCAAGTAGTACAAAAAAATCCTAGATACAATGCTCGTAGAGAGATTTAATAAAAGTCATTTATTAACTGTACCATCTATATATTTTTATACTTTATGCATTGTTGAAAATATCTTTCCAATCCACTTGCCATTATTCTTCATTGCCTGACAGTACTTGAGATATTCATGCGCTTAAAGCTTTTATAGTAAAACGTGTGTAACTGCTCTAATGTACGAGTACCATCATTAATACGATTTACTACACTTATTGTTGCTAATTGTTAAATATGCCCGCGATAAATATCTCAGCGCGATAAATAACTCTCTTCAAAACCAGCCTGAATTATGGAAACATTTTATTTAATTCATATGAAATGCACATACATATTTATTTGTACAATTTCGACTACGGCCATATCTTATAGTTGATACCGGATTTCATCAACTTCGCGGGATATATTATAGCGCCGAAACCATTCGAACAAACACAGATGCACTTAATCGTTGCCCCATTACTAATCCAATGTTATGCATGCGCAATAAGATCGTAGGCACAGAACAACCAGACCCAAATACCAACAAACTGTGTTGCATAAATTTATGTTCCTTAAGTCAAATCCACGACACAGCAGCCAGGTACTCTAGACTATTACACAGCAGCTATTTAACTCGCGTATTCTATGAATGCGTGTAGCTTTTTCAGTCGAAGCTTTTTTTTTCAGGCTGATGGCCGCTGTTAGCCCGAGGGCTTATACAGTTTCACCAGATTGAGAGGTGACCGTGCGCTTATTAAATTCAGCCGAGCTTATTCACGCTATGGTCCCTTTTTATCTCGTCTTAACTTACGCACGCTTAGCATATCTGGGTAATGTATTCTATAAAGCAGGTAATCAAGAACCATAACATAATAAACCTAACCTCTAATTCTTCTTCTTCCTCTTCCAAAACAAGTGGTGGCAACATAATTGTAGCTGTATAGCTACGGCCTGGTAATGATTCCATATTTATTGGCCCAAAACGATTTTTAATGAAGTTCTGTGATCGATTCATAAACAGTCTCCAGTTATTTTTGAATTGGTGTTAATAAGCCACACTTTAGTCGTTTTAGATTTGTCGTAAAAATATATAAGTGCAATTCCTTATATGTCTATACGCAAACTTAAACTCATTCAAAAGCTCACATTACGCGTCGAATTAATTATCGAAAGTATTGAGTTTAATATTAATAGTTTAATTCCACTACACTAACGTACATATCATACACAAAAAATATAGATTTTATTATTACAAGTTCTATATTTTTGGCATTTATTAGGTCATTAAATATTGATAATTGCCTAGTAAATGAAAAGAACTAGGGTCTCAATTGCTAGTAAAGGGACATGTGACAAAACAACACATACACCATACACACACACACACACTCACACACACACATACATTGTAGTTCATACCAGTAGTTTTCAATTTTATTTTTCATTTTTTTTCTCTTGCCCTATTTCTTTTTAATAGTTTAAGTTATTAAAACAATTATACTTCGTAACTTTAACTTCGCAGTAACATTAATTGGGAAGACGCTGAAGCTTGTAACACAGTTTACTAGCTCACTAGCACCAGCTTCAGAGTTACAAACTTTTACTTATGTCATGTTACAAATAATGATTATTATTATTATTATTTGCATCTACAAGCCCCGCCACACGGGATGCTAGATTCACATCAGTCAGAAGTTCGGAGATTATTAACATTAGGTTTTGCTTACCCCGTAGCGGGGAAGGTGCTGCCTACGCTGTTTTGGCGGGCTGCACTGATCTTAGTAAGGGCCGAAAGGCGGCCATTGTTGCACACCATTGACGGTGGCTTTGACCAAGCTAACTTCAGGGGGGGAAGGGTGCGCCGTTGCGGTTTGAGTTGGATGCGCAGAGGCCGCTGAGCGTGCCCGTAATTTCGGGCCCGGCAAATGCGGGCTGTCAATGAAGACGACTCGCGAAGCTGCTGAATGGCACAATGGATCCATTAACGATTCCCATTTGTCCGAGAAGTCGGTTTTGAAAAACGTCTGCATGCTGCGGGCGTTCATTGTGCCTCATGTTTCACAGTGAATTTACAATCTTTTATCTGATAATTAGGCTAAGATACCTGCCATTTGTCTACGTTGCCAAAGCCGCATGTAAAAATATTATTTTTTATAAAATGTTAGTATTAATGGATGAATAATTATAGAACATTACAATAAACACACTTGATAACAACTTCATTACTTTTTTATAAGATTTTATTTAATTCCATATCCACTAATATAGCAAATATTACAAATTCTATATTTGAATGAATAATGTTCACCTACCAATGACTATACAACGAAGTACGTGGGGGCTTAGACATTTTGCATGCAGTGTGCACTATTGAAATGCACATTTTATCGGAACCTCCACATCTCGTTCGTTAGTTGCACATTCTACTGACACATCGTGTATTGAACTCGCAATTTGCGTATTGAATCTTTTTCAACTAATGACTAAAATATACATATGCAAGGTAAATTCAAATCTCCAACGTCTTGAAAGATCTTTCAAATTTAATTTGTTGCACCTATACATTAATTGAACAAATTTTTAAATCAATGAGTATTGCTTATTGTAAAATCATCAATAGCCTATACGTTTAGGGGACCTTTTGCGAAACTTAATATCACAAGTATTAGGTTAATTGATAAGCTTATTTGAGTGGCACTGTACCACTTTTTCGTATTAAGTACAAAAATTCACCCGCTATATCCACCCGGGAAACCTCCTATACGGTAATTTTGACGTGACGCGGTCAGAGACTTTTTCAGTCCTTTTCATCTTTATTTTCTGAATTATGTATATAGCGAAATAATGTTCTTTTATTTAAATGCTTAAAATTTTACACTAGTTTTTGTATAACTATAATCTTAAATTTCAAGTATACAATGTCGCGTATTATAAAACAAGACCTGAAGCTCAGTGCTTATCGTCGATATACAGGACATGCCTTAAATCAATCTTTATATTTAAAGAGAGTGGATCTATCAAAAAGCCTTCTGTCGCAATACGCAGGTGAAAGGCACAGAAATATCCTCTTTACCGATGAGAAAAATTTCACGATTGAAGAACACTACGCAAAATCATAAAGTGTACGCTCACAGTTCTAAAGAAGCTGCTCAAGTGGTCGGAAAGGTACAACATGGTCATCATCCTGCGTCAGTGATGGTTTGGTAGGGTGTGTCTCATCAAGGAATTCCAAAACCACATTTTTGTGATAGAGGAGTGAAAACTTCAGCCAAAGTGTATCAAGATACAGTTTTGGATCATGTGAAACCTCTCAGCAATACACTTTTTAAAATATACCGTGGACTTTCCAGCAGGATTTTGCACCTGGTCACAAGGCACGAAGTACCCAAGCCTGGCTTGAAATCAACGTTCCGACTTTATAAGAGCTGAAGACTGGCCCCCATCTAGCCCAGACTTCAACCCTTTAGACTTCAAATTATGGTCAGTTTTAGAGGACATGGCTTGCTCTAAACGACATGGCGACATTGAGTCTCTTAAAAAATCTTTGGAGCAAGCAGTGGCGAAATTTCCCTTGGAAACAGTGCGTATATCCATAGATTCGTGGGCAAACAGAAAAAAGGCCTGTATAAAAGCCAAAGGTGGCCATTTCGAATAGAATATTTTTTTTATTTTTTGCTGAGACTAATAAATATGTCGGTATAAATTTTAATAATATTACATTACTTCATTAAAAAAAAAATGCATTTTCATTTGTAACAGAACTTATGGCCGGACTAGGTATATATGTATATAAGTGATAAAATATAATATTTTAATATATAGTAATAATGTCGTATTTAGATTTTAATAACTATTCCTTACATATTGACTTATACTTATTTTTTACTACATGTACTATTTGTTACGTTATAATAAGAAGAATAATAATATAAAATATAAATTTATTATTTCTAGTTATTGTTTTCTTTGCAATATTTTTGCAATATTCCAGAAATCTTATTTTACTTTTCTTTGTAGGTATATAACTAATATTAATTCTTATTCCTAGCTCTATTTCCAATTCATTCCTTTTTCTACCATACACGGGGCATTCTGTCATAATATATGCGGGAATTTCTTCCTTCCCCGGATCACAGAGACACGCCAGGATCTCTTTGCTCTTGAATCCGTGCAGGTACTTGGAGAACCCACCGTGTCCCGTCAATTTGTCCCTTGAAGAATGATACCGGAAACTGGTATTATTGGTATTAGCCAGGCTCTATTTGTATTGGGCTGCGCTCTTTCCCCTCCAGCCCTGCGTGGCCTTTGATCCAAAATAAAGACACTACTTTGCTCTGGACTCTGCTTTCTTTCAGGTTTTCCGTGTCTCCACAGCTAGGGGACAAAGGGAGCTTTGATATGTGACTGTCTCCAGTGCTGATCGTAGGTCACTATAAATGCAAAAGCTCAATTCTGGTCTTTTGAGAATTTCCCTGGTGGCTTTGCATATGGCCAGCAGTTCTGCCTTATGGACCGTGCAGTTTGATGACAGCTTAAGTTTGAGGGCTTTTGTCTCGCCTACGTTGTTCCAGAAGGACAACGCTGCACTGACTTTGCTCTCAATCTTGCTGCCATCTGTATAGATTCTGACTGCTGGTGTGTTGTGGTTTTCCACATCTTATTGATCCACCAGACTAACGAACCCCAGGCTCATATGTTCTTCCGGATGTGAACCTTTTGCATACCCCACCATTCGACCTCTCTGGCTCCCAAGGTTAGGCCAGGACACCCCTGCACTCGTACGAGGATACCGGACGGTATCGTTTGAGGCGGCGACAATCCCGGCTCGCTTTCCACCTCTGGATATACTGGCGGACATAGACGCGAAGGAGTATCACCGGATTCGCGTCCTACGCCAGAGCGGTGGTGGCGAGCCAGAAGAGGCGCTCGAGGCGGTGAAACGGCAGGAACGACGTATCGCGTTCGCAACGTGGCGCGCACGGCTCGGTGAGGAGCGGTATGCGCGCAAACGCGTCGTCGAAGCATTCCTGCCGGTCTTCGAAGCCTGGATGCAGCGACGAGGAGGAAGACTCACCTACAGACTTACGCAGGTGATCACCGGGCATGGATGCTTCGGTGATTACCTGTGTAAGATCGGTCGCGAGGCGACGGCGAATTGCTTCCACTGTGGCGGCAACGACCGAGACTCCGCATCGCACACGCTCGCGGCTTGCCCGGCGTGGGAAGACGAGCGGCGGGTCTTGGTCGGCCACATCGGACGGAACCTGTCCCTGCCAGCAGTCGTATCGGCGATGCTGAGCGGGGAACCGGCGTGGAGGGCCGTAGCCTCCTTCTGCGAGACCGTAATGGTCCGAAAGGAGGCTGCCGAGCGGGATAGAGAGAGGACCGATCCTGCTCGGAGACGGGGCCGACGCGGCGCTCGCGCGCCTCTTCACGGCCCTCCCATTGGTGCTCCCCTACCATAAACGGGGCCCTTCGGGTCGCTGACTCCGAGCTCCCACTCCGACCGTCCAGTATTAGCGACCCCGAGGAGGACGACGGCACGACGTGGTACCGTGTCGTCATGATAGTTCCGCGAGGGTTCTGGGGGTGCGATCTTCACGCACGCCCCCGGGACGGGCTATCCCAGCGAAGCGCAGGGGTGTTGCGGTTGCGTTCCTTACGGAGATCCCGCGACCCCTCGCGAGCGTTGGTGGCGACCACCGTGTTTTAGTCGGTGCGAGTCCGACATAACCCGCCCCTGCCCCGCGAGGGCGGGTATGCGTAGGCATTTCCCCACGAAAAATATAATGAAATACTGGCTGATCTCGGCGGTAAGACCGTCTGCTCCCGGGGCCTTCTTTGAATTGAAGCTTCCCACCGCAACCCCAAGTTCTTCCATGGTAAACAACGGGTCATGTTGTTTCCTACGGTACGGTATTAGGCTACATAAGCTAGAAGTAAAATGTGAACGGTTCCAACTATCTCTGTTTACCTTGATTGAGGAAAAGACAATAGAGGTGGCTCAAGATTTAAGGTCTTTCTGCATGTTCAATAAGTTGTAGAAAGACGAAGGGTAGATGGACAAGACATTGGTTTTAAAGTTCCAAGTGGCTCATTTATTGGTAACAATCTCTTAACATCTGATAATTAGTTTAAATTTACCAAAATGTACATACCAAAAATTCAATATTCAGTTTAAAATCCATCAATATGTGATACAATAATCTGTAACTTTTGCATATGATTGTCAAGACATGTCATTTTCTGAAGTAATTGCCGTATCAATTAACATAAAAAAATCTCGTAATCTTTTCTTGGATGTCATAATTTTTCTAGCCTTAATTAATAAGAGGAATGAATAATATGTCAATAATTAAATTGTCCACTTTAGAATTATATGAACCGTTACCTGGCTTCGTCTGGAGTTTTCAGTTTACATCATATGTATAAGCAATTGTTCATACGAATACTGCCCATAAAATTATTAATTAGAAAAGATTATCAAAGGTATACAAAAAACTTTCCTTGACGTCATGGACAATGACTTGTTTGCGCAAAAAATCAATAATTCAATATAGCATAAAGTCAATGCTTCTTAAAGTGACAAGATATCCATATGAGTAATGAAAACGTTTATTTTTTTTTTCTTTCAATTTAAATTAAGAATCAGAACGCATTTGTGTTGTCATACCTGACAAATATGACCGATACTTCGTTACTCATATATTTACTTGTTACTTGTATACTAATCCACCGGTTTCCTTTAGTCACCGACTTTTCAATCACCGACAAACGCTGCGCTAGAGCCAGCTAGCCAGCTAGAGGTGGTAGAGTCGCAATAATATTTTTATAATGTCCTCATTACTAATTACTTTGCTTTTGTTACGTATTGGTCAATAAATAGGATTATATAGCTCCTGAAAACATGTGTTTGTGACTTATTATTACTTGAGTTTACTTGGGTTTGTTCACAAACAATCTCAATTAGTCTAAACTTGTGGTTTCTACAGTGAAAACGTCATAAAATAGGAAAGCTCAAAAATTGTGCAGTGAAGTACGTTCTGCCACCGTTTTTTTTATATAATGAAGACAAATCCGAAAGTGAGATTGCTTCACAACTGAAGTTATCTAAGTCTTTTGTTCATGGCACAATAACTCGATACAGGGAGACAGGCAGTTTTCAAGATCGTCCACGCTCGGGAAGGCCGAGAGCTACCACGTATAGTGAAGATAATTTCATTGTTGTTACCAGCAAGCGAAATAGAGCGCAGAGCAGATAGAGAGAGAATAACAGCACGAGAAATCCTCGTTGAAGTAAACAAAACCGGAGTTAAACCTTTCTCATTGACTACAGTAAAACGGCGACTGAGAGATGCGAAGTTGTATGGTCGCGTTGTTCGAAAACCTCTGCTAAGGCCGCAAAACAAGAAAAACGGATGCAGTGGGTTCTTGCCTATCAAGATTTGACTGAAGAGGATTTTAAATAAGTACTTTGGACCGATGAATCCAAGTTTGAACTATTCGGTTCAAAATGTAGAGTTTACGTTCAACGCAGTGCCCAAGAAAAGATGATGTCAGATTGTGTAGTCCCAACAATCAAGCATGGTGGTGGCTCAATTATGGTCTGGGGGTAGTCAAGGAACTGGCAATTTGATTAAAATTTAAGGAATTTTGGAAAAGGAACAGTACAAAAACATTTTAGAACAAAATGCCGTTTCTTCCGGGTTGCGATTAATTGGAGATGGATACATTTGTGGGAAGAGCTTGATAGGAACGTCCATAATCGTGGCCCATCCTCACAAGAGGAAATGTGGAATGCTTTATGCGAAATTTAGAACAATATATCACAAGACACCATTAACAAATTGATTGCCGAGACGTGAAAAAAGTCATAAAATGTAAATGAGAATTTTTTGATGAAAAATCAGTTTAGATAAATATAGCCTTTTCTTGCATGGACTAATAATATTTCTTTACGCTTTTAAAGTATATTGTTTAACAATCAATGTTATATTAGATGATTAAACAGGTTAGTTAAGTATTTAATATTTTATTGGAGTTTTACTTTATTTTCCTACTTTAATAAAGGTGGTCTTAAACATTTGGCCTGCAGGTATATTAATAATAATAGATTAATTCATCTTCATAATACAATTCCAATTTTTACAAGGTTTTCTTAAAACTAAAAAGACTTAAAAATATAGAAAATGTAAACAATACACGGTCGTGTATTATTTAAATAAAATCAATTCGCTTACCCTTCTCAAATAGATTTTGCAAGCAAACTGTTGACACAATAAATAATGACTTTCTGTTGATAGACCGTGAAGAAGTAAAATGCACAAAAGATTATTCAGCACGACTCGCGGCACACGACTCTTATAAATCAGGATTTATCTTTGGTGAAGATAAAGGAAAGCGTCATCGACCATGAATTATAAGCAATGGGAATAAATTTACTTGAAATGCATTTTATAATCATTTTATTGTATAAGTGTGTACAGTGTGAAAATCTGTTTTATCAGAAATTTGTATTACGAAATTGTTTCTTAATATTGTATTAAAACTGCTTTGAAACTAGACATAATTTATACTTTTGTGCTGTTATGAAAAACACAACGAATTACTTTTAGATATTTATTACAAATTGAAAGTGTAACACAAGAATGAATATCAAAAGTTGACCTCTCCATTTGTAACCTAAAAATTTTATTGAATTTCACATTTTTGATACAAATAATGCCTACTCACTTAATTCCTCTAATGAGAACAAGGAGACCTACTATAGTGAATGAATAGTGATTGCAAAACTATTCAAGCTTGCCCAAAACGGTCGTCATCTTTTTCAAGAATATTTTTTATTTATTTTAAAGCGCTAGTAAATGTAAATATCAAAAATACTATCATTAAAACATCAGATTGTGTTGAAAGCAATTAAATTTAAATATGCTGGACTTTAGCGAATAAATCAGAGGGTAAAAAGATCTCAGAGTATCTGTAAAGTGGTCGGTAGAGAGTTCGCGCGAGCTACAGATAAACTTAGTTTTATAGTCATTTGTCACACGAATCGCGCGTATACGTTTTGTGAATTTCTTCACGCCAAGATAAGAGCAACTTTTATTTAACGCACCTCAGTAAGACTTTGTCTTACCGTCTGTTCCATACGAAGTATAAACAAAACATCATTTTTTACAAATAAACATACAATTTTACTGCTATTATATATGAATAGTTTGAACCTAAGTTGAGTACAGTGGAAGCTAGATGTCGAACCAATTCAGCCAAAATCACATTTTCTTATAAAAACGTATGATGAATCTAAATGGTTTTCATATTTTACATAAAGTCAGAGCATGTGCCTATTGCGTCGTGGGTCCTGGGTTTAATTCCCCACTATGAAACAAAAATTTTCGCATCACGTATATTGGTTTTTGAAGTCTAGTAACAGAGCATTTAAAATTTTCTCCAATCGTATATCACATCTAACATCACAAGATCACTTGCCAGTACTTGTATGTAACATTGTAGATGACATATGGCAACATAAAACAATATTTCTGTTACGTTCTTGACTTAAAGATATAATAATAAACCGTTGTGTTCAATTAAGATCGCAAGTAATAAAACCGGACGACAGACAACACCTCGACATCATCTTATGTTTCCAAACAGGGAACAGATTCCATACCGATACACTCACAACATCAGATATCCTACTTTATTGGACATTGTAGTACACCGCGATGTACGATAAACCGATATGGAAATATGATTGTTCGCCATTATTATTCAACCATATTATGTTATACCATCATAAATACGTATAATAAAAGGGTACAATGATTTTTTGTGTTTATATATGCATTTATGCACGCTTATCTACACAATGGCTAAAATATTTTAGATATGATTTTCATTGACTTATTTAAATTTACCTTATTAGCTAATCCCAACATTTATTTCATTTAAATCCGTACATAGATATGAAAGACACATCAAATCTAAAATGCGTCTTACACGCTCTAGACGTATCGCGTACATACCGAAGTCGGAAGAAAAAGCATTGCATGGATACTAGTGTTATAATAAAAGTTAAGAAAATCAAAAATGGATAAAAGTACTTTTGTCAATGTGTATAACCTTAATTTTTATGTATACAAATTTAAATATCATTAAATATTTGTAACGGAATATATAATCGGATCGCCATTCCCATGCCCATCTCCGAATATCGTTATTAGACCTGGTAATTCTAATTCGATATCATTCAAAACTGTTTCGGTTTTCCCGAACTTAAGAGTGGATCACAAAAAATAAAATCGAATTGAGAACCACTAGCCACGACACAGCTTTAAACTAACAGGGTTTATACATAACCGTTTCGGAAGTCAACTGTAACGAGAAGGAACGGCAAGAAACTATAATTAACCTAATAGTTATTTAAACCATAATTAAACTAATAATTATCTACAAAATTTCCAAGAACGCAGAGCTTAGTCACACAAATATTCTGACAAAGAGTAAGATATTTTGACTAATTAGTTTTTAATCAAAATTTTAAATCTGTCTTAATCAAAATGGTAAATCGATTATTATTTGTGGAATTTTATTAAATATGCGTATGCTATGGCCACGAACGATTTCTGTACTCTTTTTAAATGAAATCTAAGTGTCACTATTTTGTTTCTGTTTCTTGTATTGACAGCGTTTAAATCACAGCTTTTGTACAATATTTTTACATATAAACAATATGTTATCTTAAATATCTATATATTTACGACCACATACTCCTTGGTGAGTAGGTAGCCGTTAATATTCCTATTTCATAAAGTTATTCCTTAGATGTATGCATCTTGAAAACCATTAAAGTATAAACAAAAATAACACTTTCTATTCTTGTGTTTCTAAAACTTTTTAAGAAAAGTCTCAAACGAAATTCGTTAGCGCTTTGATTTGACATTGAGAGTAACAACTCATACCACAGTTCACCGTGGCTTTGACATGAGATCTACAATCATCCTTGCCAAGGAATCATAATGCAGATGCGTTATCACCCTTGAGGACTGAGAAAGAATGCCTCGTTACTAATAAATAAAGGTAAAGTGAGTGAAGGGATCCTCACTCACTAGACGAAACACAGCAGCATTATGCTGCTATTTTAAGCTGGTAATGTGTGAGAGCTTGATCCTACCACGGTCGATCTGACCTATTCATTCTACAGCTAGAAACAAACTGCAGTGTAGCTCTACCAATGATCTACTATGCCATCAATGTCTGCCAAATTATAGTCCACCACAGTAACACCGATAGTCTATAATTTTAGATGATTTGTTTTTTAACTTAATTACTCGGTGCTCGATGAGACTGTGTTATTTTCTTGCACATCCATCACATAACGAATTTTAAATTGTGTACGTTTTTATAACATATCATATATACTTATATATATAGCCATCCTGCATATTATATATACTTAGCTACAATTTTCTTTTAATGTATTCGAAACCTATGATTACTTCGTTTTAAACAACTTTTTTTGTTACGTTTACGTACATTTTAGTCAGTAAACCCCTTCCGTATTGCCTAACTTACAAAGCTATGCGAGATTTGAGATTAAGCGGTAATATTCATATCATAATATTATTTTCTGTATAAAAAAGTTAGTTCTAATGATTAGTTTTATAAGATCGATAAAATACATTCATCAAATTACCTAACAATCTCGGGTATTATTAATAATGACAGATATTTACTAGACATTATGATTAAATACTTATTATTTGATTTGACATTGTAAATATTGTCTTCTTTGTGTGTTTGGTCCTTAACATACGTACGACCATCTAGAGCACGCGGTCACATAGGTTCAGATCCAAATTTATATAAATGTTGTTTCGCAGGCCGTATCTTGAAACTTGTTGGAAATAATTTAATATTGACCGTTTGTTGGTTCGTTAAATATTTAAAGGGAGTATAAGCTTTTTATATTTAAGCCAACGGTAAGAACGGTCGTCTTAAATGTTGCAATAAATAAGCGATTCCGGTTTCTTTGTACCATCTTTTAATACATTTTTAACAATAAGCTACTGTGAATCACTGATTTGTCTTTCAGATTATTACGGACAAAAAATATTGAGTTTAATTTGAGGCCCTTTTCTTAACTTATGGCATATTCAAGAATTATCAAAGTCAAGGTGACATGTTAGAGTTGACTATTCCTACTTATACCGATTGGAATCATCTTCAATAGTATATACAATACACTTGCACAAAACTGCGATTCTAGCGAAATTATGCGGTAATTTTATTGTTTTTATTTCACGTTTAAAATCCACTTAATATCGCAGTACAAATTTAATATTCAATTTGCCATTTAAAGCGAATTAATAAGTACTTGTTTATGTGCATTTGTAATAAATGTCAATAACAATCCATCGCACCATAATAGTAAATCGTCGGTACATCTGTAGCACGTCGAGTGTAAAACTCATTCCCCTTACGTAATATCAAAGTAGCCATTAAAGCAACCTTTATATGCCTATTATGGTCATAAGTTAAAATACACATAAAAATGTATACTATGTTAATGTATTAAATACAGTGTAATAATAGTAATAAAACCAATGAGTTCAAACTTATCGAACACTAAGCAATTAATTAATAAACTATTTTATGCAAAATGACTTTCATAGGAAATTAATCTACGAGTATAGATTTTCGCACTGTATCTGGATGGAAGTTTCTCTATATTGGAGTAAATTTTTGAGTAGGCCATATCCTCTAGTTTTGACCACAATTTCTAGTAAAATTTAAACTATACGAGGGCCAAACTCTTTTTTGAGGGAGAAAGAGAGGAAAAAGAATCTCGAGCCTGTTTTCAATTGTTCGTGCTTTATGATAAGAAGCAATCATGCTAAAATGTATCATTTCTTTAAGTATATTGAGAAGTCTCACTACACGATTCAAGATAGCCTCTTGAAATACTTTTGCCGAGTCTTTACTGATTATTTACAAAAGATTATGCAGGATTGTGACCACGTTGTTATTGAACAATTTGCGAGGCTTTTAGAGCTATGAGTATGCACTTTGTAGTTTGTTTTTTGTAGTGATCTGTAGTCGTAAGAGAAATTAATTGTAAAGAGCATATTTCTGTGCTTATTGAGCAGCAAACGTTTTGATTCCACGATTCTTTTAAGCTACAGGGACTAATTTAGGGCATGTTCTGTCTAATGACGGTAATTAAAACATTTATTATATAGTTGCTTGATTACTCTGGTTCTAGAGGAAAAAGGATAATGAACTCAACAAGAATGGTTCTGCCTCAAAAGTAATTTCGGCTTGGCGTGACGATAAAAAATATTTAAGTTTATATTTTTCGACTAATTTATTATGACATGCCCATCGGAGAATATAAGAAACCTAAGTTGGAACACAACTTCAGTACTATTTCCATAAATGATCGTAGGATGTGAAACATGTGTGTTAATTTTAGGAAATTAGGTTAGGTGGTAAATAAAATATCTACTATAGACACACAGTACAGTAGGTGTTTGTCAAATCTCAACATACAATTATAAAGCATTCAGAAGCTACTCCGTTTAATTAATTGCGGTGAGACGCTATCTGAAGCTATTGAACACACGTTGTGATGTCTTTATTAAATTGTCTCAAGATATTTACGAGCGAGCCCAGATAAATTTACTCGGTAATTAAGGCCACACAGTTAGTTGATCGAGAGCTTAAGGGAATGAAAAAGTATAATACAATATTCATTATTTCTACTCCTATACATAATATTAATAAGTTAGACGTATTTTTTATAATCATTGTATTATTGATATATAGATAAATGGGTATACGTATACAGGATTATTGTTAATTCGACGTTATACCCGTTAGGAGGTAAAAGGGGTGACTATCTGTGATAATTTTAACTCCCATATGCATTATGTAAAAGTGAACCATTTTTGAGTTATCATGTTTTAAGCTTTAATCAAAATAAGTCAAAAATGCAACATCAAAAATTTATGAAAAAAAGCATCAATTTAAGTCTATTTTTTTCTTCTGATTTATAAAAACTATTAAACATTGGTTATTTATCAATATTAAAACAACAATTATCAGTCCAAATATAAAAATGCGAGATGAAAAACGATATTATTTCAATATTTTTTTTCCACTAAAAGCCTTAAAAACAAAAAAAAACGTTATGAAACTTGGCTGCCAAATGATTTTAAAAATATAACCAATTTCTTAGCTATCCAACAATGCATAACAACTAGGAACTTATTTCAAAGAAACTGAAAATAAAAATGATAACAAAGGAAGCAGGCGAAAATTCGTATTCGAACTTAACTGAAGTTTAGGCTTAGGTACGCATTATAACTATTTGCAAGATATTCAAACAGCGATTTTTAAACTTTAAATTTTTATTACTTTGAAAGTAATAAACAAGCAATCAGTTCATCTGATGCCAAGTGATTCCTGCGGCCTATGACATCTACATTCATCCTTGACAAGGAATCATAATGCAGATGCGTTGTCACCCTTGAGGACTGAGATGGAATGCCTAGTCACCAGAAATAAAGGTCTCCGTACCCCTACACTTACCAGACGAACTTAAATGATTCCGTAAGGCCGTGGTCCTATCCCGGTTGAGATGGCCCATTCACTCTGTAGGCTACACTACAGTCTGTAGAAACAAACTGTAGTGTATCTCTACCACGATAGAATATATGTTTTTATTTCACGACTACTGCAACATACAAAGGGTATTGTGTCACCATCTTTTTCAACAGCCTGCAGTATTCCATCACTCACCTCCGGCAAGTCCTCGGTCAGAGTGACTTAGGTGGCAGATCTTCGCCATTGCCTATCGAGTCTCTACAGGCCGTTTTGCAACAACAACAACAAGTTTTGTTTTTTAAATAACTGACGGCAAACGAGCAAGCAGTACTCGTAGTAAGTGATTACAGCCCCCCATGGATATTCATAACAACAGAGGAATGCCAGATGCGCTGCTGGCCTTTAGATTAGCCTAAGCCTTAATTCGGCGTTTACAATCAGAGTAGGACAAAAGCCTTTCAAAATACCAGCGTGAAATATCGGCATAACACTGCTGTGCGTCTTTTATAAGTGCCATTCCATCTCAGTCCTCAGGAACGATAATCGCACGTGCTCCTTGAATGTTTTTTGAGGAAAAAGGACGAATGTATTGGTCATCACTTACCATCAGGTGAACTGCATGCTCATTGTCACATTTTTAGCCGACTGCTAAGACAGGCTATGATTTGAGCGCTTCAGTAAGTATCCACGATGAATTTTAATAATTTTGCATGAGATTCGTTGTGACACGAATTGGGGTTCAACGCTATTATATAATATCAGGTTATGAATGGAAAACAGAATCAGCATACTAACTGTACTAATAGTCTGACCACTAAACGTCGATAATTAGGAAAGTAATAAAGAAATTATATAAATAAGCGAATATATTTAGTACGATTGATATAGATAATCATGACGGGTAATTAACAAAGGCTTTCCAACAGGTCATAAGCAGGGATAATTTGACAAATCCCATCAATAGGCTGACAAGCTCATTTTACGATCGTAGAGTAAAACATTAATCTTGTATGACAGTTCAATTACCCAGCACGTGTGCACTTTGCATAGAGAAATAAAATAAAGGAATGTGAAAGAGTGTTGATCGTTAAAATATCTTTTAGTCATGATGGAACCGGTTTTGTTTACGTGATGTTTCTTTGTACCGTGATATTTTATTTTATAAGTCATCTCCTTCCATTCATTTCTTTAACCGTTAATTGCACATTCACATCATTATCTACACAATCGATACCACTGGCTAATGTTTGACTGATATCCCACCTGATGATAAATGGCATTGTAGCCCTGGATCGTAAACGCGTTATTTATTAATAAAAATTATAACGTTAGTTAAATCAAATATAAAATAAATGTACTCCCTTGTTAGAATTTTTTAATTAATTTTTGATACTGTTTATTGCTCTTCTTTCTATCGGTAAAATGTTGTTATATAAATAACGCAACCGCCTGATATCGAAGGCATCGCTTAGAAAAACTTAGCATGGGAAAGAAGCTCCTAGATGTTTCCTTGCAGTCTCTAACGCTCTCTACCCTCCTTGAAAGACCTATACTTAAATCCGTTTTTTACAAGTCCACACAAAAGGGCTACTATATACCGACTAGGTACGATAAATATATTGAGATGCAAGAAATGCTCCCTATACGACTCCCATTGAGGAGTTTTAATAATTATTCCTATTGCTCTTTTTTTTAAGCTATAGATTTTTTTAATTTTGGAGCTATAGTTTTGAATACAATGTAAATAAACATTTTAGTCAAAACTGTTGTCCCAAATATATACATAAGAAACAAGGACATACTTAAGATATTCTAGCTAGCTTAGAATAAGCCTGTTAACTCTGGCCCTGAAGACAACCAAGTTATATACGGACGGAAATGTGTACAGATGCGGAGACACCATTTCCAATGCCGAACAAATAAGGAACGTCGAGGAAAATCACTACATTCTTATTCTTGGGAGTGACCTCGTTCCTCCAAGCCATGCCAGCCTATGACTTCTTAACTTAGCCGTCTCAACTTCGTCATTCCGTCGCAACTTTCAAACTTCATCTTCATATAACTAATTATTCATCATGTCCATTCCAGTAACTCTATAAATCAATCTCAACATTCTCATGTCAGATAAATGGCAGCGCTATTCATTCGACAATTCGCTGCCCAGTCGTATACCATTACTGGTCGAATTACGCCTTTATAAATATTGCCCTTGAATTTCAACAGCACAAATAGTCCCGATACCTGCCTTTTTTTATAGTATTTGCAGCAAACGAGTATGCAGGCCACCTTCAGTCTGTATTGATCCATTATTGGACACCGCTATCGATTTCACCACCGTAGATACTTCATCGACCTGATAAGCTTTTTCACCATGGGTTAAGCAACGGCGGGCCATTCCTACGTCAAGCTCGGTAAAAATCGCAAGGTCAAGTTCTCTTCTCTTTACGTCATCGTAACCTGTACCCAGCAAAAATTCGCGAACACAGGCTTCAGCGTGTGATCAACAACATGAGCTTGTTGAATCTCGTCAATATATCGCTGAGCAGGGTGAGCCGAAGCCGCGTCTCCGACCACCAGTTTTGATAAAAACGAGATCGGATTTAGAGTCGAGCAAACAAACCATTTCAATATCATTAATTTTATTTATTAAAACGATAACATTTTTTTTAATTAACATCCCTCCTAATTATATACCAGACAAAAACCACTGCATTGGAGTCGACCTCTCCTTGTACGGTGAAAAGGCGCCGTTTTGTTTTTTTGCTTCTACTTATTAGAAGGAATGGAAGAGGGTTAAAAATAAAATTCAAATTAAACTTGAACGTGATGGCCACTTATAAGGTTTTATTTTTAAATTAGAAGTTCGTGCTAATTAAATCCAATGAGATCTCAGTGCAAAACTAAATAATACTTATTTTATATCGTTATTTTATTTGTCGTATACATTTTCAAAAGCTAAATATATTATAAATATTTTTTACATCTAAATATATATGAAACTTCATATGGTACAATTTCGGGTATTACAATGCGTTTTATTTTATTGATGTTAATATTACTGCTGGTGATAACGATGATTAGGATTTATGTAGTAGTCACTTAACTTAAAACTCAATAAATAAGCATACCTAACACATATTTTCTCACTCTGCTCATCTCTCACTCTTGTTCTCATTAGATGATGTAAACCTTACTTAATTAAAGTGAAAGCAGAACTTATCTGTCTCCTTAATTTATATGTTTAAAAGCATTACAATATATGCAATCTAACAACTATATAGATATATAGCTGCCATAGAAGTATAAAAAGCATCAACAGCCCAACGGGTTAGGATATGGTTTTTTTTTACGGTTACGTTTCTTACATTACGTTAGGTTTACGAAACTTAACGTCAAAGTTTCACAAAAATAGTCAAATCCGTCATTTGTCTATTGTCGTGAACGATCTAGTCGTATTAGGACAATTATTTTAAGATTATCTGGAATGTTAGTAACGATTAGCATTCTATTCCAAAAAGTAGTTTGTTGAGCGGCTACACTAACTTATTTTTATTTATATAGATAACTGACCATTTTTAAAAGCAGACAGTTTCAACTTGAATCAATTTTACAACTACTTGAATGAACTCATGAATAAAGCCATAAACATACATACCTACCTATTTCCATCTTCAGTGAAGAAATAGTAGTCTGCGGTCCTTCGCCGGTCGAACCTATCCCTTATTACTTACCTTATTTTTATTTATATAGATAACTGAGCATTTTTAAAAGCAGACAGTTGCAACTTCAATCAATTTTACGACTAGTTTAATGAACTCATGAATAAAGCCTATAAACATACATATTTACCTATATCCATCTTCAGTGAATAAATAGTATTCTGCGGTCCTGCGCCGATCGAACCTATCCCTTATTACCAGTTTCTAGGTCTAACGTTTCTCTACTAAATTTGATTTTGAGGATCGATACATAATTTGTTTTCAGTTCAATAAATATGTTTATGTTCAATATTACATTTCTATAGCAAACTGTTTTATAAAGTTACATCTTCATACAGATTAAAGTTTATGGTCCTTCGCAGCTTGTGGTCTAGTACAAATTAGGAAGTGACTGAAGTGTCTATTGCAGTATACGTTAGTTAGACATAGGCCAACTAACGACTTTGTCTAACTTATAAAGCAGTGTGTTCATTCTGTTTATTGTACCTATTATTAACATCTGCCAAAAAACTAACTACTTTTCTGATCTGCGAAAATTAATAGGCAGAGTTCGAATAGGAGTTGTTAACAATAATATTAATTATGTTTAACACATTGGCAGCTTTCTTGATTTTTTTAGATAAACATTTGTACGCTTTTAATTCGGCAACATCGGTAATTAAACGGCCACATAAAAATTTATAGTGAAATAAAATTCAGACTTTTATACCTTTATTTGTTACGACAACGGCAGGCAATTCGTAGTGAAATTTTTACATATATTAAAGTTATAAATTAATTATTAATTCAATAAAATATGTTTTATCAATTGTTAGATTACACACGACAACGTACTTTAAGATATGCTGGAATAGTCACTTCTTAATTCAGTATGACTTTCATTTATGACACAACTCTTCTTTCATATTTTATTATATCAATAAATGTTCAACAGGACAAACCCGTCTCTAGTCATTATTTTGTATATAAAATAAAGATGGGTATCTTTGTTTTGTAGACAGCGAAAAATACTTTTTAAATAGACCTAGTTTTAAAAGTAAAGGTTCTAAGTTCATTCTTTTTATCTTATAAAATCTAAATATGGTTTGAGAAACCATATTTTGATTGTTCTAACCGAACGAGAATAAAATACCTCATATTAGATAACGTATCTCATAAAATTTTATGGATAGTTATATCTTATTTTTCCAAAATGTCGTTCTTACATTCTGAATTTAATAAAAACATTTTGATCTTGACTTTTGATCTCAAAAACCTATTGACCCGGAGTTTCCAACAAAATAAGTTATCTTTCTTGATGTTCATGTTGCGATTACTTGCTCAATAAACCATTACCTGGCAGGCGGCGATATTCGCGATACGCCAATACTACTTTATAGTCCTTTGTCTTGTTGACAGTTGACCGGTGAAGGAAGTTCTACAAGAAATAAACAGAAAAACATTTTAAACCTAGGAGTGTTAGTCAAATTTTAAAATCCTGTCATTCATATCATTCCATAAACTTTTACATTTATTGGCATTTATGTATTCCTTTATCGATTACCTTATTAATTGTTTCATTATATGTAACCTAATTATTTCAATTTTTTATAGTTTACATATTACTTATAACCTTATTACAATACAAGCTTATAACAAGATATTGTGTTACTCGCTCTAGTTAAAAAATTTAGATATCTCGTCAAAACGTGTCCGCAAAAAGGGTAACATATAAAATTCGTGAATGGTTAAATATAAAGTGGGAGATATTAACTTTATTAATTATTAAAAATCATCGGCGAGAAGTTACGGATAATGCTAGTAAACAAGGCGAATGGTTATCAAGGCTACATAAAGCCAAATAATAAACACAACATTGTTTGTATGTTCGAGTGAATTTATCTGATAAGTCACCCACTCGTCAGATAAATTCACTCGAGTTCACAGAGAGTATAAAAGTTAAAACATTATTTAAAGAATACAAGACTATTTACCACTACTCGTATTACTATTACTATTAGTAAAGTACTAGTAGTTAAATAATACAAGACTATTTACTACTACTCGTAATACTATTACTATTAGTAAAGTACTAGTAGTTAAAGAATACAAGACTATTTACCACTACTCGTATTACTATTACTATTAGTAAAACTACTAGTAGTTAAAGAATACAAGACTATTTACTACTACTCGTATTACCATTACTATTAGTAAAGTACTAGTAGTTAAAGAATACAAGACTATTTACCACTACTCGTATTACTATTACTATTAGTAAAATACTAGTAGTTAAAGAATACAAGACTATTTACCACTACTCGTATTACTATTACTATTAGTAAAGTACTAGTAGTTAAAGAATACAAGACTATTTACCACTACTCGTATTACTATTACTATTAGTAAAGTACTAATAGTTAAAGAATACAAGACTATTTACCACTACTCGTATTACTATTAGTAAAATACTAGTAGTTAAAGAATACAAGACTATTTATCACTACTCGTATTACTATTACTATTAGTAAAGTACTAGTAGTTAAATAATACAAGACTATTTACCACTACTCGCATTACTATTACTATTAGTAAAGTACTAGTAGTTACAGAATACAAGACTATTTACCACTACTCGTATTACTATTACTATTAGTAAAGTACTAGTAGTTAAAAAAAGAAAAATCGTGACGAAATGGATAAATACTGTTTGTTAAAATAAGAGCGGTAAAAAGACTAATATTTAATGTAAAGGCATTAGAGATATCAAGGGATAAGATCCTTCATTTATTTCGAGTGACGAAGGTCTCGTCTTAAATAATTTATTAGCGTGCAAGGATTTCAGCCGAAAATTCTAAGTGAGACTTTAAGGGCTTACTCAGAAAATAACGTCAATAAGCAATATACTAATTGCCATTTCAACAATCGTCTATTTATATTAACTCTATACGAATTACAATGATTCAGTACAGTCATATTATTTTACTATCTTGGTATAAAGTAGTTAGACAAGATAATGAAATGTGAAGACGTCATGTATATATGTATGTATGTCATATATATGTATACCTATATCTTTCAGAGAACTATTTACATAATACATCCAGCCACGTAACCTACTTTGAGTTCATAATTAAAAGAACTTAAATATATAAAATTAAAGATATTTTTGTCCAATCAAATATGCAGAAAAAAACACAAAAGGTCGTATTTAATGAAACAATAAACGTAAAGGAAAAGCAAAGATAACAATTGGTGAGTCGAGTCATCCTGTGCGCCTTTTATCGACGTGTGCGCACCTCATTCATTAGTCGTAGGCGTGACTTTGCTAAGTAATGAACCCGCTGACAATGTTAGAGAAACAATCTGACTCGACGTATTTTTTAGTCGTTAGTCGTAAGTTAAGGGGAGAAGTGCGACTTACTGAATGCGTCTACAGCCTGACAGCATTAACAAATCTGAATATTAATCATGATGGCTTTAATTAATTTATTGTAACTAGATATAGCGCCATAAGTATTTGCGTAACCATAAAAGCACTTATTCGACGTCATATTCTCTAACCCAGCGAGGTTTGGATGCAGAGTTACCGATAAGTACAAAATTTACACAGTCCCAAAAACCGAAAGTTTTCCATAAATATTTGTTGATTATAAATCGACATCAGAACCCACCATTTTGCATCCAGATACTTTGACTATTGAGCCATGTCATAGAAGCTGTAATTATTAAACTATTCAAGACAAATGCTCCTAATTCTTATGGGACTTCACTTTCCCACACAAGAAGAAATTCATTAATGCGAATTTCTTTTTATTTCATTTAATACTAATTATGTATAAAAGCAAATAGGTTATTCATTTTAGAAGTGACCACGGAACGCTACCATGTAGTTTTTAAACTTGACACTGATAGAGCCACGCTACAGTTAATTTGCAACTTCGCGCCCAAACGGGAAGGAGCATGTCCTCACAGAAGACGAGTAATGCTTCGCATGATGAGTGTTGGGACCCGGAAGTAAACTATAACTCCGGCCCATGACGTCTACTTCCATCCTCAATAGAGATTCAAGATGCACCTGCCTCGTTGCCTGTAATAGCGTCTCCGGATTCCAACAATCACAATATGCATGCTGCTATTTCATGATGTTATTCTATGAGGGCGTAGTCCTTCCCCTATTCATATTCCACTTATAAACCCGCTGCAACGTGGGAAGACCACTGTTACTACTACAGTGTGCTCGTTTGTCACCCTATGTGTTATTATAAAAACAATAATCATACAATTACAACCTCAAAAGTAAAAAGATATTTGTTAGAATTAAATTGTTGAGATTATTTATTTTTATAGTAAATCCTTATTGTATTTTTTTATATGTCCACGACGTAATAAAATTATTATTAATAGTAATCCATTTTAGTTAATTTAAAACTGTGTAAAACTGTAATTTCGTGTACAACAAATAATTATTCCTAAGATTCGTATAAAGAATTTAAAATTAATAAATAAAAAGATGGGGCAGTAATATTTCAAATTTAACAAAATCGATTCAAACTTAAATTAATTAACAACCAATAACTTCTTATACTTGACTTTTTTTATCTAAATTCTTTATTTAGATAATTAGATAATTTTTTAGCAAAATTTCTTACAAAAATAAAGGACAATCTGTAGTTACATATTTTTTTTTTATAAAATAAATGGCACGTTGGACCTCACCCGATGTTATATTATGTAGGTTTCGTATTATACCTATTGTTTAGGAAGAAAATAAATTCATGTATGATGTTCTCCTGGTTGATTTCGACCATATCTGGCATCGTGATTGGTAGAAGTAATTAGAGGCCTCTCAACCCGGTGAAACTATTAAAAAGCCCTCGGGCTAACAGCGGCCATCAGCCCGAAAAAAAAACGCTAGGAGTAGTAATTGTCGTATGGTAAATATATCGTTCACGAAAAAGTATATTTCAACTTTCCCTTGCATATATTATTACCATTTGAATAGAACACAGCTAGGTTTACTGAGGTCTTGAACGTGGAAAAATAATGAACAAGCTATTTCATACATTCGGTACAATACAATCTACTGGTTATTGGACTATTACTATTTATTTAAACCAGCAAGGATTTTGAGCGGCCTACATCACGTCTATTGTTTAGTACTCTGTTATGGTAGAATATGCTCAAATTGGTTGGAGCACAATCTATATAAAGTAAATAAACCAAATTAAACGTATACAGTGCAAATTCCTAAAAAGAGTTTTTTTTAATATTAGTGACGCTATTAACATTACTAATATTCCGATTAACCACTCCAACTAAGACGAACATGCTTGTGCTGCATGGTTCATGACGATAGTCGAATGGCGAATCCGACCTTAAGTTTCACAAACCGTCCCTGAAATCATTAGACTATTGACGCTAAATTTACGTTATCTATTAGAAGTTTACATTACATTTTGACCATGACTAATTCATTTTTAGTTCTTCGTAAAATAATTTTTTCCTTTTTTTTTTGTTCCTTTTTTATTGTTAGTCTGTTACAATAAAATTGTAGGGAATAAATGACGCTAATGGATGGTGAATCGCTGTGTAATTGTCTCTTTTATTTTAATAAATATAGAACCCCTCTCCCACAATACATCATCTGATACACGCGGTAAGATTTGAAAAGGATTCATGTGAATTGTTGAAGCAATTACAATATATCCAGACCCAAACGTCAATTTGTGTATTGCTGTTAAAATTGCAAAGGTTAAAGATGCAAACCTCTACAGATGAATACTAAGAAATAATACCTATTAAAGTCTCAGACTAATTTATTTAAATCCAAAGAGCCATGGAACATCATAATCTGGGGATGACCTTTCCTGCATGACGTAAGATTGCACAGGGGCTCGCACACATCACATCTCATGACAATGTAAGTTGCTGCCTAACATTTTACCCCTTTTCAATTCATATGCAAGATTTTACAGAGTATGTGTACGTATATAATAAATATAGTCTCAACGGCAAGGTTTTCAGACCTCAATATTTCATTCATTACTTCATTGTACTAAAGCAAAAAGTAAAGAAAAAAGTTAAGTTAGATTCAGTATGAAACAAGACTACACAATCAAGTTCATACTACTTTACTAGAAATCTCGGTAGTTGACGCAAGACCTTTATAGAATTCCATAAAAGTTACTGGATCGGTTTTTTTCCTTTGGAACAAAAAGTCGTCAGTAGCAACTGCATAGAATGCGTTGCAGACTTGTTCTGGCATGACAGGAAATGCTTTTTTTACCCAACTAAAAAGCGTGAGAAAACTTTTTTGTAGATATTTCTAACCAAATCTGTTATGTACCTTGTCGGACAATTTCAAGCTCGAATGCGCATCAATGCATTGATCGCTGCGTACGTGCATCGTTCTTATCCGTTACCGTTTGTTTACTTGCCACAGTAGATTCCATTCAAATGTCCGACATTGAATAATTGCTTGCATTGAAACCATTTAAGAAATACGTTATGATATAGTTTTCATCACTTCAGTTGACTGCGGGTGTCCTTGTTGGTAAAGATAAGCATATCATTCACATAATTCTCGGTAACTGACACTTGGTCATATCGCCACCAGTAAAGAAACACAACCCGATTTCATTTGTCATCACTGGCATCATGAACTGGTAAAAGACTGATAGTCTTTTGACTTTGAGGATTATTGCAGAAAACACCCCAGAGAGCAGACCAGCCCAAATGATTTCGTCATTTTTATTGCTCACGCGCAGGTAATTTCGACTATAGAAAAGACGAAATTATTGAATGGTAACATAATACTGGGACCGCCAATCCACTTGCATAGTTTGACACGTATGGCAAATCGTTCCCGTT
This sequence comes from Teinopalpus imperialis, assembly GCA_029286865.1. Lineage (NCBI taxonomy): Eukaryota > Metazoa > Arthropoda > Insecta > Lepidoptera > Papilionidae > Teinopalpus > Teinopalpus imperialis. Next base: position 10,679,946 of record JAGSMU010000022.1, on the reverse strand, counting down.
AAGAAAAGTCAATGTCTTGCTTTAATATTATTGGATGAACTTACACTCGTAGCATTTAAAGTAATGGACAATAAATAAAATAGAGATAAAAGGAATTATTACAATGTGAGCATTCAAGTTTATTTTTTTAATATTGTAACCTTATAAATAACATTATTTTATTACGTTAGAAATTATATTATAATAACTGTCATGCTATATACTGTCAATGACCAAAATAACTGTCTCAATAAACGTATCGCTAATAATATTGTAACCTTATAAATAACATTATTTTAATACGTTATAAATTATATTATAATAACTGTCATGCTGTATACTGTCACTGCCCATAATAACTGTCTAAATAAATGTATCGTTAATAATATATATTTTATTATATTTAATAATATATCAATTTGTTGACATAAACTTGAATTAGAAAAAAAGTATGGAATTTTATAAATATATACATTTCTACTAGTATCCGCTAGTAGTCTACTAAATTGTCTTTAACAATATTTGATATTTTATTTAGATTATAATATCTTAGCAATAAGTACCACCGTGTTTATGGTAAATATTATCTGATATAGCAGAAACATACATTGCTCCAGGCAGGCGGCATTTGAATGCGTTCTTATTGTAAAATCTCGAAGTAAATATTTTATTTCGAGCACCACCCAGAGCGGCTCACACAAAGAGCCCTGCAAACAAGAATATTATTCGAATAGTAAACAAAGAAAATAATAGACCACACATGTAGAATCTTAAAAGTATTTTAAATCAACGTAAATATTTTCATAACAAGTGGAATAACTTAAAAGTATCAACACACTCACAATAATTAAAATCTCATACATCATAAGTATTACACAAGAGTTACAACGCGATCATTTGATCCCATAGCCATGTAATTAGTTTCAGTACAATAATACTTACGTTAATTTAAATTAATCTTTAAGCCTAGCATCTATCGCATGACAGCCCTGATAGGATACAATATAAAGGAAGGGTTAGCGGCGCTAACCCTAGCAAATGGCCTTGAGTATTTAATTCACCTCTGCATATCGCTTTAATACTTTGTAAAAACTACAAGAATAATATATTTGAAGGTTAATTCAAGAAATCCTTAACGGTATATTGTAAAAGACACAGTAGCATAAAGAATAAAATATTATATTACGTTCACTGCTAGACGTCAGAAAATGATACATCAAGGATCAAGATAGGTAACTTACATAATTGTTATAATTAGTACCAGAATTTAACTAATCATAGAAAGAGACAAGACGTAATGAACCATTTCTTGCTAATGGCCACTGTTAACCCGAGGGTTTTTACAGCTTCACCAGGTTGAAAAGTGGCGGAGGGCATAGAGCACTCAGCCGAGACCTTTATTGATCGGTAACCAGCTCGATGGTACCCGAGAGGGAGCCTTGGCTTGGACCGTAACCCTGTCGCGAAAGCGACTAACTCGAGGATGTTCGAGAGGGCCGAAACGCACGGCTCAATCGTTTCTGCTGACGGATTAACTAAATTAATATCAAACAAGTTTATGAACGATTTGTAATTAAAAACGTAAAAGCCTTTAACAATGACCAATTTAATTAGAATTCATTACGTGGTTTGTACTTTAAAAGATGGATTTGTCACCTGAATCAATAAATCAAACAATTTGAAAATTATCTATGGTATCGTTATTTTCAAAATATTAGTTAGGTATTCATTTTACCATTTAAGTTTTAGAAAAAAAGAATACAATTTAGCGTATTTATTATTAACTACATGTTTCTTTTGTTCGCGAACGAATTGTTCTCCTTTTTGAATTCCTATAAGAAGTGGCTGATATCTATTAAGTATACTTCGTCCTATCAGCTTTTTTTGCTGTTATCTTTTTTACCTTTTTGTATAATACTAGATAGTGATGTCGTATGCGTGCGGGTCTCACCCGCTTTAAAATTAACATATCTTTTTTTATTTATCAACCGATTAAAATGAAACAAACACTTAATGTTAACTCAAACTTTTCTCAATACTTCACCATATCCAAATGTATTCAACCATTGTGAAGATTACAAACGCACAGGCAAAAGATCTGTTTATGATTTTTATATGTATAATCCATACTGCAAATGATACAAGTATATACCTTAAATAACAAAACATGGGATCAGTGTCATAGCTGATAGTAACCAAAGGTTCAAAGCATTACAACCGAGTAACACAGAAATAATAGCACCTTAATTTATTTTTAAGAACTATATTAAGTCCATGATATAACATGGACTTAATATAGTAAGAAATAAAATTGTAGCAACATTATTTGTCTGAGCGGTCGGCCGTAAATGGAATTAATGATAAAAAGACTCCAAACCGTCTGCAAGTGTTTTAAATGGAATGAGTTTAATATAGAGTATCAAAAAATTCTAAATTCTTATGAGTAACCAAATTATTTCGAAGTGAACCACCACAAAGGTTAATAGTCACGCGTATACACTTGAAAATGTAAAATTATTCAATTAGATAAATAGATAATCATTAGCTAAGAATATTTCAGTGAGAAGTCTATTTATTACTTGCATCTTAATATGTAATTTATATTGAACGCTACATCGTACCATTCATTGAATGGCCGTGTAATATAGTGAATAAAAAAGATAGTAAAGACACGAATGACATTCATATTACACAAAATGTCTACGAGCCTTCAAAATCCTATATCTGTCTTATCTTTACGTCTTGTTAGAAGTAGCTAAGTTTGTTAAGGTACACCTTCGTATTTTGATCCAACAAGCGAAATATTTGACTTATCATTGCGTTAAACGTCTTATTAATAATCAAACATCTTAGCTGACTTTTTATTAACGCGGATCCTAAAAGCAAAACATTTCAAAATAACTATAACCGCCAAAATAAATTTCAGACAAATCTAATATAGTGCTCTATCGATTAATGTCGATCTTAAATTACTGTAAGGTTAACTTTGAAAATTAATACACGGATTCACAAAGTTCAGCCGTTCTCTTAAGATTTGTTTTCATACATATTTATGGCAAGTACAATTTGAAGGAAAATGATTAGAAATCAACGACGTATATATATATATTCTTTCTACTTATGTCAAATAAAGAGAAGTTAACCGTTTAAAATCGATCTAGCGCAGTGTTTTGTTAAGGCGTCGTTCAGATGGCATTAAACAATTTTGTTGATTACGTCACTAGGGATCGTATCGGTTTGCTCAATTTCGATCCCTATGCGATTAATAACCAACTTAGGCACTAATATACCTACGGCTCTTTGTGAGGATTTATTGTAATAATAACAGGCTTTTTTCAAAAATAGTCAAGAATAAATATAGGATAATTAAATCGTATACAGGCGTGAAATATTGCATTTTAGTGAAATTCAAGTATACGAAAGACATTCGATGGTCAACAAAGTAGTTAAATAGATAAAATTTGGCCATAAATACTTTATATTGCAAGTATGTAATATAAAGTAAGTTTGGTATTAACCGATACATTACATCATTACAAACGGCGATCCTTATTAATTTTTTATTGGAAAGAATCTTTACTGTACTCCTTATAGCGATGTAACGCGTTTATAATTGTATAAAAAGGCATAACTGCATCTCTTAGTAGCAGATAGTAGAATATAAAAATTTTTCAAGTAGATAGGAGTGGAATCTAAAAAACTAGGCTAGTGCGTAGTCTATGTAAGTTTTTATTGAGGTCCACAGGCATGCGAAGAACATTTATATGTTAAACGTATACTTGCTTCTAAACAATCATTAATGCATTTTAAAAGACATTTAAAAGTGAATTGAATTATTTATAAGATTAAACATTTATGTGTTTAAATATAACGATACATCTGCTACGCCGACTATATTATTTATGTATTGCAGTACCATATGTATTGGACATTGGTTCCGTTATATACCAAATATAACGGAACTCTTTTATATTTGAAATACCTTCACTTTTGAAAGAAGACAATTAGTAGGCTTCTCTAACCTATTACTTATTGATATAACTTCTGGTTATTACCATATGAGATCAACTGAGCAGAATATATTATAGTCCCGTAAGCTCCGACTACAATACTTAGCGAATAGTTATGATGACAGATATCATGAGCAGTGGTTATACTATAGAAATACAAACACCTTTTCACAACGATATCTTAAAACTAACGCAACATATATATAAACTTTCATGGAATATTTAATATTTATAAAATAATTGACACTAAAGGTTTTAGTAATTAAACAATCATTGTTTAATGTTCAATCCCTGGTGACTATGTATGTATGAATATTGTACACATTCAATTTTATAGAGTTGGTTACAGAAAAAATATGTGCTCTTATTTTGCCAGTATTACAATATAATATAATGATATTCTCCGGGTTGATTTTGACTACGGCGATATCTTCTGGTTATCTTTGTGGAACCAATACGACTTAGGGACCTTCAAGAAAAGAGTGTACAACTTTCTTAAAGCCCGGAAGTGCAACGGCTTTTAATTACTTACCTTCAGGTGAGCTGCTTACGCGTTTGCCACCGGCTATATAAAAAAATTACCAGATGACATTCACTGCGCAACATAGGTGGCCATAAGCATTGGTGCAAACTGTAAAACGCCTCTGTATATAAGGCGCTCGTTTGTCATCTTATTTTTTAATCTGATATTATGTATAGTAATGAGAAAGTTTGGCACCCCGACCAGAAAGCCAATATTAGGAACTCTTATAGAACAATATTATACAATGTTAACAAATCTATCAAGAAAATTTATCAGATTCTTCTATTAAGTATGAACAGGATTTGCTTCATGATACGAATGAATGTCATGACAGGATGTCGTTATTTAAAGTTTTAGCTTCTCTATTGGGTCAACGAAAAGTTCCAAAAAGATTAACTGACGAGAACACAAAAGGTATATTGGTTTTTAAAACAAGTTTCAACATATTATGATGCAGAATATAAATCAAGTTTTCTGTGTGCTTAAATCGCAAGAAGGCACACACTCTTTTTGCTCACAGAAAATTCCCAATAGCTATAAGTACACAGGAAAAACAATTTATTCCTGCCGAGTAAAACCTGTACTCAAACCACCGTTCTAATGACACTTCCTTTGAATCACCGCTATGCTGAGAACGCTAGAAAATTGCTGAAGAAAATTACTATACTGGAAGTATAAAACATTTTTGCTCGCAGTTAAACATAAGCTTTTACATATTAGAATTCTAGTTCAGCTTTACTTGAGCTTTATTTTTCGAGAAGCAATAAATTGTTATTTTATAAAGCTATGCGGTGCAAAACAATTTAAATGTAGAGACAGAATCGTGCATCATCAAAGCGAAAAGAAAACCAAAGGCAACGAAGTAACAGATCGCTTATATCGACATGCAAACTTTATGTGTATTTTCGCATTTCGAAGAAGTAATAGGTCTTTACCTATGAAATTGCCGTTTTGTATGAAATAAGTTAAAGTATTTTTTTTAAACTTTTTTATTTCTGTTATTCAAAGTCATCACCCAAGTAATCGATGCATCTTTGCCAACGCAGTGGTAGTTTATTGATGCCCTTCGTGCAAAAATCAGCTGGATGGAAGTCAACAAACTCTTCAAAGGCACTTTGTACTGTCTCTCGGGAATTTAATTTTTTTCCCGCTAAAAAGTTGTCCAAATTTTGGAAAAAGTAATAGTCGATGGGTGAAAGGTCAGGTGAGTACAGTGGATGAGGGAGAGCTTCCAACCCCAACTCTAGCAGCTTGGAGACTGTCTATTGTGCAGTATGGGGTCGCACGTTGTCGTGTAGGAGCGGGGATGACCGATTGACCAAAGCTGGTTGCAGATGTGCGAGCTTCTCCATCAGTGTCTTCAGTTCTTCACAGTACACATCTGCAGTAATGCTCATGCCGTTTGGTAAAAAACTGTGATGAATCACACCGGCACTAGACCACCATACAGTGACCATCAACTTTCAAGAGGTCATTTTTCGTTTAGGGCATTGCTTTGGTGCTGAACCAGGATCTAACCAATTTGCTGAGCGCTTTCGATTGTCAAACAGAATTCACTTTTCGTTGCACGTAACAATTCGGTTCAAAATTCTTTCATGTCTGTGACTGTTGAGCAGCGCGAGGCAGGTCTCAACGTGTACGTTGCTCTGGCGATCGTTAAGTTCGTGTGGCACTCATCTATCAAGCTTTTTTACCTTGCCAATTTGTCGCAAATGGACTAATATTGTTTTAATGTTAACATCAAAAGTTGCTGCTAGCTCGGCTGTAGAGTATCATCAGCTTCCACAATCGCCTTTAATTTATCATTGTTGACCAAAGTGTCCGGACGACCACGAGGTTAATTTTTCAAATCAAAATTTCCAGAACGGAACGTAATGAAAATACAAAGCTAATCAATTAACAAAAGACTGAGTTTTTAATAAGAATGTCATGTTTTTAAAACAAAATTAATTTAAATTTAGAATTCACAGCTAATAAAAACTTTTTGTTTGAAATGGCCAATACTGAAGAACGGCAATTTCATAGGCAAAGACGTATAATAATATAACAGGATATATATTCACTAGTAATCCCCTTATCGAATCCGATATAATGCGCATAATGCGCGATAAAAACGCAGTGTCAGGGACACGGGACATACACACATATCAAGACCCAAATACTAACAATTTGCAATGCACAAATATTATTCCGCACCTGAAAATTTAACTTGAAACAGCCAAGTGCTATAACCACTACGCCACATGACTGTATATATATGTCCATCTCAGACCCCAAGGTAACAACACATGTGCATCATGATTCTTTGTAGAATATCAATGTAGATGAAATGGGCCGCATTCATTACTTACTCGCCACTACTAATATTTAAAAAGAATAAAACAACACAACATTATTGTATAATTACCTCAATTTGGTTTTTGACAATGTGGTAGTTTAGTGGGTCAGTCCATCTATTTGTACTATATAACTAGTTTCGTGTGGCTTGATTGATCAAAAAACATTAAATCAATTAATAATTTCCTGATGCTATCGAAATGCAGCAACGACGTTACAAATATTGTTGTGTTTAAACAAAAACGAACCCGTTGCATTGTATGTAGATCCATCGATATCACCTTATCGGACATCACAACGAATACAAATTATCAGGAATACTAAGCTATCTGATGTTCCGAATTAATAAGAAATACGATAGCCGCTTTCGAAATTTTGAGAATTGATCCAAGATATCTGTTTATAAAACATCTGACTTTTAACTCTATAACATATTATTTGGAAGCAGTAAGTTTAACCATAAGTTGACGTAAAGGAAGAAAATGAATAAAACAAATAATAAATAAAAAAAAAAAAATCAGATTTTAACAGCATTGGGATCATCACAAGTAGAAGTGTATGATACATATACTTTACGTCGGTATTCGGTGAGACGATAGTACTTCCCATTTATACAACAACAAAAGCTGATGCTTGGCTCTACAACCTTATGACTACCTAACCATCCTCTAGAACAAACAATTAAGCTTAGTTGGATTAACTTACATGTTAATTAAGATTAACGGGCGTTTTAGTAGTGTTCATAACACTACTAATATTTATTTCAATCAAAACCAAAAAGAATACCACAGAAGTGCAGTTAAATTATATATCGGTATTTGTCTTTCTCACTGAGTATATAGCGGTAATTACACGTTTCTGTACTGGGTCTTTTCAAATGCTTTTAAGTTAAGTGATCATACGTAATGCGAGAGGAATCGTGAAATTTGTATCATCATTCATTTGAAGTATTAGTTTCTAAAATTACGTTTAAAAGCAAATAATTTACATGAAAGGTATGTATATAGTATAGTTATAACATCGAACAACAAGCAAACAAGATGCAAATGCATATCGTCATAAACAGCATCTAATCACTAATATGAAATATTACTTGCCTATCACTTTGATATTACTAGGTAATTATAATATAGAACAAAAATATAGACGTCACGTCAAAATTCCTGCGATTGTTTTCAAAATAAAACATTTAAAAACACACACTATATTATTTTTAAAACCAGGCAAAGCAGTATCAAAACAAGATTTTTTCTCTTAGGAATACTTCACAATGATTACCGCTCATGAATAACAAAAAAGTGTTTCTCTTTATTGCCTTCCTAACGAGAGCGGGACAAAAAGCGCCGACTTGACCGTACAGTTTCTTTCACCTTGTAAATGGAAATAAAAAGGGCCTTTTTTGTTTCTCCTTATTAGAGGCGTCTCTTAGCCAAGTTTAATGTAACAAGGTAAATGCAATGTTGAGGCAGTAGCTGATTTAAAGAGGTGACCCCTTTTAAAATTAGAATTACCCAGGCGGCTGTAATATCACTAAATTTAATGTATCAAATTCACTTAACATATATGCATTTTATAGTTTTGCTATATTTACACATCATGTTTTTGTGTGGATCAAACCTTTGAGTAAAAGTGATTACATTGTCTTTAAAATGTAATTCGCTTTCAAACTCTTTGTATAATATGAGGTCATATTCGCGTTGGCTGGCATAAGGTAACTTTTTGTTTATATAAGTAAATTTGGGAATGAAACTATTTAATTAAAAATATGAAGCTTTTTAAAAATTTCATCCAAAATTAAGTTAGGATATCATGTAAAACGTACCTTAACATAATATATAATATTAGTTTATTTTGAAAACTTATAATAATAGATTAAATATTTTATTATAATTTCATCCTGTCATTTTCTTGTGCCGGTGTATATAACTCTTTACACTCTCCTTTTTTTTCATATGTTTTTCATGAAACATAAGTAAATCGTTGTCAGACCATGTTTTCCGGACGTATTTCAACGTAAAATAGTTGTTTAACGCTACTGCGTTTCGTCCTTTGGTGAAAAACAAAATCAGAGATCAGAATTTCTCTGATCTCAGATTTTGTTTTATTTTCGATGAGACAAAGGTAAGATCTGATTTGCAATTTCTTCTCGAGGATATATGTAGGTAACATGAGTCGTAGAAGTGAGTTCCCATCTGGTTAACTGTGCACTAGTTTAACTAGGAACTAGTGCGCAGTTCGAATATCTAGATTATTCAATAAATATCTTAATCTCAAAAGAAAACTTTAAAGCCTTTAAGCCAAATCAAATCTTTAATAAAAATCTCTTGCTCGATTTGGACTACACATATGTTCTGTTTATTGCGAGCTAATCAACTGGGCAAGAATATACCCTGCCCAGTTGGTTTCCCGTAATTACTCGCGTTAGCACAGAGGCAGTCACTCCTTTGTTTTATAGAATAGGTGGCACACGACTATGCAGCTCACCTGATGGTAAGTTATTACCATCGCCCATGAACACCAGAGGAGTCGAAGGAGCGTTGCTGGACATTAAAAAGGCTCATTGTCCCGTTTCCTATTTCTTTCACTTAATATATATTGCAAAATCTAATTCTAAATTGCAACTCGAAGAGGGCTTCAGAAAGTAACATCAATTGATAGCTTTTTAAGTTCCAAAACAGATAAGACAGCCTAAAACTAGCCGGTCCTCTTCCTAGTGTTGTAGATAATATAAGTAGAAAAAACTCAACCAGATCTCTTGTAACACGTATTTCTTATTTAATTCAGTCTATATAATATAAATATAAAAAATATAAATTTACTAACTCAAATAACAATATAATAGTACAAAAATCATTCGTCGACAACAAATGCGAACAGAAAATTTGCACCTTAATTTATTGTAACCGCTAAACAACATTAAAAGTATAAAATACTAGACTAATATCAGCACGTCTGAAATGAATCCACGTAATCCATCTGCACATTGTGTTCTTAGCTTCCATTACTTTTTAAACTGGCACAAACATTAATACAAAAAATCTGGTTCTTAATGTAAGAAAATAATATTTATTGGTCATGCAAACATAGGGTTGCGGTTAATCCAGGGAAATGCCACGATGCTTGTCTATGGAAACCACCCTCTCATTTATTACAACGGAACATTAATTCCCTTTAGTAGTTATGTAGTGAACCTTGGTTTGCATATGAACCATAAAATAACTTGGCATGTACAGATTTTTGAAATTGGCCGTAAGGTTGCCATCTTGCGTGCTCATAATCTTCTTAAAAACTTATTAACCTTCAAAACCAAGCTTATGCTTGTTTAATCCCTTGTTCTTCCTTTTATCGATTATAGTAACGTGTTTTGCCCCGATCTGTCACAAAACCTTAATAAGTTGGAGTGCCTTTTAAACAATTCGTTAAGATTTATTTTCAACTTACGTAAGTATGATCACATTTCCTTCAATCGTTCACAACTCAAGTGGCTCTCTATCGATAAAGGCGTAGCTGTAGAATTATTCTTCTTCTCTATTCTATTCTATATTACATGATTTAAAATATCCATCTTATCTTCTTAAAGATGACTTCCAATTTCTACATACTTCTCTTGACCGTGACTTGACTACTTGACTCATCTTTGAATAGAATGCGAATTAATGTTCCATGCCATTACACTGGGTTCTTTCGTTATTCTTTCACAGTACAAGCTATACTCCTTTGGAACGCCCTTCCGGAAGATATCAAGAAAGTAAGTATATATACATATATTTATATATATAAATATATATATATATGTATATATATTGTCATGTATGTATGTATGTATATATGTTATTTGATATTTTAAAAAATATAAACTATATTTAGATTTTATGCACAAACCAAGTATGAAAATAAAATTTTTATTAACGTTATAAATACTAATATACATTTAATATAGTATATTTCATATTATTATTATCATAAATTTATTTTGTAATTGTATGCACGTTCAACTATTTTTCTTTATCTACTCGTAAATTGTTACGTGTATGTCATGGAAACAATACGTGATATGAAGCTGCAGTCTTCAACATACCTGTATGTTAGAGTACAGGGAACGCCAAAATGAGGTAGTTTTACAATGAATCTGTTTTCTTTTCGTTTTTTTAGAATATTAATAGTAGTTGCAACGAGCACAGTTCACATAATGGCACAAAGTATTTTTTGGAGATACAATGCCAACTGACTAGGTAGGATTGAGAACAGAGAACTGATCCATCATATTCGATACACCAAAGATTTTGAATGAGATTGAGGGGAAAACATCGCCGTTGGAGCCATACGCAAATGTGACTGACGACCTAAGATCAATGCTATGCTTGTCCGACACTATTCCAGTGATATCCCAAACGTCATCATGGTCGAGATTAGAATGGCTCTTGAGTAGCTTTAAAGTGGCACTAAGGCACCTGGGGAAGATACAGTTACAGCAGTGTTAATGAAAGCTGGCTCAAGTTCTCCAAAAACTATTCCATCTTCCATGATGCTGCTACGCTGGAGGTGATTATAAAATGTATGGTTATGATGATCTTCAAGAAAGGTGATAACGCCCTCTAGAAGAACTATAGACCGATTTTTTTTCTGAGCCGAGTCTATGTACTCTTTTCGAGAGAAATCACGAATCGTCTAGCTTTCAGACTCGACGATGTCCTACCTCCTGAAGAAGCTGGATTCCGAACTTGAAGCTTCAAAGTCACTCAGTGAGTTATGGAGAGGGCATTGCTCGGTGTTTTCTTACATAGCATAATAAATTAAAGCATATTTCTTAAGTAACATAGCTCAAAGAATCACTAAGTTGAAGTAGCAATGTTCATAGGACCGATAACCGATGGAAAATAAAGGTTCTCGAGTGGCAACGCCGTATTAGACATCGAAAGTGTTGGAAAACCCGCCACTATATTGAGCTACCACCTATCCAAATCTGTGGAAAGTCGATGCATGTAGATAGCTCAGGATTGTACTCTGTGGCAGTCTGTGCGGGAAGCCTATATCAGAACTGGGCTAATGACAGGCTGAAACGATGATAAGAACAGAACTCTAACAACATGATGTCACCTGTATCAATTGACGTAAAGTTTATTAATGCATTTGGCTCAAAATAATTTCTAGCGGCAATCTGGACTCATGTAACAGTAGTAATCTAGTAAGGGGCTGAAGGAGTGATAGTTATAACAAGGTTACGTTTATACTCGTGCAGTAATGAATAAATACTACACAACATTATCTCTTACTCCTATTAGGAGTAGGAGATAATGCTTTTAGATAAAGATTATCGACAGAATATGCAGTTCTAGCATTAACCGCTCATGTCATCTACTAATATATTTTGTAGAAGTTGTATTTTACTACATGTAGGATAAAAAAAATTGTATACAATATTTATACAGGATAACTAAATTAAGAAAAATATTTACAGAGGCACAGCTTATTTTATCAAAACAAATGTCTTCTAGCTGGCCTGATATTGGAGATTTTATTTAAAAGAAGGACAGTATATTAAAAAAAATATATATATAGAACTATAATTTTATTTTGAAAATTTAATTATTTATTAGGACGATTGCTTTAATATAGATAAAACCAACATAAAGATAATTGTTGAAAAGAGCTTAACCAATATTCTCAACCTCTTCTCAGATGTCTGCATGGGTGTAATTTGTTAATAATACTTTTGATGCATCCTATAATCTTTTTCCTTAATAAATCGCTTTACCGTACTTGTTAGGCAAACATATCTAGTATAAACTAATAGAATAAGTATCGTAACGGTGATAGTAAAACAATCTGACTTTTGAATTGAATTGTTGCATAAAGGCAATCCACAAAATATACTCGTAATTACTTGAAGACTAACGGATATTGTACCCAAAGATATCGTTTACCGATTAGTTATGGCATGTAAATTTGTTGTTAATGAACTTAACTTTATTGTTCAGGTTTTATCAAACTGTTATTTTGTTATACAGTTTAATACAAAATCTATATTATTAGTATTAATGTTAAAATCAACACAATTTCAGATTCAGATTTTAGTTTTGATGGATTATTTTTATTAAAATTAACTGGTGTGAATCACACACTGTAAGATATTTGCAAGTAATGTTTTTTTTTTGTATAATTTACATAATTGAGTCGAAACGGACTTGAAATAATTACGGAGTTAATTAAATACAGTTAATTAAAGAGCACTTCTCGCGGCGGCGTCAGTTTTAATTCAAAGAAGACTTAATCAACAAGTAACTGTGCGTAAAAATACATAAATTCTACACTTACAGAAAGTTGTTTCCATATATATATTATTAATGTGTTATTTCTACATGACATGCCTTGATATATTTTTTTTATAACTTTTCTCACGATGTATTCCTTCACCGGGAGCTCGTGGGACAGTTAAAATATTAATTAATTATATTGATGTACTGGACTTGGAGATCGAGCTTACCGTGAAATTAATAGCAATCAGCGGACACTAAGCCACCTAGGATTTTACTCTGGATGATATCCAATACCCAACTTCTAGTTTCGGCATCTGGCATCGATCACAAGACGTATTGAATAAGGTAAACATGTTCATTCAAAAAATTCCAAACCCAATGATTTTGCTAGACACTTTTGTATCCGTCATTGCATTTTTATCTACCAGACCAATTAATATTCCTAAAAAAAGCACATTCTTAAATAAAACAACACTGCAAAAAAAATCTCGTCTGGCGGAAATCCTTGATAGAGCAATAAAGAATTCAGATTCTATTAGGAGTTAAAAATATATAATCAGACAGGTAACAATAAAGTCTATTATGGTTTATGTGGTCACGATGCTGCAATAATCTAGCTGTAGCACGAATAGATCGGCTCCATCCTGGAGTAGGACTACTCTCCTTCTTGACAGTGTTTCGCTTGGTGGAAGAGACCAGTGAGACCTTATTATTATTGACAACGAACAACGCATAAGTTAAATTGTATGAATTTATTTATCATTCTGACCATTTGTAATGAGAAAGCAGGACAAATAAAAGACTAAAACACGCTAATGGCTATAGACTTTTGTTTAGTTAGTTCGCATTCAAGAGCTAAAATAACCTATAGACTTTTTGTTTTTAGATACTTGTTAGTGTTGTGGTTTTAATATCATTTTTTTATTAATTTAATTTTCGAATGTTAAAATACACTTTAATGTTACACACACACAGATAAATTATGACCTAATTCAGAATCTACCAAATGAGAGAAAAGTGCACGAAACTCGATTTTTTCTTGATTAATTCTTGATATAAAACTGTTCTTAATTTAATATAAAATATTAACATTGTTAGAGATAACAAGTTTTGGTTTAGAGTGCGACAGACCTAGGGTAGGAAATTAAACTCGAATTTTTCTTGATTAATTCTTGATAATAAACTGTTCTTAATTTAATATAAGATATTAACATTGTTAGAGATAACAAGTTTTGGTTTAGAGTGCGACAGACCTAGGGTAGGAAATTAAACTCGAATTTTTCTTGATTAATTCTTGATAATAAACTGTTCTTAGTTTAATATAAGATATTAACATAGTTAGAGATAACAAGTTTTGGTTTAGAGTGCGACAGACCTAGGGTAGGAAGCTGACGATCTTACGTTCATAGGTCAAACTAAAATGGTTATCGATACAAGCTAGATCGGTACAAAAAATCAACCGATATTATTTGGCTGATGTACAGTAAATGGTTTACTTATCACTCTTAGGATTATCGAAAAATAGCATTATATACCCCGATCGAGATAAAAGACATCAGAGATGTATTATTACATTTTATTAAAATACTTGAACGAAGAAGAACTTTCAATGTACATATAATGACATAAATCACGCTTCCGACCTAAAAATTGCCAATTCGCATTTGCTCTCGCAACCCGTAAGGCATAAAGATGTCATCAAGCGTAGCAACTTATAAAATATTACAGAACCGATTGCAAACTTGTTAAATTCTTACTATATTTTCATATTTTAATTTTTTATGAAATATTGATCCATTATTATCTGGAGTTAAAATCTGAAGACCGGGATTTATAAATCTCTTTTACTTGGTATGCTATTAAATACACTCTCAATTCACATAACATTAATCTGTTAAACATGATGCAACTGATGATAATATAATAAAAAATATAAAAAAGCTGGAACGATATCAGTTTACGTGTACTTACAATTGTAATCAAGGTGGTAAAAGCTGTGCTTTTATAAAAACTTCTATTTTAAACTTTGCAGCACGATTGTTAATATCTACTTTCTATCTACTCAATAAATAATAAAAAAGAACTTATAACTAACAAAAAACAAAACTAGTAGACACAGTAGTATCAGCTTTTCTTATGTTAATATCAAGTTCGATCCGCGGCCACACGAGCGGATAACGAATGGGATCTATAAAAATAATAAGTACTAGGTCCAAGAGGAACAACTACTTCATAACAGCATTGAAATAATAATTAACCTGATCGCGTATGGAATATGATTTCTTTTGCCATAACCTAAATAATAATAACAGTATAATAAACAAAAAATATATATATAATTATTTTATTAATATAATAAATATGAATATAAAATTCCCGTGATGGTAAGTGATGACCATGGCCAATGACATCTACACTCATGAATAAAAAAACCGACTCAAGCATCATGCACGACGTTGAATGTCTTTAAAAAATAACTGAGCCCTGAATTGTAATTTTCTTTTTGAATTACTTAAGTTGTGTTGTATTGTGTTGTGTTGTATATTTTGGCTTCTAAATAATATAAACAAATGTTATCTTCAACAAATACTTCCTAAATACATGTTGTTATTGTAATGTAATCACCATTTCTGGACCTGTTTACAATACCGCTAATTAGAAACCATCATGCCCTATAATAGATCATTTACCTGACCTAACCTTATCAGTTAGTCATCATACGTCAACCGATACACTTATCACTTATTATTAAACACAAACCTAAAAATGGACACATCTATTGAAGAAGTGGCTCAAGCAATTGCCCTATCGGAAACAAGGCCAGATTCACGTATGTAGAACACGCGAATTGGAAGGACGAACAGTGGGGCCCTGTTCTCTTCTCAGATGAAAGTAGAGTGCGTCTCCATGGCTTATATAGCTACCACTACTATCCATAGCTACAGAGTCTACGAGTCTACTGAAGACCTGGAGAATGACTCGCTCAGTGCTGCATAAGTGAAAATGAGGCAATTAGAGAAGGTTTCTGGATGGTGTGGGCGGGCAAATCCCGAGGACAAAAAACGAG
The DNA here is from genome assembly GCA_029286865.1 of Teinopalpus imperialis. NCBI lineage: Eukaryota > Metazoa > Arthropoda > Insecta > Lepidoptera > Papilionidae > Teinopalpus > Teinopalpus imperialis. The sequence goes on along the minus strand of JAGSMU010000022.1, from coordinate 10,663,773 downwards.
TTGGTTTTCATCGAAACTAGCAACAGATTTGAAGGTTTGACGACCGATTGAAGAGATATTAGGGGATCATGTCATTCCTTACGCAGGGTTTATTGGTGAAAACTTTGTGCTATTGCAGGGCAATGCTCGTCCACATACTACAGCTTCTGTTTGGTGGTACCTGCGGTCGAAATTGAGGGCATGGAGTCAGGATTTAAATCGTGATTTTCGTGCTAGAAATCCTGCGCCAGCTACGATATCCGAGATTCAAGCCGCACTCGCTGAAGAATGGGATGGAGTTTCTGAAGAAACAGTGAAAATCTTATCCGGTCTATGAAGAAACGATTAGGAGCTGTAATTACGGCCAGGGGAGGGGGTAACTCTAAATATTGAATTGTTTTTTATTATTTTATTTATGATCATTTTGTCTTTTTGTCTGTATTTGAGTGAATGTTTCTTTATTTTAGAATTTAAGACGAAATTTGTTTCAATATTATTTTTTATTACTAAAAAAGTATTGATTTATAATAATGTCATGTCATTTTAAAACTTAAACCTTCACCTTTAATCTTCTATAGTCATTAAATAAATCCGAGCAGCAGATTTTTTACGGGAATATTTTGACCGCAAGAGTACGGCGGGAGTCGATTTTTTTACTCACGAAGAAAGTGAAACTGAAGAATATTTTAGGTTAGTAGTTTTAATTTTGAGAAAGTTTAATATCCAGTATTGTTTTAAGATTACATAAGAACCTATTCATATTATATCATTTGTCACATTTCACTTCGTTTCCAAAATAAGTCACAACCGATCACTATAATAATCTCTGCTAATCGATATATAAATAATATAAATTAGGTATAGTATGTTCAGTCTTGAAAGGACAGAGTTTTTTAAGCCTATCTTTCGATTCGCGCTTTACATTACATCTGCATCTTTCTGTTGTGTGTAGTACTTAATACTTAAATGACAAGGACCGGTCCTCGAGACGAATTGTGCATTAAATAGAGGACATATCCATGAGCCATCACATCAAGTTGTTCGCGACGTATAACTACGTCCAACTCTTGGATTACAATGTTAGTATTTTAATAACACAAACCTTGAGCTTGAGTAATTTTTAATGATACATATGAAAAAACGCAATAAAGGTGAAGATAACCATTTGAAATTTGTTTCTAAAAATAGTGGTAAGTTTCTCTTTAAAAACAACTTTATTAAATAATATTAGGTACGTATTATTCAGGTAGCTTTTAACTTAATTTTACTTAAAAATAATGAGCAATACAATGAATTCCTACAAAATTTGTTAGTAGCAAAGTAATGTAATCATTTGTGAAAATAAATAAATAAAAACCTTAACTGAAGCGTCAATAGCCTAAACATACTCTAAAACAAAATATAAACATAACTCTAAACTCGTGTCTTGTGAAATTGCTTGTTAGTTTACAATATGTTACCAGGAGATAAAATTGCAATCAATTCAAAAACAGTCGCCCGCACCAAAACTCGTAAAGTCACATCTTATAAAAACTACACTTTTTTTTTACTTACATAAAAAATTATGTCTACTTTTTTATTTATCTTAATGTGACAAATGCTCAGTATTCCTATTCCAATATAACACACGTTTACTTGGTAAATATAATAAATGATAATAAATAAATTAAATATTAAAATGAAAAATGATATATATACTAAATTGTCTTTACATAATTCAATTATAATGAAAAAAGGTTGTAACGACAAATACAAGTAGATTTAGCTTTAGATTTAAAAAAACACAATTGTAAATATAATTTATTATACGAGAAATAAGAAAGTTGATAAAAGAAAGCGTTATCCAAATTTCACAGTTGAACAGCTCATATGTTTTTAACAAGAAACAAGGTTACAAATAAAAACTCAGTTCATCCTATTCACAACACCTATTAATAAAATTATAGGTGAGTTTTACATTCTTACTTAATCCACTAATAGTCGTAAAGACTAATACTAGATTGAATAATAATTTCCTCTTAGTCAATTTGAACCACGATGATTTCCACATCACACGACTTGTATTAGATAGAGTGCGTGAGTGGTTAAGTCATGGGCCTTGGGTTCACTTCCCAACAGAGGAAGAATATTTGTGTATCGAAAATTGTTGTTTGTCGTGTCTGAGTGTGTTTCTGATTGCAGATGCCATTCATCTGTCTGCTCGAGACTGTAAGTATTATTGTAAAATAATAACCTGGAAGCTATTAGAGATTGTTCATGTAGGTCATTGGACATGAGGTTGCGGTTAATGCAAAAAATACAAAAACATGGTGGTTGGGAGTCACAGGATGCTTGCTAGTGACAGTGTTAGAGCTACAATGCAGAACTGCAGAATGAATGGGTTAGCTGCATAATGCTTCTATGTTTCGTTTTGTGAGTGTAGGGATCCGGAGACCTTTATTATTGATGACGAGGCATTCCATCTCAGTTGGGTGTCTCAGGGTGACCCTTGAGAACTGAGATGGAATGCCTCGTATCTGCATTATGATTAGAGATTTGATAGAGGTAAGCTTATCCCATACATATTCTCGAATCCAAAATAATAATAAAAATAAAAATTCTAATTAAACATTAAAAAAAAAATTGCGCAATTGCAATAAAATAAAGTTATTTTAATTAAAAGCCTTTCAAAGCTGGAAGTGTCAGTGGAAAGCAGCCACCTACTTACAGTGCAGCGACATTGCACCATCCAGCGATAAGCTTACACTCATTTGTCACTCGAGCCGAGCGTATGCGTCGTGTAAATTCCTTCCCGGCCGAGATAAACGATGCTCCAATATTGTGGTGACGGTCAGATTTAAACATTGTTTTAAACCGCCATTTTCCTTTTATTCAGCGAGCACTTTATCAGCCATGTGATAATTTAAATGATATATAACAAATTATGCTAGTAGCATCTTCTAGGAACTTACATATTGCAATTATTTTCTTAGTATTTCTGTTATTTAAATTTCTCTAAAATTAAATGAAAATTAACGAAACTCTTACAACAGTGAGACGAATAAGAGAAAGGTAAAAGGATCTTTGACTTACGCGCCATACCATACAAGAAAATAAGTTGATACTAATATCTGAAAAATATTAATAAAAGTGTCCTGGCGGCAACAAAACAATGCACTTTTTCCAAGTTCGATTGACAAACGTATGCAAATTTTAAAATATAAACATATAACTGCCATTTGCATTGCAATTTACCCATATCGCTGATGCCATATTGGAGCTTTTTCAAATATTATCATTTCGAATGAAATAAGATGTATGCTGCTGTGCCTTATTCAGTCTTTTATTTATCGTTAAGTGACATTTGATATGATCTAGTTATAACCAACAGATATTATGATTGTCAAAGAAATATAATTGCATATTGCCTCATTGAAGAAATGGCAATAAGAAACTGATCAAAAAGGGCAGGTTGCATACAATTACCCCCCTTATTTAAGTTAGGATCTTTAATTAGAATTGTTCCTAAGTACAAATAAAATAAATAATGAGCAATATATACTTGATGTAATTGTTGACATTATTTTATTTTGTTATTTTTTCTCCTAAAAATCTAAATTTAATTCGAACAACTATAGTTAACTAGATGATGATCAACTTCAGATGCGAAAGAATGGAAGTGATTCTTCATATAATTTGTAAGAAAATACTACAATGAGCAATTATACAAAAACAGTAAGATGTGTAAAATCGAACACAATATTGTGGAGGTTATCACCTGTTGCGTAAAATATATGGTATGCAGTGACTTTTTGTTTTTGCAATGTCACTGTATACAATTCACGTATAAACCTAGACCCATAAATCATATCGCAAGCACGGATAAAGAATTACGTGCACGAGAACACACGCCTGAATACACCAGATTTCGAAATAGAAATGCAGAAAATTAATGAAAGAATACTATCTCTCGTTAATCACATAACGATAAGATTAATGGATATTTTCATTTAAATAATTTATCAACTACGTTGTTTAAATTCAAACGTCATTTTGTTCCATAGCTAAGATTGTTTTATTACTTACCGTGTAATTCATGTAAAAACGATATAATGATAGCATTTTTGACCTCGGCAACATCTTAGGTTTTATTATATGTGTGTGTGACGTAGTATTGATGATGAGAACCAGAGAAACAATTGCTTATAATTAAATATTCCATCTATTCAAGTATGGTGTATCTACAAGTGATTAAGTCCATCACGAAGATATCCGCAGTAGAAACAGTTATCGACCAGACACACACCAAAATGTCTACAGAGCTAACTTTAATACAAAAAGAAAACAAAATATAATGCGATGCAATACTGAATACTTGCTTATTGTCTTTCCAATAATATGATTACTGGCTAGCAGCGTGGTGAACCAAATCTAAGATCGCACTGTTTACTGATGGTTAGTATATACAATCAGATTTAAATTAAATCAATTAAAACGTTACTGTTTATTTAGAAATCATAACCTCACAGCAATAATTACATAAACGGTGGTCACAGTAACAAAAACAGCCACTTATACATTACCTTCACTAACCCGACAGTGTGTGCAATTAGAGTGAAGTAAGATCCAAATGCAGGGTCCGCGAGGTCGTTTATATACACACACAGAACCAAAATCAACAATTTGTTTTACGCAAACACGTGTCAGCTGGGATTAAAACTCTGAACCCGCAACTCGGCAGCTAGGTGCCATTTCTTATCTTATCTTATCATTCATTTTAGATGATTTGTTAAATACACAATAGCGATATATATTATTATTTTTTTAACATAATGTCTTCTACGAGTTTTGGTGACGATGATGATAACGGCATCGGCAACGGCAGAATATTATAACCTATTCTGATATAGTGCATATGCAACAAGATCGGCGGAAAGCTCAGATGCATTGTCAGACGCACGGGACATTCATACAATACACCCGGACCAGAACCAGGTCCCGCGACGCAACGGTCAAGTACTACTCTAATCACAACACAACGTAGCTACGGGATCGTGACAATATTAACTTAGTCACGATAAAATAAAATTGTACTTTACTGTATAACAGATCTTTCATTTACGATTAACTAAGATGATATTTAAAAATCGTAATAAATCAAATGATTAAAAAACTTATAGCACCCCTTTTTAAGCACATTGAGTTCTACGTATGATTTGTGAGATAAAGTTGATATAGAGGAGTGTAGAAATATAAAAATTATACATAAAATTAAAAAGCGTTGTTAACATTACATACTGAATGTCAAACACACATAAATTTGTGACATTATGAGTAGTAGCTATTGCTAAAGAATTTGTACTTAATATTTATTATAAATAAATTAAACATAAATTTATGATAATAAAATATATATATATATATATATTAAATTAGACTAAAACGCTCTCAACTGATGTTATAGAGCTAAATTTAATTATAGTGGTATTTTATTATTTGATAAAAAAACCCAATAGCGTTCAAGCTTAAAAATTATATGAATTATGGACGAATTTCGACCACTAGTATTTTATTAATTGCTTGAGTAGATACCGAACGAAATAACATTGCATGGTACATTCTACATTTCACACTAATTAGAACTGTATTTCCAACTCCACCGAATTTTAAATTATTTTTGTATTAATTTTTTGTTTATCTTTGTTGTTACCATCAAGTTATCTGATTTTTGGTCATCCCTAATATTGTTAATTGTTATATTATGGGCACATGGTTAGAATCAGCGTGAAGAATAAAAAACACATTAAACATATATGTATATAGATATATATATATAAATATATGAAAGTACCATATGTATATATATCTATATACTTATGGTACTATCATATACTAGATTTATTATTTAATTTTGTTTTCAAAAACTTGGTCACAACAACATTGCCGATTTACAGCCCAGTAACAATGTAAATACAGAGAAAAGCACTTTATTAACGTTACGTTAACGTCGGTAGTTGGTTAAACAATATACTACAATTGAAATAGTAAATTAAAGTTCTGTCAGGGAAACCTTTACGTACAAGGTACTTACATGGATTTGCTTTTGAGCTCGTGGGCGCAAGCTTGTGGTTTCCAAATGTCAAGCAGGGTATTTAAAAGGTATTTTTTAAAAAATGAGACAATTTGAACCTGTTGTTGGTTAAAAGTTTTAAAACGTCTATTTAAGACACTGTTCACTTAGATATTTAGCGAAAATAGCTTAGGTTTAACTTTTAAAAAATATATTTTTTTACTTCATAAACTTGTGGCTTATGAATCCTTAAATAGGAAATGAATAGCAAACATAAGTCTACAACAGAAACAAAAAAAAACATTCCTAAGCACCGTGCAAGGCGATGCACGATCAAAATTCCATCCGTGAAACGACTGACCGCTCTCGTGGATCTCAAGAACGAAGGCTTCAATTTGTCATACAAATCGTTGATGTTTAAGGCATAGTCTTGAACAATAATTTATAATACAGAATTCCGTTTATCATGCATATAACAAAATGGTAGACAGACTTTTTGTCTGTTTGCCTTTGCGTTTGTGCACACTAATCTTCACAAAGGCTAAACTAATTTCTATGTCGTTTTCAATGATTTATTAAAATAAGCTTGAACTAACATTTAGTGGTGCTTAATTTTAATCGGTTGACAAATAAAAAATATGCCGGTTTTTAAGTGCGTCCTGCTCTCGTTAGGCGTCGTGTCGGAAAACAGAAGAAAAAGCGGTTACGCGTTCAAAATCATGGACCCGGCTATTATTTACTATAAGATTACATAGTATGAAACACAATTAAAATCCGCCCATCATCGCGACTGTCCCGATTTCCATCTCAGTCCTCAAAGGTGACAACATCATGTCATGGGCCGCATGAATCACTTGCCATCAGGTGAAATGTCTGCTCGTTTGTTACTCCCAATGTAATAAACAAAATTTTGAAGTGATCTCATTTGTATTTAATATTGTTTGAAAAAAACGATTCGTTTATGTGTTTAGAGACCTAAAAAACAACATTCCTCAAAATCACAAAATTTCGGTATAAATATATTTTTCAAGTACACTGCGTTGAGAAAATTTTATCTTGAACGTCCTCGAGTCAACGTATACCGCTGGAGACAGCTAATAGGTACTAGAAAACTCAGCGGTGGATTGCCAATCTATTGCGATAATTGTTTTTGTAACTGTTTCGTTCCCATAGTGGAACTAAGCAGATAGAGGAATCTTTATTAAAACCAGTTTAGTAGTTTTAAATTTATAGATTAGTTATTCTTGAGACTGAAAAACGTTTACACAAAATTGTTAAATCATCATAAATGTTAATTGATTTCTAAATGTTTGTGTGTTCAATAAGTATCAAATTCAATGAAATCGGTTTTGCTGTTTTATTAAATTATCAACCTCTGAAATCCGCTAGGATTTCAAACGGAAACATGTGGATTTTGATTAATCCAGATTTAAATAGTTAATCCCACTTTGTTTTCTAAAAATACCGTCAATGGACAAATATTTCTAAATCATAATTTTATAATACATACAAAATATATAGGATAATACACCTGAAAGAAATAACATTGTTCAATTGAAAACTCGATATTAATGGCGATAGACACGTCTGCACAACCTGACTCACTGAACGTGATCCTCTCATATCAGAATTTCTCTATTAAGTACCATGGTACGATTGGTACGTGCTTACAGATTTAAAGAAGTGTTTAACGAATTGAAAAAAATATATATTTCAATTACACATTAAGAATGGTAAACAAAATTAAAAACGGTATTATATTTTTTTCTCTTTGAATATGAATAAATTTCACTTAATGTTTATGATACTTACTTTTCCTCAGTAAATTACTACAATATCGGGTTCCTACACTATATGAACTGTCCTCCAATATAACTTTAGTTTTACTGCTATATTTTAAATAATGTATTATGACTGAAACAAATTAATACAAAGGCAAAGGAAATTAGAAAATGCAATTTAAACAAAAATAATAAGCTAGTCCGCTGGTGAAGAGAATCAATAGATATATGTACATAAGAACATAGAACATTTTGATTCCTATTCATTTAATAAACAAATAAACATTTACCATGTAAACATTAAATCCCGTTCACAAATACAATACACATTCAAGATATAAGTTCAGTTTCTATCGAAACTGTGAGGTTCGATTGCTGGATAGATCGCCAGTGGCCGAGTAGAACGACCAATGTGAATAGGGATAGGTAACAAATTATTCCAGAGAATACCGTACGATAAAATGATATATGACTGCTTTGTCAATCGGTATATAGTGTGTAGCGCAACCTTTTCATAGGCCAATTAAGTCTTAACTTCCAGGTGGCGGAACTGAAATCACTAGATATCACATAATCACGATATCAATAGCAGATATCAGAATCAGCTGAGGTAATAAAGAGAGTAATCTCAAATTAAGGAGAAGGAAGAGAAGAGACGAGTTTTAAAAATAAATTTATGGACATAATATTAGAAATATAAGATTAGATATATTATTAGAAAATATGCACTGTCGACTATTACCTACTACGGTTAGTATACGGTTAGTGAGAACTCTGTTGACATAACGTTTAGGAAATCCCAGAGGAAGGGCCGTGGTAGCTCGGTACGCGAGCAAACCGAATTCTATTCCCGTATCTTTCAATGAAAGTTCTAATTATATATTTCTTTCACTTCGAGTATATATAATAACATACTCGAAGTGAAAGAAAAAAACGTTAGGGGGCCAATTCCCAGCACTGTGTTTTTTATATGTATATACTTTTGTTACTGTTTACTTTACCATAGACAGCAAGGTTCGAATAAAGCTCTTTGTGGCACTTAATCAACGCCGAGGTATCTTTTGAAGAGTCAATTAGACCAGGAGATCAGCAGAAAAGCGGCTATCACTTGACATTAGGGTCAGTAAACTAAAGAAGGACCTTTTTTAGGGATCGGATCGGTATTGAATTGGATTGTACTGAAACTGTCTTTAAGGAGTTCAGGGCGATATCTTAAGAGTGACCATTCCAAGCTTGGGATTTGGCTCCGATGAGCATGACTGAGGATGCAATGTTGAATTCTATACCCTGAAGTACCATATGGGTGAAAGAGTCCTAGCGGTAAAGTGTTCCAAATTCAAAATAATTAAAAAAAGAAGAGTTTTTATGTAACAGTATTTATGGACAGACTAGTTATATCACTTTAAACTTATTCAGTCCCAAACATAATAAGGAGTAAGCTTATTGATGTACACAAATCTTATTTTTAAATTAAAATAAGGAAAGATATAACACAACGAAAAAAAGGCCTGCTGAGATCGAAACCATGATCGTACATTCTCATGAGTAGATATGGAAATAAAAGCATCTACCTAGATTTTGTAAATAAAATCAATTCTAGGTCTTTTATAAGCATTCACCATTGCATTGCAGTGTATTATTTTTTCATAGATTTTTATAAATACATACATACTGTATAGTTCTTACGCAATTAAGCTTTTACTAACCTGAAAGTGTATCAATGTATTGAATTTTTCTACCGAGAGTACCATAAGCATTAATCCCGTACTAATGTAAAAAAACACATTGATTTAATTGAGAAGACCTATAATTATAAATTTAAAAAAAATATTCAAAAATTAGACCCAATCGATATAACATAAATGAAAGCGCTCTTAAGCTTTTATTTATGTTATTTGTATGAACTGATAAAGGTGTTAAAGTGCATAGTTTGCAAACACTTGCAAATTGCGAATATGGTTTGCCATCTCAACTTTAAGTCATTAAAAAATTGCTACAATGTTTCCAATTATCCGACTGACAATATTGAAAAATTATAAACAATTGGAATCAAAGTAAAAACATGCAGTACAATTTAAACGTATCCCTATAAATATTTCCCTTCATCACATTTAAATAATATTTTTTTAACTGTAACTTTATTTATTTAAATAACAATGAAATTTGTAAATATTATTCTCATGAAACTTGAAATATCAGTTTTTTTTAAAAACATCCAGTGTTAACTGTTTAAAAGATTAGTAAATATAAAATACTGTATTAGTAATTAGTAAACTAGCTATTTTGTTCCAAGTTCTAATATCACGTCCAAATTGTCATCAGCTCTTATATATTTTCCCGCATTATACATGACAATTCATTTCATTTACGAAAAAAAAGCAAACGTTACGGATATAATTAATTCTCACTAAATATAAAAATTCAAAATATATTGTGACGAATTTAATGTTAATTCTAAAATATAATAATGCAGTCATCGCAGACTGCTAATTACCGGCTTCAAGGTTGAAAGCGGGCAATGGACAGGGAATAATATAAGGATGCTTAGGTTCGCGTACACCCTGAGGTAAGTTGATACAATAAGCCAGGAACCTCTTGCATGTAAATCAACAGTGCAATTTACATGCAAGAGGCGAGACAGATAACGACTGCATTGGAATAATAATAACGGTGGCAAAATACTATTGATTTATTCACATAATCAGAGGTTGATTTCTTGCTTATAAAACTCGGGTAGTAATAGTGATCATTATCAATTTGTGGACGTTAATGATAATATCCTGAATGTCGGACACCACTCAGAAACCTACATCTTGTAAATATAGAAATGAGTAATAAGTCTATTTAACTGAGGGTCAGTTATAAATAATCATTGTGACCGCCTTAGTTTGTCAATTTGTTTTTATTAAAAATAATCATCACTTTATTTGGTTCTTTATCGATACATAATTTATGTCTGATTATGAAATAAAACTGAAGCTGTTAAAAATATAAAACCTTTAGCAGTTAGTTACTTCAACATTCTTGAATTGTATGTTTAATGATTGTTAATTCCTCCTCAAGGCTATTCTTCTGCTTCTAAGAACTTAACTTACTTTATAAAACTAACTTATAAAATTTTAATTCTGTTTAATTTTGCCTTTTTTAAATTTATAAGTAATATATAACTGGATTAAAATTCTGTTGTTATAAAACAGATTTAAAGAAATAAATATATATATATATATATATATATATATATATATATATATATATATATATATTATAAATAAAATTCAGTCAGGCTGAATATCATTAACATCTATCTATCATACCGTATTTATATATAAATGTTTTAACAACAATATGTATCTTTCACATAATTTAAAAGCTTTCCCAGAAACCACAATAATACATTTTACAAAGGCACCTTAAACATCTAGCATAGCGAGTTTACGTCGGATTTATCTGAGATAGGCGCTTTGCGAACAACATCCAGTTCTGGACCAGTCTGGAAACAGTTACACAAGTACACGACTTAGCTGCAGTGCTTCCGGGAATATTCTAACAGTATTTCTTGGTATAACTCTTAAAAAAACCAGTTTACTGTGATTTATGTAAATATGAACATTATACTTTTCCACCGTAAATTTCGTTCCAGGTAGTCATTACAACAACAACAAAGAAAGGTATTATCACGAAACAATCTTGAGGCACAGTTGACAAAATACCTGACTACCGATCCATGTGTCCTGAATTTAATGTCGTCTTTATGCAAAAAAGAAAATAGAATAGATTTCGTGTCTGAGTGTATTTACGGTTGTTCCGAATCTACGCTGCTTCTGGGTTCACGAATGGAGCATTTCATACAAAAATCTCTCTCTCTTTTTTATGGTTAATGGCTGTATAAGGTTTTTAGTCAAAATTATGTAATTTTATAAAGATTTTATTTCATGACAGAATGCAGCAGCGAGAGCATGTGTAAGCCGAGGATGCAGCCGCAGCGCGGTGCGGTCGACCCGGGCACGCTGGCCGTACCTCGAGCACTCTGCCACCATGGTCGTGTTGCACGACTCCTGATGGCATAAACATGTCAAACAGTTATATTACTTTTATTACAAACGTGCATAAACATAGGACTAAATTAAATTGGGAACTCAATGGCAATTAATATTTACATCTTTTTTTGCAGCATTATGAGAACAAAATAATACATATATCACATACTTTTTATGATACTCGTTTGAATATGAACAAAATATTTGATGATTTCTTTTAATAAGATTGAAATTTACTTTTTTTGGGATTGGTATTTAATTGCATCTAATATTTACCTTATAATGGTTAAGTTGAACTTCACTGAATGGGGCAGACCATCCGGCAAAACCTGTTACTCCGAGATTAGCTAAGGGGTAATGATTAAACGCAGTTAACACTTTTCTTGTTAGCATCATGCTTTTACTATAGTAACCAACGGGACTCACCAACGCTGAGCGAATTATATGCTGGGATAATTTAGGAACAGGAATTTTCTTATCACATTTGTATTTGATATTTTCTAAATTTCCCTTATCTATTTTATCTAAATCAGTCATTTCATATATTCTTAAACTATTAGAGTCATCTTCTAATTCTATTGTATTTATTTCTATATCCACAACGCTTTTAATCCGCACATCATCTCGTTTGACATAGATTTTACTCTTGTTTAAATTGCTGTGAGTAAATTTGTATTCATGCACTCCTTGCATAAAATCAAAAAAGAATACATTCTGAACCAAAATAGCTGAATAATCTTTTGGATTCCAGCCATAGGTCCTCAAGCGTACTAGTAGTTCTGACAAATTTAATGCTATTTTTGGCAGCAGTATTTCATCTACATCTAAGGGTACGATATACTCGGAATCTGCTAAATTTCTATACAAACAATCATTATATGTTATTAGGTGATCCCTTCTCCTTTGCCACAAAGATCTATTTAGGTTATGTTTTATAGGAACATAAAATAATCTTACGTAGCCTTGATTTTTGTAATTCAATAGAACATCTTCCGTCTCTTTACTTATTTCATCAATATATACGTCGATAAGATCAACGCCTAGTATCTTATTTGTCTCAATCCATTCTACTAAGTTCTGCGCTATGTTATAATTAAAATGCATATCCTTAACACATATTGTAAATGTTCGTTTGTACTGTGTAACTCGACTTGTTGGATTTAACACAAATGCGTTAGCAGGATCATCACATGGTTCAGTAACAATAGAGATAACCGAAATACCATATAAGGCATCTGTTAAAGGGCAAGACAGTAAAAGCGGAGTCTCGACTGCATTTGAAGTAGCGTCCCATTCATGCCACCACATTTCTAAGGGCTTTGCTGCAACAACTTCAATTGATTCTTCTCTAGGGTTAAGAGGACGTGTCTGACAAAACAATGATCTTCCCGTAGAAGTGTTTCGACCTGTGAAAAAAATAAAAATACGTAAAATGTTTATCTTGGCAATTACTCAGTATTAAGTCTCTCAAAGATATTATTAAATTTTCAAGTCATAAATATATTTATAATCATTTATTACTATATTTATATACTATAATTAGATTTTAGAGTGTGTAAGTTTGTCAGTTTTAAGTTTTTGAGTTTGATGTATGTGTTATATATTTATCAAGATACAGAAATATATAGTAATATTTTATTTATATATGTCTATGTTTCACTTCTGCGCATAAGTCTAATTATTCCTCTATAGGTACTATATAAATATAGTTAGGCCCGCAGAGGCTATCGCTATATGGCTCGGCAGTCTTATTATATTTAACTATTTGTTTTAGTTATATCTTGGACTGAAAACTCAAAGACATCGACATGATTTCCTTACTTTTTTTGCCTTTATTATCGAGGACGGCGTAAATTACTATCTAAATTGAGTCAATTGCAATGATTGACATTGCATTTTCAAAACCTTTACATTCTTTTCTACGAGTTAGGAACTAACTCAATAAAAATTTATTAATTTTTAACCTCAGTTTTTACTTTCAAAGAGATGTCAATTAGGACTAGTTCATTTTTTTTAAGAATGCTGTAAAGCAAATATATAATTTGATTATTTACTATATCATGTACATATTCAATTAAAGACAAATCAGACAAAGTAAATTGTAATTGTACCCTATAAATAAATTAAAAAGAAACAATTACATTTTATAGAATTCTTTTTTTTATCCGTAAATAAATCGTACATTATTTTATTAACAGATTACTGATCTTGCCGTTTTCTACTTACCGTGAAAAATGGCTAGTACGCGCACATAACGTTGCGGAGCCCTTTCGTCGTAGTACGCTGCATACAGTGACACATTAGTGCCCTGGACTCGCTGCCAGGAGTCAGGATAAAGATGAGGGGACCAGGTACGATTCTGAAAATTTGTATATCTATCATATTTTGTAAAAAAAAAATTATATTAGTTTTGTAAATAGTAAATACTAAATAAGATATAGAAGTATTTTATTTTTAAAAAGTGTTTCAACTATGATTAAATTAGTAACTTGTGAAACGTATTACATATAGCACTTTTGGTTAATAGGTACTTCTTTACATTTCTATTCGTAATAAATGAAATAAGTTTGATCGCGAGTGATTTTATATAAAAATTTTATCTTATATCCCCTAGGATCAGCACTATTAAAATGTTTATTTTATGGTACATAAACATTTGCATGGTAATACAAAAATTGTGGCAAAAGCTGCTGTTTACGATAAAAAGGGTACGAATTGTTTCGAAGACGTTTGATGACGTGTACTCACTAGTACACTTCATCAAACGTCTTTTAAAGTGGGTACTGACCCACTTTATTAAAACCCCACATGTTCAAGAGTAGGACATAAATAAGGCTGTATGTTTTTAGTTTGCTTTGACAATTATGGTTGTGTTGTTATAAAGAAAACCGCTACAGTAAAGGACATTGTTTTGATAAAAATTAAATAAAACATAAAATATTTTACTCAATATAACGGAAAAATATCTCGGCCCTGTTATTTTTTACGAATGTAAGAGGGAATCAGTTAAGAGTAATAGTTTACCTGATGATAAGTGTCCTTACAAATTATAGACATTCAATTGGGACATCCACCATTTTTATTGTCATAATAGAAAAGGCTAAGCTGCACGGCTAGAATAAGTATAATAAAATGAAACGGAAATGCCTTAGGTAGCAGTACGTGTTTTAACTTAAACACAACTTTATCAGCTATTACATCAGTTCAAAAAAGAGAATGAGTACGTTTCGTTTTGTAAGAAATGCAGTGTTAGAACAATAAAAAATTAATATCTTTATAGCGGGCATGATAAGGACAAAGAAGCTGCTGGAAGCTTACCGACTGTTTTTTTTATGTATAACGCGAGAATTGAAAATTTTTAAAAAATTAAATAAATCTAATATCGAGTAACGAGGAATTTCATTTCCGTCTATTACCGCTAAACTTAAAAAGAATTAAATTATTATATTATTGATATTATCCTTATAATTTAACAGACATACTATTGAACAGACACAACTAAAACGAATCTCTCAACTCAGTAAAATTTTTCAAGTCCGTTCACGTGCGCTTGTATTTATTCATAATAAGAAATCAGATTACGAAGAAGTAAAAAATAAAAGCACATGATATATGACTGTGACCGACGGTTATAATACGAAGGACACTATCATTACGATAATCGAAATACTTGCGGTTGTAAGCAGTTTTCATGGACACAAGTTTGTCACTACGTGACTCAAAATCGCAGCACGCACCAACGGTTGGCGTTCAGCAGAGGCAACAGTAAATATAATGAAGTATTTTTTATTATATATCGGATATTCATTTCTATATTATATCCCACTGGTTGGTTCATAAAATAAAATAAAAATATGGCAATATCAGTAAAATACAATACAATAAAATAAACATACGAGTGTCCCACGACAGTCCAAACGGTCGAGGGTCAGGGGGAGAGGGAGCTGCCCTTCAATCCCGGACTAACAGAGGCTACCCCTAGGACGTGCCTAAGCTCAGTGCAGAGGTGCACCGGTGTGTTCCGTAAGAGATCCATTGGAATGCATCGGGAAGCCCCCCCAAGAGACAGGGTATCTTTTAAAAAGAGGGAGATGGAGATTAACCGCTGTATCGAGGAGCGCCGCCTTCTACGTTTGAGTTGAGTTGCGGAGTCCCAACCGCCTCCCATGATTCGAAAGGTTCACTTCACGATGATATCAGGTTTATTCGGAATAAGGCATTTTCCGACCTAGATTATTAAAAAATCGCTCCAAGTGGAGAACCCTGGCTACTTGTGTGTGTGCAGATACTCAGAGTATCTCCAAAAGATCGGATTTTAATTGCCTGGGCTTCGGATTTGCCATGACGGCGGCAGTCCCGAAAGATGTAGATGGTACCGTCCGTCAGGACCAGTCTGTATTAAGTTTAAAAGAAGAAAAACCATTTTCAATTCTCAATTTTTTATCAAACTTTTTGTAAACACTTATTTAAGTATTATATTAATTCATAATATAATAACGCACCAATGTACAAAACATACCATGTATTTTCTAACTTTTAACTCGTGGCTACATCGTTAAATTGTATACATATATCCTTCCCATAGTTTTTTTATTTATAGTTGTAAATAACCTGATATATAGTAGTATTTATTTATTAGAATATATTTGTTACATATGACACTCACAATCCATTTTTTTTAAATTACCTCAAAATCTTTTAAAGTCCTTATTAATTGTATACAGGTTATTTAAGTCGAATGCAAACCCTTAATTATTTTAATACATGGCGATCGTAAAATTATAAGCAAAATAAAAATATAATTGCTCCGATTGAAAATATAATTACACCTGAATTATTTACGAACGGATGTGTTCTACATTTACCCGTTTATGACACAAATGAACGACCAATATAGATTGCGTAGGACAAATCCTCTCATAACAGACATAAAAGGGCTTGGCATAATCAGCCCATGGATTAAATAATGAATGGAAACAATGATGGATCAATTCTTCAATCTGCCAAAAGTTAAATCCACTTTTTAATTCCTAAATCTTGAGATTTTTTAGATCTCAAGATTAAAAAAAAATAAGTACAAAATAATTAAGTTAAAAGTTATATTATATTTTACCTTTAGGTCTTTTACATTTTCCCAAAGGAAACTTCAGTCTCATCTATTGCTTGTATTTTTTTTCCAAAATCGACGATATTATCGTACAATTGTATTGCCTTTGACTTGTTTATATTTATTGTTAACAACTTACATCCTGGCTTAAAAGCTTTAGTGGCGCTTTTTATGTTTAGTTTTCTAATTCACTACTGGGTTCTGACCTGTTTAGCTACATCTTTCATTTTGTGTACTTTTATTTTACCTACTATTCTATATATAAAAAATGAAAGGAGGCCTTAAATTTGAATAATAAAAGACTTTGCATTTTTGCTCTGATTTGCAATTTAAACCTGGATGTATAAGTCCTTATAAAATATCTAGAATTACGAGTATCGTTTCCTTTTCTAATTCACGGCATTGATCGAGACATGAAGCCTTTTATTTTGTTTACAATCAAAGTCATGATAAGACCATAAAGTATAATGACTATAATAAACTGTAATAACACGTAAAGGAAAATACGTTCCTTTATTTCACACGAGCCAAATGTAACACTTACAGGTTTATAATTCTATTCCACCATAGTAATCATATATAATCAAATCACGGAATGATCTTAACTTTGTAATAGTGAGCTTCGAGCTGTCGATTTACCGGCATAAGGTTAATGTCCACGTAAATCATTTTTTTCTCACGTTAATGTATCTGAATTATAGAGTGGTTTAATAGATTTACTATGTGCGTAACTTTACACTTGTAATTATTTACGTTGTAGGCATAAACCAAGGTGGCGTAATATAAATGATATGTCAGATAGATAAACAAATGAAATAGTATTATATACTGTGTTTACTGTATATTATAAAACTGGCTTAAAATTATATTATGAAATGGATTTTGTTTACTTAATTATAAGAAACTAGAGCTCGCAACTCAATAGCCAAGTACATTGTACCATACCAAGTACCGGACACGCCATCGAAACTGGATATTAGTAAAGCTTGCTTATGTTAGAACTTTCAATTATTAATTAGTATCGAAATGTACTGTATAAGAAGTTGGTAACCTCCTTGTGTTAAAACTGAATATATGTAATTATATATTTTATATTTCATTATATCTTTAACTTCTTAAACATATTAGATAAATTGAGTACTATAAATAAATTTATATAACCATATTTAGTTTTGGTACTTTAATACAAATTAACATTTTAACTTTTTTGTACAATGTTTGTTTTAATTTTGCAAATAACGAATAAATACTTAAGAAATCTACTGGCATATAACTAGTAAATTTTTTATGATTATATAATATAATCATCGAACCTGCGCCCGCAAGCTGTTAGTCTCACATTTAAGCCACTTGGACGTAATCACAACGATACGTTAATATTGATCACACATGCTCTGTTTATACAATCCATAAACACCAAAGCACATACTCGTCGAGATGCACAGGCTCGTTTCCTGTAATCAGGTTTCCGGTAAACTTACTTTACAGCAACGACATGTTACGATTTCAAGCTGGTATTCTGTGACGGCGTGGTCCTTTCCCTATTGACCCGATCTATTTATGCTGCAGTTAAAATTTAACTACAACATGGCACTACCACTTTTAAATGTGTTAAATATATATATTTATTACATTTAAAAGTGGTCATATATATGCTGTTTAGCATCAAATAGGTTTCCAAATCTTCACTTTTAGATCAATAGGTATAATATATTTTGCCTTTTGCCAGATTATAATAATAGATATTTCAATCTCAAAATAAGAGATTTTTTTTAAAAAAATATAAAGCTCGACACAGCGTTTTGTAAAAATTAAATTCCATGCTAGAACATACAGAGTTATGCACCAAATTAAACACACCATAATAATCAAATTTAGAACATCTTAAAGTCATAAAGCAACTATCTCTGTACCTAAGACAAGAAGGTCTAGACGGCATCGTTATCTAAGAATAAACTTTAATGAGTAAAACAGGAAGTATCACTGCATACCAAGTAGCTGTAACAATAGATCGTAATTTCTCTAGATGTATCCTCTCAAGTATTCTCCCTGTTACATTTGAATATCTTACAAGAAATGAACATAAGACATAAGAACGGAAACAACAAACAACAGTAAAAAGTGAGAAAGCTTTATTTTCCATATCTTACATAATATAACTTATCTGTATACGTCATAAAGCAAAACAGAGAAAAAATGATATAAGAATGTATATATTTTTTATTTATTTAAAATTCCCAATCAAAGCTCAACGTAAAATACACAAATTGCTACCCTTGTATTGCCGGATACTGCCAAATATAAAAACAACTCACGAAATGTGGTATTTTCGGGAAGGCAGGTAGACGATCGCAGGTCACAGGCGAGGGCCGATCCATCTCCGCCTGCTTACTCTCCGAATACGCGACAATAGTCTTCATCGTTGACAACCCCTCAACACTGCGTCCTCGTCTCTCAACCCAATGCACGCCTGCGTGCCACTCATTTACACTCGCTATCCAAGTAACGCAAAACACAGTGACCCCCGCCAATAAAAACTTCGTCACGCCGACGAATTTACGTGAGGCACGCATTTTTTTTTAATTCATTTCATGATTTATTAGTAATTATTTTAAACTTCGATGATACACGTGCGTGTGCGTCGGCGGGTTGCGCTACAGCGCAGTGCTAGAGCGCATGCGCTCTCAGCGCGGTACAACAGCGAACTGCACCGTATCAGCTGGAGGCGTATCAGTATTACGTACTACCTCCCGGGTAATCATTCTAAATGTCTTCGAACAAGGAAAACTAGCTTCCCGTACCAGTTGCTGCTGTTATGCCCTATGCTATATATTATGTAACACCACATTTATAGACAGCTCAAAAGAGAAAAGTTAATAAAATTGTGACAATCGCAGACAAGTTCATCAATGGTCTAATGGTTTAGAATACGGGTTGAGAAACTAATGGTAGTAGATTCGAATCTGCTATTCGAATATTTCCGTCAACTATTCCTTAACAAAAGCATTTAAGCTTAAGTGGTTAACGGGAATGTTAAGCAATGCTACCATTATTTAAAAAAATGTCTAATAGCAAAACATGCACCCAGTGTATTTCTAGTTTGATGTATGCATAATGAAATTTGCCTTTTTTGGCAGTAAAGTTATCAGCTTTCCAAAACACTGGATTTCTATTATAGAAAGGTTATATTTTCTGTACAAAACTTGCATTGTTATCAAGTTATTAATTGATAATAATAATAATTACACTTACACACAAAATATTTTTATAGATAACAGTAAATGTCATTACGAACACATAATTCACCTGATGCTCTTTCACATATGCAACACAAAGATACACGGCCACCGACATCCATCCTAGTGGTTAGGACATCGGAATCGTGATCGAGCGGTCGTGGGTTCGAACTACTTGCATCAATATTTTTTCGGATTTCGTAACCCATGTGTGGCTACATGTTCGTCCCCGATCATGTTTGAGTTGTGTCGCTAATAGAAGAACGATAGCGTAGTGGTCAGAGTAAATAGCTGCTACGTCGCGAGCCGTGACATCGATCCTCAGCCGTGGAACAATGTTGTTGGTGTCAGGTCCGGGTGTGCTTTATGTATGTCTCGGACACTGTATCTGAACTTACATTCAATCTGATTGCACATTAATGACATAGGACTAGGGAAGGCGACCTCGAGCAAGTGCCTCGGTGTTTAGGTGACGTTTTACGGTACTATCATATATCCTACGCAATTGATGTTATCTGGTAATAACAAGAAAAAATCGCCGTGGTCGCAATCCACCAGGAAGACATCAAAGAAATGTAATATAATAAATATCACGTGCTGTCTCCGTCTGCCCCGATTAGTATACAAGATTTTAACAGTGGTATACAAAATACTACAATACAGTTTGTTTCTAGCTACAGAATGAATGGGTCAGCTCAACCGCGGTAGGACCACGCCCCCACAGAATACCAGCTTAACGCTGCTGTGTCTCGTCTGGTGAATGTAGGGATCCGGAGACCTTTATTACTGTTGACGAGGCATTCCATCTCAGTCCTCAAAGGTAACAACGCATCTCCATTATGATTCCTTGACAAGAATGAATGTAGATGTCATGGGCTGCAGGAGTTACTTGATATCAGGTGAACTGTGCGCTCATTTGTTACTCTCAATGTAATAAAAAAAACAATACCTGAGAACTCATTTATTATTTTTCAAATACGTTCGTCAAAAACTTCTTACAACTAACAAAAGTGTACAGTCCACTCGTGTCCTTGGATCCTACTAATTGACAAGTTCATTCACCATGTCCTCGACAATCGAGACATGCCCGAGACTAATTAATTAATCTGAGCAATGGCTTTATCACATCTCTTTAAGCTTAAACAAAACAAAATATTAACATTTAAATAGTTTATTTAATTCTGTATTCATTACTTCCTCTTAAACTACTATTAAACCGTAACTGTGTAAAGTGATAAATTAGATTGCAAGAGTTTTGAACGTACGTTTCAAATATTAAAAACACATAGAAACTGCTTTCATATTTGAAAATCTTATTCTAATAGCATCAATTTCTTTTTAATATTTACGGACGCGAAAATTACTTCCTGATTTAATCATCTTTTAAGACTAACATAGAATATCTTTTTATCATTAATTCTGTAGCCATGGGAAACATCACTGATTTATTTAGTATATCACTTTTATTCAAGTTAAAAGAAAAAGCTTGGCTTCATGGCATAAATAACGCTTGCAAGTACGTTGTAAACTCGATTTTGACGGCCGCATGGCGTAACGAACAAAGTACCTAGCTTCTCGAGTTACGGGTCCTTGGGTCGATTTCCAGCAGTAGAACAGTGCAATATTAATCGTTGGTGACCTAGTTTGGATGTGTTATAAATACGACCCGTGTTCTACATTACATATGATCCGTTTTATCTTATCGCACATGCATTACATTATATTTGGGATGAGGATAACGAGTGAGTAAACGTGAACCTAGATATGATTCTATATTTTTTATCAGGATCGTATTATATAGTTACATATATACAAATCTATCAAACCTTAACAATACAAGCAATCGATGGTTCGAATGCAGTATTTCAGAAATGGAAACCAGAACAAAAACTCGAACAAGAAAATTAAGTGCCGTATTCATTAGTACAATACAGTTAATCCGTTGTCTAACAGTAAATAAATCAATAAAGTAGAAAACACTTCGCCTACATTCTTGCCCTTAATAATTACATGCCCTTAATTGTTACGTAACTCAGACAATCACGCATAAATAACTTACAACGAATAAATCAACAAAATAAATCTTATACGATCAAAGCTTTTAGTAGTATTTTTGTTTTAGTATTAATTATGACAAATTACCACACACTTCAGCAGATGGTAAAATGGTGTCGACTGCAGGGCATAAAATACACTCCTCCTCAACATAGAACCACACATGTGCGCATGGAATATTGCCCCAGAGGATTAAAATAGAACGCCCCATTACCGGTAATTAGTACTCTAGATGTCCAAGACACATGCGAAGCGAAGCATTGTTATCCTGCTATTTCACGCTGGTATTCTGTGAGAGAGTGATCCCTCCCTGGTCAAGTCGACTCGTTCATGCATCAACGTCCTCTATACTACAACTGCAATGAACGAGGACATCTACGTGCTAGCCATTAATAAAGAAGACCAGGAGAATCTTCAATTAAAGGCGTTTTATAGCGTGACATCGCTATTTCGCCATCATAGGTTGAATGACGACATGACAACTTGAGAAAGAACTTTTTGGAGATAATAAGATACAATACACGTCTGCAGGAGATCCCTTACCATATCCGACGAAAAATAAATTGAAGTATCACGGTCAATTGTCCGTTCATAGCTCAACAATCTGGTTCTTGACTGCACTACTACACTTCCGTCAGTGACTGATTGGACACTTCCTAATTATTTTATATATTTATGGAGGAGACATTTTGACTTATTTCCGTCTCTTACTAGAACTAGTACACTGATGTACACGGGACACTTCGACAAGACAAAATTCAAATCACGTAGAACGAGCAACTCAAGGAAACTGGTGATAAAATACAGTAAGGGCCTACTTGTCAGTTGTTGTCAACCTTAAAAGATTTGAATTTAAGTATTAGAAGATTTATCTATAAAAATGCCTCTCTATACCAATATTTACATTTAAATGTAACAAATTTGTGGACAAAGAAAAAGACAAAAATAAATACGTAACTATATACTTCATAAATGTACTATGATACTTCTAGGTGGTCATATTGAATTCTCTGGACTTTTATCGTTTTAGTTTTTACGACACGTCATATACTCTTAAGACATGGTGTGCTCAGTCCATTTTTTGCCAAGGCCTTAATTGTCATTCCAGTTTTCTCACTTAGCTGGACGCAAATACTGACTTACAATGCATGTATACAAGTCGTTAAATTGATCATATAAGTAAACAAAAACTATAAGAATATTTTTATGTAAATCTAAATCTAAAACTTCTCCAATTTATGTTAATCGATGATTTTAAATGTTATCTGTTTATTTTAGAGTATTTTAATTGTTACCTACTTGCAAGCATATGAAATAACAAACAATAATAATTTTTAAAAACACTTTTACATCAATTTGCTCTTTGTCATTTGATTATCCCAAATCAAACGACCTAAAAAAGAAAACTAGTAGTAATTTGTACATTTCCGGCTCCTTAAACATATGAATGTCAAAGCTTACTTATTAGTATTATTATAATTATTTCATAATAAGATTCAATTTATTAATAGTTATTTAAACTACGCTAGCTAATTAAAATGATAAATTTATTATGAATTTATATCTTAATTCGGCAAACAGTGTAACTACTCAAACTCCTTTCTCTGCAGTTTGCTCAAGTTTGCGGTAACCCAATATATCTTTCATTAAGCAAACTATGCCAATAATGCTATTATGATGATAAGTTCATCATAACACATTCATCATCACACATCACACAAAAGTTATTTAACTGTTACGTAATAGCCAGATTATCAAGTTAAAGATAATTAGTTTTCATGCAATTGATTTAACTCGAACTTTTAGGCTAAACATTGTTTATTATTATACCTTAAGTAATTGCTTGAAAACCT
Source organism: Teinopalpus imperialis (assembly GCA_029286865.1). Lineage (NCBI taxonomy): Eukaryota > Metazoa > Arthropoda > Insecta > Lepidoptera > Papilionidae > Teinopalpus > Teinopalpus imperialis. The sequence continues at coordinate 10,639,676 of JAGSMU010000022.1, read as the reverse complement.
TTTAGAAAACCTTAACTTCTACTATCTATCAATACTATATGTCTTAGTATTGTGCGCTTATAATAATATAATAAAATAAACAAAATAGCTAAATTGTATTGTTTACTTTAATATTTAATGTTTAACGGCTTCTTAACTCTTTATTTCTTAAAGATCCTTTTAAAAAAATGTCTAAAAACTAATTTCTTTTGCTTTATGTGTATTATAGCACACACGTGATGCCCCTTACTGACTTAAACCGTCTATATCTTTCTTCATTCGCAATTGAGCATTGAAGAATAACGAGAATAAAACATTGCTTGATTTAGACGTACGAGTAGTGATGAGGAATGTGTGACATTTACTAACGTGCCTTATTGAAATGCACATTTTATCGAAGCGAGCGCATCTCGTTCGTTAGTCGCCTAGCCGCCGCCGCGTCGTGTATTGAACCCACTATAGGCGTTAGACAAGCAAGTTGTTTGCTTCGTTTTCTCTCCCTAATTCAAAGATATGATACAAAGCTTAAAGACTAATAACTAGACTAATAATAGAACTGTATTATTATATGTAATATTTAGTATTAAATTAGACAAATTTCTATCTATGTTTGACATTATCACTTCCGAACAAAAGCTTATACTTTTAGTTTCGTTATTTCTTTCCAATAGATCAACGTATCCGAATATGTCAAACCTAAAGTTTCTATCCTGAGATCGCCAACTAACGCGCAAATTCTACTGCAGTTAGTACAATTCTTCCACGGCTGATAATGTCGACAAATAAAAAAAAAACTTAATTCCCGTTAACACTTACGTATTATAAATTTTACCGAAATAAGTAATAACGTCTTTTTTCTGTTGATTTACGGCTGATATATTCGAAAGCTTGTTCCGCCATTAAGCAATATACAAAATTGCGATGTTATTTAATCCTTTTTATTAGCAATTGATGTCAATTAGCTCCTGTTCCCGACTGATATAGTAGCTAGAACCTTCACTGGAATGGATTGAAGACATCGCGTGGGAATGTTACAGTTAGTCATATATTGTTAAAGCCAACCAACGTACCACTTGCATTTGCCCCAATGTGTGAACTGGGTCAAGCACACAATCGTATTAACATTGCACCGCTTACAATGACCTAAATGTTCGTAGACATATTTACTGTATTGGACGTGTTGCTTATAACATTGTAATTTTACAAATTTGTAGAACAAAGAAGTCGTGCGTCTTCATTTTCTTCATTCATCATTCATGCTAATCACTTGTGTGATTATAATGAATTTTAGACTCAGTTAGTTCCAGTTAATTGACAAGGTTAATATAGTTTTAAAAAGTCAGTATGGGTGAACGAAATGGGTGTTTTTTTGTTCTAAGCCAAAAATTGGGCAACCACCTAATATATTATTATTTTTTAGTTAATTCTCCAATTCTGTCCAAAATGCATTATCTAAAATACCAAATAATTCACTACGCATTATAGTACAATAACATTTGGACAATTTAAAATTCACTAAATATTTTTAATAGTAGTTTATTTACGAACAAAACGGTGATGTTGAACGGTGATTTAACTATTTAAATACTGTGTAATCAAGTTCAACAAACCGACAGCAAAAAATATAGAATGATTGTTCCATGTTTGACAGCTACTGACGCATGGAATGATAACATGAATAATAATATACTCCCTATAAGTTATATAGTCGTACATTTACTGTCTGAATTAAAGATTATCATTAGCACTATATAATAAAAAATAACCATAAGATTAGCTATTAAGATTAAATACTTTAACAAAGCGATGTCAAAATGATTTATTGCGTTACGCCCATTTGGTGGTTGTCAAAACGTTCGCTTATTGCCTTGATCATTTGTAATCTGAATTATAATCACGTTTCGTAAGTATTTTAAAAACTGCCTAAGTAAAATAATAAATGCCAACGTTTTTATATAATATTGCTCATTAGAAGCTATCCGGCTTTAATTTTTTTATTACATTAGGAGTGACAAACGACTACACATTCGATATCACCCCTGTGAATGAATGCCTCGTTATGCTTAATAGGTCCCCAGAAAGGTCCTGAGGAAGCTACAGCTTTTTTACGCTGGTATTCTGTGATTTATAGATCTTCGTGGACTATGGTTTGATTTTTGTTTTGACAAGATGTGACAAACGGGCACACAGTTCACCTGATTTTAAATATTTCCTGTGAACCATGGTTCGTACAAAATAAAGTCCTCAGGGGTTAAATGCATGCATTGCATAAGAACTGAGATAGAATGACTCGTCATCAGTACATTTCCTACCACATTTATCTGTTCATGTCTATTGCGCTTCAATCCGCTAAATTAATTGCATTGATGTTCCGATCTATGCCATTGGACCGACTAAGCTTAAGACTTCCACGAGTTCTACGTCAGGGTTATTTTAAATAGCTGTCAAAGTAGGCCAATCATTTGATGTTATCCACGGTTACATTATTGAGCGATTATAGGGGATTGGCTAGGATTTGGATCGGACTTAGCTAGGTTGTTGAATTAGTACGTACAAAAGAAATCACCTCCTACCACTTGTTTCAATAGTAAATAACTAGTAATTGTTATCTTTGTCTACCACTATTGGAATGGAGGTCGTGACTGTTTATGTCTATTCGACATGTTTTTTTTAATGTTTTTAAAAGGAATCCTAGCTCCAATACTTTAAGTTACATTGCTAATAATTCTAACTTATCTTAGCTTGTGCTATCTGCTGCTACACGGAAAATTCCTCCTAAATGATATAGACCATGGCTATATCTAATGACTTTAACCAGATGACATTATCATCTCATTCCCTACTCCTTAATTTGTGTTGCACAAATATTGTACCTCTCTCTCTGACCGTTACATCATGAGGCCAACGAAATAAAGGCTTTAATAAAGGCTAGACCTAATACGTTCTAAAGAGCTAAATAATAGGTTACCAGAAAGCAATTGGTTGTATACTGGAATGTACGAGACAGAAAGTAACACATTACTCGCGACTCAGAATGTTGGTTGGTATTAATTTAAGTTGTGTGTAATAGATTAGAAGCAATACGAAATAAATAGTCCTATGACATAAGATAATTTATCCTACTGTCTTGCTGTAACTACTATCGTCGACAACTCGATGAACAAGTTTAGCACATTAGTCGTAAGCAAGAAATCTGTAATTAACAAACAGTGTCTGTACGTGCATTAAAAAAGGCCAATAACAACCGCTTACAGCTTTAATATTGTATAACAGGAAAAAATAAATTTTCAAAATAAACGTGAGTAAGATTTATTATTATAAACTTTTTGTTATCTGTACAGGGTTCATGACTTTTGTCCTTCAATCCCCTACGACCAACGAAGCTTAGATATTCCTGTAATTTCTACATCCCTCTGAATTATATTAAAAGGCTTTGCCATTGTCAAATTAGATTGTTTTCTAACTATTAATACTCATACTGTCATAAAACTTTTCATACTGGCAGAGTCATGCTGCAGCTAGTTTATATCATGTAATACGAATAGTCGGACCAAAAAGGACAAAGCCCTCATAGATTACATAACGCTACTCATAAGTCCTCGAAACATCCAACCGATCCATCAGTCTATCGACCCATAAGCCTACTCAAAGTCTTGGGTAAGGTATATGAAACGCTCATCCTCGCCCGCCTCAAGGACTTCATACTGTCCCGAGGGCTACCAATCAATGAGCAGTTCGGGTTTCGCACCCAACACTCATGTACACATCAAGTGCACCGCATCACGCAGCACATCCTCAGTAAACAAGCTTTCGACAAGGTCTAGCACAAAGGGCTCATATACAAACTATATGAGCTCGGTGTGCCAGATCGACTCGTACTTATCATACAAGACTTTCTCCGAAATCGAACCTTTCGTTACCGCGTTGAGGGAACGCGTTCCGAGGTTCACCCCATTTGTGCCGGAGTACCACAAGGCTCCGTCCTAGGTCCTATTTTATACACACTCTACACCAACGACATACCGCGCACTCGCGGTGTTGAGCTAGCCCTTTTCGCCGATGACACCGGCCTCTACGTGTCTGGATTCAAACCAGCCGCTATTTGTAGACGCCTCCAATCTGCAGCCAACATCTTAGGGAAATGGTTTCGGAAATGGAGGATCGAGGTTAACCCCACCAAAAGTGCAGCCATGTACTTCTCACGGCGCAAAATACGCCGCATCTCCTAACTATAGAGTTATTTGATCGTTCAATCTCCTGGGAACAGACAGTCAAATACTTAGGCGTCACATTAGATGAAAGACTCACCTTCGGTCCGCATGTCAACCGCATACGGAATCGAGCAGCGTTCGTCCTAGGTCGTTTGCACCCGTTACTCATATAATAAAAATAGCAAAATGTCCCTGGGTAATAAAATTACACTATACAAAGCGTGCATCCGAGCCATAATGACATACGCAAGCCCCGTCTTTGCGCATGCCTCCCCGCGTCACATTCACCGACTTCAGGTAATACAAAATCGTTTCATGCGCAAGGCCACCGGTGCACCGTGGTTCTTGCGTAATGAAAATCTACACATAGATCTTGAGCTGCCGACCATAACTCAGTACCTGAAGCATTTTCCCGCCGATATTTCGACTCTGCCGTCACCAAACCTAACCCCTTGATTGTAAGTGCCGCCACTTACAATCCCATCGCGAATCACAGATTCACCCGCGTCCGAAGGAGACCGAGGCACGCTCTCGATGACCCCGACGACGTGACCACCTGGGCCCAAGCCCTTTTTAAAACACAAAACACGTACATTGCACCCTCATATCGCCCCCACCAACGGCGAGGGCGTCGCAAACAAGGATATTCGCGATAGCGCCATGACACTGGTCGGTTCTCTCTAGTCCATGCAGATAGAAGCGTCGCTGCTTTCTTGCGCCACTTCTTCTCCAGCGCCCACGCATTCCGAAGAGGTGGTACAGATAGCTAATAATAATAGCAAATTTAAAGAATTTTCTGTCAGAAGCAACTGACCGAGCCGAGGTTCGGCCCTCTCGGGCACCCTCGAGTCCCTTGAAACAAGGTAACGGTCCAAGCCGAGGCTCCCTCTCGGGAGCCCTTGTGCTGGTTACCTATATATAGAGGTCTCGAGTGCCATTAGCGCTCGGTCACCTCTCAACCCGGTGAAACTGTAAAAGCCCTCGGGCTAAAAGTGGCCTTAAGCCCGAAAAAAAAAAAAAAAAAAAACTCATATGATGAATGTAAAAATACGGGTACCCACAGATAACGAGGCAATCCATCTCAGTTCTCAAAGATGACTACACGACTACATCCTAAACATTTGTTGAGGATGTGGATGTCATGGGCCACACTCATCACTTATCATCAGGTGAACTATGTGCCCCTTTGTTCAGCGAACATTATGAAATAAAATACTCATACTACATGATAATCTCCTCGCTGGTACCTTAACGGCATGTTGGTAGTGATGCAAAAACTTCAATCAATCTCTACTACACGTAATACGATATTCTTCAGCCTGTATTTATTTTCGTGATCGCAAACACATGTCACAACTAACCCCTTCTACTCATGTCTATTTTATATATTATAAATATTATATTTATAAATTAAAAATATAGACTTTTATAAGCTTTATAAATGAACATAGCTTTGAAATACTACTAAATATTTTATATTTTTATATTTTATTTATTTAAGTACACACAACAGCCAACTTAATCACAGTATTATATAGGAAAATAGAAAACAAGTATACACGTAACCGATAAATTAGCCAACAGATGCATAACAGCATTATCATAAACAATTTATTAAAGTTAAATTTACTAAGTTAGGTAAGTACTTAAATTATGAAGCGTCAAACAAGATTACGTTCTTGTACATTCCAGTATTTATTTAAACTAAATTAATATATAAGGATTTTATTTTTAAACCTACTTTTCATAGGTGAAAAATATCTACATCGCTGAAGTTTTCATTGTACAGTACAGTGTGACGTAATCTTGTTAATATGCAATTTTTGCCATAATTAGTACGGTGATATGGAACATAAAATAATCCTGTATTTCTAAGCGTCTCTTAGGAGAAGAAAATGTTATACGGCCTAGTAGTGTAGGCTGGTCTATATTGTGATATTATGATTATTGTGATATCATAAAGCAGACTCATATCTAATAGAAGCCTTCTATTATACAATGTTAGTAATTTAAAGTACTTGCAATCCTTCTGGTAAGAAGCTCTCTATGTCATTTAAAATTGAGAATTTTCATTTCAAATTTCTTTTGAACAAGTTCAATATTATCGATGTATACCTTATACTGCGGAGACCATACAGAACAACAATAGTCAAGAGTACTGCGGACGTAGGCGTAGTACACGACTTTGAGGGTAAAGGAGTCATTGAAAGGCTTGCACGTGCGCGAAACAAAACCGAGGTTACGATATGCCTTATTGCGAATATGTTCTATATGCTTTTGCATAAGCATTTTTGAACCAAATATAATACCAAGATCACGAACTTCATCAGTCCGTTCTATAGCCACGTTGCCAAATTTATAAGGATACAGAATAGGGTTTTTCTTTTTCGTAAAGTAAAATTGTATAAGACAATGACATTTTTAACACTGACGGAAATCTTGTTTTGTCTATAATAGTTGCATATTAAGTCCAAGTCCATTTGTAATAAGTCGCAATCATATATATTTTTTTTTGTCATGTAGATTTTTTTGTCGTCGGCATATAATAAATATTTCGCGTTCTGTAATTAATTGCCTATATCATATAAGTAAGCACAATAAAATAAAGGCCCTAGGTGCGAGCCCTGGGGTACTCCGGATGGGATTTCGGTGTAGTTAGACTATGTCCGCCAATGATAACAGCTTGGGAACGATTTGTAATGTAAGACAGAACCCACCTCAGAAGATCTCCGTGTATTCCTAGCTCGTTTAATGTGCATAGTAGGGTGATGTAATCTACACGATCAAATGCTTTTTCAAAGTTCGTGTAGATTACATCAACCTGACCAAAACTCTCCATACCGTTTAAAACGTCATCACAAAATATAGCAAGGTGGACCGTGATTTCAAAAAACCATATATCGAATGTCCGAGTAAGTTCGATTTGCGAGGGCGGCTAGTCTTATTTATGCATTCACATGTAGCTTATGCTCGGTGCACTTTAAATATTTATATCACATTTAGAATACTTTTTTATATATTATTTTTTTCAAGTTGGTTAAGCTGACAAATCCTTCAGTTGAAAACCATCTTATGAATGAATTTTCTTGACCGGGAAAGAAACGTACTGTGTGAATTAAATTCCTTTCGAATGTGTTTACTTGCACCAAAGAGTTACTAGTACAAAGGAATCCATCCAACAGGAATATGGGATATATATTAATATTTATGTTCGAAATATTTTTTTTATTAATTTTAATTTCTCATAACACGCTCAATAGATATTAAATCCATGTATTGTGTATGTATCCTTGTCTTTACTAAAAAATTCTAATAAGCTGATTCCGAGAAGTTGATTATTATTAAAACCCTTTATTGAACTGTGATCACCTTCGTGTATTTTATATATAATAACGTAGATTTCGTATAGCGCTCCTTTATCGGCCGAGCTGCTATAACTTACTAAAATATATGAACATAAAAAATATTATCGGAAAAGGTTATAGGCGGGATATTACCTACACCTACATGAATAGACACTGGTCATAAAACTCTCTCATGTGTAGGCCCAACTTATAATAAAATTTTATACTTCCCCAGTTTACTTGAGTATAATATTCAAAAGCTTTCATGTAAAATGGGTAACGTGATTATGCGAGATATAGCCGTTTTTACGTACTTATTAGTTTAAAAGTTTACACAATTTTCATCCACACAGATTTCACGTGAAGTGTATATTCAAGCAGCAAAAAGTTTTGCCCTTTATTAATAAGGTACCTTAGAGCTAAAAGCTACAATGCACCAATAACCTTCAACTAAACTGTTTGCTCATTAGTCACCATTACCTTATAACCAAATATATATCCGTATAAAAATCACAAGGAAATCATTAATTATAAAATAAAATAAAATTTCCCAGACATTTTTTTTTTTCGTACACACAAATATATCTGTACTTAACACATAAATAGTGAATTGTGTATTCAGTATTTCCTGAAGACGTATTAATAATATAATATATTAATAATATAAATAATTTTAATAGATATATCCATACAACAACAAATAAATGCGTTAGTAATATAACAGAAAGCGTCGTTAGAAAACTTGGTGCACTATGTTTATAAAACTACGAAGCGGGATATCTATAGACTGTCCTTTAGCAACTTAAAGAAGCTGGGGAAGGGGTGACCGTTTTCTTAGATCTCCAACAATGCATATCAACTAGGAACTTATTTCAAAAAAACTAAAAATAAAATAATCACAAAGGTTCGTATACGAACTAAACCAGTCAAGCCAAAGCCAGTTTGCTTCCTGGATTGCCTTAGGTATGCATTAAACCTATTTGCAAGATATTCAAACAGCGATTTTAAGTGTTTTAAGCACTTTTGCATAATGCATATGGGGATTAAAATTATCGCAAATAGTCACCCCTATCACCTCTTAATGCGAATACGTCGAATTACCAATAACCCTGTATGTACTTATTTAATTTTTCTATAATCATTGGGATTTCAAATAATAGAATATAGTATCTCTCGTATTCGATTCCCACTACTACCGTGATGTCATTATATGTTCATTGACATTATGTTTCTCCCCATCATTCCAGAGTGGAGAAAAGTTGTCAACACGTCATTACTTGACGAAGAATGCCGATCTATTTCGTCACACACTATTGCGCTCGTAGATTGTGCTTTTTTTGTTTTCTGAAACGACTGCGATTTAAATAAATTGCATTGTCTTGAAGCCTTAAAATCATTCTTACTATTTGCTGAAATCATAATCTTAGTAATTTATAATAATGGAACTCAAAACGTATTTAAGGTATCTGAATCCCTACACTTATTGCATTCGGATTCGTATACCTAATGACAAGTAACAGTGCAACAATGTAGTAGCAGTAACAATGTCAAATCCAATGCTACCCGAATAGGATTTGCGTATTAATTATTTGTTGAGGAAGAATGCAGATGCTGCAGTCATAGCTTGAAATCAGGTAAAAGAGCACACTCATTTGACAGCCCGATATTATCTCGTGCCTAAACAAGGCTTACGAAATAAAAATGAGAAATAACTTCTGTAAAGATTTGTTTTTAAAATAATAAAGTTATTAATATCAGCGTATATCACATCAAATGTCTAATAGTTTTCTAGGTCTCATCGGACAAGTTTTGACGCATAATTTTATCTTTTCGTGCCCAACTGTAAAAATATTTGTAATAAAATTTTTATGACACCAAAACATGAATCACGACCTCAGTTTAGAGCTTACCTATGATAGGTTAACCGAACAAAAAAAATAATAGAATGTTCTGATGTTAACATCGTGGCTATGAATTCAGGTTATTTTTGTTCTCACATTAATTTTTTTTATCATATCCTAATTATGGCGTGAATTTCTATGGTATCCGTAAGCTTTCTATCACGGTTTTGGATTAGTTCAACTTTTAACATTTTATTCAGTTATTAATTCTAATATTTTTATGCTCTTTTATTTATTTAAAATTGAGTTATCCTATTTTATACACACAGTAAAACAGGCTGAGCAATATCAATAGCAAAACTTGTACCTAACTGTCAACAGAATCAAGGGTACTGATTTCCATTTCCAATCAAGGGTAGTAATTACTGTATGTACTAATGCAGTACCATTTGAACTTTTATACGTGTATTGCTTTAGCTATCGGATGGGGGAAGCCAAACAAAATTACTCATTATTTTAAATAATATTTAGTCCACCACGCAGAATATATAAACTTTAATAAAGCGTAATTCGCACGAACGAATACTTATATTTTTTACGACATATTCATACGAGAAAGTGACAGATTTTAATGAATTTACAAGCAACGTAAAATATGATAAAATCAATGAATTTCTGGCTGATTTTTGCTACGGTGATGGCTTCTGGTTACCAACAGTTTTAACTACGCAAGATACATTACTGTTCTGAAAAGGAATGGAAACAAGAAAGAAAGATCAAAAATTGTGAGCCCTGGTCTTAACAAGCCTATATCTGCATAAAATACAGATGGTATTCGTGAGGAAGTCAACTTGTTAAATTCCACAACCACAAGCCACAGGCTAAACTCCATATACCTTAGAAACCCCATCTCAACTTAGTATGAGCCCCAACACTGAGTCCTCACAGTTTGTTTTGTCTTTTTCTAGATAAATACGAAATGAAATGATTACAATACACACAGATTGGGAATCGAAGTCAATATTCGCAAAAATTTCGACTATTAGGCCAAGAAAATTGAGTTATATCGTTAAATATATCTAAATTTTTATGTAGATACATTTAACGTATATATTAATTTTTATTTTTAGTGGGTGTATTTAATGAAATTAGGTTCGCGTCTAGTGTATATTGTCAGGTTCACTTCGTGTCATGTTTAGAACTTAATAAGCCCAAGTTCAAAAGTAGTTACTCAAATCTTAACATCCGTGTCATTGGCACTGCATTTCAAGCTTCCTTTAATCTTATTGCAGATGTATAATACATATATAGGGAAGGGAACTTCCAATGAATGCCCCTGTATTCTGACAAATACTACGGCATTATAAAATATCCTGCGCAGTTGATATCATCTGGTAATTACCAGAAAATATGACCGTGGTCGAAATAGACTAGAAGAACGTCATCACTACTCGATTAAATACATGTCTTGTTCTTTTAAATAAAATTACTATATTCCGGCCTGACTCCGTACGTTTCTTTCATTATTTTTATATTTAATTCAATTATTTTTCAAACCACGCGCATTTGGTGAGCAACTTTTTGTTCTACTTAATTTTATCATGGTGTGAAATTCACATATGTCCTTAATGAGGAACCTTTATACACGTTGTCACCACAGAAGGCTTAGCTTGAATGCCTAGTTCAACAGTTATATGCTCTTCGGATCACTTGGGCGCGATGCCATGCTACAGCTAAAAGCAAGCTGCGGCATTGCTTCACCGCCAAAATAAATATATAATATCTGTAATGGATACCAAAGAGCTGACATCTACATTCCATATACAATTACTCTGAATACTACCTTGTTCCGCACCAACGCATTCCTTACGAGCATACTATCACGACTCATTAGACGCTAGCCTATTTGCAATGTGTAACATGTGGCTAATCATTCTAAACACTTAGAAACAAGAATATCTACTTGGTTATACCAGTTAGAGGCTTGTTATTTCCTTTGGTATGCAAATTGCTAAGGCTAAGGCTCTAAACAGAACCAGTTTTCTATTAAAAAGGAAAATTATTGCGTACTGAAGTCAAATTATAATTTTATGATTTGTTCACCTGTTAATAGCAAAACTCCTATTTTAGGTATCAAATAAACAATAAAAATACTTTTAGTAGAATCTTTATATTTCATAGTATGAACAAGTTTAATATAAGCTGTTACGTTTAAATCATTAGATGAAAACCACAAGAAATCTAAAGATAGGAGAATATCGTGAGAAACACTTATTGGCAACTTTAGTATATTTTTAAAATCATTTGTTCTATGCGCTCGCCTCCGACATATATTAATATTATTCGGAAGTTAAGATCATTAGCTCACAGCTCCTAACCCACGACTTGGGTGACCCATGACACGTAGATGAAAAATCAAGATGCCGATAGGTTATCTTCTCTGAGGACTAAAATCGAATGTTTTTACCAATAATAAGATAAATGTATAATTTCATTCAATATTTGAAACACAGCTTACATACTTTTGTAACACTTACAATCCATACAATTTTAAATGTAAAAGAGATCCGCTAGCACAGTGATAAAAGTTGTTCCTTAGCTTTAACTGTATTAAAATAAAACACCCACCTTACACATTACACACTTCTCACCAGAACATTGTACTGAACATTGTACGTATGCCCGAAATATCTCACGTTACCACAATTTACTACATTTATAAGAAGAAGAAATAAGCTTATGCTACCGCGCAACATAAAAGGGTTTGCTCGACCAGAATCGCGTCCCAGTGGAGAATACCAACAAAATTACAGCAGCACACATCTTACTTGTATAAACGAAGGGATGCAGAGAGCCAATTACAGGTAACGAGATATCGCATCCCAGTCCTCAGGGATGCATGCATGTGCATCATGCACCTTTGTTGAAGATGAAGTTGTAACTGGTACTACACGCTAGCATTTTGTGATAAGAAGGTCTTGTCCCGGTCGAGACCATACGTGCCACAGTCGGCAGTGTGGCTCTCCTTTGTTGGCCTATGTCCTAACGAAATAAGCAGAGATTGGTTTCCTTTTGTGGTTCCATGAGTGACTCCTCTAACATAATAGAATGACGTAGCCATAACAGCAGATGGAATGGTTGGTGTGGTTGGCCTGACGATAAGGCCTGAAAGCTTAATAGCTGAAACAGAAACTGAAAGCTAAATAACTGGTATTGTGCTATTCCGTTTTAGTCCTTGGTCCTCTTATTGATGTGTTGTCTACTAATATAGCATCTCACTAGGTAAACTTTGTGGATGCTTTTTGCTATTATTTCATATATAATTATTTCGCCTATTCTCCGTTTTTCTTCTTGCTCAGCTATACACGCGTGGTCAATGAAGAATAACTTGTTTTGTTCTCAGTGCACCTGACAATAATCTTCCCCTTTATTATCCATTACCAATTTTAGGAAAATTCAATAAGATTGGCAAAAGAACGGTTACGGTATGATCGTATAGTATAGATTTTACAAATACACCCAGATCCAAGATTTTACTTTGGTCAATTATGCCGACGCGCGAACCCAGGAAATACGTCAGACACGCGTGGCACGTTTGGCTGTCGCTCTTCCGGCACGTCAAGTTACAATATAAAATAATATATGAAAACAGTGGGAAGATATAAAAAAAATTACCGCACAGTGGGATAAAGAAAACCATCACAATAAGTATATCTAAGGTTTTACTATCTCGTTTACAAGCGGTTGTTGAACTTACAGCCACCTTGGGTGGGACAACTTGTTATTAGTATTTCTAGCTTGCTATAAGAGGGAAGATTTGCTTGATTAACACATATTGAGAATTTGCTGATTTAAATGTCACTAATGGTATTCCAACTATAAGATCGTATAAACTAGGAGAACATGTTTATTCAATATGCTTTAATTTAAAAAATCTATATTTGTAAAATTATTCTGATTCCACTCGCCACAGATGGAGAAAGTAAGTTCTATCGATATTTTACCTTAAACTATAAACATGACTATAAACATCTTTTTTATAATTTAGTAAATGTAGATCACAATTCGCCTTATGAAAATCTCTTTACTGTGACATATGGCATATATCCCTCCTCAACATATATTACAATTCATATCTACATATATTCAACCTCAACATATATTCGATTTGCACAAACGTTGCCATTCCTAAGGACTGAGATGGAATGCTTTACCTGTAAAAAGAAGTAATAGCCTAATTATTTACGGTATGGTCTGCGAAACGTAACTTCGAATCCGCCATTCGACTATTCCCGTGAACCTTCTCCTAGCACAAGCATTTTCAGCTTAGTTGGTGTGGTTTACCGGAAAAATTGGATCCCAGAAACACTACACTTACCGTACGAAACGCAGGAGCGTAGTAGTGCTATTTTACGGTGATTTTATTCACCCGTTCGAGCATATCCATTCACTACTACTGCAAATTGCAAATTGTGTATTAGTAGTAGACGATATAGTATACAATACAGACGTATACGATAGACCAGAAGATAATTTTAGCACGATTTTTTTTTTTTAGTACATATGAATGCGAAGAACGGGAACTTCTTGGTCCCAATCGACTGGAATTTGCCAACCACGATGTTAAGACTGACGTTCTTACCATTAAGCTATGATTGTTTTTAAGTTAAATTGGGAAAAGGGTACTTTTTTTATCTTTCTACTGCGATTGCCAATTAATTTACCAATTATGGGAACTACGGCAGATATGTGCGCGAAATTAGTGCAGTTTATGAAAAAACATGAATATCATTGCAGTCATATCGAATGCATAACTTATTTTCATTCATTATTCATTGCATATTTATTCACATTTGAATGTCACTTGATCTACTTATTTAGTCAATTACAACTATCTCGCCGTACTAAGCTTTTATGGTCCATAAAAAGTTCGTTAGTTATAATTGGAGACGCTATTAAAGCAGCAAGCGTGTATTGAATAATAATTAAAATATGTTCAACAATAAAGGTTTTTTTTACAATATTAGTGGTAGCTAACGAGCTCACAGTTAACGATGCTGATGACTTTGGCCTATGTCATCTACATCCATTCTCAAACAAGTACCAGGATGCGTTGTCACCCCTGAGAGCAGAGATGGAACTCCACTCAAGAAAGTGTTTGAAGTATAGTACCACGTGGCTCTACTAAGGATTTGCGGACTTCGCCAAATCTGCATATTTTGTAAACAAAAACAAATGCTAACCAGAACTTCCATGGCTCTTTTTTTAAAAAATTAGTAATTTTATTAACATTACTAATATTCCGGTTAACCACTCCAACTAAGCTGAAAATGCTTGTGCTAGGAGATGGTTCACGACAATAGGCTTATGGTGGATTCAAACCTACGATCTTAAGTTTCGCAGACCGTATCCTACACCATTAGGCTATCGACGCTTACATTTTTCTATAGATTATTATGATCGGTGTGAGGTACTTTTGTAGGGCACGTTAAATTGTCGCTTGTATCAATAAGAACGGAGGAAACTTCAGGTGCAGCGTGAAGGACACAGGTCGTACACACAACCCCCAAACCTGAATATTAACAATTTGTACTAACTGTAACAAATTATGTATATCGGAATAGAAGTCGAGCCCAGAACCTGCGATGCGGTATTCATGTATTCTTTTTTTTATTGTGTTGAAGGTGACAAACGTGCACACAGTTCGTCTGACGAGTGATTCCTCCGACCCATTACAAAACGAAAATCTTACAAAAAGTACGTAATGGTATTCCCGCTGAACTTGTTTTTAATTAATGCTAAACACGTGGAGCCTATTAATATTTACCGTGAAATTACTCCTATTGTAATAAATACAGTTAGGTGGTAAAAACAAGCAGCATAGTTAATTGTGTGATAAAATTAACTATTCATTACATTTTCATTGTTTATTTTAAATTTGAATAGTTTAAGTCGAAAATACTTCATTTACATAGGTACTTTTCTCAGAGTCTTCAAGTAACACTATACAGGTGATATGATTTTGTGTTGTTGGTCTCTTATAAAACAATTAGAAAATGATAGCTAATTATATTCAGCTTAGACATTCTGAAGTTAGAGCTTTAACTAACTAACTAGCCCTTACTCATATGAATATCAAAAATACCACAACTTTATTACGATATTAGAGAAAAGTGCTTTCACACGCACATGTCATATGTGTTGCATATTAAGAAACTCTACAGTCTATTTCTTTTATTGTAACAAACGTCTTGTTTATTTTATTAATAACTTGGTTGTCCACATATGTTATTATTCGCATTACGATTACAAACTCAATTGTCTGAACTTATAAAATAATACATAAGACGCAAAACCACTTTAAGATTGATTAGGTTATCGTAAATAATACAATTATAACCTAAATACTTGTCATTATGCTTAATTATGGGACTAATATTTGGACTGAATATTTGATTTTTGATGAAATTGTCTTCTCTAGATTTTTGATTGAATTGAAATTATTATTTATATTTCGGGTGCGTCGGGGAATGACGACAAGAACTTTAAGCTATAAGCGTCTTAATACGGCTATATTTTTATCTAGCTCAGTTGATATCACGATCTCCGTCGTCATCGGATATCGTCACTGATTAAATCCAGAAGACCATTACCATTCAATTATATTAAAAGTTTCTAATTGAAATTATGTTTTATATTTAGCAGATTTTTTTTAAAAGTTCCTAATTAAAGTCAAAAAATCTTTAGGTTAGGCACATAACGGTACGGTGACTAAGATAACTGTGTAATTAGTTACAAGTACACATTGTACAGTTTTCCGACAGTCATTTGCATTCATTAATAAGTGTGAAATGATTTGAGCGCATTGTCCTATAACAATTGCATTGCCTACAATGGTCGGTAAATGAACATTGATTTGACTCGGTTAATAGCGTTAGCTTACAATTTAGCAGCCGCTGCCACGCTACAGCTTGTTTACGAGCCATTTCATCTCAGTCTCAGTTGAGGATGTTGGTGTTTATCGGTTTTTTTTATATTTATTTATTACATCGAGAGTACAACAAGCACACAGTTCACCTGATGATAAGTGATTCCTGCGGCCCATGACATCTACATTTATCCTTCACGAGGAATCGTAATGTAGATGCGTTGCGAGTACTGAGATGCAATGCCTAGTCACCAGTAATAAAGGTTGTCATCACTTACCAAAGGATTTTCTTCGTTTGGTAGTTTCAGAAATTATATATAATAGTAATAAAGAGGTTATCCGGGCACACAGTTCATCCGATCAGGCGATACCTGAGGACCAGAACCCGCTCCTTTATGCTCGATACGTATTCATGATGCCGATACGTTGTTACGAGTACATCTGAGGACTAAAATGGAACGCTTCATTTTGATTAAAAAAGTCTTCGTACGATGCGGTTCTACCACGTTTATATCATAGGTAAAAAACTGTTTTTATAAAATCTTCATTACTGGTCAGAGTTCTAGGTCACCGGATCTAAATCGGTCCAGACTTCGATTGCCAACCATATTTGTCCAATACAAATTATTGGTTTTGGGGTGAGGGTGCGTTAATGTGGGCTTGACACTGCATTCGGCACATTTTCTGATCTTTTCGCGCACATATTGGACTAGTAAGTAGTCATTTGGTCACCAAGAGATGTCACTGTGGTTCATACGTAGGTGGCACTGTGTGTTTTTAGAACCGGCCAGATAGAAACATTGGCAATAAAAATTTCGCTAAAATTTTGAATATAGTACTGTTTGGTTATCTTGTGTGATATATTGCATTCATTTGTCATTTGTTTTTGCGAATTGGCGGTAACTCCAAAAGTCTTGTGATACCTCTCTCACCAGGACAACGCTTCAGCACACTCCGCAAAATGAACAATTGAATATTTAACTATACGAGCCCTGAAGATGCGGTGAGTGTGTTCGAAAATGCAATAGAAGAGACCACTAAGGAAAAATGGGAATGCGAATTCGAAGGTGTATAGAGAGGAACGGAGACTGCTCCGAAAAACAATAAAAGTATCGGCAACTTTCTACATGACTTTCAGTGTAACTTGGGTATTTACATAACACTGTATGATCTAATAAAAGAATCATTTTTATCTTTCATTGATATAATTTGTTCTTATTTCTATCTCCATTTAGGCAGATACAGATAGTAAGCCTTATACATAATACATTTAAATTAAATCCCAAATGCGACAAATAGTAAACTTCACAACGTACACCGATTGTTAATATTGTCTATACAAAAAAGGAAACTAATTGGATTATTATTACTATTAGACTGTTATTACCTTCTAACCATTAGCGATAGCAAGAAATTTGAGATGTTATATGTCCAGTCGAATGGAATTATTGTTAACCAGTTTCCAATCGGCTTGATGCACTGCAATTGTATACTCGTAGACATACATTGCATCTCTCTGTATTTTGTATCAAATTTACGTGCAGTATTTCGAGCAATTGTTAGAAAATAAAGGCCCAACCGCCACAACTTTGCCCTTTTTACAGAATTTCGCTAAATTAGGGATCTTCATTCTCCAAGGTATACTAATTATTTCTTAAAGCCCAGCAATATACTGCAATTATTCTGACAGCATAAAAATGTTCATGGACAGGGGTAATCACCAGCGTTAGTAGTTTGTTCGGTTGCCTCCTACATATCTATTTTAACATAGAGGACGTTAAAATAAACAATATACCTAGTCTGGCCATAAGTTCTGTTACAAATGTTTTTTTTTAATGAAGTAATGTAATATTATTAAAATTTATACCTACATATTTATTAGTCTCAGCAAAAATAAAAAAAAATCTATTCGAAGGCCCCTTTGGCTTTTATACAGGCCTTTAAACTGTTTCGCCACGAATCTATGGAATTACGCACTGTTTCCAAGGGAAATTTCGCCACTACTTGCTCCAAAGATTTTTTAAGAGACTCAATGACACCGTGCCGTTTGGAGCAGGCCATATCCTCTAAAACTGACCATAATTTGAAGTCTAAAGGGTTGAGGTCTGGGCTAGATAAGGGCCAGTCTTCAGCTCTTATAACGTCCGGAACATGGGTTTCAAACCAGGCTTGGGTAGTTCGTGCCTTGTGGCCAGGTGCAGTCCTGCTGGAAAGTCCACGGTATATTTTTAAAAATTGTTTTGCTGAGAGGTTTCACAACATGATTCAAGACTATATCTTGATACACTTTGGCTGAAGTTTTCACTCCTTTTTCACAAAAATGTAGTTTTGTGACTCCTTGATAAGACACACCCCACCAAAGATCACTGATGATAACCACGTTGTACCTTTTCGACCACTTGAGCAGCTTCTTTAGAACAGTGACCGTACACTTTATCATTTTGCTTAGTGTAGTGTTCTTCAATTGTGAAATTTTTAGTAAAGAGGATATTTCTGTGCATTTCACCTGCGTATCGCGACAGAAGGCGTTTTGATCGATCCACTTTAATTGTAAAAATTGATTTAGGGCATGTCCTGTATATCGACGATAAGCACCGAGCTTCAGGTCTTGTTTTATAATACGCGGCAGGGTCCTAGCGGAATCTTAATTTCTCGCAATAAAAATTTTTGCTTCCTAAAGGGGTTTCGACGAATTCTGGCTTTAACAGCATTAACAGCCTTTGTAGTTCTAACAGCACGCGGCCGCCCCGATCATTTCTGATCTTCGATAGTGGAATATATGTGAAATGGCGTAAAATCGAAAGCAATTTTTAAAATAATATACGTGTACAAATTCAAAATAATTAAAAAGTTGAAAAAAGGAAAAGTTTTTATGAAACAGTATTTATGGCCAGACTAATAGAAGATGCTTAGAATAAGTTATGATTGATCTGTATGAACAAAGAAAGTCTAACAAAAGGTCATTTCAAGTATTTTATTTAATCTCAAAAAACCCCAATTAAGAATTAGTCCATAAAGATTTTCTGGAATTAGTTATCAAGAGAGAAACGCAAACTACATCTGCAAAAATGACGTGTTTTATAAAAGATATCATCAGATGACCATACTCTGTACTCTACTCTACACTATTCCACCTTTATTAAAATGTAAAGTACATTTACTCATATTTAAAAAAGTAACAATACAACCACATAGTAAGATTTATATGAATTCGAAGAATTAAATCTTCAACCCAAATGTAGCTTCCATTTATAATATTTCGTATTGAACACAATTATCATTAATGATTTATGAAATAAAACCGACAATACGAAAAACGAATTAAATGATTTACACGATACAGAAAGTCAATTATCACGATGACAGATACAATTAAAACACAATTGATTTTACAGCTAATAAATTTTACTGGCGCGTCTTATTCTTCTCATTATAGTGTCTTCTTCATACTATATTATTTTTATAACCTTTGCAATCATTTGCGGTGAAGGTGAAGAAATGAGTTACAACAATTTCTATTTGCTTAAATTTTATAATCATCTGTATCTACGTGGATTTTCCGATTTCCGGATTTTCTGGATTCATTGATGGATCTAAGTATAAAAGTCGTTATAAAGATGTATCTCATTATTTTTTGACTTCAAGAGCTTAAGTAGTCATGTAGAGTGTACCGTTTATTATTTATTTATTTGTATTATTATAAATAAAACAGGTATTTAAATCTTGATCGTCTGATAATTTTTGGTGAATGTCACAGAAGTTTATATAAATATATATATATATATATATATATATATATATATATATATATATATATTTAAGGTTAACCTAAAGTTAACGAACATGAAAGTTAAAGTTACGTTATCTTGTAATTTCTATTACTCCGTTCCCATATTGAATCGCTTGATAGCCATTAAGTTTTAATTTATTTCTGTATAGTCGTTAAGCTTCATCAATTTGTAATTTATTTTAATACTACTTATTTTAAAGTTTCACAATATTATTTCTTATTTCTCAATATTTCAAGCTACGCGCATTTAGCAATTGGATGACTATGTGGAGAAATGGACGAATTTAATTGATTCTTTGTTTTATTGATACTGGCAGTTTTAAAGTGTCTTTTGGAAATAACTTAGTGCACTTACAATTTCATAATAAATTCATTTGAAAAGTTCGTAGGGAAAAATAGTAAGAATGATAAGCCAGGTATAATATTTTATTATCATGATTCATTAATTTTTGGTTATATAGGGACTTAAGTTCCAATATTAGTTTATTTTAAATGATAAAATATCTATTAATCATCACTACTAGATTCACCGGAATAGACTCGCAAGCAGAGAGCCGGCGAATAAACATCTCTTTTACATGTTTAATTATTTTTCTCTATGCTGTCTATTTATCCTTAAAATCAAACATGCGTCGTCAGTTTGAATCCCAGCTGACTTGACAAACGCATCTCATATTTATGTGCACGGTATAAAACAGCACTAAAGCAGCAAGTAACAGCATTAAAGGACTTCACATGTCTTCGTAATATTTTTTTTTACATATATACTTAGACATGCAAAATTTTCCTTCATGGACAATCACGTTGTATCATTAACTTAAAATTGCAATTAACAATTTCATTGGTGCCGGTACCGGATATCAAACTGCTCGCATACCATGAATAAAAGCTAATGCTTAGACACTGATCTACCGATTCGATTACGATTATATCGATTTGGAAATAATAATATTTTAATTTAAAGGGCGAAAAAAATATAAATTAATACTTAATAGTGGAGTTTTAAAATTTTCTAAAAAACAAAGACTATGATCAGATTAAACGACCACACAACAACAACTTAAGGTTTTCAATATAACGGTTGTTTAGGTGCCACATTTGAGGGTTCATCTTCTTTTTTAATTTTTGATATGTTTAAAGGATTTTATTCTTACACGATTATACATTTACTCAAAGTATCAAATGTTATATTCAAGGATAAAATTGCCTGCCTAATTTTTTTCATCACTCAGAGGAAGTGGTTGTAAACTGTGGAAAATGAAAAAAAAAATTTTTAGAAGTAGAGTAATTTTAATTCATTTCTAATATAAATTTTCTAAAGTTATACATCAGTTATGAGGTATATTAAATGTAGGGTATACTTTCAATTTTAATTTACTCACGCTCAGTGTCATCGCTAAAAATGAGAGATTTAGTGTAAAACTTCCAGAAATGAAAATCAAGGTCATAACATATGAAATTGGCGTTTTGTCGAACTGGCCACTTTGATCTTAAATAATCTGGCGTATGGTTAGAATTTCCAAATTCAAATTTATTTCAAATATAGGCTTGTGTATTTGTTTCTTATTTAGTGATTAATTTATTTTCGCACTATTTGTTTTTTTTTTTTTGACATCCTACTGTTGGAAAAAAACATGGAAAACTTTAAACGTCGTGGCACCACGCAGAAACAGCTCGAAGGATTAATAATGTGAAGCTACTGTAAAAAAAAGCACGGTACTTTTTTGGTTATAACGTTTTCGTTCTGGAGATTTTGACCTCCACAGCAAACCCCGCGGATGGTCAGAGACCCAAGTCGACAATGAAAAATTGAAGGTGATCGTGGAAGCGGATCCATCACAAACCACAACACAGCTAGCGGCAGGCTTCGGTGTGAGTGACAAAACAATTTTAATTCACTTGAAACAAATCGCAAAAGCAAAAAAGCTCGAGAAATTGGTACCACATGAATTAAGTAAAGCACGCCAACAAGCACGCATGGAGTGCTGCGTTACATTACTTAACCATTACAATTATGAGACAATTCTGAATCGTATCGTTACTTCTGATGAAAAATGGATACTCTATGACTATCGGAAATGCTCATCAGAGTGGTAGAACCCACGAGAACCGGTCAAATCCTGACCCAAGCAAAAGTTGACTAGGCAAAAGGTACTGGTGAGTCCTTGGTGGACCAGAGCTGGTTTCATACACTACAGCTTCCTAAGATCTGGCCAGACGATTACGGCAGATCTGTATTGTCAACAATTGCAAACCATGATGACAAAGGTAGCGTTAAACAACTGAGACTGGTCAATTACTCTTGCCCACTGCTGCTTCATGACAACTTCACCACAGATGGTCGCTAAATTAGAGGAGCTGTGATTGGAATGTCTTCGACATCCACCATACTCCCGGGACCTTGCTCCAACAGATTTTCACTTTTATTTTTTGCAAGGCAAAAAATTAAATTCCAGTGAGAAATTCCAAGCCGCCTACAAAGATTTTACTGATTCACGTTCCTATTTTTTTCAGCACTAGACTCAATGAACCACCTATAACATGGTGAAAGTGCAAGGATAATAATAGTACATACAACGATTGATTAAATATATAATTTTATAATAAATATTATTTTTTACCATTTCCATATAATACGCTAATTGCATATGTAAGGACCTAATAAAAATAATACTATAAAATTTTATAATTATAAAATGTTACAATTTTAATGTAATATATTTTTTGCTCTGCCTAACCAATGGTTAGTGTATTTATTCAATCTCCATTGTTAAAAAAACTTTAATGGGAACCGCAAAATGCATTCATCCCAATTGACTCGCCATTTCGAGCTGATTGACTCACAATTACACTGCAGGCCATTATTTTATGCTCCAATTCAAAGCGCTCTAAATGGGCAGAAAAAGTAAAATAACAGGTTTCAATGCAATTATTACTTTGCAAATATTATATAATATAACTGGGATCAGATTTGATGTTTGAATGAGGTATTGAATCAGTATACAACTCGTAAATTTAACAAAAATCTCTTATCTGACGTAATAAAATTAAATTGGAATCACAAGAAGATTTGCCTATTTAATAAAAATATAATATGATGATACTCTTTAAACATCATAATATCATGAGCGTAAAACTATTTTATCTCGCGATTCACCTACTTAGTTTTATATAACTATTTATCACAGTTTCTCCACTTCCTGGTTATGGGGAAAACCTGATTGAAAATTTAAAAATTACTTACGAGTATATAACTACCGATAAACTATCTGTGTGTAAATATAAAGACTTACACTTATAAATAAGTTGATCGGTTTATCTTCTTAGTCATGTTATAAAAGTTAAAATAGTTTTAAAAACAGTATTGTTAGTATACAATACACAAAGAAAAAAGTCAAAATCAAATTATAACTTAATATATTTTCTATATACGTATCATCATTTGATAATTATTTCCATTCTTAATTTTAAGTATCTAAAATAGATGTGATTATGGTAATGGTTATCGTCAGAGAACCGATGTCTAGCTTAAGGATATCAAAGCGCTGTTGCAATTTATAGTGGCTATCCTATGGGAAGCCGCCTTTACGAAGCTACAGACGGTTGTTGACCCAGGAACAGCGCAAGGATGCTTAGGTTACTAACTGCAATACTACGGCTCAATTCACACGCAACACCCGTTTAAATCTTGTTTGCCATATTCCTCCCTCTAAGGCTAATATAATAGTGTATGCCAAACGGATTAGTGAATCAAAATTAAAGAAAATAACTTAGAAAATATGTACCCTTTGTGTACTTTATGTTTATGCTTTAAGGTTTTTTTTTACAATTAGGAGTTATCTAAAAATACTTTATTATAAAATCTGAACACACACTGGGTTGTTCAGATTTTACTTGATTGACTAGATATTCTATTTTTTTTATTTTAATTTTCTATTTTATTTTTACTTTGCGATATTTTTTATTGTATAAATTTACATTAATAATACTTGCCAGGTATTAGAAGTAGAGACTGTGCTGAAGTCTTTAGCACACACTGATATAATATATACTTTGGCCATAATATGTTATATCAGTGTGTTTCTATATGAAAAAAATTGTACAATAAATATGTTTTCAAATAAAGTAATGAAGTTAGAGTAATAGTTGAAGATGGTGGTAATTTCCAAGCCAGGGAAAAGCCTACTAACAATGAACTACACAAGTTTTATGTTTAATAAGGTAGTAAAACCAAGCATCAGCTTTTGTTTCTGCATGAAACCCGGCTCGACCGGGTTTGTATCACCGCCTCACAGAATACCGGCGTAAAGAAGATGTATCATACACTACTGAGTTTCGTCCAATGAGTGACGTAGCCGGAGGCACAGCCTTTCCACCCACCTCGGACAAAATGGTAGCGGTATTTTGAAAAAATCTACTTCAGGACCTTTGGTTTTGGAGATTCCCTCATTGGGCGTCTACCATACACCATATCCCATGCAACATAGGCGGGCTCAGTCTACCCCTCGTATTTGGGGAGGGGGAGTGGTGAAATCCGCTTCGAGTAGTGCTTGCGCAAAACGGTTTAGGCAGACACTGCTACACTCCCCGTAGATTTCTGCAATATCATGGGACTTCATTCCAACATTCCCCAGCTGACACTATACCTCTCCGACCCGGGGACAAATTCGAATACTAGTTTGTGCCACGGGTTGTAGTGCGTATATATGTACGTAAGAGATAATATCGATTCTCAACGCCTCGGCAGTCTGAAGGTATGGATCTGTCCACCCTTGGGCTGCGCATAGACACCAACGACTATTCCTGCGCCTATGCGTACCTTTATTGGTTCCATAGCGGTATTACTGACTGATGGATTCATCGACCACATCCAACCGCCTACAAACTCCATGTAAGAACAGAATCCATCTGCAGAAATCTTGATACTCGACGACTTTAACGCCCAGCACCTCAAACCGGGCCTGGTATTCCCAGGCTCTTCACTTCTCTCCTTAGACACCGACTAGTCAAGGGGGCCGTATGGAATTCCTATAATTGTGCTGAGGAAGTGTGCTCCAGAGTTTGCACCAGTTTGTTTTCGATACTCCTACTGTAGGCGTCTTTCGGAATGTCGGATGACAGCTTCGGTGCATCTTATCCCTAAAAAAGGTGATCGCTCAGATCCATGAGGTACCTAGGGGTACATCAGCTGATTAACGACCACCAGTACGGCTTCCGTCGGGCTCGCTCAGCTGGCGACCTTCTCGGTCGACGCTAAAATGACAGTAAATTTTGAACCAAACACCACCTATCACCTTTTTAACTTCAAATACAATATATAAACGATATGTTTATGTATACGAGTTTTGCCATAAAAGGTAGAACTTTGAAATAATTTTACACGAATCGAACTTATTTCAATTTAACAGTAAGAAATCGAATTTTTAAGATTCCGAAAATACACTTAATCCTAATCAAGTTAAGTTTTTGAAAATAATAGGTATTCTTACTTATAATTTTAAAAAGAAAATCTTGATAAAATCTAAGATTATATAAACCTAAACCTAACAGCTGTTGCGTTTTTTTTAATATTTGTTATCTAAACTACTCGTAGTACAACTCGTACGACCGTTATTTCTGAGATTGATTTTATAAATTATTATAGCTGGCTTAAACATCGGCGCTCTACGAAGTCTATGAACATAGGTACATTGTCTCAACCATTACACTATATTTGATTAACGACAAATTCTCGCAAAGGAACACCGAATTCTATCAAGGATAATTTGCGAGTCTATTGATATTACAAATAAAAAAGATCTACCGGTTTGGCAAACTTGTGATTAATAAAATATATATTATTTCAAGTTGTCGGTAGTTTGGATTAACTATAACATCAAGATATCAAACACTTCAGGTATTCATGAGTTCTTCTTGTGAACCTATACTTTTATATAAAAATGATCATCACAGTGGTCAGTAAATTAACCACCATTTTCATTCAACTTAGTAACGTCAAATACAAAACATGCGTAATTTCGCTAATATTTTAAAAAGAATATGTGGAACGAACGTAAATTATTCAAGAGCTTAATGAGTATAAAATAAAACAGGAACGTGATCCCCGCCGCGGGTTATTGCTTCTCTAACGCGGGCTGTGGGTTCAGTACACGACGCGCCGCACGCACGCCTCAGATGTGCACATTCAGATAAAATGTGCAATTCAATTAGAGGAACAAGTATGGAATAGCATCAAACGTTAATTCGTCGTATATTTTTTCCTCTGTACGTACAAAATTTGTTGATGCTATTAAGCGGATATATATATATATATATATATATATATATATATATATATATATATATATAGGAGAGATCACTACTAGAAAATCATGTATATACGTAAAGTCCGTCGCCAAAGTCTGATCCTTCTACATCCATCAAATCTGAGCACAACGCCGTTTCATCTCGCGGAGGAATGAATCGAACAAATCTCCGGCTAACATGAAATGGATTATATTCTCATAACCACAAGCATAGCACCGTGCTCCATACGGGTGCAAAGACATCTCTGCCAGTTCGCTATACACACAAAGAGTTTTCATCAGATCGTTGGTTGATGTAGCTCAGACGTGCCCAAAGCGGTTTGTTTCCTACTGCCAGGCAACAGATTTCTTTGACGGTGTCAATTTTTCTTAACCGCTTCAATGTGGATATTTACAAGGAAAGAATAAATATCCATCGTTTAGGCTACTTGAACCGCCGACCTAGCATGGCCCTCTTTTGTCATCTAAGATTCTTACCGTAAAAGGAATTATGGTCAAACATTGGCATATTTTATTTATAAAAATGGTTTTATCCTTCTTAGACTCATCTGACAATTCTAAAAATGCAACCTGTGGGAAAATTGCTCTTCTTCAAGTATATCATTATTCCTTTTCATATAAAAAAAACGGGAGTCCCGCGTGATAAACAGATTAATAAAATTATACGTTCGCATTATTTTAATTATAGAAGTCTTCTTAAATAAAACATTGTCCTGCTAACTCCATAGCGCCACCCGCTATTATGCACAATATAATAGCTACTGCAAATCAAATAATTACGCTCATGCACTAAAGCTATCGAAGAATCCGTTTATGTCGTTATGTGTTTATTAAATTGGCGCGAGTAATTTACGAATGGATACATCGGCAAGCAAAAGCCTGGTGTTTAAATAATTTGCATTTTTTATTTGCAAAACGCAGAAATAATCGCACAGCTTATAGCTAGTAAGTTATAAATAGCATTTCTAAATTACAATTTTCATTTAGATGTTTGTAAGATTTGTTATTATTTGTCCAGGACAATTTAGAGGAGTGAAGCTCTTGTTTTTTGACATGATATTATCTATTTCTCTATCTCTGCTTTTGAAAGGTGATTGATCAGAGGGTGAATATTCATTGGTACGCCATAGTACAAAAATTTTTACAAGTGACAGAGTTTTAAAATTCTTCCTTTTACCGTGCGGAATAATACTTATTATATATGCTGCAACTTTATTCCGATATTATATGTAACTTGTGTGTTATTTTTGTGTAAAAGCACAAGCATGCGATATTTTTCTGGGTTCACTATTGGTGATCAGCTACGAAAATAAACCCCGGCAGGCGCAACAAATCTGTGTGATAGAAAAATATAGCCTCCTCATTTGTAAAATAATAGTAATTAATCATACTTTTATATAATGCTTTTGATCTATGTGGTCATCTACGCGCAATTATAGAGATAATGACTATGTAGTAAAGTTGTTTTTCTTTTTCATGTTATCTGAGTAAATAAAACCTCTAACTTGCTAAATTGCGGAATCCTTACCGGCGTCGGTGTGTTGCAGGAACTGAGACAAGTTCCAGGAGTATGCGTGTAATAGGCAATCAGAAGGCACTTGAAGGCCGTCGTCAACGTCTCGAGTTGAAATTTCACCAACATTTCTTTATTTATTTACTAATTACAAGATATTACACAATTACCGACACCGGGTCATAACCCAAGGATGACAACGCACATAAATCACAATTCTTTTTGTATATCTGTGCGGTCACTACGATTCAACTTGTTTAAACTAGTTCAGGACTATTACTTACATAAAAAGTACATCTCTTCGCACTGATTATAAATTTCAGTCAATACGTCATACGGGAGTCGTTCTGTTGCTTATCAATAGAAATGAAATCTGTTCACTGAGCACGAGCCGTGTGTGGGCGATGCGTAAATAAATGAAATAGAATTTGACGCCTCTGCCCATCCGGGCATTAAAATATTATTTTTTGTTTCATTGCCAGTACCAGTGAACTGGGGATTCAGCTAGTGGGTGGGAATGTAAATAACCAATGTGAAGCCTTTTTACACTATAAAATAATAAATCTAAAGTAATTCAAAACAATAAATACAGTAATATAAATTACTATGAATCTGACGCTTATTTGTAATATTTGAAAATAACCGTCACAAGGATTACATTTAACGCATCTTTACGTGTTTGCGAAGAGTTGATAATAAAATGCATTACATGAGCATATAGCAATACCTTGCTAACGCCGACGCTTATTTAAATTCAATACAGAAAATCTTAAGTTTCAATTATCGCCATCAACTGTTAAAAAAAAATGTTTATGTCAAAATCACAGCCATGGAAAGTAGGTAAACATTTTATTTTAAACAAAACTAGCTATTATATATGCGGCATCGCTGTCATCATCCTTTTTATTATTTAATATTTATGCCTCTTTTACACTACAACGACACATAACAGATTTCTCCATTTCGATAACTATCCTAGCCGAGGTTTCGTACCTCTCTTAGAGGAGCCCTAGCATCGCTACTCGCCCTATTATCCTACTGTCCTCGTTCTTCGTTCACAGGGTTCGGAGTGCAGCGGAGTTGCAGCCTTCATCGAGCTAGCAGCATCGTCCTACTCCTTCCTCGCAATTCCCCTGCGAGTCTGTTCCGATGAAGCTGTGAAGCTGCTTTTAGGGCCAACAGCAATAAACATACATAAAAAAACATATAAAAATAAATTTGTTCAGTACGTTTTTGAAGGTCTTTAATATACTCCCGGTTAACTTCGACCACAGCGATAAATTATGGATATAACCAAATAGCTAACTGCGCAGGATATATTATAGTGCCATAAGTATTCATGCAAATACATAGATGATACAAATTCACGCTACGACCAATAGGTACGGACTATCAATGAAAAATATTGCAAAATCCCAAAAAAAATATTCCTTTTGAGAGCTTCCGTTGCGTGTGCTGCGTCACGTCCCTTGTCACATGTAATATAGTATGTTATAAGATCCGAGGAAGGTTAAGATATAGTGTCAGGGACAATGGGGGTGCAAACAACTCAACTAAATCGGAAAATGAACAATTTGTTATCCACAAATTTAATTCCTCCGGCTAGGACTCAAAAACCAGAAAGCAACGGCCAAATAGAACCACTATACACGAAATGAACCGCGATACAGTAAGGCGGGATAACCGGTAATAAGTAAATAACGATATATAATACATAATAATTCTTAAAATTATGGATATATGACCAATTATCCATATAAGTGTCCAGACATAGCTCATTTAAAGTTTTATAACATAGCAGACCGATATTTTCTTTTCTGCTGAAGGTAGTTTTAATATCAAACAATAACATTACAACTAAATCGTCGCTTTATGTTGATTTTTTTCTCTCTCACATCTCAAATCATAAATTTTGAAAGTACTATAATAATTTTACTTAAGTCAAAATTATTATATCGGTTACTGCGGATATTCAGGGCTCGGTTAATTATCCAAAGTAGATGAATTTTTACTGTTCTACTAATTTATTTACTCTATGTTTAATAATGGACCAGGGTGTCGATCTCGCAATTTAGAGATCGTAAGTTTGAATCATTTACAGACTCAGAACAGGATATAGATAGAGAAATCACTTTATAACACGTGTCCAATGCCTGTCACGACTAAACTCCAGGAATAAAACATAGGGGTGGCGCTTGAAATTCATGAGTACCTCGATTGTAGGCAAAAACATTAGTTATAAAAATATAGAGAGTTACTAGAGCTCGCACGAAACACGTGTTTTGATTTCGGTAATGCTCAAACATCGGTAGAACACTCAAAGAGATAGTTAATTAAACTGCCATTCAAGATTAATGCTACCTGTCTGCAGTCTGTCGTAAAATACCCATGTCGGTTCATACTGAATGTCTTGTAAAATCATTTCTCTTATTGGATTCCTCATATAACTCCTCGTTAATATAACCAAAGTGCATCGTCAGCATTTTACTTCTCCATTTATGTTGTAAAGCTAAGCGTATGAGATTAATTTTTATTAAACCTGTGTATTTTGCAAAGTAATTTTATTTTTTTTAAACATATCGTCATATTCAAATTAACTAAAAACTTTTAAAATATTTGAAACACATGAAAATATAAATGGTTAGTTAAGCTTTTAATCACTAAAACAATCGATAAACAAAAACCCTCCGATCAGATTTTAAGATAAAGCATCGCAAATAAAACCTTTTCGGTTTGCCTATGTTGTTTACACAAAATACGCATAGATACGGTTAGACCTTGCAGCATAGCGTTAAGTACGAAGTCATATTTTGCAACGTTTTGTATTTGTTAGTTGTATAATTATAATAAATATTTTTTTATTGAATTGAGAGTGACAAATGAGCAGAGAATCCACCTGATAACAAGCGATACCTGGTATTACGTGAGGATGTGATCGAGCAACCTATTCATACTGTAGCTAGAAGCAAACTGCAGCGTGTCTCTTACCAATAATAGTCTTATCAACATTAAAACACAGGCTAAACAAATAGCATTATTTAAAATTAACAAGGGTATTATTGTGATGTAAAAATAATACTATATGTAAAAACGTGTAATAGTTGGAATACTTTTCACAAGTACTTGTAACACAATACACCAGTATTGCAAGCCATTAAAAAAATTGTTATATAACTGGTGCAACAAATTAAAGAAGTTTGAACAATATATACTAAGACTTATAACTTCAAATGTGACGTTTATTAAAAACAAAAAACAAGAGAAAAATAAGAATAAATGATGATGATACAGAAAAAATAATATAAATATATAAAATACCTAAGGAAATGCAATATTCATACCTTCTATCCAAACACAACACACGTACATTGCACCCTCACATCGCCCCCGCCGACGGCGAGGTCGTCACAAACAAGGATATTCGCGATACTGCCATGTCACTGGTCGGTTCTCTCCAGTCCATACAGATAGAAGCGTCGCTGGAGTTTCTTGCGCCACTTCTTCTCCAGCGCCCACGCATTCCGAAGTGGTGGTACAGATAGCTAATAATCATAGCGAATTTAAAGAATTCTCTGTCAGAAGCAACTGACCGAGCCGAGTTCGGCCCTCTCGGGCACCCTCGAGTCAGACGCTCTCGCGAAACAAGGTAACGGTCCAAGCCGAGGCTCCATCTCGGGAGCCCTTATGCTGGTTACATATAATAGAGGTCTCGACTGAGTGCCATTAGCGCTCGGTCACCTCTCAACCCGGTGAAACTGTAAAAGCCCTCGGGCTAACAGTGGCCTTCAGCCCGAAAAAAAAAAAAAAAAAAAATTCTATTCTATCCTCCATGCTTATAAGATTTGAGGGCCATTGTCAAAGACTGATAATTTTACTGATAAGGATAATTTTAAAGATAATTGGATGACTACTAAGTTATTAATTAAAACATTGATTGAAGTTCATTTCAATATCATAATCTACATATCAAAACGAATTTAAGTTACTCACATCAGATATTGTAATCTACAGGCTTACGCTGACGGATTTTGACCCAGGAACAACCAAAGTTCACGACGGTCTCTGCGGTAGAGAATAATTTATCCTTTGAGTGACTAAACTAATACTTGGAATACCTGTTCGTACTATTCAGTCGGGGAAGTCGGCTAAATAGTCAAAGTATCAGACACGTAAAAATGGTAAAAAAAATTATATATTGCATTTGCAGTACTGATGTTCCATATACGTCTACAGACTTTAACTGGCTTTTTTATAAGAACTTTGCAAATAATAATTTTAATTAAAATGATACAATATTTATTCACTTAATTAAAAAATCTAATGGAAATTCATATCATAATGTTGATATGAAATATGAATCTATTTCTTGTGCTAATGCTGTGTTCTTGCGCTATAGCAAAGAAAAAAAGCGATAGAGCGTATGGTTCATTAAATAAATGAGCACATTATAGTCTCTGTGAGAAAAGCGTAAATAATTCAGAGAATTTATGACTATGAGCATATATACTGTGGAATAGCAAATAATATTTATATAATACTGAAAGATAAGAAATATACATTGTGAAATAACAAATATCAATAAAAAGCAAATTTATCTATTTTTTATATAAAACTATAAATTTAATAAACATTTACAAAATTACATTTATAAGCGAAACTCACTTCGTTTTTACAATAAATCGACTATTTATTTCTGAAGGTTAGAATATATTTTCCCATTTTTCGCTTTTTGTATTTGGCCATAAAAATCTGCACAATACTCATTCATAAAAATCATAGTTTCAAAGACAATTTAAATTAAATTGATTAATTATTTTCTATAGATGTAGATTTATCTCAATCTTGTTTTAACTCGTGCGTGAGACAGCATCATGTACTGTCCATCTATCTGCGTTAGAGAAGTAATAATAGCAATGGTTGTATTCCTTTTTTGTATTGCACTCATTAGGCCCCACACAGGCTTTCTAGGACCCCTCATTGCTCTTCCCTTTTTCATTGCTATATAAGCAGCCCCGTTCGGGCGTCCATTTCTTTTTATTTTGTAAAGTTAAAGAAACAGCTGATCTTCTATAGAGCAGAAACTACCACGAGTCAATGCGATTTGTGAAATTTTCAATGTTCGTTAATTTTTATAGTCATAAATAATTATTTTAACTAATTCATGCATTCATGACTGCATAACAAGTGTGGGCGTTTGTCGTAAAGTGCCACTAGGCTAATATAGATCCAAATTTAGTCGTTCTTTAATTTGTTCTATCATTTTCTCCTCTATTTATATGACACATTTTAAAAACAAAATAAGACAGGAGAAAGTTATGATTGTTACTCACTACATTTTTTCATGTTATTGTTATGAAAGTAATTTTATTTAACATCTAAAGTATTTTTTATTTATCTAAAAAATCTTCGGTTTCTTAGAAGATTATTTTTACCCTTTAAATACCAAATTACAATAGCAAATAGCAAATTAATAAACACATCAAAACATAAAAGGCACTCAGAAAAATGGCTACTGTAGCTATAGTGCGGGGCAGTAATTATACCACTAGCAGTGGCCTACGTATGATCTATAATTGCAGGTAATAGGGAGTTTGTACGACGTTGTCTTCAGGGTTACCTTCACCACTATAATTTAAGTATTGCGAACGTATAATTTAAGTAATCTATTTATCACACGAACAAGAATTTTATTTACTTTAATTTAAAAACATTCTTAATGTTTATTTGATGTAACGTAACATCTTTGTTCTCAGTGTTGAGTGATGGTCGCTACTGGAGTTTTCAATGTTTTTATATCTCGTTATCATGTTAATAGGTCACTGGCATTTTTCACATTCAGATCTTCATCAATTAATAATGTAATAGAAAACAATACAACTTTTACTCAACTGCATCTGCTTGTCGACGCCTCAGCTGGATATATTGACTAGAAAGCTTTTCAGTCAAGTTCCTAATTATAAGAACTTAAATTAATTTAGGGAACGAATCCTGAACGAAGTACTTTGGCAAAAAACTAAAGTTACCGACATAGATAAACGAATGAGCAAGCTGAAGTGGCAGTGGGCAGGTCATATATGCCGTAGAACCGATGGCCGCTGGGGCAGATAGGTTCTTGAGAACGCGAATCAGCAATCGTAGTGTGGGGCAGATGATATTCGTAGGGCAGCGGGCAGAGACTGGAGAAGAACAGCTAACGACCGAGCTCAGTGACGTGCTATAGAAGAGTCCTATATCCAGCAGACTAATACAGGCTGATGATGTACCTGCAGGCCAAAAGTTTAAGATCACCTTAATTAAAGTAGGAAAATAAAGTAAAACTTCAATAAAATATTAAATGTTTAATTAACCTGTTTAATCATCTAATAGAACATTGATTGACAAACAATATACTTTAAAAGCGTAAAGAAATATTAACAGTCCATGCAAAAAAAGGCTATAGTTAGCTTAACTGAATTTTCATCAAAAAATCCTCCTTTACATTTTATGACTTATTTCACAAGTCTCGGCATACGGGCAATCAATTTGTTAATGGTGTCTTGTGATATATTGTTCCAAATTTCGCATAAAGCATTCCACATTTCTTCTCGCGAGGATGGGCCACGATTACAGACGTTCCTATCAAGCTCTTCCCACAAAAGTTCAATGAGCGTTGCGTTGTGTGGTACCTTACAGGATTCTAGCTCAGCTACGTGATTTAAAACAATCACATTCGGTTGTTGAGAATTGAAAACCCTGCTTTTCGTTACATTCTTCAGTTTTGGCTGGATTTAATAACAATCAAGCAATTAACATTGGACCACTGGGAGATATTATTTGAATCCTCATTTAATATATTGACAGAAGCTTTTGTTACACCGAGATGACAATGTTAATAAAAATATTTAAGTCATTACATACAACATATTCAAAGGAATTCACATATAGTTACTTTTGTCAAGATCAAATTCGCCCAGGAAAATATCATGCTTATTAATAAGTATGATTACCTAAATTAATGAAATTCGATTTTTCACCATTCCTTTGAAAACAACAGCTTGTTAATTAACATAATTTAAGTTTATTTAAATTCCTCTTCTGGTTCAGGGGCGAAACAAGTACATTTAAATGTAAAATATGTGCGTATAAACAAACCATATTAAGAACTATATCAACTCAAATTGTACTGTACTGATTTGTGATAGGATTTATATTTGTTCAACATTGAGTCGCACAGTGGATGCATTCATAAGGTTATAAAATAAAAAGTCGATCAACCGGATGGCGTGTTACGCAAGAGTGGATATAAATAAAAAGTGGTTTCCCTTTCGAGTCGATAGGAAGTTCAACACCCGCCAACAAACCGGAATGGGATTTCTTTTGACTTTGTAACTTTTGTTTAAGTTTTCCACGTATTAATTATACCTTGTAACTACAACTTCCCAAAAAAATACACGCTACAAAAATAATAGCGGTGTAAATATACACCAATGTTATTATTTTATATCTAAGCAAGACTCATAAAATTATTATATTATATATTCGTACTTTTAATTGATCGAATACATTTCTTCTCTTTTTAATATTTTACTATAAATAATCGTTCTATAGGGTATAATGATAGGCTAAAACTAGAGACCTATACACTTTGGAATAACTAATAAATACATCGTAATTTTGTTTGTGGAACTTGGAATGATTATCATACACACAATTTTCATCGTTCATTAATACTGCTGAGCTTTGATACTTTTTGCCTCACTTAATTAAGAAAGAAAGATGCCCAAATGGTTTCGCCACATATTATAATTTCTTATTGAATGTACTATTTTTCAAATTATAATAAATAAGTGACGGCCTTATGGTGTAGTTAGATAATGGACCCATGGTTTCGATTCCTATCTGAGAAACAATACTATGTAACATAAACTTTTGGTTGTTTTGTCTGGGTTGGTCTGCGTGGTACATAATATGTTTTTGACACTATCTGACCTTTCTTTCGATTTTATTGCATATCGGATTAGAGAAGGCGTCCCCTTCGCCAATGGCAGCCAGACAAAAATTCAAGTCTTATATATATGTGTTCCATTTTGATCTTCTAGGTACGGAATTCTAATAGAATCGGCAAACGAGGACCACATACATACATACAGCAAGTGGACAGTAACTCGTTTGTCACTATTCAAATTAAAACAAAAAAAGAAAAAAAACAAAACCAACCGTGTCCGCACTGATTCATTTACAGCATCTGATAGCCAAGTTTATTGGGCATTGTATTTACGATGCGATACGAGATAAACTGATATCGATACATAGATGTTCCTTACAATAATCAATTACCGCCGACTACCAGTAGTGCCTCTTAAATCGAACGACCGGACAATGTGGCCTCTTTTCTTTCAATCTTATTTAATCTGTAAAAAAAAGTCCAATTAATAGAAATTGTTTTTTGTTAAGTAGACAGTTTGTTTATTTTAGCAATGGTCCACTTAACATGACATTCGGTACTGTAGTATTTTTTTGAATTGTACTAAAATTATTAATAATAATTCAATCAATCTTGTCACGTCACTTATGAGTTAATCAACAAAAAGCCAGTGTACCACCTTCACTTTTCATTCAATGTATAATTTTATTTGGTAATACCGCCAATTATCTTCCCTTCGGTATCCGTGTGACTACAAGTATGCCATCTGATGGCGCCGTTTGATGCTCTTTGCAACAGAGTTTCTTCTAGTCAGCCCGTCTGTTAAATAATGGTTGCTTGATTCAAAGTATAAACATAGCTTTGTAACGCATTATTTATTAAAACGCAACATTATGAATGTATTGAAACATAATATCCAATTACAGATATCTAGTGGATAACTTTAAGTTAACGTGCGTAAATGTAATCATGTGTCATTTTGTTTAAGCCAACCAGCAATTTAAAATCAGTAAAAGTAAATAGGAAATATTATAATTACATATTATTTCTATACTTTATGTTTTTTATTTAATAATTCTAGCAATGCTACATTACTAGCATTAACCACTGCAACTAATTTTAAAATGCTTTTGCTAGAAGATCATTCACGACAATATTCCAATGGCGGATTGGAACCCATGACCTTAAGTTTCGCAGAATGTATCCTAAAACATTAGGCTATTGACGCTTCATTTGAGATTCGTTTGACATCAAAGTTTTTGTTGTAAATTGTTAACGTAGTTTATAGCTAAATAATCCGTAGACTTTAGACCCGTGATGACAATAATGACTTGGACGCAGATGTGTTGTGATCTCTAACTGAGATGGTTAATCACATTTCCATTTAATATAATTATCTCTTACCTGCTACTCAACATACGAAATGATAATTTTGCTGGGCTGTGTCGGTATTTTACGGTTCTTTTAAGATGGATAATATCTAAAAACATTTCTTATTCTAAAATATATATACGTAAAAGAGCATAAAACACACGTTTTGAATAATGCAGTAGATACTTATCAGAGTCACGGCAAGCATTGGTTTCACAAAGTATTTTGTATTATGATAATCTTATAGATTTACATAATTACACCAAATGATCTCCCAGACTTCGTTACTGCTTATTTTGAACACGCTTATCGTAAGCATGACTTGGACATTACTAAAAACAATTAACAGAACAGTGATTTGAGATATTATAAGAGTTCTCCGAATTCATTAAGTTTAACGGTAATCTTAGAAATTCAATAAGAGGCGTCGAATTTTAGAACATTAAATCTTTCGAGAATGCGAGGGGTGTACATACATAATTTACTTGATGTTAAGTGATTCCTACGGCCCTTATAGACATCATCGCATAAATCATTACATGCGTATTATATCAGAATTTTGAACGATCGACATATTTACATAGTACATACAGATCTCACCGTGAATTGATAAAAAAACGTGTCATGATATATAAACATGTGTTATGAATACCACGTATTACATATAACAATTTATACGTGAATAAAAACTCAAATGTTTTTGAGCGCATGCTGTTTTTAAAGTAACTTATACATATAAATGATCCGGAGAGTCCATTTCTTAGTACAGTTGTATATTTTAAGTCGGAACAAAAAAATATATGCAACATCATTCATACAAAATTCATTTTAGTTTCCAAAATGATTTCAATGTTGTGTTTTTCTACATTTGAGCTTTAAATATAACCTAAGTGTCTATGACTAATTTCCATATTTACTTACTGAGTGGTGAACTGGGAATTAAATGTAAGTATATTAAACTATTTCTACTCTCGTTCGTACTGTAGTGTAATTACTCTAATTGTCAATAAATGCGAGGGTCTTAGGCACTTATACTGTAACTGACAAACAGATAATCTGACACTATTAAGCAATGAAGTTCATCTTGTGACTATTTCAACATTATTAACAGTGGTCTCTAATGGATCTTTAGGAATTCGATAGTAGACCATTAAGGGCCTGAAGATTCATCGGCAATATTCCTATATAATATGAGTGTAATTTCTCGTAAGCCTCTTCACCTCGCTTAGATTAATATCTTCAAGCCGAAATCTACAACATTTCTTTTCCTTTGGAGTTATTACTATTTCATTGATTTGCAAAATGTTTCTGTAAGACTTTAATTTATTGAAAGTCAATATATAAAAGCTTAAAGCTCAGCTATGGCTGAGATATATCCATGTCAATTTATGGCCCTTTGTATCCACATTCAACCAGTATGGTAAACTTGAATTCTTTTCACGTATTTAAGTAAAAAGAAAAGAAATCTCCATAGCTTTTAGTGTAGTTTTATAAAAAAAACGTTACATTGATATAAAGTTACCCACAATAAAAAAGCTTTTAAAATTACCTTAAAGAGTATTATTAGTAGAGAATTTGTTACTTTTTTTTACCAGTAACTCAGTGGTAAAGCGGTAGCGAAGGCGGTGAACAAAATATGCTTCATTATCCTCTGTCCGCTGGATTCCTGTGTACCCCACAAGAGTGATACAGGTACATAAGCTGTTTCCAAAACTGCCTTCTTCACTACTTCTTAAGGAGCAACGGGCTGGCACATTTTATTATTAGGTTCTTACATATGAAATTGGCGTTTTGTTGAACTGGCCACTTTGATCTCAAATAAGCTAGCCTTTGGTTAGGAATTCCAAAATCAAATGTATTTTAAATTTAGGTTTGTGTATTTGTGTTTCGAATTTAGTGATTCATTTTTTTTCGTGCCATTTATTTTTTCTTTGACATTCTTCTGTTAGCAAAATGGGAAACTTGAAACATCGCTTTATTTACGAATATCAGTACATATGAGTTCGTGACATCAGCGCTGAAACTGATTGAAGGATTAATAATGTGGATGGGAAGCTGCTGTAAAAGAAATCACGATACGATTTTGGTTCCAACGTTTTCAGTCTGGAGATTTTGACCTCCAAAATAAACCCCGTGGATGGCCGGAGACCCAAGTTGACAACGAAAAGTTGAAGGTGATCATGGAAGCGGATCCATCGCAAACCACGTCACAGCTAGCGGTAAGCTTCGGTGTGAGTGAAAAAATAATTTTAATTCGCTTGAAACAAATTGGAAAAGTGAAAAAGCTCGAGAAATGGGTACCGCATGAATTGAGTGAAGCACGCCAACAAACACGCATTGAGTGCTGCGTTACCTTACTCAATCGTCACAATAATGTGGGTACTTTAAATCGTATCGTTACTTGTGATGATAAATGGTTACTGTACAATAATAGGAAATGCTAATCACAGTGGTTGAACCCAGGAGAACCGGTCAAATCCTGTCCCAAGCGAAAGTTGACTCAGTAAAAGGTACTGGTGAGTGTTTGGTGGACCAGTGCTGGTTTCAAACACTACAGTCTCCTAAGATCTGGCCAGATAATTTTGGCAGATCTGTATTGTTAACAATTGCAAATTTTGATGGAAAGGCTAGCTGATTAACGACCGAGACTGCTGCTTCATGACAACGCTAGACCTCATACTT
Source organism: Teinopalpus imperialis (assembly GCA_029286865.1). Lineage (NCBI taxonomy): Eukaryota > Metazoa > Arthropoda > Insecta > Lepidoptera > Papilionidae > Teinopalpus > Teinopalpus imperialis. Next base: position 10,599,809 of record JAGSMU010000022.1, on the reverse strand, counting down.
CACGACAAACGGTCGCCAAATTAGAGGAGCTGCGATTGGAATCTCTCCGATGCCCACTATACTACCCCGGCCCTTGCTCCAACAGATTACCACTTTTTTTTGGAATTGGGAGAATTTCATCCAAGGAAAAAAATATTCCAATGAGACAGTCCAAATCACTTTCAAAGATTTTATTGATTCTCGCTCCAAAAATGTTTTCAGCAATGGAGGGGGGTGACGTGTGAGTGCCTCTATGTTTTCGCAAATACTTAGGTCACTATAAAGTATTCTGCGCAGAGATGTCATCTAGCAATACCAGAATAGAGCGCCGTCATCGAAATCAGCTGGAAGGACATCATCGTCATCATCAGACAGAACTACAAACTACAAAATCTGTGTACAATACTTCTCAGTGTTCAAAATTATTTATGAATTTTGAATTGACTTGATTAGAATTGAATTGAGTTAACATTTCATTAATTCCACATAAAACTTAAATAATTCTTGTAAAAAGATTGGTATATTAGACTATTTACTACTATATATCTATCTAATTTATTTACTCTGCCCTTATCAGCAAAGAACTTATTTCCATTCCTTTTTTACTGCTCTACTAAGTAAGGATTACACTTTTCGAATTCTGACGCAAGACAATAACATAGCACTCGTTTGGTCGAGAAAATCTGTTGCTTTCTTCAAGAAATCTTTAGTCAAGTGGGGTTCCATATTTATTTTATGAGGTAACAACGCATCTGTATCTAAGCCCACCGTGAAATATTTAAGTCCCTATCTGCTGTACCTATTAGCCGTATATATTTACTTGAATAAATTTAATTACGTTGATGTTTTATAATTAATCTTCCGCTTTTACTCTAGTTAATAACAGGTTGCCTTCCGATTAGAATCTAATAATAACATATTCACAGTTTTTAACGTGCTGTCAACTGTTAAGAGACTTAATTAATTTCATCTCTACCATTTATATTAACATAAATTTAATAAAAATGAAGAGATGCGTAAATGGCGTACCATTTTTATGTAGCGCCTGCATTTTGTTTGCGTTTTGTTTCGTTTAAATCTGGAATTACCATAATTATTTTATTAAATATTTTATATATTCACTAAATAACCAAGCCATTGATTGACTTGTCTGAACAAATTAAATAATAGTGTATATCCAAACTGTTAATAAATTTTGACCTGTAGTATCAAAAGGGACCAATTGTCACAAACCCACTTTTTTTGCATCCTACCCATGTGAGTGGATTTGCTTCTCGCTGGATGATCCCAACGCTGATGCCGATACGGTCTCTGATGTGGTACTTCAGGAGATGGAACTCTTTATTTAATCCTCAATAGTCCCAATCGAGGACAGATCCCAGCCTTGGTTTGGTCGCTCCTGTAAAATAGCATCACGCTATAAGCAGGAGTGTTATCGGGCTGGTTAAATGCATAGGCGTCACAGGATACAAAATCCGTCTTGTTTAAAAAAGTACAACTCTGACTCCAGTACCTTCAAAAGAGTTATTTCAGAAGCAAAGTTTGTGCACATTGCCAAAATAGTAACTTACTTAAAATAAACTAGTTGTCTCCCTTCGGGAACCCGTCCATTTTGGTCTTTCGCTAAAGCTGTACTAGAAAATTTCTGCTAGCCATCTCTTCTATCTCTGCACAAAAGAAACGACACCCGGCCAGGGTGTCATCCCTTCCATGGAGCAAAGGAGAACGCTGATTTCTTCAAAAAACTGGGCGTGCTTAATAGAGCGAGACAGTATTTCATGTCGGCCCACTGTTTGCAATTTTACAAAGCGCGAGTTCGGCCTCACATGGAGTACTATAATACTGTGATTACTGTTCTCATCTCTGGGCCGGTGCACCCCAGTACCAGCTTCTTCAGTTTGACCTCATTCAACGGAGAGCGGCTCGAATCGTTGATAACCAGGTAGGTACTTTCTGATCGGCCTGATTCACTAGCGTTACGAAGAGATGTTGTATCTCTTTGCATTATGTACCGAATTTTACATGAGGAGCGTTCTGAGGAGTTATTCGTCCAGCCGCTGAGTTTAAACATCGTCATCACGACAGAATTCAAAGTTTCATCCTCGTCATCTCGATGGTTGGCAATCCACCACAGTGCGCTTCAAAATTTCCTTCCACGCACAATTACTCTGTGGAATCAGCTGTTGTCAGCGGTGTTTCCTAACCGATACGACTTAGGGACCTTCAAGAATAGAGCCTACACCTTCCTTAAATCACAATAAATGTCAATAATATTTTTTATAATTATCATCTAAAAATAAACACTAAATTCAAACAATCATTCCACTACTAGGCGAATTAGCAAGCCTTTATATAGCCGTCACGTGCTGTTAAAAGGTAAGTGTTAAAACGAGTACAATAATTGAGACAAATACTAGGTGGAGTAAGAGCTGCTTAGTAGCGAGGCATTTCATGTCAGTTCTCCGGAATATGCATCTTTACTTTTTTTTATGGACCAAAGTCATCGGTAAGTGATCAGGAGGAGCACTGTGTATCAGTAGTGAACCAGAAGCCGTTTGTCATTTTTTTTATTTATACTTTCAAAGCAAGAGCTTGACCACGATCCCACCTGATGTTAAGCGGAAATGCAGTTCTGGATGGTAAGGCGCATTAGCTCAGTAAATGACTATTACTCTACTCTTGAAAACACCCACATTGTAATCGGAGGGAAAGACAGACGCGGGCAAACTATTCCAGTCCTTTGCTGTACGAATAATGAAAGACCAAACCAAAACGCTTTGTTCGAGTTTGAGGGATGTTCACAATAAAAGGATGAAATCCAGCAGTGCGTCGTGAGGTCCGATAGAGGAACAGGGATGGGGGAATTAGATCACGTAATTCCTGAGCACACTCTCCAAAATACAATCTGTAAAACACTGAAAGGCTAGCCACCTTACGCCTGTGTTCAAGACTGAGCAGATAAGTTTCAGCTGCGTCACTAATTAGCCTTTAGCCCGCCTTTCCACCGAGTCCAAAGCTGCGAGATGGCATTTAGGGGCGCCCAAATGTGATAACAGTATTCTACACACGACCGGACTTGAGCTTTTTAGAGCTTTAAAAGCTGCCCTGCAGAGAAATACCGCTGCACTTTGACCAGGATCCCAAGGTTATTTGCAGCTATCTTCGCCTTGGACTCGATGAATCGTATCGTATCGAATGTCATAAATAAAACTTTTTGTATTGTAAACATTATTTATTAGAGTTTTCAACTTGTATGTAGAAGTGATTGATAAAAATATTTTTTCAATAATTATTTAAGTATTATTTTTTAATGTAAAGGTTTGTGTTTATAAACGTAATAACATCGAAGACAAAACAAATAATTTTGGAATTACACAGTTAAACGAGGCCAACACATTCCGAAATGGTGGTAGAACGATTAATACAATTAATATTAATCCTTTTGGAAGAAACTGATCGAGCCGTGGTTAGGCACTCTCGAATCGGTTTACTTACGCGAACCAAGTAACGGCTAAACCATGGCTCTCTTTCGAGATCCTTTGTGTTGGTTACCGCATAAGAAAGGTCACGACAACAGCCTTCGCCTAACAGCATCAATTATCTATAAATTATAATAATCAAATTAAGATAATTTTATGCCATTTATCATATTTTCATACTGAGCCTTTTTTCCTTGTTTTCTTATAGTGTGGTTGTTTTTTTTGTAATAATATAACATGTTCATGTATTTAATTGGTGAAGATATCTTAAATTAAATTAAAAGTAACTTATTCCAGAATATGGACTTGCACAACAATCCTCTAGACTGGCGGTCTGGAAATTGAATTATAAACATACGAGTATTTAGTGGCTTATACCAAGGAATGCTAGCGACCGTTCCTTAGGGATTTTTTATCTAATGGTCTCCCCTTAAACTTCAAAAACTAATACAATAAAACTACAAAAATATTTTCTGTTCCCTACTTTCATTAATCAGTGATAGAATATGAAATATAACAAGCGGGTATGATTAGACAAGAGCAGTATTATGTATTGATGTTCTTATTATCTGCAAGCTGCAATCTATTTATAACGGTAATATGGAATGACAGTTCCAATAATTGGTTGTCAAGTATGATATTCTGATGTGGCCTATTGAGCTTCAATTCCGTATTTGAAATATAGACAAATAGGTTCATGAACGAGTATGTAAATGGTATGGTTGCTACTCGTCACTCATCAGTTCTACACTTAATGTTTTTTTGGTGGATTAAAGTGGGTCAAAGAATTATAGGTTCTTGATTGGCATCCAGTTACTGTCACTACACTAGATGAATCGATAATCTATACATGCTAAAGAGATGAATGAACAGGCGGCTTAAGATTGTCCATGACCTGTGGAGGAAACCAATGTTCAACAGTGGTGGTATACTTGGCCGAGATGATGATAATTTAATGTTTAGATTAGCTTTACAATATTGACGTAAAAAGTAGATAGCACTTGTTTTTGTACTCCGATTTCTTTATCTAATAAACCACCTCGATTTATTTTATTTTATATCTTTCTATTACGATACTCGAAGCGGTATTAACTATTTACTTTATTCGGAATTACTGCTGCGAAGTAAAGTCATTAGTCACACGTGATTGACTTGACGATGACGTCATTAAGTGACTGTAATTGCGTGGTTATCCATCATTCAAAGACATTAATTAAATCTGGGATCATATACCAATTGAAAGATTTGTTTTTTTTGTCTCAAATCTTAATAATCTTACCAGAATATATTTTAATTTTTTTTTTTACTAATAAACAGGGACTGACTAATGTTGTGTATGAACTATGTCTCCTGGAAATCTATATTCAATATTTTTTTATTCAGCAATTTTTTTTTTATTTATGCACAGCTGGTTTGATAATAATAAGACCACAGGATGTTATTTTACGCTTCACTCGTTCTAAACAAAAGACAATAGATCCACGATTAAGTATTTTCAATAACGCAGCCAGCAATTTAAATAGTAGCATTTGGTTGAAAAGATCCACTGTTGGTATTGTATTTTTATTCACCACTTATCGCAGTCCTATAATAAGAACCGATGTCGCTATAGCTCAGCAGTCTTCGGGACTAGGTTCTGAAATGCAGGTCCTTAATCCGTATTCACGACAAAATCAAGCATCAACCAGACACTGCAATATAGATTTCAAGTGGTTTTAAAGCGTATATTGTCAACCTTATTTGAATTTAATCATTGTAATATGTAATAAGAAAAACGACTATGAATATATAATTTAGCTGAAGTTAGGCGAATACGTATCATATATTCTGATAGAAATGATATAGGACATTATTATTCTACTTTTGGGGCTAGACCACGACCGAAGTGTCACCCTCACAGAAATGAGCCTAGAATGCTTATAATGCCCTGAATCATTTGGTTTAGAATGCCTAGATAATAATGATATGATTAAACGGATTCTGTCAGCGGGTGAAACACAGTCATTATAGTATTGTACAATTTACAAGTTTATATTATAATCATTATTATCAAATTTCATTAATCAATCGTTTGAGTGTTTCATCCAAATCTGTTGACAATGAAATTTTAAATTGTTTGCGCGTATAAAATCGGAGGCATAGCTAATACAGCAATATATTTATAATCTATGAAATACTAGAATATTATATGTCAGCCTAGGCTTACCTATGACACAGTGCAAAGAAACATACTAGTATATAAGTTGAAACCCATATACACACATCCATATACATATAGCAGTTTTCGTGATAATACAATATAATTAATAAACAAAATATTTTTTTAAAAATCGTGGGTCCAATAACCTCTAAATAGTTAACACCGAATAGGTTCACGAAAATATCAACATATAGTATGACAAATATGCTATCACCACATAGTTTAGAAATTCTCTTATACGTAGAAAAATCCTTTTCTCTTTTTAGAATTAAAATATGTATAATCGTGAATGCAACTCGTGACTCGCATCTAAAGCGAAACGAACTATTCGCTTTACTTAGCTCCAAGCGTCCATTGTTACCAAACCTATCCTAAGCCCGAGTCAGTTCAGCTATTGAGAATTCGATGACCTCAATCGATAATATAGCGCGAGGGTCAAGAACATCGTGACATAGTCTTATTTGTATATATGTAACAAAAGCGAATCGCAGTAAGGTCCTTAAATAGATAAATCATAGGATATTTTATTAAACAAGAGTTAAAGATTTCATTTAATTTAATTAACTTTTAAATGTAGCTGAGCTATTAGGTGTGAGCACACAGTTCACCTGACGACGGTAAGTGGTGCCTGTAGCCCATGACATCTAGATCCATTCTCAAAGATTCAACAAGCACATGTGTTACGGACTACCAGGAAGAGTGAGATTAAATTCTTTGTTACCCGTAATTGAATTCCCAGAGTGTAAAGTAACACTCACAATACGAAACATAGTAGGGTTAGGTTCACAGAATTCAATTGTCCCTAGTATACTGTTAATGCTACAAGTTAAGCAAACAAATACGGAAAGAACATTGTAATCGTAAAATATTAACATTTATCGATTACATTTGAGTGTTAAATGGTAGCTACTTATTTTATATAAATTTTTGAGTTCCTCTAACGTTCTTTGTGTAATACCTAATATGAAATAAATATTAATTAAAAAAAAGACAAAATTAAACAGACCGTTATTAGAAAGGTTCTGTAACTAATAAAGCTACGTATTAAAATATATAATAGATATTTATTTATTTGTTCATATAACGTGATATATACATATGTTGGTAGGTATAACAATTTTAATAAACGTTCCATTCTCATTAGCATATAGAAAAAAATATAGTATGTTTTTACTGCAAAAGGGTTGGCTATTATATATTATTATTAAATTATTATTCGAATTGATTTAACTTTTTGTGAGTGAATTATTAATCAATTCCTATCTTATTTATTGTGGAACAATGTCAATTGATATTAACTACATACAATCGGATTCATGTCTATTATCAATGTCGATGATGTATTTGAATTCATAATATAATAGTTAATTACCAATTTTAACAATCATCAGTCGCGGTTTCTTATTTGTGAAAACTAATTCCATCGTTGAATTTGTTTACCTTTTTTATATTTACTGCTGTTCTAAAAAAAAGTACATTTACACAAAACTGTTATTTCATATTTTATGTGTATAAATAAAGTATGTTATGCATCCAATTTAGGCAATGTTTGTCTTCGTACCCGAATTACTAGAAAAAAATCAGTGTACAGAAGGTGAAATGTACCTTTTTGGCTGACTTGGCTTTGCATTTTTCATTAAATATCCACTTATCCACCTCGTCCATGTCGTTTCTTTCAATTAAGTCTCACAAATCTTACGTGTTAAGTTTGCGAGGGTTCATCTCTGGTAAGGTTTTACAAGCACAAGTTTCGCTATAGGAGCTAACGCTATTTGAAGCTCATTTCTTGCACCGCATTTCTTATCCACGCAGGATGCTTTAATAAAAGCCTATCATAAAAAAATATTAGGATATAAAACCAAGTCTTAGTAAGCCCACATTTACCCTGATACGCAACCAAATATAATAATTATGTATAGGGAGATAATCAAATATTTTAAAATTGTCATATTTGTTTTGCTTCTTAGATAATGCTTAAAAATATTAACACATTTTATTTTGAAAATCCAATTCTATAATGGAATAGAACAAAAGAATTTATACTTTAAAATCAGTAAAAGTTAATTAAGAAATTTGGATTTGTAGGCATTAGGCTGAGAAACTTGCAATGCGTCAAAATGATTTTATAAGTTTTTTATTGGGGAAGGAATATATGCGTCAATGTTTCCATTTGTATTTCAAATATAAATAGACTTTATGTAGATAAAAGATTTATGCAACATTGTTATAAGGCATCAATTTAGTTGCAGCAGATTTTATGCTCTAACACTAAATTGCTATCGTTACCTTAATGCTCCGTCCAACATGAAATATTGTAATGACCATAGGACTTACCTACAACTCTAGTCATATTTTACAGAATGTCTTAGAAATGCACCTCAGGAAAATTACAACACTTCCTTTTATGAAGAGAATTGTGAATAAAGTATCTATTCAAATTTCGCTTGAATATATAATAACGCTTTTAAAAATTATTTCTCATCGAATTATCAAGAAGGTTCTTATAATCAACTGTACATACGAGTATATAGTTAGTAAAACAAAAGTAGCTAAATTATTGTATCAAATTTTGTTTATATATATGTTTGTACTTATTTAATTTTTTTATCTGCGTGGTAGTACACAATACAAGTTTCCTAAAATTGTTAGTCAATTGTTTTAAGATCCTTCATCTTAGTAAATATGATAGTGCAAGTTTCATCAAAATCAATTTAATAGTTTATAATAAATTATGTCAATGTATCAGTTGCCTTCCTACCTCACACAAACCACCCTCCACAATATGTATTGATACTAAAATTGCAAAATAAACTAAGGAACTAACCTATAAGAATTATAATATGTTTTGTTCAGTAGCATGGGTATTTTTATCTGGCAATAAATTTTCAAGAACCGCAAAATGTAAAGATATTCAGTGATTATTAAATTTAGTGTCAAATAAGGTAAGAATTTTACTGGGTCTTACTATTGTAAACAACGTTTTTTTTGTAATTAACTAAGCAATGCATTATAAAATGGATGATTATTAACTTTTTTCATGTGGTTGTTGAAATTGATACTTCGGGAGCTTTAGGGGCTACGATTCCCAACCAGGGTCAGTATTTAATTAAATGTGTGTTGATATTCGGATTTGGTTGTGCTTTAATCTGATGGTACATAAATACGTCATTTCGCTCCAACTTGAGAATATTTACTGCGCTCTAATAAATCCTATACAGTTGATATCGTCTATGTTCGAATCCAACTAGCGCAGAATATGTAGACTTTTCTATATTCTGCTCTTAAATATTGACGTCATCTTGTAGTAATTAGAAGACCATCATCAATGGCTTAATCAAGCAAATAATAATTTAAGAATCTTAAAAAAAAAAAAGGTGATTTAGTATTCACTATTTAAGATTTATTAACTACACTGCTGCTAAACATGCTAGATGCGTGTTGACTTAAGTAACATGTTTTCTTAATTATTTTTTTAAAATATTAAGTAATAATAAAAATTGTTTCATTAGTAAGTTTCTATAAGCATATAATGTGAACTTAGTTTTATTTATTACATTTTATATAATTTCTCCTCATTTGAATACTCCTTATATACTCAAAATATGAATTTATTTTTAACATATTGAACTTCCATATTGTTTTATAGCTGATACTAAACATTTATATTTTTTTATATTCTTAGAAAGCGCATTATACAGTTTCGCTCTATCGTGCATAATCTTCTGTTTACCATAATTGGTTCTTGGAAATGCTAATGACATAATATTACGCCCTGTAATATTATGTCGTTAGGATATCTAAGTCTCATTTTGTTTTGTATTTTTCATTAAACTTATAATAAAGCGTAAATATATTTATGAAGTATTTTGTATAATGTGATATTAAGACGGCCGCGTGGTTTAGCCGCGAGTACTTTTATTTATTCATTACATCGGGATAGGGAAGGAGATGAAGCCATTACCCTGTTTTGCGAGAACGTCTGACTCGAGGGTGTCCGAGGGTGGCCAAATCTCGGTTCGTTCGTTTAACGTATAAAATAGTTCTGACTAAGAATGATGTACATTAATATCACTATTATTATTATTAGCTATCTATCCCATCACTTCGGAATGTGTGAGCGCTGGAGAAGAAGTGGCGCAAGAAACACCAGCGACACTTCTATCTGTATTGACTGGAGATTTGATTGACTTTTTTTTATAGTGTCGTGCAGTAGACTCCGCAATTTTGCAAAAAAGTAATATACGCATTACCTCTACTTAATACGTACATAGTTGTAATAAAGCTGCTGGTTTCTGTACTCTATTTAAAGCCGTATGCATGCATATACGAGCATATATAACATTTTAATGTTGTAGTCACACCTTTGATGGAAGTATAAAAATATACGTACAATGGAATTATAAATACTTAATTCTTTATAGAAAAAAAAATTATATGTATTTTACGCAATTAATGACTGTTAAACGTATTTTGCCTTTTTTTCTTACTCGACTCGCTGTGCCTGCGATTTCATACTCGCAATCTTGTATCATCTTTCCGCATGAAACGCAGTTTTAAATTAACATATCTCTCTTTTTTCTTCATGAACAAGTTTTAATGAAGCATTAAATGTTCGTACAGGCTTATGTTAATGTATCACTGAAATCCATGTCCAAATTTGTTCAGCAATTGTTTACATTAGCGTACATAAACATGCATGCATTCATAAAAATGTCTGTTTAGGATTTTATTATGCGTGTACATTATAAAAGAAAACTTTAAATTAATTAAATATATGTTTGGTAGCGAAAAGAGAAAATAAAGTATTTTATTATTTGAGTTAACATTTTTAGCGAACCGACAACCCACATTATGAAAATTAGATGCAATGACGTATACATCTACATAACTACCAAAAGAGAAAACAGACTACACTGTCACCGCTGAGAAGAATTCGAATGGCTCCTAGTCATTTTGGATCCCCGATTCTGTCTTCCCGAGACATATATTAGCGACTTACAGGGGTATTTGGAGAGAACTTCGTACCTCGGGGACGCCGGACCATTGGAATTACGAATAAAATAGCTATAACGTGACTTTCCTCAGTAGATTTTATTCGTACATTTCTCGAGTCAGTTGCTCTCGCGCAGTAGTATGATGGTCCAAGCTGACGCTCCCTCTCGGGACCCCTTGAGCTGGTACCTACTAATTAAGGTCTCGGTCTTAACCCGGGTGAAACTGTAAAAGCTCTCAGGCTAACAGCGGCCATCCCCCCAAAAAAAAGGCCGCAAATTTAGTAAACAACAATATTATATAGGCTCTAGCACCTAAATAAAAATAACAATATAATATAGCATATAGAATAGGTTAGCTAGATAATCTGAATAACTCGGCTATATAATAATATCATGTTTTAACAGTGATAAAAAAACGTATTTATTTGTCACTTCTGTTGTCATCTGATAATGCCTATAATCAGAAGATATAGGCATTGTGGTACAAGTTTGCTGGGAGGACATACCGCAAGAAAATATGTAACTGAATCATTGCATGTAAATATTATATCCTAAGTTTGAAACAACTAGCCTTCTAATAATTTAAACGTCAGAAACATGATATAGACTTACCATTCACATTTCATAATCATTCTATTGAGAAGGAAAGCATTTAAAATAAAAGTAAAACAATTCATAAATGCGCGGCCGTGTGGAAGCGTCAAGTCCTATTTCACTTATACGAGTATACGCACCACCCACCCGCGGCTCGTGCTCAGTGAATACCGTGGGGGATACATTCGCTAAGATCGACCTACATCTTTATACATAATCTAGCTGAGCCCGCGACTTCGTTCGAGTAGACTACAGGATGTTTGGTATGTCTCATGTAAAGCAACGCTTTCTTTTAGAACTTTTAAGGGGGAACAATTCTGTCAAACATGATTTTTGCGTAACTTTAACCGTTTACGTAGCACACGCAACGGAGCTTCCGTTAAAAGGAATAATTTTTCCAGTATTTTCAACATTTTTCATTGTTGCTCCGCCCCTATTGGCAGTAGCGTGATGTTATATAGCCTATAGCCTTCCCCGATAAATGGAGTATCCAACAAAAAAAAAATTATAATTCGAACCTGAGATTAGCGCGTTCAACCAAACAAATTCAGCTTTGTAATAAATATTAGTATAGATTATCAGTTACCCCTACCATAAATACACGCTAACTCGACGCGCTAGCCACTGACCTCTATGTAATTGATTTGTATAAAATTCCACACTGCTATATTTATATGAAGTTACTGAAATACTATATATAAATAGTTACTGTAGTAAAATAATTTCTTTTAAATGACAATAATATTCTTTAAAAAAACATCGAAGTAGTAATTACTGCGTGATGACTGCGCATGATAGGAATGCGCATTATCATCAACAAGATGAGCTGAATGTGAAGCTAAAAAAGTTACCGTGTCCCCCGAAGGGGTAACTATGCTCTACCTAATATTAACCTACAGGAATTAAAATAGTGCCTAAATACTTACTACTTATTACTAAAAAATGTGACAAAACGAGGTAATTCTTAATCATAAAACAAAAATGTATGTAATAAATTGTTATGTTACGAGGAACAAAAGTTATTATATAAATTTTTCATGGTTGCCCTACTAGATAAGTTTTCAAGTGACATATGTACCGAAGAACTCTAAAAAAAGACACTCACTCTGCCGCCGTTTCCTCGTGCACGAGTAATAATATCCTAGACAAATTCGTAGACACGGGCCAAACCCACAACACATCTATACTCAAAAACCAACAATTTATAATAATACCAATATTTTTCATTGGCCGGGAGTCGAACGCAGCACTCGCTCGCCACAACGTCGAAAACTCAATATAAAATATTTATATAACGACAACGCTCATTGATTTACGCAGCGAACATCGATACATCGATATCGGCTAATCGCGTATCGCCGGGCATATACAATGACCAATAAACTCGGCTATCTGATGCCGTAAATGAATCAGAGCAAAAGCGGTGGCTGAATAAATACTGGGCTTCGTACGACCAATAAATTGTTTTTATTGTGCTGCTCGCACTTTATAAACTCGGTACCATGTGTGTGCTTGATATGTTTGGGGCGCCTGAATAACTTTAAGATTTATATTATATAACTGTACTCGTAATTTCCAGATATAATAGTATCTGGAAATGGCTAGGTTTTTGAAATTTAAATTCATCTTTATTCGAATAAAATGGGAAAAAAAACTATCAAATTAATTATTACAAATAAAGCTTTCTTAATTGCGAAGCTTTTAAGACCAATGTGGGACAGTAGCGAGGCTTTTATGCCAACGCTGGGTAAGTGTAACGATTACGGCAAACCTTTTTAGTACTTTAGTAGCTTTCAGTGAGAGCGTGATGACTTCCCGATTGTGTTAAATCAATTATGCTAGTGCCAGATTATTGTTGAGTAATTCGAGTCTATCGTATCACAATTAGTAAGTTTCGTAGTCTAGATATTTTGTATATTATTTATGTGTCCCGTATCTTTGATGTGTCTGTGTTTGCGTAAATGCTTACGGGACTATAGTATATCTAGCGTAATTGATCAAATCTGGCAATAAACAAAAGATATCGCCGTGGTCGAAATCAACCAGGAGATAATCTTAAAAGGAAAATGTACAAATTCAAAAGCCATTATGTCTTGTAAATCTTTAAATTGTATAATTCTCTAGCGTTGGACTTATAAAGCTATTTTGTGACTTACAGTGTACGAAGATCGTAACTCAGTAATAAAGATTAATTTGAGATTTATAAGAGGTATTTTATACATTTTATTCTTTAACAATAGTAAATCTTTAGAGCCCACCATGTATTGTCGTTCATTCGTTCACTCCCACTGCGCTTGGTATTTATGCAGTAAATAAATACACTCAGACAAGACTTCCGGGTTTGATTCGTGTTTCAGCCCACACATATAAGGGTGAGTATACACGTGAATATCTTTCAAGAGGCGAAAAAGTACTTTTTATCTATTTAGAGATCGGTAGGTGATTTCTCAATTCTAACAGACAACCACTATCAAAGCATGTGATTCCATAATATTTAATAATTATTATTACATTTTACAGCCATAATAATTTCATCTAATTTACCGAAAACTATGTATTATCGAATTTAATTTTAAGTTTTTTTTAATTACCCGACATTTCGAGTAGTTTACAGCACATAGCAGTTTGTTCAAAAGAAATAAGTGATCACTTACCACCGGGTGTACTGCTTGCTCGTCTGCCATCTCTCCTGTAAAATTTCCATTATGACATTTCACCATAAATTTCAAAGTCACACTTTCATCTTAAGTCTAAGTATATATTTATAATGAATATTTCTATTTATTATTATTTTATGCCGGTCAGTCCTTTTTGTCGTTAGTTATCAATAATTCCATTTATTATTGCATTTACCACCTGATGAATTGTTAGAAATAGTCAATAATAATCGTATAAATATAAATATAAAATACTAAATATTATCATTTACCATTTTGAGGTTTACGATGTTCTTCCTAAAAAGACTAAATATGTTGTCCCAACAGCGCATGTGCAATGATATGGTATATTACATGGTGTTTTTACTCGGTTCTTGTCATTGATATTCACACGACACCCAACAGCAAAATGCTACAATTTTATACACGCCAAAGGCTTAGAGTACAGTCTGCGAAACTTAAGGTCGTAGGTTCGAATACACCATTCGACATCTGTCATAAACTATCTCATAGCACAAGCATTTTAAGCCTAGTTGAAGTGGTTACTAGAAATGTTAATAACACAGCTAGCAATCTTTAAAAAAAAGTAATTCGGTGGGAGCTCTGTTCTCTAGTAACACAATTGCCTCATCAAGCTTCAAACTGCGGAATATCGCTTTCGCGTAACTGATTTGTAATTAATCATTAATGAATTATTTTTGAATATAACTTTTAAAAGTCAATTAATAATAATATTCAAGAATAAATCGATAATTACTAGCAGCGACAGGAGTACTAAAAATTTATAAAATGTTACTTCCGTTATAAACGTTTATACGCGCGTCTGAACAGCTATAATAATCGCAGATAGGATCCTAGGTATCCTTATGTTCTAGAGGGTCAACGACCGCTCCTAGCCCCGACGGTAATATTGTGGTCTGCAGGATAATATAAATTTCAAAAGCGCGTTTAGCGTAGGTACAATATTCATTGAAGCGTAAAATTGTATTTAATGCTTTATTCTTTTGTTGAAACGTTGAACAGAGGTTGCTCGGACATTGAATATTTGTTTAATAAGAAGTGCCTATAGTATTTATACCAACGTGGGTCTTCAAGGCAAGAATGGGATAGTCAAGTACCAGCCAGTCATAAAAAACATTGTACTGCACATCTGCAGAACTAGATGTTATAGATTCAGATCCATCATTCAACAACTTCGCATTCCATTTGGTATTTACCAATTATTTCAATAGCAATAATTAAATGTTTTAAAACTAAGAGACGCTTATATTACTAAAATCAAAAAACAGGATTCTCTTTAAGTTTTGATGTGTTCAGCAGCCAACGAAGTGAAAGTGAAGAAGTGAATTCATCACATCTTCACTTTCACTTCGTCTTCAGAATAACACACATTTAAAACATCTCTAAGTGAAAGTATTAAAAGTTTATTAAAACCTTAAAAATATAGTATGTAACAGTGATAGAACCACGCTACAGCCAGGGTCCAGTTGCATCATGAATGGGTTGTCTTCACCGAGATAGAACCATGCATTCGCAGTATACCACCGTCTAATAGTATATAGTAGCTGTATTTGGTGTGGTGTGGAAAGGAACATGTTCATTCCTCAGGGATAACATCTAATATGTTTCTTGAAACTTGCTGAGGATATATTAGATATAGATAAAGAGGTTACTCACCGTCAGATGAGTTATGTACTCGACTGTCATCATCAGTATCAGAAAAAAAAGATTAGGGAAGTGGATTGATTGATTATTAAACATGCGCGTTTAAAGATCTACATTCATGACAATCTTGATAGATTGAATGGCTTATATATAATGGACTAGTTATTGACAATGATGATAATGGTGATTACGTAAATTGGTGATATGAAAATTAAGAAACTACATCATTGTTTACATGCCAATGTTCGATTGTCTTGTTGTTGAAGTCAGAATTGCCTTAACTTTTTTTTTGATTGATATTAGAATGTTCCATTTTAGTGTTATTTTCGTTTGTGAAACTTAAGGTGACAAACGAGCACACATTTCACTTGATGGTGAGTGATAACAGGGCTGATAAGGTTCACTCGCGTTCTCACCTCTCTGGACTGAAATGGAATCTGGTATCTATTACTGGGTCCCTATACTTACCATACGAAACACAACTGTGGTACAATGCTATTTCGAGATGGTGTTCTGTGAGCGCGTGGTCATGTTGTACATAGAAACTAAGTGCAGCATGGCACTACCACAAATAGTACCTATCTGCTTTTAACAGTGATTTAGCTACACTGCAATTTATGTCTAACTGCAGAATTAATTGGTCAGCTCGACTGGAATAGAACCACGCCCCCACAGAATATCAGCGTAAAATAGCAGCATAATGTTGCTGTGTTTCGTCTGGTGAGTGCAGGGATCCGGAAACCATTATTACTGCTGATGGGGCATTACATCTCCAGTCCTCAAGAGTGATAATGTATATTATGATTCCTAGTCAAGGATGAATGTAGATCATGGGCCGCAGGAATCACTTACCATCAGGTGAACTGTGTGCTCGTGTGAAAAAAAAACCTAACTATTAAAATGTGCCAACTACTTATAATGAACTAATTTATTGTTAACATTTTAGTTGTTATAAGGCAAATAAAATGTAAAGCTGTTGGTTCGAAAATTATTTATTGCAAAGACACGCTCAGCCCTCCGGGGCGTCGTGCTAAAAGCGTGTCATTAAAAGTTTTTTTATGACGCATCGGCATTACCTTTATCGGTATCGACACTTTTCGAACGATTCTTGTTGGAAAGCATCTAAACACCATCGTGAAAAACTAAATTAGTTTATGGATATATTCATACATTAACATATCAAAAAGGCAATTCATGAATAAGTTATGTTAAACGTATTACTTTGTTTATGCAGATACACAATTATAGGAAACGGCGTATACCATATTAGTAATTTAAGTACTATCGTCTCGATTACTATTAAAATACCGTTACACTTAAACACAGCATTAAGTGAACTGTGAGCTTGTTTTTAATCAAATAAAGAATGATATATTTTTACTGTTTAATTTTGTTTCACCACAACGCCCTGCTACAAGGCAATTCTTAACTTTTACTGTAGTTGAGCTTTTAATTACTCTCACATATATTTATTGTATCGACTACAAGACCAATATTAGTGTAATGCACAATATCATTGTTTCAGACTCATATAAATTGTATATGCCGTAACCTGACATTGCATTTTATGGACACATGCAATCAATGATTAATATAGGGGTATGCCGAGTGTCTCGTATATCTTCCGCAAATGACAAGTTAAAGCTGCGGAACGGAAATGTGAGGAAAAAAATAGGCATTTTGTGACGAAATACCGACCGAATGACGACTACGAACCAAATAACGGAGGAAGCTCTGATAAATATACGGACGACATCACTAGTTAAAGGGTACCGACGCTGCACTCACTAATCCGGCCACTAGGGATATTTGCTTACTCTTTTTTGAAATGGCAACACTTTTCAACATTTCAACAGTGGACTTTGTAATTATGATGCAAAAGATGTCCATGTGTTTATTTAGTCTACAGTTTATTAATTTTCTTCCTCATCAACTACCCGACTAGAAAACTTTTCAGTTTGTAGTAAGAAATTAATGGAAGACATTGTAGAACTATTGTTTTGATTCAAAAGGAACCAAGTATGAGTAGATGTATAATTACCGGTAACTAGGCATCAACTTGTGGCGCCTTGATGTGGTGATAGTTTATTATCAACCTATGGTGAAATTCTGTCGCCTTATAAACGAAATTGGATGAAGCGAAAATTATATGTGCATTTATATTACTCCTTTAATTTTAGTGTTAAAAAAATAAATTAATTATAACTATCTGAAATATGGCAATACCGATACACCGATTAACAAGTGATAGAGCCACGATGCAGCTTATTTCTAGCTGCAGTATAAATAGGTCG
The DNA here is from genome assembly GCA_029286865.1 of Teinopalpus imperialis. Classification (NCBI taxonomy): domain Eukaryota; kingdom Metazoa; phylum Arthropoda; class Insecta; order Lepidoptera; family Papilionidae; genus Teinopalpus; species Teinopalpus imperialis. Next base: position 10,581,947 of record JAGSMU010000022.1, on the reverse strand, counting down.
GCTCGAATGGGGAATAGGAAAACATTGCTTCTCTTTCATTCGATTCGTCTAGATCCTGTTCGTAGTAACAAGGCATTCTACCACAATCCATTACATTTTGAATTTTTTTTAGGGTGGATGTGTTTTTGAGTCGCAGTCCTCATAAACCGTGAGATAAACTGTAAAAAAATTATGTTCTATATTTATATATATGTATGTATGTATATGTATGTATGTCTATATTCGTTATAGTGATGAAAATGGGGGTAACCGTTCGCCGTTAAATAATCATCAGGCGAACTGTGTGCATTTTTGTTAACATATTTAAAATCAAAAAGTAAAAAGATACAGTTTACGAGTAATAATTTTAAATATTTATAAAATCCTATAACTTAGTAAAAGGACATAATAATGGATAACATCTTTAATACACCAACCGAAGATAATTTGACAAGTCAAGCATTTACCGGCGCATTTTATTGTTGTCGGGCTTTAATCTTGAGTGGCACTTCAATTAACTATGTCTTGTGCATAAAGCACAGATAATTATATTTCAGACATAAATGTCAATTATTTTAATAAAAGAGTAAAAACACAAATAAACCCACCTCTGAACATTACAAAATTACGATATATAAAAACCTATATTCTTGAATAATTATGGATACTACGTATTTAAAATGATTACTGAAATGATTAGTTAAGTCCAATAAATCATCTGATAAAATTAGAATCTGCCGCCAGACCATTCGCGATCACCTATCAGGACAGTAATTCAATTGTATCAAGTAGGACGAAGTTATAAACAATTAAGTATTAAAGCGAGCAACAGTCGAGGTAATCACCCGCTCTTTATTAGAAATAAATGAATTTGACGTTGAGTTGTCATCAAATATAACTTGAAAAAGTACTTAGTGTATAAAAATATAAAATTAAATTAATAATGACTACTCAATAACACCAACGTTATACCAGCTTGGGCAGTTCCCAGAGTTTATACTGAGTTTTCTGCCTAATTATTATAACTTAATTGATGTATGGGTAATCAAATAAATAATATTATATTTGTAAGATACATATTAACAATATGTTTCTTTTCTTGTGTTCGAATACGCACCGGAACTTGGTACATTTGAGTCTTTTCCGGTACTCACGCGTTTCCGGTACGAACTCCTGGAACTAACTAAAACTAACTGAGATTTGTCTAATTACAGGTCTACTATCGTCACCTTCTTGTTGTCCAAAATGGAGTGAAGTTATGTGGCCTAGAGGAGGCCCAGCTGTTTAGTGATCGCAAGTACGGTTTCCATCAGGATCGCTCGGATAGTGTTTGTCTAGTCTACCTAAATCATCAGGTGGAGGCAGTTGATATCTTAATGGTTAGTCTGGACGTAGCAAAGTCCTTCCATCGGGTTCGGCACAAAGTGCATCTTTAAACGTAGCCAATGGACTTCCCGAGAAATTATGCAAATGGATTAATTCAATTCCGTGTTAACCTGGAAGCGAAAGTCAAAACGGCCTCGAAATGCTAGTCTACTCAGTAGAGCAGAACAGAATTTTATTCCGCCCCACCTGCAACTTCGGTGTCAACATCTCATCATTTGCAACTTCAACAACGCAACTTCGTTTTCACATGAAATACCTTTCTCATCTTTGCAACAAACAAGCACTTTCCGAGAAACTTGATATATTAGTTTTGTGCAGAAACTTTTCATTTTTATGCGCCTTCTAAGGCAATACTGCGACGAGTGTTCTAAGGAATTGTTTCGATTACCGTATTCATAGATTGTGACAGAATTTAAAATTTCATTCTTACCACCTTGCATATTAGCTAAAGTATTGTCACCTCATGTTATCGTAGGTAGTGATGCTGCCCTATATCATCAATTACATGTTTTGGCTAAAGGCTATTTAATAATTATCAAATAATAAAAATAAAAAGTGAAATAATATAATAAAAAGTCGTAATTCGTAAATCATCGTTCTATTCTTTGGAAAAGTGTTTGACAATTTTACCAAATTCTCTTAATGGGTCTAGTGGCTTGTAGCGGACTTTAAAGGAATAAATTTTATCAAATGTAATGATATACCAGTTATAATAAAGATATTTTTGTTCGCCGTGGAGTACGTGGCAGAAAAACACCTCTTAGTACAGTTATTAATTAATATTGTTATGATTGTGGAAATTTTAAGTATGCTTTACATTTATTTATTGCATAAATTTGATTTTTTATGTGACTAGAGTGTTAAAAGATACAGTTCAGACGAGTGATCACTTAGATCACACATTATTCGATTATTGGAAAATAAAGTTCCTAAATTTATAATTGACCATTGTGAAATTGAGATAATATACTTTGTGTTGAGCTATGTTGCTATATAATTATATCGTATTTGATAACATTATGCTTTCATATAGTTTATCTATTAATATATCTTATCTATAAATATTGACGTATGAGTAATATTAGATCGGAGAAAATCAACGCACAGTCAACCAATATGTAACAGTGTTAATCAGGATAGTTTTTACAGTGTAGTTATATGCAACCATGGCGGCACAAAGAACAAATGAAATGACAATGACACTCAAATGATATATAAAACATCACTAAAACAAACATCATGACTTATAATCAATAGCGAGAGTCTGTATTTGTTTATGGGCTGAAGAAGTGATGAAGACACGGTCGGAGTGATACTTTATGATGATGTTCATGTCATAAATATATCAGAAAACAAATCACAATTACATATAAAGTCTACCCGATCGTCCGGCAACAAAGTTGTATTCGTAAATTGTGTTGAAAAAAAAAATATTGTATTGTAAGTATTAAATAAAAAAAACACACCTTTATTTCTTTGTAGTCCTTTCTAGTTCTTTGTAGTTCTTTTTCATAGCATTTTTTTTATTACAATGTCTATAAATTCAACTCGAGCTTAGCTGAAATATATATGCAACGCTATATCGGCGACTTTGCGACTAAGAAACGACTGCTAACAGAAAACGCGTTGTATTAAATGTATCAAACGACTTTGTAGTATTTTTTAAAATTGTTTTTAATAACCATTGTATATCCACATCAGATTGTTGAGATATATAACTATAATCTATCATCAATCTTTTACCACCAAACAGGATGATTAATGACCCATTTAAATGTCAGTCTGAGATAAATTGTTACAAACCTGGATTTGACAGGTCTTTCTCATCAGCAGAGATTGCAGAGATGGCGCAGTGGGTAAACTTCACGTCATTATATTGGCATCATATCAAAAAAACGAAAAAGAAAATAAAAACATTCACAAGCCTTCGTTCTAGTCTAGTAATATAGAATAAAACTTTTTTATGAACCTTATATATCCTTTAAAATCCTAGTAATAAACTAAATTTAAATTTAACTACACCAAGGTAAGAAATCTTCATAGAAAATAACAAAAGCAGCAAGGCACATCCTTAAAGTTTTTATAATGTAAGTAAACGTTGCCCAAATTTGAAATTGACTACAGATCTATTTTAAATAAAAGCCGGTTTAAATTTCATCTCGATTATCATGACCGAAACATCCATCAACATCAAATTATAACGCTATCATGTCTTATGCAATCAACTGTTCATAATAGAAGAGGAAAAATGATTATTATTTCTTTTATGATCTTAGGAACAATTTCGCGCCTTTTTGTAACGGAGAGTAAGTTTCGTAATCTATGTATAAAGGTATTCATTTCTTTCATAAAACATAATTATTTAGAAAAACAACAAATAACACTAACATATTTAAAAATCACAAATAATCTCTCATATTTGTGAAAACCTTTCTTAGGTCCTTCTCATAGTAATTGCTTTTAAAACATCATTTAAAATATTTTTTGCCTCCACCTTTAGACACATATAATTAATTACTCCACTCTTAGTTCATTGTCCATGTAACTTAGAATTGTTTCTGAATATCTTATTATTTGAATTACTATATATTAATAATTTAGATAACATACACTATTTATCTGCTACTACGAGTTAGAGAGATTATAAATTAACTTCTTGTTTGTTATTAATCCGTTATAGCCTGTTAAGAGAATTCTGGTTCTGGAAGTCAAACATTAGAGTTTCTCTAAAAAGCATCATATCAATATCAAAAATCGTAAAAAACATTAAGCTGTTATAAAAAAAACTAGTTTATGCCTATGCTTGTAAACCCGAATTGACTTAATGTATAAAATCATTTAAATTATGGCAGTAATAATGAAAGGTTAAGGTCGACCGGGAAAGGGCCACGTCCTCACAGTAAACCAGCGTGAAAAAGCATTATAACTGTTTATATAGTGAGTGCAGGAACCAAGGACACGATTACAGATATCGAGATATACCATCTCAGTGCTCAGTGGTCTCAAGGCATATGCGTCTTGTGTCTTTATTAAGGATGACTTAAACATAAACTCATAAAGAAAACACCATCCTGTGCTTTCAAGGAGCACACAAATTGAAACCAATAAACGGTATAGTATCTAGTGGGATAGAGAACTCTAAACGTCGAAAAGCGGTTTTGCGACTTTATTTATTGCATTCAGAGTAACGAACGAGCACACAGTTCACCTGATGGTAACTGATACCTGTGGCCCATGACATTCATCCTTGACAAGGAATCATAATGCAGATGCGTTGACCCTTGAGGACTGAGATGGAATGCCTCGTCGTCAGTAATAAATGTCTCCGGATCCCTACGCCCACAAAACGAAACCCAGCAGCTTTATGCTGCTATTTCACGCTGGTATTCTGTGAGTCCATGGTCCTACCCCGGTCGAGCTAACCCATTCATTCTGCAGCTAGAAACAAACTGCAGTGTAGTTCTACCACGTAGAAACCACGTTTTATAATCGTAAAACGGATATATTAAAAGTAAATATGCCCCACAATATTCCAATACGAGATTTATAATATAGTAATTTAGAATTTACAGCATTACATGGCTGCTAATATATATAAAAACAATCAATTCAGAATTCATAATTATATTTAAAAGAATAGATAACAAACAATAACATTTTTGTAGTTAAGAATATAATGACCCCAACAATATGTCAATCAATGTCTATAATGAAAATATTGTCTAACAAGATTAGTGAACTGTATTATGCACAAGCTCGTTTTTTGAGGGTTGGGCTGAAGGCCGCTGTTAGCCCGAGGGCTTTTACAGTTTCACCGGGTTGAGAGGTGACCGAGCGCTTATGGCACTCAGTCGAGACCTCTATATATGGGTAACTGACTGACAGAGGATTCTTTAAATTAATATCGCTTTTATTATTAGCTATCTGTACCACCACGAAGAAAACTCCAGCGACGCTTCTATCTGTACACAAGCTCGTATCTCATCTATTAAGCTTTGGGATGGTAACTTATCAGGCGCAATAAAAAGCGGAATGAAACGTCACTGCATGCTACTAAAATGTTTTGTCTTAATATATTTATACAGACTATATATGATATTCAATTTAATACATAATACATACAATAAACACCGTATTGTAATAAACAATATACATGCATATTATAAAAAGGGTACAATGAGTAGACTTTTGGCATTCTCTGCCAGTCAAACCTTGAGATGATTATAGGTAAACATTGACTGTATGTGCCAATTACCCAAAATATCCCAAAATATTAACAATATATGCAACATATTTAATATATATAATAATAAATACAATATATTAAACAATAAATATTATAAATTACATAATAAATACATAAATATCATATAATATAGACATTAAAAATATAGTAAAAGTAGACATATAAATAATTAAATCGCAAATTCAGATGATATCCCTTGTGTTAATGCTCACGAATTAGTGTTTTAAAATTATACTTATTAGGAGCTCGCTTAGATGTCATCAGGCAGGGCGTTCCAGAGAAGCTTTAACAATAAAGATAATTAAAATGAAACCATCGTTGTGCTGTGCATACGTACATACATACATATTGTATATTCCTAAAGTGTTTTTAAAGTATAAATAGTACTTGACTACCATTATTGCAGAAATATATCCTATATGAATTACATCCCTGTAAAATATAAATATATTTATATATATATTTTATATATATATATATATATATATACATACTGCATCAAAGAAAAAATATAACAACGATTCTATTTTATTATATTAAATGATTACCCATATATCAATAAACAGTGTATTTTTATCTTCGCAATCGCCTAATAATAGAGTCAATCCAAAGCCTGAAGACGTCATATTGTAAATGCAGTGGCGCCAGAAACCCGTACCAATTATACAGTATACGAGTGCTATAGACAAATAATTATTACTCTCGAACTATCTGGGGCTGTGGAAAAAGTATTTATGTCTTGATGCGTTTATTAAAATGAAAGTTACAAACCCATTTCAATGCTACGATATACATACATGTGAATATAGATGGACGACTCTGTAGCCTAGAGGGGAGATTCGGTCTTTCAATAATTATAAAATACGGTGTATGAAAAATATTCACAAATTTATCAATAGTAGAGTAACCGAACGCCTTGTTCCTAGCTGCAGCATTAATGGGTCAGCTTCACTTCAACTGAAGATTATCAGTGACCATTGTTCTTAATACACTTTGCGTTCAAATTGCTTGCCCTTTCATTTTTGGAACGATAAATTGATAAATTAAAATCACGAGTCAGTAAGTAAGTCAGTCTGCAAGTCGTTGTAGTTCTCTCAAACAACACTTACTTAAAGCCCTCCATAAATGATAGTTTAAGACAACTAGAAACCAAGAGACTGTGCTCGTTCAAGCTCTACATCTGTATTTCGTCGGTTTTCATAAATAATTCACAAATAAAAAAAAATACGACAGCTTGATCTTGTTAAGTAACCGTGGTTGTCAGCCGACCTGTCCTCCCTTTAGATAGCGATCCGAGTCGAGATTTCGTACCTCCTTATGAGGGGCCCTCGGATCGTATTATCACCCCCCTCTGCTGTCATCCACGTTCTTCATCCACAGGGGTCTCCGCGCCAGCTTCGCATCATCGTCCTACTCAGCGGCCCTCCCGCTCGCGAGTCTAATTAGATAAAGCTGTAACGGTCTCCAGACCAACTAACAAGCAACTCACAAAAAAAAAAGAAAAAAAACTTCGTCTCACCTACAAAACCTCCCCATCCTGTTTTAAATTCAAAAAACCAATTAAAAACTGTTGCTCGTAAAAGCATACTCAGGAAAGTTGCTAGTCCAAAAATTCTTGCGCCTTTAAATATTCTTATACTCCTAATAAATCATATCCATTGTTGTGAGAAGATTCCTACCGGAAACAAAACATTTATTAAAAATAAATAGATTTTATAAATATTTAATTTTTCAAATTTATTTATTTATTTAATTAATATTATAAGATAAGTGCCATTTACAGCTTATCCATTGTGGCACCATTGTCAAACAAATGATGAGAAGTGTCTACTTTCTTATACCTACCTACAGCACGTTTGTACACATTGAAGAAAGACATAAGATAAATTGTCATTTTGTCACTAGTTGATATTTGTTACATCTGTATACACTGCAGGCCAAAAGTAGTAAAGAAGAACACGTTAATTAAAGTAGGAAAATAAAGTAAAACTCCAATAAGATACTAAATGGTTAATTAACCTGTTTAATCATATAATAAAACATTGATTGACAATCAATATACTTTAAAAGCGTAAAGAAATATTAACAGTCCACGCAAAAATAGGTATAGTAACCTAAACTGATTTTTCATCAAAAAATCCTTCTTTACATTTTACGACTTGTTTCACAAGTATCGGCATACGGGCAATCAATTTGTTAATGGTATCTTGTGATATATTGTTCCAAATTTCGCATAAAGCATTCCGCATTTCTTCTCGTGAAGATGGGCCACGATTACGGCCGTTCCTGTCAAGCTCTTCCCATAAAAGTTCAATGGGATTAAGATCCGGGCTCTGAGGAGGCCTAGCCATGTTTTTAATACCCCTTGTGCCTCTTTCTCTTCTAAATATTCTCTACATTATTTTGAACTATGCTTTCGATCATTATCTTGTTGGAAAATGAATGCATCTACAATTAATCGCAACCCGAAAGAAACTGCATTTTGTTCTAAAATGATTTTGTACTGTTCCTTTTTCAAATTTCCTTCAATTATAATCAAATCGCCAGTTCCTTGGCTAGAGAACTAACCCCAGACCATAATTGAGCCACCACCATGCTTGATGGGACTACAAATTCTGACATCATCTTTTCTTGGGCACTGCGTAAAACGTTTTGAACTGAATAGTTCAAACTTGGATTCATCGGTCCAAAGCACTTTTTTAAAATCTTCTTCAGTCCAATCTCGATGGGCAAGAGCCCACTGCATCCGTTTTTTCTTGTTTTGCGGCCTTAGCAGAGGTTTTCGAACGGCAACGCGATCATACAACTTTGCATCTCCAATCCAATCAAATCCAATCCATTGAACAATACGTAACATAAGCAAAGTAATTAGTAATGAGGACATTATAAAAATATTATTTCGACTGGCTCTAGGGCAGCGTTTGTCGGTGTTTGAAAACAATAGATGTTTATTGTCCGACAACTTGAAAGTTTAAAAGGAATAACTTCTTTATATATTCGATATTAACAATAGAATATGCAGATGTGCATTTCTTTTATTTATCTTATGGGATTTCATTACAATTGATGGATAATTATGTTGTTTATGTGCGGTCCGAAACTTTTGGCCGGCGGGGTATATATGTATTATATATACTTACCTCGAATGCTATATGCTGCCCCGGATGAAACATCCCATAATTTATGATATCGTATAGGATATATATATATGTATATATATATTACATTATTTAATAAAAAATAAGGAGGATAAAATTATTATTGTCATTTACAACAAACTAATAATTCGTTAATGCGCCATCTGTTGGTGCACGCTTAAACTATTAAAAGCTCTAGACAAGTTTAATAGCGAAACACTTCTGTCATCACTTCATGTCGCCACTTCATTTTTTATATTTATGTTACTTTACCTAGATAACGTTTCATTCACAGTCACGCGACAATATTTAAAAATATGATTATATTAAATCTTCTGTAATACTAAGTAACTTCAGTTAACTGTTTTAATTTATAACACATAAAACTTATAATTCACCCCCTTTCATTTCATAAATTGTTGATAACTGAGAAATACGCAAATATATAAAAATATATATAAATTAAAAAAATTTGAGATTCTTGTAATAATACTTTAAAAAATACGTTTAATTCTATGAAATTCCACAAAAAGTAAAATCAATTAAACATTGAAAGTTGTAAACTATATAGTTTAATTATCTCATATCTTAGTTTTAATGTATATTATTTCAAACTTATTTTATTAATTTATATTATAAAAGTACAGTTAGAATCTACAAAAAAAATTTGACCGCTCCGTAACAGGTCCCATGGTGTAATGGTTAGCACTCTGGACTCTGAATCCAGCGATCCGAGTTCAAATCTCGGTGGGACCTTAGTTTTTGTATATATTTTTTAAGAAAACGAAGAATCGGTATAATTTGAAATCAAACAATATGTGTTAGAAAATATTCGGTCATGAAACATAATTGTAACCTAAACATTTTTCGAGAATTCTTAAGTCTTTTCTTATAAGAAAGCGGCAATAATTCTGATTACTTCATTAGTATGTTTTATATTGCCAGAAAAAATATGAAATCTAGTTATGTCTCTAAAATCTAGTAGCAGGTACAGGGACATACGCTGAGACTACAACAATATGACTTCAGAGACAGTAACAAAATTTAGGTAGCATAATAGTCCAGAAAATTTTCCTCATTTAAACTGGTATACTAACTTATAACTGGAATGAAAGATATGAAAATATCTTGTCCATTAGCCTGTCTGTGTCATGACTTTTATTTGGGACGATGTCAGTGTAGGTAATAGGTAGGCGTTTTTGATGTATAATATAAATTTCCTCATTTATTAAGCTTGTATTTTTTAAAGTTTAAACACAATATGGCGTTTATGTTCTGCAACAATTCACCAAAAAGCGCATAACTTATTTCGTTTAACTACAATTTAATCTACATAGTTATATGTTGGCCGGTTCCACTCACAGCGACATCTGATTGTTACCAACAAATCTTAACTGAGTAGAGCCCTTAATATTTACGTTAATAGAAACCATCACATGTCTTCGCGTTTCATGATCGAATATACACATATTGTGTACAGAAAGCAAATGCATAAAGAACGTTTCAGAGACACGGAACATCTAATACAACAAAAACAAATATAATATAAAAAAATAGTTTTACAGAATACATCTCATAATCAGCATCTTATTACCCCTTTGTTTCGTATAGCGATCAGATACATTAAAGTATTAACTTTTTTATTGTAACTTCTCCCGTAGGTATGGGTTAGGTAGGTAGGTAGGCATATGGCGTAGGTGGACGATTTACGTACGTAGGTACTTTTTATTAAGAGTTATTGGATTTTATACATCTCTTTTATGTTTTTTAATAAACACCACAAAAGATGTTTTTTAAGTAACATCCAGATCCACAAACCATTTTTCGCATGGGAATTGAACCCGAGCTTTTATAAAGCTCTATTTTAATACTGGCATCTAAGGCCGCAAGACAGTCACGGGTTCGAATAGTAGGAAAACCGAAACGTCCGCTGTTAGAACAAAAGTTACGCAGTCGTAACGTCACGCTGCAGACCATTTCTAGGTAGCATGAATATATCAGCTCTGACTGGGGAAAAACCATGTTCTCACATTAAACCCAACGTGCAATTTCTGTAATATATTACGTTGCCTTATTTTATAGGGTGAGTGTAGAGGGAACCGGATTAATAGGAACGAGGCATTAAATTTTCTGGGGCGACGAAATCATATGCATTTTGAATCTTTCTTGAGGATAGATCTACGTGTTTATGTTCTACAGTCAACACTTACCATCAGGTGAACTGTGTCCTCGTTATCGTCATTAATATTATCAAAAAATTACATATCATAAAAGATCCCCAAACAAAACTGGCAAAGAGCTTGTAGAAACGATACGCACTTCAACATTACCACGTTAACTTATCTAAAAATAAAACTATCAACTAAACTAATTACTAATAAAATAAACTATTTGCATAATATCAAAGTGTCAGGTACATCATATAACTTCATTTATGCAAAGTTTGAATCTATATATCGTTCCTCGATTACTGTTACTTTAATCATTCTTACTCTCAATACGAAAACAAAGAGTAAAAAGGCAAGCAACAAATAGATTTGTTCATTGATAAGATATTTAATAGATTAGACAGCTTTTTGTCGTAAGTGTTGCATCGGATATGTATGCAGAAGTCCGAGTGTACTGCATCTACACTCATCTCTAAATGATCAACATCCCTCCTCTGATGACTGAGTGCCAGCCCCCAAACGCTTCCTGACCATGGTAACCAACAGACTGAACTCTTTCTACATCTACATAAATCATTAGTATTATTATTAAAGCAATGAGTTGAATACAGTTCGGGCATAATTTTAAGATTTATATTTTTCTTATTGAATTTTATATTTATTTTGTTAATTATTTTATTTTATAAGAATATAAAGTTTTTGATAAGTTTTTTTTAATATTTTTCATTTATATAATTAGATTTCCTCGGTATTTTGTCCAGTATCCTAGACCTTTATTACTAGTGACGAGGCATTCCATCTCAGTCCACAAAGGTGATAACGCAGCAGCATTATGATTCCTCGTCAAGGATGAATGTAGATGCCATCATATATACTGTGTGCTCGTTTGTGTATGTAATAAAAAAATCACGTAAGCACCGACTGTAAGATTAACTTTTACCCGAGTCTTAGTTTAGAATAGTAACAATACTTGCTACCTAATAGAACTGAAGGTAGATTGTTTTGTCGTGTCGTACATAGAAACATTAACATATTTTAATAATAAACTACGCAAAGGTCGAAGAGCTTACGCGTTCTTTGGGTTGTTACAATTTTTCTATATTATAAAAAAAATATTAAACCGGTCTATTATCATTATATATAATATTATAAAAAAACCCCGATGAACATAAATTGTGTTAAATTATACGGAAACTAACACTGTAAACAAGTAAGATATCTTAAGTTACTTGTTCCATGTTGTGTTCCTCATAAAATATACTTTAATGTAATAGTCGATAGCGTTTCCATGACAACGGAAATGCTTATAACAATAGATACATTAGAAATCGGCACCTCCGCATAAGTACCTTTTTATTAGTTTACGGATCAATATGAATGCGATTTCTTAAGTTTGTAATAGCCACTTAAAAGCCACAAACGGCACTTCAAAACTAATATCTAACGTTCAAGTGGTAAAGTGAAATTGTGCAATGCATCACAAATTGAAGATACTAATGATTGGACCATGTGACGTATGTAATATTCTTATAGAAGTGTAAAATTATTAATTAATTTATTCGCTTGACTTTGGTAAGAGCTTTTAAATTCTGACAATAATTAAATTTTTTTTTTTTATAACAGAGCGGGAAAACGTTAATAGCAAACTTCATATCTGAATGTGTAAATATAGAAGAGGTTGGTAAAACGAAACCGACACAAGGAGTAAGAGTTGTAGAATTTGAACTGTTCAATTTAAATGTTGATGGAAAAAGTTATAACGTGGATATAGAACTATGGGACTGTAGCGGTGATCACAGGTAACGCAAATTTTTTGTTTCTGTTTCTGTGAGATCCTTGTGAAATAATCCTTATACTTATTGTTATGGCGTATACACTCGGGTATGTTTTCGGACTGTTAACCGTAAAATTAGGTCGCGTACGAGTCTTATTCAACCGAGCTTAATTTATTTAATTAATAAAATAATATTTGAATATTATTATTCTGGGTATATATAATACCTACATTATTTAAGCTGAATTATAATAAGTTTTGTGGTATATACTCGTATATATAATATTATAGTGAAAATGTTATTTATATATTTTAATTATTTTATATGTAGGTTTGAATCCTGCTGGCCAGCACTTCGGCTTGGAGTTCATGGCGCCATATTGGTATGCTCGTCGAACACTCTAAACGCAGCTGGAAGAGAAATGGAGCTCCTATACAATTATTTCGTTTCGCAACCAAAGTTGTCAGTTAAGCAGTGCATTCTGTTTTACAACAGTGATGAAGATCAGGAGGATCAGGATATTGAATCTCTAAATTTATGTATGATTTATTAGAAGTCCAATTATTTGAATTTCATTTCATGTTTAGAAATAATTAACTAGTGTTTTTTCAAATTGTCTTTTGCAACTTACACAGCTTTTCTTCTTTCAGCTCCACTATTTTCTAAAGTTTCTCAGGTTGCTGTGAACATGAAGTCAGGAGGGAATCGTTTAAAAATAGATTTTTCTAACTACATTGCGTCAGTATTGCAGACGATAAATAAAGATAATTAATAATAGGTATTTCAGTTTTTATCTTAGTGTGTATGTGTTTAGATTTCTTACCAACACTTATACTTACCAGTTATTTCAACATATGCTTGTACTGAAAAACATCCATTCATTTAGTAAACATACATACAAACTGCAGTATGAAGTACACGAAATATATAACATGAATAAAAGTCATTACCTAAAATTAAATAGACATATGTGTAAAATAAATATATATATATATATATATATATATATATATATATATATATATATATATATATATATATTATATTATATGTCTATTAAATAAAAAATCAATACGAGGTTCAAAATTAACACAGTGTGTTATATAAACATATATTTATTTAAAGTTTGGTACTCTATATATCATAACTATTCATTACAACAATTAACCCAAAATGGATAGATACCTATTAAAATATAATACAAAACCTTTTCTTTTACAAAATTCATTTGTATTGCTTTTATTTGATAGGTATTAGTTATCTATGAGTAGACTCTAGAATGTAATAAAATCACTTTATGGAAAAATTTGCTAGAAATCAAACAGCAGACTATTATAATGGTACGCATATTAGAAAAAATAAACATGTACTCAGTCTTTAAACATTTGGCTTGTATATGAGTACGTGTTAAATGAAGCAGTTCAAACCAACATTGTAATGAACATAATTTAATGTAAAAAATATAATTATTTACCAATTTAATTTTAGTAATTATTTACACTAACACGTTAAACCTTGTACACATAAACTTCTTAAACTATTAAAAGTAAAAATTATAAATCAACTATGCAAGTCTATCCTTTTCTAATAATTATCACCTTGATCACATCTTGTGTAGGGTTGCTGTTTATAATAATAATTTACTACAATTATCATTATGCAAAGCGTATATGTACATTACCTAATGTCTATCATTTTTCCAATTACCGCGCTCGTTGAAATTTTTTCTCTCTCTATGCCCCCTGCCAGAGCCTCCGCGATTCCACCGGTCGTTCCCTCTTCCACGATGTCCTCCTCTATTAGGAAATCTCTGGAAATTTTGATCTCCATCCATATAATTAAAGTCGTTACCCGGAGGAGGACCATTGAAAGGCATGTTTCCGTAGTTATTCGGCCCACCAAAATTATTATTGTTATTGAAATTATGTGGTATATTAGGAGCGATACCGAGCAAGCCGGGCGTTGGACCTCCTCGGGGATCCGGTATTGACTGGTTAAAACTATGTAAATGACCTACATTTAAATTGTTCATATTGGCAACACCTCCCATACCCATAGGAGATATATTCATCATATTCATATTTGCTTCCATTGGACCATTAGTGTTCATATTGAAGGGTATTGTATTTTGGTTGAAATTAATAGGCGTTTTTAATAACGCCTCCTTCGGTTTGGGTAAATATGAATACTCACCATTCTCTCCTAAAGATATACCTAAATTTGTGAGTATATTACACAAAATTGTATTACTTTGAATAGAAGAAATATCAAACTTTTTACCAGACGACTTATCTTGCTGATGTTGTTTTATCATTTGCGTCACAGGTGCCAAGTGTTGATTGACAAATATTTTTTGCGTCGAACTCAATTCTTTATACCAATTGGAATTTTGAAGTATTGTTTGTAATTCTAAGGAACTCGATTTCTGCTCTTGACTATTGTTTTCAACTTCTTTCGGCTTACGTCGAGGATCAACTCGTGGCACAGTACTCGTAGCTTTGGCTGGCTTCTCACTATCGCTATTAGATTCCTCCACCGATAGTCGAAAGACCTTCCGCAACCTAGGGTCCACTAAAGCTTGTGATTTAGCAGTGCTATTTCTAATATCGGTATAATCCGGCCGAGGTATTTCAATTAATACGAGTTTGTATGGAATAGGCGGGTGGCTATTAATAGAGCCATTTATTTCTGATGCAGGTGTATAATTCGGTATAGGTTTAAATGGCAGTCCTAATCGAAAATCAATGTCTCCACTAGTGCTTTGTCGTAAATCAGTATCACCAAAAGAAGGGACTTTGTACTCAGATTGTCGTAAATCGACATCAGTTCTTCGGCGTCCGTCTGTAGGCTCTCCGTCGATACATTCATAAATCGATACTCGAGAAGTCTTTTTAGTTATCTTATTAGGATCTCTTACTCTATCCGGAGAACGTCTAGATCGAGGATCCCTGGAGGACGTACGGGTCTCTAATGCTTCAGGAGAGCTTTTTTTATTTTCGTTTAAATTATTTTTCATAGTATTAAGTAATTTTGTAACTTCTTCGCTAATATCTATTTTGGACAAGTCTCCAAGTCTACTTAAAACGGTCGAAGGTTCTACAACATGTGGAGCAGAAGCTGGTGGTGACATCAGCGATTTCCGAGGTGAAGAGGCTGGCGACCTTCTCTTGTTTCCTTTTTCTTCATCACTCGAATACCATTTTTCATCTATCAATAGATTATTATCTTCATCGTCAGTAGTTGAACGACGGTTTCGCTTTTCCGGATTTTTAAACAGTCGTTCGGGTTGAAGAAATCTAATGTCTGTGTCGCATTCTGCTTGAATTGACTTATCTTCTATTTTAGAGTGACGCGTTCTTGGATCATCGTCAGAAAATGGAAGCACTCTGTGATCTACATCCTTAGACTCGGTTGATATAACGTGGTTCTCGTTATCAAACGTTTCGTTTGAGATGTCAATATTTTCTTTGTCTTTCATTGCAAACTTTAAGGCATCCTTAGTGTACTGGTCTATGTCAATCATATCCTTATTGAGCTGCACGGTTTTACCTCCAGTTGCCCCGACGGTGTCATCGACTTTTGGCAGCGTTACATTTGGCTGAAAACGCATATCGATATCCTGCCCGGGCAAATCTGACGTAACTGGTACGTTATTTTGAACTGGTACTACAGGCGGTACTCTAAGGTCCAAATCTTTAGCACCGGCACCGGTTCCTATAAACGGTTGCTGCTGTTGATCGACATTATTGATTAAACCTAACTTTTGTATACTTATTGTATTTAATTGTATTTCAGTAATTTGTTTTAAAGAAATACCAATACTATTTAACTGTAATACTGTCAATTGGCCTAATTGATCTAAATTTTCTATACCCATTTTGGTAAGGTCTGAAATTTGTTTAGTCGTTAATACTCCTGTTAAATTTTTAATATTAAGTACGTTACTTGAGCTTGTATTACCATTAGGTGACATGTTCATTCCAAAGTTCTGATTTGACCCTTCGTTTTGCCACCTTGACTGCCGTACTTTCGGAGATACCTTTTGCCTTTCGTTGTTATATTGATTCGTTTGGAAGTTATCCGGCGAATTTTGAGGATTGGTTATATTTAATTCGAAAAGAGACGGTATACTTCTCTCTTGAGACTCAGTGCTTTCTGAAAATTGTTGCATTAGTTTTAATTGAGTTGTTTGTATCATTTTTAATGCGCCCTCCCTATTTAATCTAGGGAAATCTCCTAAGATTTCTTTAGGGGCGGATTCTATATGTTTTAGAATAATATTTTTAAGACTGTCGCTTAAAGGTTTACCGTGTGCGAATTTACACTCATCTTTATATATACAAGGAAGCCCAGTGTGATAGTATTTACAGGGGAAGTCTTTGTGCATATATAAACACTTATCGCGTTTCGCACAACAGTCCATGAGATAAAATTTACAAAGTTCCATCTTTCGAGGAGGTTGAGCATCATGTGAATAAATACAGTCATCACCTTTATGACATTTTCCTTGCATGTAGTACAAACAAACGCCATCAGGATCTTGCATTGGATGCGTACCCCTTCTTCTATCGTTTTTATTATTCTTATTGCGTTCACGCTGAGGTGGCCTATGTCGTTGCGGCCGATGATGCGAGGGCCGAGATTCTTGACTGCTGTCAGAGGCGTAGGAGCTATCGTTATCTTGGTAAGCCTCAACAGGAGAATGTTTTTGTATAGGCGATGCTCCTCTAATGCACATCATTTCACTTTCATCCATTTCTTCTGCATACTCTTGTTTCTTTCGCTTTCTACTCGGACCATCTTTACTGTCATGTTTTTTTCTTTTTTTATATTTACGTCGTTCTTCAACATCGCCCTCAATTTGTTCTTCATTATCATCATTTTTGTTCATAGCTTTTCTAATTGCCTTTTCAATATTTCCAGCAAAATCGTCATCAACAGGACTAACATATTTACGATTCTTCTTACTCTTATCCTTAAATTTCTGCTCACCTTTATGCGATTTTGATTTCTTTTTCTTACCTGATTTTGAATAATAGAACGGTTGCTGATCAGTTTTATCAATGTCTTGCTTTTCCTCTTTGTTTGTGTTCGATTCATCATTTTGTGTTTCATTCACATTACTAATTGCTTCTTCAGCTTCACTCTCAATCTCGCCATCTTCCAAGTCTTCTGACAAGACATTTGTTGCAGTCTCTGTCATTGTAAGGGACGCACTGGAATTAAAAATACGTTTTGTTATTATGGGTACTCTGCTATTTAACTTATCTATTTCGCTCTTACATAGTTGTACACTCTACATATTATAATATTTAATAATTTATACCAGTGTGGTATTTTATAACCTATATGCTTATTTAAAAATAATGACCACCAAGAGTCACAATTTTTGAACATGATTTTAATCATCTTACTTATTTAAAGATTATTGGTATAATGGGCCATTGCCATTGGGCTGTTGCCATTTTGGGACTTAATAGTATGTATATATTATTCATAATTTTCTACTAAACTACAAAGCTAATATTATTTTATCAGCCTTACTATAACTAAACTATTTTTGGATTAGGTTAGTTTCGTTGTGTTGTTCAAGCTTTCAACTTTCAACTTTAAGAAAGTAAATTATCCTACAAAACATAAAACATTAATAATTTAATGTCAATATGTAATTTTATCACTTAATTACTTATATAAAAAATAATGACTAGCAAGAGCCACAATTAAAGAAATTAATTTAATTATCTAACTACTTACATAAAAATTCTACCATTTTTTTTATATGACAGTGATATAATATTTTTAATTTACATTACTTAGAATCCTAAAAACCAATGTTATTTTATTACCGAGACTAGACTAGACTATTTCTAGATTAGAATATTTTACTATACAATGTTAACGAATTTCTAATTTCATACCAAGCATGAGTGTATGTATACGAAAATAAATAATATTACAAAATAAAAGATGTAAATAATATAATATATGGATTATAAAAAAATATAAATTAAAGTATATTATAGAATACTATATAGATTTGAAATGAAGTAGGTATAGAATAATAATAAACAAACGCGCGAAAGAAATTACTTATCGCAAATTGAAAATTAATAAAATTAACAAAGAAACGAGGAAATATATTAGTACTTAGTACTATGTACTTGTCTTTTATCACAAACAATGTTTAAATACGCTTTTGCTAATTTAAATTTCGAACCAAATATAATATTATTATTAAAGTCCCCTTTTATTAACCTATCGACGTAAAACTGGCTACAATGCGTAAATATTTAGTTTAATTACGAAATTACGATTAAAAATAGCATTATCTTCGTATTTCACGTAGAAATAAGACATTCTTTGTTGTGAAATATCTCATAGTATGGTAAATATCAGTTTACGTCATGCAAAGAAACTTGGCAACGTCGCAATAGCCATGTTTAATTGTATAACCCAACCAATTTAAATAGGTATTATTAAGCGTAAGACTATTAGAATTTACTTCTATAGAAAAAGAAAAGACATTACCAGGAACTTAAGAACTAAATATTGAAAATTGAAAAAGCTGTAAAAAAATAAAATTTTAAACCTATAACCACTCTTAACATACACTGACGCACTAAATGCGACTGTGGTGTAGCTATAAGTCACTCACACATACATAATAACCTACATATGCAATTGAAAACCATATAATGTATTTAACCGAAATCAATGCAAGTAAAAGAAAGACATTCATTATTCGTTAATAAATCAATTTAGCTGTTAAATATAATCATAGTTAACGGCGAAATCAATCGCCGATGTTTTCTTATATACTATACCTAATATTCGTCGAAACAATTAGCATTGGGATAGTTTCTCCGATTGTCACAAATTAAGTGTAGCGCAGTTGTAAAATCAACATGTATGACAGAAATCAGTGGAATAACTGGTCATAGCCACAACTTTCAAGTAAATTAGTAGATAAGTCTGGTAATGCAAGCAGTGGGTGGCCGTTCACATTTCACAATGTCTTGCTGTGCGCTGCGCTCTCGCGACGAATCGAATTGAATGACGTCAACCTTCTAGAATGGCAAGATAGCTGTCCTTACTTTTTCGAGGTCACGTAGCGTACAACGCTCACTCACACAAAAGCATTATTACATACTAACGTAGTGACTCACAACTACACCCGTCGCCATTTTAATTTGGCAGTATAACATTCGATGCCTCTTCACCAATCGCAAAAATGGCGTAATGTATAGATATAAAAATATAGATCATCATTGCCAACACCATACTCTTAGTAATTTAGCCCTATTATCAATATATATAATATAAAATCAATGATTAGTTCATGCACAGATTGAGTTTTTGTAACTAAAAATAGAACCATCTATTTATGCTTTCAACAAGCCGTTGCAAATGGCAACCGCCATCTTGATTACAATCGCATATAATTGAACAAATTATTTTAAAAAATTAGATAATATTAACGTTTAGATATTTCTAAACGAGAAAAATAATGATAAAAAGATGTGTAAGTCATATATACCACGTGTAATGATTTTTCAGCTAAGCAAGCACTTGTACAAATAATAGGGGACACGCATTCATTTTATGGCCTAACAAGTAAATAATAGTAAGTGTTACCAATCTTACATTAAGTTAACGTTTCACTATGTGCGACTACTATACGCCATATAAAATAAATTTCTTTCATAGCATTGCTGCATAAAGACGACGTAACAATTCGAGTACGCAATATTGATTTCGGATTCAAACGACGACTGCAACGAAACAAAGATGTTATTTATAAATGGTTAGTTCCTTAATTCAGCGCTATGAAACCGAGCGCCACTTTCGCTTTATAACTTCCTATGATTTCTTCATTTTCCGGTCGACTTCAAAACGTATTTACATATTTTTATTATTACTTACAATTGAAGTATTATTAAAAAGTTATAATTATAAAAACAATTAACACTGTTGCTGGTGTTTATATATTTAGATAAATCCTATATATTAAACAAAAATGAATGCGAAACAGCCCTTAATCAAATTGCGTATTTAAATTACAATCTTGCAGCATAGATAAGTTATATCTTATTTTTTAAGATAAAATAAATTTAAAAACTTAGCCTTCAAATTATGTTATGTTTATAGTAGTTAATGTATAGAATATTTTAATTTAAGTGAAATTAAAAATTAAATAATTTATAGTATATGTATTTCAATTACTATTAGATAATCTGTTGTACAGAATGATTTGACAATTACTTTCATAGGCGATCTAAAAATTTTTCATAAATCTAAACGTCACCTTACTTCCACCAGTGTCAATTTTATCACCTTGTGATAACGAAACAATACTCAGCATTTTTTGATTAATTGTCATATTTTGTATTTGCCAATCACGATGTTCATTGAATGAACAGTGGACTTTTCAATAATATCAAAACTAAAATGATGAGTAGTAGGATGTGAATTAATTGAAAAACAAATAGTAAGGCAAATATTATTATTGTCTTCTAAATAAAAATTAATGATGTCTGAACCAAATAATTCGTTTGCTGGTTGCATGGGGGTGTCAGAAGGAACACCGACTAATGAAAATGAATATAGTGCTGATAATGTCACATTACAACTTGATATTAAGAAATCACAGGAGGATGAGGACTTAAAAACAGTTAATGATATGGTGGAGAATATATTTCATTTCACAATTAATAGCAGAGCTATGGAGGGTCCATCTTCAGATAGACAATTAGTCTATTTAGAAGAATTGTCACAGGCTATTGCTCCTAAGACTAACATTGATTTGGAAGCATTAGAACAAGCACTCTTTGAAAGGTTGCTATTACAGGATGTGGAATCTAGTGTTATTCCGAAATCTCTTAGAGTCTATAAGGAACATGTTGTACAAAAGCGAGTATTTCCATATTTATTTAGTTCCTTGCAGAACTTACAAAGTTATGATCAATTGAATTCAGTATTAGTGCAGAAGGCATTAGAAAAAATGAGGGAGTTAATATTTAGAAATGCAGTCACTGCTTTGATACAGCCAGCTTTGTTTGAGGACCAAGATTTCTCCCAGCAGCTTGTTGAGCTTCTTCAGGATGTGGATCCACAAAGCCATGCATTTTTTGTAGATTTGGTAGAAGCATTTGTAGCAAGTGGTAAATAGACTTTAATTATAAAATATTTTTTTTTTTATGAATACAAGGTAAATTTTTTTGAGTAAGCATTTTTGAGATATTGATATTTACCTGTCAAAATTCAAATAGACAGATTTTGTTATTTCTTTTACATACTTATTATATATTTTAGTATTTTAGTTATAAATAATGTTTTTCAGGTGTAGAGGAATCTCAAAAACAATTATGCACCACTATGATTCCAGTTCTACAAAGAATATATACCGATGTTAATAAATCAAATATAATTAATCTGCCAATCTATACTCTGCCATCAATACAAATTTTTGCAAGTAAGTACATTTAACATTTTTTTCATTGACTTTTTTATGTTATAGTTTTGTAATATTTTCGTAATAATACTTCTCATAAATACAGATATTTTCATGGTGTCTTTTTACCATTGAACATGTAGTAAATAGCTGCTCAAAACTAGGATTTTCATTGGTGGATCCATTAGGATTAAATTAAGGCTTGTACAACACTCAAAAATAATAGCAAAGACCAGAGCACTGCACTTTTACAGTTTAAAGCCCTTGGCCCAGCTTCCTTTACTTTTACAATATTTAAATACTTACAATTTGCTATTGATTAATTATAAAGATTTTTAGATAGAGATTAGTGTTAAAATTATTGTATCAAATAGTTTGTAAGTAGTTAATTATTGTATAAAATAAAGTCATTAGCAATAAAAATAAACAACAATGATTAACAATTGAAAATGTGTTCATGAGTTTCATGCCCAATTCTTCTCCCAGTTTAATTAAACTCGGTCATAATTTTCATGATTCTGAAGAAGGAGGTGAGGTGTTTCTAGGATGATATGTTTGTGTTGAGTTTTGTATATTTATGTATTAATGTGTGTAATCATGACTGATATGTATCTGGGAAATTTCAACATACAATTAATTCATTCAAACTTGTATGTGCTAATAAGTCTCCATTTTTAGAGGGACTACTCTGTAACATTTACACTATGTTATGGGTATGTATGGTAGTAGAGGCTGGGCCCAAATGTAAGGGGCTCAGCCTTAGATCACCATAATCATAGAACTAGAATTGTAAACGTATATATAGAGATTTTTACACAGATGATGACATAACTTATGGAACTAACTTACCACACTAAGCAAAGTCTATATTGTGGGTACTTATACAATTTATTAACCGAGGGTAATCTCAGGGATAGGTTGATTAAAAAAACCTTAATAATTATGTAAGTACACTGCAGGCCAAAAGTTTAAGACCACCTTAATTAGTAGGAAAATAAGGTAAAACTCCAATAAAATATTAAATGTTTAATTAATCTGTTTAATCATATAATTGAACTTTGATTGAAAAACAATGTACTTTAAAAGCGTAAAGAAATTTTAACAGTCCATGCAAAAAAAGGCTATAGTTAGCTAAACTGATTTTTTATCAAAAAATCCTTTACATTTTATGATGTTTTTCACAAGTCTCGGCATACAGGCAATCAATTTGTTAATACTGTCTTATGATATATTGTTCCAAGTTTCGCATAAAGCATTCCACATTTCTTCTCTCGAGGATGGGCTACGTTTAAGGTCGGTCCTATCAAGCTCTGCCCACAAAAGTTCAATGGGGTTGAGATCAGGGCTCTGAGGAGGCCAAATCATGTTCTAAACACCCCTTGTGCCTCTTTCTCTTCTAAATATACTCTACATAATTTTGAGCTATGCTTTGGATCATTATCTTGTTGGAAAATTAATCCATCTCCAATTAATCGCAACCCGGAAGAAACGGCATTTTGTTCTAAAATGTTTTTGTACTGTTCCTTTTTCAAATTTCCTTCAATTATAATCAAATCGCCAGTTCCTTGGCTAGAGAACTAACCCCAGACCATAATTGAGCCACCACCATGCTTGATTGTTGGGACTACAAATTCTGACATCATCTTTTCTTGGGCACTGCGTTCGAACGTAAATTCTACGTTTTGAACCGAATAGTTCAAACATGGATTCATCGGTCCAAAGCATTTTTTTAAAATCTTCTTCAGTCGCAATCTCGATGGGCAAGAGCTCACTGCATCCGTTTTTTCTTGTTTTGCGGCCTTAACAGAGATTTTTGAGCGGAAACGCGATCATACAACTTCGCATCTCTCAGTCGACGTTTTACTGTAGTCAGTGATAAAGGTTTAACTCGGGTTTTGTATATTTCAACGCGGATTTATGGTGCTGTTAAGCTTCTATTTCGCTTGCTGGTAACAACAATGAAATTATCTCCACTAGACGTGGTAGATTGTGTGTGAACAAACCCAAGTAAACTCGGGTACAAAAATAACAAGTCAGTAAAACATGTTTTCAGAAGCTAAATAATCCTTATTATTGACCAATACGTAACAAAAGCAAAGTAATTAGTAATGAGGACATTATAAAAATATTATTACGACTCTACCACCTGGCTCTAGAGCAGCGTTTGTACGATAGATGTTCATTGTCCAATAACTTGAAAGTAAACAAAAGAATAACTTCTTTAAATATTCAATACTAACAAAAGATTATGTAGATGTGCATTTCTTTTATTTATCCTATGGGATTTTATTACATGGATAATTAAGTTGTATTAAACTTTTGGCCAGCAGGGTACAATAACATTTGCTATTATGCACATGTGCTAAAACTATATACTGTAAATATTTAAATGTACTACCTATACACGCACACACACATATATATATATATATATATATATATATATATATATATATATATATATATATTAAACCATTAAAGTGAACCATATCACATTGACCATCCTCACGGAAGAAAAATTCAGGAAATTTGAGGACAATTGAAGGAAGGAAGAAAGGACATTGTTGTATACATTAGATTGCTCAAAACATAAATATTTAATTTTTCTAAAGTGTCCAAAATAAGCCACAGATAGCGGGGTATGGGGACCACATATTTGGTGATGATACTTAAAATCAACAAAACATAGATAGGAATACATTTAACTCACGAATACTAGAAGTAGGGTGGGGAATGTAAATAGGCTCTATGGAAAAATCCAACACTAGCTGCTATGATATTAAAATTATAACTAAGGAGGTTATGGTATGTGGGAAAACTTGATTGTTCTGTCAGTGAGGAGTGCAGCACCTCCCAAACCGTTATCTCTGTTATCCCGGAGACATGAATACTAGTATTAATAGGTAACTTTAAAAAGAAAAGTGGGCTTAGACCATGCCTATGCAGTAGCAAGGAATTGGTTTGAATTTTTTAATTAAGATGAACATCAGAAGTCATGCAGACTGATACTTTTACACCATTGTAGATGTGTTCCACCAGGAACGTTTATTTACTGATTCAAAGCAGTAACGACGTTGGTTCATGTTCAAAGTGAATATTAAGAGAGATTATTATTAAGTTTAATCATTTATTATTTAATACAATAGGTTAAAGAATTAAATCTTAGGGATTGCCATAAAGCCGAGCCATTAGGCAAGACAAGGAGTGCTCAGAAGTATTGAATATTGGACATTATATTGGAAAAATTGTATGGACACCATATGAGTTAACATGCCACTGGGAAGGCAAGGTGCAGTTTTTCTATATGACATAGCCTGAGGTGATTGTAGGTTGTAAAGGCAGTTGTTTTGCATTTATAGGAGGTTATGATAAAATTTGTTACTTAGGATTTTCAAATAGACGGGAATCTGCCAGAATTATGATTGTAAGGAATGTTTTCTTCTGACATCACCTGTTTTATTTATTTCTGTCTGTGGTAATGGTTTCTCTTTATAAATGAGAATGGCTCTTCAATTGCTGTTCACTGATCAATGAATGGTTGCTTTAATGCAAAATTGTGTAAGTATGTATAATAAACACACATGTATAGTGCAATATACTCACCATATTAGACGGCAAATAGTCTCCTATGGAATACTGATAGATATAGGTCTCCTTAATTTCTTATTTAAATTCCTTATCCTCTGGAATATCACATCTTATTATCTCATATCAAGTATTCCAATGAGGAGGATTAGAGATAGCAATTCCAGACACATTGCACTGTAGATGTTAGTTTCTTTTACCATTCTGGAAATGTTACATACTGAGAACTTTTCTTCTTTCAGGAAATCATTTTCTATCAGATCTCACAAGATTGTTATGAGATAGCTGCTTTGATCTTCTGTTAATATTTCAAATTTACCTCAAACCTTATTGCATAGGTGTTGTAACATTCTATCAGAGAAAGATGAGTGCTGGGTGCATCTGTGATTCTGCAAATACATATTATATTTATACTCCACTTTAAACTTTAGACAGCTAGTACTAATGGTGCCATGGTAAATGCACAAGTGTTTGAAATTTTTTTGCACAATTTAATTTTAAGGCAACCCAAACCTCGCTCCAATATTGATGGACTCATGTGAGCCAAAGACAGAGTCAAATGGAAGACTGTACCAGGATTCTGTACTTGGGGCACTTCTAAGCTTATCCGTCTTGCCTCGGAAAGCAAATGCACTTCATGAGTTCTTTGATAATCCTTTGGATCAGGTAATTATTTTAATATTTACTATTTTATTTACACTAATAACACTTTTTATCCCAACCTAAAACTGCAGCAACACTATATCCTCTTTTACATGTGTATTTTAGTTAACCAGTCTTCCAGTTAACCTGTATGGATATTAACAAAATCAGTGGTTTTATTATATTGATTTTTTTTATTATAAATGCTGCAGTATGCAATGCAATACAGCTGAGTGAAGACCTTTACAACATCACACAAAAAAATAATCTTAATCTTAATAATTTTTGTTTGCTTTGTTAATGATGTGTGTTGTGAACAAATGTTCTTTCTTTCTTATTAATTGAGTACAGAAAGATCAACGGCTTCAAGTTACGTTACTCCAATACGTGGTTGAATTTCCAGGCGAGGAATAATATTTGTCAACACAAATTCTGACCTCAGTGAATGTGTCTTTCTGACCCTTCAACGATCATGATGTCATATAATAATAATCAGATAACATTAAAAATTGAGAAGTAAATAAACTTTTTTAATAAATAAATTATTTGTATTATTAACTTTTTTATATATTCTAGGCGGCAGTATCCATGATGGAGAGATCAATTTGGAATGCATCATCACATCTTGTTAACAATTTGCACAAAATATTCCTGACTCTTTTGAAAGGCGGACCACAAATGAAGAACCGTCTGTTGACTTGGATTGGCAAATGCCTTAAGGCAAATGTAGCTAGAGGGAAGCTGTGGAATGTTCAGGTGTGTATGTGTTAAAGTTTAGACAGAGCAATAAAGTCTTATAATTTTGTTTCCCTTCCTAATATTAAATAGTATCTGGACATTTATATGTTAGTCTTAACTCGGGATCTACTTACCAGATTTAAATCGATTTTAAATACATAGGTTGATTTCAAGAGTTTATTTTTATAGTATACCGCTACCACCGGCGGCTTCACTCATGTACAACTTGTTGTAAAACTTGTTGTATATCAACACATCTTTTCATAGTGCGCATCAAAATCTACTTGGTTATTATTGTGTCACTGGCTAACAAAGAAAAAAAAATATAATATACTGCAAATTCAGGTTCTTTAAATAATCAATTCCAGATAGTTTTTAAATAATATCGTCAAACAACAGATATAGCTCAGTCAAAGTTTTATAACTTTTTATGTGCTTTGCTTTGTGAAAAGACAGTCTAGATTGTCTACCCTTAAGTATTATCTATAATTAATATAGTAATGAATATATTTATGTATGATTTACAGGCTGGAGAAATAAGTGCGGCTACAATGAGATGTGTATCAGATGGTTTTATGTTAAACTTGGGTGCTGTATTACTACAACTTTGTCAGCCATTCTGTACCACTCCCGATGACCCAAAATCACTGAAGATTGACCCTACATATGGCGCTGTTCTTGTAAGTATGATTTTTGTTATAATATTCATCAATGTGTTATATAGAAAACCTTCTACAAATGGAACAATGACTTCTGCAACTTTGCAGGACTAGGACCCATATGGAAAACTAAGGCATTGAGACACCTTCAGTCCCCTACAAACGTCACAATTCTAAAAAACAAACTCTTATGATGATTAATTTGTTGTTTGATTTTGATAATGTACTTAATAGAAGTTCTCAAATGTTTGACTAAATAGTAAAAGTATCTGAACTTTTATTGTAAACATGAAAAACATAAGTACTTAATTGTAATAGTTAGCATTTATATATAAGTTATAGTAAGTGTTTGTTTTTGTAATTTCCAAATGACTCATAATTTAGTACCACATATTTTATCACTGAAATTAATACATTATTAAAATTGTTATTTATCAATAATAAACCATTTAATCCATTCTGCAAAAAACAACACAAAAATAAGTAATTAATGTCAAAATAAAAAACACAAATAAATTAAGAAATAGAGAATGAAAAAACAGAAAGAATCTTAACTATAATTTATGCTAACAGACAGTTATTGAACTGCGGTGAATTTTGGAATAGCTAATAATTTTCTATAAATTTGATTTGGTATTTTATCTACAAATATGCATACAGATACATAATATATAGTATTACAATACACAAGGATACTTGCCACACACAACAGGCCGTATCACTATCTAGCTATAAGAATCTCTGTCTCGGCACCGATTTTTTGTTTTTTGTGTATGATTGATGTTGGTCTAGTGACTTCTATACAACTTTATCTAATTAGATTTAGCGGGAGGCCTGCTGAGTAGGCCCTCAGCACCGAATCTGTATAGTTTAGTTTTGATAAAATCAGCGATTTCAAACTACCAATTGAATACGGAGACCTTCACTGAGGTACTTACGTGATTTATAACAAACTTTTGGCTTATAACAACATGGAAAAGCCGTTGTTTTGTTTATGTTTTTCAAACATAACTTCCGTAGCGGAGATCAGTTTCGAGGCTAAGTTATGAACTTCCAAAGCACGGTCTTCCAAATTTAGCTATATTTTTTAAAGTGTATTTCGTTTTGTTAAGATTGAAGACTCAACCTATTTCTATATTAATACATTAAATATTAAATATTTTCAGCCAGAAGAATGTGAAGCTAAATCAGTGCATTTAAATTGCTTGCATAACGAAACGTGCTTACTGCCACCACGTGAAAACGAACATAATCAATCCATCAAAAGACCCACCGCAGACACCTACAATTTTGTAACTGAGTGCTTTTTTATGACGCAGAAAAGTATAGATCTAGGTAACTAATAATTTTTATTCTTAACCTAGTTTAGATAATTTTAACTAAAAGTCTTAACAAAACTCAAAATGGTAAAGTAATTCGAAACAACAAAAAAGAACGCCCACATTGAAAACGTGCGCTCATTGAAAATTTAACATAACTTTCATGATTTCTCTGAAATTGTATGCAAAGAACTTTAAATCCATAAATATAACATTCATGTTGTTGTTGTTATTTGATTTGACAGTTTTTAATGACATATCTGTATAGTATTTCGGGTTTTTGTAGAACCGGCATAACGCTTTGCTATCTTACTAATTGTATAAATGTGAAAGTTTGGATGTTTGTATGTTTGTAACTAAATCACGCAAAAACGGCTGAGCTGATTTTAATATTAGGTTGATAGTTTATTACTTGGATTAACACATAGGATACTTATTACTCTGTTAAATGGACTTTGTCTTCGTGGACTTAAAAAAATGTGAGATGGCACGGCAAATGGGTTTTGCTTTTCACATGGCCAGCTTAAGTTGCTCAAGAGTATCGAGTGCACTAAAACTTACACGTACTGGTGGAAAATAATAAATCAAACAATGTCGTCTCACACCGTTCTTATTTCTTTCTAGATCGAATTCTGAAGTACATGCAGGCGAAGTCGTGGGCAGATGCTTGTCTGTTCATAATTGTTATTATATGTGCACATTTATAACATGTTATTGTTCACAACTTATTTCGATGTAACATTTTTTTTTAAGAAAACAATATCTGTAGGGTTTTTTAGTTGTTTGTACGAGCGGACGATATCAATCACTTTCATGCTGAAGGAGAAGAAACAGAGTTTCCTCTTCTTTCAGGTGTACTATAAAATTTTGTTACGATATTCAAGTATTTACATAACATAAATATACTCGACAGACAAAGAACTTGTTTTGACCAATATAGTTAAACTACGCTATCCATAGAGGAGCCAAAACGCTTGAATAGGTAGCTTGATGATTCGCGTACTACACAATGTATATGTGAACATATATTTAAATTTAAATATTCATATGAGAATTATATATTATAATTATGCATGTAATTATATATTTATAGGTGTCCGTGTTTGTGCGGAGAAGCTGTGGCGCTGTGGTCAGGAATTGGGAAGGACCCAACGCGCATTGACTGAAATAGCGTCCAATGCTCTCCATTTGCATGAGCCCATGCGCCAGAGAAGCCAGCACCTTATGACGAGGTATAATTCTTCCTATAAACAATTTATATACATATCCATTATAAAGTAGTAACCCAAAGGATTAAGACGGAGGCACTGCAATATAATTGTATACCACTTTGTACAAATGACTCGCTTCATTTTGTGCAGTGTTTTAAAATTATTTTTTAAATTATATAAACTTACCTAACTACCTTTTATTACTTCTAATAAAAACGTCTTGGAATCTAATATTTGAAGCCTGTATTAAATTATAAGATTTCAGAATTATATGCTTTCACCCAGTCAAGAAGTTTTAAGTATTATTAACTGTCCACCATAACATATATTGTAGTCTTTAAAATTATGATCTTGTGTTTGTATACCATTCGATCGAAAGACCATCATATCAATTTGTTTTTTCCATAGGCTTGTGAGTCTCCGATGCGCCCTCCTGGAAACTGATATGCTCACAAACCTCCACCGACTACAAGCCACGACCTGCACGTGGCTGGTGCAAGTTGCAATCAGAACTTGCGGACCAATTACTACTAACTACGCTCCCACGATCATGAAGCCCGTTAAGATGCCTATTACTTCTCCACCGCCTGATACATTGCGGTTAGTGTTCTAGAATGATTCAGAGAAAGATCATCCTAAATTAGTTGGTTGATACTGCTGCTTTTCTATAGTGAGAAAGTAAACCAGAGAATAACCGTTATATAAATTATCATTTGCCAAACATTTTGACCAAGGTGTTGTGACTATGACCTGTAAATGTTAAAATTTTAATATGTTTAAGAGCCATGTTGCAATTTTAAAATAGTTGTAGCGTGAAGAGATTAGAATAGAAGTTTAGTACTATTGTCATATGTAAAATTAAAGGTTGGAGTAAAATCTCTTCGGTTGTACTTTTTGACTTGCTGGTTTTGATATCATTAAATAGATGACAATTTATAAACATAAATATAAAACAGTTCAACTGTTTCCCGCCGGTTCTTTTTCTGTCCGCCAAAACGTGTGAATCTAACGACAAAGCTGAAGAGACCACAAAACATTTTCACCCAATCGAAAATGGCTGGTCATACAAAAAGCTCGATATTAGGGTGCACGAGATCACTGAAAGAAATTGCGATTGTGAACACATTTACGATTCTCTATTGAAACGTAATAAGACCGAACCGTTTTTGAATCGTCACTTAATAAAAAGTGGTTTACGTCAAGAACGTGCGTGAAAGGTCATGGCCAAAGGGCAGTCAAGCTCCACAAACCATAGCGAAACCTGGATTAACTCGCAATAAGGTAATGCTGTGTGTATGGTGGTATTGGAACGGCATCGGCATTAGCTTTCACCGTCGGCAAAACCATCGATTCGGATCTCTACTACCAACAGCTGATGAGACTCGAGCAAGAAATAGAGAAAAACGGCCAGAATTGAAAAACAGAAAGGCTATAGTTTTTCAACACAATAACGCCAGCCCACACGCATATTGTACATTTAGCCACTCCTCAAATATTTAGAGAGCTTAGTTGGGAAATGTTAATGCATCCACCATAAAACTTGACTTAGCATCCTCAGATTTTTACCTGTTCTTTCTCGTCAGAATTCTTTAGGTAGTGTTAGATTAACATCAAGATAGGACTGTCAAAACTAGGATCCTTTTATTAGGGTGGCCATCAGGTGAGGGTTGGGCCATGCCAACGCGTGTCCATCCTGGTTAAGCCGAAACTTACCATCACACATAAGCCAGGTGGTCTTGCTGAGAAATTGGTAAGTAATGTTATTATTTCATGATCGCTATATCAAAACTTGTGTTCTAATACCTAATCACATTTGGCAGATGCATCCCCGAGTTCGTGTTGGAAAACATAGTGGTTTTAATCACAATGGCTCGTCGTACGGTCGGTGCCATCACTGAAGAGGCAGATGTAGCAGGATTACTTCAGCCCGCTCTTACTCTTGTACTCACCTTCATGGGTGATTCCTCGAGGACTTACAACCCGCATTTAAGGTAATTTCTTAAATAATATCGCCCATCACTAACTGGCAGAGGAAGAGAATTTTTGTTCTCTATCTCGTGGTGATAAATTAGCACATAATGCACCACAGCAACACTTCGACCCATAAACATCCATCCCTCGTAACTTCTTAAGTCTAAGAATGAATGCCTCGTTACAAACAACTGTGCCCTACACTCACCATTCAACAGACTGGTATTTGCTGCAGACGTGGTCCTTCTCCGGTCGACTACAAAGTTGCTGAAAATTGAAATAGTCTTTTTCGTTTTGCGTGATCCAGACGCACCCATGTATGTAGTACGTGTTTATTAACAATGTTTAAGAACATATTTGTAGAGAATAAAAAACGGAAGTTGTTTAAGATAAAGTCTATTGTGACACTAGAAAAGAAGTCTTGTAGTTTAGTGACCATAATATTATTAATCCACACCATATAATACTGAGCTATTTGCAATTTTTATTAAAAATTTAACTTGCTTTGGTTGTCACAGCAACGACAATTTGTTTTCGTAATTGTATTCAATATTGTTAGTTTGCACCATTATATATCTACTTCCTGTTGCGTAACTTTTCCTTATTGTCAAATATAATAAACAGCAAGTGGAAGAACATTTTCTAACAATAGCGGGGTGTAATGAACTATTTCGACCCAATTCTTGTTTGATGGCATAAAAAAAATATTCCACGATGAAAAAATGTGTTGAGCCGAGTGATAATATACGAGTTTTGATAATTATGTCTTCCTGATCGAACTCGATCACGGCGATAACTTGGTTATTACAAGTTAACATCGACTGTACAAGAAATATATACAGGGTATTAGGAGACCGCTTACGAAAACGAACACAGACGATAATACTAATGACACCTTTGATGATGGGACGGAAAAAAAATCATATTTTTAAAACGTTTTATTAGCATCGAAATCCCCCCCCCCTCCATTATTTATGATATATATTATTGTAAATTTAAATAAAAAATACATAAAATATATTTCAGAGCTCGATTGGCGGAATGTCTTGAAGCGATGCTTCCAAATCATCCCGATGATCAGATGCCGTTGAGCAATCTTGCGTCATTCTACAGGGAGCAGCTTTTTAAGGAGCATCCGCACCGATTGCAGGTGACTTACAATTTTTTTTATATATATAAGATATGTGGTATTTGATATTTGTTATTGATGGTGGCTAAGGGAGGAAAGCATAGAATATGCCTGCTGTTTTCCTTACAGGTCGTAAGTCCTATTATAAAGTCGACAACCTGTCACTGTACCTTGTTCTCATGGCATTTGCAGCATTTCTTTCTTTTCTTTTTTTTATAGAATAGGTGGCAGACGAGCGAGCAGCTCACCCGATGGTAAGTGATTACCACCGCCCATGAACATCCGCAACGCCAGAGGAGCCGAAAATGGCCGTTGCCGGCCTTTAAGAAAGGTGTCGGCTCTTTTCTTAAAGGTCCCTAAGTCGTATCGAGTCGGAAACACCGCTGGCGACAACTGATTCCACGGAGTAGTTGTGTGTGGCAGGAAATTTCGCGTAAAGCGCACAGTGGTGAGTCCCAGTCTTCCTTTTTTTTATTACTTTGTAAGTAACAAACGAGCATACAGTTCACCTGATAATGATAAGTGATTCCTGCGGCCCATGATATCTACATTCATCCTTGACAAGGAATCATAATTAAGATGCGTTGTCACCCTTGACGACTGCGATGGAATGCCTCGTCACCAGTAATAAAGGTCTCCGGATCCCTACACTCACCAGACGAAACACAGCAGCATTATGCTGCTATTTTCCGCTTGTGTTCTGTAAGGGCGTGGTCCTACTGTCCTACCCTTGGTCCCGGTCGAGCTGACCCATTCATTCTATACCTAAATTATATAAATATATTTTTAGTTGGTGCCATGTCTACTAGACGTATTCGTCGGCATAG
This sequence comes from Teinopalpus imperialis, assembly GCA_029286865.1. Taxonomy (NCBI): domain Eukaryota; kingdom Metazoa; phylum Arthropoda; class Insecta; order Lepidoptera; family Papilionidae; genus Teinopalpus; species Teinopalpus imperialis. The sequence goes on along the minus strand of JAGSMU010000022.1, from coordinate 10,547,724 downwards.
AGATGACCGGTCAGAGCGTTCAGTTCGAACAGAAGTTTAATTACCGTCGTCCCATGTACCTCGTTATGGAGTTCCTGTGGGGCATAGAGGAACACAGGGGCGCATTTACGTAAGTGTTTTTTTGAAAATTTCTATACTTTTATCTAACTACGATGATAAAAAAAGCACACAGTTCACCTGGTAAGCAATTTAAAAAAAAAATCTTTGTCACTCAGTTACACATATATTACTCCAGTGAAGTAACATGAAATGACTCATTATCAGTAACTAGATTACTGCGATACGCATTCTGATAATACATAAATAATATCTTCAATTTTGTTACATCTATCGTAGGTTGATTAGGTAACTTGTTTCATTATGTATTTAATCTGTTTTTTTTATTTCGGCTCATGGCCGCTGTTAGCCCGAGGGCTTTTACAGTTTCGCCGGGTTGAGAGGTGACCGAGCGCTGATGGCGCTCAGTCGTGAGCATCGCAAAGATAAAATCTATATGAATATAGATCCCTTACCGTAATAAAAACTTACTTATGAACAGGGTTTTCATTCTCTCTTCAGTCGGTCCCTCAGTGGTGAGGATTGTGACTCCGTTGCTTAGCTGTAGCATCTTTCGACTCGCTGCGATCCGCAGCTAAATGTGCTGATTTGTATCTGCAGTTGTTCGAATACCTGGTCTGCCCATCTCTTCGGGCTACGTCCTCTCGGGGTTTTTCATTAAACCTCGCCTGTGACCTTGTTAGTTTTACAAGGTTATCGAGGTTTCTCTTTGCTATATGCCCGAAGTACTTGAATATTCGCTGCAAGCAGATGCTGGATAGCTGCTTAGTGAACACGCAAGTGCATTAAATTTTATTATATAATAACCTACTAAAATACATTACTGTGTCTGAGGAAACAAATGTACGTTTGTCTGTACATAATAAGTAGATTAATTAATAAAAAACATATTTTTATTTTTTAAATACTATTTATCAATTGTAGGAAGACAAAACAAAAAATATTTGAAAATATTCGTATGTACCAAAATTCTCAAATATTTTTAAGGGAAAATAATGAATCTGATGAGAGGATTCGTTTCTTCGTTAAGAAAATTGTCCCTGCACTAAATCCATTCTATTCATCAAATACGATGTCGGAAAAACAATCAATAATTAATTCGAACCTACTTGAATAGAGGTCCAACACAGAATCTGATATGTTAATATGTAGAATGCCACGAAGTATTTTACTAAAGTCTAAATAATATATAGAAATAAATAAATAACGAATAGACGAAGATGAGATTAAGCGTCTGAATCGATCACGAGACATACATTGCAATTATATCATTGATATTCTGTTAGTTTACGCAAGTATTGAAGTAACTGAACAGATTTGTACTAAATACAGTGTTAGTTTATTAGCTGCAGTGTGAATTGTTTTCTTAAATGATTCTAGGCACCATTCTATTGCCTAAATTTACATATTTTATGTTTAAATTATTCCAGAAAATTAGCATGTGAGGCCGAAAACAACATGGAAGCAGTACACCCACCAGTATTCCTGCGCTTCGTGAACCTGCTGATGAATGACGCCATATTCCTATTGGACGAGGCCCTCGGCAACATGGCACAGATACGCACCTTGCAAACTGCGCAGTACGTATTTTGCTAATGATTTATCAAATATTTGTTGATATTTATTAAATATCGCGGACACTGCTTTTACGCTATGCCAGAAAGTAGATTCATCGACATGTTTCTGTTTTTGCATTTCTCTACTTTAATATTACAATAGAATGGTGTCATATTGTTTTACGGTTCATAATTGAAATATCATGCTATAGCAGTGTCTAAAATTGACTTCAGTATATTGGATAGAACTATTTTATAGCTTTTATAACGTTTTTTATCCCGTTTCAATTTATTTTAATTTATTTCAGTAGATAATTTAGTGAGCCGGCACCGTGGTTATAGGAATAACGGTACATCAGTCATTACATATGAAAAATATCGAGCGTTAGTTAGTTTATCTGTCGCCGGATTAATTTTAAACAGATTTATTTTAAATTTATCCTAATAATCCTAATATTTTTTTATACTATATAAAACAGTGACAGACGATTGTAATTAATGAGTTCACCCGATGATAATTAATGACCGTGGCCCAAACAAAGATGCACATGTGCTATCATCTCTTAATACTGAGATTAATGCTTTGTTTCATCTGTAGCCGAGTCTCCGGTACATACACTTACATACGGATCATCAGTGTTATGTTGCTATTTCAAGCAGCCATCCACCTGCTCTAGCATCTACCCTGCTCATCTCTCATTTACTTACCAATACCCTCTTACTACATTGAATAAAACATCTGTCTTTCTACGCCGTAATCACAGAATCAACTAAATAGATTTTGTTCTGGTTTTCTGCTACATTTAAACCATACATAATAATGAACTCGATTCGAAAGGCAAATTAGTTTCTTTTGACATCTGGATTTTCTAGAAATATATACTTTTGATAACGCTAGATCATTAATATATATACAGTAAATTATTGACATGAATTTATTGACAGTAACGTTTTTCTTTTCAATAACATATGTATAATAAGAAATATTATCTCATTTAAATAATCGAATTTGAGAATCGAAAATAAATCTCAAATGATATGCCAGTTTCAAATATTCGAAGTAACTAAACTTTGAGATTATTATATACCATATTGATTATAAATTAATACATATAAATTATTTATTTATTTATTGTAGACACACCAACAATGTACATATTCACACATTCATAATAGTTAATAAAGTTGTATAGCATTAGAAACTAACATGTACACATGTGTTTTGAGATACAGTTTAAAATATGGACCTAAACAATTTTCAATGAAAAAATATTAACAGTATACAAAAAAAGCGAAATCTGTAAATTACAGCAAAAAAAAGACTTAATTACAAACACTTAAATTTAAAAAAAAAAAGAGAGACGACCTAAGAGAATAATTTTATTAATTTCGTCTAAAATGTATGTAGAGTATCGTTAAATAAATTAATGTTTTCAGCTCGGGCATTAAGTGCATTAAACTCATTACATATTCTAACAGGAGAATTGAGGCCTAGATTTGTCTTGACAATCGACAAATTAAATTAATACCATATAAATTAAAACGTATACTTTTGCATGTATTTTGATGTCTACTTCTCACATTGAAGTTTATCACTGTCATGTCATCGGAAATAAACTAATTGAATTTATTAACTTAAATATGTTCAATTCGTTCCTATTGATCGGTGTAGTACTCAGAAGACCAAATGCATACATAAGTGTATTGTAATAATTATTAAGTATATTGACATAGAAGTGTGTTGTTTGCAAGTATATATTTTTATTAGAAATAACAGTAACCATGGCAACTAACAGTGTAAACAATAACAAAAAGTTAATAATGCCTCATAGGAAAAAATATAAATATGGGACGTACACAATTTTTTGTAAGTCTAAAACGCGGCGTATTCTAACAGCAGGCGAACCATCACTTTTTTTTTTACAGATTTGTCTTTGCCTAGCTGTCTTGATTTCTGTGAGTGTAAGATTTTATTTTGCAGGAGTAAGGTTTTCATTGTCAAATATTCTATTTAATTCACCCCCGGGAATACCGAAATCTTGTGTACCTTTAATTTTACGGAGTCAAGAAATTATTCTGACCTTGTGCAAACGATTCCTTAACTTATACACAAGTCATCTTAGATGCTTATATGTTGGTACGCTTCAGAGACTGCTTTGTATGTACGTGGTCAGTGTAACTCTCGGTTAGGTAGAGACCGGCGCGAGCGGCTATATTTATAATAATTGTGGTATTTTTTTTTTGTTTTAATTCCGCGAGGTTGTAAAGCGTACCTCCAAAGTACTGCTGCTTCCTTAGTTCTTTAAATACATCCTTAATATCACATTTGATAGTGAAATAGTGCTGCTGTTGTGATTTCGTGGTCGACGTTCTGTTCGTCAGCGCCTGTGTACGCTTGCTAACGTTGGTATACTAATTTCCTTCCGCCGCTCGGTCTTACTGTCGTGCTTTCCCTTGCGTTCAGCTCGCGAGGAATAAATAGAGGTAACCTCATAGCGAACCCAGAACTTTTGTTTTAATTTCAGCAATCGTTTTGGTGATAATTTCAAATTGTGTGGTCTTTTTATAGTCTAGAAATTCTACAATACATTGTAACATGTTCTTGAAGAATATTACATTTTGTATATATGAATCTTTTATCTTATTTCTTTCTTTTAGATTCTTATATCTAATACTTAAGCAAACCAATAACATAATAAATACATATACAATTACAAGTTTCTACACAAATAGTAAGAAGAAAAAAAAGAAAAGGGAGTAAACAGATAAAGAATTACAAAATACTAAAAAGTCAGCATTTAAAAGTTGTTATTTATTAAATTTATTATATGAAATTTAGCTTTCTTTTAATTTGAGTTCCAGTTGTAACAAAAAAAACAATGTTAATTGTCGATGGAATCGAATTAAAATAGTTGCCAGCTATGTCTGATAAAGTAACTATTTTGGATATACTTAGTTTTAGCTAATCGAAATACAAAACCTTTCTGTCTTGTTGGGTTGCAGAAGGTGTGCGCAATCCTATGTGCCCCGGTAGCTCCGAACAGTCGACAATATTATTTGTTATATCATGAAGGTATACCAAGTTAGTAACGCGTCTACGTTCATAAATCGGAAGTATACGCAATTATTTACAACAATTTGTGTATAAAAAACTGAGAAAGCGTTTCTGGATTGTGTGTAAGCTTTATATATAGGATTCCAGACCTGGGAACAGCACTCTAAAGACTCCACGCAAATGCGCAATAAAATATTTTAATTTTTTTATGTTATTAAACTATGAGGACATTTGAAGGACAAATCCTAATGCCTTTGAGGCCTTGTTACAAATACTTTTAATATGCTCTGCGAAAAGTAGCTTGGCATCGAATACGACTCCCAGGTCTCCAATATTATCTACTCTGGGAATATTAATGTTTTTCAGTTTATAATCAAATTTGACAAATGTTAGATTTGCGATGTTAGGAACATATGCAGTATTTCGTTACATTCAAGTCGAGTTTGTTAACAAAACAGTAGCTCTGAAATTTATCAATTCTTGAATTCTGCTTGCGATTAATGAATAGATGTAACCTAAAAGCGAAGCGAGTACTTTTGTTTTGATTTCAGAAATTGTTTTGGTAATAATATCAAATTGTGTGGTCTTCTTATATCTTCGAAATAAAAAGATAAGATAACATGTTCTTCTAGTAACCTATGAGATGTCGTCATATCACTTTAAATTAGATTTTTTTTTAATTAAATATTGCTGATCATCTCTGGATTATAATTTTTTCGCGTACTGCACATTTCAGGGTTAGAACTGAAAATACTTTATAAAATTCAACAATACTTTTTCTTCTTTTAGAGCTTAAAGTATAATTAAAAACAATTACTCTTTACCTACAACGAAGAAACGTTGTACTTTTGACTTGTTAAGACTTTTATATTTATTGCTTAAAAAATATATATTTTTCAAATTTGAAATCCATAAATGTGACGTTTATTCGACTGAAGCGTCTATAGCCTAATGTTTTAGGGTACGGTCTACAAAACTTTAGGTCGTAGGTTCGAATCTGCTATTAGACTATTGTCGTGAACCATCTCCTAACGCAATCATTTGTCAGGTTAGTCGGAGTGATTAACCGGAATATTAGTAACGCTTTTTCATTCTTTAAAAGAAAATGCAAAACAAATTTATAAAGAAATGCGATTTGTTAATAAGAATGTATTACAATTAACTTTTCATTTTCCTCATCATCACTGATTCGACATAATGAGCGCTCACACAATTACGCATATATTATAATATAAACAACACACAATAAAATTAATGATATTATTAAACAGAGAATCAGGGGCCTGGATAAACTTATCAGCGCACGAACGGGAGCAAAACCTGTCTAATTTATCTCACATCGGGATGCTGGCACGTTTCGACAACATTCTCGGCAAAGATACCATACGCACGCTGGTGCGCCTCACTGCGCACGCTCCGTACGTCTTCTGTCATCCGACGCTTGTGGACCGCATCGCGTCCATGCTTAACTACTTCCTGCAACACCTTGTTGGACCAAACAAGAAGAACTTTAAGGTGGGCCTGATTTATAATCTTAGCTTGTTTTTTTATTACCTACACCTATTGTATTTCATATATTTTAGAAATTTCTTTACTATTTTAAAGTATAGCGCTTGATAATTATTTGGTATCAGCGGTCAGATTACAAGCCTATGGGATAAAAAGTTTGGGTTCGAGTATTAGCTGGGATTAGGGATGTAACGGAGGTGGTTTTATCGGAATCGGAGTTTTTAAATTTGTTTTATCGGATTCAGAAACGAAGATTGAGGTAAAAACGAAATGTATTAGGAGCAGTTCAAAATAAAATAATACGACTATTTTCCCCGCAGCCGGGATTCCCCGTACCACATGTATAAAGTTTATACATGTCGTACATGGAATCCCGGTTTATACTATAAACCTGTTTGAACGCGCCGACGGTTCCTTTCGCCGCCCCTTATGTCGACCTCCGATTAAAACCTCCGGATACGTTCAATATCACCGGATCCGAAGTCGAAATCGGAAGTTCCGACGTTTCGGAATCAGAATCGAATCTCCGTAACATCCCTAGCTGGGATATATAAGCTGGAAATACCTAGTTTTAAAATCTTCAGATGAAAATAAAAATTTGAGAAATAATGCCCGGCAATAACTTTCCAAATATTTTCTATCAAATTTGTTCTTAAGCTGGTTTTGATTTTCCATTCGGATTCTGATTTGTCAATAATGGGTACTTATTTTATATGCAATTCCCTTCTAGACTTTACAGGCGTAAATGATACTCTACTGATATACAGAAGTCAAAACAACTATTTTCGGTTCTTGGATGACCATCACGCAATTACGCGATTTTACCTGTTAGTCCTGTCTTTTGATCTTATCGCTTAGGCTTTATAACAGTGGTGGAGCTACACTGCAGTTTGTTTCTAAGCTGCAGAATGAATGGGTCAGCTCGTCCGGTGTTGGACTACGCTCTCACAGAATACCAGTTCGTCTGGTGAGTGTAGGGATCCGGAAACCTTTATTACCGGTGACGAGGCATTCTATCCTAGTCCTCTAGTCAAGGATGAATGTAGATGTCATGGGCCGCAGGAATCACTTGCCATGTGAACCAGGTGAACTGTGCGTTCGTTTATTACTCTCAATGTAATGAAAAATAAGGAACGAAATGTAATGCCGCCTTACCACTAGTAACTCGATCTCCGCATCCTCACACCTTTTACCTTCGCATGGTGGGTACCATGCGAAACAAGGCAGCGTTATGCTGCTATTGCTGGAAAGGCGTGAAGTCCCAATCGAACCGACCCAGTCATGCTGCAGCATGGCTGTACGACTGTTATATAGTACGCTAAATACCGTTCATAATTGAAATATCATGCTATAGCAGTGTCTAAAATTGACTTCAGTATATTGGATAAAATTATTTCATACGACTTTTATAACGTTTTAAATCCCGTTTCAATTTTTTTTTACGTCAGTAGAAAATTTAGAAAAAAAAATTATTTTAAATTTAGTGACGCTGCACCGTGGTTATAGGAATAACGCTACATCAGTAATATAAAAAATAGCCACATATAAAAATATCGACCGTTAGTTAGTTTATTTGTCGCGGGATTACCTTTAAACGACTGGTGGTTTACAACTAACTTATTGGAACATATTGCCAGACTTATATATTAATTATAGTGTTAACCAAGCTAGAGTGCGGATGGCACTTTACAATGATTCTAACATTTATGTTTATCAATCAGCACGTGATAATTTATCCACTATTGTGTTAAACCACTTGTTAAAATACTTAAATTAGTTAAAGTAATTAATTTGTTGATGGATATAATCTGCGACAAGTTCTCTGTTATGTAACAAAATATTTATATTTAATTCTATACAAAACAAACATGATCATGGGATTATGTATACTCAGCGGGCCTCCCGCTCGCGAGTCTACTTAGATAAAGATGTTGAGGTCACTTGACCAACAGCAATACTCCCCACAGAAACGTTAGGATTCTCTGCTCACGTCTCCAGTCCTCAGTCGACGCACTAGGCGTTTGGTTCAGGAAATGGAGAATCGAAGTGAACCCAGAGAAGAGTAAGGCGACGATCTTCACTTGTCAATGGACTCGTGTACATAGGAAATTGATGGAGAGCAAATTTTCTAAGATCACGTTGTTAAAAACAGCTATCCCGTGGCCTAACCACATAAAATATTTAAGAGTTACGCTAGACCGTAACTTATCTTTTACACAACATCTTAAAAATGTAAGAGCAAGAGCGGCCTTTATTGTAGGTCGTCTTTATAGCATCTTGCAAAAACGCAACAAAATGCCCTTAAGATACAAGTTGCACATATATAAAACTTGCATACGACATTACAGGTCGCACATATCCCGGAGGCTAGACTTAAGCGCCTTCAAACGTTACAAAAAAAGATTCTTCATAGGATGACAGGCGCTCCTTGGTTTGTAAGGATTTCGGAACTACACCGAGATCTCAAGATTCCCTCCATTAGGAAGTATTTTAAAGAAATATCACTACGATATTTTGCTTCGATAGAAAACCACCCGAACCCGTTGGTGGTGGCAGCAGGTGACTACATCCCAAAGAGGGCTACCCCTCCAAATAGAAGACGTCCTAAATTCGCCATAATAACGCCTGAAGATAACCTGACGGCAAATATTAACTTTAACATTATCACAGTACCTTCCGCAACGAGCAGAAGGGACTGTAATAATGTTAAAGTTAAGTCTCCCTCGTACAGCGGCTTACACGCTACATAATCGTGTTTTAGACCGCTTCTAAAGTTATCCTGTCCTCCCTTTACATAGCGATCCGAGTCGAGGTTTCGTACCTCACTATGAGGGGCCCTCGGATTGTATTATCGCCCCCCTCTGTTGTCGTCGACGGTCTTCGTCCACAGGGGTCGTAGCGCAGCGGTGGTGCGGCAGCGGTCTTCGTGCTTCGCTTCGCAGCATCGTCGTTGTCTCCTTACTCAGCGGGCCTCCCGCTCGCGGGTCTGTTTAGATAGAGCTGTGGAGGTCACTGGACCAACAGCAGTACTCATAAACAAAAACAAAAAAAACAGCAATACTCATACAAAAAAAAATGGGATTATGTAATTACGTAGTTATATTATTATTACTATGCTTTACGACAGAAAACATGATGTCGGCATTGAAAATTATTTTTATGTGTCAATAAGTGACACAACTTACTTGCTGGTAGTAAATGTTAATTGTAGCCCATGCCCCATCCACATTCAACAGAATTCAAAAACTTATACGCGGGCTGTCAATTCCTGAGGATTGATAGAATATTTTGTTTCCACCAATCGGGACTCCTCTATACACTCACCCACCGTACGAAACAAAGCAGCGTTGCTACTACTATTTAAGCTAATATTCTGTGAGGAAGTTCTCGAACGAGACTCGAGAGTTGAACCATTCATTCCACAGCTTAGAACTACACTGCACCGTGCCTGGCATTATTTTAATTACGATTGATTATTAATTCCAGGTCAAAGATTTGAAGGAGTTTGAATTCGACCCCGCAAGCACAGTGCTAGATATATGCCGGATGTACGTAGAGCTTGGCAAGAACGAGAAATTCTGCGCGGCCGTCTCTGATGATGGAAGGTCATACTCCCCTCAGCTATTCGCCTTGGCTGAAACTGTTTTAGGTAAGATTGTGGAGTTTTTTTTCTTTTTTTTTTTATCACAAATCTACCTTGACAAAGGGTTTTTTATGTAACGTCCTTGAGGACTTAGACGCCTCGATCCAACGATCACTTATCCGATAAGAGATCGCAGGAAAGTTTACATGGACTTTCCGCGGCGCAGTACAGTAACAAACACACCTAAGCAGGCCTAAAAACCAACAAATTGTGTATAACACTATAATTTACTCCAGCCGGCGCCCAAATACCGTCTCCCAAGCGACATTCATTATATAATCTGTGGCATTGTTTTTTTTAAATATAGAATAGGTGACAAACGAGCGAGCATCTTACTCGATGGTAAGTGATTACCGCCGTCCATGAACATCCGCAACACCAGAGGAGTCGTCTGTTTACCACCAGTGGTCATTGTCTAATGTTTTTTTAAATATAAGTACAAGTCTCGTTTATTACATATTTTGTAGTGCCGTGAATATTTGTGCTCATAATTAAAGATAAAAACTATATTAGTCAGGTAAGTTAATTTAGAGAGAAATTTTCAAATATAGATTGACTATTTAGACGTTTTTAACCTAAACTTTTTAATGCCTATAATTTTTTTTAAATAGTGTATAAATTACTGACTTACACGTCACCTGTCATTCATTGCTTATTTTAATATGGCTGGCTGTATGGACTAAAGTCCCTTGCCTTTCCCATTAGGGATAAATTAATATCATCATCATTATTTTAATATGTAATAATACTCACACTCACTGACTGTTTATCGTAATTAAAATACGCATTAATATTTGATACTTCAGTGAAATATGTATGTATTTATACTAACAGTTTATACTCTTCGACTTTAGATCAGAATTTAACATAAAATAAATTTAAACAGTTAATCGCATCTAATCATATCATACAATAAATAACTTTATGGTCAACATTGCAGTACGCATCGGCGGTGGCGGTTTGATAAGCTCATTGCAGGAGGTGGCAAACCGCGTTAGCATTCTCGCCGAGCAAAGGCAACGCGATGAAGAGATACTGGCGAACGCGCCTGATGAATTCCTCGATCCCATCATGAGCACGCTGATGCTGGACCCAGTCATACTGCCCAGTTCTAGGACAACTGTTGATCGCACCACCATTGCCAGGTAATGGATCTTATTAATATTTTCTTTACAGAATTCAGTACATAGCAGCAGCAGTTAAAACACTTGAAGTTTAAACATTTTGATGCCACAGGGATTATACTTTCATGAGAGAAAGTAACCTGATCCCTTTATCTTAGTCTTCGAGGGTTCCTATGCATATTTTATCTCATTATTTAATATGCTATGTAGGTGTCACTTGGATTACTTACCGTCGGGTGCTCCTTCGTGACCTTTACATCAAAAATAAATATAAAGGTGTATATGCCAATTCAATGTCACACTATACTGTCGATAGACAGTTTTTTTTTTACTTTAAGAGTAACAAACGAGCCTCCTGATGGTAAGTGATTGTTGCGGCCCATGACATCTACATTCATCCTTGACGAGGAATCATAATGCAGATGCGTTGTCACCCTTGAGGACTGAGATGGAATGTCTCGTTACCAGTAATAAAGGTCTCCGGATCCTTGCACTCACCAGACGAAACACAGCAGCTTTATGCTGCTATTTTACGTTGGTATTCTGTGTGTTGGGCGTGGTCCTGGTCGAGCTGACTCATTCATTCTGCAGTGTAGCTAGCTAACCCAAATCTCTCTAGATACTTTTTAGTCCATACCATACAAGTGCTTCGAAATCCCTGAAAATATATTCGTCTAGGAACTCTCACACCCGCCTTACGATACACATATTGTATTGATGGGTATAGAAAAATTTGCTAGAAGGAACATTAGTGTATTGTAGGAGCGAGCTATTTCATCTGTCCACTTTGCTAAAGTGAGTGAGTGAGATTTTTAAATACCGGTAATTTTTTATTTCAAATTTGATTCATTTAACCGGTAACAATTTAAGGTGGTTCTATCGAAATTAACCGGTTAATATAAAACGACTTCCCAATTATTTTTCAATTAAAAGAAACCGTGCGACCACATTGGATGCGTGGCATATTTGTTCGCCTGTTCATTGATTCGCGCTTCTCGCTAGTAGCACCTGTACATACCATTACGATACATTCGTTAATCATACAGTCGAAATACCTTTAGCAGTATACGCTTAGTAAAACCATCCTTGTTGTTGTTGTTTTAACCATTTTTGTTGCCATTATAATAATTAAAATATAAATAAAAAAATTATGGGTATATATACGGTTAATTAACCAAAAGTTCTAACCGCATTTTTCCGGTCGTGGTCTTTGATATCAACCAGTTTTAAAATTTGTACTGGTTGCAGAAATAATTGATTATCGATCAATATCTTTTTTTATCATCAATAGTACAGAACACAAGATATTAAGCTCTGAGAGTATAATGGTTGTCATCCGAACCTTCTATCACATATCATACTTCATATAAGGAAACGCACTTTGCACAATTGACAACTCTTGCTTAAATCGACGAGAGCACATCATTAAACTTCATAAAAAACTACACTAATTATTTACATCTAGGTATATATATATATAGGTAGGCACTAACTATTAAAAATCAATTTTTACAGACATCTTCTAAGTGATCAATCCGATCCGTTCAACCGATCATCATTGTCTATGGACCAAGTGAAATCCAACACAGAACTAAAGGAGAGGATTCACATGTGGATTGCAGAAAAAAAGATGAAAATTGCTCAAACTCTAAACAATACCTCTTAATTATATAACCTTGACATAACCTTTAAGACTTTGTATATCCAAACTGGAGAAGCAGGCTAGTATTTAGTATAAACTACAGTAAAGTTACAATTTAATTTAAATTTTACGTCATTTCCACCTTCAATTGTTGTTTCCCGTCGCCTTATATAAATAATGTTAAATCATTAATTACAAAATGATATTTCAATGTCACTTCTATTTAATAATAAATACTACAGATGATAAATAAGTTTTGGCAACATTTAAATAATCATATGAAAAAACCAATGTAAATATTTTTGTTTTAACTTTAATTTATCTTAATTATCATTTGTACCTTGGATGCTTCAAAAAAAGTTTTAAGAAGCATATCATTATAAAACAGAGAAAATCTTATTTGTATGTAAAAGCAGGAGGGTTGTTTAATACATATATTTATAAAATTAAATCAAATTATGTGGTGTGAGAAAATATATCTTTTCAAAAGGACAAATACTAAAAGTGTGACAATGAAATAGGCCTGTGATTTTTTATCCCAACAATTATTATAGGCAATCAATTTTAAAATATTATTAATAGTGGTTCTTAGAGATATAATGATATGCCAAATGGGCTTAACTGAAAAAAATAAAAGCAACAATACTAGAAAATAAAAAATTGTTTAAACTAATCTTTTGTACACATTTGATTGACTTAAACATATACTAAGTACAATTATATGATAGTATTACTGAATCATTATTAGTTCCGTATGAATCATCAGTAATCCATTATTTCTTCAGTTTTGCAATATTTACTATACCAATATCTTCTTCTTTAATTTATAAAGTTGATTGTTTTTTGTCATAAGTTTGGTTACATATCAATTAAAGTCTAGAAAAAGCTCGCTTTAAACACTTGTTAGCTCTTTGTATATTTTTTTTCTGATTTGTGATATTTGATTTATAGAACTAATTTTAAGCATGAAATTATGTTGTGTGAAATATAATTTTAATATTTATATACATACCCCATTTCAGCTATGAAAAGTTATTTTGTGTTAGATAAAATATTAAGATATATTTGTTTGTTATTACTTGGTTGAATGGCTTTGGATTAAAATTACACATGTATGACCATTCCAACTATTTTATTATTTTCTATTACCACAATATGTGTGTTAGTTTATAATGTAGTAGTCACTGTCTGAATAAAACTATATCTAAATTGTGTCTTTTATTTTAGATAATTTGCCCTATTGTCCTTAAAAAAATAGTAATGCCTTGGGTCAGTTATGTTTGCGCCGTTCAAAAAACTTGTTGCCTATAGGTGTAACTGGCGTTGTAAAATAAAATGGTGGAGAATATAAAAGTTATACCTAATATTTATCTATCAATATTGTCTGTGACAGCTATTCCAAAACGCGTCTAACAGGCACCCTATTTCGTGACGGTATAAGTAGGCGATGAAATATCATACTTTATTGGTGGAAGCAGGAACAAGGACGCTTCTCGCTTTATCTCATCCACAGAATATATATTCTCGATCTTGCAAATAACATGAATGCAAAAAATCATTTCTTTTTAAATTAAAAATCGAGATTTCTAGTAAGTACTATTATGAGATTAATATAAATGTAAAAAAAGTATTATTTCAAATGTGTAATCATAACAAACGATATAAAGTTGGATTAACTTAAAACGTACTTGTTAGTAAATTTTAGAATTTTTTAGACAGCACGGCAATCTAGCGTGAGTCCGGTAGTGCGCCATCTTGTTAGTCTCAACGAACGCCGACGTATATAATATGTTTCTTGTATTCATTCTTTTGTCGTTATTGATGTCAATTTCTTAAATTAACTTTTTTGAGCTTTATCATTATCCGATGTTCAAGTTGGTTTTTTTCTTACAAAAGAAAATTTTGAGTTTGTGATTCGCTTGAGTGAATATTTTCAGCACTGCGAACAGAAAAGCATTTTTCTTTGACCTTATCTATCGGGGTGAAGTTGATATTCCTTATGCACTCATTTCGAATTTTGCCTAATAGCGAGCATCCGCTGACCAGCGCAGCAAGCGCATTTCTGTTTAGTGCAGTGTATTAAGATGATACTTATTATTGGCCCAATATTCTGAACCGTACAGAACACTAGGTCTGATCTCTGTTTAGCACATCTGCCCTCAGACCTTATGCGGCATTTTTGTATCGCAAATGACGTCTGTTAAATGTCTTCATCCATCCTAATTTCCTGTTTCTGTGAGTAACATCATTATCAATTTTTTCATCAGTACTAAGCACTGAGCCTTAATATTTGAATTGTGTCATCGTGAGTAGAAGAGTACTTCCTTTTGAGATCTTTTATAATAATTATTATTATTATAAGTACACTCTGGAAGCTGTGCTTGATAACAAACGTGCCAAGCTCTAGGGACCAGCCCACCATCACGGATAGGCCTATTTTTGCGTATAATGCTGATATCGTGCTGATGTGCCCGACTCAGTCTAGGAGATTTTTGGTCGACTACACGAACCCGTATGAAGAGAGACATTATAAAAATATTATTACGACTCTACCACCTGGCTCTAGCGCAGCGTTTGTCTGTGTTTGAAAACAAATGTTTATTGTCTCATAACTTGAAAGTAAACAAAAGAATGACTTCTTTAAATATTCGATACTAACAAAAGAATATGCAGGTGTGCATTTCTTTTATTTATCCTATGGGATTATATTACAATTGATAGATAATTGTGTTGTTTATGTACGGTCTTAAACTTTTGGCCGGCAGGGTATATATTTGTTTATAATAATTTTATTTTATTAACTAACCAGGTGAAGTCAGAAATTAATATCCCTAAAATAATAATAATAATGTATTCCTTCTTGGCGCACAAACAATACATAACAAAATCTGATACGTTAAAAACTATCACAAAACAAAAAATTAAATATAATAAAAATCAAATGATACCTGAAAAGTATATGGAGAAGAAAAAATAAAAGATGAAGGATAACAAAATTAAATTATTATGCATTTACCTGTTTTATGTTTAATCATGATAAAAATATATATAGGAACATAATATTTTATATTATTCGGGCTAGTTATCGGGAAGGCAGAAACACCGTCCCGGCCCCCTGCAGCGGGTAAGGTCTATGGCTCAAGGACTGACCATAATTTATACTGTATCAACGGTGACCAGTCACAGGACTAATTCAGTAGAACTTTCAATTTAAATTATTTAATAATACCTATATTTATTTTTAAATGATTTGTGTAAAAATTAACAATAAAAAAAAACAATTGCAATGTGGGTACGCACAAGCATTAATTTGACCAACATATAAGTTTTGTTTTCACATCCATTGCAACATTGTACATAGCCAATAAGATAAACTAACAATAGACAATCTGCCATGGCGGAGTAATCAGCTGTTAATTGCAATGCCAACGAGTAGTTGTAAATTGTTTCGTTATAGTCTCTAGGATATTATTTTCATATTATTTCCTTTTTTTTTGTTATTTAGATAAATTTCACCTTTCAAAATGAACATATGAGTAGAATCCAGGAATGGCGCGATGTCCCCATGTCATCTGTCAGATTTATTCATTCATCCATTGTAGTGCAGAAAAAATGTGACTAGTTTGATAGAATTCTGTTTTATCATATAAGTGCGACAGGAACACCGCGTACGATGACTTTATAGTCTCTAATAGTGTAACTAACTTACCGGTTATAGAATCGCATACATATAAGATAGCAGCTGTACGTAAAAGTCATTTTCCAGGGCCTAACAATTCTCTCTACAAAGAAGCCGTGCGGCGTCGGCGGTGTCTAATATTTTCTCGAACACTGAAGTTGGGCGAACTTTGATGTTATTTTTAGTGTAAAGTAGGGTATTAAAGATTGTAAAAAGTAATAAGTAAATAAAATGTCGGGTCGTGTTCGGAAACAATCGGACTGTCCTGTTAGTAAGCAGGGCCCGATGAGGGCAACTCTGCCTGTGTCCTCAGTCATGAAGCAAAGCGGTGGGCTAAAGAAAAACTCTGGGAATAGTCCAACTCTCTCTCCTAATAACTGGCGTCGAATATCACCTGATCATGCACTATCTGGTCAACGCAGTCCTGGCGCTATTAACTACAAAGGTTTGTATTTCTACCCGAAGTATATTATTTAATTTTCTGAAGTAAAATTGTTCAAATAATATTTTCTTTTAAATTTTCATTTATTCTACACTTGTTTTGTAAGCAATGCTAACGATAACAATACTTTTAAATCTAATTTATAATCGATAAATAAATTACGTTATAGGTAAAGGAAGGTTTGGTGCAAGTGTAATCAGGCGCACAGCATCTCTTGATACACTATACCACAAAGGACAATGGTCTAGAGACTATTATCTGCATGCTGGGCAACTACAAGTTGATAAATCTACTCAAGTAAGATTTATTTCAATTAAATTATTCTAAATACTTATACAATAGACATAAGCTCTTTAATCATGATAGTCATTTAGTTAGAGAACTTGCCATACTTGTTTTCGTTCATCTGTGTATTATTATTTTCATTCTCCTGTGTTTTCCCAGAAGCTGACTAAACAGTTGCATCATCGGTTAAATTTCTGAAAGCTTTATTTCTGTAAAAAATACATTTTACTAAAGATTGGCAAACAATAAGTAAAATTGCTGGAAATTGTGCATAATATTAATACCTATTTTGATTTATGTATTGTATTTTTAAATAATAAAGGACCTGTACCAAAACCATAATTGACTAGAGAAAATCTGGAATCATTCAAAATTTAGAAAACATATAAATGAAAATTCATAAATCATAAAGAAATTTGATATTGTATAAATATACCTTCATGATAGGATGTTATTAAGACTTATAATAGATTTATAGATGACTGATGATTTATTTTTGTGGTGACATATCAAATATTTATTTGATTTTACATTAAATTATTGTAGGACTAATTTAAAAGCATGCCTAATAAAAGGCTGAGGTTGGCTCATATATTTCATAGACTATGGTACATACATAAAAAATTATGCTTTGAATTGGGAACCTCCTGCTTGAATAAATAATATATTTAAATTTGTTTTATAGTCTTTATTATCATTATTATATAAATATATGCTATGAGATTTATTAATAGATTCTCTAATATCTTTATAACCAAAGTTTTGCTGTTGTTTTTTGTAGATTCTACAATTGATTGGTGCTCAAAAGCATTTTTGAGTGTTAGACTTTCTGCATTTAATAGTAATACTCTTTGTATTTCACTAGAACTCTTGCTTCAATTTCAATAATTTTAGAAATTTTATCATACAGAGATTCCACAAATACCAAAAATACCACAAAACTATGGAAGGGTATGAATTTGATGTTTTGCAGTTGGTTTTTCTAAAAATTGTTATATGCACGGAAAAGGCATCTTGTTTTCGCATTGGCAGCTAGAGAATTTCTTACAATGTTATGAACTACATTATTTTTTTGTCTCAAATAAACTTTTCTCTATTTGAATATGCATTTGGCACAAGTTTACCACCTCTATTGTTTAATTTTGTTCTATTTTAAATCCTATAATTCTACTAAACTGAAATTTTAAATATTTGTTACATTTATTTTTGTGTTAAACATAAATCTTATGCTTTATGCAGACCGATGAAGGTGGTGGAGCTTCTGGCCGTTCTTCCCGTGGTTCTGAAGATGATAAATTGGATCGCTTCTTGCGCAGTCGCCTGCAAAGACCACACAAATCTTCGGCATCTGGTGACTACTCTGGTCATTCAATGAGTCCTGGATTCTGTAAGTTTATATTTACTACTACAATTACTACATGTTTAAGCTGACATTATAGGTTACATATTCATTTTATAATCTGGAACTTGTAAGTTTTATTAATTTAAAATTGAACACATTTCTTGTGAATAAGCTTTCTTTTCCAAATGTTGAATCCTCATCAAATACTGATTGCATAGCTCAATTTTACCGTAAATTTTCATTTCACATAATGTATGTGGGGAAATCATATTGTGAGCGTACCAACAAATTTTTGCTGGTTTAAATTTGTTGTTCAATTCTTTTTTATATAACACAACACATTAGACTTTTTCCTACAACAAAATGAGTCATAAACCCATGTCCAGCACTTTTTGGCAGCAACACAAACCGGTGATTTTAAAAACGTTTCACATTTTTTATTCTTTTGAGTAAATTAAACTGAAGACACACTAGTGATAGAGCATTCTGTATTAGTCCTCAGGGATGACAATGTTTCTGTATTATGATTCTTTATCAAGGTCATAGAATCATAATGATTATACACTCATCACTGACCATACACTCTAGGCTGTCTCTTATCATTAACTGAACTTTGCGCTCATTTGTCTTCTGAAATTTTGTGTCACTCATCATAGAATAAAATAAAACAAAGAACATTCTTAAAAGTAAAATAGTTGCCTCAATGGTACATTATTTATTGTTATTGCAAATTGTACTATATTATTGTTTAATATTGGTTTGGACTTCTTATCAACAATATTTGCATATTTGTACAGAATTTTTGATTTACCAAATTTCTAGTGATATTATTTAATTTTATATTTCTTATTATGGTCTTTATAATAAATGATGTCTAATTTTATAAATAACAATTGTTAATGCTATGTGGACTGGTAAGTCATACTCCTCTCTACCTTGCATTTGTGATTTTAATCCCATTTCCTTTTCATTAAGTTTCCATTCTGTAAATTTATTATAATTAATGGATGTTATTTAATTATGTTATCACAACTGCAAAATTTAATATGATATTTGCTAATTTATTTTCGCAGGGTCTCGCTTTGGAACTGGGGGTGTACCGCTTAGGGCAGCTCGCTCATCAGTAGAGGGTCTAAATCAAGAAATTGAACGACTTGTCCTATGCCCGGCCAGTGGCACCCAAACTCCACATCTTGATCGACTACGGGATAAGGTATTGTAACTTAAATATTCATATTTCATGACAGTTGTGTGGCCTAATAGTTATAGTAGATGCTGCATTGCGGTCACAAGATTCGGCTCTCAACCAAGGAACATTTGTACATCACAAATTATAGCTTTCAGATCTGGGTTATTGTTTGTACCATGTTCTTGATACCGCATCTGAAACTTTCTCTGATGTTATTACACTTGTATTACATTGAATGAGGAAAAGCAAAAATAATACTGTAAATGATCATGGTGCATATCAACCATGAGGATATTACATGCATTATTAATCAGTAATGATTATTTGATTGTTATTTATATGTGTAAAGTATGTTATTCTTAGGCTTATATAGTATAAAATAAAAGAGGAAGACTAGGTTAGAAGACTATTTATACACATTACTCCTGTAATTTTTACTATATATTAGAAAATTAAGTGGTTATTTTTCATCCTATAGAAAATGAATAAACTCCAGGGCTAATCCACCAAGCAGTTTTGATTTTACTTTATTTATTCTGTTGTTAGGTCACGCCTGAAGGTCATCGAGCTCCACTGGCCGAGTTACTGCGCCGCTCTGTCAACACACAGACTCCACATGATCTCTGTCACACTGCTCATTCATCAGGTAACACTCCATTTTCTCCTATATCTTCACTTTTTCATTAGTCATTGTTGTAATTATTTTTACCTTTAATCTTAAAAATTAAACAGTAACTAGAATTTTTGTATTTATGAACAAAATTAATTCACTTTTATTATTCCAATATATATTTTAAATAATTAACAAATAACTTGATATCAGTAACCTAAACATTTAATTTAATTAAATACTTTATTACTGCCATAAACTGAAACAAAAAACAATAGGGCAAGAAACATTGACAGGTTTGCAATATATTTTTTATCACATAACTGATGATTATGTCAGAGTAATTCTACTACTCCTCATTTTCCCATACATTTTAATGTATACACTGCTAATGGTAAAATACTGATTTTCTAATGAAAATTTACTACTTTACATGTAATCTATATCTCTGTCTGTAACTTAACCTTCTGTCCTGCTCTTACCCCCATTCATTGGAATAAATGATTCCAGATATACTCATAAAAATCAAAAGATAAGACATGTGTTACTTGTTTGTAGATGTTAATATATACAAATTAATTTTGGAATACTAAATGTACACATTGTGTGTAATGTCACTCTTAAATTACATAGTTTCTGATAGTGACTATTGTGTATAATATTTCTAGCAATATGTGTTTACAATGTGTGTCTGCTAGAAGTTTATATTTATCATTAAATTATTGCATTATACCAATATTATTATAGTGGAAATAATTGTTTACTTTTTGTTGATGAAAATAAATATATAATAATATGAATTTCTTATATATTTAATTAATCAACCAATAAATATATTATAACTATTTTGCTTATATGAAATTTAATAGATCATATATAAATCTTTATGCTAATCCACTTTTATTTCTGTAAAGATTATAATAACTTACTTCTGTGTTTAATATATGTTGTTATACCTTATGTAATAAACCTGAGGTTGAATTTAACGACTTTCAAAAATACATAAAATAAATTTTAAAATGGCTTGTGGGCATAGATCCTCCATCGCGAGGCTCGCTATCCAGCGCTGGTTCTGCAGAACTACTGGCAGCAGGTCTATAACGAAACTTACTGCTTAATGATAACCCCTTGCAATTCAAACTAGTTGTAAATGCACTATACACCTTTTGAATTAACCTTTTGAATACCCGCATGTGAATTTCCTTTATTTGCTTTTTTATACTCTTAGATATATTTTACGTTTTAATTTACTGCAACTGATAATTCTCTGGCTTGTTAAGTTAAATTAAATAGATCATAACATAGGAACACAACAAAGACAATGCATACTGAATCTATAAATTCATACATAAGGAAAAATATAAGCTTTATTTATTACAAGATCTCAGGCCAGAGGAGTATATTTAGAAACATGAAATTATTAATTATACCATACATCATTCATTTGCTTTTTGAAATGAATATTTTTTTGTTTGATTTGCATACAACACTATAATAAGAGATTAAAATTACTTTTGTTCAATGCATATTATGTATTGCTCTTTCAGGTGGAAGTGTTTGTTCATCTCCTGATTTAGATGGATCGAAACTTGGAACTTCCCCACAGATAAATCGTTTCTTAGCTCGTGAACCTCCTGATGGTTGTGAGAAGGTATTCTTATTTTATCATATGTTTATTTCCAAATCTGATGTAGTGTAGCACATAATAAAAAAAATGTTTATATTATTCATTACCAGGGTTGTTAGTAGGGGTTAAGTACCACTTGTATATTTGATCAAATAATGATTGATCGATTGAAATTTGGATGAAGTACCTGGCTGCTAAAACATGTTGCCGGGGTTTATTTCCCCCAGTCAAAGCCAATGATATTTTAGAAATAAATAGTTATTCTCCTGGTCAGATTTTGCATAATTGCTAATAACAATATATCCTATGCTGTTAACTAGTCAATATATGTGACCATGATTGAAATTGAATAGAAATATTATATTTCATCAAATGATAACAAGACAATATACTTTTGTGAAATTATTAAACCTAATTAAAAAAGGTAGTGATTCTAAGCATCCTGATTAGAATTTAGTTCACTACTATTAAAATATGTGTATTTATATGAGTATTTATTTTATTTGATCTTTCAAAAATTTATCCTATATTAATACTTATTCATAGACTTTGTTACCATTTTTTTTTATTACAATGAGAGTTACAAACAAGTACACAGTTTACCCGATGTTAAGTGATCCCTGCAGCCCATGACATTTGACAAGGAATTATAATGCAGATGCATTGTCACCCTTGAGGATGGAATGCCTTGTCACCAGTAATAAAGGTCTCCGGATCCTTTCACTCACCAGACAAAATAAAATAACAATGTTGATACTTCATATAATAAGTGAAAGGAACTTAGAATATATTAAATCTTATTTCATTACTGAGCTTATACATAGATTTCTATAAGCTTTAATGATCTTGCCACTTTATGAACTTACCACTGAACTGTGGGCTCTGAACGGTGGTCTGAATAGTAGTAAAAAAAAAATATTGGAAATATAAATGTCTACTGATATTAGTCTTCTATTACTAACTGTAAGTAAACTCTTTTTATATAATGTAGATTTTTTTAAAATCTTTATGTTATATCCTTCACAGGTAAATCTAAAAGCTGGTGAAGGGGCTTACACGGAGCCTCTATCAGTGATGAAGCCAACAGTGCCTGGTTTCACGTTACGGCCGTCGTTAGGCTCAGCTTTCCAGCCGCTTCAGCCAGCACCCCCCTCCCCACCATTTACTCCTCATTGACTCTTCACAAATGAGGTACCTAAATTAACTATGACTCAGTTAAAATGCTAATAGTCAGTACCTAAATCAATTGAGTCATCTTATATTAAATGCAATATCTACTTTGCATATACCTAATTTAACAAATTTTAACAGATTTTTAGTAAATATTTGAATTCTCTTAACCTGTTAGGTATTGCAAGGAAGATTATATGTATTTATTATATAACTATTTGTGATTACCGAAAAGAGTTGAGAGTTGTTGAGAGTGAATATAACTTTGACATTAGATGATTCAAGCATAAAATGCTAATAGGATCATGTATACATGAACTTCACTACAGATAAACCGCTCTTATGTTCTAGGTGTTTATGCATAACTATAATTTTAATTATTTTTTATTTTGATAACTATATTGTCATTCCAAAAGAGATCAAAATTCATTCACAGCTTTTTAAATATAAATTGTATAAGATAGTATAAAAATAAATATTCTATACAAAAGTATTTTAATAGGCAAAAGTATTATGTATTTTTGAAGTCCAATTTTAATTATTGAATTTGGTCTTGCTTAATATAACATAGTTTTTGACACTGTGTGACTTTCGTGCCCAACAAAATACAGCCTTGATAGCCAGTCCTATTAGCATTTAAATCAGATTATACAACCATCCATTTATACTGTTTAACATCTTGTAGAGTGACATTAAAGTTGACTCTGCATTAAACTTTGATAGTGTCACTATGTAATTGATAGGATGCCAAATGCTTGTGACACTGTCAATATTTTGGAACTGAACATCCCAATCTTGATTCTTTGGCTCTTAACGTATTTTATAAAAATATTGCTGTTTTTTGTTTAACAAGCAGATATAAAATTTTGTTAATGATAATGAATGGTAAACGAGTTATAATAACAACTCATTTTATTATGATTTTATTAATCAAGATTAGGATGCCATTACAATATGAAGAACTTGACTACATATGAAATTTCCTTATTTCTATTGAGTATTGAGCATACTTATGCTTACATGGTGAAAAAAAATATTATAGTATAAAAGTGGCAGAGATTTTATTAAAGTTTTATTCAATTATAATTGAGACATAACTAAAAAGAATGAAGCATATCACTTTATTTGGACAGATTGTTAAATGAAATACAAGAGCAGTGAGGTTTATTATGATTTTGTATTTTTAATTTTATATACTAGGCTTAAAATATTGATCACATTGTAGTATTTAATTTGCGTCCTTTTCTATTATAGATTTGTAGAACTGTAACTAATACTTGCGGAACTTGTACAAACTTTAGCTATATATAGTGTTCTATCAAATCTGCTGTAGATCTATATTTAATTTCATTGATGTCTGTTCACTTACTAACATTTTTTTTTAATTATCATTCAAATATACTCAATAGAAGTAAAGGAATTTGAACCAATTCTGACAAATGTGCAGTGCTAATGTGAAATAAACTTCACATAGACAAACTAGGTGGTTAAAAAAATTAAACTTTTTTTTAAGTTGTTTTAATTTTGAAATAATTTTTACTTTGCAATTATTCCAATACTGGTAACATCCATTATTATTACTTAAGATTGGTATTTTAACATATATTATATATTATACAGAACATTCAGTAATTTAAGTACTTAAATACTCGTTCGTAATTTTAAATTTCCTTATCTGTGGCAAGTACTATTATAATATCTATTATTTTGATAAATAATATTTCTTCATATTTTCCAATAGAAAAAAATGACCTAATTTATTTTTAAATTATAATAAAAAATACATTAAAGATATAACGAGATATATTTATAGATTTCTTTTCAAATCTTTTATCATTAGCACTGCAACAATAGTGTTTCATACAAAGTTAACGAAAATGAATATAATTGAATGTATAGAAGTACTTTTAGTACATTAAATTAAAATGGATGTTATATATTTCCCATCTTTAATCCGTAGTGACAATAATAATCGTAATAAGTTTAATTTTCATTGGTGAACTATTGCGGTACTTGCGAAAATTGTGTCCAAGATTATGGTGTTAAGAAAAGGTTTGACCATTGCCATCATGTAGTTTGTGACTACAATTCCTCCTCCATCGCAATAAGGGTCACAACTTTTAAGTATGTTTGTAAAACATTAAATAATTTGATATAAATAAACCAAAGCAATTTAATTTTACAGCACTTAAGTTTTTTTCCATAAAACTATACACTGCTTGTAATTTGATTATCATGTATTCCGATATGTATATTTTTTTAAAATTGTATAAATTTCTTGACAGCGAACTCAAGATTATTTTTGAAGGTGTCTGATTATTTTTCATTGGTTATGTGTATTATTCCAACAAAAAGACGGAATATTTATTTGATCTCATATATTTTAAAATATGTAAATAATCTCATTTCATTATATCCTACTACAAAAACTAACCATTTCTAGGTTTTTCAATATAGTTTTGTGGTATAATTTTTTTTACATTTGCATAACCATTGATTATTAAAAATATTGGACCAAAATTTTTAAGGGTCGAAGTATTAAAATGTGACTATACGATTGTTAGGCTGATTTTATCGGTGATAGCTTTAAATACGCGGGACTCGACGGAAAGTGAAGAGGATAGACTGATTTTATAAAACATACTCATACTTTGATACAGGTTACTTGACAAATATTGAATTTTACCTATTATCACTATACAGTTGCTGTCTATTTATCTTAATAAAAAATCGTTAGTACAAACACACATATGAAATGATATTTCCTTAAACTTGTTATAACATGCAATCAAACGATAAATTTGCGATGGCATTGTGTACAAAATTATTATTTCATAATTAGAGGAAAGATATTGATGATTTGTGCACTTGGAACTCACTAAACACCCGTGGCTTTCCTGTTATGTCAAGTATCTGTATCGGGTATTAAGGACACAAAGGTGTTTGGTTAATGTAATATCATTTTAGGAAAGAAAGGACCATGCCAATTGGATCTCTCATTTTGGCCAAAATGCATTTTTATCATCGAGACTGATAATGTAGAAAGTTGAAAACGTAGTTAGATCTGCTTTATTACTTTGTGACGTTTTGTAAAATTCGACGGCAAATATATATTTTTGACGGCTCACCTTTGGAGTATAGAGTATTTTTAAATCTTAACATTGCTCAAATCAAAATTTTATTGAGAGCCACATATATGATAAATCAATGCCGAATTTGAAAATGTAAACATTGTGATTGTAAAGGATATGGGCCACTATCCATACATTGCACGGCCCACTAAACGAAGTTCAAGGACAGTAATGAAATCAAGTTTATATAACAGACTGTATATCCCTTTAATTATAAACAAATTAAAATCAATATTGTTCATGTAGATAAGAATTTTAGGTTATATCATATGATTTTGCTGTCAATACACTACTGACACTTTAACATCATCATCAGCTTAAATATTATTGATATTACTTTACTTTATTACCATTAAAATACCCTTAAATTTTATAATAAGTATGTAAAAATGAAATGTTTTTTTCTATAGATATTTCATTAATGTCCTTGAGAGCACGAGTAGCTGGGCCGAAAATGGCCCATGTCCTTTAAAGTTGCTGCTATATGTATATATTTGTAATAATTATTATATATGTATCTATTGATTATTTATTCAATAAATGAATGTGATATGTAAGTGAATCATTTGTAAATGATAGGGATTGTTGCTTTACAACTTTCGGTACTGAAGTCTGCTAATTCGACTGGCTGAGGTTATAACCTTGAACAAAGGAAGAAATAACAGGTTTATTACATGTGACGCAAAATGTACCGTAAACAGAAGTTGTAGTGTCTTGAAGGTGCTGATGAGTGATAGATGTCGCTGGCTTGTGACAGAAGGCGGGGTTGCACAGGAGGAACGTTGTATGTACGCTAATTCTACGGCATTTATTTTTGAAGTAACTATGAATATGAAAAGATTGAACAATGCTTAAGGATGTTTTGATATTTTACAAATGATTTTGTCTGTTTTCTTAAAGTATCGTATAGATACTCATAAATGAATAGTAATAGTATTACTATGCCAATTCAATGTCGTGTATGATTATTTTGTAGGTAATATGTAATAGTCATATGTACGCTGCGCAAAATCAAAATCGTTAAATATTCAAGAAAAACCGAGCCAGTATTCAGTAAAATCCGGATTTCTGTGTAGATTTTTCTCAAATAAGTGCAATATCTAGCTGTAACATTGAAATATTCTAGAAAACCGTGTACATCGTATTTAGTGATACTTTATTTTGTCCCATAACATGGTCATTCTTAGTTTACTCATGTCGCTAAAACTCTTCATGTAATAAATGTGAGCTTTCCTCTTATATTTGCATAGCTTTGTGTATGCTTCAGTGGCGTTTATAGTCTCCCACACTTGGAATCCAAAACAATTTTATGCTTTACTAACTTTTTTTTTTACATACAATACTTAGATTTATGTCACAGGTCCAGGTCGTAATTTAGGATTTATCTTTCCGAATGTCGTTACCTAATTTAAGGTTTAGCAAGTTTTAGGCGACCCGAAAAATATTAGATGTTAATAAATGTGTGCTATAAAAATGGTCCCTTACTGAATGATTTATTAATTTAAAGTAAGCCACGATGTGGATGAGGTTTCTGGATGCAGGTGACCGCATCCAATGCTGACCCGGCGGGCTTCAAGTGTAAGCTTGCTCATCGACATCGTAAACATGTCACCTTCATAAAGAAATCTTAATGTTTTTTAAAGTACATATTTTTGTATGTTCAGGGTAGGTTGCGAAATATACCATAAAAGTAAGTTTGCTAGGACCTTAGATTTTATAGTTCTTTTATAGATGGTTAACAAGTTTGCTTTTAGAAGAATAAGTTTGTAATTTTTATTACTATGATATTAGAATAAAATACTAACATTAACTAAACCAAAAGTGCCCATTGAGATAAGTTTATAATTCGAGCAAGTCTTTTGC
Organism: Teinopalpus imperialis; assembly: GCA_029286865.1. Classification (NCBI taxonomy): domain Eukaryota; kingdom Metazoa; phylum Arthropoda; class Insecta; order Lepidoptera; family Papilionidae; genus Teinopalpus; species Teinopalpus imperialis. Next base: position 10,519,800 of record JAGSMU010000022.1, on the reverse strand, counting down.
TCAGCATTTTGTTAATGAATAATGTTTAGGCGACAAAATTAGAAAATAAGGAAATTATCAAAGGATTGTTGAGTTTTAGTTATCTAAAATTGTTGAGGTTTATTGATAAAAAAAATTCACTTAGTTTTTTTACATGTGGTGTTAAACAAAAGACTTGCTCACTTAGAGGCATTAATTAACATCAATAATAATAGTATCGATTTTAAGTAATAATAAGAATGGTTTTATTATAGTTTTGTTTCAGAGAAGAAATTCTAATTACTATTTTTGTTTCCAATATTTTATCACTTTTACCTGTTTTCATTGTAATGTATCTTGCTGTATTGCAGACATATCCAATATACAGACTGATTTAACAATTTTACCTTTTTATTGAAAATAAAAATCCCCCTTTAACATTGTTATGTCAGTTATATGAATAATATAGAACTACATCATTCCTGGGTAAGGTGTTGATAAATTTTAAGTCTTCAGATTTAGACGGCCAAATAATCATCTATCAACTTTCCATTTTTACTGGTGACACTAAAATTATGCGGTTGTATTATACAACAAACAGTATATATAACCAATATTTATTTACGACTATAAATAAATATTGGCCACTGATAATCTGACAATGCAGTTATGAAATGGATGAATGAAGCCCAAGACTTCCATGTTTTGAAAAAAAATAAAGAATTATAGGTATTGTATGTCTACAAAAACTACAGAAACATCTGGTTTTAAATGGTGGAATAACCTAATTTCTCGATACCATATGAACTGTCCCATTGTCTAACTAGAAGGCATAACCTCTTACCACTTATGAAAATTTACACAGGGTAAGTCTTAAATAAAATAAATATTATGAAGTATGGTACTCATCATACTAATAATTCTAAGTACCTATCTATAAAATACTTGGAATTATTTATTATTATTATAATAAATAATTGTAGGTATTATTATTATATTGGACCCATTTATTACTGGTTTTTCAATGCTGCCCCTCGTCCTCAGGGGTTATTTGCGAATATGCATCTTAAATCTTAGAAGGATGCATGTAGGTAGGTGTTTACAGATCACATGTTAACACCCTAAAACATAATAGTAATATGTTTATTCATTTATTTCTTGCATCTATAGCGCAAGGTTAAAACCATGTTAGTAATAAATACTTGTAACTGGAGGTCTTGCTCTTCCATAACAATAAATTTGTTGTTTTAGATAAATATATAACTTTGAAAATGTAGAGTTTAAAATAAAGAAAAATAATTCTATGGTTGTTTCTTTTGACAATGCAAATTCACATGTTGATTTGTTTGTGTGTATGCATATATTGCACAATAATGTCATTTTATTACAAGGTTAAAGCAAAGATTTTAGATAATAGATTTACCTATAGTTTAATAAAAATGCACTGAAATATTGTTTTCTTTTCAGTGCACATTTCTCTAATGTATTTTTTAACAAGTTAAATTTACATATATATTAATAGCTTTGTTCTTTTTTTTATAGTTAGTTTTTGAATATATCTTTAGCAAATAATTGTAAATACCTATGCAAATTTGAATCTTATCATATGAGCAACCTCAAGTGCTGGTCTTAAAAGTGAAGAGGAAAGTAGTTTTATACTCTCTTTGATTCATGTTCTGTTATATGTAATAACCAGGCATACAAATTGTGCCATATGCACAAACCTTTCACTGACCTAAAAATCCATACAGACATCTATAATATTGAATTTCTTATTGGTTATAATAAACATAATATTTGTTGTTAAAATTTATTATTATTATAATAAATAATTGTAGGTATTATTACTATATTGGACCCATTTATTACTGGTTTTTCAATGCTGCCCCTCGTCCTCAGGGGTTATTTGCGAATATGCATCTTAAATCTTAGAAGGATGCATGTAGGTAGGTGTTTACAGATCACATGTTAACACCCTAAAAAATAATAGTAATATGTTTATTCATTTATTTCTTGCATCTATAGCGCAAGGTTAAAACCATGTTAGTAATAAATACTTGTAACTGGAGGTCTTGCTCTTCCATAACAATAAATTTGTTGTTTTAGATAAATATATAACTTTGAAAATGTAGAGTTTAAAATAAAGAAAAATAATTCTATGGTTGTTTCTTTTGACAATGCAAATTCACATGTTGATTTGTTTGTGTGTATGCATATATTGCACAATAATGTCATTTTATTACAAGGTTAAAGCAAAGATTTTAGATAATAGATTTACCTATAGTTTAATAAAAATGCACTGAAATATTGTTTTCTTTTCGGTGCACATTTCTCTAATGTATTTTTTAACAAGTTAAATTTACATATATATTAATAGCTTTGTTCTTTTTTTTATAGTTAGTTTTTGAATATATCTTTAGCAAATAATTGTAAATACCTATGCAAATTTGAATCTTATCATATGAGCAACCTCAAGTGCTGGTCTTAAAAGTGAAGAGTGAAAGTAGTTTTATACTCTCTTTGATTCATGTTCTGTTATATGTAATAACCAGGCATACAAATTGTGCCATATGCACAAACCTTTCACTGACCTAAAAATCCATACAGACATCTATAATATTGAATTTCTTATTGGTTATAATAAACATAATATTTGTTGTTAAAATTTATTATTATTTGTGTGACATTTTAAATTAGTACTGGATACTTCTTTTTGTTTGAATATCGTCTAGCAAAATCCTAAGTTCTTCATCTTCAAATCTTCCTTCTAGAGATGGAATTAAAGCCTTTGCTTCTTCAGGCGTTTCTGGACATAAATTAGCCAAACTCGCTACTTCAAATTTATGTAACTTTTTGGACTGAAGAAGGCTGAAAGATAAAAATGGAACTTATATATTAAACTGTTTTAAAAATTATGAAGGTTATCAACAAGAATGTCTTTATATTTATTTTTGAATGAAAGCTAAAGCATTGTTTTTATTTTAAATAAAATGGTTATAATAGTTATACTAAACTGAAGAATGTTTTTCTTTTATACATTTTCTACATATAAATTTAGTAATTTATTCCTCTTTATATAATAGTGGAATGCCACTGAGTGATAGTGAACAATGTGTTCAGAGATATATTAATCTAAATAAGTAAAGACAATTATTTTAGTGTTCACTGCAGGCCAAAAGTTTAAGACCACCTTAATTAAAGTAGGAAAATAAAGTAAAACTCCAATAAAATAATACATGTTTAATTAACCTGTTTAATCATCTAATTGACAAACAATATACATGAAAAGCGTAAAGAAATATTAACAGTCCATGCAAAAATGGCTATAGTTAGCTAAACGGATTTTTCATCATCAAATCCTCCTTTACATTTTATGACTTTTTTCACAAGTCTCGAGATATGGGCAATCAATTTGTTAATATTGTCTTGTTCCAAATTGTTATTGTTCAAAATTTCACATAAAGCATTCCACATTTCTTCTCGCGAGGATGGGCCACAATTACGGCCGTTCCTATCAATCTCTTCCCACAAAACTTCAATAGGATTGAGATCTGGGCTCTGAGGAGGCCAAGCCATGTTTATTAACACTCTTTGTACCTCTTTCTCTTTTAAATATTCTCTACATCATTTTGGAAGAAACGGCATTTTGTTCAAATATGTTTTTGTACTGTTCCTTTTTCAAAATTCCTTCAATTTTAATCAAATAATTAAAAAATGGAGAAGCAACCCCAGACCATAATTGAGCCACCACCATGCTTGATTATTGGGACTACACAATCTGATATCATCTTTTCTGAGGCACTGCGTCGAACGTTAATTCTACGTTTTGAACCAAATAGTTCAAACTTGGATTCATTGGTCCAAAGCACTTTTTTAAAATCTACTTCAGTACAATCTCGTTGGCGAAGAGCCCACTTTATCCGTTTTTTCTTGCTTTGCGGCCTTAGCAGAGGTTTCCGTATGGCAACGCGATCATACAACTTTACATCTCTCGGTCGCCATTTTACTGTAGTTAAATGATAAAGGTTTAACTTGGGTTTTGTATTCTTCAACGTGGATTTCTGGTGCTGTTAAGCGTCTATTTCGCTTGCTGGTAACATCAATCAAATTATCTTCACTAGACATGGTAGCTCTCGGCCTTCCTGAGCAGGGACGATCTTGAAGACTGCCTGTCTCCCTGTATTGAGTTATTGTGCCATGAACACAAGTCTCAATCAATAACTTCAGTTGTGAAGCAATCTCACGTTCGGATTTGCCTTCATAATGTAAAACAACTATGGGAGAACACACTTCACAACTAATTTCTCGAGCTTTTCCCTTTTTATGACGTCTTCACTGTAGAAACCACAAGTTTAGACTAATTAGAGATTCTTTGTGAACAAACCCAAGTAAACTCAGGTAATAATAAGTCAGAAACATGTGTTTTCAGGAGCTACATAATCCTAATTATTAACCAATATGTAACAAAAGCAAAGTATTTATTAATGAGGACATTATAACAATATTATTATGACTACCACCTGGCTCTAGAGCAGTGTTTATGGGTGTTTGAAAACAATAGATGTTTATTATCCAATGACTTGAGGGTAAACAAAAGAATGACTTCTTTAAATATTCAATACTAACAATAGAATATACAGATGTGCATTTCTTTTATTTATCCTATGGGATTTTATTACAATTGATGGATAATTATGTTGTTTATGTGCGGTCTCAAACTTGGCTGGCAGGGTATGTGTGCATCCCATATTGTTTCCTAAATTGCTGGAATTACATAACTTGGTATATGCTTTAGTAAATCCATTGTTCAAATAATCGACAAGGTAGGTGGAAACAGTGTTGATAGAATTAATTTATTACTAGATTGTCATCATAATGGGATGCAGAGAGATAATATGGAAAAAGCCACACAGAGTTTATTTTTTTGTCATAATTATTGATATGGTGTACTATAATGTTTATCATAAGAGATGCAGATTCTTTCCCTATCCAACTTTTAGAATAACCTGTGCAATACACAATAATCATCAAATTTTGAATAAAATTGAATAACGGGTAGTAGGTCATCTCCCTAGATGAAAAATTAACTGGTAGTAAACATACTTTCTAACAGCAGCAATAGTTTCTTTATTTTTAAACTTTTTAAACATATTGGTGTATGTTAAAGTCTTCATAAAGACTTCAGAAAATTCTTGTTCCTCCTCTGCCGACTCATTTTGTGCCTTCCTATGTTCAAGTAACATATCCACTTCGGATATTAATAAAGTTTCTGCATTTTCAAATTCTAAAACACAAAATCAACTTTACTTATCTAACTTATCAAGGAATAAAATTATAAGTACTATAAATATAGAAAAAAACAGGTTTACTCAATATGCATAGAAAATTTACCTTTCGGGAACTGCAAGTCAGCTGCATCTTCTTCCACAACATCTTGAATAGGGCCAGCCATATTTCTACTATAATTTTAAGTATTAATTTAAAATCGATCGAAAGGTGACAAATTAAACAAACTACTCCAGAGAAAAATTAAATTCTTAATATTATATTAGTATAGAGAAATTATTATTCATTTATATTGTAATACATAAATAGTAATCGGCCTAAACAAGAAAATTGTGTTGTGATTTGATTTGATTATTTCTTGCGGTCAATGACAAATGCACGTCAAAAATCCCACCTAATGGGAAAGGCAAAGGACTTTAGTCCATACAGCCAGGTCTTGTTCGTGTTATGGTTGTTCTGAAACTCCCAAAAATCATTTGACATCACAGACCAATGCATGTTAAACGAATTTTTTTAATTTTTTTTATATGCTTCACGCAGTGCGTATTGCCACAGACAAAGGTCATATCGGATAAAGGATAGGATCAGCAGGTTATAAAACTATCTCTAATACAAAGGTCTAAATTATGGAAAGGAACAGTAATTATTAAAATATATCATATAGAATACTATTTGTTGTACACAAATATATGTACTTATAATTGTATATTATTTACAGTAAGAAGTAACACGGAGACAGGCATATTCTGAGTACCTAAAAAGAGCACCTGGTATTAGCCAAGCTCTTTTTGTTACAATGAGAGCAATGTTTATTCACAGTGGCTCTACGTTTCCGAGCACCCCTGCTAGACTTCACGGATCCGTCGGTTTCCATGCCAGACTCCTCATTGGAAATTGTTACATAATAACCAACCCCAGGGACTTCTACTTCCCCAGGGTCATCAGGCGGCTCCATAAGGAGCAAAAGTATATAAAAAAACTTACCAATGAATCTTCTATTAATTACACTCTTAAATAAAATTTAAACAAATAACACTAAGAAATCACAAGTATATATACACAAACTACACTAAACTACTGTTTCAAATCCAACAAACAAAATAAAATTTTATTAAAAATCGAAAACGCGTACGTCTACAATCGTATTTCCCGCGCTTTTCCCGTTTGTACAAGTTATTTGACATGTTATATCTTAAACGTCAAAAGGTTTTTCCTTCAATTTATTTCTTAGTTTTTACTTTTAATAGTGAGTTATGAGCTTATGAGTTTGCTTTTTAATAATGAGTTTCAATAAAACTTGATACTAAAAATGTCGAAAACTCCCACGAAATCACCTGAATCTCTACATTATTCTACTGCAAAAGGTTATTTTTATATATCGTGCATTGCTTCGGGGGTTAAAATGAACCTAATAATAATACAAAAAGATGATTCTTTTCAGATTTAATTTCGCCAATTAAAGATTCAACAGGACTAGCTAAAACAGTTTATTCACATGTTTCTAACGTACATAATTTGTTAAATAAATGGGTTAAAGTCAATGACATAGGGACAAAAATTGTGAAGACAATATCTGCATTAAAATTACATGAATTTAAAGATGATTATTATCCCAAACAGTTAGCACCACTAACTGAAGAGCTCTTAGAAGTCATGGATGCCTTAAAAGATGTAGTTGATGGTAAGTAAAAAAAATAAACTTAGTAATATATATACTATAATACTGTTCAGAGCTTACGGTAACACCGTTATAATATATAAGTCACCATTAATGATGTTTTGATCAACACATCACCAAACCTGTTGTACTTTACAAATACATTATCATAAAGTATAATTATTTTACTAAATTTGGCATACAAAGCAGACAAAATGTGTACCTAAACTAAAACTCTGCTCCTCACTAAAACTCAAGACCAGAATTAGCAATTGTAAGTGATACACTGAATAAGCAAACACTAAGTGTTTGCTTATTATGACTTATGACTCACTGAAATGATTTGACAAATGTTTCTCTAAATGAGGCATCATCAAGTGCATTTACTCATGTTTGCCAACTTTCAAGTGCTACCCGAAACCAGAAGTATCAATCCCTGTCACAATACCATCACTTAGCATTTATGCTTGTTCACTGAGCAGTAAGACACTATTTTGCACATGACTATTTAATTTTTTAGAGGTTCTACAGATTTTCAGAGTATCATGCATTTTTCTATTAACTTATTGCATATAATAAAAAAATATTAAAAAAAATTATCTACATTTATACCATTTGTGTATTACCACAAATGTTTGCAAATAGGTTTTTATTTATTTTCAAAAAGTGCTAAAAGTTGCTTCATGTTCTGATTATTACATGTTCTATGTATATAGTTTGGTCATTTTAATTTAATTCATTACTGTAAGATCTTGGAAACTAAGGTAGAATGGACAGAATTAATGCTAATTAACATTTTTACTAGTCAACCCATGAAATGGTGAAAATTTGAGGCAGGTGCTTAGCAAATAGGTAATACTGTTATTTAGAAATATGAAAGTAAATAACCATATCATTGTATACAAATACCTAAAAATACAATAATAAATACATATTTTTCTATTAGATACATACAATAGAAGAGACAGGAAATAAGTAAAGATATCTGTTGTTGATTGACCCAAGAAAGTAAACACAAACTAAATTAAATTTACAATGTTATAGGTATTGAAATAGTAAATAGCCAGTTACAAGTTCTGGCAAAGTTGCAACCATCAGAATCACCAATAATTAACACTTGGTCAGTTTCTTACATATCCAGCCAAGTTTTCAATTTTTGTTCCACATTGGCAAAAGAATTGAGGCTGAAACAAATTATCACAGGTGGGTATATTTATGAACAGTATTTTAATGCAGCATATTTTTTTATTGTGTAATTATTGACAGTGTATATGATATTGAAAGGTTATGCAACATATGATTATTATGATTATTATTGAATACATATTGTCTGTGGTTCATGCACTCCATCTTTGCTATTTTTTTTAAAGATTTTTTTTGTTAATTTTTCGGTTTTCACCGAAATTGTATATATTTACCACCATAACATTTTTAAAATCTGTTTTAGACCAGATGTTCTTTCTTTACTTTAGTCTGATACATCTTTAGACTACGCAAAGAAAAATTAGATAGAATTAGAGCTAACTAACTGGTGTAGAGATCATACAGTGAAAAAATAAAAATAAATTTTACATCAAAGTTCAACTTTGACAATGATTTAAAAAAAAACCACAAGCAATTCTGGAGGTCATATGCGTTTAAAAACTTCTCTAATATTTACTACTTATTACGATAACATAATAATTGGAATAATACTTACCAGCTTGTTGAGTAAAGATAAGATTCAAAGTACCTAACCATAACAAAAAACAGATGTGTTCTCTATGTTATCTACCTTTTATTGTTATAATTTGTATTATTATCATTAAAGTAAGGGACAAGTCCGACGAGCAGGTATAAAACAATTGTTATTAGTTCTTCTTTCTCTGTCTCTCACATAACGCATTGCTAAGCAAAAAAATGTGTAAGTAATCAGCTGAGTTTTGACCGCTATCACTGTTTGTACGTTTGTTACCGTTGTTGACTGTTACCTTTGTTGACTATTACCGTTGTTGACTGTTATCGTTGTTAACGTTGACTGTTGTTGCTGTTGCTGTGTGGATTCTTTCTGTGCTGACATGACGGAGTTTAGTAACGAAGAATACGCCTACATGGTTTTTGTCTACGGCAGAGTTGATGGGAACTCACGTGCAGCACAAAGAATGTACAGAGAGTTGTATCCCAACAGACTTGTGCCACATCACACCACATTTTCAAACACTTTCCGGAGACTGCGGGAAACCGGTACCCTATATTTGGGAACCACATCTGAATGCTAGACAACATCTTGTTGTTCTAGATGAAAGTATTTTACAAGAGTTCGATACGGATCCCACTACCAGTGTTAGAAAAGTGGCCCGTAACTTGGGAGTTTCGACATGGAAAGTTTGGACAGCGCTGAAAGCAGACGGGAGGCGTCCTTTTCACTACACTCCCGTGCAAGGTAAATTTAATTTATGACATTAACTCTAAACTGAATTCTGGCGCTTGAGATTATTGTGATCACTCTCACTCTTACTTACGGCTTAGCTCGAATTATCTTAGCCTAGTGGGCTCTATATTTTTATTATTATGACACAACGCAAATTAGGGTGATAGGTAACAATTTAGTGGTGTGTTGTAGTGGTATTTGTAGAGCGCGCTCTACAATAATAATACACAATAATAAAACGTACAATTTGCCCATCTCATGTTCTCAAACGGGTTTGTTTTGGTTTCAGGTTTAGTGGAAGGGGACCAAGAGCGACGCTTGCAGTTCTGCCGTTTTCTTCTACATTCGGACGTAGATAACAACGAATTTCTTAAGACCATTCTCTGGACGGATGAATCTAAATTCACGAGAGAGGGGATCTTTAACCAACATAATTTACACAGATGGGAATCGTAAAATCCTCACGCGACCAGAGTGACCTCACACCAACACAAGTTTTCGGTCAACGTATGGGCAGGTGTCATTGGGAGAGACCTCATAGGACCCCATTTTCTCCCAGACACACTAAATGGGGAAAATTTCCTCGAATTTAACTAACACCGCTCGATTTTTATGTCTGGGTACGTGCTAAAGAGTGTAGGTAGAAGTAAAGAGTAAAGGTGTACGAGGTAAAAATAAACACAAAAGAAGAATTGATGAAGAGAATTGCGGACGAGTGCCGGGCGTGTATTCGTAACAGAGGAGCTGTGTTCGAACAAGATTTGAATTAAAAAAAAAATTGTATTTAATTCTGTTGTTTGAATTTTACTTGATACCTCATTTAATCAACAAGCTGGTAAGTATTATACCAATTATTATGTTATCGTAATAAGTATAGGTCTACCTGGATCTGATGGCAAAAAGGGAAAAAAGAAATTGACGCTAGCAATACTGGGGAAGTTGGAAGTAAAACGTTTTGATATTTTTTTTTCCTTATAGCGGCTGATTCTGTGTGATACATGCAAATATAAAAATTTATCCAATGATCAAGGATAATTTGTGAAAATCTTACAGTGGCGAATGTGGGGTTCAAAATTTAGATGAATACTCCAATTAGTCTGTTCATGAGTTTATTAATTAATTATAGGCTATCAGAACTTGAAAATGGTTCCAAATACTGCACATCCATGAAAAAGTCTTCATCGGAAGAGGAAGACGCAGTATTTATGATAAACCTTTCCTCCTGCATCTCAATTAATCGATCTTGTTCTATGAACTGATTTTCAATTTTTATTACATGTTCACAACATTTTCGCCATTCATCGATCCCTATTTGAGAGAAAGCTTCTGTTAAAGATTTTATATCACTGGCAAGTCTATTGACGTTTTTACCCGCAACTATTTGTTGCATTACTCCCCAGATTAATTCTATGGGGTTTAACGTACAATGATATGGTGGGAGCCTCAAGACTTCGTGGCCGTGTGATTTTAAAATCTCATCTATCTGATATTTAGGTTCAGACTTATGATTTTTCACTGCTTCCAGTAATCTACATTTAAGCCAATTATCGTCGTAAGGGATATTGTTTGATTGAAGCCATTCTTTTATAACAGCAATACGGTCGACATTTGTAGGCGGTTTGTTTAATTGTACTGAATAGTACTTGGCGTTGTCCATAAAATTAGAGAAGGTTTTGTAAGGTTGCGAATCAACTTCTGCGTAACCCATTTTGTAAAGTTATCTTTATTCATATCATTGTGGTAGTCAGCAGATGTACTCTTCGACCTATACACCAAAAACAAATTGGCACAAAACCATTTTCTCCACCAGCATGTACAATAATACTTCTAGGCCCTGCCGAAATACTTTTAGATGGGCCTGCAATATCTTTATTTTGACAGGATTTTTTCACTGAATATGAACCTTGTATGTAGGTTTCATATAAATAAAACACACCTAGCTTATCATTGGCTTCTCGATTCTTTTGCATACGCTCCAAATACTTAAATCTGTGTATCTTTGTCATGTCGCTCCATTAAAATAGTCCATTTTGATTGGCACTTCACGAATTCGAATCCCATGTCTTTCAAATTAAGTCATAAGACAGTTTTTACATTATATTCAAACTGAAAGAAAATGAAATTCATTTTTGTTACCTTAATGATTCTCTTCCTCCATTGAAATTGATTTCTTCCCGAAGAATTTGTAGCAATTTCATGACAGTGGGTATTTCTTTTCGTACAGTGTAAAACTCATTTATCTTGTTTCTGATCAATTCTAAATCAAAACTATCCAAGTTTTTTTTTGGCCACCTTTCCTCTTTACCGGGCGTACTAAATACGCCTCTGTTAGATCTGCCTTCAGCAACAATTGTTCTTATAGTATTAGAAACCCATAAAATAAACCAAAGTTTAGTATACATAATATAATACACACGAAAATGCAATAAACCAAAGTATCAAGACGTGTCATTCCTACTATCCAGTCAACGCTTGCACATGGCTCAATATCGATGATTGTGTTTGTTCTGCACTTTGTTCAGCAAGTATTCTTTTATAATCATTGAAAACAATATTTCTTGCTTGCGATCGAAGAGGTTTCTTCGACATTTTCACCACTTTTTAAAAGAAATTTGAAGCCAAACCAAAAACAATTCCTCGAAATTTCAGTTGAAAGATGACATTTTTTTTGTTGCCATCAGATCCTCTTAGACCTATAATAAATATATTAGAGAAGTTTGTAAAATTTATTTTAATTTTTTCACTGTATGATCTCTACACCAATTAGCTCTACATCTATTTAATTTTTCTTTGCGTAGTCTTAAGATGTATCAGCGACTAAAGTAAAGTACAAACATCTAGTCTAAAACAGATTTTAGAAATGTTATGGTGGTAAATAGGTACAATTTCGGTGAAAAGGGAAATAAATAACAATAAAAATCTTAAAAAAAATAGAGGTTTAGGGATTTTTTTTTGGCAACTTGTAATCTCCAAATGTGTCCCCGAAAACGCCCACTTGGTTTGTCGGACCCTCTACCAAACACCCGGTATATATATATATATATATATATATATATACATATGTATAACATATTACTATTTAATAATGTACTGTAGACATTAAGTGTATATAATAAATATAAAATTATTATTTGGGATGTTAAAACATAACTAATAGTATATTTACTGTTTTAGAAAACATTGCACACTGTCGAGATGAAAAGTTAATAGAAACGTATGCCAGCGCATGGGAGTACACTGTATATATTAATTGGCCTTTAAGTGCTTATTTGTTTGCAGAAGTTGGCTTAAATAGTATAATGTAGGATACAAAATAAAGTATGATAAGAATGTAACACTTGTTTTTTTTTCTCTTTATTACCTTTTATATATTATGATGTCATACTGCAGCAATGGACTATGGATAGGCTGTGCTGATGATTTCTTAAAAGTGTATCGCGTTCAACTTGTTGTCCTCAAAGGCATAGTCTGAGGGGGAAGAAGGGGTGTGAAATGCATACTATGTTTATACACTGATAGAAAGGTTGATCATAATCGACTTGTTGGCCACCCCTGGTGATGATGATGATAAAGGGGTGTCAATCGAGTACACACTTCACACGATTGTGCGGACTCTGCCCTTGGCATCTCAATCAAGTAGGTATCCTTATGCATTGTTACCCCTGAGAACTGAGATGGAATACCTTGTTACCTGTAATTGGGTCCCCAGATCCCTACATACCATATGAAACTCGGCTGCGCTACTTTTGTGAACCCATAGTAGTACTACTTTAGTGTAGCCCTTCCCTCCGGACGACCACGAGGTTAATTTTTTTTGGACAACAATGGAAGCTGATTGTGGAAGTTGATGATACTCAATCTACAGCCGAGCTAGCAGCAGCTTTTGACAACACAATTGAAAACAATATTGGTCCATTTGCGACAAATTGGCAAGGTAAAAAACCTACCTCGAGCTGCTCAACGGGCACAGAAATGAAAGAATTTTTAACCCAATTGTTACGTGCGCCTTAAAATGGACGACAATCGAAAGCGCTCAGCAAGTTGATTAGATCCTGGTTCAGCTCTAAAGCAATGCCCTAAACGAAAAATTACCTCTAGAAAGTTGATGATCACTGTTTGGTGGTCTAGTGCCGGTGTGATTCATCATAGTTTTTTTACCAATCGGCATGAGCATTACTGCAGATGTGTACTGTGAAGAACTGAAGACAATGATGGAGAAGCTCGCACATCTGCAACCAGGTTTGGTCAATCGGTCGTCCCCGCTGCTCCTACACGACAACGCGCGACCCCATACTGCACAACAGACAGTCTCCAAGCTGCAAGAGTTGGGGTTGGAAGCTTTCCCTCATCCACCGTACTCACCAGACCTTGCACCCACCGACTATTACTTTTTCCAAAATTTGGACAACTTTTTAGCGGGAAAAAAAATCAATTCCTGAGAGTCAGTACAAAATGCCTTTGAAGAGTTTGTTACCCCCGGTCCAGCTGATTTTTACAAAAAGGGCACATCATACATCGATTACATGTGTGATTACTTTGAATAACGAAAAATAAAAAAGTTTGAAAAAAAACTTGTTTCATACAAAACGGCAATTTCATAGGTTTCAAGACCTATTAATTTTGACCTATAAGTTTTAATTATACAGCAGTAATTAGATATGAATTATCATGAGAAAATTTAAATGTAGTGTACATTTCGATCTTTCTCATCCATAATGATTATGGACACTACAAACTAGAGAAGGCAAATCGTTCTAGTCCACCATGACAACTTACTATACTTTATTCCATAAAGTTGCACAAAGAATTCTCTACAATCACCAAAATGCTAAAAGTGCTAGTTTACAAGACGTAGAATGGGCTTATGAGAAGAACCTAAAAACTCATGGCTCCCTTTTCATTCGGTAGTTATTGATGGCAATTTTATATTTCGGACGTTCTTAACTACTAATGTTCGTACCACCTGTCTGTCTTTGTTCTTATTAATTATTAATCGGATAACATTTAGCCTTGGCAAATAAGTCTAGAAATTAAGCTATTAATAAAAGCTATGATAAATATAGATAAGTGGAAATAGTGATAAATATGAATAAAAGAATCACTTTTGTTTTGTTCTCCCCTTTAATTCCCTTTTAGTTCTCGTTCTCTTTAGTTATTTATTCTTATTCAATAGTGTTCCGAGCGGAGGTTCGTACTAAGGAGGTTCGAGAGGGGCCCTCGGATCGTTAATCTGTCACCCCTCTGTTGTTGTGGACTATTCTCGCCTACAGGGGTCCCAACCAGTTAGCACCACTAACTGGAGAGCTCCTAGAGGTCATGGATGCCTTTAAATATATATTTGATGGTAAGTAAAAAAAAACATATATGACGGTGTTGCAACACTCTGTATATACTATACTACCTTTACGATATTGAAAAATGTTTTCAACGCAACTAACAACTTGTGATGCACAAATTTTGTTTCTCGACTGGATATCGAACCCAGAACACGTGACTCAGAAGCGAAGAACTCCGACCATTATGCCACGTGCTCCCTTAAGTTATTGTATATAATACCTTTATTATAACTTAGTTGATATAATATTTGAGTTAAGGATGTACAACGACTATACATGATGTGTCCATTTTCTATAGTTGGCTATGAACATTCTGATAATGCAGACATGATAAAATTTTGTTTCGATATGTAGACACGGCAGTCAAGTTCCGAAAAGGCACGTCGCTCTCTTATTTTCGGAGATTTTTCCGCCGAATTATATACGCAAATCCTTTTGATCTATCAACCCCCTACAATTGAAAATCTATTTGTCCAATATTTTTGCAATTATGTATGTAAATCAAGTCCTCTTAATTAATTAATATTTTATTTTAGTTAGCTTCCGCTTTTCTGGGAGCATACTAAGATATGTAAAATAAGAATTTTACATATCGAACATAGGGCTATAGAACCTACATGCAATATACCTTGACCTTTCCACGTATTCGTTTAATTTCCAAAACAATTTACATTTAGTAATTACGTTTCCATGGTAACTACGTCAAAACATTACTAAATATTACCTAGCGTTTTTAAAGTACAACGACACGAAAGGAAATACGTAAACGAATAATTATGCCTCCATGGCATAATTTTTCTAATACCTTTAATATATTGGTAAACATCTGAATAAAATCGATTCTATAATTGTGGAAATTATAGCATTTGTACGCTCGGTTGGGGACGGCGGGGGTTTTTGTGTGTGAGTATTGCTTTTGGTCCAGAGACCTCTACAGCTTTATCTAATTAGACTCGCGAGCAGGAGGCCCGCTGAGTAAGAGACGGCGGGGGACTATTTTACCCTATATAGTGAAGTAAATAATGATACTAATTAAAACAGTGATGATAACGAACACATCATTATGATGAACTTGTTTCATTTCTACCCTTGACAGACATACCAATTTGTTACTTTTATTTTTAATTTGTTACAATACCATAAACGATGTCCAATCGTTTGTAGGGATAGATGGTTAGCCAATTGAGTACGGTGTTTATCAGGGACTGAGTCACGCTGCTAGTTTTTAGCTGAAATATAAATTTTATTTTTTATTTTATTTTATTTTATTTGGAAAACATACAGCAAATAAGCTAGTAACAAATGAGTCGCTTCTACCCTGTAAAGAACACAGTCTCACAGAATACCACGGTGAAGCGGTAGCAACGTTGCTGTGCTTCGTATAGTGAGTGTAGTTCGTGAAGTGTGTGAGGCATTTCATCTTAGTCCTCGGGGCTGAGGATGGAAGTAACTTGTAAGGAAGACATAAATTGCAGTCTCCGCTTACAATTTAGTGAACAGTATGCTCGTTAGTCATCGCTAATATTTTAAATATTTAGCCCACAATGCCTACATAATATGCCTTGAGTGATTCGACGTATTCCCTTTAGGAAGTGATATGGGTAAATTTTGAAATTTGGACCGATAATTGTTGTTTTAATATTGATAAATAATCAGTGTTTAATCGTTTTTATAAATCAGAGGAATAAATGAGATTTAAATTGATACTTTTTTTGTAATAATTTTTTGATGCACTCTTGATTTATAACACATGATAACTCAAAAATACTTCACTTTTGCATAATGCAATGGTGGTTAAAAATATCACAAATAGCTACCCCTATCACCTCCTAACGGGAATACATTAAATTACCAATAACCCTGTATATATAGTAATTTTTAAATACGCATCAAATCGAGAACTTTCTCCTGTTTTGTAGAAGGTTAAAATAGAATAGCACAGTAAATATACATTTACACTTTACTTATTGAAAATAGATTCGCAAAAGTGGATTCAAGATCACTCCTCCTGGGGCGAAATGATCCCTTATTGAAAATTGACCCAAATTTAATGTAGAATTAGAGAGGCGGGGTCTTGGCGGGGTGGCGGCTATCATCATTTCACACTCAATTAACTTTTACAGCGCGGATATAGGTTTCGTAATGTTGGCGTAAAATCCACCTGATATATTTAATTTATTTTACTTGTTTACTTAGTTTTACTTTGAACTTTAGTAAACATTGTAAACCTACTGAAATAGCAGTGGAACTTCGTTTAGATTGGGTAACCTTTCATTACATCAATTTTCAGTTCCTTGTTTCATTTTAACAAGATGAGCCAAACGAGCACACTCTGACAGTCAGTTCTGATCATAGGAAGTGATTTCCGAAGCCCATGACACCTGGATACACCCTCGACAAGGAATTTTAATGTAGATGCGTTGACATCCCTGGGGATTAAGATGAAATGGCCTGGTCACCAATAATAGAACTCCAGTTTATCTTTTTACCAGACTAAACATGGTAACAATAAACTACTATTTAATGTGAGTCTTTCGTAAATTCCCTGCGAGCTGACTTGTTCATTGTACTCCGCGACTCTATAAAGTCAACAATATCGTAAAAGATTACTTGGGATCAGAGAGTTACATGCAATGATTTTTATCATTTTGATCTTTATCAAAAAAATATATATTATATACGTACAAAATCTAGTTCCTTCATCTCAGCTCCACTCCATTCCTTTATTGTTCATTGCTTAAGCTAATAGAATAATTTGCCTGCGCCTGTACATATATCCGTCGAAATATAACATGAATGCTTTGAATGAGAAACTATATCTAAGTATTTACTTATATAAAGCGTGCATCCGACCCATAATGACATACGCAAGCCCCGTTTTTGTGCATGCCTCCCCGCGTAACATTCACCGACTTCAGGTAATACAAAATCGTTTCATGCGCAAGGCTACCGGTGCACCGTGGTTCTTGCCTAACGAAAATTTACACATAGATCTTGGGCTGCCGACCATAGGTCAGTACCTGAAGCAGGCTTCCCGTCGGTATTTCGACTCTGCCGAGTGTATGATACTCCAACCCCATCTGTGCGCCACTTATAATTCCATCGCGAATCACAGATTCACCCGCGTCCGAAGGAGACCGAGGCATGCACTCGACGACCAGGGCCCAAGCCTTTCATAAAAAACTACATTCGTACATTGCATCCTCATGTCGTCCCCGCCGACAGCGAGGGCGTCGCAAACAAAGTTATTCGCGATATCGCCGTGACCCAGGCCGGTTCTCTCCAGTCAATACAGTTAGAAGCGTCGCTGGAGTTTCTTGCGCCACTTCTTCTCCAGCGCTCATGCATTCCGAAGTGGTTGTACAGATAGCCAATAATAATATAGAGCCGAGGTTCGGCCCTCAAGTCAGAGTATTTTTTATTATATCTATTAATGCAACGAGTAAGGTAATGAGTACTAGGCACGAGAAATGGGGTAGCATATATAAAATATATGTTGTCCGTGGTTAAATT
Organism: Teinopalpus imperialis; assembly: GCA_029286865.1. NCBI lineage: Eukaryota > Metazoa > Arthropoda > Insecta > Lepidoptera > Papilionidae > Teinopalpus > Teinopalpus imperialis. The sequence continues at coordinate 10,501,640 of JAGSMU010000022.1, read as the reverse complement.
ATAAAATATTTAAATTATTAAAATATATTAAATGACTAATTATCGACTTTTTTAAAAAAAATGATAATTAGCAATGCTAATATTCCGGTTAACCACTCCAACTAAGCTGAAAATATTGATTGGAGATGGTTCAAGAAAACAGTCGAATGGTGGATTCGAACCTACGACCTTAAGTTTCGCCGACCGTACCCTGAACCATTAGGTTATTTGCGTATTTTCTATCGACTGTATTTATGTAAATTAAAGTGCTGCAGTACTTAACTAACAAAGGTATTTTTGAAAAATTATTATTGATTAAATATTGATGATATAGAACTTTTGATTCAGGCTGTTACATTTTGCGAATTTAGTTCAAGCTATTTTAAACATTTTTTCACTTTTATGACGCCAGTATAAAGGAGAAGGTTCTTTTTAACAGACAGGATATATCATGATAAATTGGTCAATCCTAAACGCGGTTGCGTTTCAGATATCAGTATCTCATCAATTTATATATTTTAAGCCTCCGTATTGTTGCGTGGTATGAAATGCTTACTGTCTGGCATTGCGTAATGAGACGTGGATATATTGTTTGCAACAAATGTATATAAGTATGAAACATAGTAAGCTTAAATTACAACAAACGTGATACTTTTATATCTATCACGTAATAATAAGAATGTTCGTCCGTCGGTTTCTTTGTCCCTATCCTTTGAGTGTCAGAACTCTCCTTTCACGTCAAGCAACTCACGTCTATTTGGTCTTTATACAGGGTTATTGATAATTCGAAGTATTCCCGTTAGTAGGTAATAGGGGTGACTATTTGCGATAATTTTAACCTCCATATATATTTTATTATGTATATTTTAGTTTTTTTCAAAATAAGTGAAAAACATCAAAAATTTATTAAATAAAAATATCAATTTAAATCTTATTTTTCTTCTGATTTATAAAAACGATTAAACACTGGTTATTTATCAATATTAAAACAACAATTATCGGTCCAAATTTAAAAATGTATTATAATATTTTTTGAGTTTTTTATCCATTAAAATGCCTTAAAAATAAAAAAAAAACGTTATGAAACCGCTTGCAGATGATTTTTAAAACATAACCGTCTTAGCTCTCCGACAATGCCTAACTACTAGGAACTGATTTCAAAAAAACTGAAAAAAAACGATCATAAAAGAAGCAGGCGGAAATTCGTATTCGAACTAAACTTAAAATGTTTGAATATCTTGCAAATAGGCTTAATGCGTACTACTAAGCCTTAAACCTTAAGAACAAGTTAAAAACATGATAACTCAAAAATAGTTAATTAGTTTAATAGCATATTGCATATGGGGGTTAAAGTTATCACAAATAGTCACCCCTATCACCTCCTAACGGGAATACGTTGAATTACCAATAACCCTGTATATATATTATATTTTATTTACCAACCAGGTAGAGATAGAAATAAATTTCCACCTAATAATTATAATAATAGAAAATAATAATAGTAATATGGTGTAGGGAAAGGACAAATCGAAAGGCGATTGTAGAAACTCGTGCAATCACACTCGAATATCGGTCGTGACTCCTCCGCATACTCCTAAGCAAATGGAATCGGGTTATCGTGAGGGCTTTGAACCCAGTGCCAGTTAAATATTTTGAAACCAGCTGGGGACTGTGCGATACGTACTTAATCCTATTTGGCACCGAGCTGGCACTATGCCGTTTTTTCGATGCCAAACCCTACGTGCTACTAGACAATGCAGTGCTATCCCAGAGTGGTGAAGAAGATTTGAGGGCCGTATCGCGAAGGCCAATGTTCTCAGCGGGAGGTAAGATTCAGGTCGGGCAATAATGGGCCAAAGATCGTGCGCACAGTCAGGCAGGCGTTTGCTGGCACAGACGTTAGGCTGTTGCAGCAGGATATTCCGTAAAAACTAACGGAGTGTAGAAAACCTGAAGCAAGCAATCGCTGTTAGGGGTCGATATATCGAGAGGTCAAATCGGTTCTATCAGAATCGTTTATTCTTAAATGACTAAAAGATGTTTTATAATTGGTTGGAGCGATCAAATGGTCGGGGAACGGGTCAAGAATCGGGGAAAGGAGTATCCTGTTGTCAGTACTCGTAACCGCGAGCGTATGCGCAGATGTTGTTACCATGAATCCTGTTGCGATTACGTTTTCAGAGATTTCGGCTTCGGAGAGGAGGAACCTATTACTTCTTTTTCTATATAGATAATCTCAAGTTATTTGCCCCTGATTTTCTAGTCCGATGGACCTACTAAAAACCATTGATGCTAGTAATGCTAGAATTGGGTTCGAGACGGATAAGTTTGCAGTTCTTCATGTCGCAAGGGGTACGGCTACTGAATCTGAGGGTATAGATACGTCTATGTCCGTGAACTTAAAAAGCCTATCCGAACCTAAAATATTTCGAAACTTTGTATGTTATAAAATATAGGTATCAATGAGGCGTACATGAAAAGTCGATCCCCGACGTTTTTCTGCGCGCTTTAAAACGTACGTAATACATTTTTGTCGGGCGTGAATAAATGCGCATGTAACATTTGGGTCTAGCCTGTCCTCGTACATATCTTAAGCATACTCAAGTGGACTCAAACCAAATTGATGCCTTGGAGAGTCCGCACAACTATGACGTCCTACAGGATGCATCACCTAATATAATTGGTAACTTACTAATAAAGGTAATTATGATAGGTACTTACTTCGGAGGCAAGACGGCCGTGGCCTTTTAAATGCCGTAACTACGCACAACCGCGAAATCTGCTGCTTCCGGAACTACTTTTTGACGAGATTTGGTGGTGCCTTCCATACGGACGTTGTAGCACGTGACAAAGCGCTCGGGTGTACAGAGCGTCTCTGACCAAGAGGCCTTATAGAAAGAGAAGGAGCTACATGATAGGTACTATATGGCTTTTCATGAGCCATTGGCCGACGCACTTGCCTTCGTTCACATGCTACGTGTCGGTGACCATTTTGGGGAAACCGGAGATTTTATCTTTGCGATACAGGATCAGGTTATTACATCATTGAGATAGATCTACACACAAACTACAGTGTTCTACTGCTATTTAAAGAGTCGAGTCAACCCCGTGATGCTGCAGCTAGAAACTGCAGCGTGACTCTTCCACGAAATATAATTGTTATTCCAATTTAAAATTAAGTATACAGATGTAGCTTTTCTTCAAGCTAAGTAGTTTTCTACCAATAATGTATTTATAAATAATCTTATTTTGAAAATATAAATATTCTATAGGTGTCGGTGTCGTATATATTTCATAATAATTTTAGTTCTCGACACTCATCATGTCGGTGAACGCTGTGCCTTCACGTTCGTAATTCTGCCCTTTATCACCAGCCAGTGTCTCTTCTTACGGTATGAGCAATCTCAGATGCATCGGCAACCTTCAGAGACAGGTGTCAATTTTACTCCTCTCATATCATGGGTGTTAGAGCAATAATATTTTAGATATAAATATTGTCGAGTTATTACTTGATAACGGCAATATTAGACATTTTTTAAATTAAAATAAAGGTGACAAACGAGCATATACTTCACCTAGTGGTAAGTGATTACAGCAGCCCGTAAGCAAATACATCTATCCTCAACATAGATTTAAAATATGGACACCCCTGAGTACAGAGATGTTATGTTTCCTAGACCTAGGTATTGATTAGAATAAAATAAAGTATAAACTTACACTCAGCAAATGACCCAGTGGCGTTATGCTGTTATTACACTAGGTATTTTGTGAGAGTGTGGATCTTTCTCAAGGAATCCTTCAAGAAGAGCCAATGCAGCTTGCATTGGCTCTTCTTTGCTGGCAGTTATGATGTAGGTCTACGTATCTCAAAATCTCGATCGTGTAGACTAATGATGGGATGATATGATTATTAGAAAAACATGTAATATAAGTATGAATCGTTTGTGTGCGAATCCAATATACCGGACAACAAAGTCGACAACACGATTTGGTAAGTCTAATTTTGTTAACGTTAATTTATATTTAAAAAATCGTGTTTAATATGACGTCAATTCAGGAACGTCACCGCGTAATCAATGTTAGGTAATCATCATTGTAAGTAAGAGTTAACATAAATGTAATGTTAAGTCTTGTATCACGTTATACTATTAAAATATTGACTCTGAAAGATTTGCATCAAATACGTTCACATCAAATTTGTAGTTTATTAGATCTACTGTAGCTTGTTGCGTAGTAAGAACATAGTATTATGTTTGCATGTGATGTGACTGCGAGTCCACAGATAACTTCATCGTTTTCTAGTTAAGTCAACAGTCTACATTGGAACTATTTAATGCATAGAGTAGATTTATATCAACAATATTTTAAGTATAGTCATATTAAAATTACGGCGGTGCATTGCGATGTCAAGTTGCTAAAATTTTTTTTTCGATCTAAAGCAAGTTTACTTAAAAATATTAAATATTTTTTATCTTATTACATACTATTCTACTTTGCATACTAACATTTACAAATATATTTAATAAATATATTAATTTACCTGCTTTATGTCAACATGAAATAATGAAATAATAAAGTATTATACAAACACAATAACAATTTATCTAAAATCAATGTAAAAATCGTGAAACTACTCCCACGTTTCTCCTGTTCCAACGCCTAACGTAACCTATAATTTCGGTTAGCGCTCGCTTTTCATCATTTGCAGAGCGGTAACGATACGAAGTACATTCAGCGGGTTTTCTTCTATTCCTGAAGTGCGAATTATTATTTCCCACAGTAGCAGAGATGTAGCCGAATACGTAGCGACCGACTAGTGCGGTAGTCATATATGTATAATCATATTTACTGAAAGAATTCTTTTAAGATTGTAGTATAGTAATTAGCTAGATTTGTCTTATATCTATGTAGAAAAGTAAAATCTATTTAAATCGTCTTGTACACTTAATTTTTTACGCAAATTCAGCATCGTAATAGTTTCCAAAATGCTATTGAGAAGTGCCTACGTCATCGGTGTCGGTGGGAAGGACGATGATGGTAAGATTCTTTTATTTAATCAGAAAGTTTCACCTCCTTCGGGGATTTAAATTTTTTTCATTATTTATTTTTTAATATTAATTTTTACACTAATTTATATTAAATTTTACAATAATTATGTTTTCTCTTTTCTTTTCTTTTCGACGTTAAGGATTTTAAAAACATCACCTTTATCCTTTTTAGTAACTCCACTGCTATTCAAAGTTGGCAGTATCTTTATTACATTTGTATGGGTAGCTGGTTGTAACATTTTTATGAACTTAGGCGCACTATTCACCTGACAATAAGTGATTCCTGGGCCCTAAATTCATCATCGATGAGATAAAATATAAGCCAGATGCCCCGCTAGTCTTGAGAACTAAGATCGAATAGCTCGTCAACAGTAATTAATAAGGTTATCATTTTCACGTTTCATTCATGTGCCAGATGGAACAAGGTAGCGTTGAGCTACTAAATTACTCTGGTATTGTGTGAAAGAGTGTTCATTGTCAGGTCATATGTTGTATGTGTGTATGTATGTGTTGGTCATATGTGTATGTTCATATTCCTGATACAGCTAGTTTACAGTTAATCGTCTAATTCTGCCAGGCTTTATGAAAAAGTACTATTGAATCGAATGTTCTATTATACACAATTCATTGCTTAACAATCAATATAATCCATATTACAAGAGGTAGCTCTATCACTGATGGGGTTAAATAAATTGTTAATAATATCTCCGAGTCCTACGAAGTGTTGTAGGATACCTTAGGTATATATTAATAATAACAGTATAAATTACAGTAATTTAACCAAGGCTTTTGTTTGTGTATAGCACGATATATTGGTTAATAAATTACACCATGATGGTATAAGAGATATTTTATAAAAATATCTCTTATATTGAGATTAGACATGCCTATTTACATTTAGAACTTAATGTACTGACTGAGCCATCGAAAAAAAAGCATTGACGTGAACGACAAGAGATCTGGGACTGTGGTAAGTGAGAATCCCGCAGGGGTCCATTATTGGACCTTTTTCTTTGTTATATATCAACAATAAATATTTAAATAATAACAGAAACATTATGTAGAAACCTGAAAATTACATTGATGCATTTATTAATAATTAATTTCATTTAAAATAAACAATTTCTGTTCACGTGTTAATAGTTTATGCGTATTAGCTTATATATATATATATGTAGCATTTTGTTTTATCTTGAAGGTAGTGCTTTAATTTATAGGTAATATTAATTTAATCACAATGATTAATTAGAAGATGCTCGTAGACGTATTTATTGGTCGCTTGATAACCATATTTACATTTGAAAATATTAATATCATGCTGTGTACAGTGGCTTAAGAAATCTTGTTTTTTATAACAATATATCATTAAGACATTAATGGCCATAAGAATATCACTTTAATTTTATATTTATTTATAGTATTATATTTTATAGTTTAGATATGCTCTTTATCGCTGGGTGTCAGTGTATTTTTGGATCCTAATATCCTTAGGAACCCATGGGCACATTTGGAATATAGAATTCGGATGGCAACTTTATCATAAATAAAAGGTTTTATACCCAAGCTGTCACTACTAATAATTATTATATTATTATTTTATGATTTGTGAAAATAAGCTGTACATTACATTTGGGACTTATAAACTCAGGGTTTCCACTTCTTTGGACCACTTATATCCGCTTCATATCCCTTGATATATGGCCAGTAAACTTACATATAAATAAAAAATTACTAAAATGTAAATGGAATAGGTCTACGTCCACCACAAAGCACGATTATGATCCACCTGCATCCATCGACTTCTAGCAAACTTGTAAATATGTCGATTTTAATATACTAGGTATCGTCCCATATCTAGCTATCCCTATTTGGATAATATTATTATTAAATGAGTGCTTACTATTATATGATAGAAGGTATTGACACCCCAGCAAAGCGGCTAATAAAAAATAAAGCAACTGTGAAGCCATGCCGAAAGGCTACAAGCGGTCTAATATTCCCACACGAGAACTAGCCATTAGACCATTAGACGAAAAACAGCAATAGTCTCTTACCTCTTTTACTCTCTGTGTCTACTTTAATCACTATAAGAGCCATGAGTACTTTCTATCTATTAATATTACAGTAAATTGCAGAAATAAAGGAATAAATTTATTGTTACCAGTAAGGCGATTTTATTATTATAATTAATTAGCATTTATGATCCTCTTCCCGTTGGACTACGAACTAGAGCCTTAGATCCGTGACGGAACAGGTCTATACTAGGTGGACATTATTACATTTATGTGGATGTATCATACTATGTATGATAAGACCAGACTATAACACCGTTAGTGTAATGCACTAAGTAACTATTTGCACAAATATTTTTCTTGCTTATATCGTGCTAAGGTAAGCTCGTTTCCGTATTGGTTTATTACCTATTAGATTATTATTATTATTTGCCTTTTTTACGATTTATATGGAAAATTCTCATTCTTGTACAGTTCTGTAGCTGTTAGTAGTTAGACAGCGGACCTCAGTCCTTGAACAAATATTCAAGTTGATGATGTAATGTTATGATAACGGATAAACTTCAGGATCGAGAATGAAATGCCTCGCTATCACACCATAAGAAACACAGTAGCGTTATAGTTCTAATTTACGCTGATATTCGGTAAGAATGTCGTTCATCTGTAGAGCTGACCCATTTATAATTTAGCTTGAAAATAGCTGAAGCGCCACTTTACCACGATAGACCCATTATACCTCATATGATACCACAAAGATTTTTATTAATAACTTTTATTATTTAACTAAAATATTTAAGGAAATAAATGTAAAATAACCATAAAGTTAACATTTGCGTGAATCTACCAAATGCCAACAGTACCAAGACCATTACCAGACATATCAACAAATTTGGTTTCACTATGTCAAATAGTAATGTCGAGTGTATGAGCCTTTCATATGCAGCTGGATTCTTCAAGAATTTTGATAATTCTAATATCTAAATAAAGACGATCGAAGATGGGCGATCGATGTGTTTTTCGTCTACTCCTTTATTATTATCGATTTCTTCTACGAGTAGAGTGATAGCCGAACCTTCGTCTTGTGCATTGAGCGATTTCTTTCGGATCATACACTTTGGCCAGTATGCTTTTCAGCTTTGGCTTCGTGTATATTAATGTAATACATAGCTGGAATACTTGATGATTCTTTTGGTGCAGCCGTGATTACTATCGGGCATCTCTCTGTATGTAGCAGCATGTGTTATTCTATTTGAATATTTTTACTTTGAATTGTAATTAATCCGCTATGGAGATGTTCTTTCCACTACTCCGGCAAATCTCACGGTTTGTTTCTTTGCTTTTAGTAGGCTGCTTGTCGATGCTATATTTCGTACTTGATTACGTAAGCATTTCGGCCGAATGTTCAACATGGGGATTTTTTGCCTCGTATCGGTCTGAGTATAAAACAATACTTTGATGGCTTCTCGTGCTTTTCTTTGTATACCCCGCTATACTCTTTACACATTTTGTACATTGGCTCCGTCGGTTGCTTCTGATGGATTTCTTCCTATGAAGAGGCTACTAGAGGACTAGCATTTACCATAACTTGAGAATGCATTGGCGTTGGAGAAGAAGTGGCGCAAGAAGCTCCAGTGAAGCTCCACCTTAAGCGTGGAAATATCGCGAGTAATTTTGTTTGAGACGTCCCCGACGTGGGGGCCAGTATGATGGTAATATATAATATGGTCTTTATGTTTTGTGTCCTATGAAGAGCTTGGGCTCTGGTGATCGCCTTGTCCTGATCACCAAGGACATGCACACGGTCTCGACTAGACTGTGCGTGGTGGCGGCAACAACAAGGGGGTTCGCGACGGTCAAGTTAAAATATCACTGTGATGCCAACTTCAGATACTGAGCTATGGGAAATTTTGATACTAATAACACGCCTAAATATAGCAGTCTTTTCTTGGGTGAGTGTAGGATCAAATAACTACATGATAGTGAGATATGAAGTTTCGAATGAAGTCGAGAACAGTGAATTGATGCACTTTTGGTTGGTTTAATCTCATCTTCTATTTCCAGGGCCAGTTCGCTAGGGTTTTAGCTCAGAATTGGAGGCAGTTACAGGCTGGGTTAAGTCTAGAAAAGTAGAAGCTGGTGTTATCGGCGAATAGGGCCGACTTCTACGATGCAGATACGTGGTATGTCGTTGGTGTAGAGCGTTTAGTGAACGGGACCTGGGAATGAGCCTTGTGGTACTCAAACGGGACGTGTATTCGAGTGCACCACTTCGACGTTTATCGCATAGTTCAACTGCGTAGAAAATGTTGTATGGTTAGTGGGAGTCGATTTGTCACACCCAATTTGTGTAGCTTGTTTATGAGCCAGTTGTGCCAGATCTTGTCAAACGCTTTCACCACGGCGATTAAGAGCGCTCTGGTATGGAGTTTGTGAGTGAATTTGGGTTGGACGTGCTCTGTTATGCGTTTTACCTACGTATTTATTACCACGAGTGTTAGGTGTTGCGCACCAAACTATTCGTGGATAGGAATCTCTCAAGACTACATAAAATTTCTTAGGCAGGATAATAATAATTGAGCTTTATATACAAAAGAGCCTTGTATTTTAATTTTGAGTGATACAACTCACCGCGGGTAGTAAATCTTACTCTGCTGTCAACCAATCAGAGAGATCGCTTTTATAACGATCCTTGTTTAGTGATATGTACTCGCACATTTTCTTTATAAGTATATTTATCTAATTGGTTAATTCTAATTGGAGTTAAAACTGTACTATCATTGTCATGTTAGATATATTATCTTATAACTATACTTAGTTTGTGGTACTTTAAATTGTTTTCTTTAAATATACCTGCACGCTTAAAGCAAAGGAAAATTGTTAGATGTAGTATGTAGTTTCTTATACAGAATACGACAACTCTAACAACTGCTGTTTGTCATTTAAACATTTACATTTTGCCGGCAATCTCTTATTTACTTCTAGCCGCTTGTATATATCTATAGGTGATTCCTGTTATAATAGCTGCGTATCTAACAATATTATATAAATAGCATTAATAATATATATCAAAAATATATCAATTTCGAAAAGCAAGTAATGGTAACGTTATAGTAAGTTACGTGTGAAGAGTGTAAGCATGTATCAGTAGATGCTGTAGCCATGGACTTTCACTACTGAACGCAATAAGGAATTAAGATGCAGTCACATGATGATTAATATGGATGCCTCCTTACGACATTGGACCACGACTTCGAGACACGTTAAAACAGCTCTACGGTGGTATTGCGTGACGTGGACCTTCCAGCAAGTAAGTCTACGAGCAAATTTCGCGTTACAACTAATTCTCTATAAGCCTAAGATTGGTCTCAGTATATGAAATGTAAAATTTTGTCTTATTTTTACTATTAATGACTTTCATACCACCTTATATTTGCAGAAGCTTACGCGTGATTGACGTAAAAAATAATTCCAAGATATCTTTGCACGTTCTGATAAAGACTAGAATAAATAGTACAATCTCCTCATCATTGTTTCAGACGTCTTAAATCTAAATAGGTTGTATGATAAATGCTTTTATATACATAGATATCATCAAAGTTTTCCACTGCGGTATCAAATATTTAAATATATCAAACGTAACTCAGACATAAGCAGTAAACACATATAATTTATTTCATTTGCAACTGGTTTTTATTAAGTCATTATTTAATATTAATCACTATTTATATAAGGTTTTTAAATATTTTATCCACACTTAATGATCAAAAGCATGTTAAGAAAGGTACATAACATTTTGAAAATATATGAACACGTGATGTTGAAGGGAATTTGTTTGTAATTGTGCATAAAGATGATATAAACTAATTGGACATGTATTATTTTATCCTTTTTTAAGTATCTGTCACCATCAATACGTTAAAGTAACATCATTGATTACAGAATAAGAGCGCACTTGAAATTAATAGGTTATGCTCATAAGACTGATCATATATGACATCAATAAGGTATTAAGTATTTAGCGTACCGCGTCGGACATCGCGAAATTTTATCAGACAACGTTCCGGGCCTGTTTGTGGAAGGCTTCAGCGGACGACACTCGACCGCGTTTCAACAGATTGTGTGAGTCGTGTTCAGTGTTTCGGAAACGTTCAACCTACCACGGTCGCTCCGGTCAATTGAACATTTCGTCCAACTCCTTTTCGTGTGTACCATATCGTCTAAATGACTTTACAACAACAAAATGTTCGTATGGTTTAGCGATACCGGCGTGAGTACATCATGTTTATTATTTGTTGAGGTTCTTTTCACTACACCCGATTCTTTTGAGATATCTTAGTTGTTGTAAGTAGAATTGTGAACATCGTTGTATACTTTTAAATGTAAACAATAATCTATAACCTTGACGATATGAGAACGTTATTTATTTTAATATTTCTTGTTGTGGGAAAGAATCCTGGCTTATTTCTACTTTTATTCTCGGCCGATTCTGCGCCAAAATAAATACTTTGTATTATATACTTTGGTATAAATTATGTTTCACATTTTGGATTATCTTAAAACCATTTCTTACATAACATATATTTCTTAATAAAATCTCTTAAATACATCCGCTACAGTTTCTTATCAAACTAGTTTAAAGATTACAATAAAAACAATACATTTTATAATTAATGTATGATACATTGCTCGGAATATTCATGTTTGTTTGGTAGAAATAAAAGGGAATAATTACCCATTTCAATATATTTGCTATTAATCGAGTCTTTATTTATCGATGAGTTTTTAACTACATATATCAATCATATGTGTATAATGTAGTTTTATTAAATAATATCACTGTGTCGGTACTTACTTGAAGTAGTGGGGCCTCATTTTTCTATTGAGGTTTCTGGGACCGGTTGCCCTTAGCGAATTTTAAGCTGCTTTAATTTGTATATACTATGTGTTGGCGATTGTAACGCTATACGTTTAAATACAATCGTACATCGATGGCATTCGCAATATATTTTAATTGGTAATAAGATGAATATTCGAAGAAAAGGTTTTCCCGCAGTTTTAAGGTAAGACATTGGTGTCAAATTCGTATATCACTCGTAAAACCATAATATGATAATTTGGTAATCGTGTTTTATTTATGATTATAATCGAGTATAACTATTATTAATTAGTAAACAGACAGTGACGACTAAATATTAGTTTTAAATTTCCATGTACGAAATATCTATTTAGCCGAATAGCTTTTCTCTCTCATATTTAAAAACGTAATTTTGATCTTTTTACGCGGTTCAAAGATAGTGAGATATCCCTGCCCCAATTTATGATAGACTCGTGTCAATATATTTGTTATTTATAACGGTTTAATATCGTAATAGTCCAGAGGATTTCCAAACGCAGATTATATTTTAAGTAGAAAACTAGAAGTACTTGTACCGGCTATTTAGCAGAAATGTCTATGTTCAACGATCAAAGATGGATCTATCAAGTTAGTATAGCGGAGAAAGGTTCAATTACAATGATCATGAGACAATTACAACATCTCCTGGACACGAAAACGTACTTTTATGTTACTGATATGTGGAGAATTTTGTACATACATATATTTAATCCATGTATCAGTAGTCGGGAAACATTAAGTCTATCGGACCGGAGTATTTTAATACAATCTCGTATAAACTAACGATACAATATTTGAAACTTACATTGGAAATATTGTCACATGTTTTAGTGTTATTCAAATAAGGGTGACATAAAAGCACAATTTTCATTATGCACATAGATGCATATAATTTGGTGAAGAATCAAAATGAAGGTCCCGTGTCAAGCTCGAAGGCAAAGATAGAAATCCTCGTTGCAAGTTCAGATCTCATCTTCTGTCACTCTATCTCTTTACGATTTTTGTTTACGATAAATATGTTTATTATTATTAATGCTCCGGGAATATAAAATACTTTTAGCTCAGGCCATCTTATCTTTTGTGTCAACTAATAGTTTCTTTTATCAATGACCTCTTTAATTCTACTCGAAGTACATTGGATTATTTGATACTAAATTGTAGGCGTTCCTTGCGCTGTTACGGTTCATTTAATTAGATACCATTAAATGTGTAATGTGATTTTAAATTATCATTTAAAATTTGTTAAATAAATAAAATCTATCATAAAGATAACACCTTTGATAACGTATGGATAATTACAGGTATACATTTATTTATGTACGTATTTCTCGTGAGGTAGTCAATACATCAAGGCCACAGTTACAATGTTTTAGAATATCGAATACAATGCACTTACAAAATTCCTGGATGAAAAAGTCAAATTGTATTCTTTTGCGTTGAGTACCACTTGCACTGAATATTTGCTAAGAAATTGGTAATTCGAGACACTACTAATGCGAGTGGGCCTTGGCCTTAAGAGTCAGTTTATCCAGACCGATCTGTTTTGATTTTATCTTTCGAACGCTGCATTCATATTCCAATCTAAAGTATTCACTATTACAATCGGAACTTCATGGCAAGAGTATGTCGCGATTCCTGCGTATCTGGTTTTATCTTGAGTTATTTACTGTTACTAGGTCGTTCATTTGCATATCATATCCTAGTCAATCTTGGCGTCAAACCTAAATTATATTAATATTAGACTTCGTCAAGAAATATTAAGGTTTGTCGCTATAACAGGCTTGTTACTCGTAATTGCTTATGCGTATTATGCTGCGCCGCTCTCTGTACCGTCCTCATATGGCCGGGAAGACTGTTCCATCCAGGTTAGTACTGGTGAGGCCGTGGATGTGTGCGAGTGTTCCCGTGTGCCTGCCGTTATGCAGGGAAGGTGGAAAGGTGGACAAGGTATTTTAGTCAGTGCGAGTTCGACATAATTTATCCTTAAACCTGCAAAAGCGGATATGCATAAGCCATGTCCATTAAAATAAATTCTTAAATATGTGGCCCGTCGCTTTGATTTACGAATACATATTCCTAGAACAGTAATAAGATCGCATTGTCTGTGGTCTATAAGTCCTAAACAGTTGTAAAACTCTTCTGATATTTGAAAATATAAGAAGCGTCATCGTTGTCAGGATTTTTGCGCTAACTTCAATATCAGCCATATCTTGTTAAAAGAAAGTTTGCGTGGTTGATTGTACGAAGCACTACATTTAATGAAAAAATTAAAGAACGTTGAATTTTCAAGGAATTTTCAGCTTACAGCTTCTCATTTTTCTGGAAGAGAGATCATCAAGAGAATCATGTTCGCCTAACGGCAGTACGTCACGATCGACTACAGAGAAGGGTTCAGATCCAACTTATTACAAATTCAGTAATCATTTAGATGATTCAAATATAATTGCAATGCGAAGGCATCAGCTGTTAAAACATAAGTGAAAATTTCGTTCACGTCGTCTGCCAAGCTGAAAATGTAGATAATATTTCTCGAAGTTATTATAAAAACTAAACATTGTAATGACCCAATCAGAGAATCTTGCGGAACACCGCTAGGGTAGACTACAATCCCTTCAGTTGTAATTGTTAAGGACCACTGCTTGGAAATGTTTCGATATGCGAGATGAGAACAAACAGTAGGTTCTCGTAGTATCACAGTAGGTTTCTCCTACACCGGTAAGAAAATCTCATTTACAATGATCCGTGCAAATAATATAATAACAATAATAATAATTTATTTATTTTATTGACCAACCAGGCAGTTTGAAATATAAATATAATATAATATGAATAGGTAATATAATAATAATAATTTTTCGCCCTTTCGCCCTAACCCTCGACCGTTTGGACTCCCCTGCCGAGGGATCTCCCATTAGGATGGTCTTTATATATGTATTGTATTGTATTATATATATATATATATATATATATATATATATATATATATATATATATATATATATATATATATATATATATATATATTATACAATATATTATAAGAAATTATTAGAAATGGATCTCCCAAAATAAAAATAATAAGGCGTAGGGAAATGACGATCCCATCGCCCACTAGTGTGACAGTTCATGTGACAAAACTGTTATACCAGTACAAGCAGTCAGCACTTTGCCAAGAGGTGTTATTCCCGTGCCTCTACAAATTTATTTTGGGTGCAAGACTCGCCTGTGCAAATGGTCAATTTATCAAACGGTACCGGATTCGGCCACCCACGTCATAAGGCCCATAAATATGGATGATGGAAGATAATGGAACGCCAGCCGAACGCGAGTGGTTGCTTAACCAGGTGACAATCCCGCAATGCACTGCTTTTTGCTGAGCGGTGCCGTCATTGACCAAAACCTGGCAGACCAAGTTCGGTACATCCTCCGCGCTAAAAAATTTTATATCATAATCAAATGGTTAAAACGTGGGGCTATACTTGCGTCACATTTCCCTACTGCAGCTGGAAGCGCTGTGCTGCAGCCCGCGGAGATGCAGTACCCAGTGTATGCGGTAGCGGTGGAATACGAAATTGTCTCCAAGGAAATAGAGCTGATGCATATGCATAGTGGAGGTGCGTCTTCATAATCCCCGCGTCCGAACGTGCGCCCGGGCGACGTAGGGCTGTGGGCCGGGCACAATATAGGATATTTTTGGTCAACATCGCCATCCCGAATGACGAGAACCTCGAGCAAGCCAAAGCAGATCAAAAGACAAAATATATGGACCTGATACGAAGTTACCAACATATGTGGACCGAAATCATTTAGTCGTCAATAAAATCGTGTCTGCAATCGGGCTAATCCCAACCAGCCTCTCGAATTATCTGAGGATTGGGATTGGGACTCCGTTGTGGGCTCCGGGGTCAAATGCAGAAGGCAAGGTCCTTTTCTTCCTAACCCTCGGACGTCTGGACTCCCGTTGAGGGACTTCTTCTCTGGCCGGTCTATATTTATATATATACATATATATATATATATATACATATATATATATATATATATATATATATATATTTATATATATATAGAATATTTCTTCATTTTTATGCGGACGGACAAGGAGTCTCTGCCAAGGTCAGTTTTACCGGAACGCTATAATCTGGACATGTTTAATTTAATGCCTTACGTGGACGCGCTATACAATTTGTATAAATCATATGTGGCTCATCGCAAATTCCAACTCGATAATGATAGGAACCATTATCTATAACTTAAGATATATGGCCAAATTTGAATGTGGGTATGGACCCACATATATATATAAATATATATATATATATATACATAGATGTATATATATATATATATATATACATCTATACATCTATGTATATATATATATATATATGAATATGGATGAATATGGATATAAATGAATATGGATTCATGAACAATATCAGAGACAGTTTTATAGTAATAGATATATCAATTACTAATAGCCATAATATACAAAAAGTACGCAGATTTAAAAGAAGAAGTCACACGAATATAGCACCTTCAAAAAAACTCAGTTGTACCGTTGGTACTCTCCACTAAAGGAGTTATACCGTAACACATAACATAGTTTAAAAATACTAGATGTACTATCCAACACATATATTACTATACAGAAAGACACTATCCTCAACGCCTGTACAATTGTTCGCAAATTCTTCGCTACTAACGAAAACTAAATATATATAAAATTTTATCCACCATCCTTCTAGTGTGACACTTAGTAATTAACCCGTGTCGCTCGAATTCTATTTACCATTAAACAAGGGAAAAAATAATTTAAAGATAATATTAATAAACTTTTTTAGACAACACTAGATTACAAATGATCATTATCACTTCACTTCCACTTATTTTCTCTTTGTCATTGCTTCGGTTACATAATTATTCAGTAAAATGAAATTGGAAGTGGTTGATCGCCCAGAACACATAATATAGAAACTATCTATATCTTTAAGTCTATGACTATAAACTGATCTATCCCGTCCGTATAGAGCCTTTCCTATGAATAGGGGCAATTTATGCAAACTACACGAGGTACGGCGCATTCAGTTAAGGATTTCCGAAACAGCAGAGTAATAGAAATCGAGATAGTATTAGCATATCTAAAGAGAAGAGGTCCTTAATATGGACTAGTAGACATAGCCATATCTAGGCTAGGCTTTTGAAATTGGTTTGCGATATTTGATCATGAATTTCACGTATTTGTTTGAAGACTTGTGGATGGTAATTTCAAAAACAATAATCACATTTAACATTGTCACACGGTTCATAAACAATAATTTCGATAGATATTACAAATCGTTTCAAATCATAAGGTAGTGAAATTAGGTCGGTATGTTACTACAAATACGCTTAATTTTAACGTAAATTCAATAGAATTTAGAATCTATCAGCACTTATCAAAGTACTTTTTCAACTTCTGTTGTAATTAAAAATTCTCCTCGTTAATTTTTTTCGACTTTCTTAAAGTATTTAATTTATTCTCTAATATATTTTATTGGTGCAGGTATATATTATGTAGGAAGCATATAATTATGCCGTATTTAAGACTTTAGTATATATTTATCAATTTTTTGTTATTATTGAATAGAATAATTCACAGTCTCAATTCGTCTATGATTTTATAGGATAGTTCAATGTACATCTACATTATTCAGGGTAGAATGGTTATTTAATTACTATTCTATAGTAGCGTAGATCTAAACATGCCGAATTATCCCTGCTTACTAAAGCGAGGATTTAGCTGTTGGTTTGCTGGACTGCAAATAAAGTTAAAATGTATTTCTCATTTTACCTGTAGCAATTGTTACCATGGGATAGTGTTTAACATTTCACATCAATATGTTTGAAAAGTATGAAATGGTTCGCTTATATAATATTGATAGTAACAGTTTTATAGCACTGTTACCAAATGAATGACACAAGGAGATTTGCTAGCATTTCTATCATTTACTAATATAGCATTATTTGTGTAAACTATGACCATAAAATCTTTAGAATGACATGATTGATCACTCCTTTCATTTTTAAATCTTAACGTAAACATCATGTACGTAGTCACTATAAATACTAAATTATCTCGCTATAAACAACATTAACAGGAAAAACGGCATGCCTTACATGATCATCCTCGTGTTACTTTGACGCTCTCTAGTTTTATATCTAAAATTTCCATTGTTTTCCACAATTATCAACTACTAATAATTATCTTTAATTGTTATTAGTTGTTAGGAGAAAAAAACTACGTAGTAAGTACATGTCGTCACAAAGAGCAATTTCATTTTTATCAGGTAATAAGCGAACTTATGGCGGGATTAGTACGGGAATTACGACCATTTTTACGACGCGCCGTATTAACTGTTAATTATATATGTAAAAGAGATCAAGAGTCATACAGAAATTAAGAGTATATTAAGGCCTAAAGAGGATACATATTAGTGCAGCTGATTATCTTTTCAAACTATATTAACTTGTTATCCATCAGGTTAATTAATCATTCTGCGTGTAGGCAACGTTCGTCGTATTTAGTTGAACGAACTTCATTTGATAAACATGAAAGAAGGTTGAAAAAGGTGACTCTTAATGATAAAGTATTTTATATAAGATACAATCTTGTCCCCTTGAGGGGGCTAAGCGCAATAAGGCTCGTGGTTAATATTAGAGGGTCAGTATAATTCTGAATAAATCCAGCTCGTAGACCGTTCTACGAGCTCGATTTATTCAGAATTATGATTATCTAAATATATATTATATACAAATATAATTTTCCTGGCGCAGAATTTAGAAATAAGCCTCTATGGAAGTTCGTAATTTTTTACAGTTATTTGATTTTTAATTACATTTGTTATCATGCATCAGTACTTAGGTATATTAAATTAATTCATTGGTCATTTCATTATCCAGTAGATCGCTTTGTTTACGTTCTTTATACTTATACAAGGCGATGTTTAGCAATAAATGAGTTTAATAATCATAAAATAAGGAGTTAAAGAACGTATTTATCATATTAAATAAATGTAAATAAGTATCACATGAAGCATTTTAATTAATTAGTACTAAAATTGATCTTAGTTCTTAAGGATAACTTAAGAATAACTGCCATGTCCACCACGAATATAAATACAACATACAACGAACATTTATTTTATAAATATATTATCTCAATATTCCAGCAGATCATAAAAGCACGTATGACTATTAGCATATTGTTGCAAATGCGATACCGAAGTGCTAAGTGGAAGTTTTGTACTTATTTGTTCTGTAGCGTCAATTGCTTGTGTTACAAATGCTGGGACACTGATAAATCGTACAAAGACTTGTATGACAAATTCATACTACGTGAAAATTAAAAAAAACATTATTTTTTTTATTGAAAAGATTTGATTGCTGAACCAGCATGCATGTGTATTATAAATTCTATATATTTTTAATTATGGCAAGATTTTTTTTGTATTGGATCGAAATAGCAATTTAGAGTGCCATTTTCTATCTATCATTAGCTAATAGGTGTTTACCTATGAAATTGCCGTTTTGACTGAAATAAGTTAAAGTATTTTTTTTCTAACTTTTTATTTCTGTTATTCAAAGTAATCACCCATGTAGTCGATGCATCTTTGCAAAAGCAATGGTAGTTTATTGATGCCCTTCTTGTAAAAACAGCTGGACGGGAGGCGACAAACTTTTCAATGGCATTTTGTACTGCCTCTCGGGAATTGAATTTTTTTCCCGCTAAAAATTTGTCCAAATTTTGGAAAAAGTAAAAGTCGGTGGGTGCAAGGTCTGGTGAGTACGGTGGATGAGGGAGAGCTTCCAACCTCAACTCTTGCAGCTTGGAGACTGTCTGTTATGCAGTATGGGGTCGCGCGTTATCGTGTAGAAGCAGCTTGGACGACCGATTGACCAAAGCTGGTTGCAGATGCGCGAGATTCTCCATCATTGTCTTCAGTTCTTCACAGTACACATCTGCAGTAATGCCCATGCCGTGAAAACTGTGATGAATCACACCGGCACTAAACCACCAAACAGTGACCATCAACTTTCTAGAGGTCATTTTTCGTTTAGGGCATTGCTTTGGTGCTGGACCATAAGCTTACCAACTTGCTGAGCGCTTTCGATTGTCGAACAGAATCTACTTTTTGTCGCACGTAACAATTCGGTTCAAAATTCTTTCATATCTGTGCCCGTTGACTAGCGCGAGGCAGGTCTCAACGCATACGTTGCGCTGGCGATCGTTAAGTTCGTACGGCACCCATCTATCAAGCTTTTTTACCTTGCCAATTTTTCGCAAATGGTCCAATATTATTTTGATGGTAACATCAAATGCTGCTGCTAGTTCGGCTGTAGATTGCTTCCACAATCGCCTTTAATTCATCATTGTTGACCAAAGTGTCCGGACGACCACGAGATTCATTTTCCAAATCAAAATTTCCCCGGAATGGAACCGGGAAAATCAATAATGGGTTGTGCGTTCGTTTGTAAAGTTCTCTCTCTCCGTAAACCTTGTTGATGTTACATGCCGTTTGTGCCGCGTTGATGCCACGACGGAACTCATAATCCATAATTTCACGAATTTTTAAAGTATCCATTATGACGAAAAATGTTCAAACGTAATGAAAATACAAAGCTAATCAATAAACAAAAGATGACTTTGTAAAAAGAATGTCATGTTTTTAAAACATTTGAATTTAGAATTCACAGCCAATCAAAAGCCTTTTTGGTTTGAATAGGCCAATACTGAAGAACGGCAATTTCATAGGTAAAGACCTAATATGATTACGAAAGTTTGCGATGTGTATATGTCCTCTAATTTATAATTGAGATTTCTGTCTACAACATTTTGCCAGGTACATCTTCGATGTATATTTCTTTTCATTGTGTTTGTTAGTAAACCAAGTTATGTTACTTCAGATTACTTATAATTTTGAACCCTTTATATATCAAGTTTGAATAGGGAGTTGACACTTTATCAATTTTATTATTGTATCTAATTAATTTAATTAATTTATATTAAAGTGACTATTGTAAATACGGTTATACTGCTAACTGTTTAATAATATCTCAAATTTAACCGATGTCTAATATGTCTATATATGCATCTTACAAGCATGTTCAGCATTTGAATAAATCCGTAACAATGAATCGAAGAAATATGTGGAATATAAAGGAATAGAAACTAGAAGTACTCCATATAGAATAGTTAAATATTTCATATATTATATAAACGTTTCTGATCCAGTCATAATTATTACCGCTTAAGTTATTTTTTAAAGAGTTTAAATATTTCTACATTTCTATAATACTTATTTTCAAATGTAAGGAGATTAAATATATACAATATACAGAATGAAAAAATAATTATTAAAACTCTTTAAATTTTCCTTTAATATCTATTGGCAACAATATCACTTTTAATATAGTTTTAGTAAAAGTCAAGCAACTGCTATACATAATTTTTTATGACGATTAAATTTATAAAACGTATAAGCTAGTTTTATAAAACATCTGTTTACATATGGCCGTTTCTCGGACGTATTTGTAGACAACCTGATAGTGTTTTCTGACGGCTGTTCACACGAGTAAGGTAAACAAAAAGTTACTAGACAACAGCAGGTATGTCAGGTTAATATAGCACGCGACGGTGTAAGAGTGCTTTATAGGAGAGAGCAATAAAATAAATCGAAAAATAGATGTATATTGTGAATTAATATTACAAAGGGTTACATTATAAATGCCTAACGGAACGGAATTATCTTAATTGTGTCTAGTGCAGAAGTTAATAACAAATCAGTATCGCGTTGACGCTAACTGAGTAAAGTGTGTGACAGTGACTTGATAAATTGTTTTTTTTTTACCGATCACGTTGTTTTTTAATTCAAAATTGCCCTGTGTTCGAATTCTGAACGAGTTATGACTGTGTAGTGCCGGTGATGGAGTTTCAGTACTATGGGAACTTTGACCGTCAGCCGATACGAAGGATACAGGAGCAACCGTGGTGGGATGAAGAAGATACTCTCACGGACCGACGACTCAATGGTAAGGACAATTGGATCGTTTTATTTCATAAGTGCAACAAATGTAATTACTTGTTTATTGTTGTAACTTACATAACCAAATATTATATAACTTATTTTGTGTTTGTTTGATTTAGTTACCCTTAAATAATACGAATATATCATAATAAATAATTTGAAGAATCAAAACCCTGAATGGTTTAGGATGAGGTCTACGAAACTTAGGGTCGGAGGTTCCAACAAGCCTTTCGACTATGGTCATGAACCATCTCCTAGCACAAGTATTTTCAGTTTTGTTGGAGTGGTTAACTGGAACGTTACTGACTAACACTGCTAGCATTTTTTTTTAAATAAGATATGAATTCATGTTGAAAATAAGATTATATTTTCGTTTTTAAATATGTGGTAGACCTAGTTATAAAGTACGTACTGTTATAGACATCTTAGTCCTCGGGTGTAATAACGCATCTCAATAATGATTCCTTGTCGAGGATGAACGTTGGTGAACTATATACACGTTTTCACATCCACATAGGCCCCATCAATAAGAAGTCACACATAGACCCCATCAATAAGAAGTCATACTCAAAGTTCAAAAACTATACTATAGCCATTACTATAGCTATAATACTCAATTAACAAACTTACTCATGAGTTTACTAATTGCTCTTAATCATATCTATGTTGCAAGTCAATATGTTTTTACTGATATGAGTATATCATATAGTTTGATCTTAAGATAACACAGACAAGATATCCGATCCGTTACTTTTCAGTCAAAAATCTTCAGTTTTGGTTATATATGCCTCATTGTTCACTACGGCTTTGTAGGATTTACCGACAATTCAATCCTTCAAATACGGTTCCCGGCCATGATATATTTATTTTTTTTTATCATTTTCTATATGTATATATTTTGTTTACTTTGACATGACATTGTATGAAAACAAAGCAGTGTTCAACATTTGCGACCTATCACAAGAATATTCATGTTATGCAAGACTTTATGAATTTTCCTGTAATACTACAGAAACTTATTAATTTAACCTATAAATAGTGATGTTCCCAATTTCATATCGTATAATAATGAATTAATACATACTCCAACAACAAAAACCAACAACTTTAATAAAGGAATCACATGAATTTCATAAAATTTACACCAACGTCAATGATTCCATTAAAGTACCTGTCTTACCTCTTATTTTTTTTTAAATCAAATTAAGATACAAGTTAGCATAAGCGAAGTGTAAGGCAATACCGCTATTAGTATCGATATAAATGCGTTTAAAGTCGTTTTTTATTAAATTTTAGGTGTTTTTAAGTAACTATCATAACAAAATTTTTTATTTATTAAATATTTGATATTCACTTGTTATAATTGAAAAAGGAATGAATTAGGTTTATATGTATAATATGTTCAGCGGTGCTACGAGTTTAATATTTTAATTTAGTGTTGATATTAAACAAATAAAATAGAACGTAAGTATAGCAATATGGAATTTACCACAAAATATGACTTAACAATTTAAATATTTAATATAATATTTTTGTATTACTTTTAAATCGTTATTGACGAAAGTTAATGTATAAAAGGAGGAATTATACGTTAATTTTCATCATTGAACCTTGCGAAAAAACCTCAAGAAATTGTGTTCTGTTTTTATGTACATTTTCACACTTACGTAATTTTTAAAAGAACGAAAAATGTTATTTAATTAGTAATATATCATAAGACTGTTTTATACGTACTTAAAATTATTAGTTATAATTTTTGTTTTATTTTACTTCGCTTATACTATTTAAACGAGATTTAAACTCAATATTCACCCATTATAATATAAAATAGCAATATTTTTTTCTTTATATTTACGTTTCATCACAAAAACAAACGAATGAAGATTACAAAAATCATAAAATACATAGTTAAAAATGCACAGGGGTTAAACACCTCGTTATCTAATGTGTACTCTTGTACGTACCTAAATATAATAATGTCCGGGTTGCACCTATATGCTTGTCTAGACGGCACGAGAGAGTAGGTACGAAGAATCGATTTGGAGGGTTAATTTTTGAATAGATACTTTTAAATTGCAACTTTGTGCCCAAAAGTATAATACATTCTCATCTTAATTAATTATTAGGTACCTCATTATTTTTTATGTAATGGTTGTGGATACGCGAGGGTTTGCTTACGTATTTATTTTGTCCATGAGAACTTCTCAATTATTAAATTAATTATTCTTGATCTTTTAACATACTATAATATAATATGGCGAATCCCTTTAGATGACCATCATAACCTATGAACAACAGCTTTCCGCTACGTCCAAGAACTCAGCTTCAGTAAATTGAGTGTCCGTACAACTATATCTAATATATAAATTAAATTCTTTAAATGAAAGGGTTAGATTAAGACTGCTACAAATAATCAGGTCTATATAAATTTAAAGATATAAACTATTAATAAGGTTTGAATTGAATTGAATATATGATCCATATACGAGTAACATGTTAGAAACGGAGTCTTATACTAGTTACTAATTCAATAACGAAAAAGAGATACCAATAAGTATTAGCCAAAGATAATATCTGCAGTATTATAAGATAGCATATACAGAGAGATAGCAAATACTTTACGCTATTCACCTAGAACATTTTAGATTCTGAGCAAAAATTAGCAAGGCTACCCCCAGCGGGTAGTAAGTTTAGTACCATATTTTTTTATGAACCAAGGGCCGCACCCTTAGCTGAAATATTAAGTAAGCACACAGCTGACGTGATGGCTGTACATTCATTGTAATCCAGAAACACCTACTTCCATTCTGAACTAAGATTCAAGATGCATAAGATGTTGTCTTCCCTGTGATGGATTGCTTCGATACCAGTAACTTGGTCTGTTAACGAGCGACAAAGCAGTATTATCCTGTTATTTCATACAAGTATTCCATGAGGACGTGGTCCTTCACTCGTTGAACTGACCCATTCATGCTGCAGCCGGAATCAATATGTAACGTGGCTCAGCCTCTGTAAAACATACACTGAGCACAAATATTATCTTTTTTAAAATGTAATAATTTAGAGTAACACATAGTTCACCTGATGTCTAGTGATTCATGACATCTACATTCATCCTTGATAAGGAATCATAATGCAGATGCGTTGTCACCCTTGAGGATTGTGATAAAATGCCTCGACACCAATAATAAAGGTCTCCAGATCCCTGCTCTCCCCAGATGAAACGCAGCAGCATTATGCTGGTATTCTGTAAGGGCGTTGTGCTACTCCGGTCGAGCTGACCCATTCATTCTGCAGCTATAAACAAGTGCAGTGTAGCTCTACCACTGTATGAAATTACTTACTAAATAACCTAATGAATATTTGGACGTAAGGATGCGAAAAATTGATACTCTAGAACCAACGCTCGATAGCCAATTTAATGTTATAACGACTACGTCATCACCACTATGAAAATTAAATACTTATTGATAGCGGTAGTATCATCTACATTGTTACCATTAGTATTATTCGTGGTGGCAGAATCTAGCGGTGAACCGAGCTGTCTACTGCACCAAGCACAATTCATAAGTAAAGACATAGAGGCAACCAAAACGAAACATCAAAAGATATTATTATGTACATAATTTCAAGTATAAAATCATTACTCAGACGTTTAATTTACATGCGAACCATAAAATACAATACATGACCGCGATAAAGAAGTCATTAATATAATTGTTCTGTTATTAATCGCAGCTCTCGGATTCAATATATATAAAATGATTTTTTTACTTCGTTGTACAATATAAGAATATTTTTGTACAAAACATCCATTGCTATGTATATGGATTGTCTTTTATTTATCTTAATTTTTTATTTTAGGGTATGAAAACGTTTATTGGCAAATTATTTCCGGTCTTGAGAATGTTTTAGTAAGAAATTCTCTTAAAAAGTATAAAATCATTTGGTAATTGAACACCGATTTGTACTTTATGATTTGAGCTTGATGAATATCTATTGTAATATATATATAGATATATGTATATATATATATATATATATATATACAATACAATTTTTCTTAATAATTTATATTTATTTTTCTATATTCTTGAGAAGACACTTCCAATTGTTCGTAAGGAGTCTAACCTATCAGTACAATGATCACCTTGGCCTGAATGAATCTTTAGGGGTACCCCATGGCAACAGATTACTCGTAAACCAGCTTTGAATCGTCTTTGTTTTCTATTGCAAATACCTATCTATGCCATTTTGTGATCATATTTACCATGAAATAGTGGTTGCCTTTGTCAATTGCCTGAAAAGTTCCCGTTTGTCTTCATCGCATCAAGCATAACCTGAACTGATGCGTTTCTTTTACAATGGATATTCATCAAGCTCTCTGACAAATAGGTGTTCTATTACCAATATTATTTTTTTTTTAAATATGATAAAACCCATCTTATTCGAGGTCTGTAGCCTATTGAACGAAAATACGAAGACTAGATACGATAGAAAGGCCAAATTACAGTGTATTGACAGAGGTACAATGTTATGGCTTCATAACTCAGTGTCTCAAAGTGAACAAAACCGAAACGTCACATAACCACAGGATCCAGCGGTTGATAAAACGAAAATGCAAATTTGTTCACATCAACCGAATTATTGCGTTGTCACAGAAATAATTAATTGGGACGAGCATCTCTGAGAAGAGAATTGTTACGAAATTTCCAGCCGTTATATGTTTTCATGGAAACATTCAGAAAACATAAAAGACGTTGCCACAGAAAACTTACGAGTACGTCGATACAAAACCGAACCTTACAACGATAGCTATACTACGGACTTGGTCACGTGTCGAACGAACATTGACTGAGCTGTACTGTGACTACTTTAATTCCTAATCAGAACTAGCATGTAAAAATATGAATATTTTGTTTTAGACCTTATAGTTATATCAACCTTACATATGTTTTTTAAATATTTACGGTGTTTTACATCACCAAAATTTTCTCAAATAAGTTTATAAAATCGTCATCTCCCTGCGTGTTACCAGTTGGTATAAGTATATACTTATTGCATTAAGCTGTAATACTAGGCTAAGCAGTATTCTTACTAACATGATTGACCAAAATGGTGTCTATAATAAATAAATTATTATACCAATTGATATAAGAATAAAAAAATTTTAGCCCAAAATATTCGTGCTCTAACTTATCGACTTATCCGTCATAAGTACAACCTTCAAACTTCCTCCTATGTTAAGTTTTTTTTATTACATTGAGAGTAACAAACGAGTACACAGTTCACCTCATGGCAAGTGATTCCTGCGGCCTGTGACATCTACATTAATGTTGTCACCCTTGAGGACTGAGATGGAATGCCTCGTTACCAATAATAATGGTCTCCGGACCACAACACTCACCAGACTAAACGCAGCAGTGCTATTTTACACTGATATTCTATGAGGGTGTGGTCCTACACCGGTAGAGATGACCCATTAATTGTGCAGCTAGAAACAAACTGCAGTATAGCTCTACCACGGTCGTGCAGTGTAGCTCTCATTTTTATCTTGATCATCACCATGACTAAGACATATAAGACGTATATGGTAGTATTAGGAAGTATAGTATGGTAGTACTTTTTTTAACAGTGAAGTCAAATAAGGAACTGTCATATCAATTTACTTTTTGTTATGTCGCAACGTCGGTCTTTCCATACTTTTAATGATCATAATTGGTAAAGCGAAGTCAGTCTGCGTTATGTATAAATTTTTCCTGAATTAAGGAATGACAAAAGAATACATAGCTTAACAGGCTTAACAGTAAGTGTTAATCCTGATTTCTGCGGTGCGTGACACCTATATTCAGTCTCGATAATTAACCACAATGGAATGCCTCACTTACCAGATGAAAGACAGTAGTACTAAAAAGTAGCATAATAGTAAATTTACTCTGGAATTCTGTGAAAGCTTGCAAAGCATAAATACTAATATATTAATTGACTTAACAAGGCAATAATCCCTTGACATAACTGTTAATTTCCTTTTCTCACATTCGGGATTTCCCTTAACAGCTTCGCTGCGTACGAATTGTTTATCCCACGATTGGATAAACAAAGTAACATTAAATGATAACATTGCCCACTATTATTTTTCGTATCAACTTAAAATTTTGCGAATGCGACAAACCAATAATGTGTCACGATCAATATGCAACAGACGATGTCGGTTTGTGTATCAACTGCCGATTATTAATTAATGGAAAATATGCGATTTTTAGGGACTAGATTGGATTTTATAACACCTCTACCACAGATACCTAATAAGTCTATAATTGTGAATCTTGCGGAGAATTCATGAGCGTATCTCATATTGAGACAAAACTTTTTTTAACAATAGTTTTTTTTAAAAAAGTAAGAGTAATAAACGATCACTTAATTTCTTGTTTGTTATTTTCACTTTTACCGAGTTTTAACAATTGATTCTGAAAAATTCAGAACATCAGCTGAAGGTTTTCTTCATTGTCCTGATTTTAAAATTTATAGGTTAGATGCTTTTATAAATTTTATTTTTGATATAGTGTCCCAGCGCTAGATTTTAATTGACGGTACGCGAGGAAACCGAGTTCGATCACCGGTCGACTAATTGCTCGTAGGTGGAGGAAACATTGAGAGGAAACGTGTATATCTAAAAAATGAGAAACAAAATATATGGAAAACGTGATCTGTAGCGGTTGGCGGGCTATGAATCAACACCCTTTCTAGAGAAGAAGCTTGTGTCTAACAGTGGTATTTATATATACAGTCAGTTACTTTACTTACACGCGTTGTAATTGGTATTTACTACTACCTACCTACGTATCTTATTATATTTTAACATAGAAATTGAAATAAAGTTTTGTCTATTAAACAAATGCAACAAACGAACAAACAAATTCGATAGGTTAAGATATTGTATAGCTATACTGTGAAGATATACTTGTTGATTGATCCTCCCAA
Organism: Teinopalpus imperialis; assembly: GCA_029286865.1. Classification (NCBI taxonomy): domain Eukaryota; kingdom Metazoa; phylum Arthropoda; class Insecta; order Lepidoptera; family Papilionidae; genus Teinopalpus; species Teinopalpus imperialis. The sequence goes on along the minus strand of JAGSMU010000022.1, from coordinate 10,472,659 downwards.
CGATTAAAGTATAATATCAACTGGAGACTAATGTATACTTGACATTGCATTTATTCAGTAAATAATATAATAAATATATATATATATTCAATAAATGATTAATATAAATTAAGCGAGAAAAGAAACAGACCTCTTACATACTACAATTAAGAGTCGCTACTGTAGCTCCCTTATAAACGATATTTCTCATAACTCCACGAACCGATGGTCTCGACTACAAATGGCACAAATATATAATCTTTACTTAGACTCGTCTTCACACCACTTACTTGTGTTGCACCACGGTCTTGATACCTTTGTATCCTGAGACGTTAAGTCTGTTAAAAAATGATCTGCCTATTCGTACACACATTAATAAAGGACAGGTGGAACGGGGGTATTTGTAGAAAAAAAAATAAAAATCTCAATATATCGAAAAAGGTGACACTTTTACTATGGTAATTTTTTTGTTGTCTGGTTGGTTTTTTGACCTTTAAGTTTGTCGTGCTACTTACGGAACATCCGTATATGTTTGGATATATTTGATAGTTTTATAATTAACCAAACAAAATGGCTGGCAATGTTATTCAATATTCTCTAATTTATGAGGGACGTAAAGATACCTCAATTTATGAATATTTCAATTTATCTGTTCGCACGACACTGACGGGTGAAACAAATATATCAGAGTTGAGCAGCTTTTTTAATTGAATCGTCTGCTCGAACGGAGTATTCAATTTCAAACAATTTCTATGTAGGATGGAGCTATCTTTATTCTAATATGAGTGTAATATTTTCTCATTAAGCCCGACTATGTTCTCTACTAGCATTGTGTATAGAGTATCAGAAGTAGTTTATGTTATTTCGTATTTCTTGTAAAGCTATGGGTGAAAAACGAAGTGGAACTTTTTACGTTTTCGTATATCATAATACATCTCTGACGCTTCCCATATGAAATTAGCTTAGTAGATTTGTACAGACGTAGTGATCAACATAAACACATTGAGTATAAATTTATTTTTAATTTATTTTATTCGTTGATGACCAGGTACTTTCCGATCGGCTTGATTCACTGGCGTTGCAAAGAGATGTTGCATCCCTTTGTATTTTTCACCGAATTTACCATGGGAAGTTTTCTGAGGTGTTGTTCGGATTCATTCCAGCCGCTGAGTTTAAACATCGTACGTCATGACATAGTTCAAAATTTCATCCCCATCATCTTGATGGCTGGTAATCTACCTTCCTTAAACGCACGCAACACATTTGCGACTCTTCTGCTGTTGCGGATGTACATGTGCGGCGGTGATCACTTACCATGGGGTATAAAGAATAGGTAGCAAAAAAAAATAGTCCGGGGTGCAGTTCTTCATTCTCAATGATTGTCAAATACACGAATTGTGTTTAAAAGAACCGTTGACAATGTATTCGAACCCTTCTTCTATCTCATCGTAATGTTTGCTATTTTGATTGCATCGTACTGGTTCTCTTCGAACCTAGATTACCTGGGTGACATAACTTAACGTATTATTTTTTTTCTTATTAAAAACTAAAAGTCTCATATTAATGCTCTTTTTAATTTAAGCATCATAACCAGAAGATTTCATGGTCGTGTTTAAATTTTTAATAATCTTGGTATGAATCTTGGTCAGTCGATAATTTTGTTGTAGTTTTAACTTTTAGTCTGCTGAATCTTGTCTGTGCTTTCTTATGATATTGAATCGCATGTGGTTTAGCTAGCAACCTCAGGCCGGATTTACAAGCATATCGATTTCATTAGTCTCGATAATGTTGACTAACTTTCTTTGGTGTAGTGGTCAGAATACCAGGCTGAAGCAAGCCTGAATCCTAGGCTATATTCTCAAGCCATATTCTGCTATTTTACGCTGGTATTCTGTGTGGGCGTGGCCCTTCCCTGGTCGAACTGACCCATTCATTCTGCAGCTACATTAGCAAACTGTAGTGTAGTTCTACCGCTTGTAAGTGGTGTATTTCTAAGTGTATGAGTTTTAGTTTCCTACGTTGTTAATAATTCCGAAACAAATCTGGCTCACACAGATCGAATATTGTCGAATCAATTGATCTGTTAAGACTGGTGCTTAGTAAAGGTGCGTACCTTATTACTTGTAATGATTAAGTTTCGAGGATAGAAGTTACGATTTTAACTGGTCTATAATATGGGACTTAGTATCTCGTAGGAATACGCAAATACCGTGGAACTATGAAAATATACGCTTATAACAAAGGAAATAAAATCCTTGACATAAGGAATATTTGAAGGCATCTCGAATGCATAACATTAATAAACGTATATTAACGTAATCCATCGTTCCATCTTATGCACAACAAATAAAAAACACATTTAAAGAGCTGTATTAGCTCTGTTATCCGGTGGAGGCTTAAATTTTCGTAGCTATTTACACATGATCGACTGTAATATATATATGTATATAAATATATATATATATATATATATATATATATTAATGTTAAATTAAATGTTATATATATATATACTTCCAAAATTCCTTTTAAGTCTCTCTCACTTAAACACATATAGAGAAATATACATATAGTCTTATCATCTCATGAGTCGTTTCACAATCAACGTTATTCAAGGTTGAAGAAAATATAATGTGTATATTTTACTGCATTCATAAGATAATTTACTGTTCACTACGTAAATATTCACAGCAAATCAACAATAGCGTCTCAAGTTGCAATGCAATAAGGGATTACTGTAAAACAGTTGTGACAACTTAATTATTTACCTCCACCGTCACGTGTGTTTTGTGTATTTCTCTCTTGTTTATTATTTATACGTGAGATGTGCAATTATAAAGACCGCACGTGACAAAAACGTTGCAACATTGTAACGAAAACTGAACGAGTTCACGTGGTTACTTTATTATTTGAAACAATGGTATTAAAGACTAAGGATATAATTTGTGTAAATAGTATTAAAATAAAACATTTTCGTACATCTAGAATCTAGGAAATAGGAAATTTTAATTATCATCAATCTCTGTAGAGTCACTTTAAAATCCAAAAGTTAATAAAATATTTAGTAAAATTGATTGTTTTAAATATAACCGTGAGCGCAGTTTACTGCCTGCACCTTACATATTTTTAAGAAATTTAAAGTGACAAACGAACACATAATGTTAATTGGTAATTGTGACCTGTAGAAATATGTATCCACTATCAAAGTCTCTCATGAGCCAAAATTAAGAAGCGCTTTTAGTACTAAAAATTAATGCATAATGTATCTTTACCAATCTCCGCTAGCTTTCTACGGTTTATTGTCAACACGTTACATAAAAAACAAACAAAGAAAAGTCAAATTTGATATTTGAATTCCAATCAAATCAAATCAATCAGTTTATTTGCCAGAATATGGTACAAATGATGTTAAAATAGATTATTAAAGGCACAAATAACTCAAAACCACACTCTATTTAAATTATAGTGGTTGGTAATAAGCTGCATTTGTTTTTTTTTTCAGGTAAGTGGAGTTTCGGAGCACGTGTCGCACAGAACAATTTACAGTAATGAAATTGATATTGATGGCAGGGTATCTGCAGCCCCTTCACCACACCTTCGCATCTGCCAACTTGGTACGTGAGTCTTGACATTTTGGTCATCCATTAATTAGAGTGAAGAAGAATTAAATTTTATATAACTGAAACGATGTTGATCAACCTATCGACGATGGTGTTGTCTGATTTAAAAGATGAACTTTTTCGACATACTGATCAATATGATACATGATGAATATTATATTGAAAAATATAAATAACATTTTATTATTTATAGATTATTATTATTTAGAGGACTCACGTTATTTCGAAACTATAAAATTTAAGTCCTTAAAATACTAGCTTAAAATACGAGTATCTATGTAACTATGTAGACTAAGTTAACCCGATTGGCGGGTAAACTTAGAAACATGCTATTTTTTCGCTGAAATATAATCAACAGTAGCAAAATGATAGTCTGTCAATGTAAACAACCAAGCAATAAGATGCGAAAATTTCGAATACACTACCAATAAATAACACGAAAGCGAATAAAATCTCCAGACTAGGAATCCGACAGTTTGGGTATTGCACAAATATTGACTATTGCTAGTCCAATAACGCTGTCGGAAACATTCTAGTGCAATATATTTTAAAATAATCATTCTTTTTATTTGTAAGCCTGATTTGGTTCCACCGGGTAGTTTAGTTTTGAGTTAATGACACATACCGCTAAAGTTCAGTACCGTTAATCGATAGAGGAATTATAATACACGTAAACCATTTTCCACAAATGAATATCGTAACAGTGAGAACTACACTTAAATATGTCCAATGATCAATTCATACAGACAATCTTCTCGAGTCGATGATTTCCTTTAATACTATGTATTGATGATAAAATTCATAGGTAGGTATTGGTACTACAGAACTTTACTTTTACTTCCAACCGGTATATGACAATGAAACCAACAAGTGTTATTAAATATAATAAGACCGTTTTTTGTATATATAAATAAAGTTCGTTTGTAATCGCAATTAAAGATCGTTTTGTATATAAATAATATAAAATTGATGAAGTTTTTTTACAATTAAATTCTCCTTTTAGTACATATTTTCATCTGGTATCTAAGAGTGAATCTATTTAAATAAATTATTTTCGCATCAATTATTGTTACAGATTTATAGCGATATCACAAAACAACTTTCCAATTAATGAAATAATCACGAGAGGCTACAGTTCATGTTGCAAGGTTATTTCCTCATTCACTGCAGACGTCCCTTGTCGATATTAATAATGCAAAACTCTTTACTCCCTGCTGAACGGCACAGCTATCCTCTCAACATTGAAGGGAGTGTTATCAGTCCGGCATGCTATAACATTTAACAGAGGTTTTGGTTGGAAACTTGTAATTACTTTATCTCTTGTAGTTTTTATTTCTCTTATATAAAGCAATCTGTCACTCTAGATAAAGGTCAGTTTCTATGTTTGTTCTATTAATATCCTGCGTGATCTCTGTTTACTGCCCGACTACGGATACGTATGCATATATATATATATATATATATATATACGTATATAATATATACATATAAAACTGTGAACTTCTCATATTAATAGTAGAAAAGAAAATCCACTAAATATTTATTGCCAACAATCCTTACTATAATTGTATCACCATTTTCCTTTATTCACTATAGGAAATACAACAACCAGCTAATATTTTACACTGTCAAAGACGTTATTTGCGAGTACGGGTTTACAACCGTATAATCCATTATTGAATATCAAACATGTAAATATGTATCCCGGATTACTTATACAAAATATTTTATTGAATTGTCAAAAAAACTACATGGATTTACTTACGAATATACAATAGGTGTATTTTATAGTATGGTATGTTATCTATATTATATTTACTTCAATTATAGTAGTAAAAATTTTAAAATATTAAAACACCAGTATCAGCCCTATATTCGTCTGCGTGGTCCTCAGAATTGGAAATAGAGATATGAAAAATTAGTGAGACGACATTGTATAATTTATTATTTTCGACCAGTACGTGTAAGTTTTGGGCACTCTTTCGCTGCTCACATGGTCAGATTTATGTCGGTTGCTCAAGAGTATAGAGTGCCCAATACTGACATGTGTATGCTATGTGGTAATCCAGGTTATAAACTATCTGTGAGCCAAATTTCATTTAAATCCGTTCAGTGCATTTACAATGTTGTAACAATCTAAAATATTATTTTAAAAGTAACAAAATTTTAGAATCGATTGAAGCATTTTTACACGTTCTGTAAACAATCTAGAAGGCCTAAGAATGGTATAAAACCATGTTTTTTTCCTACAAATTCTGTAAAAGAATAACGGAATTATACATGTAATTTAAGTCATGGATAAAGAATTTCAAGGAGAGAACCGGATTTTTTTGTGATCCTTTGTAGCGAAGTCGTAGCAAACAAGGTTTTATACACAGGTTATCAGCACACAACAGAAGGCTGGCACTATAGTATTTGGTCTCATAACCGGGGACTTATGTACTAGTGACGAGGCACAATCTTAGTTTAATATTTTAAGGATTGGAAGGTATAGTAAGGCTTCAATACTATAATATGTTCCTTTATCACACCTTAATTTCGTTGATAATTATAAGATATTACGAATTTGTTTATTTAATGGCTTTTCTTCTGTACTTATGAGCAGTATTAAATACCTAGCTAAAACTAATTTAAAATCTGTGTGTAATATAATAACAAAATTATTCATTTACCAACAAACAATATTGTACAAACGTGACGACAATGAACCCTGTATCATAAGGTTATCTCCAGCTCGGCTTGAGGTGTTCCATATCTCACAATTTCTTCGTAAATATCGCAACGAAAATCCATAACTAAATTGTACTTGTGCTAGTAACGGCAGTTACATTAATTACTAAGAAGTTAAGAGGCAATGTAATATTATCTCTGAGAATTAAGATGGTCTGTTTCCGAGGAAGGTTTCCGGTTTCTTTCATTTACCACATGGAAAACAGGGAGTCCTAGGCTGATATTTCATTTAACGTAGATTAATGTCCATCATCCCAATTTATATTCATTCTTACTTGGAGTCAAAACAGAGATCCAACAGTCGTTCCTCGTCACTGATGTTAACCATCGTGTGGGTGTAGACGGTAGGAATTGCAAATATTCCAGCTGTCCTCTCGATAGCTGGTTATCTATGAGAGAGAAAAAAGCTTATTTAAAATGGTTAACGAGTATATTAGTAATATTGGTAGTAGATGTATTGGATATAGCTATAAATAATAATTATTATAGTTGCAAATTATACATATGTGTTTTATCGTTGTAATAGGAAAGATTCTGCATTGTTTTAACTTTATTGTATTCAAATTATGATCAATTATTACTCCATATCCATTACTTACTCGGCAAGAGTAATTCTTTATATAAATATATTTAAAGAATCACTATCAGAAAGATATAGATATAGAGATATATAAGAAATAATATCGGTTGATAGGATATGATAGTTATAATAGTAAGTTTTATTCTGGAAACAACAAAGAGCCACAACTCGAAAGGCTGGTACTTCCGACATCTGGGCGAAACTTATTACTTTCTTAACTCCTATCAAAATATTGTATTAATTGAATTAAACTAATTTTACAGATTTTACCGCGTTGTTGCGTGTTCTAAAATTTATTGTTTTTAAATAAAAAGAATCGAGCATTAAAGTATCACCCTGGCTCTTAGTTCAAATTCGTCACTCAAGAACTCTTCGTCCCGCCTGAACGCCATAAGCGCTCGGTCACCTTACAACCCGGTAAAAGCCCTCGGTCTAAAAAAAAACCTGTTATCGCAAGAGAAGATGCGCTGTGACATTGTTTTATGTTTGCGTGATCGCTAACACCGAGATAATTAATTCATAGCGAATTATTTTCAAATGAATGGTACACCCAATTTTTTACATAAGTAAGGAAACCCAAATGAGTGTACACAGTTCATCTTTGAGAACATCAGATACTTTGAGAATGTTGTTTTGCATCATCGCTGTTACGTGTTTTTTTTAATTTGACTTTCTTTTGCCATATAGCAAACAAAGAATTATGAATCTAATATTATGAAACTCAAACCGCTATCAGATAAGAAATAATACTATTTTAAAAATCAAGTAGAGAGAGCATGAAGCTTATACATTATTTCTGTAAACATTTATTTTTAATTATGAATCAACATAATTAACAGGGATAACAAACCAAAAAAGTGTATAAAGGTTTGGCTAAATAACAACAAAATAATAATAATAGCTAAATAATAACTGTAAATTCATTTTAATATCTATGTGTATATTATCCAAACAAGAATAAAATGAAAACTATCTATCAGTTATGTTAAGATACGGTTAAACAATAACTTGCCTACAATAAATCTTTGTGGTCTACACAATTGCAAAACTCACTAATGCTCGTTAAAAGCCATTTAATTACGCTGTTAAATAACTTAACTTTACGCATGTTCTCTTGATTTACTTTCGTAGGCGATAATGAATGGCACTCGTTCCATTTTATTTAACTGGGTCAAGTCTATCAAAAAGGCACAACGCCGTTTCAGATTTCACGCATAGGGAAGAAAATGGTTCGGCTTAAACCGAAATTTTACATCACTTTTCAACTTTACTTATTTTTACACAGTTTATTTATTTGTACTTCATTGACTTGGTTAACTTATTAAGATATTAAAGGTGACATGTCTTGGTTTACTATGAGTAAACAAATAATCTTTAAATTTGACATAAAGAAATGTATAATAAAGTATTAATTAAATATGTATAAATAAAAAAAATATATGCGGTACAGGAAAACATCGTGGTGAAACCTCCAGACAGACAGTTATTTAGAAGTGAACATCGCCACTATGCAGTAGAGTTTTAGATTACGCTATAATAATTCTCTAGAGTGTTGCTACCCAGCTGTAGGATTGATATACTGAGGATCTATATACAAATATAGGCTAATTTTACTTTTGCTTTATAAAAATGAGACAGCCATTAGCGCAGAGGATTCCTATATCGAGTCATGAACTCGCGCTATAAGAGGATTAGTAATTCGAAGTAAAACTACGCAACGTGAAATGAGATTAAAAATACAGCAGTACGTTATTCTAGCTAGTTTAACATAACACTATTAGGTCATTAGGTTGTTATATAAGGTGAGATATTTTTAATATTTATTTTAAATAAGCAAAAAGTCTTATATTAAAGATTTATTTTATTGATTTACCTTTATTTTATTATGTTAAATATAAAATTAATATATTTTTAACGCGTTTAACTGAGCATTCATTAAGAATTTATTTCACTCGTACTTTGTGCTATAACTTGTTTCTAGTAGGAGTTTATAGCGTCATGCAGAACGTGCTTCCCGGTTTCTATAATAGGCACGGCGTTATTATTTAATCTGTGACAAAACGACCTTCTCGCTCTATATAGTTAAGCATACGTAAAGTATGTTTTGCATATTAGTGTAGGTAATTTAAAAAAAATAATTGTCAAGTTTTTTTACATACATTATCATTAAACATTTCACATTTAAAATGGCTAGATAGAAGAATATCATCTTTACGTAAATTTTTCAAAATGTTGACTTTATAAATGTAGTAAACAAAGAAATTTGTAATTTTAACTTAAACATTAAATAAAGTATATATTTTTCATAACTAATTAAGGTATATATCATTAACTCTTTATTTATGTGTGCTAATCTTTCAGAAATTAAATAACGCTTATTACTTATGAAGACATTACTTATAAACATACGTTTGAAGTTATACTTAGCTACTACACTTAGTTTTTCCCAAGCCTTTAAAACTCTCCGCCATTGCCTGGAGCAGTATTAAATAAAAAATAATGGAGCTTTATATTACAAAGCATGTTCGCCAAAAATGAACATTAATTTGTATAGAAATTTGTGCCTGGAGAAATTTGTGGTAGTATTGTAGTAGAATTACAGGACTTAAATAATACATGACATAAATCTGCTTACTCAAGGCAGATTCCGAGTATTTATAGAATAGGTCTTGTATGTGCCTCTTTTCTCTCGTTATTTACCTCCACGTATTTAAACGACGACTTATCAACATACATATCTATGTCACTTATTCTGATGAAAGAGGTACATTATTTTATAGCAATTTAATTAAAACTAATTAAATATTGATTCCGGAATTTGTGATATATATTAATTGAAATTTTATCTGTTTGTAATCACATTATGAATATATGTATGTAAATCACAGTAATAATAAAAGAATTGTCAATAATCGATATTCTAATAATTTACGTTCTTAATGAAAATTATGAAAGCTAAATTATGAGAGAAAAGAAGACAACATTTATATATGGCAAAGTTTTACTAAAGCAACGGCAACTAATTTATGTTTATCTGTAATATATATTTTATTTAATTTTTTACTCAGTTGTCCCGTAAAATTCTGAAACTTTTTGAGTTGGTTTATTATCAATTTAAAAATCTGCCCTGCTTTAATCCTTATTAGCTCTTTGATAATTCTACGATAATAATCCTTGAATAAATTAATAACTTTACATAAGCTACAGTTTCTAGTTTTATAAAGTCTAATATAAGATAAAGTAACTAAAAGATGCGGATGCTTACTGTCCAATTTTATTAGATGAATTGAAATATTTGGTAAATTGTTTATTTACAATTTAGAATGTTATTATATTGGAAAAACTAATTAATTACTCAAACTCGATGATAAAGTGTTCTCCATTGTTGTAATTTTTCCATCTAATGAAATTTTAAATTTGATTTTGAAGATTGAAATCACCCACTATAGTAACTTATTCCAAAGCATTTGAAACATTGTTAATATAATTGATACCACAAAAAAAAAAAATCGTTGAACTCTTTTGTATGAATTTATTCCTTTACCAAATTTGACATTCTAGCATTATCTCTACAACGAACAATACACATCATAAATTAACATGTTTCAATATACACAATTCAATTCATAGCACGTAACAGACCCTTAGCTCTGATAGGAGTTAGTCTCCTTGGAATACGTTTTAATTTCACGCGTATTAAATATTCGATTTAATGTAACATGTCTCATAGTCGTATCGTCAATCTCAACGTAAGTAATCTCATCCAAGTGAATCAAAATTTCGTATATTTCCCTCCGGTTTTATTACAATCTAGTCGTTGGCGCGGCTGAGCGAACATTTGTGCGCAGCAGTCCGTAAGCAACGGCACACCGCGGCAGTCGACCAAGGGCGCCCGTATCGTTAACACGTCGCGTCTCCCGCTAACAGCAATCCAAAGTGCAAGCTCCGAGCTGTCGTACGCCGACGTCGTCCCGCCAATGCCGGCCGACACGATGACGATCGCCTCCTTCCCGTGGACACGCTTTCTACACCACAACGGTACAGATGCGGCCGCGAACTGAGCCGTTACTTTGACATGTTTACATTGCAAGTGTTTACTAACGGTCGTCGCAAGTTCCCGCTGAACATCGGCATCAACTGAATCGTGCAAATGCGTACTGGCTGAAAAGATTGCGAAACTATAAGAGTGAAGTTTAAAAATACATTTTCTTTAGTGCGAAGTGACGTTCGTACGATGTGTGCATGCAGCAAGTTTTACGACTTTTGGAAGAACTCTTGCGGGGCAGGTGAGCGTACCCTGAGTCTTGATCGATCAGGCTTTTAAGTAGCTGTCAAATAGCATATTCCGTTTCTATCTATATTTCTAAATGCATTACTTACAAAATGTTCTGCCAATTAATAATTTATAAGATATAGACATATATACCCGTGGCCGGCTTTTCTCAATTACTTTTAAATTGTATTTAAACATACGAGTAGATTAGGAGTAAATGATCGATAATACATTGACTGTGTAAACGACCTGCCGCTAGTTATTATTACTTGCAGTTTTTATTTGACAATTACTAGTTCTAGTTATAAGTAGCACACAGCTTTTACATTGAAAAAAGAAAAACCTTGACGTATTTATATGCCATTATTAGTGTTTTAAGTAAAGGTGTCAAGGCAGAAGCATTATAAATATGTGTATATACTTATGTTTTATTAAAGTTATTTTTGAATATTGAGAGTTTATGAGAAGTTCCATGGCTTAATAAAACGTATAAACTTTTGGATTTAAATTGACAAAAGTGATTGTTGTTCCGCGTCACTACTACTCAGGGCCACCAACTTCATGAATGGAAATTAGTCTCATATCCTGTTTCTGCTCATGTACTTATTTTTTTTTATTAGAACGTGAAAGTTATAATAGATTTGGAGATGCAACGATCCTACCATTACACCTCATATAAGCTGTATTCTCACCTTGACATTCTTACCATATTGCAGAGCGTGAATTCAGAAGGAATTGCTATATATGTATATACCACTTACATCGTAAAATAGTTACTACGCTGCTGAGTTTCGTCTGGTAATTTAGACAATCCTCTTCTAATTGACATTTCATCCATCTTATTCCTTTAGGTATGACAACTCACGTCCACTATGATTACCTTATTGAAGATAAAAGTGAATGTGCCCCAGGAATTATTTACCATTAAATGAAATCCGGCTCGTTTGTCATCACTAAAATAAAAAATAGCGTAACGCCAGACTTAATTATAATTGTACTGTATTGGATTCATCTTATTGAAGCCGAAGTTTAGTTGTTCTAGCGATACTACTAAGTCAAAAAAAAAAATTACGATTCGCTTTTCGTATCACTTGCCAACTTTTCGTGGTTTTTGTTTATACAAAATATTCATAACTACTGTTGATATATTAAAAACCACTTTGTCGTTCTACATGAAGCCTACTGAGTAGTCTTTTAACGGAATTAATACTTTGCAATTCATTTTGAATAAAAGTAATATCTAGATTTGTGTAGTTTATACATGCCCTATAAAAACATGAAGGTTTCAACACAATTTGTTGCGATGTTTAAACTCTCTAATGAAAGTGAAACTTCGTCACCTTATTAGCGTGTGGGCTAGCGGTGCAGTTAAAAGTGAATATGCTTTACACACAGTTTTATTTTCGGCCTTCCATGCCTCCATTAGATGAATGATAGAAGTCAAAGAAATATATGACAAATTATTTAAATGAGGCATTAAATCACAAACGTTTATTATGTATACGATATTAAATTGTACATTTATTTGCATGTGCGTTCTTGTTCACGTATTGTCGTAAGTCAACGTAGTGACGTATGTAACGACTCGTATGGGTTGTTTTAAAATATTTAAAATGGTTAGTTTATACAAACCATCTGCTGACCTTAACAAAGTAAAGCCATTGGACGTGTCTTTCGTCTGTTCTGTCTCCTTACTCGTAGCCTTATTATTATGTAATATAATATGATAGAGCAACGCCGCAGATATGTACACAAATAATGTGCGTAACGACCGCAAAAGTACCACGCTCTACAATACCAGCATAAAATATCAAATAAAGCTACCGTGTTTAGTATAGTGAATGTAGGGACCAAATTATAGGCATTCCGTCACACTCCTCATGGGTGACAACGCATTAGCATTTTCAATCTTTGTTGAGTATGAATGATATCATGGGACGTAGTCTTCGCTTAACATCAGGTGAACTGTGTGGTCATTTGTTGCCACTAATTTAAAATAAGTAATTATAAAAAAGGCCCAATCCTCATATTTTATAACTCTCTAATTATTTTTATCATGATATTATATTAATATCTATTATATATATGATATTATATTAATATCTATTATTATATATATATGATAATATATTAATATTTATCCTAATAAATTTTATTTTCCGCTTATGTAGTTTTAGATAACACGGAAGGCCACGACCCCTATAAGACAGGTTTTTAACCTACTGCAGGGTTCAACAAGACATCCTTCTATTTCTGTTTCTCTTTCATTAAAATAAAATTTATAAGTAACATATGTACGAATGTTTGTGAAAACTAATAAAGTTTATTACTATTATTTATAGTACACCAATGAAGCTTGACAATAAATTGATACTCGACATTAAGCTTCAATAATATGCTAAAGTGAAATCAAAGAATTCCAGGCTTTCTTGAGGCTTTCTCCAGGCTCTGGAATTCAAGACTAGAACATAAGGAAGGTGGTAATCACTTGAGTAGGATAAAGCAAGTTTCTCATGTTTATTTTGCACAATTAGTATTAGAAAATATACATTAATAGTAGTGATAAGAGAAGTTTATCGAAGTATATATAAGAATATTTCTAACATTTAATTATATGACGACGAAACTTTTTCCTTTTAAACATCTCTTTATATAATGTTAATGTTCTGGTTTTCAAGTAACAAGAACTAAAGAAAGTAAAGTAAAAAGAAACTGGTTTGTAGGTATATTTTATGGCAATAACATTACTACAACAACATTATTACAACAGTTGTAATTTAGGTCAGGTTCATCTTTTGTACGGGTCATAATTACTTTATAATTATTTTTTTATCAGCATAAATATTCAAATATCATGTAATGAAATGACACGACGAGCTCGTTGTAGCTAATGACTGGCCAAGTGGTTCATTGATGTCAGATACAATTTTCTAATCAGATAAAAAATAATGTATTTATAAATACATTAAATCAATACCTACTTGCACACTCATACTGGTTTTACTGTTATAGATGAGAGGCATCTAATGAAATAATAAATTATAAATATTTGATTACGTAGACGTTTAATACATTAGGCATTTCTTTGACAACCTCCTCTCAATATCATAAACGCAATATTAAATAGTCATTACTAAAAATTTTATGATTGTATAATAAAAGAAATGTCACGTCATCATTGCTTCCGTGTGAAATAGGAAGAATAAATTATTTAAAGTAGTAGTATGCATCTAGCACCGATTCAAAATTCATCAAGTCTTTTCTACTTAATCAGTAGTACATAAAACTTTTGTTTGTACGACGAAATAAGAATGTTTATTCTTCTCTAGCTCTTATTTTGTTAACAGAATAGTAAAGGACATTTGATAAAGACCATTAGGACATTCTAAGATCATTTTAACATTTAAATAATATTATAATAAATGTATTCTTATAGAAGAAAAAAAACTTTATGATCTCTTGACACACAGATGATATAAAATTCCTATTTTTGAATACTGTTACCAGGTTTGTGGTAAGGTATTAAAAATGCCAATATTTTATATTGATACTTATAGAATTAATGAATTATTAAGAACTTAAAAGTTAATCATAGCATTATATAATAACTCTATCAAAATTGTCTAAAGAGTCGCCATTAAGGTAAAGAGATCACCTCTATTTTGTCGTTGTTTAATATTTGATTAACTGATAAATAATATCCTCATATAAATATCATCGTATTATTTGTGTCACATTGTGATTTGTAATGTTTATTTTCGCTGATGGTTTTATAGCCATGTTTTCATTTAAAATTGAAAACATCGCAATTATCATTTAACTCTCAGTAACGTGGAAATTAATTGTAATTATTTAAATAAAGAAATATTCTTTCGTAATTACTAAATTTAAGGTGTAAATTAAGAAATGGTAAAAGTTAAAATAGTTGTCTACTTCAGTTTCCGTTAATTGATTGAACCAGCAAAAGTCTATTGCCACTTATTTTTTGGCAAAGAGTCTTTACCGCTTTCTATTATAATATTAATTGAACTTTATTTTGTTTAGTTTTAATAAATAAAGCTAAAGGCTTTAATAAATAAAGGTGAATATTTATCGTCGAATTTGTGACTTATTTTGTTTTTAAAGATAATCTTTAAATTGTCTGTTTTATTTCAACGCTTAGATACAAAAGCTTTAATGAACCGTTATGTAGAATCTTAAAAATATGCTTTTAAAAAAGTCGTTAAACTATAATATTATATATTGTGGAAACTTACGAATAGATTTTAATATTCCTTTCAAAATCCCGTAAAATTTTTATTGGATATTTTTATAACATATTGTGACTTATAATAACTGTCTTTAACAGTTAAATCGTTGTCAATTTAGTTAAAGCCGAGTAAAAGAAAATAAAAGATATATTATCGTGATATGCATATGCTGCATTTGATGGATGTGGGGATCCGGACAATCGTTTACTGATAGCGAGGCATTTCAACTCAATCCTAGTGCATCGTGAACCTTTGTTAAGAAAGGACTACTAACCATCCGGTGAACGTTTGTGTCTTTTAGTTTCATATGATGACAAAGATATAACACACAGACAACAAATCGCGCTTGGTAATCAAACTCACAACTGATCTAAAGGTACCTATGCTTGCCGGGGTTAAATTAGAAGAATTAGATAGACAGATAAATCACATAGTGATAAAAATATAAAGGTGCACCTATATATTGTTATCACTATGTGAGAATCATTGTTCATGGTTGTAGAAACTGCAAAAGTATCCATATACCGATACTTAACTCTCATAGTATTATTTGATGCATTTGTTAGATAATAACAGATAAGAGCTGCTGTGTTTCCTTTGGGAGTAAAGGAAACTGTGAGACCAAATTATTGTTAACCAGGGATTCCACCTTAGTGCTCTAAGAACGATTGATGTGCCTATCTAATCCGTACGGATTAAATGCCATGATATTAACTGTGTGCACGCTTATTCCTGATTCCATATAAGAAAAAGTTTCTCAAGTAAGTCAACGCGTCTAAGTGTTTGCAGGAATTTTCCAGCAGTATGGCTATATATATGATATATGGTAATTGATAACCGACTTATAACATTGCGTTAATATGTATTTGAAAAAGTCTATTATTGTTAAGTCTATTGTTGTCCTCATCATGCACAGTTGTAATCGATAAAGTGAAGCCTAATATCGACTCAAAAGTCTCAGTTCCGTGTTGTATTTATGTTTCTATTACAATATCCACTTGTTGTTTAAAACTTGCCATTGTTTGGTATTACCGATTAATTTTTAATGACGTCAAATTCATGGAAATCTGTGTGGTTTTTTAATGGAATCTCTAGACCACAACGTACTGCCATTCCTCCCCGTATTATTTTAGTGGATGATAAAGGCCCGGTCACCCGCGATCTAGAAGTACCCTTTTAGCCGCCTTATATGACATACAGTGATTAAGTGATGTCGTTGTGACATGGAAGCCTTTGAAGTAATTATGTAGATGACAATGACGATATACATTTTACATATAAGGAATAATTGCAATATTAAAATATTAGTTTTTGTTTAATTATTTGGAGATTTAAATTCATGAGTTATTAAATGATGGATCGTGGAAAAAGCTTTTTCGTATTTTATATACAATTTCAAGATATTATTTATCATAGTTTATTTATATTTGATTATAATATATATGGGCCATTTTATTCAATAACTTGTTGCCATATTGTATGCATAATCCCATTAAGAAATGTAGAAATTTTGGAACTTCTGATCAAAAAACTGCGATAAGTAGTTTTGAAAATAATCTTGATGTTATCACACTTCGAGGGTTCTGTTGCATTTTTCCCTTTTTGTGATAAAATTTCTAAATGTATCGTATTTCTTCGTTAAATTCACTAATTTTACTTTTTATTTTTTTGTTTTTAAAATGTCATCTATTTAATGGTATTGAAACCAGTCAGATACAAACAGTACTATCAAAGCGATTTTACTGCAATTTTTTACTTATAAAAAACCTTTTCCCCTGTCCATTATATTAAAAAAAACAATAAGAAAAATGTTAGTCGTGACTCGTACGATGTACTACTGGTCGATTTCGATCTCGGCGCTATCTTCTGGTTATTTCCAGATAACATCAATATGTATGTATAGTGGATATATTATAGTGTAATAGTCCCGCACATATCGGCACAAACACAGAGGCACCTCGTCGTTTCTTCTCCAGTTTAATTTAATGAATATGCAATAAGATCGGAGGAAGGTTCAGGTGCTGTGTCAAAGACAAGTCTGGGTGTATCGTATATATGTTCCATACGTCCAACGCACCCTGACACGAAAACGAACAGTCTGTTGTACAGAAATAAAATATAATACAGTGATAGAGCTACGCTGCAGTTTGTTTCTAGCTGCGGAATCAGTGGGTCATCTGGACAGGGGAAGGAACACACCCTCACAGAATTCCAGCTTGAAATAGCAGCATAATGCTGTTGTGTTTCGTCTGGTGAGTATAGGGATTCGGAGACCTTTATTACTTACTACTCGAGGCGTTCCATCTCAGTCCTCAAGGGTGACAACACATCTGCATTATGATACCTTGTCAAGGATGAATGTAAATGTCATGGGCCGCAGGAATCACCATCAAGAGAACAATGTGCTCGTTTGTTACTCACAATTTAATAAAAAATAAAAAAAGAATTATTTATTTCTTGGTTCCCAGACCAGGAAACGAGCCTAGGACCACAGTACTTTAAATAATACAAACTATGAATATTTTAGATAAACTGAGAGAAGAATTTATAATATTTTATCTTGGATAAATCAATGCCGTTAAAGTCATAATTATCGCTAGAGAGCAAGTCGGTCACAGTCCACCGATCCATTCGGCATCGACGCCAAGAAATCCATTCGTTTCGCTGCCTTGGTGCACCTGACAATCGAACTAGCCTCATAACTTTCAATTACAGGAAAAATCAACAGATTTCATTAAATACACAATCAATAAATGCTAATGCTGCTTAGAATAGATTTATTGTCACTCACAATAAAGTGTCGTTTTTATCTTCTCAACTATTGCACAAGCAATTACATTCGTTTAATATTGAATGGAAATGGAAAATAGATATCGGTTTTAATCGTTTTCTATTGGGCAATCGTAGCAATCTTCTTGTATTTATTTTATAATATCTATATTGTAAGTAAATATCTTTTTATTACATACACAATACAAAATCATTTAATTAAAAAGAAATGAATGAGTGCGAGGACAACAATACGAATGTATTTCAATCATATAGTTGTAGACGCTCAGTCCAGCTAGTTTCTAGCTTCAACATGATTGGATCAGTACTTCGCCCTTACATAGAATAACAGTATTAAATAGCGTTTAGACTGTGTTTCGTATGGTGAGTGCAGAGAGATTAATTGGTAACCTAATTAACTGATAATGGCATTCTAACTCAGTCCTCAGGGTGAAAGCGCATGTGATGTCGAACCTTTGTTGCGCGTGCAAGTGTATACGAGCCGCAGTCATCGCTTGCCAGGTGTGCTCGTTTGTCACCCTCAGTATCATAAACAATAAATTAAGTTATTTTTATTTTTTATTTAAACTTTATTGGCGTGTGAGAGTGCGTTGAGAGACATTGTGGTAGTTGTAGTGCATACATTGTAAAAAATATCATAATAACGAATTAGAAATAATTCTGCTTATAAAAAATATAAAAAAAAAATTTAACATAAATTTAACAATAAATTAAACATTTTATCAGTAAAATTTATTTATTTGATTTATTTATTTGATTTTTAATTACAATTCAGTAAAATTAAATAGTATATGTTAAACTATTATTGCTTTTTATTACTTTTGTATGTTTGACCGATAATTTTATATAGCACCTGCAATGTGGTGCACGTAAAGTTGTTATCACTACTGATTATGTGCATAATTACCGTGCCGTATCGATCTATAATCTTTTTACTTTAGAATATATTGTTCCGTAATAGTCATACGTTTTAGTCATATTCCTATATACGGTGAGTGCGAACAAACAGTGATAAGATGGAGTACGTCCTGATGGTTAATTACGACTTATATCTTCTCTTTTTATCATATGAACTAGTTTTAGTGTCGCACGTAACAGACACTCACTCGCATAGCATGCATAATCAATAATATTGGTGGTAGTTTCAAATCAGACCCACCTCAGACCCAACTTTTGTTTTATCTCTGGCGAATCTCGAGCTGGTAGTGGTATACATATACTGATCATATTTTTTTAAGGATGCTATTTATATATGGCTCACTATCAGGGACGAGATTTTTGAAGAGAGAACTTCTCCCTCTTACTTTAGGGTTATATCATTGTCTTATTTCAACACATTCCTCCTTAAGTAATACAATTTTAGTTCCACAGCACTTCACCTACTTTGTTGATTTTTCACCTGTTTTTTCATGGTACACTCATTGCTCTAGAACTGCTTATCGGACGATACAGATCAAACGTATTCATTATTCGCTTCGAGCAGCTAGTACGAGTTATTAGTATTATTTTTTACTATTAACAGTTTCATCATGCTTATATATATAGGTATATGTGTTTATATATCATTAATATTGTATATAACGTATCATAAGTATAAGTATTGTATTGGTCTAGGCCATATTGTATTTGATATGTCTTTTTTTAATATCTTTTAAATTGTTTAGTTTTAATTATTTTTTCTTGAAATAACTGTCATAATGTTTCATGACGCCCAAGGTAATTCCAAATGGCATTAAATCCGCAATTGTATATATTATTTTTAGATCAATACAATAATGTTTAAATAAATAAATAAGAAATATCTATATCGTTTAACGTTACTAACATTTCAACCACCCCAACTAACCTTGAATATCTGTGCTAAGAGATTCTTCACGATTACATTCGAATGGGGAATTCGCACTTACCTGTTAGTTTAGCTGACCGAAATTTAACCATTAGGTTCTTGTTGCTTCTATATAAACCTAGGACCAGCCAGGTACTCTGCACACTACGCCATACTGCTAACGATGTAGTGAGACGACGTGATTAAATACGTCATATCAATTAACCTATGAGTTTAAACAATCGACGCTAATTGTTACTACATACTGTATAAATATGGCTGTCAGATATATGCAATAACCACGTGGTAGGGACATGGCGACATCTTATTGAGCGTAGACCAGACATGTCCACCGATCATGAACAAAATTGATTTAATAAATTAAAACGCTATTGAACGTAATCATTTTTTAAACGCTATGATCATATACACACTCAATAAGGACTTGTTTAACGAATACCGTTTTAGAGGTGAACCACACGATTCCATTTAATTTGCATACAGCTCTTGAATTTGGTAATTCCGCGTTTAATGTAGTAATATTAAACCAATACCTGTTAAATATACCTGTTTATCTTTCTATAATAGTATGTATGTATGTGTTTGAATCAAAAACATTCATGAATATATGATATAATGAACTAAAACTACAAAAAAGAACATTGAAAATTAGCAATATAAAACAATAGAGAACCTTTTACTTTCCATTGATATAATGTTAAGCAATAAACTAAAGAACTGTAAGAAGGGATATACTCAGGGTCATTTATTTCAACTGTTGCCGTCGCAACACTAAATACATTTGACCTAAGACCTAATTAAGTCAATAACCGGTAGATTGTGTGGAATTAAGCTTAATAGTCACATCGTCTTTTTAAATATGAGTGGTTGATTTTATTTGATTTAATTAAACACAATTATTCTTATATAGATAGTTTAATACTCTTCCTCGTAGAAATAGACATTCAGGGTAGAGGTTGGACTGCTGAGATAATGATCACGTTGATTGTTGGTTATGTATGAATTTCTTTCACGTCACGTGTCGGCTAGTTCTTAAAGTGGCAGAGCGACGCTGCTACTAGTTTCTGATGGCAGCATGTCTGCGTTGGCTCGACCGGAGAAGGACTTTCTCTTCACTGAATACTAACGTAGAGCATCGTTTCACTAGGTGAGTGTATACCCAATTACACAGGTATAGAGGCCCTTCATCTTAGACCGTACTCGAGGTCGGTAATGCGTGTGTATCTTAGATCTTTATCAAGAATCGATTAAGATGTCAAGAGCCGCACTTATCACTTATCATTACTGAACTGTTTGCTCGTTTGATTTCCTTAAGTGTGTGTGTTTACCTTAAAATTAAAAAAAGAAGAACAATGTGCTCGTTCGTCAGTTCATAAAAAAATCTATTTGAAGTCTTCATATGTCATAGTTATCATTTTTTTTTCAATATCATTCATTCAAATCCTGCGTAAATTGATACGTAGAAACAACTATATAAGTAAGTCTTTTAAACGAAAAAACACAATTAATGTAGTAATACCTTTTGGCGACATTAAGATGTGAAACTTGAAAACGTGAAACAATTGTTTGTTTTTCGTAATTTTTTTCTAAACAAAAGTATAATTAAAATGTACGATTTTTAATCAAGTATATTTTGCATTGTTCCCTCGAGCAAGTGCGTAGTACGTGGGTAGACGTTCACATCTCATGGCCGTAAGAGAATACTATCCCCGTATACGTAGCGCCTTGCAAAATAACGATTAACCTGAATTATTTTCTTGTTGCTATGCGTCGTGGAGTTCAATATTGTTGTGATTAATTTTGTTATGCTGTATTTAAATATCAAGTAGTACCTTACTGTAGTTAATACAAAATCAAAGTACGATGGTATAACGAAAAGAATTTCTATCCAAATATGTGAACACAAATTATGTTCTAGTTGCCTATTGGATAAGATGGATAAAGATAAAAATATTGCGTTAATACAAAATCTATTTCGTTATGGCCTTTACATTTACTTTTGTATGTAGGGTATATATGTATAATACTTGGGAATATTTGTTTGGCAAAATATTACTTTAACTTTATATATATATATATATATATATATACATATAGTTGTGTCGAATAATGTTGCCGCCATTTTATGTAATTAAGTGTAAGTTAATGTTATCAGAAAGAGTAAAGTTAAAAAAAAACAAACCTAAAAAGAAAGCATTTGGTGCTATCTTTTAATATGTATCATAGCATTAAATAACGGAATAAATATTTATATCCGTATTTTTTATTTTATCCCAATCAGGAAAGACACTTAGAAAGTGTAGTGTATTTTCATATTATATGTACGTATTATTAGATTATAAAAGTGGTAGAGGAATAGACTAACGGCGTACTCGTATTAGCGAGGTTGTTCGTGAGATATTTAGAAAAAAATATAAACCTATTTATATATCTATATATATAGAATCTGGTTGAAATTAGAAACCGACGATTACGAGGTCGTGAGTTCGCCACATATTCTAGTATTGTTTTTTGCTGAAATAAGGCGCTGAGAAATAAGTTTACAAATCCAGTTCAACAAACAATTACCAATCATGTTCAGTGATTACAGCCCATGGCATCTACATACAACACATATGAAAAATAAAGGTGTATTATATTATTATACCTTACCACTAATGTGGAATGTTACCTGTAAGTACGTTTCCGGTTTCTTATATTAAACAAGCTAATCATCAGAGCTGAATATCTATTTCTCTAGTTTAGATCATTTATGATGGTTCGCATACTAAGGATACTCTTGAGTGACTATAAACAATTATTTCCCGCTAACAAGACAAAGGGAAAAAATCAAGTTAGGTGGTTGGTTGAGTTTTATTATTTATAGTTTTATTTATATGAAACCTTCGAATTTTTTTATAATAATAAGTATTAAAAAATAATTGTTTTTTCCATGCTTTTTTATTTAATATTTTCACACTAGTTATAATCATTGTTTTTCTAGACGTTTATTCTTTATTATATAAAGTCAATTGGTTTTTATCCCCTGAGGTAAACAGTAACAGGAGAGTAAACGCTGACAGCAAGTGCTATCCATATAACACACAGGAATAATATAATAGAATATTTTACATTTGTCTTTCGTTATTTCTTAAGCAATATGTTAAGATTATTATTTATTTATTTTATTTTATTTATTAGAATTATAAAAGGTAAATGATAACCTTAGGATAACACAGTGTACCACAAAACTGTATACAAACAGTTTGACTGTAGGATCTCTGAAGGATAAAACAAATAAATTAAACTATGTAGGATATTGAAAATACACAACATTGTACAGTTATATGGTGACATACGAGCACAATGCTCGTAAATCCACACGAAAAGTGTTAACCCATCACTTGGTATAATAATTATATTTGTGATCATTTTGTTAATTCACGCCCTAGCTCTTTGAGCACAAGAAAAAGTTTGCGAAATATATCAGAGATTGGACACAATGTTTGCCCAAATAGAAACATCATGTTATTCTCTACTATTTTCCCGGAGAAGTGCGGTCTGTGATCGGTAGATTCATTTTGATCTGCGAATTTAGGCTTATTTGCAAATTATTATTGTGAGATTTAAAAGTAAGTAGATAAAAGATTAAATATATTTATATATATTACTATTACTTTACACACATATATATATATATATATATAGATATATAAATAGGTTTATATTTTTTTGTAAATATCTCACGAACAACCTCGCTAATGCGAGTACGGCGTCAGTCTATTCCTCTACCACTTTTATAATCTAATAATACGTACATATAATATGAAAATACACTACACTTTCTAAGTGTCTTTCCTGATTGGGATAAAATAAAAAATACGGATATAAATATTTATTCCGTTATTTAATGCTATGATACATATTAAAAGATAGCACCAAATGCTTTCTTTTTAGGTTTGTTTTTTTTAACTTTACTCTTTCTGATAACATTATCTTACACTTAATTACATAAAATGGCGGCAACATTATTCGACTTACAACACAGTAAAAACAGGTTTGTAATCAAGAAATAAAATTCTGCTTTGTATTCGTGTGTAAGAATAATTATCTGTTCTTCATAAATATGTAACATTACACTTTTTTGATGTTATGATGACCGACACACTCTGTCTACTACTACTGACTACTCTGTCTATCTGAGCCTTCCTTAATTCGATGTTAGGGTAATGCGACAAGATCAGTGACCTCGAATGTACCATGAGATATGATATAAAATACAACAGTTTTATTTATCTTATTGTTTTAACGAAAACGCCTCAGACCCATTCAGAGTTATTTTTGTTATTTTCATTATTCATTTGAATGGGAGAATAATTCTCCTCTGAATGCATTCACAAATATGGAATGTGCATATCGGTTTACAATTATGTTATACTCTCATGGCGTTAAGGCATTTTAAGTCCAAATTTCACTTTTTTGGTAGCCTTCATTCTTATTAAGTAGTACATATTTATGTGCTTTTTTTTATCGGCACTTAACAGCTTAATTTCCAAAAGTGTAAGTAAGAAACGCGAAAACTCATTGTCTAAGCTCGATTTTAAATTCAATACGCAGGCAAACCGATTTAGATTCTCAGTATCAAGCCGATAAAATCGTTACGTGCAATTTTAATTGCTGAATTACCATGTGCCTATTTTTTCGACAAGGGTTTTTTTCAACTATTCTCCATAGAGGGCGCTAATTCCCAGTAATGGTACAGATTTTAAATGTATTAAAAAAATTATTTCAAACAAATATAAAATTGACATTTGAGTTTACTTAGCACTCAGGTCTTGATTATAAAACACAATGAACAAGGAAACCGAACACACCTAGATAAAACTAGTTTTAGCTTTACCTAGGTTACGAACTTATAAAGTGCATTTATATTGATATGAAAGCTAATACATATATTCCTAAGACATTTTGACTGCGGATTCATTGTCGCTGAACAAGCTTTCAGTGAGGAAAGCACGGAGGGACATAAAAGGATAATATATATTCATATCCTTATTTATTTTTAGTTAAGTTTATTATTTGACCTTTCTTATCTTCTGAAATGGTTTTAACCATCAATAATTATTATGCCAACATTGACTAATATTCTTAATATAAACTTGTTTTGTATGTATGATGTCCCGAAGAGGATTAGGTAATATACACACGCATAAGTATATCTATTGAGTATTTAATTTAACGTTTTCATTCAAAATTTATTTAGGAACAACAAATAAAAAATACACAGAAAATTATTAGGATATGTTTGCTAATATCCAAACATTTAAAACCTTACAGTAGGTACTCTTCCCACTTACACTTGAATGGCAATTGGCTGTGACACCGAAGCATTATTTGAGTGATCTATATTACATATTATACACCTAATATTTGCGCAAACAGTGCGTAGCGCAAACACGGGTCTAATGTGCGGAATGCACACACATACACACACCAATACGCACTTCCTTACACTTCCACGTCTTAGGTTTTATTTTTTTATTGTATCGCATGTTTTTGTTTTACTTTTGTACCACATTTTTACCACTCATGCTTCCTGATATTGTTTGTAATGTTAAATATGAGGCGGGGCCAGGTGACTTGTGATACAATTGAAAACCTAATACAAGTTCCAGCTCATAAAAATATTTGTTTGTGCACCCTAATATCGCCCCCGCCGACGGCGTCGCGAACAAGGTTATTCCCGATACCGTCATGTCACTGGCCGGTTCTTTCCAATCCATACAGATGGAAGCGTCGCTGGAGTTTCTTGCGCCACTTGTTCTCCAGCGCCCACGCATTCCGAAGTGGTGGTATAGGTAGTTAATAATAATAGCGATATTAATTTCAAAGATCAGAAGCAACTGACCGAGCCGATTCGGCCCTCTCGGGCACCCTCGAGTCAGACGCTCTCGCGAAACAGGGTAACGATCCAAGCCGAGGCTCCCTCTCGGGGAGCCCATATTGCTGGTTACCCATATATAGAGGTCTCGACTGAGTGCCATAAGCGCTCGGTCACCTCTAAACCCGGAGAAACTGTAAAAGCCGTCGGGCTAACAGCGGCCATCAGCCCGTAAAAAAACAGAAAAAAAAACAAACAAACATTTGTATCAATTTTATTTATGCTGTAACCATTACTCGTCTTTTAATTAACGTTTTTGTTGAGAAATAAACAATTATTATTAATATCTAAATTTGCGTCTTATAGTGGTGTTAATAGAGATTTGCTTCATGCAGTTTTAGACTATTTCCCTTTTGACTCTTTATTTTCATATATATCATCGCCACCCACAATTATTCTTAATTCATTGCTCAATCTATAACTTTTAAACCCGTAGTTATAACTCCCCATATATTTCTCCTATTGGTTGTCTTATTGTTTTTTAGTCTACAAATCTTTCCTATTCAAAGTTTAATGGATTCGAAGTGGCTATTCAGAGCCTACTTTCACTCGCTAGGGTGAGGTTTCAAGTTGATTGTGAAGATGACGAAACTGCATGTAACGAGACCAAAATACCACACAAAGAATTATTTGAAACGTTAAACAACACGCATAACGGGTAAATCAGAAATATATTATTTATAACAAATTTCTTATATTATTCTTTAGAATAATATAAATTCATTTCAATATACTTTACATGTCATAGTTAGCCGTAATTTACTCATAAAACACATCGCAATAACTTCATAATATTTTTTTTCTTGATGATTGTAAAATTATATAAATGGTATGTTCGCCGAACAACAATATGTTTAACTTACCTGTTTTTATCAATTCTTATTAAATATACGAGTAATGTGGTGCAATACAAAAATACTGATGTTTTTTTTTACGAAGGTGACATATATCTTTTTTATTTTATTCCTACATAAATATTGCTTCCTGGGGGATAAACATAGTTAAGTAGGATTAGACCCGCTAAACCGCCCTCATTGTATTGGGAGAGGCTCCGGGATAACCTATGGATATCACCAGGGCCTCTCTGCATATAGCCTCAGCACGTCTCAGGCGGAACCTCGCCACCCTAGTTAGGGTACCGGGACCACTCTGTGTTGCCGTTCTCCCCGGACTATAAATTATTTTAAATTAATATATAATAAACTTTTCTTATAAATATCGTTTTATTGGTAAATAAATTATGCTAATTTATAAAAACACAAAGATTAAAGAATATCCAACTTTAAAAATAATAGCATGATGTTATCGGGAAGTTCAAAACAATCTTAAAAATGACGAATAATTGATGATATCTATTAACTATCATATAATATTACTATTAATAATTTACTATACTATTAATATTATTATCTGTAAGAAATCAATATGTAGAAAAGGTTTTTATGTTTTTTTTTATTTCTTTCCTCAGTTCTCTAGTATTCTCTTATCCGTGACAGGAAATAGTTATTTTCAATAGGCCTTTGACAGGGTATATTAATTAATTATACCTTTATGTCACTTATTTCACATATCTTGGGGTTTTTTTAGTATTTTTGCTTTTTACATCTTTTAAAATTATATTTCATTACATTTAAACAAGAAATTTATATATTTGGTCGTGCTTTTGTATTTTTTAAAGGAAAATATTCTGTATAATAGAAAAATTCATATATTACATGATTTTATTTATTTTTAAATCTGGAGCAAAGATCGTTCAGAATTCTAAAGGCATAAGGTAATGTATATACGTACAAGGAAGCAAATAAAGATTATTTTAAGGTAAACTAGGGCTGTCCTCGGCTTTGTACGTCCAAATTTAGAAAACTAAATGGATGAACAGAAATTGGTATATCACATAAATCAATAAATCGTTTCTGTTAAGATGAAAATTAAATATTTTTTCAATATTAACTGTTATTGCAAACATCATTTAAATTGGGTCAGTTATTTTTCCATGATGTGTGCACAAACCAATTCCGAAACAATTACAATTTCATACCTAATTTTTTAGCAATTTTTTTTGAGGTGGTCGTCAAAAATGTTTGCTAGAAATTTATGTTATAGCAAACTACGAGTATGTGATTAATATCCAGAGGTAGAGACGACCTCTGGATATTAATCACCCTTCCCACAACTTGTATAGGGATCCGTGCTGGGACTTATGTGGGGTGATATCATGTATTATTTTATATAATGTTGATGATCTCATTTTAGTTAGCTTAAGTTTTAATTGCCGTTATTTGTTTGTACTTTAGATGACATAATAACATTCTTTATATTTTTCTGTTATTTGATTCTATGATGTGCTAGAAGAGAAAAAAAGATGTTGATGCTCTTCCGGAACAATAAAGGTCAGCAAACATTACGACAAGATTGATCATCATTAATGCTGGGGTCAATCTAAGGTATGAGGTATCTACTTATGAGTATGTCAGGGGCATCACAGATATAATAAGATAAAGTACATATTAAGTGCGCTCCTTCTGCGTAGATTGGACTAAAAATTAAAATAAATAAGCCAAAGCCAAACACCTCAATCACCGCTGTGACTATGAATGCTGTAAAACATTCGAAACATCATCATCATCACCATAATTTCAGCCCCTCACTAGCCCACTGGTGAACAAAGACATTCCCCACAAACTGCTGAGTGTAATCCCGAGCCGCCTGCATCCATCGAGTTCCCGCAGACTTGCATAGGTCGGCACTATATCTAGTGGGACCTTTCTCCACATCGGCTCTCGGTTCTACAAGCTATATGGCCAACCCATTGCCACTGTCAGGTTACTGATCCTTTGAGTTATGTCAGTAACCTTAGTTCTTCTGTAGATATCCACGTTTTCGATACAAAGTTAATCATCGAGGCCTTTCCGTATCTCCCTGAGTCAGTTTGAGTTTCCTCATACGACCAGCAGTGAAGGACTACGTCTCAGATCCTTAGGTCATCATTGGCAACACGCACTGATTAACATCTTTTGTCTTTAGGCATTGAGGTATAATCGACGAGAAAATATCCAGCAGTTTCCGGTACGCTGGCCATCCGAGTTGAATCCGCCGATTAAAGTTTTGGTCGAAGTTGGTCTTATCTAACCTATAGTTTAGACGGCAAACGAGCATGCAGCCCGCCTGATGGTAAGTGATTACTGCCGCCCATCAATCTGCAACACCAGAGGAGTCGCAAATGCGTTGCCGGCCTTTAAGGAAGTTGTAGGCTCTTTTCTTGAAGGTCCCAAATTCGTATCGGTTCGGAATCACCGCTGGCGACAGCTGATTCCGCAGAGTAGTTGTGAGTAGCAGGAAATTTCGCGTGAAGCGCACAGTGGTGGATTGCCAACCATCGAGGCAATGAAGATGAAATTTAGAATTCTGTCGTGATGTACGATGTTTAAACTCAGCGGCTGGAATTAATCAGAACAACACCTCAGAACACTCTCCGTGGTAAATTCAGTAAAAAATGCAAAGAGATGCAACATCTCTTCGCAACGCCAGTGAATCAAACCGATCGGAAAGTATTTGGTCATCAACGATTCGAGCCACTCTCCGGTCAAACGGAAGAAGCTGATGCTGGGACACCCCGGCCCAACTGCTTTGTAAAGTTGCAAACAGTGGGCTGACATGA
This sequence comes from Teinopalpus imperialis, assembly GCA_029286865.1. Taxonomy (NCBI): domain Eukaryota; kingdom Metazoa; phylum Arthropoda; class Insecta; order Lepidoptera; family Papilionidae; genus Teinopalpus; species Teinopalpus imperialis. Next base: position 10,443,013 of record JAGSMU010000022.1, on the reverse strand, counting down.
AATACTGTCTCGCTCTATTAAGCACTCCCAGTTTTTAGAGGCCAATTTGGCCTTACCCTTCAAGTGACCGCGGAACTGAACGTCGCTCGATATGTCAACGCCAAGGGTTCCGATACCAGCTGAGGTAGCAAGGGGAGTGTTTTCAAAATAAGGAGATGCGACGAAGGGAATCTTTTTAGCGGTAAACACGCACACTTGAGTCTTCGTAGGGTTAAAGTGGACCAGATTATGTCGGCCCCAATCTGAAACTTTGTTTAACAAAGTCTCGACTTCAGACACAAGTTTGTTCCGGCATTCATTGACGTTTTCTCGAGAAATATTGGCACGGCCAGTGTATAACGCATCCCCCATGCTGTCATCCGCATAGCAATGAATGTTAATAATTTGCAACATGTCATTGATATGCAGAAGAAACAATGTAGGAGACAGCACACAGCCTTGTGGAACACCAGTATTCACTGGTTTGGAGTCAGAGCATGCACCGTTGACTACGACCTTCATGCTCCGGTTCGTGAGAAAACGAGGACCTACTTGCATAATTTCTCGGGAAGCCCATAGGAAGGAAGCTTCGAAAGAAGAGCTCTGTGCCAAAACCCGATTGAAGGCCTTCGCTACGTTCAGACTAACCACCAAGGCCTCTCCCTTGTTCTCGACTGCCTTTACAATTGATTCCAATATTTTCCAGAACAAGGGCGTAATAGCAATATGCCTGTAGTTGGACGGATCTGAGCGAACCAATTTTTTAGGGATCGGGATCATCAAAGCTGTCTTCCAGCACAGACGAAGCCTAAAAAGTAGGAGTACCGAAAAAAAACGCGTAAGAACCGGTGTCAACTCGGAACTTGAGGAGCACACTTCCTCAGCACAATTGGCGGGACATCATCAGGCCCACACGACTTGTGGATGTCCAGGGAGGGAAGTGCAGAAATCGGACACCTGGCATGGAGCTCTTCCACCGCAAGATGGTCGGCGGTGAGTCCTCCCTTTCGTCAGGAGTCAAGGCTTTCTCCTTTGGGTCATGGGCCATGGTGTCTTCCCCTTTGTGCAGAGATGGATAAGATGGTTGGGAGAAGTTCCCTTGGACAGCTTTAGCTGGAGAAGAAAATGCACGGGTTCCCGATAGGTTTCGTCCTACTGGACTGTACTCGGACAGACATCGAAGCCTTGTTTTACAAACACCTCAGCACTTCGATATATCAACCGTCGATTTTACTCCACTGAATGAATGGACTGAAGCACCGCCCAAATTTCGACAAAATCAAAGGCTTTCTCATAGTCCACATACGCTAAGCATAGAAGCAAATTATTTTTAAATTTCTTAAAATCGGTCCTCTGTATAATCTGCCGAAGAGTAAATATATGGTCTATAATACCAAAGTGGGATACCAGCTTGTTAGAGAGCACTCGAATCGATGTCGGGAATAAAAAGAGTACATAAAACGCTATGAAAAGTTAAAATCATTCGTAAAATTTGCTTTATCCAATGTGCAGTATTCGCGTAAATAAGATATCATTATGTAGACCAAATAATTTATCTTTTGATATCATCTACACCACGTCAAATGACTTTTTAGGCTAATGGCGCTTTGGGGAAGCCAAATACATAATGAATGTCAGTGTATATGTATATTTTCACATGGGCGATTTATTAAAAGTCCACGACACTGCACACGGACTATAAGTATATAATATACCTTTGATACAGCCGCTAAACTTTGCAGATGTTAGTAACAAAAGTTTAATTTGCTTAGGATAATTTCTTGTCATTATTTGAGTATTCCCTATTAGTTCCTTAATATGAAATGTTACGAATAGTTAAAACAACACTACTACTATATTATACAAAACGACTTCACAACTCCGTCCAAGTCCTGAAATATCACCATCATCATCTTTGTCCATCATTAATCTACTGCTAAAGAGAGACTTATTTCTCACATCGCCATCAATAAAACCCTCAGTCACCGGTATATATCGACTTTCTGCAAACTTACTTAGGTCATCTTCTAGCTAGGAGAAGGCGAGAACAGAGAATCCAACACCATTTTTTAATATTTTTTAAAAGAATTCTAGCATTGCTATTAACATTACTAAGAAGGATATCTAGATGGTTCAAGACAATAGGCGAATGGCGGGCGCGATCGTACGACGTTAATTTTTCCAGACAGTACACAATTTATATCTTTACCTAATAATATAATTATAATAAAAACATGTAATAAAGACATGTTTTATAAACCAGGTGCTAACAAAAGCCAATCAAGCGATGCAGCGAAAGAGTAAATTAAATTACATGTTGCACCTAAATTGAGACAAAAACCAATGATCACACCAAATAAGATTCATAACAATTGTTATGCACAATCTCAATGCGGTTCAGCTTCAAGTGTAAAGTCTTTTGTAACAGTAGGTTAACCATTAAGCTGCATTTTACCTTTATCTAGTATCAGTTCTATAAGCTGTATAACTGGCCCATTACTTCTTTAGCTTACTAATTCTTTGAAGTATGGCAGTCAGCGCAAAGCACAGAGCTTTGATTGTTATGACTAGTTTTGAAGTACGGCATTAACGGGGCGACTCGGCGTGGAAGGACTACGCCCTCGCAACACACAAGTGTGTAATAACCATATAACTCTGCTTTGTTTTGTATGGTAAATGTAGGGTGGACCCAATTAATGGAAACAGGATATTCCCTGTCAACCCTTGGTGTTGAATATTTTTTTGTGCATGCATATAGGTGTTTGTGTTGTAGTTATGGCTTACTTTTACGTCACCTGGGGTTGTGTTTGTCATATTTACCAATAAAATATATACTAAATACAATATCGCAAATGTCCTATTTCCAACTCTATCTCCATATTTAATATCACAAATACACGATTCAACTACAAAACCAAATATTTAATTATAACAGTAAAGCTTACAGTGTTCGATCAAATTTAACCTTTATTTCTCCGCACTTCGTCCGAGACAGGTCTATTGTGAGCGTTTCATCACACGAGGGGAAGGACCCTTTTATTTTACACAAAAACACTGACTTAGAGACGACGAGTTAATATCGTAAACAAAAATGAGGGCATGCGAAACAGCGAAGCCTATTAAATGTATATATTTATCCATTTAGGTGAATCTTTATTACTATTTATGAAAAGAATAATGGAATTTTATTTATTTGCTTTTTATTATAATATCTATCTGTTGACTCTATTTTTTACTATGTAAATAATACATATACAATTATAAATTATCAATAAGTTAGTGTCTATTAGTTGTGTTTTTGGATGTTTAATTATGATTAAAAATACTAGATATAGTTATACTACTGCTACGTGGTATGCGATAGAGTCACATCGCAGTTATAAACAAGCTGTAGGACTAATAGTTCGACTTGACCGGGGTAGAAAACGCTTTCTGTAATATCAGCGTATAATAGTAGTTTAACACAATGTTATTCAAGTTTGGTAAAAAAAAGTAACCAGACACTTTATTACTAGGAGCGTTATTCTTCAGGATCGAGAACGCATTTGTATTATGATTCGTTGGAATAACTGTGTGCTAATTTGTCACTCCAAACATTGTTAAAATTTTAATCGGTTACTTCTATCCAGTTCATAAAGCTATCCTAAATGTGTCAGCTACCCATCGTCAAATATTTTGACGAACATACGTCGATGCTCTAAACATCATTCTGGAGCAATATAACTGGAGTTAGCTAAATAAGTAGAAATTTAAAATTTTGCATTAAAACCACTTTTAAGTGGTTAAAAGTAACAAATTTTTACACATTCGTACATAAAACCTTTTTATTAGAACTGAGTGTTTTCCCTTCTGCGTAAGCGAATTATCTTCTGTTCAATTTTACTAGCTAGGTAAATTTATAAAGAATCTATTAATAAATTTGCTAGTAAGTCGGAAGAAACTCATTCAATTGTTTTTTTTTTTATTCTAATTTTCTCCTTTAATTATTACTTCAGCCTTTTTTAAGGAAAAATCTTTCTTTATTTACTCTTTATTCAAATTTAAAATTCATCCAATTCTAAGATTGTTATATATCACGTGTACATTAATAGCTTCTTGGAATTTCTAAGTGATTCCTTTGAAAATAAAAATACATTCAATTCTATAACGATGATAATTACAATATAGAACGACGTTATCAAATTACGTAAATAATTTAGATTTGCGTTTTTGTCGTTTTAGACTGTTTGTGCACCTAATGATTTCTTTGGTAGTATATTCTCCATCAAAATTACGCAACACATACTAAACTACGTTTACCCCATTGTTGAAAAGCAAAAACATAATTTAGCGAGATAAAGGACAGTTAACAGAAGAATATTAAGAAGTTATATAATAAAAACAAAACGCGAAATCTTTACAAACTTTAACTAGGCGTAACCGAGCCGAATTGTGTAAACATTCTTCGGATATTTGTTTACAGCTGTATATCTTAAGGAAACCTATTTTCGTATCTGTGTTAAGGTTAAAAATTTAACATGTATCCAGATTGTCCTTGAATGTGTCCAAAAAATTGTTAAATATGTTACATTATTTGTAATTTTTAAAAGTATCATATTTTATAACGCCAGTAATTTTCACATGCATTCAAAGTCACGTCTATAGCTTATATATCCGCATAAGTATTTTACTTATTTTATTTTTACCTTTTTTTATACATAATAAACAACTATCAATACTATAATTTTAAGGAAAAATATTGGGGAATCCTAAATGAACAATTTCGGCTTGTGACAGAGTAAAGACTATTCATTTCATTTTAAATTTTTTCTGTTCCTTCTATACTCCATTTACTCAACCCTCTCTCATATTGTTAAAAACTTAATTTATCACTTGTTTGTTTTATAAATTACTTAGTTTTATTTTATACTAGCTTTAAACTGTGTGTGCATAAATTATGGCAATATGTCCCTATCAAGATATTTTCCAGAAACATTTTCAGCAGCTTCACACAAATTAGACTTCATGGGTAAAATAATAAACATTAATAAAAATAAATAATTGAGTCCAATTTGCGTATGCGTTTTTAATACAATACGTTATCGATTGACCTGACCCCATGTTATGGGTGAGAGACTTCTCTAATACAAACGAGCATGGAGGTGGGTGCTTTTTGTTATACCTACCTCGTAAAGTTTCACTCTGTCATATATGATTTAGCGGAATAAACAAGTACTGTTTAATAAAGTATGTTTTAATAGTACAGTTTGTCATTTATTCTTTGGAATTTTAAACGATCAACGTCCTAGTACAGATAGTGTTTTCCCAAATATGGAAGAATTGACGTATATATATATCAATTAATGGTGAGTATTAAAGTGACCCAAAAGCTGATAACTTGTTGATACTACAGTACACATACAGTACTATTTCATAACTCCGGCGTGTCTCTACCATATGTAAAACTAGATTAAATTAGTATATTATGGTATATTTGAACATTCAAAGTTTCGGCTGTGTGAAAGCTAAAAGATTATTCCAATATCTTCCATACCCGTATCTTATTATACGTAACGAGATGAGGCGACGGATTATTGCGTGTCATCACACTGCTAATTTTATAAATTTTTTGGGTAATATCAATAAGACATTGGCATAAATTAGTTATTTCAATTAATTAAATGTGAATTAATCATACAATTTTATAGATAGAGTACGTCACAAGCCATAATAGAGTGACCTAAATGTCAACCGACGATATACCCGAGTATATCCGCGTGAAGTCATTAACACCGGTCAGAAATAGCGCGAGCACTAGCAAACGATCTGAAGGTGTGTGTCGCTTGTTAGCACTATGACATTCACGATTCTGCTTCTATTTCTAACCACGGAAGCTTACTCGCTAATAATAAATACTATACTTTACATAAATTAATTATAAACTGTGCTGATACGCTCAACAAAGAATAGTTCACATCAGCAACGACGCAAATTCTCCGTCTATACGTGATGTGTGTACGTGCGTCGAATAACATCGTTATCTCAATTTATTTTTAAATTCTGTATGTTGCTGTTTACGAAAAACAGTCATTCAGACCAGTCGTGTGTCCACGACGCTTATTTCAAATCCGGACATAACTCTATCAATCATGAACTTTTATCCACGCTGCAGCCTATTTCTAAGAGCATCATAAACGGGTAGGCTCAATAGGGCGTAGGTTGAGGACAACGCCCTATCAAAATACTAGCATAAAATAGTAGTATAACGCTGCTGCGTTTCGTTTGATGCTGTAGGAATCCGGACACCATCAGTAGCCATACCATAACAGTCCTCAAGGGTGACAATATTTGTTGAGGACCTATGTAGGTGTTGATTCGCCGCAATCATCCGACTGTTGAAGTTTTGTAAGAAGTTTTATAAGAAAACGTTTCCTGTTGCATTGTTTCTAGTATACATGTAGAGTATTCATTTTTGTCTAACAGATTGCCACTCCCAACTACTACGTGCCTATCACATAAAGAGCTCTAACAATGCTAAGTAAACTGAAACAGATATCAAACATGACATTCCCGTAAGTGCTTCATCAATTATTATTGATTCGGCGTTTCAAATTCTATTGCTTTATTAATATGAATCGTTATCGTGTATTTGAAGTATGTATTTCATTTGACCGGAATCGGAACTTTAGATTATATCGATTTTGTTATAACTAACAAAAATATTTAGGTTGCTTTTGTGAATTTTGTGAAGTGATTAAATTTCAAAATCTTATTACTACTCTCATCATATTATTTATATTTTTAAGTGGTACGGTACGGGCAACAGCAGAGTCCAAATGGCTTAAAAGAAAGTTTCAATACTTTGAACACACTTATGTTACTTACGTAGTTCAGGCTTCGATTCACAGCCGAGGATAAATATTTCCACATAGCAAATTTTTCAAATGGTTTGGATTTTTTTTATAAATCAATTCGTAATAAACGAGCACACAGTTCACCTGACGGTTAGTGTTGACTGCAACCCATTAAAACCTGCCGTGATGGATAGGCAAAGCCTCAGAAAATATAGCAAAAGGTGCATAGCATGGTCACCCCTAAGGACTAAGATACCTACTAGTAACTAGATCGGTATGTGTGTTGCTTGTATACTCCATGCCCCCTGACACATGGCATCTGAACTTTCCTTCAATCCTTTTGCTCACGTATTACGGTCGGTATATGAGACTAGATGATTAGGGAAGCCTGTGTTTTCGCGAAATTTACGACATAAAGTGTATATTACATTACACCTCTGATCGAAAAATACGCTGAAGAAATTTATTAAGAACAACAACTTACATGAAATTTGAATTAAAGTTCCTTCAAAGTCCTTCGAAGGACTCCCGTTGGCTAGCGATGCATTTATCACAAGGTCGACTGACGTTGTTCGTTACATTTCTTGAAAGCTTCTTTTGGAAAGGCCTTCATAACGATTAGAGTTAAACTTAGTGTCAAAACGTTTTTCTTATAGTATGGTTTTTAATTTAGGGAAACGCTAAGAAATCGTAGTTAGGCGGATGTGGACTATTTCGGCCAAAACTAGCGGATCAGAAGTGAGGTATGGCATGGCGCATTGTCGAGATGGAAGAGGAAGCCATTGACGCAATTTGTCACTGTCTGGTCTCTTTCTTCGTACATAATTATACAAATATTTCTGTACGCACTTAAAATAATCGGAGTTAACAGTAATTCATCTTGGAAAGAACTTTGATTGCACACATTTGCAAATTATCAGTTAAAATACTTTCCAAGGACTCGAGATGCGAGATGTTCAGATCTTCGAGAAGCTCTCGAATAGTCAGTTGCCTGTTTAACTGAACCATTTCTGCCACTCTTCGCATGTTTTCGTCTGTTCTTGCGGTCAAAGGACTTCCCAAACGTTGTGCCCACACCGCCCGATATTTATGTGGTGGAGCAACGTTCAACGTAAACAGTCTTTCGAGTCACCACATTATCTGCTGCTCTGGCACTTTTTGCAACTTAAACAAAACTTGATGTTAATGCGTTGTGTAAAATCCATGATGCGCAACAGACACGGTAAACATTATCTCGCTTTTCCGACTCTGAAAACGAACTGACAATTTATAATTTGTTCAATGTTGACACCGACTGATCTCAACGAATTAGTTTATCGGGTTCATTATTACAAATGAATGTTACATCAGCAGATAGAAAAATTCATTCGTCATATTTTTCAATCACACCTTGTACTCTGCATCATTGACGTCGTCTGGTAATACCCGATAGAAAATATAATCGTCTTCGTAACCAAAAATAAGGACGTTATGTTTATACTTGTAAAAATAAGCGTGGGTTTATTTTATTAATTTATTTATAATCTTTTGAAGTTCTCAAAACGAATTGTATATCTGCTTCAATCAAATGAAAGATCAAAATGAATAAAGGCACTCCGTATTACCGTTTCTGTAAAAACCGATACGTTGCTCTTTACAAGAGTTTAATGAAAAGCAGTGACCAATTAAAGAATGATAGTAAATATACTCATGAGGGACGAAAATATTTTAATATAATAACTTTAAAATTTTAAAATGTTGTATAATAAAATGGCACGTTATCTAGCAATTATTATGTTGTTATTTGTTATTAATACTTCTATACGTAAACACGTATAAATTTTTGGTATATATCCTGTATATCACATTCATATATACGTTCATATATATACTCAGATAAATACTCACATACAAACAAGTAAAGTTATAAAAAGTGTGTTAAAATGGCAGCCATTGTAAGTAATAAATTAACAAGAAATGGAAGCGCTGCAAATGTAACATTTGCAGACCAAACTTCCATAGCTTGTCAATTCCAATGAAAAATCGATGACCTTTGAACCAACAGTTCATTTCGTTTGTTTTATACTAACACATACTCAGTTTAGCGCTTTCTAGTTTTAACTATTCTAAGATTCGTAACTAGGAAGTCTATGTTTCTAAGTGGTGACAACTATCTATATGTGATCGTGATACCTGAAAATCATTGTAGTTATCCAAAATATCGTACAATAATTTCGACAAGCTTTAATAGGACAGTGTTATAGCTTATAGTGTTGGAATAAAAACTTATTATGCCGTAAATTATGTCTGTATTAATTAAATATTTTAATTAACAGGTAATATTATATTCCTTTCATGTTAGAGTGAGACAGTTAATCACGTCTGTGAGCGATGAATAACAACGTGGTCTTACGATATATTGCGCTATTAAAAACATCATTGTATTGTAACAATAAATCTACGTTTCGTCTCAGTTACGGATAACAAAAGTCTTAAATTATAAAACAAAGATAACTATTGCATATAATATACCGCCTTAACGAAGAAACTAACGAGGTTTACGTCAAGAGTCAAGTATTTGAAAGTCACCATTCAACATTAAAATAATTCGAGCATAACGATTCAAGAAATTATGACGCAACATTTGACGCACGAAATTATACTACACTCACGTGGCGTAGTGGTCAGAACCTGGATGTGTCGTATACCACAACTGGACCTGCCTCCAATCTTGGTCTATTTCATCGAGATTCATGAGGAATACGATTGGACTGTAGGGGACGTCGAGTGAATGCCTCTGTGTTTACGTGAATACTTACCGCAGTAAAATATATCCTACGCAGTTAATGTCTTCTCCCATAACTTTTATTACTGGTAATTCCATCTAATTCTATCCACATTCCATCTCAGTCCTCAAGGGTGACAGCGCAACTGCATTATGATTCCTTGTCAAAGATGAATGTAGATGTCATGGGCCGCAGGAATCACTGACCAACATGTGAACAGTGTAAGTGAGTTGTTTGTTACTCTCAATATAATGATAAAAAAAAACTATATATACTTAAATTTTATCTCATTAGTTCACGTTACGTGAGTTTTTTGTGTAATTGCACTAATTATAGACGCAGAAGGAATGAGATGGAGTCACACAAATTGAATATGCATATTTACAGGGACTTAAATACTTTTATATATGGGACTCTTAGCAACATTCAAACTTGGAGGTTTTATGATAGTACACAGACAAATATGAAAATATAATTAACACTCGCTATTTGATACTGCGTTGATACGTGACAGTGTACACGATAGCGCAAATTGCTACGACTACGGCGGGCAAATTAAATTCCTACACACCGATTTGTTCTACTCAATTACATGACTACATCTCATAATGTCAGACGCTCTCGCGAAATAGGGTAACGGTCCAAGCCGAGGCTCCCTCTCGGGAGCCCTTGCGCTGGTTACCCATATATAGAGGTCTCGACTGAGAGCCATAAGCGCTCGGTCACCTCTCAACCCGGTGAAACTGTAAAAGCCCTGGGGCTAACAGCGGCTATCAGCTCGAAAGAAAAAAAAAAAAAAAAAAAACATCTCATAATATTGCATTTCCAATGCACTTTTTATATTATGCTTATAGAATATTTTTCCAGGATGACATATATGCTACGAGGAAATGTATATCGACGTAAAATATACATTACGTCGATGTTATTCTAGTTATTGTCAGATGACGTCGCCAATACAGGATATATATTTTAGAGCCATGAATATTCGGGCAAACAGAGTGCCATTCACTCATGTTGTCGTTCCTTACTCCATTATAAGGCACCTACAATTAGATCGCTTGACCTTTCGAAGTACCAAGATGGTATATCGTCATCATTAGACTGGACAGATTTAGACAATCGTGACATCTTCATAAACGGTATTTAATTCCAATTGGTATTGGTCATATTAAGTTCAATTAACAACTTTGTATACAATAGTTGTTAAAGTATTTAAATTGTCTAATGTACTCCTGGTCGACTTCTACCAATGGCGATATTTTCTGGTAGTTATCGTATGACATCAATTGCGTCAGATATGTTATAGTGCCTTAAACATTCGTGCAAACAGACAAACGTACACGTCATCACCTTCTCTAATCCGATATATTACATCTATAATAATAGCGAAGGATGATTCAGATTAAGTGCTTAAGACACGTGACATAAATAAAACACACATATCTGTAACCAACAATTTGTGCATCTCAAATTTTGTTCCTCGACTGGTAATCGAAACTAGAATCAGTGATATACCATCCAACCACGGAGAACACTACGCCGAGTTCTACCGAGCGACACATTACGCTTGTGGGTTTAAATTTTGTTTTTTTTTATGAGATTGACGGTGACTCACAGTGCAACTGATAGTAAGTGACGACTGTGGCCCATTAATACCTAATTCTATCTTCAACAATGATTTAATATTTATTACTTTATTAATGGTGACGAGGCATTCCATCTCAGTCAGCAAGGGTGACAATGCATCTGCATTATGATTCCTTGTCAAAGATGAATGAAGATGTCACGGGTCGAAGAAATCACTTGCCATTAGGTGAACTATGTGCTCATTTCTTAACGTAATAAAAAAAGCATCACTTGAAAATGCTATGGCCCCCGAGGAAATAGATGGAATGCCTCATTGTTTGTGCCTCAAGTGGGTCTGCGGTTACCTAAACTCACCATACTAAACATAACAGCGTCATGTTTCTATTTGAAGTTGGTGTTCTGTGTTGTTGCAGCCGTTCCCTGGTCCAGATTAAATATAACACGCTCTAAAAGTGGTAGAGTGTGGAAAAATAAACATATTTTTGGGGCAATATTTTGAAAAAATTGGCGCTAATGTTACAAAAAGATATTTTATGGTTACTATAAATATATTTCTAAAATAAATGATGTCTGTAAAGTAACGTAAAATACAAAGCACAAGTAAAAACGACAACAGTCTCTCGAGGTCTGTCGATTGTCGATTGCGTGCTAAAAACAACGTTGGCCTTACGTACTTTGATTTTTTTCATAACTTATTTGTATTCATAGTTTAACTGTATTATTCGCTGCGTAATGTTTTGCCGCACCCTTTCTACCTGAAGTCTATTTATATACAGACAGACACCTTATATTCCGTACGACTCTCAGTTCCAAATCTCAAATATAATAAAAAAATATAAAAATTTAGTGACTTTCCTTTAAAATTATTAATTTTCCTGGAAATCCCTTATATAGATTAAAGCGTAATTAGAAACTTTGATAAAACAATACGTCACCAAACCAGCCGGTACGTCACAAGTTGCACACCTCTTTAAATAATTACAAAACGAACCAACTCACTCCATACGTATTTTATACGCCTCTACAGCCGGACGGCCCGTATCTTGTGCATTATCATAACAAATTAAGTGATAATTCCTAGTGTTTTTGACGTCAAGTTCGAACTTATTAAATCTTTACCATATTGATTGTAAACGGTGCTTTAAAATTCGTGTTATTCGTGTCAGTTTTATTGGAAACTTAACAACCAACAGGTAATTATAAATATTATCATATTTAATTACATATTTTTCTTATCGCTGCTATATATTTTCGTAGCAAAATTGACTTTCCTGTACACTCGTTGTAAAATGCAACAAGTAATTTAAACTTGTCACTGTTTGTATTATTACTTTGAATCATAAATTTAAGTTGAGACATAAACAGCTCAATAGGGGATTTACCCTAACGTGGGTACGAATTTCACCTACTTTGTATCGATTCTTGTTTTATAAATAATAAATTTATCAATTGTTAAGTTATGATTGTACTGGACAAGTTTATCGAGTAACTTTCAACAAAATAACTTTCTAGAAAATATTATAAGGAAAATAATAATTATTTTCTGCAATTTGATACATCCCAAACTTGCTCGACTCCACTTATTTGTAGAGTAAAATAATATTCCGATAACACCTATAATAGAAGAAGCAGAAATTTTATTTCTCTTATCACAACACAATAATTGCCTTAAAGTGGTATGAGCACGAGTGTGCTTCACCATCTTTCCATCCATATTTTTATCATTTAATATCCGTGTCGGACTATTGACTGCTTACATGTATTATCAATGTTATCTTTCCTAACAAAGCCCTTGTATTACATGAAGAGAGGTGGTTAGAATTACCAGCTTATAATGATGATTGGAGCCTCTATGATGATGAATAGATGGATGATCTGCATCAATCCCCAACAAAGATTGATTCAAGATGCACGTGCGTTTTAACCCCTGAGATGAGATGGAATACCTCAATACCAGTAATTTGCGAATTTCTACACACACCATCTTTATTTTGCTACTTCATGCTCGTATGCTGTTAAGCAATTCAAGTTCTATCAAGAAACTATCTGTAATGTACCTCTACCATTGTTGCCTAACATTTATTGACAGTTACAATTTCACCGCTTTCGCCGCATACCCTCCAGTTAATAGTTTTAATCATCTTCATTAATCCGTATAAACTGCTAGACTGTTTTTTTCCTATTTACGACTAATCTATCTGTGGAAATGACCGAGTTTGGTTAATCAGTGACCCCAGTATCACTTTGCTTTCATCTCATCTGTCCAAGTATTTCATATCATCCGATATTCAAGTGATCACGTTCCTGAATATAAAAATGTTCATTGCGTTAAGTCTATCACCGTCATATTGTCCTGTGGATATCATAAGAGAAAATTATTGAAAAAGCCAAAATAAGCTTTCGTCAGCTTGTGTACCAATCATTTTGAACATTTCAGATCTAAAAAAAAAACAGTAACAGAACCTTATAATGCAAGTTATTCTGCGATCCCCAGACCTCCTGCTGTGTTTAGCGATTAAAGCGTAACCTTCTTACTTGAATTGAAAAATACACTGTTATGTTTCCTCGTAAACAGGTTTTAAAAATGCTTTATGGAAATCCCCGATACACCTACAGTTCAAGATAATCCTACTCTTTTAATCATCTGTAAAGTTCGCGCCACAATTTCCCTGTACCATAATGTAATCCTCAAATATATCTGTTTTTTTATATATATAGAATAGGTGGCAAACTAGCATGCAGCCCACCCGATGGTAAGTGATTACCGCCGCCCATAAACATCCGCAACAACAATTTGCGAAAATGATTCATCTTGTCTTCGTTTGAAAGTCTTTACCATTATTAAGAAAGCGCAAAAAAACTATATTGCTATCAAGTTTAATCATCTCTTCCAAGAACCTGACGTCATTTCTTCTTATAATGATTATAATACATATTGCAACATTAACGAGAGATCGTCATAATTTTACACTTTGTATACGTACGTGCTATAACACTCTATAGGAGACCTATGGCCAAAAGTGGGATATATATATATATATATATATATATATATATATGTACGGCAAAAATAATTGTACAAAGTTATTACAATAACATTGTAAAGATAATTGTTGATAACCCAAATAAAATAAATAGAATGACTAACTTAATAATCCTTTAGCAACTGATTAAACTTATAATCAATCTAACACAAACTGTCTAAACTATCTTCCCTTACCTCACCATTTTTTAGCTAGAAGCTACACACAGTTCACTTAATGGTGAGTAATAACTGCGGTCCATAAGCATCTCAATAATTTATCCTTGACTCTGTGTATTGTCACCTCTGAGAACTGGGGTGATATGCCTCGTTATCTCTAATCAGTTATCCAGTACCCTACATTCACTGTACGAACAGTATTATACTGCTATTTTGTGAGGGTGTAGTCCTATCTCAGCCAATAGTCCATTCCTCCCCCATAGACAAAGATCCTGAGTTACTTGCGTCTCTGCAAAATAGCTCTGCCACTGTTAAAATCAATGATTAAGATGTCCCCCGTAAAAGTTTTTGTTCAGATTATAGCTTTTTGATATCAGATGACCACTCCAGAAGATATAATATAAAAGATATAAAGCAGGTGCAATTTTAAGGAACTAATTAAATAAACCCATACCCCCCAAATGAGCATTTTGTGTTGCACAAATATTGTTATGCGACTGGTAATTGAACCAAAGACTAGTGATTCAGGAGCCAGAAACTTTGACTACGCCACAACGTCGGTAAGAAACCACAGATAGTCATAATACTATGAACAAAACAACAATGTCGACAGACACTATTTTAAATATCTAACACAATAAAAATAAAATACGTAGCTGGGTCTGTGAACTTTGTATATAAACTACAAATTGTCGTCAACGACAAACCAAGTGTCACGTCACATCCTTAAAATCCAAGATAACGGTAAAATCCCGTATTTTATTTATCGCATCGATTACCACAGTAATCTTATTTGATTTGTATACTTTACTTTGGTTGTACGTGTACTTAAGTTGTTCAAAACTTGAAATGATTTGAACATAAGTTGAATTTCTATCAAAATACTTAACTAGGTGTTAAGCTCGTTTTGCTTCAGGTTTTATTCTTTCATACATTACATTTAAATATAATCCTACATCAGTTTATCTATAATGAACTCCTCGTTATAATGGAAACCTTAAAACTATTCTGTATTTTTCGAGATGAACACAGACAGAAACGCCTGGGAGACATTTTTTTATGCTAAATAGAACGATACACAATAGTACACGTATAGTGTAGTACAGATGTATTTGATTATCAGAAAACAATGCTACACAAAAACAAAAACCGCGTGTACAATAACAATATTTACGCAACAGAGCGGCAGCACTACGAGACGAGATGATAAAGCACGGAAGAAAGCATCGAACGTGGGCCTTTTAAATACATACGTGATAATTTATAACACTACTGAGACCATGAACTTTATCACCAGTCAGCACCTTAATCGCTATACAGCATTCCTGAGATTTAATTTATACATCTGACTCGTTTGAAGCTGTAAGTAAATTAATGTATGAAATAAGTTAAAGTATTTTTTTTTTAATTTTTTTTATTTCTGTTATTCAATGTAAATCACCCATGTAATCGGTAAAGAAGATATTTCTATGTCTTTCACCTGCGTATCGCGACAGAAGGCGTTTTGATCGATCCACTCTCTTTAATTGTAAATATTGATTTAGGGCATGTCCTGTATATCGACGGTAAGCACCGAGCTTCAGGCCTTGTTTTATTTATTTATAAACTTTTGTACAACTAACATATGCACAAAGGCGGACTTAATGCCTAAGGCATTATCTACCAGTCAACCTTGGGAGGGTTCAGAGAAATCAAGGTAGGGACAGAAGAATAATAATAAAGAAAAAAGAGACATACAGTACATCTAAATGCTTATACAATTATATATACATATCATTATATATTATCTTAGGAATTTATAATACTAAGTAAAATAATAGATATTTATATACATCTACATAAACTATAAAACAAAAAAATATACATATTATACATACAAACATATCTAAAAGTATTTTTTTTTATAATACGCGACAGAGTCCTAGCGGGAACCTTCATTTCTCACGATAAGATTTTTTGCTTCCTAATGGGGTTTCGACGAATTCTGGCTTTAAAAGCATTAACAGCCTTTGTAGTTCTAACAGCACGCGGCCGCCCCGATCTTTTCTGGTCTTCGACAGAGGAAGTGTTGTTGAATCTGTTGATAGTACGATATACAAACATAAGGCTGATACCAAGCTTTTGAAGTGCCTGTAATATGTCCGACGGCTCCATACCCACTTTGTGCAAGGCGATCACTGCAATCCTATTTTCTTTAACACCCCATTCCATATTGTAATTTCAAAATGAACACAAAAAAATATGTGAAATGGCGCAAAATTGAAAGAATTCCAAATTCAAAATAATTAAATAGTTGAAAAAAAGAAAACATTTTATGTAACAGTATTTATGGCCAGACTAGTTATTATATAATGTGACCTTACCTATCGAAAACCACTATAATCAACGGCAATAATAAAAAGAAAGGGCTACCGTGTGGATTAAAATAAGTTATTCCTGATAACTTTAGGTCAGGTTCTTATCTGATTAACCTGATCTGATTATAAAATGTAATTTCACAATGGTGGTTTAAATGTATGTTATTTAAATTAAACAAATAAAAAACCTAACTTACCCACCTACGTTGCTAGCGATGTTATCGCATTGTATAATTCTAGGTTTTTGTGTCCTATAATTTTTCTAATATAAGATTTCTGGTTGCGCTGACGTACATACATACATATAAAAGTGTACGTACTAGGTACTCTAGTGCCTAATTGTTGATCATTGGTGATCAAACATTAAGCTGAATTTATATTAATAATTTATATGTGTTGCCTCGGCCAGAAAAGAACCATGCCCTTACAGAATAGCACCGTTAGATAGCAGCGTAATGCTGCTATGTTTCGTAACGTGGGTGTAGCCAATTCGGAGACAGGTGTCGGGGTATTCTATTTCAGTCCCTAGAGGTGACCACGCGTGCATCTTGAATCTTCGTTGAGGATAGATGTAGATGTCATTGACCGCAGTCATGACTTGCCATCAGGTGAACTGTGTGCTCGTTTTCCATCCGTAGTATTATTAAATAATAAAATGTGATGGTACCCTAGTTATACGTGACGGTCTCATGGCCTTGATTTGCTCCAAGTGTACTGAGGTATTAATTTTCAAGGTAAAAAAAACTAAATACATAACTCCTATACCGCTTAACCCATATTACTATCTTAAAAATAATCTATTATTGTAAAATAATGAACAATTTTTTTTCCAAGGATAGCAAGGAAAGCATAATCTAAAATTAACCCAAATACATTATATTTACATAAAATGCCTTGTAGTTAGAGCAGCTGCGTCACAGGTCCTAGTTTCGATTCCTAGACGATGAAAAATATTTATGCATGCCTAATTGTTGTTTTTTTAGTGTGCGTGTGTTGTTTTTATATTTTATGAGTGCCCTTGACACTGCGTCGGACCTTCCGATCTTAGTGCACATATATTATTATCTCGGAATACCAATAATTGTTGAACCGGTTTATTTAACTCATATGAAAACGGTACCATTAATCTGTCATTCGAAATAGCTTGTCATTCTCGCGTAAAGAAGACTATGTCTTATATATGTCATCCACTTCTTTTCGACATGGACATAGATTAAGGAGGGCGATAGCTGCCCCTGGCATCACACTCATGAACGGGTGCCGTTTGTGGTATTTGAGGTATGTTATTTCATATACATAGATAAACGAATATCACACATTGTACACATTTGTTTACAAATATATGTACTCGTATAATACACAATTGTTGTAAATGACGGAAAGAAGCAGTTCAACAAAAGTATTCAATATCATGTAGAGTTTCTTGCGCAATTTCTTCTCCATATAAACGTACCGAAGCGTTTCGAAGTGATAGTAGCATATAAACGTGCAGAGTGAGGTTTAAACTATTTATTGGAAATAAAAAAATACTTTAATGCTTATATTTTAAAGGGGTTGTGCTTCCTCAAACAATCCGAGCTGTCTACATTGTACAGTGTATTATAATATTTATTATAATAATATATAATACTGTTTCGTATAAACCTTATAGACGTTAACGTAGATAAAATTATAATGCTACGTGAGATAGCAATGTCATATTTTTTTATGTAACTTAAAGTAGACAAACAGCAATGTGGTTGAAGTCACAAATATACGCAAAGCACTATCATTTAGTTTACGCAATTAAAAACTATATAATTTAGTTTTCCATTCTCATATTTCGATGAGTTTCTTGCTAATTAATATAGTATTTGTAAACTTGGCTTCGGATATAACTGATCAGATTTCTAATCTTCTTTTACAAGATTATAAATGCGGAAAAGTTATTTAGGTGTAAAATAAACATTATACTTTATAACACAAGCAAAAGCTGAGTAGTGCATATTTTACTTACGTGGGAGAGCTACGCCGCAACTATAAACTAGCTCGAGTAGGACAGCTTGACTGTGGAAAAAGAAAATAGCTTAGCGCTGCTGATGTGGTAAGTGACAGAAATTGGATACTCATTACTGGTGAGAAGGCATTCCATCTCAGTCCTTAAGGGTAAGAACTTACTTTCTGCGTCATGATTCCATTTTCACTTTTACTTTTAACTTGTGAATTTGAACAACAACATGTGAATTCAATTAACAACATGTGAACAGTATACTATTTTATCAAACCTTAAATCAAGTTCAGGATCTCGTCTTTTTATACAACAACAAATAAGGTTGTATATCATATACTTGTAGCGTAATAACGTGCATTTACTCATTAAAATAGATATTCTTATTGCAAAATTCTTTCAATATATAACTTGGATGTTTTCTATGCTTAAGCGTAAAAACCGATTTAAAATATATAACAAAGCATTTAATACTTAACCCAACTTCACCTTATAATTTATTATACTGATAATGAATGTAGGTTAAAATGAACGAGAAAATAATAAAAAAATTGAACCTTCAGGTTTAATCGATGTTCGTGTTCAAATAGACATTTTAAAAGTTTTCGAGAGGCCTAATTAGATAATTTGTTCCTTGGAAGTAAATAAGACTAGATTATGCAAAATAGATCAATAAATAATAACAATTGTTCCATTAATTAGACATGCTTTCGAGTGACATCCTTCAATACTTACATCGGAACTATGTCCATACACTGATGTAGATGTATGATGTAGACATATATATATGATGAGTCGAAAATCCAATTACTGGAATAGACCATTCTTTTCATCTTCATTTTCAGAGATGATAACGAAACTCATGATTCCTTATTGAGGAATGTTATTGTTGTATCTATGGACCGCAAGGACCACTTACCATCAACTATATGCTAGTTTTTCATCCTTTGTTCTGTAAAAAAAAATATAGATTAAATTTGCATAAATTAAACAATTAAACGAATCTGCTTGCAGAATAATTTGTTAAAGGAATTAAATAATATGACCTTTTATTGTCTATAATTAAATAAAAAATATTTTTTTCTATTCAGATAATTCTCATTATTTAAATGCTCCTTTGAAATATTAAAGTTTTCTATTTAGTTGGAGTTTCATTATAACTATTACATTCAGTTATACAAATATTTAAATAGTCAAGGTTTACAGTTATGCCAATCAAAACTTCATTTCTTCAAACGTATGTCTGACACCAAATCTGATTATTAATAGTTTAGATACTTGTATCATCTAACTTTTTAGAAGATAAACTTACAGAAGGTTACACACAACGATTGATGTTAGTATTGATTTTGACGAAGTTATGTAAATTAGTTTTTTTGCCTAAATTTTATTTAACAAAATACACTATAGTAACCTTAGAATCGGAATTGAAACCTTCGTTTGTTATAATGTTATCTTACAAGTATAAAATTGATGAAGGTTGTACCGAAAACAAATTACTTCCGGAACATAAGGCCAAAAAATTTGAACATGCTTTATCCAAATATGTTATATAATAATTACTTATTACATTACCAAATTTCTTTGAAAGGTCTGTTAGGTTCGGGATCCAACTGTAGTAGTAGTATTTTAGTCCCAAGTTTAACCGCGCCCAACATTGGATATTTGATGAAAAAAATGTACGTTTCGGAAGCATTATTGCTTACTATTGAGTTGAGTAAATAATCATATATAAAATATATAAAAATAAATATATATATATATATATACATATATATATATATATATATATATATATATATATAAAAGTAAACTGTAACTCTTGCAATGTATTACTAAATAAGAAAAAAAATTGTTTTAAAACGATTACCATGAAAGTTTTGATAGTTGAATAATTTAATGTTCACTACGTAACTGACAACTATTTTAATTAAAACTATATCGTATTCTTAATTAAAGTAATTTTAAAGATAAATTTAATTAAGTTAATTTAAAGTACATGTTAGCTGTTCGATTCAGATTTCAATCAAGAAAATAAATTCTCTTGGATTGTTGTTGTTCACAGACATTTTTAAAAGCACATCTCGTGATATAGCTTATACATATATAATAACAATTTGGATTGTAAACTTCACTACTCTCGATTATACGATAGTCACGGCATAGGCCAGCAACGGGACGTCTTCCGGTGCACGGCGCATCTAACAACGAACCACTTTACCAACCAACGACCAAACCCCAGTAATTGCCATAATTCTATTGTTTGAGTTTAGAACCCGTATAAGACGACGCAGTGATTTAAGTGTTATACATTTGAAGAAGCAATTAATGTGTATGTAAACTATATACAATAGTGAATTATCCCGTTATTATTTTAAATTCACTGAGCATTACACAAACATTAAACAAACTTAGTGCGTACAAAGCGAGTAAAATTATAACACATACCTTAACCAGTTCACCTCTCAACCCGGTGAAACTGTAAAAGCCCTCGGGCTAACAGCGGCCATCAGCAAAAAAAACAAACTAACCAGTATATTACCTGTAAGCATAGCGTACTGACAGCAAATCAACAGTCTGGTATTTAACGTGGTCCTTCCACGAACTATGCTATTACAGAATACCAGCATAATGTTTCCTATGGTTAACTAATGGAACTGGAGTTCTTAGGAATGACAGTGCATGTCCATCTTGAATCATTTTTGATCACCTACCTTGAACAAGTTGGTAGGTTATCCCTTACTACCCGGCGAACTGTGCGCTTGTTTGTTCAATCTCGGTTCCTTAAGCTCACAGCTTGAGAGCTAACAGCATCAACATTATATCAATATGAAAAAAATATTAATGATTGCAGAAATTTAATTTAATTTAAAACCTCGTCACTGCTAAGTGCAATCGAAAAGTATTATAAATAAAAAAATAAAATAACTTTCCTAAAACAAAAAAGGCTACTGCGCCGTGCATAATAAAGCTCGTCAGACTTAGCATAGCTTATTTTATTCTATCTCAAGGCTGGCAGTAATGCCGTTAATATTATTGATAATCCTATTAGCTAATCCAACTTGCACTCTCCCTGTCGCTGTCAACTTCAGAGACTGCATTCTGATACTTGAAGTGTGCGTCACTTCGCCGGTTACGTTATTGTCTATTTTCATATCGTGTTTTTTATGCGTTCTAAGTGGCAAACGAGCATATACTTTACCTAATGCAAAGATATTCCAGTGGCAAATAACGCATACAATAATATAATAATAACAGTAATACTTATATGTTAGGAAATGAAGATGTAGATGCGATGTCAGCTTTACTATTAAAAAATGGACTGCCAGAAAGTGAATCTCATTTTACTTTAATTCATTATACGAAACAACAGCGCTGAGTTGGCCATTATTCTTTTGATGATTTTTTCATCTTGAAGAGGTGACCAACATGCAAGCAGCTCACCTGATATCAATCACCGTCTCCCATGAACACCCACAACATCAGAAGAGTTGCAGGCGCATTGTTTCATCATTGTTGACTAAAGTGTCCGAACGACCACGAGGTTCATTTTTCAAATCATAATTTCCAGGGTGTCCTTGACGCATAAATCGATTTTTAATCGAACAGAGCAAGGAACAAGGTGGACAGCGTTCAATAAAATAATAAATTGTATCATATAATTCACATTATTTAGGCGATGATGAAGCGTTTTCGTCACCCTCTTGGGTATGGTATCACCCGACACCAATTTACACGTTACACGGTCCAATTCAATAGACTTGTTTTTTATAGACACGATGCTTTTAGCTTTTATTCTGTTGTTAACTGTGTAAGATTGTATGACATTTTCATGAGTGTCTAGTTTTATAATTGCCTAATTACGAAACGTAATGTGAAACAATATTACATATAGTATGTTTGATGAAGTCGTCGATGTGATGGTTGGTTTCGGCCACGTTGTTATTTTCCGGTTGTCAACAGATTGCATCAACTGTGCAGTATATATTTTAGTTTCGTAAGCATTATAATGATAATGCGTTCTGAATAAGACCGAATAAAAGTCTAGATGCAGTAGTGCAGTATCAGTAACACAGGCTTTACACATATGCAGTATACGCAACCATACAATACTTACTAAGTTAGTGATACTAAAATAAGATATGATATACCTTTTAATAAATGGATGGATGGCAAGTCAACTAAAAGTACTGAAGCCCAGATGGCGTCATGTAAGCATCTCCGCCTTATTTGGTGTCACGATATTAATCAATTACCAGTTTGACTAAAACGTACCAACACCTTATGCTTACTTCCACTTAAGAAAACTTTTGGTAAGCTACACTGCAGTTCGTTTCTAACTGCAGAATAAATAGGTCAGCTCGACCGGGGTAGGACCACGCCCTCACAGAATACCAGCGTGAAATAGCAATTATGCTGCTGTGTTGTGTCTGGTGAGTAAAGGGGTCCGGAGACCTTTATTACTGGTGACGAGGCATTCCATCTCAGTCCTCAAGGGTGACAACGCATCTGCATTATAATTCCTTGTGAAGGATGAATGTAGATATCTTGAGCCGCAGGAATCACTCTCGTTTGCAACTCTCAATGTAATAAAAAAAAAGTAAAAGTTTCCTTTGATATTATTAGGTGAAGAAAGATCAATTACTCGTAGAATAAACTACTCATATAATGATACCGTTCGGTTGTAACGTGTGACGACTAGAATGGAATCCTATAAAAGCAGTAATTATGTGTTCGTTTCAAATCACTCATTGTACGAATCAGGGATAATAAATTTCTTTCTTTTTTTTGAAGTTACGCAAGTTTTACAGCCCATGATTGTGGTTGAACTTGAGGTTTACATAGTTTATCAAACATATATTACGGAAGGACAAACATTTATTCAAGTGGTCCGTCGTATTGACAAAGAACACGTGACATTGAAAACTTATTATTGTCATTGCATTCGTAAATATCGCTGAGCACATAAAACTTTATTGTCATCTAAAACTTATAAGTGAGTAATCAAATATTTATGAAAACACAGATTTACTTCTCCTTTATATTAATTAGGGTAATAATGTATTTTAATACCGCATTTTAAAATGAATTTTCTACCATTCGAACTTTTAAATAGATACAAATCAAAAGATAAAGCAAAGTTGAAAAAGGAAATATATTGCTTACATAAATTTGACATCCATGGGAGATATATCCATGAGAATACAGCAATTACCGCACAGTACTTTTTATTAGACAAAACAGCCAAATTAATAATAATAAATTATATATAGCGCTCATATATAATACATTTTCATATAAACTAATTCTAAACTTGAATGGGTTATTGCCATCTAGTAGGCAACCTAACAAGTCGCACAAGCAGATAAGAACAAAAATATAAATATATATATATATATATATATATATATATATATATTAACTAATAGAATATAGACATTTATTTGTATTACGGTTATGATTGTTTTTCTTTTTGCTTATTTTCGACACAATATTATTAAAAAATATAAAGCATATCAGGATCTGTAATCGTGCTTGGACTTCGTTGAATCATCTGGTTTGCTTTTGTCTTTTAAATGAAATGTATACGGTAGCCAGTGGTATAGGTAAACAAGGAGTATATATTTAATCCTGTTACCGAATACATCGCGTTAACAAAGAGAATCGAGGACGGTGAAGCCATACAGGAGGCTAGTGGGCGCAGAGACTGCTTACAACTGCGTGTCACCTGACCGCGCGTTTACCTGCTTATATCTATTTATATGTTACTTACCTGTTAACGTTTCTATTATATTACTAAATAACAAGTTAACTCCACTGTGGGACAACATAAGAAGGAATATAACAACTGTCTTTCAGCGATGCATCTCGTTCACTCGAACGGAGCTGTGATTAAGCCTTATAACTGAAAATTTTATGGCTAGGTTTTCCACCGTTTTACTTACTACTTGGTAGAGGCACGTGCCAGCTAACTGAGGTACGCATTGAATGAAAGAAACCAGATACCTCATTACTGGCAACATGGCATTATCTAATATTTTAAAAGCTATCTACACTCTAATACAGTTTATAATGTATGCGCATGTTTAATCAGGATCGATTTTTTTTCCGTCCCATCATCAAAGGTGTCATTAGTACTATCGTCTGTGTTCGTTTTCGGAAGCGGTCTCCTAATACACAGTATATATAGATCCAACTACAACAGCGAATTTTCTATTTATGATTATACATTATAACAAAGGTCCCTAACACTCCAAACAAAAGGGAAACTTTATGTCAACGAACTTCGATTGTACGTTTCACAAAAGCATCGTTTTCTTTTTACCAAATAACCCTCGATCGAGCAAAGAGATATATTAACTTAAATATCATAAATATAATGAATGATCTTTCATATATTGATAAGTTGTGAGAAAATAGATAGGGAACATCCAAATCTCACGAATGTTAAGATTTTTCCACCGTGTTTAGTTTATCGTTTTGCAGCGTAGAATTTATTTTATCCGATAAGATATCTCATTTCCTTTGTTTATATAACATACGTTCGTAGTTTTTCATGATGGAATAAACATACGCCTCGTATTTACTTTACAATGAATCGCAAATAGTTTGCACAAGTATTGTATACGTGACGAAAAAATATTAAATTGTGAATATGGTAACAAGTTAATAACAAAGATATAGCAGTTAAGAAGATGGTTTGGATGGTGCACCCCTATTATTTTGAGGTCGTTTTTAGAGAAAGCGACAGAAACAGTAAGTTATTACAAAAGTTTTTTGACAATTGATCTTATAATAATTCAATTATAATTATTAAAGTTAAATTAAGTATTAATAATTAAATTATCTTATAACACTAATTAAATTAAATTAAAAGTAAAAAATTAATTTATAATTTAAGTAGTTTTTTATCTCAAATATATGTATATATATATATATATATATATATATATATATATATATATAGTAATTATAATATAAATATAACTTCTATTTATATACCCACTCGCCCTCATATGGGGCATTTTCCCAATCTGGTCTCACTCCCCGTCCAGATTTCTATGTGGCCTAAGTGGGCCAACGGCTTAATAAAATTTACACTAAAATTGCAATTATTTAAAATAATGACAAAAAATAGTGAAAGCAAAAAATACTATAATTTATGAAACCTGAATATATTTAAAAAAAATATTTTCTTTATTCTGTATAACTGAATTGTTGTCGGCTTATAACTCCAAAATTACCGCTTAGATCGCTTGCTTTGTAATAGTTATACTGGTAACTCTCGTACCAATGACATGAGTTACGTATGTATCATTACAATATAACTCCGGAGAGCCAAGGGGTGAAAATTACATAAAAAACAGAAATTTCTTACCACACAAAACGACATACACGCATATTAGGTTAAGTTTTCAGTTTCGTAAGTTAAGTACAGAAACCTTTAATATTTATCATATATAAAAATTGAAACACGTCTCCGGAGTTTTTTTTAAATTAAACGGGTTCTTCATTTTTTCTCAATTGAAAATTTCCTTTTGAGCTCTCGAATAGAATTATCGTGAATTTTTGTTCTGTGTTACGGATATAACATTTTCATTGTATTTTCCCTGAAAATTAAAACATTTGAGCAGACTTTCTCAATTATACTTTTGGTATCGTCAAACATTTTTTTATTTAAATAATAATAATCGAGATATTTAATATTATGCAATATTACTTTAGTTAGTTATAAATATAATATTTAAATTCTTCTGTTGAAATCATCGTGACACAATAACATTGATTGCTCCATCATTTTCATTTCCCAATTATAGGTATTTGCTGTTAAATCTAATAAATTATCGCCTAATTTTTTGAATATTGTAACCGATAGACTGATAACCTCTCAAAATTACAAACTAGCCACCGGCAAAGCAACTATATACGCAATCGTACTATGTATGCCTTACACGTGCAGGATTACTTATAAATATAACAAACAAATTATGTTTATCAATTTATTAATCCAATTTAGAACCTCATTCTAATCGTAGAAATAAATGCAAAATTATTTCATTGTCTTCAAACAGTTAAAAAATAACATGTATTTAATTACATATTCTCGTATTAATGGCACATCATGTTTTAAAGTGTCTGAAAAAGAAAAATTCTACATATTGCGTCAGCAATGACAAAAAAACAATGAGTAGAATTTTCGTACTACGAATATATTAATATTTAACTATTATCTCTTTAATAAGTCTTTACGAATATTTTGTGTTTGGCGTCACCTCTTGAAATCTTATTAATTATAGAACAATTATTTGATTATAATTCAATGTTTATGGGAGTCGATAGTGCGTGACTAAGCTAGCAGAGCTCGACTGTACGTTTCGTACTTGACCTACATCTCTTAAGACTCCATTGTCTCTGCCTGGCCTCGATCGTAGGCGCCCTGATGTCTTACACCTTATGACTTATAACCTTTCCTCATTAATCCTTCCAAAATAATCAAAAATCTTTCCTTCTAGCAGTTAGTTGTCTCACGATACTCGCAACATGAACTCGGGTACAGAATTAGTCAATTTTCATTCAATTGCAAACTTTCCCTACTTTCATTTTAAATTTACCGGTTTCTGAATAGTGGGTCCCGTTACCGAGATGCCATTGCCCTAGTGAGCCAAATGACCGAGAGTTTCCGTGACTCTAATTTTGAGTTTATTATGTAGTTTACTGGGCATTTGCATTTAACTCATTTATTACATTAATTGCGTCAATTTTTAACTGTCACTTAACTTACTGGGTGTAGACTTTGTTTTGAATAACAAACATTAGCTGTAAAATAATATTCTATTATTAATAATGTGTGAAATCCTGCTCAATCACACCAACATTCTGTATAATAGAATAAACTTGAATAAGGAGTTGACAAATATATATAACCTACAAAAAATATTTCCAATTGTAAATCATAACCTTCCTTCTTTTCAGGGATGTCTCTCGACGAAGGTAGACAGTCCCAGCGGCCATACCGTTACGGCATGGTGCTGTTGTGCGCGGGCGCACTGATCAACTGGCTGGGGCTGGCCGAGGACTACGCAGAGCCGGTGCGTTACGTCGGTGTTGCGTGCATCGTCGCCGGTGCGCTGCTAATCTGCGCCGCCATGTGCTGCTGGCTGCAGTCGCCCGCGCGTCAACCACACAACGACCGCGCTTCGCCTGACACTCACCAGGTTGGTCTTATAATTTATTCATTATAGTATTCCTCTAATTTATGTTGACAAACGAGCACACAGTCCACCTGATAGTAAATGATCACTAGATGCCATCACCAGAGAAACGCGAATCGTCAATAAAGAACCAAATTGGTTCTGTGATGTAATTCCTAAAGAAGTATGATGTCGTGTCAATTATTACGTCTAGATCACACATACCCTCCGCTCGTGTGAAGTGTACCACTGTGTTAACATGTGACATATCTCTATGTCCTCCTGGCCTATTATAACCACAGTGATATATGTTAATTGTCCAGGTGACATCATCTATATCATATATATATTTAAAGCATTAGCGCAAACACAGATGTGTTCTCGTCGTCTCCTTAACTTACATATGATATTTCATCAATACATATGTACATGTACATACCGAGCCCCGAAAACAAAAAACTATATCGCAATCGCCTCGCACTGCCTGATAAATTATGTACACAGATTTTATACATATATTACAAAGATCTTAAAACATGTATTTTACAATTGCAGATTGACGATCCAATACACGTTATATCGATGCCGGACGAAGAAACGATGCAGCAAAAGCCGCCGGACTACGACACAGTGGCGGGAGCACCGCCGACTTACGACGACGCGATCAAGTTAAACCCGGCGAGGTTGCTCCCAGCCACCAGCAGCACACGTCTAGAACCATCTACAGCGGCCTCTGACGCGATCATCATGCCTGGCCAGATGGATGACGCATCCATGCCCACAACAACTATCGCCCCTGTACACATGCCACGTAACCAAACCCAACCCCAAGTACCCAAAACCCCCCCACCGCCATACAGGCCGACGCATGCCATCAGATGAAATTTAGGCCCGACAGCTGTGTTAGTACTTTAAATCGACTACTGTTTCATGTGATGAGACTTGTAAATAATCATCAAGCGTTCTTGTAGTCTCAGCGAGGGCGTACACATCCATTGTTGAAATATTGCGGTATTATTTTCTTTGTACGTATCATACATATCCACGCATGAAACTTCTTATTTTTATTTATGTAGACTGTAAAACTGAGGAGCGATGCGTACTTATGTGATATTAAAATGTTATAATTAGTTACTTAATATAATTTTACTGTATATATAAATAGTTTTTAATAAACGCTGATAAACAAAAAAACTTAATAAATCAATTCGTAAATATTGATGAGCATGTAGGTATATAGATAATGATTTGTAACTGGTTTCACGTGATTAAAGGAAACTTCTTGAGTTATTGGTATGAGATCTTATTGATTATCTGTATAGTATTGTGCCATTCATAGAAAAGCTTATCTGCATAGGCAAACGTGTATACAGCAATGGCCATGGGGTATTGATAATGATCGATTCTAATGCAATTAAAACTAGATACTAATATAATACGATAGTTTTTATACCCTATACAATTTTTTTTTTTTTAATATCATCATCTTACTCAAACTACGTTGCCTAGTTAGGCAAAAAAAACCACTTAAAAAACACCTACTGTTCATCTTTCATTTTCATATTCAATTAAAATTTGGAAGTGTAAATTGTATAACCTTGTACATAGTAGATATAGACCTTACATTTGTTGCAACTTAACTTTGACGATGACGATTGGAAATGATGAGAGCGTAATAAGTAAATTAATTATTTTCACTTCACAACCACTCTCACTATGTTTGGCTCTATTTAATCCACCTTGTATTTGACTATGTATTAATTAGTAGTTAGTAATTAATATACGGACCCGTTTCAAAGTTATTCTAGTCCACAAGTTAACGACTAAAATAATTGTCATTTAGTCACCAACATGTATAAATATTTGTAATTTGTACACATCATTACTGCACAACTTGGATGACGTTACGTTCAATATTTTGCTTAACATATATAAAACCATATTTGTTTGACCGTACCGTGTAATATATAAAATTTTCTTAAAATTTTGCAAATCCTAAATAATAATTTAAAAAAAAGACAAACAATATATAGCACATTATTATACGCTTTCGAAAAAAAACGAGAAAGACATTTTGCCTATGAATTTTTTAGTGTCTTGTTAGCATCATCATCTGCTGCTCATAACTAACATGTTAATCGCAGTTGGTCTGAAGTAAAAAAAGCTGAAGCCTACGATTAAGGTAGCAGTATTTTTCACAAGATTTGTTTTACCAAGTCGGTGCAAAATTACTTAAAATATAAGGGAATTACAAACAAAATTAAAATACTTTTTTTATGTACAAGAATTTTGCTATTCATTTATTTTTGTTCTAATATGTGGCAATAAAAATAAAAAGCAATATAAAACCAAGGTGTCATAACTATTGATAACTATTGACATATTTATTATCAGTGAGCTTATCTAAACTTCTAAACTTAATGTGGGACCAATTCCTAATATAAACTAACCTAATTGTAACAATCAACTTTGTTTTAATTACAACACAACGTGCTTGCGAGTTTTGAGTTAAGAATTTTACAATGCTGAAGTTGTGCATTTATTATTTGTACATTATACAAAGTTGCAAAAATTAAGTGTACATGAAAATAAATGTTGTTGCAAAGATATTTTATGTGTTATTTCTTTATCTTCCTATTATACTACGGTATCTAACATACTTTACAAAGTATGTCAATAAAACCATTATGAGTAAATGTAATTACCGTTATTCATTTAGTGAACGAAGAATGGTGATAAAGCAAAAATAAAATATATTACGGTAATGTAAAGTTTTAATTTGTTTGTCATAGTAACTGCCTATTTGGAGGCTTGAGTTTGTGCCTTATATCGCTGACTGAAATTGTTAAATGTGATTTCAAACCTGGGTTTCTTAAAAATAAAAAAAAGTTAGATTTGAGTAGTTCTCAGTAAGTATATTAAGAACTACTCAAATCTAACTTTTTTTTGTATGAGTATTGCTGTTGGTCCAGTGACCTCTACAGCTTTATCTAAATAGACCCGCGAGCGGGAGGCCCGCCGAGTAAGGAGACAACGACGATGCTGCGAAGCGAAGCACGAAGACCGCTGCCGCACCACCGTTGCGCTACGACCCCTGTGGACGAAGAACGTCGACGACAACAGAGGGGGGCGATAATACAATCCGAGGGCACCTCATAGTGAGGTACGAAACCTCGACTCGGATCGCTATCTAAAGGGAGGACAGGATAACAGTATTCATGTGTCTACAAACCGTAGCAATCTCAACATAAAGGTGAATAAAAAGGACTTTTTGTTTTTAGTACTATCTATTTTCAATAAAGATGCGAAAAAACAATTTGAATTAGATATGTCTGATTACAATGCACATACCATTATTACGCGGCATTACAGCTAAGTTTTGTAAGAATTGTAAGACACCTAATTAGTTGTGTTACAGTGCGTTTTGAAGACAATTCAACAAGACATTCGAGCACATTGAAGGCTGATAATTGGATAACACAAATGTTTATCGAGTCTGGATATGTTTTTACTTCTCCACTATCGCTGTTATTGCATCCCAAACTTCTTTAGATCGTATCGCATAAAGACAGTTTCACGAAACGCGAACTGAAAGAGTGACCCAAATAGTAGCAAGTGGCTTCCCATAAATTGATCATGCTGTTTATTTATATCTATCTAAACTTAACTTCTCTTCTCTTCTCTTCTCTTCTTATTACACATTACATAAATCGTTATGCATGTTATTTGCATAAATATCTGTTAATAAAAATGATTACAACAAATATTGTGTTTATATATTACATCATGATTTTAATATACGATCCAAAAACTTGTTTTGTTCTTATACTAATAGCAACCAAACTAGACCGGTCTGTTCTAGGGTGTACAATTATTGGTAATAATAATAAATATAAATAGATTACTGATTGAATTTGGAGCTTGCTATAAAAATACCTATATAATATAATAATATAGTACGTAACTACCAATGGTCGGACCTTTTTATATTATTTGGTATATTAAATAGTAATATATAAATATGTACTAATTAAACTTAGTATTTTATATTTTATGTATCAATGTGAGTTTGTAAGTGTAGTTTATTTCGTAGGGCTATTAAATATGGTTGAACATTAATTAAAGATTGATTTAATTAACTTTTAAACGCTAATGTAATGTTAACAGTTATGGTTGGTGGACGGTGGATGGTCGTTTAAGCTAAGTAAATTGTATTAAAAGCATTTTTGGCCAATCCTTATCCCTAGAAACATATATTTAACATACAAAACAATGTCGAAACCTAGTGCTAGTTCGACAAATATATCTAAAACTCTCTTTTTCGCTCTTTTAACTCTGCAGTTAATTCAGCACTCGTCTTCACGCAAACCGCATTGATTACCGTTAAGAAAGTTCGCTATCAACATGATTAGATAGAGATTTTCGGAAGGCATTTGATAACGATACCCAATACTATCTCAGGCTATGCCAGAGTGTGGGATACGAGGTTCGGTGAACAAATTGTTCCTTAGTAGCTTACACAATAGAAACGATTCGTGTTATGGTCGACGGCTTTACAGAGAATGAGGCGCCTGTCAGGTACGGTATCCCAACCAGTATATTGCCCTAGCATGATTAATGTCATCCAAAATTGTAACATATACATGTACGTTGATGACACGTGACACGTGACATCCGCCGACCGGAATGCTAATATAATAGAAAAGAATATACAGGAACTTTTGAGAATATTATAAAATGGTCGCACGACCATCACAATAAACTTGACTAAAACCAAATATACGTTGTTATAATCCCCATACATGTAAAAACTTAATATTGACCTATATATTATTAGTCACACAAACAAATGTCAGCATAATAGTAAGAAAACGTGTATATGTGTGTCTCGAATTTGTTATTAGTTATAAATACTTAGGATTAACAATATACTGTTATTTTAGCTGGAAACTTTACATATAAATAGTGTGCGTAATAGGCTAAGATATTTAAATTCAATATTTTAAGACATGTGATAAACAAAGCCACAAAGCATATATTACACCACGCCACAGTAAATTTATAAATTTTATAAATTTTAGCATATGCAGTTTTACGTTACGGTCTATGTATATTCGGTCCCACTTTTCGTACATACCTAGATAGAATTATACTTCTTCAAACGAGAATAATTTAACTTCTTGTCGAAAAGGGTACAGTAAAGAAATGTACGAGAAACTATGTTGTACTTTATAAACAGAGTAACAGTATAACATAAAATGAAATATTAGCTACTAATTATTACAACTATACTGAAATTAAAGATCATCAATCAGTTAATAACTAATTAAGAAATAAAGAGGTTTAAATAACCGATGGGACACAATTATTATGGTAAGAGAATTGATACAATATATCTAATAATAAGTGTAATACAAAAAATACTTTTAAATATATATTAAAAAACGGATTGGATGGATCCGATATGTGTATTAGAGTTAAGCGAAAATGAATGGAAAAAGAAAAATATTATTTTATTTTTCTATAATATATAATTTTTTTCTAGAATAGGTGGCAAAGAAGCATGCAGCTCATTTACCATCAGAAATGTTCACCGCTGCCCATGAACATTCGCAACACCAGAGGAGTTGTAGATACGCTACCGACCATCGGTATCGGCCAATAGTATGTACCAAAATCATTGCAAAACTAATTACCAAAATTGAAAAGATTGGCCATTTATGAAGGCTATGTTACTACACAAATTAAATAAATTGAAACTCCCAATCGAAAACAGGTCTGACCACCAGTATGGTGTAAAAGTAAAATATTGAAATGTAAATGGCAATACAATAAAAATAGTTTTTTGATTTAATTTACTTCCAAATGATTATTTTACTTCAGAAACAAAATTATACACAAAATAAGTTTCATGTCTGTGTCTTTTTGTATAAATAGATCAATCGAATCATAATAATATGAGTTCCGATTTCGATTACGTTAATCATATAATTGTTTATCTGTCAACTATCTCGACATTCTATTGGTATCACTACAACAGAGATATTAAAAAATTTAAAAATGTTACAGTGTTAAAAATATTTATTTTGAATTATTATTATTCTACTTCTATAACTTGTTTATTAGAGGTAATAATTTATTAACATTGTACTATTTAAGGCAGTTGATTGCAGCTAAATAATTGTTGAAGAAGGCCGAATAAACCACATATATGAAAAATATGCCGGTTGAGTTAAACAGTCTAACAGAAGGTTGGCTCGAATTGGAAAGTGATCCTGGTTTGTTTACTTTGTTATTGGAAGATTTTGGAGTCAAAGGTGTTCAAGTTGAAGAAATATATGATTTGCATAAGCCTTTAGAAAGCCCTGTCTATGGATTTATATTTTTATTTAGATGGATAGAAGAGAGACGTTCGCGGCGTAAATTTGTGGAACAAATAGAAAGTTTTGTTCGTGATGAGGAGACTATCAATAATATATTTTTCGCTCAACAAATGGTCCCAAATAGTTGCGCCACTCATGCGCTTCTTTCCATTTTGCTAAACTGCCCCAATCTACACTTAGGGGAAACTCTTAGTAGACTAAAGGTGAGTGTATGTGTGTTATACCCAAAATGTTTAATTTCATATTTTATACGCTCCTTAAACATAATTGAAATGATTAACATGATAATTGCCTTTTTAATATAGAAACAAATACATACAATAATAAATCATTTTTTTTTGATATAAGCACCATACACTTGGTATGAACCCAGAAAACAAAGGATGGGCTATAGGCAACACACCAGAATTGGCATGTGCACATAATTCTCATGCAATCCCACAAGCTCGTAAAAAGGCTGACAAAAATGCTGGTGTCCCCACTGGACGATTCACTGGTAATTATCTTATTAGTAATAAAATAACAATGCCTTAATTTTTGAAATTACTGCAAATTGTTGATTGTTCTAACTGCTTTTTAACGATATTTTAACATTTTCATATTTTGACTTTCATTTAGGCTCACAATCATAGAGTTTGATGTATAAAGTATTGCTAAGACCTTTTCACTTTCAAGATGATGATATAGTTCAGGTCAGTTTCAAATGGATCAACATCTTCTGTTTGTTAGATGCAGTAATCTCAACTGTTAAAGTTATAATATAGTGCGTAAGTTGTTAGACAAACACTAATGCTTATTAAATAAATAAGGTTTATGTGATAATATTAAACGAAGGTACAGAAATACAGTCAATATCAAAATCATAGTGCAGTATATCTGATAACCAACAAATTTACTACATTTATTATGTAAATATATTAGCCTGGACTGGAAATTATATCTGACTGATGTATTAATGATGACTCATCTGCATGTTACTCTACACTCCACTCCACAGGGTAACAACAGAAACTTTACTAGAGTAATGATACTATTATATCACAACTATCATTTATTTTATTTTATTTTTGCTAGCTAGCTAATGGTAAGTAATGGAAGTGGCCTATCACACATGTCTATTGGCAAACAAGATTCAAGATGCACATGTATTGCAACCTCAGAGGACAAACAGGATGCCTCTACCTATATACAAATATGCATTATAGTGCCATTTCTTCCCTGTATTGTGATGCAGTGGTGATTCCCAGGTCAAGCTGACCTATTGCTAATTTATGCTAGCCGGGGTGTGGCTTGACCACAGTCATTGAGCTTTGTAGTAAAATACCCATAATAAATAAGAATCATATATCAGAATACTGATATAATTCACATCTTTTATGAGAAGGTGAATATAAAGTAGTCTTACCATATTAATACTATGATCATGAAAATATCAAATACATCAATTTTGATGAAATAAACTAATAGACTTTCTATATTGATTTGGACACTCCCAACTCCCAGTAAGCTGTAACCTAATCTTGGCATGTCCTCTTTCAAATGACACCCTTTTTAAGTAAAGTTCAGTGAAATTTGCCTGAAAATTAAAACAATTTTGTGATGACAATTAAACTTTTCTAAAGAGCAACATAAGATTGAAAAAAATAAGCTAACATGATTCATTTAAGGTTTATATTTTTTATTTTTCTAGGTGAAGCATACCATTTTGTAAGTTTTGTGCCTATAAATGGCCATCTGTTTGAATTAGATGGCTTGAAGCCTTACCCTACTGATCATGGTCCGTGGGCTAATGATGAGGATTGGACTGACAATTTTAGGAGGGTGATGGCTGAGA
The DNA here is from genome assembly GCA_029286865.1 of Teinopalpus imperialis. Taxonomy (NCBI): domain Eukaryota; kingdom Metazoa; phylum Arthropoda; class Insecta; order Lepidoptera; family Papilionidae; genus Teinopalpus; species Teinopalpus imperialis. The sequence goes on along the minus strand of JAGSMU010000022.1, from coordinate 10,406,892 downwards.
GACTTGGTAGAGATGCAGGAGAGCAAGTCCATGATATCAGGTATAATTATACAATATTCATTTAAATTGTTCACTCATTAAAATATAAAAAAGATGTGGCATTTTAATGTGATGCTTGGTTAAATATTACTATAAAAACTCAAATAAAGATGATATAGACTACACTCATAATAGTAAAAAATCTTTATACTTTTTACTACTATTTAAAACTAAAAAACATATTTAATAAAATCATGAAGACAACATAGACATTTTCATGTGATTATGGTGACCTGATCAATTTCAACCACAACAATATCTTCCCAATATTTCCAGATGACAAACTGAGCAGGATATATTATAGTGCCATAAGTAATTGAACAAACCCAGAGGCTTTTAATGAATTTGCAATTAGATCAAAGGTAGGTTCAGTGGCAAGGATGTACATATAACACATCCAGGCCGGAAAACCAATAACTTCTGATTGTCACATTGTTCTTTGACTGGGAATTGATGCAGAAGCCAGGTCATCTTTGGTTACTGTGCCCATTCAGCCATCAATTTGATGTAATATCTTAAATGTATATCTAAATGTTTGTACATATAATATTTGTCCATTAAATTAGTACTAAATGAACATGCACAGTACTTTATAATGTAGTTAGTAATAAAAGTTTATTTGCTAGAACACAGTATAATAACATTAAATCAGTATTTTTTGTTACCTTTTTCTGAGTTTTGCTGATACAAAGGAGCAAGCAGCATGAACTGCCATAATTTAAAAAATATGTAATGTTAGATAGTTGTAAGAAAAATAAAGAAATAACAGTAAAATATTAAGAAAAATAGAATTAAAAAAACAGGAAAAACAAACATGTCTGTGAGTGAGCATCTAATTGTGTGATGACTGAATCTGTATATTGTGTTTGGGGTGAGTGTTATTCATGATTATAAGTGTTTGTTGTTAATATTTTTGTGTCTTAAAACCGGCTGTTGGTATTTTTCCAGTAGTTTAATAGTTACTATGTTACATATATCTGTAATATATTATAAGTCGGCTTTGATGTAGGATAGGGTTTGGAGCATATTTTCAGTACCATCTTAATTCTGTTTCTATAACCATGCAAACAATTTTAATTTGCACTTACTTTTAGACAGGTAGGTAGGTAGAATTTTATTATAAAGTCAAAAGAACGCAAAAAAATTGGAATAAGTAAATAACAATAATATATAATAAGATAAAATATATACATATAAATTATAAAATAAATAAGATATGACAAAAGCTAGTTCTAAATCAAAAAGAAAAAACTATACCAATACAAACTATGTCTTTGTTTTTTTGTGTTTGCCGGAAGAGGTATATTTTAGGAGGAAATGTTTTTTAAGTACTATTTGTAAAATAAATATTTGCCTGACTATAAGAACGATAGTGGTTTTGTACAACAGCATTGGTATAGAAAAGTGGAAGAAAGTTTTCTCTTTGAGCTCATTCAAATTGCATTATGTGTGATTTGTAGGCACCACTGCAATTTGTTACACAGTAAGGTATCAGTGAATTACACATTGAAGTAAAGCATTTTTAGTAGCATCATCTGTGACGTCGTATGTTTTTAAAATAAATATTAGTTTTCTAATTTTTGATGTAAGAGTGTTAATATGTAATACAAAGTGTAGATTTTTACGTATTATTATATTGACTTCTAGATATTTAATATTGCCTACCCTTTCTAGTCTCTTGCATGTACATGTTGCTGAAGTAAGTTTGCAATTATGGACTATTATTTTATGGTTTGTGGTTGTAATTTGCTATTTTTTTAAGTAAATTGAAAAAAAATAGTTTTATCGACGTTTATTGATAGTAGATTTTCACATAACCAATTTGTTACCATATTTAATAATATAATTTAAAATTTAATATTCAAAAGTAATAATAGTTAGTATATTTAGTTATTATACAAAATGTTAAGGCTTGAACTAACAGTATAGTGGTCTGTTATAGTATTGGGAGATATTAAGACAAGTAAGGGTATGATTAGGAATGGTGTAAGCAGTGCATCATGCCATGTGAAGCAATCAAATTAAGATAGAAGAGCACATTGATAATGCTGATATGTCTATTTTTATATCACCTGATGACATGAATGACAATGTTACTAAATGTAATTACGCTCCACAGTAGATTGTTAGGGGTTCCAGAAATTTAGTCATATTTCTTTCGCTTGTCGGACGATATAACGATTCGATCGACGATTCACTCCGAGGTGGAAAGAGTTTTCATCAGAAATATTGTGTTCAGATATAACATATATTTTTGAGACAATCTGTAATAGACTGCTACTCCTTCATTTCAATTCTTATTATTTGTAGTTACCCCTCCAAAACGAAATGCAATGACTATTGAATAACCAGCATTTAGTCAGAATAATAAAACCCCAGTCTATATGGGCTTGATTTAAAAATACTTGAAATTATACATGTTACAATTTAAATTCCTTATGTTATGTGTAATCACTTTAAGTGCTGATTTACTATTTGTTAATATTTTATATTTTCAATTTTCTTTAGCTTCTCTATAGGACTAGTGGAACTATCAGTTATTAATAGATTTTCGAGGTGTTTATGAATTTATTTATTATTATTATTATTTTGCTCAAATTTGAAGTAGTATTTTTTCGTTTATTAAACTTCCAATGACATCTTATAAAATAAATAATAAGTACTTTGTTTGTTATTAATATAATCAGTAACAGATTCGATTCACATTGTCTGTTTCATACATGTACAAATACCCAAACCAGGAATTGAAAACATTATTTTAATTTTCGTTGTATAATTATTAAGTAGGTTATTGACTTTTCTAGATAAATAGGTCGTTCTCTGTAAGTCATTGTAAAAATATGACATTAATTTTATGATATTTAAATAATTGTAGTTGAAATAGTCCAGTTTTTGACATTGTGATGACATGTGTGTTTAATGTGTACATGTATAAAAATACATGTACACACATTAGTAACTTTTATTATTATATATTTATTTATTCTAGAATTGTTATTTACTATGTTATATCTCGCTATTTATGAAGATATATATCAGCTACTGTTTTAAATATTTGTTTATCCTACCACACAATAATGCAAGGACCTTAGATATAGATATAAAGGGATTCTGTGGCAATAACTAACTATTTTCAACAAGATGCACATAATTCTTGCTGATGTAGTTTGTGATTCATATGTAAGATGATAAAGATCAATGCTAGGTTCTAAAAAATTGTCTTCTGCACCAGAGCTATAAAGTGTGAAGGTTACATTTGGTTAATGTGGCATATTTTGTGATACTACAAACAGAGATAAGGATAACTAACATTATTTTCAGATTTAATTTAATGGCCGTTGTTCCTGACAGAAGAATAGCTCTGACACAGAAGTTGCAATCTCTTGAAATGAACCAAAAGAGAGTGAAAGAAGCTATTTCGAAAATAAGCAAACATTTACGACATTTGTTGGGTAAAAATAGGGATTTCAATGGTAAACTGTTTTATTCAAAAATTTTTATCTAGCTGTCCGATATAACAGTAGTCCTAATTTTTGTATCCCAATTACTTCCAGCATTGATCTAAGAAAATAGTACGTACTAGTCTAATAAATTGACTGAGGAAATATACTTGTTAAGATATAAATATAGTTTAAAGCATATTTGTCAGAGCGGGTCCTAGTTTTTTATTCCTAGCCAAGGCCAATATTACGCATAAACATAAAATACTGATATATGATTTCCATATATCAGTATTTATATATATATATATATGTTTTGTGAGTCTTGTGTCCCTGATAGTGCATCCATATTAATTGATTATACAACATATGCATTAAATTTGATTAAGTTTACATTTTCAGACGATACAATGTCTCAAGTAAGCAGTGACAGTTGTTTACTTGATACCATTCAAATCACAGAGGAAGCAATTCTTAATGCCATTGAATCTTCACAAGCACAAACATTCGACATTGATTACACTCATCCAATTACAATTGAAATTGGTGCATCTGACAGGCCACAGCAAGATAATAGCTTGGCATTAGGTAAAATCTACATTTCATTATGTTTTTGGTTTAATTTTTTTTTTATTACAACATATTGATCTAGAAGTTCTGTTTTGTCTACTGAGTGTAGGAATCGGGGAAACTCTGTCTAACAGTAGCAAGGCATTCCATATCAGACCGCAGGGTTGACAATCCATATGCATCTTGAATCTTTAATGATGAGGACAAATGTACTTGCTTATGGGCTGCAGTATTCACTTTAAAACTGTATGCTTGTATAACACTTTATTATTATATCGTGTCTCGTAAGTAGTAATTCAAATGTATCTTCATTTTTTATCATGGATAGATGGAGTAACCTTACCATTTTGTTTTTACTTGGAAAGTGCAATTAAATATTCTATGACATTAAGTAATTTTTTATTTTCAGTCGACCCAGTAGAACAAGGTGACACTGTAAAATTTGTTACCTTAAACAGAGAGTGTCCAATCTTGGATGATGTGAGTATATTTTTAATGTCTAATTTATAAGAATAATTACATTGCATATTGTATATTAACGTTGTTATTGGAAATTTATAATTGAAATAGATAATGTAACTTGTATGAAATTTAAAAAGATCTAAAACCGAAACAAATATCAGCAAAAAATTGGCACTGGTACCCGATATCGAATTCGGTTTGCTCGCGTACCGTTGATTCATACGTAAAAAGCGAGCGCTTAGACATTGGGCTAACACTGTTTGCAAATGATGAAATATATACATAAATAATATAACATAATAATATTTTTCAGATATATCCAACATCCACATCGGCTCTGGTGAAGAGTAATGACATGGCAGTTTTAGTCTACTGTGAAGCAGCGCCCGAGCAACCGTTCAAGTTGAAAAAACTACTATTAACTCATCCAGAATTGAACTTGCTCATGAGCAACATGGTCAATGAAGTACAGTTGTGTCAGCAGGCTCTGAACGACGAAAACGATAAGAGAGATATGTATAAGGTATAAATTCATTTTTATCTAGTTTATATATATAATGTAGGTAACATTAGATATATCAGACTCAAATTATGTTGCAAAGTATGCGCTAAAGTGGATATGGGAGTAGATTGAGGGGAGAGCTATTCCTACTGATCTGCCAAGTTGTAAATGGAGAAATGACCCAAGACCACTCTATTATTATAGTCAACGCATTATGAACTGAGGCTTCGGGTCATAAATCATATTTATCTGTCTGTCTCGCTCGCACTTACAGGTCTTATGGAGAGGTGTAGTGATGTGCGTAAGAATTGTAAAGGTGCATATCATCGATAATGGAATATGTACAATCGATATGCTAAATTATGTTAAGTATTAATAGGAATAATTTTTCGCTACCTAAAAGTCTTTAATTTGTAAGATAATCGACGTAATCATAGAGAAACTGATACATATAGATCGTAATGTGGCCCCGAAAAGGGCCGTTTTAATCTTTTCTAGGGATGGTAAAACGACCCCGCGCGCGCATGTAGCTAAGTATCGATAACGGATTGCATTGCGTGCACATTCCTACTGTCAGTGACATTTATTGCCCGACGATTCAGTTTAAAATGTGTCGACTATAGCTATAAGAAAAATTTAAAAATACTACAATGATCAAAGATTTGCTGTCATCCACTACTAACTTAAGCTTCTTTGTGGACTAATACAACAAATAAGTCAACATTCAAAACTGCAATGCTCATTGTTTTATATAACTTAGAACATCTACCCATGATGTTTTTTATATATAGTAAGCATTTCTTACGTTTAGACTGGTAAGTAAATGTATGTAATTTTATATAAAATATGTTCGAACAGGTGGACGATTGTCGGCGCACACACAACTACGACGAGTTCATCTGCACTTTCCTCTCAATGCTGGCCGAGCGTGGTGCCCTAGCCGAGCTGGTAGCTGCTCAGTTGGAACGCGGCAGGGCTCCGCGAGTGCGACGCAGACGTCCGCGACCCAGGCCACGGGCTCGGCCGCGCCCGCGACCTCGTACTAGGAAATGAATCATGTCTCCAATGGCACATGTTAGAGTACACGCCATCCTAGAATCTAATTCCACATTCGTATAATGTGAAATAAAGTTGCATTTAAATCTAACTTTATTGTCGAATCAACAAAAAACATTGTGAAACACGGCAGAGTCCCACACATTCCTCTTTTACCAAAACAATAACACCTAGAATCGAAGCCCACGTACGCAATTTAAAATTTGCAATAAATTTGCTTTTAATGACTATTAAAACTAATCTAATAACTCCAAAAATCAAATCCACAATAGTCAACAGGTCACAGTACAGTCATCAAGTTGTGTCAATTGTTTCGATGTACATCACAGGGAACCTAGACCACGACGGTCGTCTATTAAGTAGAACTTAATTTACTTGCGTTTAGTAATAAAGCATATTATTATGTAATAAATATACTTTTATTTTATTTTATTTAACTATAGTTAGCAGAACCTGACCCAAAACTTAAACGTATTTCGAGAACCTAACAACATGTAATGAATAACTTTGTACAATCAGTATTGTATTGTGACAAAAGTCCACAACCAGGTTCCGCAAATGCGCCGAAGTAAATATATGTTTACTCAATAGTGGTAATTGTTAATCAATTTTATTTTTTTACAGAACTCGAGAAGAAGTCAAAATCAATAATTTAATAAATAAAATTGAGCCTTGCTTCAATCTGTTTTAAAATTAAATTATTTATTGTCTACTCAATGTTATATCAATATCCAATTCCTTAAAAGCCGGCAGCGCATTTGCAACTCTGATGTTGCGGATGTCCATGGGCGGCGGTGATATCACTTACCATCAGGTGAACTGCTTATTCGTTTGCCACCTATTAAAATTGCCACTATAAAAAAAAACAATATCAATATTTCAACCTTATAATTAATTAATTGTATAGTAACAATATTGCATAATTTTACTTCGCTTGGTAATTGCGAAGAGCCGAGTCGTAGGATCTGTAACAGTCGCTCTCCGCAAGACAACACTAAATATCAAAGTGCAACTATATTAAAATCCCGTTCTTGTAGAGATATCAGGCCATAATCATAAAAGTCCAAGACCCGATAGCAGGAGTTTGTGTTCCTGACTGGTATACAGGTAGTATAGTCTTATACTTATCTATGATCAATCAATTTTGAGCAAACTGTCACTCGTATATGTAAATTCGATTCATAAAAAAACAGGTCTTTTAGGTTTTGTGTATTTTTCATTTAAGTCGGAAATTTACCTGGTAAGTAACAAATCCATCTAACTTGGCAGAGGTAGCTCATTTATCTCAACTTTTTACTCTCATACTCGTTTATACATTAATAATAACGGCGACACAAGAAAGAACTTTATATTAAGTAATAAGTCTAAGAAGGTTGAATGAAATAATTAAAACAAAATTTAAAAACGAATGTTTTATTAGTACTACGAACAGCGTCGTATTTACATGGTCGTTATATTGTTAAAGAAATGTAACAACTTCATTATTGTATGTTTAGGCACGTACTTCGTCGAACAGTGTCCATCAATTTTGTCTCACGCTCGGATTTAAGTTCATTGCTTGACTCGTTACATTGTAAAGTGATCCTTATAACGCAAACCTTATTGCTCAATTTTTAACATTATATTGCAATCTTTTGGAGACATCTGGACTAGTTATTTAGTTTATATTCAGAAACCTATCTTTGACTTTTGTTGAAAAAATACAGAAAATAAATAAATACATGGATAAAAAAATGTAGAATTTTTTAGCCCAAAATAAAAAAAGGAATATTTCATCTGGAAAAAGCTAAGCTTGTAGAAAGGGTAAAAATAACTAAATAAACAGTTGTTAATGTAAAATAAACATACTGTTTGTAAATCCATTATATAATGCTAAAAGACAAGTTGTGTACATTTAACATAAAAAGTTTTAAAGTATTAGATTTTTATACTATGGAGAACCTTCTGTAACCTGACAATACTGTTATACTAAAAAAACACTCCAGTAGCACCTTTCTAATTATAATGATGATTATGATTTTAGATTTTTACGAATATAAGAGCATAAATTTAAAGGCGAAAATATTTTTAAAATCACCGACAGTATTTTTTTATTAACAGGCAACATTTAACCATATAATATTGGGTATATATTTAAGGTTATTATTGTCTTAAGACAAGCACATATGAGCTTCAATGCGATCGACATTAGATATATTGAAACTTGTGATTTTTAAAAACACACAATTAAAGCGTTCATTATCATTAATTACCTTTAAGTTCTATTGCATCAACAAGGCAAGTGACTCGATGAGAAACACATCAATATCACAGACTAACGGAAACTTTACGTTCGGGAAAACTTACATACACTACATATATGGCACTAACACACAGAAACACAAATCATTTCAAACATAGGCAGCTAATAAGGCATTTGCAACTTGCACATCGGTGACACGTAAAACATTCGATAAAGGTAATAAACGAACGACTCAAAATATATTTTAATACCTGTTACATTTCGATCACAATATAATCTCAACAATGTCTATGGGCTTTCAACAAAATAATACCGCACTATGAAAAACAAAATGAAATAATACTCGATAATAACAATAGATAAAATTCATTACGTGTACGAAAAGGATATAATGGCAGTAGCACCAGTGACATGACAGAAACGCGCGCGGCCTCACAACCGTTACTTATTGCTATTATCACTACGTCAACATTGCACTACTTTGGGTGTCCGTGAAATTGCGAGACCCGAACCGAGGCGTGTAACCAAATAAAAAAAAAACCCCCCACTCTTTGAGCGAAATAAAAATCCCGTCGTCGCTTTAAGAACCTATTTGGTGATATTCCATTTTTATAATATAACGCTTAATTAAATTTGATCAAAATAAAATCATCGAAAATTTGACTAACACAAAATCTACATCAAACCTTAGCACACTATTCACTACGGCATACATCCATATATAAGGAACAATATCATCAATCGATAATTTAAAAATAACGTCCGCTGTAATGCACCGCGTCACATATTGCTTACTAACTCTAACGGTAGTCTAAATACGAACACATTACCAGCTATCTAACATTTCAACTCTCGCTCTTCAGCTTCACCGTGTCCTCAGAGTCCTTTGAGGACGAAGCCTCGTCCGCGGAGGTGTTCTCTGCGACTTTACTGGTTAGTTCGTTTAGCCCCGGGATCGGAAGATCTTTCAGTTGCCTCTTCTCTATCTCTGCTTTGAATTGCTCGATGTCTTGAGGGCTGCAAATAAAAAAAATAATGGAATTTGAATATAATTTTCAAAACGAAGTTCATAGAGAGGACATAATTTAGAATTACTGTGCATAACAAATGTAGTCTCCTCGTAGGCGATTGTCAAATCATTAACAGTGGAATTTTGGGAGGCACCCTTTACTTTACTATACCAGCGTAAAATAGCAGCTTAATGCTGCTGTTTTTCGTCTGGTGAGTGCAGGAATCCGGAGAACTTTATTACTGGTGTCGAGGCATTCCATCTCAGTCCTCAAGGGTGACAACGCATCTGCATTATGATTCCCGTCAAGGATGAATGTAGATGTCATGTGCCGCAAGAATCACTTAACATCAGGTGAACTGTGTACTTGTTTGTTACTCTTAGTGTAATAAAAAAAACCATTCAAAGTTAAATAGTAACTGGACGGTAGAACTAGGAGAGACATTACATGTGAAGTTTCTTGCGCAACTTCATTATGAAATCGTGATAGATTAAATTCGTTAATTTAAAACAAAAATGCAATTACATTTTTTATTATATATTTATTACCTTATCTGTACGAAGAGTATGCCGTTTATAAGGTTGAGCATATCGATGACCGAGGACATGGCTGGCGGCTGGATGTGCAGCGGCGGCGCGGGGGGCTGCGAACGCGCGTAGGCCTCCGTGAGACGCTTCTGTAGCACGACGGCCTGCTGCGTCAAGTGACGCAGACACTCCGAGGACTCGCGTGTCTTCTCGTGCTTCTCGCCTAACTGTAAAATATAACATACGCATTAATAAGACACAAGTCGTAGTTTTAAGTTTACTACCAATAAATATAATGATACAACATAAATGCAAGATACATTATTTTCAACAGCTATTTCTCTCTTTTTTTTTCTGATGGCTTCTGTTAGCCCGAGGGCTTTTACAGTTTCACCGGGTTGAGAGGTGACCGAGCTCTTATGGTATCAGTCGAGACATCTATTAATGGGTAACCAGCACAAGGGCTCCCGAGATGCTTGGGCCGTTACCCTGCTATTTATTGCCATAGATACAAATACTATGAGATTTCGGTTCAATCAACATAATTCTATAATTAGATCTACTTTACAAATGTTTTGAATCGAACCTCCAATACTGGTACAAATATACAACACATTTATAATTAATATATAATGTATAATCCACAGATAAAACCTGACACGACAAGTAGACTTTAAGATTATTTAGTTATCATTACAGTCTGATGTATTTTCTGGGTCTTAATCATTATCAGAGGTATTATTTTATTAATGCGTTTTTACGCATTATGAACTGAGACTTCGGGTCATAAATCAAATTTATCTGTCTGTCACGCTCCCACTTACAGGTCTTATGGAGAGGTGTAGTGATTTGCGTACGAATTGTAGAGGTGCATATCGATAACGGGATAGGTACAATCGATATGCTAAATTATATTAGGTATTAATAGGAATAATTTTTCGCTATCTGAAAATAAAAGTTTTTAATTTGTAAGATAAAATGTTTGTTTCGACGTAATCATAGAGAAACTGTATAGATCGTAATGTAGACTCCTACCGCGGTCGAGCTGACCCATTTATTCTGCAGCTAGAAACTAGAACTGCAGTGTGACTTCTAATGAATGCAATTTGTCAATGCATTTTACATACAACGGCCACCTTTCGCAAATAATACGCACCAGCTGCTTGTATATAGAGTAAGTCTCCTTTTCGTGCTGCAGTGCGGCGCGAAAGTCTCCGAGGCAGGAGAGCGTGCGGGCCAGCAGGTGGCGCGCCACGGCCGCCTTCAGCGAGCGCGCGCCGTGGGAGCTGCTGGTCACATTAAGCGCTCGTTCCGCGAATCGTAACGACAACTCGTATTCGCCGACTGCGTGCAGGATTAACGCAATGTTGCTCTGAGGACAAATTTATTATTATTATTATTTTAATAAATGTAACGAACTGACGGTGAATGTTCCTTGCGGCCAACGGCCCGTATATCCTTCAGAGTACGCGTTTTCATTGAATTATAATGGACTGTATGGGTCCTAATAACAGAGCTAAGCTGCTAGGTTCCCTACGGAGGCAACCCGTTATACATATATAATAATACAGGCTTAGTATAAGGTATTTTAGTTTTAGCGGTTTTCTTTTTTTAAATTTATCGCACAGAGCAGGAATTTAAGAATAAGTAAATATGTCTTAGGGCCTATATTTCAATTCATGACTATTCGCTTATATAACTACCAATGGAATAATTATATTAGACTGTTTATTCGACTCATAAAAGTTTTCAGTTTTTTAATAGTACTTTATTCTCGGAATAACTATCTAGCCTTTTTTTTTCTCCGTATGAAAGCTAAATTCAGTCAGCTGAAACAGAACTACATTATCTCGGCGCATTAGAAAGGGACGTCGGTTTTTCTATTACCTGATGTCACTGTCAGTTTTTACTGTACATAAATTTTTGACAATGACCCCCGTCCCACCGTTGATTTTTCTTGGCAACACTGGGTTTGCCAAGAAAAATCAACAGTAGGATGTAGCACTAATAAAAAAAGGGAAAAAATTCAACATTAGCTAACCGTCGCTATTTTAGAGTTTTTAACGTTAATGAAATTGGCCCTCTTTGTTTTTAAAAATAAAATTAAAAAATTACAAGATATTTAATCTCTCCAGCCGTAGCATAGGCAACACTGATGACACCTCATGCGAAAAATTTTGCTATTCGTCGAATAAGCGCTATTCTTTTGCCTTAGGAAGGCAAAAGAATAGGCCTTAGGAAATTAGAAATATAAAAAGTTGCAATAATTTTAAGTGATGGGAACAATATGATCAAAGAAAATTAACTAAATTAAACTATTAATTTCCGTAATATAAGCGCACGATAATATTTTAAACAGTAGCTTTGTACAGTGTTTGTACAGTGTTTACACACGTTTTAACAATTTTTTACACATAAAATTTCAGCGCAAAGCACAAAGCTTTTAATATCTTTCTCGTTTTTAAAATCTGCAGAGGCCTTGTAATAAATATATTAATCCTTGAGAACGGAGGCCAGTACAAAAATCAAAGTCAAGCTGGACCATATACTTTATTTTTGTTTTCGTATTGGTTGGGATTAAAAAAAAACAGGTCCCAAAGTTATGCAATGAGTAACTCCACCAAAAGTATCATATACTTTTAGGTTTTATTTATTTAAACTTTATTGGTCACACCTTACAAAAAGGGATACAAAGGGCGGACTTAATGCCGTAAGGCATTCTCTACCAGTCAACCCATGGCGTGGAGAGACATTGTGGTAGGTGTAGTGCATACATTACAATGAATAAATATAATAATGTTATATATATTAAATAATATAATAATGATTAATTAGGTCAATTAAGAGAAATTGTGAAGATATTTTTTGTTTTACAATCGATTCGAAATTAAAACAAACAAATGCGTTTCAGCAATCAGAGAGTACTCACATCAAGTAAAGCCATCTCCGGATGACTTTCGCCACAAACCAAGAGTGCTAGGTAACGCGCCCGATACAGCAGCTTGAGGGCGGTGCTCACCTGCCCGTTCGCGAAGCAGTACAGTGCCAGGTGGGACTGGAAGATAATCGTAAAATATTTAATAAGCATCATAATTTTACATACAGTGCTGGTTACCCATATATAGAGATCTCGACTAAGTGCCATAAGCGCTCGGTCACCTCTCAACCCGGCGAAACTGTAAAAGCCCTCGGGCTAACAGCGGCCAAAAGCCAGAAAAAAAATGCGCACGGTACGAGTATATGATAATCTTATAATTATTCGAGCAAGAAAATTGAATCCATCCAAACCAAAATGAAAGTAAATAGTAAATACATGCGATAAAATAAGAATAAAATAATGCCTGATGACTTTCTTTGTCACTTTATTCATGTGCGGACGTTAATAAATTATTTCGTCAGAGGGACATATTTTAATGAAAACAAAATAAACATGCCTTTTTTAGAGCAATAATTTATTTTGAGTGGACAACAAATTATAACAATTTACGTTAAAAGACATTTCGGATGAGATTTCGTTGATAGGTCCAAAAAAAAACAACAAAAGAACGCACAATTAAATACTTACATATTCGGTAATAGTGTAGGGATGATCAATGCCGTTGACTCTCTCGGACATCAATACGGCCTTCTGCTGGTACGCCATCGCGTCGCGGTGCTCGCCCGTGACGTAGCACAGTCGAGCCACCATGCGGAGACATTGGGCGATCTCACCGTGCATTGCACCGTATACATTGTTCAACAGGTTCAAAGCTTCCACGATTAGCTCGTGCCCTTCCGATACAGCACCCGATTGAATCTTGCTTTGACCAGTAGTGTAGAAGTTGTAAGCGTCTGACGCCTGTGCGGAAAAGAGGAATATTGAATAGATCCTCTCATACTCGATATATTCTGGTTCCTTACAAGATTATATCAAATGTGCAGTTTATTAAAGTAATATTCTGAATGATCAATAATCTTTAACGGATAATTCACGTCGTATGTACGCAATTTAATATTAATTTGGTTTATAAATTCGTTACAGGAAAGCATGTTGTACAATATTTTAAAAGAGCGTCTGAATCTTACTTCTATGCCATGCGTTGTATGCATAGAAAAAATATGTTGCAGCCTAGAGAAATGGGGGAGGGGGGTAACGAGAGAATGCCTGCATTTACTTCATTGTACAGGACACTAATATAATATATTTTGCACTGTTGATTCTATCCAGTAGCAACCAGCAGATTTGCTGGTTTGTCGATCATCAATGTGAAGATGTCATACTAAGAATAATATATATGCATAATATTAGGCAATGTTATTTGATGGTTGAAATGTAAATCGTCTTATCGTAAGATTGAACATCCGGCAATACTGTAATCTCGATGTATGAATTTGTATCAGCATTACATACTCTTCATTGTAGGAAAATATCCAGTTTTGAGCCGAATAAGCGTTCTTTGCGGGAACTTTAGATTTACTTATTTAAATTCTTAACTTCACATCATATAAGGATACCAGAGATTGGATCGATTCGTGGATAGCCTCAAAAGATGAAGCCTTATTCCGACTCGATATCCGTATGCTGCCTGCCAAAAAGATGGGAAAAGTATGTACCGTTCTGTCACAAGAAAAGCCCAATTTATCGATAAAAAAAAGGGCGGAAACTTATTTCCACACTTAATAATATAAAAGAAGTTAATTTTAAGATACATACGTTACAATTCAACATAAGATTTTTAGTAGAAATTCAATTCAAGTTTTTAACAGTAAATTTGATTTTTATAAATGGTAAACATATCATCAGCTGTTTCTTTAAATTGAAAACAATAAAGTTTCAGACCAACCATCATACGAACAAGACCTGGCTGTATGGATTAAAGTCCTTTGCCTTTCCCGTTAGGGATAAATTAATGTCATCATCATTGAAAACAATAAAATATGAGAAATAAAAATTTGACAGGTCATGTCATATTAATATATAAAAAAGATTTAATTACCCTCGGATTGATATGTTTAACAACAGGGAAAATATTCATAATGTCGGAAGCGGTGAACGGTGCTTTATTCTTATTGTCAAAGTCGTACTCTCGTAACAAAATTTGCAAGCCAACTTTAAGCGCAAACGATCTGAAATAAATATTAAATGTATTTACATTTTTACACAAATTTTAATAAATAAAAAGGTTCATTTTGAAAGACATACCTGAGTAATGAAATTTTCTGTAGGCCATGTTTCTCTATAACAACATCCATGTTTTCAGCATTAAGTTCAAAACCCCAGTAGGCCTGAAGATATATTAAAAATAGTTTATAAATACTATATAATATACTAAATATAACTACTATACTAAATAATTTAGAATGGCATTCATATTTAAGATGGCGCTCAGTTGAGACCTCTATTAGTGGGTAACAAGGGCTCCCAAGAGGGAGTCTCGGCTTGGACCGTTACCCTGTCTCGCGAGAGCGTCTGACTCGAGGGTGCCCGAGAGGGCCGAACCTCGGCTCGGTCAGTTGCTTCTGACTAAGTATTATCTAAATTAATATCGCGATTATTATTAGCTATCTGTATCACCACTTCGCAATGCATGGGCGCTGCAGAAAAAGTGGCGCAAAAAACTCCAGCGACGCTTCTATCAATATTGTCTAGTCAGAAGCGTCCTATGACATGGCGGTATCGCGAATAGCCATGTTTGCGACGCCCTCACCATTGGCGGGGGCGGTATGAGGATGAAATATCAGTATTTTATAAAAAGTATTATTTATTTATTTCTACTTAAAAATTAATAAATGTTCAGTATATCCATTTAAACCATAGCCGTGAAAAAGATTATATATTACTTTAAAAATGAGATTGTAGAACAACATTTGGATAAAACCAAAATAATTCAGATTTTAATAGAAGCAGCAATAAGAGTTGCACCATAACATATGTATGTATTATATACATTTGTCTTGTTTTCAGGTGTTTATGGTGCTAGAAGAGAACCATAGTGCTTCAATTACATTAGTGGCAAGGTAAAAGAGACTTTGCGAGTAGTTCGTTCATCGTTAGGCTCGCGGTTTGGTCTTGTGATATTCATCTTAAGTTAGATGATTCCAGTTGCCCGCGATACCCTCATTTATACTCTATTAGAAAGCATAGTTAGCCTGAGGACCAAGGCGGAATACCTAGTCAAGGGTTTTAAGGTCTTTAGTTTATTTTAGTTACCAGACGAAGTATATAAGCGTTGGGCTAGTTACTAAAGGTGATAGTACCATAATCATATGTGAAAGTGTGGTCCTCTCCTGTTCAAGGTTCCGACGATTTATTCTTGTTACGACCAATTTATACTTATGCCAAGCTCAAACAAAATCTTTTCGCAACAACATTTGAACTCCAGTTCAGCGCTATCTATAATTACCTTAAGTTCGTGTTTAATCTGTGAGAAAAGAGCCTTAGGCGTTAGGTTCTGCCAGTGGGTGGCGGGCGATGCCGGCGATACGGGCCGCTGGTGCTTCCTCGCGCGACGTCCACGCGGCCTAGAGCGCACTGCTGCGGGGCACTCTGCGGTTCCGGCCGCCGGCGCTACGCATGCGCCCAGCAGACAGCTCAAGAAGTGCGCCGCCGCTACCCCCGTACACATTGCCTCGCATCCCTGCAAAATGAATGTCAACTTTAATATAACTGCAACAAGGTTGCAATTTAATTAGTAACTAATTTTGGTTACACAAGATAAAAATGAAAAAAAACACCTTGGCTTTAAATACGTGACCGCCGAAAACGACACAGTCCGTTGACTTACCGGCAACACTCGCAGGTAATTTATTACCAAGATGAGATCTGTATTAATGGAACTTATTCGTGTTATAAAGTCTTAAAATAATGTTTTTCAAGATTCTTTCATAAAATAAAATTTACAGTTTTTAATCGTATAACAAGGGAGATACTATAAGATTTTTTTATTTAATATTTATTAATATATTTTTTTAAAATTTTAGGTCACACTGGAGGACTAAGGACTGGTTGGACATCAATGTGAAATAAATACGTGAGCTATTCTTGGTCGGCCAAACCACTGAATAAAATTGGGACGAATCGTAGAGTCAATTATAGGAGCGAAGAGGGTTCCGTGGATGATGGGTTACTGATTTTTTTAATTGAAAAAAAAGGCTAAAACAAAAAATTACTACCATTAAGAGATGAATGCCATATTTTTTCCCAATATTAAAAGAATTGGTAATGAATAATGCTTCATACCATAACTATTATAAGAATTACTGATACTAAGGAGTGAATTTAGACTTTCAGGATGCCTAGGTGAAGTACTGAAAAAAGCAGGTAATAGGGAACACAACTTTATTCTTTCTCACGACCTTCTCGTCCAACAGACTTGAGAGTCAGAATGTTCAACCGACCTTTTTCTACCTCTCAGCTGGCTTATAGATTTAAGAGACTGTAAGACAGTGTAGCAGAACTATTATAGAAACAAACATAACAAACGAGCACACAGTTCACCTGATGGCAAGTGATTCCTGCGGCCCACGATATCTACAATCATCCTTGATAAGGAATCATAATGCAGATGCGTTCTTACCCTTGAGGACTGAGACGGAATGCCTCGTCACCAGTAATAAAGGTCCGGATCCCTGCACTCACCAGACTAAACACAGCAGCGTTATGCTGCTATTTTACGCTGGCATTCTGTGAGGGCGTGTGGTCCTACCCCGGTCGAGCTGACCCATTCACTCTGCAGCTAGAAACAAACTGCAGAGTAGCTCTTCCACTGTTTTGTGAGTATCGGCCTCGGGGGTCAGCAATACGGAGACTACGGGGACTTCACACACGGCATGTGTGCCCATGGCGTAATGCCATTCATGAATTCTTCTAATGTTCAGGAACTGTTACCTGCAGGTATGCCGTGTAGATATGCTTAGCAGCACGCAGCAGCAACTCGGCAACAGCGATGGCGTGTAGATACGAGAGCGAGGCGTGCGGTCGCAGAGCCAGCGCGACACGGCCCAGGTATCGCACGTTGATACCGCGGGCGTGCAAAGCCTCTGTCAGTCCAGCACCGTCCATAGGCGCTGCCGTATGCTCGAGGCACTCACGCACCTAAACAAATATATATTTATTATGATATGAAATAAAAGATGAGAAACAAAAGTTATGCGAAGGTAGACAACCATTCTATTTAATTCTATTATATATCCTACACGTATTAAATCCATGTGCATGTTTTCGGTGACCATCCGCAGAATCCATCCAATTTTCTTTTTGCTTTATGTTGACCATTTTAAATAACAAAAACACGTTCCCTTGCTCATTGAAATTTAATTGATTTCCAAATTCATTTATTTTTTTCCTTTATTAAATTATATGTATTTGGAATTCTATCAAAGCGTTTTTAACAGGGGAAGGTAGACCAGCAGGCGAACTGTGTGCTCGTTTGTTGCTAAACAAAATTGTATTAAAAAAAAAGAAAGAAAGAATGGTTAATCTATTTAAAATGTATTATTATGAACTAATGATCTTTAAAGGTCTTATACAAGATTCGTTCAGTACCGGCACCTAAAATAAGAAGCTTTATACAGATGATATGCAAAAATCCAACATCACAAAGAAATCACTCACAAACGCCGGTATCTGCGTAGTGAGCAGGAAGGCGGCGGCTTCCTTCACGAGGTGCCTCTGCATCGCCAGCTGCTCCGGGGTTGCGGCGTGCTTGATGCCGGCCGAGTACACGTCCGGGTTGAAACGCACGTCGAACTCGGACTCCTTCAGTGATGCCACGGCACGAGCTGCAGACGCGACCACTGCGCGGGAACGGTCGCTCGCTGTAATTATAAATACAAGTTGAACACGAAACAGTGATATAACATAATTAAACCAAGTCATGTTATATACAAATATACATATACATGTTATAAACAAGTTCACAAATACAAACCTACATCATACCTATGTATGTGACCTATTAATCTTTGTAGGAAGTCGATGGATCCAGGTGGCTAGGAATGCTGTAGCAATGAGTGGGGGTAAGCCCACGCTGCGTAAGGGACTAATGATTGGCTGGTATGATGGAGCTCACGCTGCGTAAGGGACTAATGATTGGCTGGTATGATGAGGCTCACGCTGCGTAAGGGACTAATGATTGGCTGGTATGATGGAGCTCACGCTGCGTAAGGGACTAATGATTGGCTGGTATGATGAAGTTCACGCTGCGTAGACTAATGATTGGCTGGTATGATGAAGTTCACGCTGCGTAGACTAATGATTGGCTGGTATGATGAAGTTCACGCTGCGTAAGGGACTAATGATTGGCTGGTATGGTACGGTGGTGAACACGTTGGAGGCTTAAAAGCCAAATACCCCGCAAATGCGCACACGTCTCTACATCGTACCAAATTTCACCCACATCACTGAAATTACACATTTCGTGCTATATCGCACAGTCATTCCTAAAGAACAAAATACTAAGTTTAGTAAGTACTCACTATCCGTCTCCTGTTTGTCCCCACTGCAAATAGAATCTGTTATGCTCTCAACGATTTTCTTAGCAACATCTGTGTCTATATCAGAATAATTTTCATTTAATAGCAAGTCTTCCTCTTTTCCTTTATCTTCCTTTCTATTCTTAACTTCAACTTTAGCACCTTTTTCAGGTTCTTTCTCTTTGATACTGTCTGTTTTTCCCTCTGATTTTTCTGCTTTATCTTCTTTCTTTGCCTCTATTTCTTCTACTTTGTCTTCTTTCTTTACATCTTCTTTTTCTTCTTTCTTCTTCGTTTCTTTTTTATGTTTCTTATCTTTAACCTCTTTCTCTTGACTCTTTGAGTCTCTTTTTTTGTCTTTTGTTTCAGTCTCCTTGGCAGTTTCTTTCTTCTCACCATCTTTAATACCTACAATTGACTTCTGTTCAGAAGTCTCACGTTGCCGTTTCGCACTTAACTGTTGCAAGTGGAACGCAGCGTATCGTATAAACATAAAATATCGCGCTCTGGGGAAAGAGAAACAAAATAAACTTTTGTAAAATATTAATGCATATTTAAGTAATACAAAAATCTTTAAAGTTTAAAACATTTTTAGTATAAAAAATCTTTTGTGATTTAAATTATACTTACTCTACAAAACTATCAACTAATTCTTGTCTAAGGCAACAAAGTTTATGTTTGTGAATAATCGGGAAGCCCATGGATTTAATATCTTCTCGCAACTCATCGTCGTCGACTGCAAACAAAACGTATGATATATAAAAAAAAGATGTTCTTTTATCTTTAAAACGTAATTTAATAAATCCAAAAAAAAACACTACTGGTTTAATTTGTTTTCTTTCACAATTGATACAAACATAATACAAAAAACGAAATTGACATGGAAATACAATGTTTTAGTCATAAAATTTTCTATTTTATTATTTAAAACAAAGTAGTATTAATTGTGATTGCATAGATGAAAGAAATAGGAATTAGTCGGTAATTATGTAAACTTACGCTGAAGAAAGTTGACATCTGGCGGGAAAGTGCGTAAAAGATCCAAGATATAATGACGGCCGTCATTGCCGATAATTCCTTTACACTCCACGCTCGAACACAATTCGACAGTATCACCATTTGCACTGATCACTGAGTGTGGCATTATCTTCAATTGCTGTCCTGCTTTACTTAACTGTGAAGAGTGATATTATTTTGAAAATATTTATCTAAATAAAATGATGACTTCTCGATGGTATTTGATCAAGGTTTACACGTTTTCTGATGTAAGACTACTACTAACTATGCGATATTAATGGCGCGATACCAGAGAAATGTTTGTTTGTAATTTCAACAAGTCGGGACAATGAATAAATAAACCCAGAACAAAATATAACAATTAGTGCCTCACAATTGTTTATCCACGGCTCAGAATTGGACACTGAGTCCGCGTTGTGGTCCTGGCAGTGACATAGTATAATATATATAAAGTCAATTGAATAGAAAAATAAATACACAATAAAGCTTAAATTGTAGAATTCCTTATGTTTCTTATATAAGGTTTGGAAGGGCGGCCTTAATACCCAGTGGCATTTCTCTACCAGCAGTCAACCCTGGGAGTTCAAGAGAATATGTTGGTAGGCATAAAAAAAGGTTATTCAGATAAAATATAAAATTACAAATATACATAGATACATACATAACAGTGTATATATATATATATATATATATATAATAAGAACCATTAGCAGCGTTTAAACAAATATAACTGCAGTACCACTCGTAAATGTTTCAATGTAATAATAAACAAAATATTCGGTATCATACCAGCTCCATATACTTGGGGTGGGATAACACTGTGGTTCCAAAGTCGATGCTGCCGTAGACGACGCTCTGCTCCTGCTCCTTCTCGAGGATGCCGGGGATGATGGATTGCGCGGTGACACGGTACCCGCGATAGTCCACCACCACAGTGCCCAGCGTATGGAGCCCGGCAGTGTCCACCGCGCTGTACACGCGCACGCCTTGTAGGTCATTACGCTATGATAAAAAAAAGTAATCGTGGCTTTGAGTCTCTAGCTCCTATAGACAATATAAGAAAAATTACTAGCTTAGAGTCTCGCAGATGCGCTGCCGGCCTTTAAACTAACATATATGACCGGCACATAGTAATAGTCCTACAAAATTTAAAACTGCAAAGCACTAGATGAATAGGATATAGTTTGATTGGGCAAAAGCTATAATATGTTTTACTAAAATCAGCTGTAGAGCAATGTGACTGATAAAGATTTTGACAAAACTTTGGCCATTGTTTTGGCTGCCTTTATCTTGAATATTGAATAATTAATTTCTATTTAATAGAGTAAACAATTGTTATTCTTTTTTTTTGTAAACTATAAAAGGGAACGAAATAAGCTTTAAATTTAATTCGATTTTTGAAAAAAATTGGAACAAACATTTTGAAAAGAATGAGACAGAATATATAAAAAAAATGCGGTAGAAGAAATCCTAAGTACTTAGTTTCTCTTACATGGTATGTTCTGGGTATCCTTGTATAATATTGTAGCATCCCGTGATATGACTCCACTGCAGATTACCAGATTTGATATATTTATGTTTTTTTTTATTACATTGTGATTAACAAACGAACACACAGTTTACCTGACAGCAAGTGATTCCTGCGGTCCATCTACATTCATCCTTGTCAAGGAATCATAATATGCAAATGCGTTTTCACCCTTGAAGACTGAAATGGAATGCATCGTCACCAGTAATAAAGGTCTTCGCATTCCTACATTCACCAGACTAAACACAGCAGCATTACGCTGGCATTTCACGATATTATTCTGTGAGGTCGTGGCCCTACCCCGGTCGAGCTGACCCATTCATTCTGCAGCTAGAAACAAACTGCAGCGTAGCTATACCACTGTCTTCGAAATCATTAAGAGGAAATGGGGTTTAACAAACGGATTACCGTAATAAGTTTCGTAAAGAAAGAAGTAATACGTACAGAGACTTTAACAGAAAGATTGATTGCATAGCCTTGAGCGGATTAAGAGATGGAAGAAGTAAAGAAATATTATGAAATTAACGTAACCCTCATAATATTTCTTTGCTTTATTAGGTTCAAAAATGAATACAATTTAAACAAACTAACCGGTGCTACAAAAGCGGCCGCATCACCGCCCAAATCCTTATAATGGTCGCGGACATCGAAGCCCAACGAGAAGAATATATTGTTCCATATGAACATCTGCATCTTGGGCTCCTCGCCTGGGTTGATGGCCATTACGTTACCATCCACCACTGCCATGGCACCGCGCGTTGCCGCCGCCACAAAGTCACTGTGAACCTGAAAATATAATATCCAATATTAGATTAAGTGTTTTGTATAAACATTGTTGAACGAAGCGTCTTTAGATTTAATTTGATAAATACTCAGTTTTTATATATGTATATACATATATATCTTACTCCTAAGAATAATTAAACTATAAAAAAAAATATATGTTATGATTGAATTGTATGTATTAATAAAAAAATATTTTAACAGGATTTATTTGTTTACTCTTATGTTATTTAAATGTATTTTATACTTAATAACTAAATAAGTTTATAACAAAATTCACTACTCATGAATAGAATATTGTCAATATTTAACAAATTATAACATTAAATACAATTTTGTTTTTTTTAACTACTATTTAGAAACATAAACAGATAAAAGTCTACGGCAATTTTAGTAAAATTTAAATATTAGCCTAATATTAAAGACAACACATTATATCCATCTTAAGTCTTTGTTGAGGATAGATTTTATGGGATGCACTTATCACTTGCCACCAGGGACACTTGAACTGCAGGGACGCTTGTCAAAGGCGTCTCTTAGCCCATGTAGCGCCCGTGTGCAATCATTACCCTAGCGCCCTCTAGTATGCGCGCGGTCAAAATAGAACAGGTACAAATGTTAACCTGCCTATATAAATGTCATGTCAATTTCAAAAAATGGAAATTGTAAAAAAAACGACTTCCATACTAACTCGATCAGCTGATCGGTCATTTTGAAAGTGCCGAGGCTGGCGACCCCTAACACCATGGTTCAGGGTGTGCAAGTCTTCGACACTTGTCATCCAAAGTTTTATAAGAAAAAAAATACAGCAACGTTTAGCTTAATCTGTCCCCGATCAAGCAGCCCCACCCATAATATAAGCAGGTTTAAGCTGCATCTTAGCTCAACCACGCCTACAGGCTACAATAATAACGCGGAAGGATTATAATTGTATAGTATAGTTTATAGAAGAAGTAGGAGACCGCTTCCAAAAGGAAGATAGTACTAATGACACCTTTGATGATGGGACGGAAAAAAAATCGATCCTGATTAAAAACAAATCATTTTTATAACGTTTTATTAGCATTATTTACGCTCCATCATTTAGCTGTACTAACATGATCGTCGATCGTCTGTCTTCGTTTTCGGAAACGGTCTCCTAATACCCTGTCTACATGAAATATATACACATTAAAACAACATTGTGCACTACTCGGCCTTCCCTAATGTCTTGATATAATAACCTTAAAAATGGCACGCTCGCGCAGCAAGCGCTCCGGCAGCGTAGCACGAGGCAGCTCACGTGTGGTCTGTAACTCCTCGTTCCAATCACGCGTCTGCCCCGGGATGTGCTCCTCGTAGCCCAGTTTTGATGAGAACGCTGCAGGAAGTCACGGTTATTACTGAAGGCTTAGGTTATTCACGATACTCTAAATACATATAAAATTGGAATTTATGTTTCTACTAAAATATATTCAAGCAATCTTGTGGCATACGAACTCAGTGAGAATACAAAGTTTCTGATAAGATTTATATGTAGAGTTCTATACAATCACTGGCTTATTAAAGGTCTCAGTACAACGCCGCGTGACTTCGCTCACAGATCCTGGGTTCGATTCACCAGCCAAAGAAAAATATTTGTGCATCACAAATTGTTACTTGTGTGTTCTGGGTCTGCTATATGTATGTCCCGTGTCTTATTGCAAACGAGTGTCTGTGTTTGACTGAATGCTACATCATCTTCATAGACATCAGTGGACTGTGCCACATAGTCCAATGCTGAACATCTGGACTCCGCCATTGAGAGCCTCGAAGCACAAACCTGAGCCACCAGCATACATCGACATACAATAAATTTGCATAAGTCCTCGCTCCATCTAGAAGGGGATCTTACACTGCTACTACTAAACTGAAGTTACAACTACAAATCTCTTTTTTCCCCCATTGGTTTTATGAGCTATATGGCTAGCCCACAGCCACTACAGCTCGTCGAGCCTGTTCAGCACTTTTGAGCTGTGTCGGTCATGCTCGTTCTAATTCAAATGTGTTTGTGTCGTTGCGTATTCAAACATATACATTGGGGATGTTGGACGAGAAGAAATGTCCCGAACGCAACGCATCAGAGTTGGATTTCTTATCGATTGACCTCTGCGTCGAAGTTGGATTTACCTAAGCGCGGACTATTTTGCCCATAGGTAAGTATACTCTTGTTTCTTTTTTTATTACATTGAGAGTAACAAACGAGCACACAGTTCAACTGATGCCAAGTGATTGCCGCGGCCCATGACATCTACATTCATCCTTGACAAGGAATCATAATAAAGATGCGTTGTCACCCGTGAGGACTGAGATGGAATGCCTCGACACCAGTAATATAATAAAAGTCCTATATACAATTTTGAACAATTCTAATTCACCACCATCTTAGCTTAAAAATTCTTTTCATCTTTGTACTACTCATATCAGAGTACTTCGTCCTTTTAATCGTCTCAAGATTCGCATGCCACAGCGCAACACTGGTTTCTTTAATTATTATTTTACTGTTCAGGCTATACAGCTCTGGAACGCCATGCCCGATGACATTAAGCGAGCTCCTCATAAAAATAATTTTAAAACATTGATTCGTGAGTATTACACAAGGGATATCATCTGAATTTTTATATTATCTAATCTTATTATATATTTAAGGTCTACATTATATGATGTTTATGTATTTATTATGGATATTTATTGTTAATGTATTTGTATATGTATTTATGTATGTATGTTATATGTATTTTATTTTTTATGTATTTTAAGTATGTTACATATAATTTGTTAATATTTAGTATTATTTAGTGATTGGTACCTACAGTCAATGTTTCTCCACCTCAAGGGTTGACTGGCAGAGAATGCTAAAAGGCATTAAGTCCACCCATTTTTTATAAAATAAGGTGTTTACAAATGACGATCACGTAAAGAAATAAATAAATAAATATAAGGGTCTCCGGATCCCTACACTCACCAGACGAAACACGTTATGCTGCTATTTCACGCCGATATTCTGTAAGGCCGTGATCGAGCTGACCCATTCATTCTGCAGCTAGAAACAAACTGCATCGTAGTTCTACCACAATAACTCGTGTACCAGTCGACAACTTTGAGCATACCGCTCCCAACAACCGGTATAGGTGTGACATGGATATTGAACAAGATCTTCGCCATGTTCATCTTAAGACCTATCCGTTGGGAGATATCATTGAGCAAAGTGACGGTACTATAGTATATCCAGCGAAATTGATGTCATCCAGTTATAACCAGAGAATATTTTCGTGGTCGCAATTACCCTGGAGGCCACGATAGAAAAGTGAAGTAACGTGTATATCAATGAGAGTGCGGATCCCGTGAGGACCGACAGCCTACGAAATATTTTTTATTTTGCATTTTCCTCCAGTCCCGTGGTAAATGAAACAGCATCGGTGCTCGGTTAGGTCACTCGTATGTTTGTAAATCGATGAAAGCATAACGAAGTTTCACGACCTAGATTGAATTAAATAGAGTATTTTCTATTCGTTTCTGAACTGTAAAATAATTAACTAAACAAAAGAAATAAAACTTACTGTCTTCGGCGCGTATCGCGTCAATGGTGTGTTCCAACATTGGAGACGCCCATTGGTAAAGTTGATATGGAGTGGCGACCCTCTCGAACGGATGCTTTTGCATGCGCTTCTTTTGAACCAAACCGAAATTCTTCTTAAAAGCCGGGGATACGATACTAAGCAACTCTATCAAGGAGTGGCATAAAATGGAAGGGTTCGATGGACGCGGATTGAACACCTCTTCGGTGGACCTGTTAAATGTTATAGTTTTATTATTGTGTTAACAATTTAAATTAAATGACGAACGCGTTAGACTACCCGCCTTCGACGTGATTAGTCCTAGGTTTCAATGTCAGATAATGAACCTTCATCCGATATAATTGCGCACGCATTGCTTCAGACTACAGAACGGGATGATGAGTGAATGTATTGTGATGAGTGATTGTATGGTGATGAGTGAGTGAGTAATTTAGTTCTATATTATAAATACTGGGTTTTGGAAGTGTAGGAAACCGGTTACTAATAATGTGATATGCCATTTTAGTACTCAGGGGTGACAGTATATGTCCATCTTGAATCTTAATTGTGGATGTGCCACCTGCAATTAATGGGCTGCAGTCAACACATACCATCTAGTTACCTGAGTTGTTATTCAACCTTACTTTAAGAAAATAAAAAGGAGTCAATAACAATACAATTTCCGATTATTACAAATACAGCACAGCCAATATATTACTTGCTTTGAGATGGGTTCGATAACCCACCATCGTATATATAACACCATTGAGTTTCTGTTTTACTTTGTCAATGGTCATGGTCTATGGAGATATCCCCTATCGATTACGAACTTTCTATCTCTGTATATCCCGATTTTGCCATCATGCCACGTTATAGATAGATAGATGTATACGGAGGTATTTACTGCTCACCCCCAATACGATTAACGCATAGTAACTAAGATATAAGTTTAGGTGCAATATCTACGACACAGTAAACATATAAATACCAAAAAAAAATAGTTTAAATAAAAGTGAACGCCATTTTTAGACAAAACTAAGAGAAATCTGAAATTACTGATTGAGATAGAATCCTCGCGGGCACGCTGTGATGTGAAAATGGCGGTCTTCCATAGTGACCACGTGCAAATAGAGCAGGTCGCCGCACATCTTGCGTGGGCCAGGTGGAGGGTTCCAGCCGGAAGTAGTAAGTACCTGATCAAAAAAAATTAAAAATTAAATTTACCGCATCAATCTTAAATACGATGTGAAGATATATAGTACAGCTTGAAACCCGTTAAAACAATAAAACGGTTTTCTTAGTAATCATTTACTAAAGATAAATGACTATCATATTAATTATTTATCTTTTTATTACATTAGTAGCTGAAGTGAACAAATACCAATATATTTTATTCCTTTTTGATTTATTTAATTATGATAAATAAATATATATAACAAATTGTTCTATTATATATTTATAGAACATAAATTTTCAAATTGTTGCATGCTATGTTTTTTATGATATTAAGGGTCGCAAAGGAGAGCAAAGTTCATGAACTAGTAACTCCTGTTGCCCATTATGTACATAAATTCATCCCCGAAAGGAATCATAGCGCTATTGCATTGCCAAACTTGTTCACAAAATGCAATAACTCAACCCTAGGCACCAGTAATAAGATGCTCGGCTACACCGGACAAATTAAAGTTGTAAAAGCTTAGTGCTTACCCAATGAAACCAACCTATTCGTGATAGTGCATAACTGTGTCTTGACTCTACCACGTAATAAACTAATAGTGATTAGTCCAGATTAGATCTTTGAATAGCAATAATAATAATAATGTGATATTTGAACAAACGGCAATGGGTCAAAATAGTTTCTCACAGCATAGCAACCAAATCTATAATCCTACCTTAAGACATTGAGGTGCCTTATTTTCCTTCGTGAGCCCTGGATGAAGAGGCAACAAGGGACGCTCTGTGCTGCCAGGCATTATATAATCAGGAGGCGTGCAGTCCACACTTTCCGGGCGTGACTTCTTTTTCTATAAAGAAAAACAAGCATATACTGTCAGAAAAAAGACCAACATTGATGATACCTCATGTTTAAATAAATATCGCAAAGCAACATACCAAGTATATCGCCCTGTGTGATTATATTTAAGAAGGCTAAGGAACTGCATTCCTGGCCGGCGTAGGCATCAACATAGTCGATGGATTTAAGAAGATCGCGCACATGGCGAACATGGATTCTTGCTTCACGCATTGTGTACGGTTCCTCAACCACCTGAAAATATATAAAATAAACAAATATAATAAAATGCAATTTTATTTGCGGAAACGATTATGATTTTTGAGGTTTTTCATATTTCTATCTACTTGGCTGACGAATTAATAATAAATTAAATATTTCCAACAGTAGAAATATTCCAGATGTATTCGGATATATTTATAAAACTACGTATTTATATTTGAATGACTTGGATTGGAGCTAGGGTTTGTAGCGATGATGATAAAGATCAGACATTTTGACTACAGCGATATATTATAGTAATTACCATACATCATTAATAGCACAGGATATAATAAAACATCGGTGGTCAAAACAGAGACGGCACAGCACTCCTTTGTCCTATGTATTCAATTAATTCATCTCCATTCTGATGCAGAAATATTGTTCTTCAGCTGGTATTCCCGTATCACCAAGGGCCCGTGCAGCATTTACTTATCACTAGTCCACGCAGTCACTCGTGTAAAGTTGTTGCTCAGAAAACTTAGAGAATAGAAATTATATTATACATAACATAATACTCACTTTAATGACTGATCCCTCTTTCAGACCTTCGATATTCTTCAATTCAGCAAAATTATCAAGAGTCACGCCATCTAATTGTAAAGAAAAACATGTCCTGTGGCATGTATCTTCACGATCCATTAGTACTTGATGAATTTCTTGCACCAGCTCCATACTGGAAACCTGCAAAATTATTTCTATTATGCAAAGTTTAAATAAATTATAAGACAATAGTTACTCATAATTGTAAATAGTTGGTATTTTCTTTTATAAATGTTAGTTTTATTAATACCTGTATATCCAATGGTTCAGCACCTGGACTCACAATCTTGACAGTAAAACCCATGTCTTGAATAATTACTACCTCGGCATCACCCTTTTTTTCATCACCATCCTCACTAGGAGAAGACTCTCTATCTTTATCGCCATTTATTACTTTACTGGTTTCACCGTTAAGTTTTTCAAAATCATTTTCTGCGATATTAGATTTGCTTTCTTCCTCTTTCTTATTTTCCGTGATCTGATCACTCACTTTCTTTTTATTATCAGATTCATCATTTTTGTCGGAGATGACCACTTTTTTATCTTTCTTTTTATCATTCGTTTGCTTTGCATCGGCCACTTTTTCAGTTGTATCTTTCAGTAAAACCTCATCATCTCCCTCGTCGGACTTAATTGATTTTGCATCATCGGCATTACTAATGATTCCATTTGCAACTATTTTAGCATTATCACTACTACTAATATCACAATCTAACTCTTTTTTTGGGTCACCATTAACAATACTTTCGATAGGAATTTCAGTGCCATTTAAAATTGGTTCTTTGGTAACTGTTTTGTCCTTCTTAATGTCGTCTGATATCAATGTCGTTCTTTCTCCGTTTACTTTTGCCATAACTCCGTTAGCCTTCGCTTGTTGTGATTTATTAGTATTTACTTTGGGTTTCTGAGCTTCTGAAAGTGGAAATTAAGAATTAATAAAATACGTTATTATATACTAATCACCTCTAGTAGGTTTAAGAATGAATTTATAATGAAATATGTACCGGCATTTGGCGTAAAATGCGGTGGCGTGGTATTAGTTTGTGGCGAGGGGACTTTGCGTGCGGCGGCCGCGTATGAGACGCGCGGTGGCGACGGCACCGCGACGCCGCCGCCGCCTTCGTCATCGGCGCGGCCGTTAGGCGTACTTGCATGACCGTTGCTACAGCTCACGGCTTTAACACCTATCTCCTTTTTCATTTTCAACTGTTGCTTGCTCTCCGTTTTATCGACTAAACAACAATGCAAATAAACAAATTAATATTTGATTATTTGACAACAATCATATAATTGCAACGTATTGCAGGCGTATTGCTGTTAAGTACTAAAAAGAAGACTAAAATATTCAACCCAAATCAATTAGGAACGTTCACAAGAAGAAAAAAATTACTCTAGAAAAATCCTGCGCCTAACACTATGTGTTATATATAATTCCTTCAAATTCCTTCATTTACACTTAAACATTTAATAGATATGTAAAATGAAATAACGGAGGATGCATTATTTTTAAATACCGGAACACTGCACGTATGTTTAGGTTATATAAATTACTGGGATGCAAAAAATCAATCAACATGTTTCAAATGGAAGAGCGTGTTGGTGTTATTAGAGTTCCGGTATCTAATAAATATTTATCGTTGGTTTTTAATAAAGTATTCGTTTCCGTAGACTAAAGTTGAGTCCACGGAGAGCGTTAGGTTTCGAGCTTCGAGCGCGCATGTCTGTCTGGTCCCGTGACTGACAGACACGTGGTCTGCGCTGGCGCATTGCCAACTATCTCCAGCGGAGAGTCAATAATAGACGGCAACGGGATGCCGCCAACAATAGACGCCATCGACGACATAGCTACTTTGTGCATTAAACACTTTTCTAAGCCACTAACAATTACTAAAAGATTAAGGAACCGAGTTCAATTTATTAAAACTTAGTCAGCGTGATTTTCTCACGCAGTGTTGACTTTTATAATGGCTAAATAAATTAATTAACGTTATTTCTGATTTTAAACAGTAAACACAAAATTATTAATAGCCAATATTTAAACAACGATATTTACGTAAAGAAATTCAACCGCAATCAATCAATGCAATTACTTTGACCTAATTAGCAAAGGCTAAATTTATTTTGTATTACGAACGAATACAAAAGATAAGAGAACCAGCAACTACAAGCAATCATTATAATAATAATAAGCGTGTTCTAATAGAACTAATTTTAAAACTAGTAAAATTAAAACAGCGCTAGAGGAAGCCTTAGAACGAGGGAAGATATACCATGGCGTATCACAAGAATGTTTCATTTTATCAACGTCACCACAAGATAAGAAAGGTAAGGAGCCTATGCATCTAGATATTAAATGATAACCAGCCGATGACATGATTTTTTTTCGTCGTGGGTGTACATTATCATTCAACGAACGATACTAACGTAAAGTATTTTAACGAGATGATTTTATGATCAATACGATTCACATTCATTTATTTATAACACGCTGTAGCGTTTATAAATAAATTTCGTATATATAAAACAGAGTAAAATATGTTTTCTATTCAAACACTATTTATCGTATATTTTTTTAGTGTTTGCATAATTTTTTTGGTATTGATAGTAGCTTTAAAGTTAATTTAAATCTAAAAAAATTAGTAGCTTAGCTAAAAACTGGTGCGTGGGTGCCAATGACAACTGTACAAAGACTGTACTCAATTAGATGGAGGATGCACTAGAGTATCTTAGAATATGATTACACAAACATTATCTTATATATATAAGAATTTTTTATACGATTGGCTACAATGCGATACAAAAGTACATATAAAAAGGGTGCTACTAAACCTTTCTCTTTTTAACTTTATTCGTACAATTAAAAACATTGTACAACAAGAGGGGACTTAATGCAAAAGGCATTCTCTATCAGTCTTTGGTTTGAGCAGAGAATATATTGCTTTAAAACATTTGCTCAACCTGGAACTTATACGTTACTTTGACAACAAAATACAATGAGATCTAAAAATTAAAATAAATTCAGATAAAAACAGCTTGATACGAACGACATAAGCAGCCACGGGGTCGTTCAATGAATTATGCAATGAGAGGCGAACGATGCCAACAATAGGTCCTGAATATTTAACTTTTACTTACGGATTATTATGGGTGTTTCCCTTGAACCTTATTGTATTGAATTCTATACGTGCGTGTTTTAATGAAATACAAACAGATGACACAATATTGATGTTGGGAATGACATCTTAGATTATTGACATTTCCGATGCAATTCCATTGAAAAAGTATAGAGAATGCAAAACGGTCGTAAATTATAACGAGTTATAATTGCAACTTTAAATAATAAAATCACCATTCTGTAGCAAAATAAGTTACTAAATAAAAAAAATTATTCGATGTTTAAATTTTACTCCCCAGGACTAGAGAGGAATTACTCAGGAAGTTTAAGTTTATTTTTAAATGAAAAGATCGGCACTATTCCATATAATTCAGGCTTATACTTCCTGAAACCAAATGTCATAAACTATACCTACTAGGAAGCATTATGAATACTATGGATCACAATGAAAAGAGACCAAGTAGTAAATTTGGATTTTTTTTATCACAATATATCTTCAAAGTGAAATCCCAATGAAATCCAATAAAAAAAACTTGACACGTTAACGAAATCAATAACCTTCATACAAGGTTTTGACTTTTATATTAGGCAATAGTCGTCGTAATGCAAAGTATTAAGGGCTTACACATACTTCCCGGATTTTACAAGTAAAATTAATTTTTCTTTACTAATTTACTCCGTCAACGCCGTGACGGTTTTTTAATTTTCGTATACCCTTGTAGAGCTTCCTGTGCAAAATATTCCCCGGCCTTCCTTCATATGAATTTTCCTAACGTATAAACTTCAAATGTCTTTTTAACAGCTGGCCAAATGCTGCGCAATCTTAGTTAGGTGCAATATGATATGTAAATGAGGTCTCGCATTAATATCTTGTACATTACTGATTTTTTCACTATTTAACATGTACTCGTTGGAAGCCGAAATTGACCCCTAGGGCGACATAGACTGTAGACCATAGATCTAAGGAATCTATGGTCTACAACAATTCACATAATTACCTGATTCGATTTAAATAAGTTGATGCGTAAGGATTACCGTATATGTGTGACTTGTTGAAATTATAACCTTGGTAGAATTTTGCTATCTATTACCATTTATGTACTTTAGAGATTGCATATGAAATATGAGGTTAAATCTGTAATTCTCAGACACTCTCACACCAGGAGACGCCTCATGGCGTGTGCATTAGAAATTTGAATTAAAATGTCATTTAGTTAATTTTATATATAGACTATAGGGAACATAGAAAATATATTATAGTACCTACATGTAGACTAGACTGATAAACATATTCGCATAACATAAATCCTTACAATGTATTACTTATTTGGCAAACGTTTCTTTCGTAAAAATTTTTAACGTTTTTACGAAAGCAAATTCAAGAAGAGCACCTTGAGATGAAATACATCCAGGTCAAGTAGAAATAAATATCGGCTAAGGTATTGACTCAAAATAAAATCTTTCCATTATGAATATATGATAAATAGAAATTTCATTTTATAAATACGGCCAGCAATCGATAGTTTGCTGAAGCCCTTACAGCCGCTACGTAGCTGCAGTCGGCACGGCAACAGGTTAGACCGTTCTTATTACGCAATTGTGACTCGCTCAGACGATTGGTGCGCCGTTCTTGGCTCTTTTTTTTCAATTAAGACCGCACAGACGCCAATATCATGGTAATAAGATCATCAATTATCATCAAGACAAAATCACAATGGTCGCGCTGAGAAACCTATCCCACTAAAAACCTACTACGACAACCTATTGTTTTTCTTTATAAGTTAACAATGGTGATTATGTTCATTACTTATTTCACATAATTTACATACTAATTCAGCGGAAACAAATTTATCAGCTACTTCTGTACCAGGGCATACTGACAGTTAAAAATATTAACGATAATGGCCTGAATCTCTCACTATAAATGCATATAATTCACACGTAATAACACTGTACCGTAAGGGAACTTATGTCGATTGAATCTTTGTAGTTATAAATGTCATGGGCCGCAGTTATCACTTACCATTAGATGAAATGTCTACCACCTCTAATTTAATTAAAATATTTGTTTTATGAATAGTGTCGTCACTCTGCAGTTAAAAAATAGTTGCAACACAAAGACTGGTTTGGAGAAAAACCACGCCTTCGCAGAATATCAGCGTAAAATAGAAATTTGGCCCTCAACACATAATGTTTAAATTAAAGATGCAGAGAAAAATTAAAGTAAGGACATGGTAATGTTACATTTTTACGTTATTTTTGAGTAACACTTTTCGTTTTCTATGAGTTCTGTGTACATTATACCATACATTGTTTCTAATTTGTGCGATTGTTTTGATCCTGCTTTAACGAAGTTACAAAGGCGGGTAAGAGTCTAGGAATATTCAAAGTGTTATTATATAAATCTAGGATGTTATTCAAATTCTTACTATACAAATAAGGACATCAGTTTTAACTAATGACATAAATTATCATTCAGAACCTACACAATGGATTTTAGGAAAACATTTGCAAGGTAAACTTTCACCGTAAATTTGAAAAGTTCGAAAACGTTATCTAATTTAGGCCCGCCCAACTGACATGCGGAAACGTAACACACATTAAATTTAGAACAATAGATCTTGTAGGTATCATTGTAAACAGGCGACAAATAGATGCAATATTTAACTGACTACAGTTAAACAAAATAAGGATTACATTTACAAAAACAGACGTGGGTCCTCGGATTGTCAATTTACGGGTCCAAGTGTTAATATATCAATCTCAACAGATTTCACAATTTTCTCGTAATCCGTAATCCTACCATATATTTTCATTAATCACATGTTCATGTTCATAATGAAACAATAATGTTGTTAGTTTCCTATATATATACATATATAATAAAAATAAATGTATTAAGGCCAGTGCATATTATAATAAACTTATCTTACTAGTTTCACACTGTTTTATGAATACCTATGTATTAATTATATACTTAGTTACGAACATATTAAAATAAATTGTATAATTTATTAAAGCAATAATCAAAACATTGCTTACAAACCGATTGTCGCCGGCTGCGGTCGACTAAGGACAGAGTGGAGTTTAGAGTTTATTTATTACATTTAAAAATATTAAAACTTTTTGAAATATTTATTCTTTTGGTAAAATGGAAAAATGTATTGTCCAATTACTGTAGGAAGAGTAATAATGCAGCCATTACTACTATTATTTATATATTTGCCTAAAATTTTCTTAATCCGAATACATATAATATAGCATGCATTTTAGGCCTAGCAAATTTCGGTCTGTTTGGCCTCTCTTCATTAATTTCCGGAATGACAAATTTCGCCAAAGTATCGAGCCTTGGGAAATACCGTACTCGTATGTCATATATTGCAGAGAACTTCTTTCTTTTACTTAAATAGGTCTCAAAAATTTTGTATGCATTTCCGCTGATATATACATGAGAAAGCTTTTGAAACTAAAATATGGGTACCTTATTGAATCAAAAGCGTTTTTGGGTCAATAAATATCCAGAGTCCTAGGTGGTTTGCATTTATGGTTTATTTAATTATTGTTATTAAATCCGCTGTTGCAGCTAAGGTCATTGGATTGATTAATTTTATAGATGTTAATTCTTTGGTTATGCGATTATATATTATTTTTCGCCAACTTTTAAAATTAATGGCAAGAGGTGGGACGTTAACTACTGGGGCCTATCTTCGTACCTGACTTCTATATGGGACAGTTTTAACTTATATTAAAATGTCAATCGACATCGCTAGCCAACGATATCCCTCGACCCTGTTCGTCCTGGCTTTGTCTCGTAAGAGTAGGCTACTAAAATTAAACAATGAACACCATATGGATACTTTTACTCCTTTTCCTTTTGGCCTATCCATATAGTATAAATAAAGAAAACATTTAATAACTGCTCGAGACAGTACGATATCGTGGTATAGGCTAAATAAATGCAGTATTACGTCTTATCTTCATACAGTGTTCTCTTTTAACTTATTATATTTACAATGGCTACGTTATTGAGAAATATGGCTATACTTTCTAAAATCGAAAATATATCTAATGCAGATGATAAGTATTTTATATTGAAGATTCTTAAGCTTAAGTTTGGCTAACACATTTCTACATAAATAATGATTGGTAATACAAGTACCTGAACATGGATTTTCTTGATTTTTTAATAAAGCTTTGTCATGAAAGCAAGAAAATAGGAATCGAAAAGTAGCCACACACTTTACGGCATATTTCAGTTACCTGCTTCTTTCAGCTCATTGTGCAGTCCATGTACTAGCGAGATTTTAACTAAGTCGGAGAATGGTATTACGGCTGAAGGAAATGTACCAAAATTAAATTTGGACTGCAATTTGAAACAACCCCCGAGCATAGTATGACTTTCCGAAGACTTTACCCAGATAATGCTTTTATGGTTGTGCAAATGCTTACAATGCTGTAATATACCCAGCTGTTGATGATATCTGGTAAAAGCATCTCTTAATTGAAGAGATTCGAGATTAAAATTGATCGAGAAGACATTGCGATCATTCAAACTGTTAATGCACCCGTTGACTAATGTAGGCTAATGGGTTCGACTTTTCGATTAATAAACTGCTTATTCGTTACTTAGATTGTATTTTCTATATTTTTGTTTGTATCGAAAACAATAGAAAAACATTCAATACGTTTTCCTGAGAACGATAGATTACTTCTTAACCTAAAATCTCAAATAGTATGATTCTTATAGAATTTGTATTAATTACTAACATATAAGATTTTCACAGATATGTTGTATCGAACCAACTTTAAACTTGTTTTATTTTATGCAACTGCTAATTCTAGTGTCATTTGTTTAAGTGCCCTACATGCAGTAGAAAATATCGACGTGCTCGAAATTAATCAGTACATCAGGTTAACTATTCTAAATTTATTATTTTGCTGACATTTAGAAGAGAGAATTTATTATATTTAGACGACGGATAATCACAAATTTGAAACATCAAAACTTAAAGTTAAATTGGTCACGTTTGATACTTTTTCTTAAATTGGACGGTCACGACAACGGAGATTCCGTAACTTGACACATTTGAACACCTGTAGTGAATAAGTAAAATACACATTAATGGCCTAGCCAGAACTGTGGACAAACTGTTCATGCTTATGATTTTTTCACGTCAACTTACGGCACCATTCTTTACAAATGTATATCCATAAATTATGTAAATTTAAGGTTAAACCGTATGGTGACGAATAGAATATAGATTTGGATTTAGAAAAGAAAATGCTAAAAACAAATGGACAATGTGTATTCAAGAATTAAAAAAAAGATAACTCGATTTGTCGCAGACTAGGAAAAAATAAAACATGAAAAGTATAATTAAAATATATGTGAGATTAGTTCACTAGGTGTGTGTCCATAAATAAACTTCAAAATCATCCATTACAATGTAAGTAGGATGCCCAATACAGTTAGATTTTACCATAACTACAACATAAATTGATCGGCTGAGTCGGGAAAAAACACCACGATCTCACGAAACACTAGCGTCAAATAGCAGCATAACTTTGCTGTGTTTCGAGTGATGAGTGTAGTTATCCGGATACCCAATTACCAGTAACGAGGCATATCTCAGTCTTCATTGGTTTTTGATATCGTCGACAGTTATTAGCCATCAGGTAAATCGTTAAATAAAATCGTTTATCACCTCGGATATTATAAAAAAACGCTGTAAAAGCTAAAAAAGTAGAACGATTACGTGGTTTTCTTCCTCTTTGTTACAGTTACAGTTCTTTAAACACCGCTATAGCTGTCAAATTTAACAAAGAAATAAATGAACCACGCCGCGGGTCATTGTTCTTGCAGGCTCAAAATAACGAGCAATACCGATAGCTATTCCACTAACAAATTATACTCAATAAATTGTTATTCCGACTTAAACCACCTAAACATAACCCAAGAATTAGTTTATCTTTTCGTTGTCCAACATCAATTTATCTAACGTCTAGTCAACATAATGAATAGGTTAATCAAACTAAACTGTTTCGCGCGCACTCACCACTTTGTCGTCTTTTTTGAGAAAAAGATACTAAGACGCAATCATACACACACACATACATAACGTCGGAACGTTATCTCGAGTATAATAAAATGTAGCCAGTCGTCTGTTCGTAAGTAACCTAATTTTTATCAGTTGGCTGTTGTCAAAGTTACACAACTAACATCCAATATGCATATGGTTGCGTAAACCTTAGAAATTACTAATTAACGACTTGGGAGAACTGATGATCCCTAGGCATCACTACAGTACCTAATGATTATCAGTTAAAACCTATTGACTTGTACTGATGAATTATCGATTCCGAAAATCACTAGCTAACGTCTGGCGTGCGGCTTACGGCGGTTACCTTGACATGGTAAGAGATGGTTTACGACATTTGTCGAATGGCGGATACGAAAGACTGTTGTCGTGTTCCATTGAAAAACTTGGTAAGGCAATCTAACTTTTTCTATAACAAGGGGGATACTAGTTTCTTTTATTGTTGTTTTTATATGGAGCATACATTATTACGAAGGTCGAATTTTCGAATAGAAAGGTCATTACCAAAGATAGCACGGGATCGGAGAAACGGAGTCCACTCGAATAAAATTGCAGGATGATCTCAGTTTACGTTTCATCTGAACCTCTTTAAATTAAACCACTGAAAATACTGCGCATTACGGAGAAAAATGTTCATTTGTCGCCAATTTTAGCATAGGAACGAAATATAACTACTAGTTCAATCTACTAGTTACCATGAATAATATTCACCTAGTTTCATTCCATGTGTTACAAGATAATTTACAAACAGGCATGCTTATATTAACGGTACTTGATCAAACTCACACGCTCAAACGCATGTGAGTAAAACTTTACTAGAGGATAAATTTTATCTACCGTGTAGAAATCACAACGTTATCAACATTTATGTGTAAACTGATCAATCAAAACTGTCAGAAGATATAGATTTTTTTTCTTTAAAATATTTTTTAAACACATACATGTGTAGTGCCTCTGTGTAAAAGAAAATCAGAATAAGCATTTATTTTCGTAAACGTGATTACTCGTTGATAAAGCCCGTCTAGGGTGGATTAACGGTCTATGCAAGTTTTTGGGGAGTTGATGAACGCGAATGGCTGAGGTTTATGTTTCTTAACGACAGCAACGTAATAATCTAAGGTCCTACTTTACCACTTATGAGGATACTTCCAAAATGGTGTAATTACCGATTTCGACTTTAGTAACATTTTCAAATGCCAATTATGCAGGATATCATTTTGTATTAAGTTTTATGCAAATACAGATAGATTAACTGGTGGTGGTCCTTTTTGATCTCATATTAGCCAACCTTAAAGAATAGTTATAGTTTTCTCATCCATTCAATCAAATTCAGTCTAACTTAAAACATAAAAAATAATTACTTAAAAAACTGGACACGGAAATCACTTATCAAGTTAAGTCTCACAAAATTTTCTGGTTGGTTTCAAATCCCATACCGAGTGATGTGTCCCAACCTTACTGAATGTATAATTTTGTTATGTATTACTTTTTTCGCAATTATAAAAAAACAATGAAAACAATTTGCAAACCCACTTTTTAAATATTGATATTACAACACAAGTTCGGATCGACTGAAGAACCCTTAAGTAAGGGAGAGATATTTATTTCTGGCACAAAGATGCTCATATTTACGTCGAGGGAGCGCGAAGGGAAGCGATCGGGAAACCGAGGTTTACCGTTTCACCCAATCGTGCCGGAGTACCACAAGGCTCCGTCCTTCAAGTCCAAGTCCAAGTCAAGGTCCAATTCTATATACACTCTACACCTACGACATACCCTTTTCGCCGATGACACCGGCCTCTACGAGTCTGGATTCAAACCAGACGCCATTTGCCTCCAATCTGCAGCCATACCTTAGGGAAATGGAGGATCGAGGTTAACCCCACTAAAAGTGCAGCCATGGCACAACAAAACGACGCATCTCCCAACCATAGAGCTATTTGATCATCCAATCCCCTGGGAAAAGACAGTCAAATACTTAGGCATCACTTTAGATGAAAGACACCTTCAGTCCGCATATCAACCGCGAACGGAATCGAACAGCGTTCGTCCTAAGTCGTTTGTGCCCGATACTCAATAAAATCGCAAAATGTGTAATGTAATAAAATTACACTATACAAAGCGTGTATCCGACCCATAATGACATACGCAAGCCTCGTCTTTGCGCATGCCTCCCCGCGTCACATTCACCGACTTCAGGTAATACAAAATCGTTTCATGCGCAAGGCCACCGGAGCGCCGTGGTTCTTGCGTAATGAAAATCTACATATAGATCTTGAGCACCCGCCATAGCTCAGTACCTGAAGCAGGCTTCCCGCCGATATTTCGACTCTGCCGTCACACACCCAAAACCGCTGAATATAAATGCCGGCACTTACAATCTCATCGCGAATTATAAATTCACCCGCGTCCGAAAGAGACCGAGACACGTCCTCAATGACCCCGACGCCGCGACCACCAGTGCCCAAGCCCTTCACAAAACACCACACACGTACATTGCACCTTCATACCGCCCCCACCGATGGCGAGGGAGTAGCTAGTCAATACAGATAGAAGCGTCGCTGGAGTTTCTTACGCCACTTCTTCTCCAGTGCCAACGCATTCCGAAGTTGTGATAGAGATAGCCAATAATAATAATAGTGATATTAATGTAGATAATTCTTAGTCAGAAGCAACTGTCCGGGCCAAGGTTCAGCCCTCTCGGGCACCCTCGAGGCAGACGCTCTCGTGGAACGGGGTAACGGTCTAAGCCGAGGCTCTGTCTTGGAAGCACTTGTGCTGGTTACCCACTAATAGAGGTCTCGACTGAGCACCATAAGCGCTCAGTCACCTCTTAACCCGGTGAAACTGTAAAAGCCCTCGGGCTAACAGCTGCCATCAGCCCACAAAAAAAACATATTTATCTACGAGATACAACAAGTCTGCAGCAGCATAAGTTTAAAAAGCTTTAGGCGATAGAAGGATCGCAAGGCGATGGAGACTTTGCAGCTAATTTCTGTGACCTGCATTCTTTAGTTCAGGTTCCAGGATTCTTAACATAATTAATTAAAGGTAATCAATCCTAACCAGCAATATCAAGCTACTTACTAGTATGGTTTGAAATTTAATAACAATTAGATATAATCCAAAACGCGACGACCTTTAACTAATTACTTTTAGGTTTTATTTTCCAAATTACGTTATCAATTCCAAATTGCATGTAAATTTAAAGTTCATCTTGCATGCTGCTGGTACAAGTAACCAATATGGGAGGTGTTATACACTCGTGATCAAAAAATCGACTCAAACGTCATGCACGAGGTTGAATGTCTTAAAAATATAAAAAAAAACCCCTGAATTATGAAAAAACAGTTTAGCTAACTATAGCCTTTTTTTGCATGGACTGTTAATATTTCTTTACGCTTTTAAAGTATATTGTTTGTCAATCAATTTTCTATTGAGGATTAAACAGGTTAATTAAAATTTAATATTTTATTGGAGTTTTACTTTATTTTCTTACTTTAATTATGGTGGTCTTAAACTTTTGGGCTTGCAGTGTATATTGCACTTAGTTTTATAAGTTAACTTGTCCAAATACATCAAAAAGCTTATCAAATTTACAGTACAGTATTGTCCCCTCCAATAATACAATGCTAGGTTCACTCCTCAATATATATTCCCATCATTTTACCTTTTTCGTATAAACAATGTTATAGAATATACCATATATTTCTTTGACGTCAATTGTATGTCCATATCTTCTTTAAGAACAAAATCAACTACACCAAGATATTTGACGATCATAATCGTTTGTTTTCCACCATCCACGAAAACAAAATTTTCACATTTTAGATTTTTATTTTTATCTTTCCAACAGATTCTTTAATATTTTCCTTACGTTCATTATATTCACTGTTTTTGTACTACAAAATATCATCGAAATATTAACCATTAAAATCTTACAATGGTTTCGTAAATCCGCCGTCATAGAGAAAAGAATGTAGTTGCTTTCCATTTAAAGTAATTTTATTTATTTCCTATTAAAAAGTGAATTATGGTTATTGTTTCAAATAACCCCTATTTACTATTACCCGTGTTGACTACATTGCACTCTTATAGATACGAATCGGACCCGATAGAAAAGTATCATAATTTATCTCGTCTGGCTTCAAAGTACACCCCCTGCTGGCAGCACTCCAATACAACTTTCGATGTGGCGGGAGCAAAGTGCCACGGTGGTGTAACAAGTCAATGGCCTAGGGTAAATCAAAAACACAAGTTAATTTTCACATTTCATTAATTCAAATGCGTAATTTCACATTTCGTTAATTCAAATGCATAATAAAACGAAAACTAAAAACATTATGCAATAGATTTTTTCTTACGATATGCTGCTGTGATATCTTGTGACGTATACGGAAGTAGTTACGCTCGAAATATGACTCCAACATTGTTAGATAAAAATTTCACATGTGTCTCATTAAATAATAAAACCCATGGAGGTAATATGTACCACGTATGAGAGATGACTTATTCAATATGAGTGGAGTACCAATATTCATGGATAAACAGATACATCGACCAAGTTTAACTCACTGTTTCACACGATAACATTATGTTCCCCGTGACGAAGTAATTGACAACGCGACACCTTGAGAGCACATGCTGCATACACATCTGCTATTCTCTCTCAAATGTCACCAGAACATGATTAATTGTCGAGAAATATAGTGGCGATCAAGATGCATCAAATAGTTAATTATCATCCTATAAGTAACTTCTATAATGGGCCCGAATTAATGGTATATTACAAAAACACAATTTGTATAAAAACAATTCATTAAACAAAAAACCTATTTCAATTTTGTGGACAATGTAAATTTGGTGTAAAACAATTTGACATAATTTTGAATTATTTTACCTAATTTACATATCTACATGTTCTTAAAAATTACATTTACATTATGTACATTTTACGGTATGTATTGTAAACACCTAAAAAGATAAGCTGACTATTAGCAGGAATTATTTAAAAATATCATCATGAGAAGACATTATTTTATTGCAATAATTGAACTTTATAACTGAATTATGTCTTTATACAATATTTGATCAGAGACATAGATCTTACCAGAGGTAGAGCCATGCTACAACTACTTTTCCGCAGCAGTAGGAATTAGACAGATCAATTGGGAATGGGCCACGATATCACAAATTCCCATTGTGAAATAGAAACTGAGTTATATTTGATGAGTGTAGAGGCCGAAATCTCAATTACTAGAAGTGCGGCATTCCATCCTAGTCCTCGGTCCTTTCGTGAGGATGGGCATAGGTCGTTAATGGCTGCAGCCAAAGCACAGCTCACCAGATGGTAAGTAA
Organism: Teinopalpus imperialis; assembly: GCA_029286865.1. Lineage (NCBI taxonomy): Eukaryota > Metazoa > Arthropoda > Insecta > Lepidoptera > Papilionidae > Teinopalpus > Teinopalpus imperialis. Next base: position 10,363,302 of record JAGSMU010000022.1, on the reverse strand, counting down.
TTACTGCAGTAATTACTTACCATCCGGTGAGCTGTGCTCTTTCATAAAAAAAACACATGCTACAGTGAAAATACAATATTTGATGAGTTTTTGATGCGACATTAGTATTATCGTCTTGTCGTCGATTTTCAGATATCAAAATGTTTTAGAGCATTACATTAATTATTATAGTCGGCACGTGCCATATTTGCATGTTATAATGGGGCTAAGCCGTAACCGCAAATATATGCCATAACTAAACTGTTCCGAACGATGGCGGGTAGCACCGCCTGAAGGAAACTGGGAAGCGTCTACAGTTCATGTATTGTAAAGTTATGACCAATAGTCAAATGTTTATGAACTTTTTTTTTGTGTGTGACTATTGCTTGGTCCCGAAACCTCTACAGCTTTATCTAATTAGACTCGCGAGCTGGAGGCCCGCTGATTAAATAGTTCCACTAGAACCAACCAACATGAACATTGTAAATGATACATTGATAATGACATACAAATATTTAATGATATAAAATTGTATATGTATATTTATAAATTGACAAACATCTGCATCTATAGTTTTATTATTTCAAGGAAGTTTAGCTACACCTACATATGTTAACATACACAGTCATTAATTTACACTATTTAAGCCAAAAATATTTAATACTATTATTATTTTACACACTATTCAGCCAAAAATATTTTATATTCGCTTTAATAATGTAAGTGAAATAACTCAAACTTTATTATGTATTATATTTATTACACAAGCAAATTGTTCCCATCTTTTGTATCATATAGTTTAAAATACTCAATAACAAAATTCCTTACAACTACTTGTCAAGTCACGCTATCACTTATTTAGGGCAACTAAATAAATGATAGCATGGCTTGATAACCTAAACACTTCAAAGAATAAGATGAGGTCAATTGGTATAAAGCTGCAAAGATACATATGCCCCTACTTTATGATTTAAAACATGATGAAAGAAGTTTCTCAATAAAATTTTGTATTATTTGTGTGAAATGTATAATACTATTCAATAAGTATGATATACAGTTGGCCCAGAATCATTCTTCATTGCAGTCTTTGATGGCGTCCTTTATTGATTTACAAAAGTCATCTTAATACAAATCCAGGATACGCAGCTAGTTTTAAATATAGATGTGATATCGTTTTATATAAGTAGTACCTACTTCTTTTAACCAATTTTATCTAAATATAATTAGAAACAATTGAAGACATTAAAATTGTTACAATCAAATAAATAAATATAATGTCTATAAATATATCTAAAAGGAACCAATCATTGTTTGTATAATCAATTTCACCAACCCCTGCGAAGTACTTTCAGCTCATCTCTAAGATGGTGCGCCACCTAACTCGAACAACGTTTACGAAGGGATAGGCGTATATGAATGAAAGTTTGAGAGCTGCTGATCTAATACCCAGTTCTTGCTCAAGTTATACATATGTAATTCGCCGGTTTTTGCGAATAATATTTTGTACTGCTTGAATATTTTCTTGAGTTTCCGCTATTGGTGGCTGGCCTGTCTTCATCTACAAAAAAATCCGTCGCTTATAAATTCGGCAAATGATTTGAAATTGTTCGTCGTGAATAAGTACTTTTATAATAAAATAAGTACAGTTCCAACCCACTTTATAGTCTCAACAAATCAGAACCCAAAAATCACGTCGAGAGCTCCATTATAGCAAGAAAATATCGCTAGATTCTCGGAAAAAAATACATTTACTAATACTAATATTTGATTTAATAAGGGTCCTGAAATAAAACAAGAATAGTCTTTACGATGGTGTATACAAATGACAAATGAGTAATATGTATCTAATTTCTTTTGACCCGACCTTTTTTTTGTTTGTTAATATTGCTGTTGGTCCAGAGACCTTTACAGCTTTATCTAATTAGACTAGCGAGCGGGAGGCCCCCTGAGTAAGGAGACAACGACGATGCTGCGAGGTGGTGCGGAGACTGCTGCTCCACCACCGCTACACTCCGACCTCTGTGGACGAAGAACGTCGACGTCAACAGAGGGGATAATACGATCCGAGGGCCCCTCATAAGGAGGTACGAAACCTCGACTCGGATCACTATCTAATGGGGGCCCGACCCACCTATATCTCACGTAATACTGTAATCAGTAGCTGCTTTTATAATTACGGAAGCTGAGTAAATGAACTATATATTATTATTATATAGGTTACCTCCGTCCGAAAATCTGAATTCTTCATTCTCTCAAGTCGCGCCAAAGTTTTAGTTCGTTCAAAAACCGGTCGAGTGTTACTCTGACTCGCGCACCACGGGTTCTATAGTAGAATATAATATTCACTAAGTAAATATATGCAAAAATTATTAAAAAATAAGAAATCCGATACGAGTACCTATGATCACAAATTATATCGTTATAGTTATTACCAAAAATAATAATTGGGATTGCCCTAAACCCAAACAGCAATACAAAAGCTTTTATTAATTTCAGCATTTTGAATTATTTTATAGTTATTTAGCATTCATATTTTATATAATTTCAACACAATTTAATTTGCATACATTGAATAACATATAATCATATGAACAACTTATATCAATTGATTCACTCGTCGCTCAGCACTCGCAGAGAACGGTCCCCTGGCGCCCCGCTACGACTTGCCCGAGCTACCTGCCCCCAAGCGAGCCACCTGCGCACCTGTTTTCTGAGAACAATACATCTAGCAATTTTTATTGCTGGTGTTTTTGTAATCGGAATATAATTTCCAATAAAGCTCCTTTGAAAGCCACCTAGGTGGTTGTACTACTGGTTACCTCGCAGTCTTAACGAAGCTAGTGCATGGCTAGCCCCGTACGCGCGTAGTTGCCTTTCTGGGAAACGCAAGATACCTGAAGGAGTCTAAGCAAAATTGTCCTTGGGTACTGCCCTAGCCAATGTTGACCAACCCCTGGACCTTTAAAGTCCCACGCGTATTTATAATTAACTATAAGCACATGTTAATTATATGTGAGCAAAAAATAAGATTGGCACTTGTACGCACTAGGGCTACACACCTAGGCACACATCTTCCCGGCCTATACCGAAATGGAGCTGCACAACCCCTCGTCCCCCGAGGATTCCCCCCAAGACACCAGTCGATTTCACACTGGTAGAAAAAAACGCAAAAAGCTGGCTTCACCCGCCCCGACACCGCTTACCAAGGCTGAAAACCGGGAAATCGAGGCCCCGTCTACCCGGCCATCCACATCCACGTCCCTACCCCAGAGCGCCGCCTCTGCTACCCCACAGCAACCCCCCGCCAATCGACAGCGCGCCCCCGCTGGCCCCCGGCAAACTTCGGCTGCCTCACAACCATCAAAACGTCGGCCGCCTGTCTCCATACAGGCGCTGGATAAGTGGCCGATTTTCGCATCGGCCAATATCACATTGTATAAGTACTAAGCTTTCCTCACCGCTGTAGGCATTAAACTGCAGCTACAAACAACCGAGGACCATAGAGCGGTAACCCGCTTCTTACAAGATAAAGATGTGTTCTTCCACACCTACAGACCTTACCAGACCTACCTTCCTGGCGGAAGAGCGTCAACTCAGGGTTGTTATTAAGATCCTCCCGCGGGAAATCCCCGCGGAACTCATCAAAGAGGACCTTTAGGCCCCGCCTACCACCACAGCCACAAGTGCCAGTTATATGGCCATCCAGCATGCATTTGCTTCGGAAAGTCCAGGTGATTCAAGTGCCTGGGTGACCATGGCACCACCGACTGTCCGAGACCCAAGGACAAGGCCCTTCTGGTCGCTTTCGAACCCCCGCGTGTTCCTGTGCAACACAAAGGGACACACACAGCAAATTACCTTGGTCCCCCCAAGTCGAAACGCCAGGTTCTAAAAATCGCATTGCCGAAAGTCGCTGCCGTGGGCGCGCCGGCGCTTATTCTCGCTCCCGTCCGACTTCTACGCCCCGCATGGCAAATATCGGTCAGCGAAGCGACTGTCGCTCAACCGGTTGGGCAGCCCCTCCATCAACCGGACGGCCGGTTAAAGAAAGTGGCCTCGTCCTAGTGTGTCACTTCATCCCCGTCTTCAACGGCGCCGACGTCTCAGCCCTTGCAAAAGCCTTATGGGATAACAACGCCAAGCCTGTAGTCAGGATTGACTCGACAATGTGCTACCAATATGTAGTGTCACTCATCGTCAACTTTCAGGGATAGACGGCCTTTACAAGGGCAGAGCAAAACCACATTCCCTTTATGTCATCTTTTTTAACGAACTGTATAAAAAATCAACGCGACGAAATCTGATCTGATAAATCAGGCGCAAGAATGCGGTGACTCGACCCCGACTTATATTCCAATAAAATTAGCAGGTTAGTGCTACGTAAGCTTCAGCGTGAAATCAATCACGCCATAGCCTAGTACAGGAACGATCGGTGGGATAACGGCCTCTCCAACATCGAACCTCCCCATCTCGCCTTTTTGCGACTTCCCAAATCCTTAAAAAGAGACACCACCCGAAAAATGCCTCCCTTAGCGCATCTCAACAAACCACCCGCCTTCTTCGTTGAAGAAAAAGCCGAATGTCTGGCTGACAATCTCAAGCTCCAATGCTCACCCTACTGCACTGCACCCTACTGATCGAAGCCGCTCACCTTGCAATGGTTAACAGTGAGGTCGTCCGATGGGTTAAGGTACCACCTCGTGATTCCGTTACTCAATTACACGCATCAAAGTCTATAATTAAAGAGTCTATAATTAAAGCCTGCGACCACGCCCCAAGGCCCCCGGCCCTGGCGGTGTATCACCAACAAGGTGATCAAACTCCTACCTATGTCCATTCTACACCTATTGGTGATAATCTACAACGCGGCCATGTCCAAAGGTGTCTAGAAGGAAGTCGACGTCATAGGGATTCTCAAGCCCTCAAAGCATCCCCAACTGACCCAACACCTATCGGCCTGGAGGCTTACTCAAAGCCTTGGGTAAAATGTACGAAAGGCTCATCTTCGCCCGCCTCAAGGACTTCATGCTGTCCCGAGGGATACCGGTCAATGAGCATTTCGGATTTCGCACCCAACACTCATACACACATAAAGTGCACCGCATCACGCAGCACATCCACGGCAAATTTATTCGGGTCTACCAAACTGGGGCGCTTTTCATCGACGTGGCGAAAGCGTTCGACAAGGTCTGGCACGGGCTCATATACAAACTGTATGAGCTCGGTATACCAGATAAACTAGTACTAATCATACGAGACTTTCTCCCAAATCGACGTCAATCTACATCAACGACATACCGCGCACTCGCGGTGTAAAGCTAGCCGTTTTCGCCAATGACACTGGCGTCAAAGTGTCTGGATTCAAACCAGACGCCATATGTAAACGGCTCAAATCCGCAGCCAACACCTTAGGGAAATGGTTTCGGAAATGGAGGATCGGGGTTACCCACAAAAATGCAGCCATGTACTGTTCACCCTAGATTGTTAACACTTAATAAAAATAGAAAAATATCCGTACATAATAAATTTACACTATACAAAGCGTGAATCCGACTCATAATGACATACGTAAGTCCCGTCATTTTTGTATTGGATTGTTCCCACCGCGAATCACAACTTCACCTGCATCCCGAGGAGAACGAGGCACGCCCTCAACGAAATCGATGACGCGAACACCAGGGGCTGTCGCAAACAACGGAACTATTCGCGATACCGCCATGTTCTCACCAGTGACTATCAATAGAAGCGTCGCTAGAGTTTCTTACGCCACTTCTCCAGCGCATTTGCATTCCGAAGTGGTACAGTAAGTCAATAATAAAGAGATAATAATTTAGATAATCCATAGTCAGGAGCAACTGATCGAGCTGAGGTTCGGCCCTCTCAGGCACCCTCAAGTCTGTCGCTCTCGCGCAAAAGGGTAACGGTCCAAGCCGAAGCTCCGTATAGGGAGCCCTTGTGCTGGTTACCCACTAATAGAGGTCTCGGTTGAGCGCCATAAGCGCTAGGGCTAACAGTGGCCAGCAGCCCGAAAATAAAAAAAGCAATTCACTTATGTATAGATACGATAATGAAATAAACATCTCAAATTTTGTCTACTCTGACAAATAAAGTCAGATGTCTCATAAAGATATTCAACTCAAAATTATTATGAAAGAAGCATCTAGATTGTAAGCTTGAAAAGGCTCACAACTAAGACCTCTTGCCATTCAACCTTTGGCTATTTAAAACAGTAATATGAACTTTCACCACCTATGAATCAATTATGTGGTGGCCTAGAACTTAACTCCAAGGTTTAAAGGCTAAAGGGATTCAATAGACTGGCATGCTCAACAGTAAGTAGATGTATGCATACCAATTCCACAGCTGCCTTAGAAGTCTCATTGGCTTACCACTAGACTTCTTCATTCAGCAGCAAGTAACAATGTGTGTGCTACATCTGAAGTAGGTAAACCTGTGGCAAACACCTACAGGGAACACATAATAAATTTGAGAATAGAATTATTTATCAACCCCTACTGGTTGCACCATGAGATAAAATTCCGAAAACATGTGTTTAATAGGAAATAAGACACAAACACATGAAGAGAACCATGTTATGTAGGGCCCTGGTGAATTGTGTGTAAGATGTAAATAAAATGAAGTCAGGCACTGTGGCCAATCTTTTCAGAGGATCTAAACATAGATATATCATAGATATCATAGATATTATATATATCATGTGTCTAGGAGAATGTAATTCCACATTCCAGTGGGAATATGTGACTATTGTGCATGGGACACTTCCTATTCAATATCAGTGCAACAGATAGTCCTGTTTTCTGACATCCTGCATAGATACAGAATACATTATCACCCAAATGATCCTGAGGGAGTGGCAGCACAAAGTCACAAATCCTCATATCACCAAGATAGCTCACAAAGAGCCTATGTTCCAGAAGACTTCTGTGCTTCTAACAGGAGCTGGGCTGGCTGAAACAGTCAGCCATTTTCTTATAGACAATGAACTGTTTTTATCCTTTATCCTTGCTATATGAGTTGGTTCTGTGACATCAAATGACAAATTTATAGGTGTGAACAGCTGTTTCAATGGCCTATAAATATGGTCTGGGTCTTAATTTTTTATTGGGGATGAATAAAGATATCTTAAAACTGTAGCAAACACAATCAAACATATAAAATGACATAAAAGAGAAAATATCTTATTGCGCAATATAGCTTCATAAATGATGAAAAGGATGATACATGAATAAAAATTAAAAATACTAATAAAATGTGATTATATACATAATTACAAGTGTAGTGTGAATATAGAAAATCACATGTTTGAGTAGAGAACATAGACATGAAAAAGACATTGTGTGATAAAGAAATTTTCACATAAATATCAGAAACATGAAATATACAAATCCTCGTATTTGCATATTTGCAAATTTGCACATTGAAAAGTTTTGAGCCCGAACTTAAAAAACAATTTTTTCTAAATGATTATTTTATTTCTCTATATAGTCTCCAGCATGAACTATACACTTTTGCCATCTTGTCTCTAGGTTTAGTATTCCTTCTAAAAAAAAAGAATCTTCAACTTCATCAAAATTTTCAGTCACTGCTTCTTGTACCTCGATGTTCGTCGAAAATTTTCATCCTGCCATGTGTTTTTTTACATTAGGGAAGAGATTGTAATTAGACGGGGCCAAGTCCGGGGAAAAGGGTGATGCGACAACAATTCAAAGCTACAATTGTGTATTTGTGCGATTGATTACGCCACAGTATGAACAGGAGCATTATCTTGGTGGAACAAAACTTTCTTTGACAATTTTATTTTTATTTCTTTACGCAAACATTGTAAGAGTGTGCAATAATAGTCCGCATTTATGGTTTTACCTTTTTTAAGGTAGTCATAATGACCTACAGTCCAAAAAAAGCCATTACCTTCTTGGTTGACAAAACGGCCTGAGCTTTTTTAGGAGGCGGTGACCCTGGTGTATTGTGGTGAACCCAAGTTTCGTCCATAGTACCCATCTGGCAGAGACCTTAGAAAATCCAAGATCATTGGAAATTATGTTCTGTGCTCATTCATAGGAAATATCTATTGCTTCTGTTATCACTGCAATCATCAATCTCCTGTCACTCAAAATCAGGTCTAATATTTTATTGGGATTTTCGTCTGTGGTAGCCGTCGGCGGCCTACCACTCCTAGGTTCATCTTGCACAGCTTCTCTGCCACGTTTGAAATCCGCTGAAAGATAGGTTCTTTTGACAGTGGCATATGATAGAGCAGATTCCCCCAGTCTAGTAGATCTTCATAAATTTGTTTTGGCATTAATCCTTTTTTTTGTAAATATTTTATGACGGAACGGTGCTCAATTTTATCCATTTCTACGGAAACCGCGAACTTCGTTTGTTAAATCGATCACAAATTTTGCATTTTGACAGAAGAAAAACAAAAGACTAAGATTATAATTAAAAAAGAAATGGCCATTACGTGCCAGTATTATTTTTTCTTTTGAATTTAAACGTCAACCTTAGGCTCAAAACTTTTCAATTTGCCCTCGTAACTACAAAAATTTCGTGGGATAAATTATGGTTGGTAATAAGCATTAGAAATCTATCATATTTATTTTTCTACTTATTGGTTTATACACAAATTATATATTATAAATCAAATATAATTTAACAATTGAAATCAGCTAAGAAATAAGTTTTAGCTGGTACAAGACAAGACACTTTGTTATTATCTTTGCTTAAATTTTTCAATCTCATTCAGATTATTCTTGGTATACTAACTGCGTTCATTTAAAAAAGTGAAAATAAAGGTAAATTAATTTGGAGGTCACGATAGGTCAGGTAACTAAGAGTTAAAATTACGGAATTTAACTTTAATTTTTTAATAAGAAAATGTTTAATTAAATTAAATCTGTTATTTAAAACATTATTAAAATGTTAAGAAAAGTAAAAGATAAGACATGCAATACTGAGTGTTATTGTGTAACGACGAATTAATTAATAATAAGTGTTTTTTAATCATATTCTATTATTTATTGTAATACGGTACTACCGGAAGGCAGTAATTAATTTAATTACCAAACATTATTCTTCCATAGATAATAATATAATGATGAACAAAAATCTAAAATGTAATAGTCACATGTTATAAAAACAATCACATGACTGCAATGCAGACTGTGCAAATTTTAAAGTAAAATATTTTTTACTACTCAGATCCATTGCTCAACGTTACATAACTGAGGGCATGACCATTGAATTTGAAACCTTACCTTTGTTAACATTTTCGCTGCCACTTTTTTCATTCACATTGCTACTAGCTTGATACTTTTTCACTTTTTGGGAAGTATGTTTCGATCCATTATTCTCATTCACTTCACTACCGGGAGCCATAACAACACGAGAAATTAATCCGGCACTGACTGACCGCGACGAGCACGGCACCTCACTCACTCAGCTGAAAGAACACATGCGGTACAGTTAAGGTTCAATTTTGTGTAACAGATCTCATTAGTTTAATTATATAAGTGTGTAAAAATGTATATCTTCAACAACTCCTAATGTCTATATTTCCTAACGTGTCTACGTTATATGATAGGTTTATAGCTTCTTACCACTTGTCTTTTCCTTCATAAAATTTCTTAGTAATAATAATATTCCATATCCAACGAACTATTTGTGTTCCAAATAAATACAAATCGAAAGCAAACTAAGCAATGTATAATACATGATAAAAGATATTTTAAAATCAGAGACATCTGGTGACGACAATTAGAACATCGCTACACCAATGACGTTACTTTCTACTGCAGCGTTCAAGATTATACTCCACACTATGAGGATTTCTAGTTCTTAGACAGTGGAGTTCATTATAGAGCTTTTAAATGACAATCTTATTTATTTGGCCAGTAGTTAACAGATAAAAAATTTTGAAATATTAATATAACAAAAATAAAAGTATACCTAACTTATACAACTGACTGAGCGTTAATTTGACGTTTTCTTATGTTAATTTTTCATACTCAAAACTCGCTGCAAAAGAGAATATTGCAAATGCGTTCTATTAATTTTTTCTTTTGCTTTAAAGAAGCTAAAAGTGTTTAATATAAAACCATTGTTTATCAAACATATGGATAGCTTGGACAACTTTACGTTTACGTTTTATGCGTTAGGTTAGAATTGTTAATTCTAATCTTCGAATATACTTAAGAACGGAACCCTATATATATAGATGAATAACTTATTACCATTGCTATAAAGACAAAGCCAGAAAGCAATTTGTTTTTTATTATTATATGAAAATGATAGTTTGTCCTGTAAAGTCCTCTGCGTTGTTTACTGTTTTCGTATTTATCAACATGCAGGTTTATTGGAGAGCCACACAACCGCTTCGCGATTCTATTAAACCGAAGTTGAGTCCATCATCAAAAAATTGCGACCACGCAAATCCAGGGGAATCTGATGGAATCACAAATAAGTTAGACAAACACCTACCAGAAACCGTCATAAACATCTTAGCCCTCATCTACACCGCGGCAATCACTAAAGGAATATTTCCGAATACCAGGGAAATATGCAAACGTCATATGAATCCTCAAGACGTCGCAACACCCTTTCGACCCACCCTCACGACGACGCGACCACCAAGCCGGCCCAAGCCCTTCATAAAACACTACACACGTATAATGCACCCTTTTACCGCTCCCGCCGACGGCGTTGCAAACAAGACTATTCGCTATACCGTCATGTTACAGGCCGGTTCTCTCCAGTCCATACAGATAGAAGCGTCGCTGGAGTTTCTTGCGCCACTTCTTCTCCAGCGCCCACGCATTCCAAAGCGGTGGTACAGATAGCTCTCGCGAAATAGGGTAACGGTCCAAGCCGAGGCTCCCTCTTGGGAGCCCTTGTGCTGGTTAACCATTAATAAAGGTCTTTGGCTGAGTGCCCTAAGCGCTCGGCCACCTTTCTACCCGGTGAAGTAAAAGTCCTCGGGCTAACAGCCATAAAAAATCGTGATAACCTCATTACACCAATTAATTTAGTTTTTTTTTTTAATTTTTATTATTTATTCTATTTGGTTTTATGTATGAAGTTATGTCATCTTATACGTCGTCGTCATTATTTTATTGCCAATTATGAAAGAATTTGTGTGAATTTGTAAGCAATAACTTATTTCTTATCCTGAGGTAATATTTTTGTACAATTTAACATCCTATAAGTATTTTTTAATTTGATACAGTAGAAGGGCTAAACTGCGTATCCGGCGCTGCTGCTAAATCCCTCACTGCATACTGAGTACTGTATTTAATGGACATTCATTCTTCTTTGGTTATACAAGAATAAAGAACAAGTCCATGTCTCATATCATCTCATTATAGAACCACTTCACAATTTATACACTATGCCGCCTAAGATTTGGATATTACCGATATAACGCACATCTACTCGTATACTGTATGCGTATCATACTCCCTCTTGCTAATGTTCATATTGCAGCCGTAATCATATGTCAATAATCAATAACTCTAAAACTATTAATAAATCTAAACCACCTTTTGTTAAAATATTCAGCCATCATCGTACTACGCCTCATTATCCTCTATTATGTTAGAAAAATCCACATAATCTGACAAAATCCTGAGCCAAATTAAAAAGTACTTTTGAATAATTTTAGAATACTTACAAAAGTATTTTTGAATTAATTTGTAAGATAATAAATGAAATAAGAAATTAACTAAATAGAATTAAAACCTGGGTCTTCGACTTCTTATTAAAGATTTTTACGTGGTAGAGCCGAACTGCAGTTAGTTCATGATGCAACATGAATGGATCGGCTTTCCCGTAGACGGACCACGCTCTCACAGAATACCCGATGTGCAGCATAGCGTAGGTGTGTCTTGTATGATAAGTGTATGGATCTGGGGACCGATTACACATAACAAGGCATCTGTACTGAAGAGTGAACACAAAGCATTCCATGTCATGGACCGCAGTCATAATTTACCATGAATTATGATCTCATTTGTCACCCCTGAGATTGTATGGAAAACTTGTAGTTTAACCTTACATGTATAGGGAAAAGAAAAAAACAAACACACCTACTTAACTTGTACCTTCCTTCGATCTACATACTACACATGTGATATGAATTTGCAAATAATGATAGATTGCAAGTTGCCCCAAATTCTATATAGCGTCGTAGTAACGTGGACACCAATTTATTACAAAGGCACATTTCATAAAAGTAAAAATTTACTTTGATACTTAAAAAAACGAAATATAATAACAACTACATTGGAATAAAAAGAAGACGAAGAGTATATTCAATAATTATAGTAAGTATATAAAATATTAAAGTAATTTATTTTAAATAATGACATATTTTATGAAATGAAATAGTAATAGGGTTGAATGTATGGCTTGATACTTTAGCCTTCTCTGAAAAATATATTGTACTCAACAAAAAAATCTAGAATCTTGTATGAACTGTCAACAACTAAGCCAATAACAAATTTCGTTCATTTACGTTATAAATTTTCTTAACTGTTAACTTTAACTTTAATAGTGGCGTCCGAAAATTATCCAAAGGTACTAAGTTATTTTCTTATTATTAAGTTAGAATTGAATGCTTAATATATTTTCTATGTTCTTCTGTTGTGAACATTTATATTTCGTTGAAGTATCTATCGCTCTTTTGTATCCCGTACTCACTTTTGACTTTTACAGAAGATGTTGGACGGGTGGTATTGTCGATCTATAGCGAATATGCAAGCAAATGAAGCTGCAAGTGTTAGCAAAAGTAGCATTGTGGAAAAACCACGATCAAGAGAGCAAAGGAAGGAGTACTCCAGTGATAGCAGTAGTGATACGGAACCGGAACCAAATTATGAAGCACAATACCTAAAACTTAAAAAAAAGCTTAAGTACCTGATTTATGCAAGTGTTTTATATATTTATTGTATAAGTTGTCTTAATGTAACAAGAGAGTACATTACTTATTACAATTGCAGGAAAATGAATGCTTTCAAGATGCATTGAGATGCAGCCAAAAGAGACTTTTGAAAGTTTCTCGAGATAGAAGTTATCTCCTGGACAGATTATTACCATATGAAAAACATGACAGCACTACATCTGAGAGTGAGGATACAGAATCATCAGATGACGCTGCCTACAATAATGCAGATGTAGTAAAAAGGTAAAGTTGTATTTAATTTTCTTTTTTATTTAGTTTACATACATTATTTTCAATCATAATCTTAGGTTATTTTTATATGATATTTTATTAATTATGTTTACATTGTAGTATCCCAATTATAGGTAAAGAGGCAATGGTTAGAAAGGGTACTATCTACTTTCATCTTGATTCTTTGCAGGCATTGATAAAGATTTCTTTGTTACAGTGATTGTATTTAGTTGTAACATAAAATGATGTTCAGTGAACTGTTAACTTTACTATCATGCTATGGTCATAAAAAATGTGTTGTATTTATTGATTAAAACTACAATGTTAAAATTTTAAATATGTAATTTCAGAAAAAAACTTGAAGCAAATGCAGCCCAGCAGGTTATGTCCACACCATCTGCTCTAAATAAAAATGTTAATCCATTGAAAAGGAAAAGACCAGCTGCACAAAAAAGACCTCCAAACACTAGTCATTCAGTAAGGGATAACTAAGTTATGAAACATATCTTTATTATTATATGCTATGTAATTGACTTACATATATTATAAAATTTATGTAAAATGAGTATAAGAGCAATGTGAAATGAAATAAATTAATTTGTAGCACATAATTTCTTATGTCCATAAGTTCTTTGATTCTGAAAAAGAAGGAGCACTTGAATTTATTTTTGAGTGTAAAATCTTTGATTCTTAATTATGTTGGTGAAGTAGATATAGTTAATGTAGATTACTAAACATAAATGTAACCTCAAGTACCTATTATATAATAAGATGCATTTGAGAAACTTATATAACTACTTTTCTTTAACAAGATACAGTTCAAAAATAACATCACACTCACTATGGTGTCACACCCGTTGGTGTTGGAAGGGATGTCTAATGGGTGTGGACTAGGGCCATGCAACCAGTCACCACTTTTCATGTATGTCGTAAAATTCGCTTAAAGAATTTATGGTTTATATTTATTATTTTAGCAGTAAGCTTACAAATTTTCATTACTTTTGCATTGAATGACATGCTTTTCTTTAGCCTTTTTTGCATACTGTGGTTCTGGGCATAAGCAGTGCTCCAATTCTAAAACTAGTCCTACCTATACCTAATAATTAATTGCCAACTGTGACATTGTAATTATAATGACCATTATTTTGTCTGGAATCCTAATTGTTCTGATTTACAATTTATGGACATACAAAAAAACTTAAGAATGTATATGTACAATTTCTTGTTGTTTTTTTTCACTATATGAATTCAATATTATAGTAGAAATCAATTTTTACTCAATACCTTGTATTAATCTAGTTTTGTGTTTAAAATTTTATGCTTCTAATTTTAGCATCAAGCAAATGCATCAATGTTATCTAAAGTGTCACCTGCACTTGGTTTTGGGCTATCTACAAGTGATGGGCATATGACTCCTGAAGAAGTGGAACGACATCTACAGTCCAGACAGTCATATCTGGAGCTTTTACCTGAGCGTGCTCCACCTACTGTCCCAACAGAGATGTTTAGTAATGACCCTTCATTGGATAGGTGTGTATTATCACTTTGCCATTTTCAGGTACCTTTAGCAAGGTATAGTTCTTACAATTTTGTTGTTTGTATCCTTGCTTTTTTTAGCTCAAGTTATTGACTGAATTTCGTACCTTATATAGTAGCACAAATCCATCTGAAGAGATGGGCAGCAGAGTGGTGGGCTTGGAGAATGTGCATTGAACTCTACTGAACACCTATTTACTTTTTTCTACTGCCACTGTTTTGATTGTCAGTTCCACCTGAAGAGGTATGACTCTGGCAAATTCCGTTCCTTAATTATTTTTGTTCTTTAGATTCAAAATACATCATGAGCTGTGGGGGGAGCTCATGATGTATTCAAGCTTGCTTTCGATTTGGAAGATTTTGATGTGATTACTACACTACATCAATTGCAGTTGACTTAATTAGGAACTGGTTTTTCACCGGAACTTTTCCATAGTTGCCACTCATGAATATTAGTGTCATGATGAGTGATGAGTGATGAGAAATGGTATGAAATTAGTGGGAGTGTATGTACAATAAATGAAAAAAAGAGATGAAAGAATGGTAGGACCATGACATATTACCCCAACCCTAGTAATGAATGGCACCTGGTCAGGACAAAGTCTCTTAAGCCACCACTATATTTAAATATAAGCTAAGTATTGATGGCTTGGTGGTTAGGATATTAGACCTATTATCTTGTAGTTTTGTGTCTCACTCTCAGCAAGCTTATACAAAAAATCACCTAATAATATTTGTGTAGTTGGCATGGAGATATGCTCACCATATCACCCCAATTCATTTGGTACTTCACACCTCCCCTTCAGCCATAGGTACAATATGGATGGCATAAATAATATTAATTCATATACTATATATAGCCTCTGGTAACATATATAATTTGTTTATACATATATATATTAATTATTTTTATATTTTGCAGTGAGTCAAATGATGTATTGGAGAATTCACCAAACGTGGAAGAATGGTTTGACTAACACTAAGCTTCCCATGCTTAGTGTAAGGAAATAAGATAAAATTATATATATAAATATATATATATATAGGACATTTTTACCACATTATTTTTACATTTGTAAACAATTAAAGGAACAAATAAATAAAAATGCGTGATATTATTTACGTGAATGTAGAATTGCTTAATCTCTGTTTTGTCATAACCAGTATCGGAATTTAAATATATAAATTTTGACTATATAAAATCATTTGTTATATTGTATTTTCGTATAGCCGTTATTTTTATTAAAAACAGATCTGCCGTAACTTTATTCACGGTTTAAATTTTTATATATAAAAAAAGTACCCGTGCATTATCGGGGGTGTCATATGACGGCCAGATTGTGAAATTTTTAGATTTAGTCGCCATGGAGCGAATATTCAGTGTCAGTGAATCTGTCGAAAAAGAGAAAATCTAAAAAATCAACTCTCAAGGGAAGCTAATCCTTAAACATAAAGAAAAGTGGTCCACTTTACGAAAAATGTTACACCGCGATTTGCATCTAAAACGTTTGAAATTAAGCTCGCGTAAGCATTGAAGCCGAACGACGCTAATCATTACTTAATTTTGTCAATGTGATGCTGGAACGTTTCAACAATTTCTCAACATAATGTACACCGTTAAGGCCAATTGCGCCAAAAAAGGAAATAGGCGAATTTGGTCCAAGATTAATTTCCGACAGAATCACCAACGTCCTCTACATAGTCCTAAGGCGTTGTGTGGGTTGCAGTGTGTTAGGGGAATCATTGGCCCATGCCACTCAAATGATTCTGTAAATTGTTTTATTGATTCCATTCTGTAAATTTCTGGAAGAGCTGCCATGATGGTGAAAGCTGTGGATTATTGTCCTTTGCTTCATTCTTAGCCTTAGTCTACAAAAAATTTAAGGTCACAATTCCAGGACTCTGTTTGCTTGCTAGTGTCCTTGGAATTTTTACAAGAGATGTTCCCTATAAAACTCGTATAACGAAGAAGAGACATTGATTGGCCTCCACGGATTCCGATCTTACTCCTTGTGATTATACTCGATGGGAATATTTACAATTAAAAGTCAACGAAGATAATACGACAACAATAGTGGTAAAACATAACATTGTACGGGAAATCAACGCCATTTATAGGGATACTTGTCAACGAGCTTTCTCGGATTTGCTAATCCGACTTGAACAATTACAAGGTAATAAATGTCACTGGGAGGACATAATTTTTAAAAAATAATTAACTATCTACTTATAGCTAACTACCGTATATTTAACAGTAAGTAATCGACAATTTAAAATGCATTGCCGCTTACGATGTTGTTCCTGTACACTTGATCGAAGTCGCATAAAACAACGTGAAACTACGGATTTCGCTAACAAACTCATTAGTGTTATAATAGCTGAATAGATATTAATCCGTTTTCATTAATAAATAGTAATGCTCACACATAAACATACACGTTTTATTAGTTATTTATTGTGTGTGTATTGTTTTCTACGAGCCTTGACGGTGATGTAAAACAGTGAGAAATCATCTGTCTGAAATAAATTATTGAAATAACTGTTCGCAATGGACCCAAATCTATATCAAATATAAACCCAATATATATATATTTCCTAGAAATAAGAGCCAAGATTTCGTAACGAGGAGTGAGATGAAACGCTGCATAGTCTGGTTTAGAATTTTCTCTGGTGCTTTTTATAAATTCTTTGACTAATGCATTTTTTGCATTAATGGCACCCAATCGCTGACGGCTAAGTTGAAACATTTCTTTTTATGTATGGTTAACGGATTGGTATGCGTAGTATTAGACACCTTGCAATATACGCAGTGGCGTCACTTCAAGATAAGTTCAAAATACAAAGTAAAAAAAATTATGTAGATTCCCCACTACCACCGGCAACATAAATTTGATACTTGTTTAGATTATTTTTTTTGTCACCAAAACTGAAACAATGATATGGAAAATCTGACGTTTTTGTTTATACGAAATGAGACCAATAAATATTATTTTTTTAAATGTTTTTGTGTGCCCTTAACCGTAACTATATTTGCATTTTAAAATCACCTGTTCAAAGAATATTTACAAGAATAAAAGGCCGGTTCAATAATTATGGTTAAATATTTATTTATGATGATAATCGATTAGGTACAATACAAGCGCAAGGGTAAATATCTATAATTACTTCAGAAATTTAAGTGTCAGTAATCACTTAAATTTCACATGCAATATTTATATATATGATGGCTACACAATAACAACATGTATTCCTTGTATCAAGGTAGCATTTATATTGGTTCCACTATTATTCCATAATATACATATAACACTTTACCAATTTTATATATTTTTAATATTTTTTGCAAACATTTTATATTACTTTGTTGATTCTATTCTCTTAGTAAAATGTATCATGCAAGAAAAGCTTCAGCACTCTACCATTAATAACAACATATAATGTTCAATATAGTTACACTAAATCTAAACTATTTCAATCAAATTCATGACACTTGTTACAAACAAGTTGCCTATATGAGATTCCTATATCGAAAACACAAGTACATATTAATAAATTTTATAACAATTTGCTTATTCCTATGAGTTATGGAAGTTAAAACAGCCTAACTTGAAGCTTATATAGAAGTATGATATAGAATTTAATAAATAACTACAATTCCCAATAACATTTTGCAATGACATTTATGGCCTTCATTTATATGTCTTCAATAATATTGTGGCGCATTCTGATATAATATTATTAACATGTCATCTTCTCTGCTTATATTTTCGTACAAATAATTGATTAATTGCCTATGCTTGTGCCAAAATTTGCATTTTAAGTCATTTACTATATGTTCATTTACACATATCAAGGAATATAATATTGTATGTACAATATTAAAGATATATGCACACTAGATTAATCAAGCTATTAAATGAATAGTATGAATAATTATTCAAAGATTGAATTTATAATATAACAATTAACAGGAACATTATAGGAAAAATAATCTCTAATAGTATAAAGCTGTCATAAGATACATATGTAGTTCCAAAGGTATGAAACAGTAGGGGGCTTCCAATGAAAAAAAGTCCTAGGTAAAATTGGAAGTAATATTAAACCATAAAAATTAATGTAAATCGAAAAGTTTTACCTAAATGCAGTTCTAACCAAACTGCATTTGTTAATTCTATGACAACTGATTTTTACATGTATATTATCAATTTCAATAAGTTATTAATCCTAAATAAATCATTGAATTAAAAGTAAACTTTTTTACATGTTAAATATTCTAACATATTGTATTTAGTTAGAATCTGGATATATTTTACTCTTGTATAGACTTTGAGCATATTACAAGTATTTAATGCAAGATGAACAATATCTGTTTTTAAATTTATTAAATTAGTTCAATATGACTGGCTTATGAAAAGCAAAAATATTTCACTGGTTGTGAAACATTATATTAATATTTTATACATTGTTAACTGCAACTTGCACTTTGGTATATTACAAATTTGTTAAGATCATATACATTTATGATTTAGTAAATAATAAATTAATGAAGTCCGAATTTTGGTGGTATAACCAAAATCTATATACAAATAAAGCAATATATTTGGTATATTTCATACCATAAAATGCAACAAGAAGTGAACTTGAAGTGAGAGACTTCTTATTTTCATACTTTTTAGTATTATGTAACCATGATTTCATCTACTTTTATTTGTAGGACAAAAGTAAATTCTCAAAACTTACTCAATAGAATGTTGTCTTTTGTCTATGTAATTATAGTGTACATTATTCATCTTAAGTAAAATAAAACTTGTATGTTTAAAAAATATCTAAAACTATGCTATTAATAAAAATATAAAACTATACACAAAAATTTCATAAGGAATCAGTACAAATTTCATCAAAATATTACAGCACACTAGTGTGATATTGCATAACCTCCAAACTAGAATGCAGTTGCTTAGAATATTAATAAACATTGCCATGAACTGCTGTTCATCTTCCTGAAAACATGATCATTTTTTAAAACTGATCTGCCAGCAGATTGCAAATTTCCTGAGACACAGATTCCTTGCTAGATCTCACAGTGAGCCTGAACATTTGAGCTTGTTTATTTGGTTCTAATCTCATAAGGCATCCCACTTGCTGAAGTCTAGTGTGTACAATGCCAGCGCAGACAAAGTTATCAGGATTGGGGTCTATACCATCTAAAAGTTGCATTCCAAATCCAGCAAGCTTAGTGCGTGTTGCTGCCAGATCAATACCACCCTGAGCCTTGAATATTTTTTGTGCCCTTTGCTGTTCACCCCCTAAATTTTTCCACCTTGCAAAGAAAGATTCTCCATTCATTTCAGTTGGTTCAAAAAACTTGTTCAAAGTGAGTGGAAGTTTCATTGTTATTTTTTGTGGTACATTATTGTAGACAAAAGATACAGACATAACAGGTGCATCAGTAAAATCATCAATACACTCAGCAGTTAGCATTTGTTGAATTTGAGCACCTGCTTCTAATACTGGTTCCATTGGCTTCATCTGTACATTCAGCTTATGTAAATCTGACCAATGTAATTCGGGATGGACATTTTGAATAGGGAACTGTGTCTTATTACCATAAAACAATCCAATTCTTCCTAAGTTTTGTCTGTATTCACTTTTGACTCCTATTTGGATCAGATCATTTTCAAAAAGAACACCATTATTTTTAAATAGGAATTTCTTTATATTGTTCTGTTGAACTGTAGTGGGGCTTATTTTAGGAGTTGTGTATAAATCACCAAGGACATCAAGTAAGCCATTTCCAGTATTAGCAGTTGTACCAGGAGGAGTGGACAGACCAAGCAGATCAGCACTAGAGTTATTTGTGTTGTTAGTCGAATTTATTGTTGTTGTTGTAATTATGGAAGGTTGAGGGCTCTTTGATTCTCTTACATCATCAGGTATACGACCAGGCTTTTTCTTTTTCAAAACAGCCAGTATAGATGATTCCCTTTCTGGGAAAGCAGGCATTTCTTCTAAAACAGTGGCCAACACATCAGAGCTAGCAACTATACTTAACTGTAAATATTCTGAGGCCCTCTGTTGTAATTCAACATCAGCTGATCTTAAATTAGAATCGGCTCGAAAAACTTCCTGCACCCTATTCTTAATTTCTGGGAACAAATTCACAAGTTTAATGTATGTTGATAGAAGAAGTGCTCTTGTGGCTGCTGAGCATAAGTGGTATTTGGAATGAAGCAATTCAAATTGCACCTGTGGTGATGATTTTGTGTCACCTGCAATCAGATTCCCAAATTCACCTAGTATGTAACCACCAACTTTTACCATATTCTCATGGCATGTTGGTGCTTGTAATGCTTCAAATACAGTTTTAGCAGCATAAGCCTGCACTTCCTCCCTATTTATAACAATTTGTATAACTCTGTACCAAACCTCTTCTGAGACATAGTCACCTGCAATTCTAATTAGGTTCAGAATAACATCAACATACCAAGTAAAATCTGTAGCATATTTTTCTGCAAGAATAGCAACTTTTAAGACCATTTCCTCCCTGATAGAATAGTCGGCAGTCTCTAAATAAGCCAACATCTCCTGTACAATTTCTTCAGCATTTGTTTTGTCACACATTGCATACAGCAAATCCACAGCTTGCTGTCTAACAGAGACATCCTTTTCCATCTTCATAGATAGAATAACAACCTCTTGGTGTTTTTTTACTGCCTCATGTGAAAATTCAGATGTAGCAAGATGGCACATAGATTCAAGTGCTAAATATCTCAAGTTGGTTTCTCGGTTACTAAGAAATTGCCCAAGCTGGTTGCACGCTCGAACTAGAAGGTTGGCTTCACTGTCATTATGGATAATAAGACTTATGGCTTCAAACAAAACAGCATTCTTAGCATTAGAGTGCTGGACCTTCTTTGATTTGGGTGGCTCTTGAGCTTTATTAAAAATTGTTTCTAAACATTCAGTCAAGCGACCCTTCACTCCAGGTTCTTCAGATGGTGGGGTATAATTTTGTAGCAAACGCAATAATTTTACAGACAGCCAAGGAGCTGGGACAAAGTAGTATGTATAATCTTGTAGGTCTGTGTAGCTTGCTGTCACAATCCTGCTTAAACGGGCAACAGCTAAAGTTACACACCCTTTATATTCCTCTGGATTTTTCTTAACAAGTGCATCAATAAGAGATGTAGCTGCTGTCACAACACCCATATGAGGATCATTTAGTAAATGTATAATCCTTGATGTCCACTCACCTCCAGGAATTATTTCTGGTGACTTCCGGAATAATCTCAACAGACACAAAGCAGCTGACTGTTTTACCACATCCATTGTATCACCAGACACAAGAAGCTTAGGAATTTCTGTACCAAAAGCTTCAGCCATGTCTTTACTGCCTATGTTAGCAATGCACTGGAGCGCGAGATTTACATGAATTGGGTTTCGGGATTGTAGGTCATTTTTAATGCTCTGGATAATGAGTTTAATGAGGTCACTATTGGTATTTACCAAGACGGAAATGAAAAGGTACCCGATCTGTTTCTCGGAATATTTATTAGACGACAAAAGATTGACCGCCTCCATATGACCAAAGTCGATATCATGACC
Organism: Teinopalpus imperialis; assembly: GCA_029286865.1. NCBI lineage: Eukaryota > Metazoa > Arthropoda > Insecta > Lepidoptera > Papilionidae > Teinopalpus > Teinopalpus imperialis. The sequence continues at coordinate 10,340,996 of JAGSMU010000022.1, read as the reverse complement.
GAGCAAAAAGATAAACAGCAGTTTACAAACGTACTTTTTTTTCTGGTACCCGTCAAGAGTTTTGTCACCCTTAAACTTGCTTCTGATATTTGCCAGCTCTTTGTTAATCCTCTTTATTTCTGCTTCTTTACTTTTACAATTTCTAATATCAGATATAAAGACTGCAAGCCCTCGCATTCCATCTCCCCTCACGGCAGGCATATTGCCAAGTGATTTATCGAACACCAGTTTTAAGCCTTCTTTATGCTTGCGCTTAGAAATAGAGCACGACACTAACAGATTAAGAGTATACTAACGTTTGTGAACCGGCATTAATTAAAGATAACAGGGAAGCCGAATCAAAATTATTACTCAGAATCGAATACTGAGCTTTCTTCTACAACGCCTTCCCATATTATCTATGACTATGAAATTGAAACGTCAGAGATGAAGCGATTGAACTTTTTGTTTATGGATCAATATTTAACATTTACAGGCAACATTTCTTATATATTTCTTACATTAAAAAATATGTAAATAGTGCGTTCCATTTCTCCAAACTGGAAGTAACAAACTAAATTTTAACAGCTGTTGTATCGTTCATGTGTTATTATTATATACACTGCAGACCAACAGTTTAAGACCACCTTAACTAAAGTAGGAAAATAAAGTAAATCTCCAATAAAATATAAAATGTTTAATTAACCTGTTTAAACATCTAATAGAACATTGATTGACAAACAAAGTACTTTAAAAGCGTAAAAAAATATTAACAGCCCATGCAAAAATGGCTATAGTTAGCTAAACTGATTTTTCATTGAAAAATTCTCCTTTACATTTTATGACTTTTTTCACAAGTCTCGGCATACGGGCAATCAATTTGTTAATGGTGTCGTGTGATATATTGTTCCACATTTCGCATAAAGCATTCCACGTTTCATCTCGCGAGGAAGGGCCATGATTACGGACGTTCCTATCAAGCTCTTCCCACAAAAGTTCAATGGGATTGAGATCCGGGCTCTGAGGAGGTCAAACCATGTTTTTTTTAACACCCCTTGTTTCTCTTTCTCTTCTAAATAATTTTGAGCTATGTTTTGGATCATTATCTTGTTAGAAAATGAATCCATCTCTAATTAATCGCTACCCGGAAGAAACGGTATTTTGTTCTAAAATGTTTTTGTACTGTTCCTATTTCAAAATTCCTTCAATTTTAATCAAACTGCCAGTTCCTTGGCTAGAGTAGCAATCCCAGACCATTATTGAGCCATCACCATGCTTGATTGTTGGGACTACTTTTCTTGGGCACTGCGTCGAACGTAAATTCTACGTTTTAAACCGAATGGTTCAAACTTGGATTCATCGGGCCAAAGCACTTTTTTAAAATTTTCTTCAGTCCCATCTCGATGGGCAAGAGCCCACTGCATCCGTTTTTTCTTGTTTTACGGCCTTAGCACAGGTTTGGATGGCCTGTTGGACGAGGCCGGCAAGTTATTCGAGAGAATTCTTGCCGCCCGTCTCAACGGGCATCTGTCGCGTGTCGGTCCCGATCTCGCCGATAACCAGTTCGGTTTCCGACGGGAGCGTTCCACCATCGACGCAGTTATGCGCGTCCGCTCCCTGTCGGAGCAGGCTGTGTCCCGGGGCGGCGTGGCGTTGGCGATAAGTCTAGACATCGTCAACGCCTTTAACTCCCTGCCCTGGGACGCCTTTAGGGGGGCACTCGTACACCATGGTGTTCCCCCCTACCTGCACGGCGTGATCGCGGACTACTTGCGCGACAGGTACATCTTGTACATGGACCGAGACGGTACGAGGATCCGGAGGGAGATCCAGTGTGGTCGGTCGGGTGGTCGGTGTTGGGCCCGTTACTGTGGAATCTCGCCTACGACTCTGTCCTGCGAGTCGAGCTCCCCGCTGGCGTTTTTATCGTTTGCTACGCGGACGACACGTTGGTGGTCGCCAGCGGGGACTCCTTCGAGAGGACCAACGAGCTCGCCGAGCTTGGGGCGGAAATCGTCGTCGCCAAAGTCCACGAGTTGGGACTGGAGGTAGCGCCTCACAAGACCGAGGCGCTATGGTTCCACAAACTGCCGCGGAGCAGGGAACCACCCGACTCGTGCGTCCGAGTAGGTGGGTCTGAAGTCAGAGTGGGGCGGTACATGAAGTACCTGGGCCTCACTTTGGACAGTCGCTGGGGCTTCGAAGAGCACTTCGAGCGCCTGGTCCCCCGGATCGAGAGGGTAGCGGGTGCTATGCACAGACTGCTGCCCAATCTCGGGGGACCGAGGGAGGAAGTTCGCCGCCTCTATGCCGGGGTCGTACGATCCGTAGCCCTGTACGGGGCGCCCGTCTGGGCGAAGAGGCTGGCCATCCGACGCTGTAGGACTAAGATCTACAGCGTCCAGCGTAGGATGGCCATACGGGTCGTACGAGGATACCGGACGGTATCGTTTGAGGCGGCGACAATCCTGGCTCGCTTTCCACCTCTGGATATACTGGCGGACATGGACGCGAGGGTGTATCACCGGATTCGCGTCCTACGCCAGAGCGGTGGTGGTGAGCCAGAAGAGGCGCTCGAGGCGGTGAAACGGCAGGAACGACGTATCGCGTTCGCGACGTGGCGCGAACGGCTCGGTGAGGAGCGGTATGCGCGCAAACGCGTCGTCGAAGCATTCCTGCCGGTCTTCGAAGCCTGGATGCAGCGACGAGGAGGAAGACTCACCTACAGACTTACGCAGGTGATCACCGGGCATGGATGCTTCGGTGATTACCTGTGTAAGATCGGTCGCGAGGCGACGGCGAATTGCTTCCACTGTGGCGGCAACGACCGAGACTCCGCACCGCACACGCTCGCGGCTTGCCCGGCGTGGGAAGACGAGCGGCGGGTCTTGGTCGGCCACATCGGACGGAACCTGTCCCTGCCAGCAGTCGTGTCGGCGATGCTGCGCGGGGAATCGGCGTGGAGGGCTGTAGCCTCCTACTGCGAGACCGTAATGGTCCGAAAGGAGGCTGCCGAGCGGGATAGAGAGAGGACCGATCCTGCTCGGAGACGGGGCCGACGCGGCGCTCGCGCGCCTCTTCACGGCCCTCCCGGTGATCCCCTACCGTAAACGGGGCCCTACGGGAAGCTGACGATCGGAGTGGGGGCTCCGACCGTCCAGTAATAGCGACCCCGAGGAGGACGACGGCACGACGTGGTACCGTGTCGTCGTGATAGTTCCGCGAGGGTTCTGGGGGTGCGATCATCACGCATGCCCCCGGGACGGGCTATCCCAGCGAAGCGCAGGGGGGTTGCGGTTGCGTTCCTTACGGAGATCCCGCGACCCCTCGCGAGCGTTGGTGGCGACCACCGTGGGGTTTTAGTCGGAGAGAGTTAGAGGTGAAAAAAAAAAAAAAAAAGTTTGGATGGCACAGGAGATGTAAATTGCTTTCATTTATCCTATGGGATTTTATTACAATTGATGGATAGTTATGTTGTTTATGTGCGGTCTTAAACTTTTGGCCGGCAAGGTATGTGGTGACTATAATGACTGAGTTTTCTTAATACGGCTTTAGGTTTACTTCTTTATAATGTAAGTATTATAATTTAAATATTAAGATATTCAAAGAAAGTACGTAGCGTTTTATTAATATAAGAGGAGATAATGTTAAAAGTCTAAGTTTTTACAGTGGTAGAGCTACGCTGTAAATACTGTGCATGCAGTGGTGCAGCTAGAACTATATAATAGTTCATGAATTATCTTATAATGGTGTGAGCGAAAGAATAGGGACGCGTTATTTTAATCACAATATCCGAAGTGGCTAAAGGCAAATCACAAAGACTTATCATTATTCATTGCTGGGACGTCCTCCGTGCGAAATTGTAACGTATGTGTCTACTGGCGTACAAATGTAAAAAGACAATAAATAATGAATTTTGCAAAATTTTAAAAGTGGATAATATAATACTTTCCAAAGTCAACATTCCATACCTCTCGGTACAAAAAGATAAAGCACCAGTGTCGTGCAACAAATAACTTACGAATTCATTCTAGACAACACAACCAGACATCAAGCACCCAAATCGCGGAATAATGGCCACGGAATGCAAATAACAATTTTCAGACCTTTCGCTAATAAAGATAACTGCATATGTATACCGTCATTAAAAAAATTGTCCTTGTCTGAATAATACACCGAAACTGCGTCTTTAACTTTTTATATATTTCATTTATATAAATTTCTTCCACGCAGTTCTTTTTTAATTTTTCAAAAAGGTAACAATCGCTGGGAGCTAGGTCTGGACTATAACGTGGGTGATTCAAAATATCGAAGTTCAACTTCGAATGCAACACGATTCTTGGGAAGCGTTGTCGTGAAGATGCGGGATAGAATATCTGTTGTTATTTTTACCCTTCTTTTTTTCAATGTCTTCCTTTTACTGCTCCAGTTTGTTTTTATTCTCCAGTTATAAAAAATCCATTATCATCCATCTGAGTCTCAATAGACAGTTGCCATGAGTTTTCCGGCTAATTGTGATACCGTTAACTTCTTGGGACCCCCTGAGAAGTTTAGTAGGCACCTTTTTTTTGCCACTGGAGTCTTACTTGGAGTTTCACCTCCAGCAATAATTATATAGTTATTGGACTATTACTATTAAATACCTGTACTTGTTCCGCCCAATATTCCAAACAAAAAGAAAGCTTGGGTAAAGTGGAAAAAATACAATTGAAACTGTCGCGAAACATTTGTGCCAGTATACTTTGTCTTATAATTAATCATCTATGCTTCCATTCCATTTCATTCAATTCATTCAATCTATCACAGTCACTAGTCACAAGATTCACAACCTAAAACACAGTAAGATTCTTATTTCATTGAATTTGTTAGGTATAGATTGCTGATAGGTGTAGGGGCAGTGATCAAATAGTCTAATTTCATAAATTATTTATTCCTTGTAGTAAATATTTATGAAATATGAATGTGTATGGTCCCTTCCATGTTATAATGGGTTCATTGAAATTATTTCTTTGATTGTGAATGAAGCCAGAGGCAAAGTAAAAAGTAATCATTGAATGATGCAGTCCATATTTTGGACAGGCAGGGTCTTATCACGTGCTCTAAGAAATGGACTTTCGAGCTTTACAAGTGCTGCTGAATTAAACGTTTCGAATAAGAGACATCCATATTTAGTTTCAGTGGTTTGTGGTTTTCCAAAAGATATTGCTAATGGAAGAACACATAAAGGGCAATTTGGAGACGACGCATGGTTTTCTACTCAATTTAGTAATGCGGATGTCATAGGTAAGTGGCATATAAAAGTCATTTGTTTTCTGTAATCGCAAACAATAACATTTTATTACGTAGGTTGTTTGTCACTTTTTCGTTTACCTTAACTGAATTAAAATATGTATAGCATTTTGAACTCAAACTTCATAATCTTATGGTTGAATTTCAGAACTTTGTATTTACATTGATAGTTTAGTGTACATGTTGATTTCATTATCCTACTTCGAAAATTTCATGTTGTACAATGTATTAATGAATTTAGTTATAATTATGAGAGCAGTTTATTAGTTAGAACTAACTTAATTTAATTAAAAAAATAATCAAAACAATGTGTCTGTGTTGTGCATCCCTCATGACTCTAAATAATTTCCTTGTCAATTCAAAGTTCTCTCCCCTACAAAGCACTATTTATGGGATGATGCAAATAAATATGTTTGTCTCCAATATTGGACCATAACTCCTATATGAACTTTTAATTAATCTTTTATGGACCCTTACATAATTATAGTTAAAAGTGTAATTAATGGCAATATTGCTTAAGTCACCTTATATCTCAATTATTAAATATATTTATTTTAAAATAATAAAGGACTTTTACCAAAAGCAAATTTGAATTGACAAAATCTGTGCAAATTGTAATAGTAAGGAAAATAAAGTTTTTTTTAAATAATATGAGAACCCAACTTATATTATTTTACAAGTTTTAATAAAAATTGGACCATAATAATATTATAGGATAATTTGAGAGGCTATAACAATTGAAAAACATTGAATTGAGTTAATAAATATGAGTTAATACTACTATGGGGTTTGGATCTTGCATATTATCTCTCAAGCAAAACATACCAATGCAAGAAAAGTAAGAGAACTGAAGGTACTGTGGGATTTTCTTGTGTTGAACAGGCCAAAAATTAATAAACCAAAGCTGACAAAAGCAGTTGAAATGGAAATTAAAATAAAATGAATAGGTTTTATTTAATAATTGATTATTGAATTAAACCTTACATACATCTATACTATATATCTATACATCTATAAATATAAAACAAACATTATCCTTATACTTTAAACTTTAAAACAATAATTGTTTTTAATGTTTAAGTATGTTATTTCTACATACATGAAATATTTTTATATTAGGTTGGTAAAATATTGATTCTAATAGGTAAACATAACTTTTATCTATGTTATCATTATTTGGCCTGGCCTGATTTTTTTTCAGACACAGCCATTTTTATTTTACACAATTTGCATAAAATGTCTATATACTTCTGCTACATATATACAACATGCATGAAGTTACTAAACTTAGTACTTCCAAAAAAAGGATCCATTAAGGGGACAACATTTTATACATAATGCTTTTTAAGTATTTAAACAAACATGAACAAAATTTCAAAGGTTTTACATTCCCTGTCCACCTTTATAAGGTAAAATAAAAAAATTGTAAACCCTCACCTGCAACAAATGAGAAAAAATTATTAAATATCAAAATTAAAATTTGATATTATTTGTAAGATTAAAGTTTGTTATTATGCAAGGACTATATACTGAACAATTGATGGCTCCTTATCATAAATCAGGCTTAACCTTGTTGAATTATTAATGTGATATTTATACAGCCAGTAGACATCTTCATTGCCTCTGCATCTCTCCTTTTGCATTATTATATGTGTCAAGAGATCATGTGCAGGAGGAGAGTTTAGAGACCTGGTAAAGACCATGTTTATTAAAAACTATTATTGAGACTTGACATAGTGCAAAATATAACTATGGGAAGTTTTGAAAATGTTTTACACTAAATCTATTTTAAGCACATGTAAATGTAAAAAAATTCAATTATTTCACTATTTAATTTTTTTTTTATCTTCATAAGATCTATAATATCCCATTGTGCCCAGCTTACCTAAAATTGAATGCCCTTATGTAAATATTAATTCACCTTTGATGTTTTGTGATAAACATTATCACTATATTACATACATATATATATTATAAAAAATCTTGCAAATATTATCTTTTTGCTTTGTAGGAGTAGCAGATGGTGTGGGTGGTTGGCGTGCATATGGCATTGACCCAGGGGAGTTCTCTTCATATCTCATGAGAACATGTGAGAGGCTGGTACGTCTAGGCCACTTCAAACTGTCGGAACCTGGGGATCTATTAGCTAAATCTTATTATGAACTTTTGGAACACAAGAAGCCAATATTAGGTAATAAAATTATTAAGTTAATTATGTTTTTACAGAATAATAGTAAAATATAATCAATAATTGTTAATTCTTATTTACTTATCTGTATTTGCTAGGATGACAGACTCACTACTTAGCAATCTTAGGATGGATATTAATGATGTGGAATAAGAATTATAAAAATATACACTATACAATTTAATGTCAGGCATAAACAAATGCACCTATGGCATATATTGTACCTAAAAGTTGTATGACAACTTTTAAAAATGCTTATATACATTTCATAAATGTTTGTTGTAGAGAAAGGGTAAACTTTTAATTTCTTCTTCTCCTGTCATCTTTTATGGTGGACAATCTTATTAATGGCAGAGTTAGTGTTAGTGATTACTTTTATTGTATCCTTAGCGTACATTCTTGACCCAAAATGTGACTACGTAGCTTATTTAACTCAAAACGAAATGTAAAATTATCTTAAATTTGTCATATCTCATTTAATATTAAGTAAAAGATATTTTTATTTTACAGGTAGTAGTACAGCATGTGTGATGATCTTAGACCGTAATGAGAGTATTATGCGTGCAGCCAATATTGGTGACAGTGGATACATGGTTGTAAGAGGAGGACGAATTGTTCACCGTTCGCATGAACAGCAACACTATTTCAATACTCCATACCAGCTTAGCTTACCACCGCCTGGACATGATAGGAATGTGCTCAGTGATAGGTGAGTTGTTTCTTATATTTTATAAAGATTTATCAATGGCTAAAATAACCAAAACTACTCATGTTGATATAAATAAAAATATTAATTCTCATTGCCGTCATATAAAAATAATGATATTATATAATACATTAATTGATAATATACAATTAGTTATTCGTATGGAGCTCTTGAGTGTTCGGTGATAGGGTTTAATGTAGGTTTGTACATTGTGTAGGTACAAAATGTACAAAGCTACATTTCATGCACAATGGAAGGAAAAAACTTTTGTTTTTTCTTCACTGATTGGAGAAAGAATGAAAGAAATTGCAAAACTATATTTAAATGCAAAATTCTACATAGAGACACTGGAGGATTCCTTGTTATAACAAATTGAAATATATCGGATTTGCCCTTAGTTATTACAAATTTAGTTGACCTTTATATAAATATTTAGTATTGTAATTGTTCCATACACATACATATAGTTGTTTAGTCTAATTACATTCAAGCAAAAAATAGGAATATAAATATTTTTCTCCTAAATTGAGTAAGTCATTAAACATAATGCTTGATTAGTCGTTTTCAATTCCTAATTAATGTGTTTTAAGAAATTCAAAGTGCTATTATCTGATGTAGACTATTAGACGCAAAGCAAAAGGTTATTTCAATATAGATAACAGTATAAACAATCTCAAGGCTATTTAATGTTTGTATGAAGTGTGCCAGAAATAATGCAATAGTAACATGAATTTTGTTGTCTCTTTCTGATTTATTATGTAACATACGGTCAGCTGAACTAAAACTATGTAAATCTATGAACCTTATCTGAATGAAATGTTGAAATTGCATACTACGGCCGCAGATTCGAATCCTACCAGAGTGATTTATGTACGCCTTATGTATAAATAAATCATATGCTTGCTTGGTGCATGATAATATTTAGTCACTTTTAGGACTTGCAAAAGCCTAGATGAATAGTGTGTTTTCTGTCTATCCCAATTAGAATAAAATATATGTATAAAAATTTCATAAAAATGTTGGTATAGCGAGTTTCTAGATTGTGTCGAACAAATAAACTAAAGGTACTACTAAAAAGTATAGCAAATAATCTAACATCGTGTTTATTCATAATAATGTGCTACTGACTATACACACAAACCTTAACTCGATAAATTGTTTACGCGTCGTGACCACTTACGCTTAATCAACTGAGTGTAACTAAAAATGCATTCATTATTCAGCGGACATGTTCTCGCTCCATAATGCCTATAATAAATACACTATACACACATCTTAAACCTACGGAACTCGTATAAGATTTAATCATATTTTTATAGATAATTTTAAAATCTGCAACTCAATTTATGGCAACACGTCGAATAGGGAAAATTTTGTATTAGAATATGTATGAATGGCTCTTGCATACATTGATTGATTAATAGCTTATAGCAGAAAGGAAAATAAATTTTATTTCTCTAACTTAAAACTTACCCTATCCTAAAAGGTTGTATAGCACATTTTAAATTTCGCTTACAAACTTCCTTCGTTGTATCTTCATCTATTGTTTATGCATTGTGTTTCAAATATTAGTTTTTATATACAAAGTTTATTACTAAAAAAATCATATGATTGGAGAAAACATTTTTTATTGACGCTGTCCAGGACAAACGACGATTTGACAAACGCTTCATAAATGGAGATGAATGGTTTGAGCGTAATTATTGTTGCGATAATTTAAATGAATATTGCGTTGAAGCTATAAGACTCGTATCATCTCAGCGACCGGGCGGTCATGTGCCCATTACGCTACCAACGTTGTTGTGTTTGCCTGCACTAATATTAGAATTTTTAGCTCTCTGGATATTCGCCAGCTTTTAAACATTCACGTGATTGCTTTAATTCTGTCATGACTTTTGTATTATTCCTAAATGTACTACAAGCTAAATATATCGACATAAATCTGAGCTATGCATATTTTTGAAACGATTATAAAATTAAAAATAGGCCACTATGACCCCGTCCATTAAATAATACTGATAGTGACGAATGAAATGCTGTGTCGAGTCCGATTCAAAATCCCGTACTCACTTTTCTACTGACAGGGCAATCTATTATCCCCGAAATTTTTCACCGCTGTGTGGAAAGATGCTTTCGCGTTGTACAACCGGAAAGACTACGGTATTAACGTCAATGTCGAGTACATTACCACATTTACCGATGACATAGCTCAATGACCTCAATAGTCCCCCATTTTGTAGGTCTAAAAACGAACATGGACAAATCGAAGATCATGCCTAATGCCCACGCCACACCTTTACCGTGTGTTGGGAGCACTACGCTCGAAGTTGTTGACGGGTATACTTATGGGGAATAGTCGTGTTAGGTAAGTCCAACTTGGACGCGTAGGTCCATTGACGAATCCAACTCGGATGGGCAGCGTTCGGGAAACCGCGACACATCTCGGCCACATACCTCAGTGTGTAAAGACAAAAGTCTTTTGCAAGTGATGACTTACGATAGAGAGACATGGTCGCAGCTATATTACTTGGATATATTAACTATGGAACGGGATATGCTCGGTGTTTCTCTGTGTGATCGAAATGCTCGGTGTTTCTCTGTGTGATCGAAATGCTCGGTGTTTCTCTGTGTGATCGAAATGCTCGTTGTTTCTCTCTGTGATCGAAATGCTCGGTGTTTCTCTGTGTGATCGAAATGCTCGGTGTTTCTCTGTGTGATCGAAATGCTCGGTGTTTCTCTGTGTGATCGAAATGCTCGTTGTTTCTCTCTGTGATCGAAATGCTCGGTGTTTCTCTCTGTGATCGAAATGCTCGGTGTTTCTCTGTGTGATAGAATACGCAAAGTAAAAATTCGCAGTAGAACGACGGTGACCGACATCGCTCAGAAGTTTAGCAAGCCGAAGTGCCAATGGGCTGGCCATATGGCTCGTAGAACCGATAGCCGATTGGGAAGAAAATTTCTTGAGTGGCAACCACGAACTGGCATATGCAGTGTAGGTCGGCCCGCCATTGGTTGGTGCGAATACCTATGCAAGATTGCGGGTAGTCGATGGATGCAGGTGGTTCGTCAGGATCGTGCTTTGTGGCAATCTATGTGAGAAGTCTATGTTCAGCACCGGACTATGGATGAGCTGAGATGATGATGAGGAATCATTCCTTTTCGAGAATATGTGGTTTATCAAACCTGATGTAATGATTGGGCCGATCTAAGGTGTATCTTAGGAAGTCTGTGACAGACTTTCTATTCGGTTTCAGAGTGTGTCGATGTTTCCAGTCAGTTATATGTCCTATTACACGAGTCTTAATAGAGTTTTTTTATTTGCCTTATGTAAGAAAGAACAAATTCATAATCGATCTTGTATGCTATTGCGGTTTGCAGAGGGATAATGCGCTTGACAAATGGTAATACTCACTTATCTTCTTTTACTTGACTTAAAATTATTTATTTATTTATTTACACTTTATTGCATTAATCTTAACAAAATTAAAAGTTCACAAATAGGGGACTTAATGCCACCATTCTCTAACAATCAACCCAAGGTGCGGTGAGATATGTGTATGATAGGTGTAGCAATAAACTAATTAATAATAAAAAAAACTAAAAATACCTAATACAAGCAAAGAATAATATATATATATATATATATATATATATATATATATGCATATTTTAATACATACATAATAGTATACAATACAAAAGCGGTAGCTACCAATAAACTCCATTTGTGGATGATAAATTTATCTGACTTCCGATAACTGATATTTATCGCCTGCTTCATGATATAGACAATCTTGTCCGTGACTCCTCGGACCTATGGTAGTATAGCAGGCACCCTCGACTCCGGCCGGATTCACTCGGCCCATGTGACAAAGATGTGGAACCCGATGCTCGTAGTTATGTAAAATTTGCTTTACATACTATAGTCTAGCGTCCAGGTGTTTCTTGTTACTGATCCCTTGTGCTCTGTGAAACAAAACGTTTGAAATCTTGTGTTCTATTTTAACTTGTTTTAATGAAACGAATGTGATTAGGAGAATTAAATTTTTCTATTAAACTAAATTTGACGTTTTCCATAGAACACTCAAATCTGACTGACTGATTGAATCTGGAATGATAGCGATGTTGTTTTCGTGGCCGATTCTAAATATCAAAGGATTCAATGTCCGTGATAAGGGGCGTTTAATAAAGATCCTCTGATCCGAAGTAGAATATAATCAAATCATAAACCAACCAACAATTATGTTCCTAACTTAGGAATCTTTACTGTAACTCGGATAGGCACGCTGACCATGCTTTTGTTTATTAATGTACTGAAATGTTAAATTTTGGGTCATTGAATATCTTTATTATTAAAATGTCTATAAATTTTAAGTAGGGAATACCGTTATTACTAAGACTCGTTAACCACTGTATATAAGTTATCTTAAATGCTTGTGAATGGTTCAAAGAAATAGTCGAATGGTGGATTGGAATCTTATTCGTTAAGATCAGCATGTACCTTTACGCTATTGTTAAAACTATAATTGATTAAATGTATTTATAATAACATTAAACAATTTCCATAGGCCAGAATCGGCGGAAACTTCGGAGTTCCGCGTCGAGTGCGGTGACGTGATCCTTGTTGCGACGGACGGCGTGTTCGACAACGTGCCCGAGCCGGTACTGGTGGCGGAGATGAGACGCGCGCAGAGCCTTGAAGGCGACGCACAAAGACTACAGGCTGTTGCTAACTCTATAGCGTGGATGGCACGGAACTTGTCCTTCGACGGTTGTTATATGTCACCGTTCGCCAAAAGTGCGCGTCAAAATGGCATCGATGCTATAGGTACATATGTTTTTTTAATTTTAATTTCCCGTAGTAACTATCAGGGCATCAAGATTATGATACAAAATATGGATTTATACTTAGTAATTAACATACAATAGATAGATAGATAGATGTATCCTTAATTCTTATTTCGATAATCGAACCTAATTCGCACATAGCAGGTAGAAAACTGGCCCACTCGACCTCGCTTTCACAGAATAAAATTGTAACACATTTATAACAAAATCCTGAAACCTTATGTTGGTGACCCTTCACCCCCCTGGTCTATCTTACTCTTCAGTGATAAGTACTCACCTAAACTTCTCGAGAATAAGTGTTTAATATTAACCATAGTGATTTTATAACAAATTTCACTTAAATAAAAGAAATGCAATGAAAATGAAGACGTTTTACCTCTTTGATTTGATATTGAATCTCCACGACACCTGCAAACACTACCTCTTCTTACTCAGGTTTTGGACGATTTGGAGTTACAATCATGTTTATGCACTCTTTTTGCTGTATCTCATGTAACTGCATTAACTGAGCGCCTTACCATCCATTACTGCATTTCCGCTTAACATCAGGTGGGATCGTGGTCAAGCACTTGCTTAGAAAGTATAAAAAAAAACTCAATTCAATAGCGTTATGAAACTGTTAGAGAGAGAATTACGTCGCTGCTATTAGACTTAAATTAGTAATTTAATTTGAACATTTTAATATCCTACAAAGTTATTTCCACTAATATTGTATGCGTTCAGATTCAGTTGTCACGATTACATATGATATATAAAATATCTTGAAGGCCTTCACAGTCAGAACTTTCCATATGTTACTATATAATAAGAGAAAAATCGTCAAACCGCCTTTGGTAAACATAGGAGGATATTGATGTTTACGGGACGAAAGATTGGACGGACACAAGGGATCTAAGAAAGATCTAGATCTACCAGTAAAATGTAAATCACAGAAGGTCCCATCACCCTTTTGAATTCGTACAATGCACCGTTGCCTATATCAGTAAAATATAAAGATTTAACAAAAATAATGTTGTTCTTACTAAAATGCTATTTAACAGTGTTGCACAGACTGTGCAAATGTCCTAAAAAGTTAGTTTATTTGAACTAATATTGTCTAGTATGTCTATATATAAATAGTTAATTTTTGTTGCTGATTAAATTTTAAAATTAAGTTCTTAGATTTTCTTAGTGTTTAATTAAATACAATAATTTCTCATTATCCGACCAATCTATTGGATAGCTTAACAAACCAAATGATAAATATTTTAGGTGTGAAATTTATTCGGTTTCTTAGCAGAAGAAGCTAGCGCTTGTTTGGCTATTTAACGGTTAGTTCGAATGAATCCTGTGTTGAATGATATAGATATTCAAAGAGTCCTTGCGAAAAAATTGCATATGAAAAAAGTCTGGGCGTTGGGTAACGAGTATTAACAAATATTAATAATAATATTAAATTAAGAAGTATTTACAAGCAGACCAGGAATAATTTTTTTAACCATTAACGAGTCCTTGTTCCACCATTTTGATCCCGAAACCAAACAACAATCTTGGGAGCGACCCTCTTAACCAACGCCGCAGAAATTTAATGTGTTAAGTTCGGTGGGAAAGGCATGGCGTCCGTTTTTTGGGACGCTGAAGGAATAATTATGGTGGAATTTTTGGAAAAGGGAGCACAATTTCGGGCAGACCAAATAAATCAAAAAGAAAAAAGACGCGGCATACTGCGAGCTGGAATACTGTTTCACCAACGCACTGGCTCACAAAGCCACATCTCCGGCACCACCCTGGAATTGTTGCTTATGGGTTGCCCGGTGTCGGCATTCGCTGAAGGCACTGCACTGCACGAGTGAAGGATACAGGGAGCAACCACGACCCTACAAATGGCCCGCCTCGTCGGGCACAGTGCCCTTGTCCATTCCTCGATCCCGGAGGGGATTGAGGATACACCTCTAATCCAGGCAGTTTTGGGTCCGCGTCGGTTTCACGGTACCGCCCAAATCTAGCTAGCGTTTCCCTATTCGCCACTTGGGGTACGCGCACGATAGAAGCTCTCGCAACTCCCATGGGAACCTACACTCTCCGTAACTTAACCCCATCTCCTCCCATTACGCTTATATTGAGCCATCTCTCCGCTAGTCAGATGGACACACGGAGCAGCGATCCCCCCTATTTGAGAACATTAGCAACTAGCAAAAATGTATTATCACCAGTGCCCAGATCGCGATCCCCCCTATTTCAGAACATTAGCAAAATCAAGGAGAAATTCAACAACTGGCCACTCGAGAGGTGTTTTGCTGAGGTGTGTTGTTTTACAAGACAACCTCCGCTTCGGATAGTCACTATGATAATTGAGTTTAATTATTTACCGAGAATAAGAGCATAAGACATTTTTTTTCAAAATAAAGAAAGACTACTAAAATTCCGGTTAACCACTCCAACTAAGATAAAAATGCTTGTGCTGAGATGTTTAACGACAATAGTGGAGTGATATAGTAGGTTCCTACGACATTGTTTCGCAGACTACCCCCTAAATAAGGTTAAATAATTTATAGCTGTTTATTGTAGAAAAATGCTTAAAATTTTTCGTTGTATATATTTACAAGATATTTTTTTTTATTACATTGAGAGTAACAAACAAGCACAGAGTTCACCTGATAATAATTGAATCCCGCGGCCCATGACATCTACATTCATCCTTGAGAAGGAATCATAATGCAGATGCGTTGTCACCCTTGAGGACTGAGATGGAATGCTTCGTCGTCAGTAATAAATGTTGCCGGATCCCTGCACTCACCAGACGAAACACAGCAACATTATGCTTGCTAATTTACGATGGTATTCTGTGAGAACGTAGTACCACCCCGGTCGAGCTGACTCATTCATTCTGCAAGTAGAATCAAATATAGTGTAGCTCTACCTCCGTCATGTGATATGTATATAATATATGTTGTGCATGTCCCCTTTTTAAAACCATGGATCACCCCTGTTGGGTCATAGGCCTTTTTAGGGAGGGGATTGGAGTATAGTTCATGGGATTTCTACGGATTGGACGGTATTCACATTTTGAAATATATTTTTATATATATCTCACTAATGTAGGTTTTTTCGCAACGTTTTTACTGCAGAACTGATAAATTATGATTAAAAATGACAATTAACCAATGTAATTCCGTCACCGAGCAATTTAAAGCGAACAACTAAAGCTGGTGTTCCCCGGCTTAATGTAACAATATACATAATCTAGTGTCATTTTTTGTTCACAGGAGGAAAACCTGACGACATAACGGTGCTACTTGCAATTGTAGCACTTTGAATTGTCAAATATGATTCAAAGGTCTTAAAACATATTTGGACATGACCTCTTGCAAATATTAGTAAAATTAATTATAAATAATTACACCAAAAAATTGCAAATTTGGTCAATCGCCACTCAACGATAAAATAGTTGTAATTTTTAGGATGGTAAAGAATTACGACATTGATTGATGTTAATTTGATTCGTCATTACAACACAAAAATAGTTATATTGTGGTCTAATTAATGACAGCGTCTATGTTCTTTGTAATATATATTGTCACACATCTTTACCATTTAAATTGTATAATTAAAAAAATCGACATATTCATTTAAAAGAACACCATATTCCGAGAGTACATATTTATATTAGTGAAAATTTTTCTCATGTTAAGTATTACTTTCTTAATAAGTAATTACTCGCTTAACAAATGTACAATGATCTGAACATGTAACATGACTTTGCATTACCTATATAATTTTTTAAATACTTCAATATGAGCTTTGTACCAACTTATGGAAATTATCTGTTCAACACGATAGCATAAAGTGGATGGATGATATCAGTTTTCTCTTTATGACTGTATACTTTCTGGATGGGCAATGTTATTTAAGATCTTTCTGTATCTGATGAGAATATGCTGTATGACTTCGTGAATGAGACATGAATGTATTGATGCATGAAGACTGAACTAGTTTAATTATTTTTGTTATAACTAAATTTGTGATGTTACAATAAAATTTTTGCAATCATTAATTATTCTAAGTAAAATATGTATTTATAAATTTTTTCAAAAGTACCTAATTAAAAAAAGAAATACGGTCAAGTATTTCTTTTAACACAATATTGTGTTATATGTATATACTTAAATTCCAATGTTTGTCTGAAGATCATTTAAACAATATTTTTATAATTTTAAATTACATCTTTGTTAAAACTAATTCATTTCATGTCTCATTTTTGGTTACTTACAAATGATTAGTTCAGAATATAGTGAGAAACTGTTTAGATCATGATTGCATTTAATGTTTATAAGTTAAATGCCATAAATAGTTAAATAAACCTTTTCAACAGTTTGAGTAGTATATAGATATTTGTTTTTTAGTGTTATTTTGGTTGCAGTAGCATTTAAAATTAAAGTAATAATTTTTTCATCACTTTGTTTGAGGCTAAAGAAAGCTCTCACCTGAAGATGTATTTATTATTTAATTCACTCTCTTAATTTATTTGATTTTGGTACTATATGAACATGTTATTGTTTGAAATTGGTGTTTTATGGAATTGTCATTTACATAACAATGTCAGGTTTGCATTGAATGTGAGGTACTACTTACTACAACAATTGCTTTTAGCTTAAAAAGCGTATTATAAAGTTGGACACTCCAAATTTTTTTGTAGATTGTGTAAAAAGTTGCAAATAAACATAATGAGTAATTTTGGATTTTATTTCACAATTTTGCATAAGATTAGATACCGCGATTTTTATAATAATTAAAAAAAACTTGAACGATACCAAAGATATCTTTTACCAAAAGCATATTCCAATATATAGAAAATTTTCGAATATGTTTTAATTAAAAAACATTTATAATGAAAATTCGTTACATAACTTTGTTATTTTTTGACAAGATTTTTAACTAAAATATTTTTTTATGCGATACAGCACCGTTTTTTTTTATATTTTAAACGTAAATTTTTTTGAAATAATTATACACACCTGTGTTTAAAAAATCCTCGTGTATTATGCGAGCTGCGGGGTAAAGAGTTTGTTGAACTGTTGGAATACGCAGCATGTATATATAGTAAGGCGGCACTGTACTAATAGCAACTGTTACAAAGAAAATGTTTACTCTCAGAGTTGTATTGGAATTGTTTCTATGTATATGTGCAAAACCTACTTCCATTTGTAGTTTTGAGCGAGAAAGTAACTTTACGGTAAATAGTATCTAAACAATATTGGTAAAAACTAAAATAAACGTGAGGCGAGGTTCTGTGTAACGGCGTTTGTTAACCATTGGATTCTTTCGTTCCAAACGTGGGAAAACAAAAAAATCGATACATTGCGAAGATGATGTTAATTATTTATTAGGAAGTAGAAGAAATATATCATATCATGTATTTCCAAAAAATGGTGGTAAAAAGAAAGAAAAAAATTTTATACAAATAAAGAAACAATAATTTGTATTTATGCACTATTATAAGGGTGTTAAAAACGGTTTTTGTTCTGGTTTTTGAGCAATAATTGGTAATACTATTAAAATATACGAATATGACGGGTGAACGATTTATTAACGTTAAAAATGACAATTATTACATTTTTCAGTGCATAAATAGGAAAATATATCGTAACAAGTTTTACTTTTAATAAAATCTGATATATTTTAATGGAGAACTAGATGTTTTTTATGATTGAACCTAAAAAATTTATTACAAACACTAAAACAATTATAAGGGATGAATAAAGAGATAATAACCAAATTATTTTAGAAATTTTGCTATGACAAGAGAAATGTGACACTTCTCTTGTCATAGGCAACAGCAAATTTTAAACAATTGTTCTAAGGTCAATAAACTTTATTAAACTTGCTTGTTTTTTTATTTGTAATACGAATGTTTTTGACACATGAATGTAACAATACACTATTCGACTTTTATCTACATACATACGATACGAGTACTTGCTTAATCATGGTCAAACGAACGCAGATCAATGGTAAGTGATGCACACAAAGATTCAAGATAGACACCTGCATTGTCATCTCTGAGAACTGAGATGGGACGCTAAAAACTAAACGGCATCGTTATACTGCTATTTCACGCTGGTATATTTATACAGGGGCGTTGTCCCACCCTTGACGAACCGACTGAGCTATGATGTGGCTGCGATCTTCTACTATTATTTATTTCTTAAACCATTAATTATTATATATTCTTTTGCAAATTAACAATAATTAATGATTTAATCTAGGTTTTTACCAATATGTAAATTATATTTATTGTTTATGGCACCGAAAAGGCATAAGTATTTAAAAGTAAGAGATGAAAATAAGCTAAATTTAAGTAGTCTATTTTTTAAAAATTACAATTATTAATGTATCGATTCCATTTGGCGATATAAATATGATTATCGCAGTAAGCAATCGATCAAAAGCTAGAGCACACACTATGTGTTAAGGCATCAGGGTGAATAAAGAAACACTAGCAAAAAGTTTTAAAAATTTAGTTATGATTATTTGGTACAATATTAACACAATCACAGAAATATATACATATTATTAAAAGTAGCAATTTTTGTTACTAAGAATGGCTACAGATCCAATCTTTAGTGGACCCAACCAACATACATAATTTAATCATATATATTTTTTCACACACGCATTACAGTACACACGACATGATAATAAAATTAAAATGTGGTTAAAATGCTTAAATTCACAAACAAATAACGCAATTTATTACTTCATATTTTAAGATTTAGATTCTATATAAAGTTTTAGAGTTGCGTGAAAATCGGCATACAAAAAAAAAGCATATTTAAAATTATACACAGAAAAAAATATTAAATAGGATGTGTGTGAAATAATTTAGTTAGTGGTTGCACTTTGGGATTTAAAATACTTTGCAATTTCATTAGGCGATGTTACTTTTTACTTTCATTTTCCTATTTTGGTGTAAAATCTAAATTTAACACATAAATGTTTCAATTTTAGAACTGTTCAGTTATTTATGCTGTGTGATACGCAGAGGAAACTTTCGTAACAAATAATATTGAATATTGCAATTGTAAGTAAAAGTATAGAAACAATATTTATTGACAAACTAATTATAATGCATCGCCTAGAATTGTTTTTATTGCAACTTAATTATCATTACATACAATAAATCAAATATTGATTATCTATTTGCCCCGTCATTGTCGTCGGGACGTCGCCGCCAATCAAAACCCCCAGGGCGTATATTGGCCAATTCCGGAAGAAGCTCATAATCTGGCACATCAGGAGCTGGGTCAAAAAGTTTTTTACTGAAACAATATTTTTTGTTAAACACAAGTCTAATTATTTTATTTAACATACGAAGCATTACACTAACGTAATGATTGTCAAAATACTACGACCGCTTCAAAAAACGGAAGCCACAAATCTAAGAATCTCCGAAATAAAATCAGACATTTTTTTACAATAACGTTAACTAATATGTCAACTAGTTATATCCCCACTGCATTAGGTCTGGTCCTCAATCTGTGTGTCTATAAATGTTAATAAAGGATGGGGGTCAGGTAAGTTGGCCGTGGTGCGAGAAAGACCGACAGCAACCTAGCCTATTGAGCGGGCTAGGTTCGGCTTCCACACGCCGTTAACCGCCTACCCATCTGAACCTCCCAAAAGTGCGCGGACGACCGTACAAGAGCTGGACCAAGCTATCGGCCGCTTGAAAGGCCGGAACACCGCGCAAGGACCCAAACGAATTCCTGGTCGGACTGGATGTTGAGTCTGGCTGTCAGGGACAGTTTGTAGCTGCATCCTTAACTTCACTTCCGTAGGGTCGGGAAACAAGCATGATTGGTCCTCTTGGAGAAGACAGACAGAGTTACGTTTTCATGTACCATCAGATTGCAAGGTATGTAGTTTTCCATCCAATCTCTCCTCATTGTCTGATGTTGAAGACTGTCCATATCGGGCAGTTTTCTCTTCACTCACTATTTTTTGAATAAATTTCTTCAGCAAAATTGGTTTCGTGTTGTTATTTTTGCAAGAGGCTTTATACAAAATAAAAGAATTTAAGGAGGAAATTTAAATTCCCCAGAAAAAACCTTCGGAAATAAGAAAACTATTTAAATGCTTTTTTAAAAAATATGACCCACCTTGCCATATCACACATTATATACAACGGCTGCAGAAAACTACTTTTATTATGTCAGAGGTGCCTTAAAACCGATAAGGGTTAAAAATTTTGAGCAAGTCTTTGGACTCTGGTAAAATAATCAAAAGAATGAGTAAACAAATAATTAAGAATAAGGGTGGCCATTATGTTGGGGTCGAAATTCAGCAAAAATGTATAACATACTTGTCTTATATGTACCTATATATTACTTATTATATATATCTTAATGTTAACTTATGGTTTGATTATGATTTAAGAGTCAAAAACAAATCATAACTTTGTGCTTTATTGTAGTTTTTATTAAATGTACCTTCGTGTTTCAAGGTTTTGAATAGTAGTGTTTATATACCCACTGCTGGGCTTAGGTCTCCTTTCTAGAGAGGGGCTAGAACATAGTCCACCATGTGCCTCCACTGCAGTGTGTGGATTTAGCATGTCTCCGAAATATTTTTATTTTATTCATAGACATGCCAGTTTCCTCAAGTTTCCCTTCACCGCCAAGCATAAACTTAAAAATACTATGTTACTTAGTTATCATGTAATTAGCATATTTCCCTTGATGTTTATATTTATGTTTCATTAATTTGTATGATTATGATTAAAATATAGAAATATGTCTTGTTAACTTAGTTATATAAACCACTTAGTTCTGACTGCCATTTTAATATTTTTATCTTAAATGAATATTACTTACATTGATAGTAAAGAAAATATATTATAAAATAAAATTCATTTTACAAATCTATTAAATATAATAATTTGCAGCATGTCTGCATAGGCATTTATATATTTCATTACATTGCAAAATGCCGCAGTACTAAAGCAATCCAGTTTACCTAAAACCTTTACCTGTATCCTGTTGAGAATAACTATTATTCTGTCATTAGATGAATGGCATTTATTAGTTTTATGTGTGCTAGTAATTTAAGGTAAACTTACAGAAACTGTGGGGTTTTCAATAACTTTTGGCCTCCTCTTTGTCTGGGGAAAACATCTTCCAAGAAGAAATAAATGTGTCCAATAGCCATTCCCACTAAGTCAACTGATATTGCATTGCCAAGCAGAACAGAAAAGCCAAGTAATACCCATGGTAGATATGGAGCCTGTAAATCAATTCAATATAATAAAATAAAAGATAAAATATAAGAAACATAAAAAACATTTAAATCAATTATGTGAACATTCTTTTAAGAATACCTGAAAATTCATAAGACCAAAGAAGTTCATACGAACAAACACATTCCGGCGAGACCAAACATATACAATCATAATAGTAAAAGCTTGTCCTAAAAATAATAAATTAACAAAAAAGGCAGATAACTGGACATATAAATTAAGGAAAATTATGTATCATTTTGTCTGGGTGCAGAGGAACTAATAGATATTTTTATGTACCAAGTGTAAAACACTAAATTAGTTCTCAGGAATAATAGAATATCCAAAAAATAGCAGAAGGCCAGATAATCACTACATAGGACATGTAATACCTTCAGTTTTGCAATGCTGAGGCATATCAATTAAAACAAATATATATAATGCTGGCATGCTTGTTGTTACTTATCAAAATGAAGAGGCACACTTGTTGTTACTTTCCTTAACTTAAATATTATGACTAAACTAATATACATGTAGTATTTAGGGACATATTCTCTGCAAGGTATACACAGAAATAGTAATGTACAAAATATTTAATAAAAGGATACAATCATTAGCGTTCCACCAAAAATAAACATAACAACAAAATCAGCAGTTCTTCCTCTAAAAGATCCCTCTTCCAACATTCTACAATATCTATATGTAAATATCATATTGAAGAAAAAATTAAAGCCTAAATTTCCAAAAAAAAGGAATGTTGTTATTAATCGCCATAACTGGATTTTTTTCAATATTAGGTTGGGATTAAAGTAAAGTTGAAAGGGTGAAACAAGGTCCAGTTGCTGAAACACAATAATATTTTTAAGTTCAAATAAAGTTAGATTTGATTATTATTAGAGAACGAAACATGTTGCTGAACAAAACTATATATTAAGAAAACAACAACTAAATATTATAATTGCATCCGTAATCAGAATATTATCTCAGTTAGAGCTTCTATTTTTATACTCACTACAGCCATTGTTGTGATAACACAAGCCGTTGTGTATGCTCTTGTTACAGGAGGTACGAGCATATACTCTTGGAATAATGTTTGGTAAGCCATTTTTAAATAAATGGATAATAAGAACAATTCACTACAACCACATATTTATTGCAAGTCAATACTTATTCCGCTTCGAAATGATTGGACCACATCACACTTAAAAATATAGGTACCTATACGTAACGATAATGCAACAATATGATAAAAAGATTATAATAGAAAAAATAACAGCGCTTTTTTTCGCCATTTAGCCGTAACTGTTAGCTTTTTGCCAGTGTCAAGTCCGAGTAATATTCCTTTATTGTATTAATGTGCGTAGTCATAATATCTCTGCCAATGTCACAGTCCTATATCGGGTACCCTATACTTTCAGAGCCACGCTGCAATTTTTTTCTAGATGTAGCAGGAATAGGTCAGTTCATTTGGTGAAAGGTAAGGCCTCACAGAATATCGGTGTAAAAATAGCAGCATAATGCTGCTGTTTTGTCTGGTGGGTGTCTGAATCTGGACTCTTAAAACTTATGACAAGGCATTCCATCCTAGACCTAAGAGGTGACTACGCATCTGCAATACGACTCCTTGTCGAGAATGTATATGGTAGTTATGGGCTTTAGGAATCGCTTACCATCGGGTGAACTGTATCCTCGTTTTTCACAATGAAATGAAAAAATAAAAATAAATAAAGAGGCATTTCATCGCAGTTATCTGGGGTGACAACACATGAGCATCCAAGATCTTAGTTGAGGATAGATGTTATGAGCTGTAGTAATTATTTACCATAAGAACTGTTCTCGTTTGCCACCCATAATGTTATAAAAAACACATTGTACAATATTGTAATGTAAAAAAATAATTTCCTGTTTTTTAGTATTAACGTCGACAATTATCATTTTCGTCATTAGGGGCATGCCAGTAAGAGAATTTGGAGCCACACTAAATATACGTTGTGTATTACTCAAATTACAGATGTGGAGAGAAACAATATTTTACAAAATTCCACCGAAATTACAATAAATAACTTTAAACAATGTATCATATATTATTGAATTAAAAAAATAAAGCATCATATAGACAACCTATCATGCACACATCATCACAGCATATCGATAGTCCACTGCTAAATGTAGTCCTACCCCATAAATTGTCACAAACCGCGATCGTGTGCCACCTGTATCTATTTAATTTTATTGAAAACATGATAGTATTTGTTTATATAATTTATAAGAGTTTTTTTTGGTAAATATTAACAAAAAAAAATTATATAATCAAGAAAATAGATAGCCATTTTACAATCTTGAAAACTAAATACATAATACAATATAATAATAAATTCTGACAAGATTTATAAATCCAATTTTAGTAGAAAGCGTTATCATTACAAACAAATTTATATTAGTTATTAAAATGAAAACTTTACTTTCCCTGATAAAACATAAAATATCGGAAAAACTACGTTGACCGGTATTTCACAAAGCTTCAACGTGTAATTTCATAGTCAATTCACAACGTTCATAGATACACTATTGGATTACTACAGGCTAAAGGTGACATGTGCTTGGCAATTATAAAAAAATAAAATGCAAGATTTTGTTTCAATGAGATTCAATATTCTTTATTGATTTTTTTCACTACGTACAAACTTTGAAGTTAATAAAAATAAAATAATTTGTGGAAACAATGTATGTATTTTCGAATCGGATGGTGAAGTAACTGCCTAAGACTGATGATGATGACGATGATATTTATCCCTAATGGGAAAGGCAAAGGACTTTAGTCCATACAGCCAGGTCTTGTTCGTATGATGGTTTGGTCTGTAACTCCCCTAAGACTGAGCTGTGTTTGACAATTGAGTTGACAACTCGTTGTCAAAGCACCTCTTAGAATATCATTGACTGTTTCAATGGTTTTAATTCGTTAAAACTGTCAGTTGTTAAATTTACATGTTATAATTTCATGCTAATAACTAAACATTTGCAAACCTTGAATGAAATGGATACTAAAGAAGTGGTTGATCACCTGGTAGCTCTCAAGGTGATGAGGCTTACTAAGCCTGCACTTATCAGTCCGAAAATTGTAACATGTGATTTTAAGGATTTACCGGGAAATATTTTAAATAACTTTTTAAAAGATGATGCCACGTCAGTCGTGCAAATGGAAACCTTAGCAGCAGGTCAATTTCTTTTATTGCCCCAAAGTTTTGGCAATATTTACCTTGGAGAAACATTTTCTTGTTACGTCTGTGTTCACAATGAGACCGCCCAAGCTGTGCAGAGTGTATCAATTAAAGCTGATTTGCAAACAAGCTCACAAAGAATCCCTTTATCTACACAAAACCAATCTCCAGTCATGCTTGATGTTGATGAAACATTAGGTGATGTTATACATCATGAAGTTAAAGATTTAGGCACTCACATATTAGTGTGTGAGGTGACATACATGTCAAATTATAATACATTAGCATCATTTAGAAAGTTTTTCAAGTTTGAAGTTATGAAACCATTAGATGTTAAAACCAAATTTTATAATGCTGAATCTGATGATGTGTTTTTAGAAGCTCAAGTGCAAAACATCACCTCGGGTCCTATAACACTTGAGCAAGTTTCTCTTGAAAGTTCTCAAAATTTTTCAGTCAAGTCATTGAATGAAATGGAAGATGACTCATCAGTATTTGGTTATGTAACTTTACTTCAACCCCAGGAAAGCTGCCAATATTTGTATTGTCTATCACCAAAAGAAAATCTTACCAAGGAAATAAAATTATTAGCAGCAGCAAAGAACATAGGCAAATTAGATATTGTCTGGAGATCCAATTTAGGCGAAAAAGGAAGATTGCAAACTAGTCAACTGCAACGAATAACACCTGACTATGGAGACATTAGGCTAGTGTATGAAAATTTACCAAGCAAAGTGTCTGTTGATGAGCCTTTCAATTTTAAATGCAAAATTGTTAATGGCAGTGAGAGAACATTAGATTTAATATTAAAACTTCGTTCTCTCCAAGACTCTAGTTTGTTATGGTGTGGTATCTCAAATAGAAAACTTGGTCCTCTGGAGCCTGGAGGCATAAAATATATTGATTTAACTGCATTGCCCATTAGCACTGGTCTTCATGTCTTAACTGGAGTATCTTTGGTAGATTTATTTTTAAAGAGAACTTATGATTATGATGATTTAGCTTCTGTTTATGTATGTTAGACATTGTATAAATATAATTTTCATTATGTTTATATATAGTTAGAGTACATGTAACATTCAGCACCAGATTACCAAGATGCGATAATTATTGTTATATTCTAATTTGTACACTATGCTAATTCTGTATGGTTTGTAATTGAAAAAGTAAAACTTTCCTATTAAACAACTGCATAGAGTAATTAGTAGTATAATCCATTCTGGACTAAGAAAAATATTGTGTCCCACCTCTGTTTCTTCTGGCCTGTTGGGTTAATAAGTCCTTAAAACTACATGCCTAAAAGTGGTATACACTTTAAGGCATGTAGTTTTAAGGAACAGAAGGTTTCAGAGTTTGCATTGTATTTTTAATGGTCCTCTAATCTTACAATTGTATAAAATACAAAAAATATATTTTACCATCATTAGTCTACTCATTTTTTAAGGGCTGGTAATGCACCTGCAACAGCTTTGGCTTTTTGTGTTCATCGTTGGTAGTGATCACTTACCATCAGGTGAATTTTATGCTTGTTTGCCACCTACTCTGTAAAAAAATACTTTATAAATTTAATTATTATATGTATGCTGTATATAAGTTCTAATTTAAATAAATTATTTATGTACAAAATTGTTGTATTAAAATTATAAATCAATGTTATTAAAATTATTATGAATAAATTAGAATGCCTGTAGAAGCAATTGAACTTCTTATAATTAGATACCATTGATATACAAGCCTTCCTACAAATAATTGTTGTTAAAAAAATTCAGTGGTTCAGAATTATGTCCTAATTGACAACATGGAGATACCATAATAGTAGATCCTTATTTTTTTAATTGGTTCAAATGTTTAATGATATAGCATACTTATTAAATGTAGTTTCAAAGTTAGAAATCTTTATTGGTATTAATTTTAGATGGTGTCAGTCTTATTAAAAATAAAACCACACATTTCGAATATTAAATCTAAGTTCATGAAACTCAATATTTAACAACAGTTTTGAACAATGTGATGCTTAGCACAAATATTGACCCCAGTTGGTAATCGAAACTAAAACGCGCGACTTTGCAGTAAACTTGCCATCAATAAATGATAAATCATATCACTTAATTTACGTCTTGTTTGGAGTCAGATGAGTATATCATGCCTACTAATTATTTAGTCAGATTGGTGATATCAAATATTGTACATCGGAAGTAGTAGAATTATAGACGATAGGCGGATCTTGTAAAAGTTGTTGTTTTCTTTATATCAGTTTTTTTTATAATATCATTTTTCCACAAAAAAATATTAAATAATTCACAATAATGGGTATAAAAAGGCCTTCCAAAAGTTGTAAGAAACAAAATTTTCGTTGATAATAATCAATAAAAGTTATTATAAAATTACTTACAAAAAAATACGAATTAAGAACAAAAATATGTAAAATTAGTAAAAATTTAATAAACGTGGCAAGTTATAAAAATGTATACCAGAAGTATTCAAGAAGAAATCTAAACATTGAACAAACAACGACATGGCTATTACCGATGTGATTGAATTTTTATTTTATCAACTTGGTAAATAATGGAAATAAAGCTGTTAACACAAATACAAAAAATAGATGTAATAAAATAAAATCTATTTTCCTTAGCCCTGTGGATGAAAACGATACTGAAAATACGACCATGACATTGAAATAATACTAATTCAGTTGGTTATTACGATATTTCTTCCTGTGGGCTTCCCGAAAAATTATGTAAACGAGTCACCAGTTTTCTCACGAACCATAGTATCAAGATCGTAGTCCTGGTGTTTCCCAAGGATGTGATGTCATCTTCTACCCTGTTTCTTCTGCATATGAATGACATGTTGTAGATTAGTAATACATTGTTATGCAGACAGTACAGGGGACGCGGTGTTCACTGGCCGCGCCAATATTTACCTCGCGAACACCTAAGATTGTCGTACCCAACTTGTGTCTGAAGTTGAGATTTTGGTAAACAAAACATCGGAGTAGAGCCGACTAAATGTCCAATTTAACCGTCCGAAGATATGTTTGCGTTAAATAAAATTCGAAAGAAGTTCACGCTACTCAAGCTCAAAATTATCGCGATAACATTCGACTGGCTGTTGCTCCTAAAACGGTGTGAGCATTCTCTACCGAGATAAGGTACTGATATCTCACAGAAAGTTCAAAACGATCGTAGATCCAACTCCAACAAATCTTGCAATTTGTTTTCTCTTCGAAGGAGTCTCCACTAGAAAAAGTTATTCGACTTTTTCAACAATGAGTGTTGAAAAAGTGGGAGTTGCCTCAATTGGCCGGATTGAGCGCGGACTGCTTCTACTGAATTCCTTTAGTTAAAAAGGCTATGGTACCAGTACCGATTGACTCGTTGATCCAGTGATATCAGGTGCTTCAGGAACACCATCATCAAAAGCAAAATCTTTGTTCTTTTGGCCATAAACTTATTCTATCAAACAATATGTTTTTTATATATTATAAATTGCCTTGAAGATAACAACAGCCCTAGAGAACCTAGTTATTCTTTTTAAGAATAATATCAAGTCATTGCTAAATAAAAAAAGAATAAAATAAGATACAAATTAAACACTGCGTTTTAGGATGATTACATTAGAATTATTATTTTGTTTAATATAAATAAGTTATCTTATTGGGTTAAATGTTATTATAATATTTAGTTCGATATATAAGGGGAACTACGGGCGCACAGGGCTACATAAAGATAACCGCGAGGTATCCACTAGTACAACCACCCAGGTGGCTTTCAAAGGAGCTTTCTCGGAAACTGTACTCCGAGCACGTTTTATAACCAGCTCACTGACCCCTCAGTTCCATGAGCCCTGTGTCCGATGAAGCTGTAAGAGCCGCATAGGCTAAAAGCATCAACATCAACAGAATCTACAAATATTCCGATCACAAAGACACTAGCAATAAAAATAGCTCGGTGTATTGTTCTCGGAACATTAGGTGCGCAGGTGGCTCAGGCAGGTCGTGGCGGGGCGCCAGGCGACCGTACTCGGTGAGTGCTGTACAAAATATTAACAATTTTTATGAATAGAGTAACTAATGGGAACATCATGAGTAAATAATAACGGCTGTGTGGCTCTTTACAGCGGTACAACCTAAAAATATAAATTAGTTCAATATTGGCGTGTCCCTTAAAATTTAACCCTTTAGTTACAACACCGTCATTTTAATTTCATACATTATAGAGGACACTTATTTTACTCAGACTAAGGAGGACTAACCTTATCATTACTCTACATACTCTAAGATTTCGGATCATATCATTTGGGTTCAGGCTTATGGATGTCGAGGTTATATAAAAAGCACTCTGTGGTGTTAGCTGTCAAGTTGAAAGATAGATCATTATGGAAGTATAACAAGTTGGGTTTGGAATTTGGAAAGATTTAAAGGCCACTAAAATAAAAAATGGTCTTAACAAAAGAATACAGAATTTGTATGCCTATGACTGTGGAGGAGGTAACATTTTATTTTCCGCTTCTATATTAGTAATTAATAAATGCCATATTGCACAAATACTAACTTGTATAAATATATTGGTAAATAACAATTAATTATTTGCGTTACCAATTTGTTCAATAGTTATTTTTTAATTAAATATATTTTTAGTATCGTATTGGTCAACTTTATATGATAGCTCGGCACAGCTATGAGCAATCTAGTAATGGTGAGGGCGTAGAAGTAATGGCTAACCAACAAGTAAACGATGAAGTAAATGGATTAGGACAGTTTACTGAGAAAAGGATACACTTATCCAGGTACAGTACAAAAGATGTGTGACAGCAAAAACTAAACATTAATCTTTCATTTGTAATATTTGTGCATATATTTTTTCATATATATGCATATTTTATTTTTTAGTCATCTTCCTTATTGGATCCAATCTCTCATTCCTAAAATATTTTACGTCACAGAAAAGGCATGGAATTATTATCCATACACAATAACGGGTAAGTTACTTTATATATGGTATTTTTTTTAACACTAAATTTTTATCTAATTATATTTTTCTTTTCATGACAACTTATAATACTATGAAGAATATACGGTATGTTTTTATTTGACACTCATTGCTATAGATTTTTGTTCATAATATTTTGTTATTAATATTTTATTTTTACTTTCAGTGCTCATTTATACCAAAATTCTCTATTTCAATTCAAACAAGATATGAAGATAACAATGGGACTACAGATAATGTAAAATCTTATAATATCACAATTTCCATATCGTTAAATATATAATATCCTTAAATATTGTAAATTCTCAGTTCTAGTATAAAATTATTTCTTGAGATCAAATAAATAAATAAATTATAATATAAATATAATAGTTGATAAGTTAATGTTTTATTTTATAAATTATTAATTAGTTACATGTTAGCACATAAACTTATATTATTCATTAATGTCAATTTTTAATGATTAAATTTATACCTAAATCTTTAAATTATATAAAGCTATGTTTGTAATTTTAGTGTTTGGAATTGCCACCAGAAGAATTAGAACTACGAGAAGTAGATTTGATGGACATTGCATATGATGAGATCAAACCTCATCACTATAAAGAAACAGAAGACCCAAAGTTTTATAAGTCAGAAAAGTCAGGTCGTGGTCCATTACCTGAAGGTTGGAGGGACACCTATCAACCAATAATGTGCTGTTATAAGTGTGTTAATGTAAAGTTTGAAGTTTGGGGCCTACAAACAAGAGTAGAAGATTACGTACAAGGGGTAAGCTTTATAAAACTTTCCTAATTGAATAATTAAGGTTGCTTTACTACCAATATGTCTGTAGTATGTATAAAAAAAAGAATATTATTTGATTTTGCTATTTTCTCTCTCTTAACCTATGTATATGAATTTTTATGAAATTAAATGGCTGATGCTAAGAGTCATTGCTGATGCAACTATTTTCTGTCAAAAAATGTTAATTCATTTTTAGTTGTTCTTTCTTCTGTAGTTTCATGTCATTGTATGCATAGTGTCATATTTTGAAATGCAGTTATGATTTTGTAGGCCATCAGAGAAATCCTTCTACTTGGCCATCGCCAGGCATTTACCTGGATGGATGAATGGTATAACATGACCATTGATGATGTTAGAAATTATGAGAAAGATATGCAAGAAAAGACCAACATGAAGGTATTTAAACTATTTACATAAATTGATTTTATTTTATTTCTGGGGAAGAGATGACATTATTAAATACTGTTTTAGGTGAAAATTTGTTTAGAAAATGTTGAAGAGTCTGAGAAATCTCAAGGATCATCACCTCAGCCACAGACGCCTAAGTCACCAAAAAGCGGTTCAGGAACACCATCATCAGAGGCAAAATCTTGGTTCTCCTGGTCATAAACTTGTTCTATCATACAATATTTTAGTTTGATCTCTTCTTATTGTTGCACAGGGTTCCATTTCAATTTGATGAAGGTCTAATAATAATCTTACTGCTATTGTGGCTCTCACAGTCCAAGTCTTGGCACCATACAATAATATACAAAATACTGCTGCTAGAATTGAGTGCACTTTAGTTTTATGTTAATACTTTCTTCCACATCTCGTTGAGGTTAGCCATAGCACTTTTGGCTCTACCGGCTATATGGAAAATTAACATTCAACTTTTCCTTCAATCAATAGGGGTATTTAACTATACTTTACTGATATTATCTATTAATATTATTAGTTTAAAAATATGGTCTACTATATGTGTCTTATAATATGGTAATTATTATTACCACAGAATATAGAATTTCAACACTTATAGTTATGTGTAAATAGTTTTAATATATAGGCCTAGCTAATTTTTCGAAAATATATGGTTGTTGCTATGATAAAAAAATAACAATATATAAATTAATTACTGAGTTTTACATTGTTTGCATAACAATTATTTTCTTATTTATATGTGTTGTTTTTGCAGTAGTATTAACTTGACAATCTTCCAAATTAACCTAGTATTCACTAAACTATTTACAACCTGAATACAATCGAACTTAGTATCTTTACTAAAAAATATTACTGTACAAGTATTTAAACAAAGTATTACATCTCACAAACAAAATATTTTTATTTGAATTTTATATAGAATATAAAAAGCAAAGAAACTGGAATATACATATTAAACTTTGCTAGTTTTGATTAGGTTGATATGAATCTAAAATATTTTTTGTTACATTGAAAATAAGATTTTCTTAGTCTTTGCCTGCTAACTAAAGTGCTGTATAATTTTATATTTCTAACCTATATAAATTTTAATCAGATTACTGTGTATACTAAATAATGTCATAACTATGACATAGTGCTGTTTTAGGTATAGTTCTTTGCAAAAGACCTATGTAGGTATAAAATTTCCTATATGTAGGCATAATATGACCTATATAGGTATAAAATCCTTATATGATAATTTCCCTATATACTCGAATGTCATAAACTTTATTTATTCAGTGTCTAATTATAAGTTTCACACACACACAATATTTTAACTAATAGATATTGTTATTAGGAAAAGTGTACAGTGTCCAGCCTCTCAAAGTTTTTATTTAATAGCTTTAGCTTAAATAGCTTTATATGGATCCAAATAGATAGATGTTGATAACAAGTGCTTTCTTACTTTCATCATGAGTCTTTTAATTATTATTTGTGACCAGCATTTTTCTTGTTTTATGAGGCATGATACATACATACATCTAACTGCTTTATGGAATCAAGCTGAAGATGTATTGTAAATATCTCTATACTGCTAATTTGGCATATGGTTTTTAGCAATTTACTTCCAGGTATTCTGTGAAAGTGGTTCCTCCTCGATACAGTCTTAGTTCTTAGACTGACTGTATTTTATAAAGATAGTAGTACAGATGTAGACGTTGGAAATTGTGGTCAGCCTATGGCCGTACCTTCCATAAATTGGTATGAGTGGTCAATATTGTATGTATGAATTGCAGAAACACGAAACCAGGGATTCTTCTAGTCCCAGCCAGGTTTTCACTTCTGGTGTCATATTAGTGACATTATTTCAACGTATGTTAACTACTATCGAAGTTTATCTGTTGGTGAAGCAACGTTCTGTCGCCAAAGACCAATCTTCCTTGCTACAACAAATGGTTTTTAACAGTGGTAGACACCCTTACAAAATAATAGCTTAACAAAATTAGCATCATAACGCTGCCATGTGTTTCGTCTGTAGGCATCCAGAGACCTTTATTATTGGTCGCGTGGTATTCCACCTTAATCCTCAGGGATGGCAAGGCCCCTGACAACAACCATTATCATTTTTCATTGTGGGTGTCGTTGGCCACAGGAATCACAGACACAGGACATTCGTCTTCGAAACGGAATCATAATGGTCAGAATTGAAGGCTGAAAAGGAATGCCTTCTCACCAATAAGGTCTCGCGTTTCTCTTTGACCATAGAAACCTTAGTGCGAATCTATTATTTTACGCTAGTTTTCCTTTAAAGCGTGGCCCTTACCCGGTCGTGCCGAACTGTTCGTGTCGTAAGTATAAAAAATATGTTTTTGTTTGCGAGAATTTCTATACGGGCTGGTTCATTACTATTTTATCAGTGGTATTTTATCAGCTACACTGCAGTTTCTTTTTAGCTGCAAAATGAATGGGTCAGCTCGACCCGGGTAGGGCCACGCCCTCACAGAATACCAGCGTAAAATAGCAGCATAATATTGCTGTGTTTCGTCTGGTGAGTGCAGGAATCCGGAGACCTTTATTACTGGTGTCGAGGCATTCCATCTCAGTCCTCAGGGGGTGACAACGCATCTGCATTATGATTCCTTGTCATGGATGAATGTAGATGTCATGGGCCGCAGGAATCACTTACCAATCAGGTTAACTGTGTGCTTGTTAGTTACTTACTACTTTTTGCTGTCCATTTGTTTAATTCCTGCGTAGCCCAGCCTTGTTTTTTTTTGATAATGCTTATTATGTAAACTGTAAAAATGTTCGTCAGCTACAAAGGTAACAATAACGTTCACCATATGTCAGAAGTTGCAGTGGTATCTATATCTATCCTACATTAATATAATTGTTTGTACATCTATTTTCTAGATATTATTAAATAGTTGCATGTTCAGCCGGTTTGGTAGAAATACGACTATAAATGTTGAGAATGATAGTAATCAAAAAATCTTATTATACACGAAAATTGTTAATAACACCACAAAGGGTTTTAATGTTTACATTGTCTGCTTGTTCTTATGTATTTATATATAAATACATATATTTTACTTTTGTAATAATAATAATCAGTAGGTACATAGAATCACGCCAAAGCTATACACTAGCTGCAGTACGAATAGGTTTCTTAGACTGATGACTGATGAAGTATTTCCTGTAAGTCCTCAGGTATGACAATGTATTTTTTAATTGTTTATTGATTGTAGAAATGTGTAAGTAAAATAAAGTGAAAAGTATATTAATTAACAATGCATCGCAATAATTTATTCGAAAGGGGCTTTGTTTTTTTTTCAGTAAAAATATGCTATATTGATTCATTTATAATATAATTAATAGTATCATGGATCCACGGTAAATGCATTCCAATACTGGTATAAACTCCCGGCGCCTTTGGCACTGCGCAACTTAATCCATAGCTACTGATTCCTTGTAGTTTTCCTTCGCACATGAAGGGTCCTCCGGAATCACCCTAAGTACGTACACATATTATAAAATAGTAAAGAGTTAGATCGTTTGCAAATATATAAATTATTGTGACTTCCTCCATTAATCTATGATAAGGAAACCATGCAATAGTGACGTGATGGAATACCTCGTCGCCACTCATGTCTTCGGTCGCTTTTGCTCACCAGACGTAATACAGCAGCATTAACGGAGATCTACGGGATAATAGAAATCTAATGACCATTGTGATGTAGTGACGTGTTTTTCCTTGTATCTCATAAATTAAAGCTATTAAAAAAATATGTTGAAGTATGTTCATTTCATGCTGGACTGGTGTAATATGGGATTTTATGTATATACAGCCCGCTATTAATATGATAAAATTTATTTATTAATAATAATTAGGGATTTCATTGAATATATATTCAATGGAATCGCTAATGTTCGCTTATGGCGCTTCGCGCACTACGATAACATTATTTTATTGGCCAGCCTCCCAAGATCTGCAAAACCTTATCTGTCTGTGATTTGTTCTACAAAAAAAAATCTAAAACTCTACTTCCTCAATTCAACTTGTACAGGGTAATGAATGTAGACATGTTCACCGTATAAAATCTCGGTATAAAATAAATATCGGTAGGCCAGTTGGAAGGGAAGAAAAAGAAAAAAGAAAAACAAGGTAAACCTAAACGTAGAGTGCGCTCAGAATAATCTGAGAATCAATAACTGCACGGCAGTTTCGATAAGAATAGGTGCGTTCAAATTCAACCGCGAAAACTTTGCTGGAATGTAGTATTGCATCTCGCTCTGTATCACTCACGGTGTGAGAGTGAGACTTTTTTTTTTTCGCACTGATGGCCGCTGTCAGTCCGAGGGTTTTTACAGTTTCGCCGGGAGTTTTGAGAGAGTTGAGGGCTCCCAATAGGGAGCGTCACCCTGTTCCACGAGAGCGTCTGAATCGAGGGTGTCCGAGAAGACCGATCCTCGTCTCGTTCAGTTGCTTCTGACTAAGAATTATCTATCATTAATATCTCTACTATTATTATTGGCTATCTGCACCACCACTTCAGATAGCGTGGGCGCTGGAGAAGAAGTGGTGCTAGAAACTCCAGCGACGCTTCTATCTGTATTGACTGGAGAGAACCGGCCCGTGACATGGCGGTATCGCAAATAACCTTGTTTGCGACGCCCTCGCCGTCGGCGGTGGCGGTATGAGGGTGCAATGTACGTGTGTAGTGTTTTATGAAGGGCCCTGGTGGTCGCGTCGTCGCTGTCGTCGAGGGCGTGCCTCGGTCTCCTTCGGACGCGGGTGAATCTATAATTCGCGATGGGATTGTAAATGGTAGCACTTACAATCAAGGGGTTTGGGTGTGTTACGGCAGAGTCGAAATATAGGCGGGAAGCCTGCTTCAGGTACTGAGCTATGGTTGGCAGCTCATGATCTATGTGTAGATTACAAGAACTATCGCGCACCGGTGGCCCTGCGCATACAAAATCGTTTTTTTGTATATTACCTGAAGTCGGTGAATATGATGCTGGGAGGCATGCGCAAAGACGGGGCTTGCGTATGTCATTATGGGTCGAATGCACGCTTTGTGTAGTGTAATTTTATTACGCGAACGCTGCTCGATTCCGTCCGTACGCGGCTGATATGCGGACCGAGGGTGAGTCTTTCACTATCACATATGATGTGACGCCTAAGTATTTGACTGTCTTTTCGCAGTGGATAGGACGATCAAATAACTATAGTTTGGAGATGAGGCGTTTTGTTGCACCGTGAGAAGTACATGACTGCACTTTTGGTGGGGTTAACCTCGATCCTCCATTTCCGAAACCATTTCTCTAAGGTGTTGGCTGCGGATTGGAGGCGTTTATAAATAGCGTCTGATTTGAATCCTGATATAAGTCATGTGCACGAGTCGCCGCATTCTTGCGTCTCATTAGGTCCTTTATGTCGTTTGGCAGGGTCCATCGGTGGTCATCCTGCGACGACGGTCTGGATATGCTTAGTGAGGGCATGCGAGGTTTGTGTCGTTGACTGAAGATATGCTCCTCTAGGAATAGCATCTAGGTGTGGTGATGTGGCTTCCCTCAGGTCATTACTGAGTCGGTGCCAGTCTATTATCGTTTTGGTGAGATTGGGGCTGCGGGCCCTAACCGAAGAAGAACGGGACGATGATCGGAAACGAGCTCGTGGATTACCTCTATCCCTTGTAAGACGAGGTTGATGTTCTTGCAGATGGCAATATCAAGCATATCCGGTGCGTGACCCAGTGTGTACGGAAAGTGGG
This sequence comes from Teinopalpus imperialis, assembly GCA_029286865.1. Classification (NCBI taxonomy): domain Eukaryota; kingdom Metazoa; phylum Arthropoda; class Insecta; order Lepidoptera; family Papilionidae; genus Teinopalpus; species Teinopalpus imperialis. The sequence goes on along the minus strand of JAGSMU010000022.1, from coordinate 10,303,562 downwards.
TAGGCGTAGAGGGTGCTACGACATCAAAGTCGAGTGCGTGCTAAGCGAGTCTAAAGCCGACCCCCGGGGGGTTGATTTTAGCTACATTCCACCGAGTGTGCTTGCTATTGAAATCTCCTGCTAAAATGATTGAGTTGTCAAGGGACAGGAGCGCCACGAAGTCGCTTCGTAAAATATGAGCCCCCCGTCTGCAAGGGAGATAGACGGACGCGATTGTTATAGGGGAGTGACTGGTCATGGCTGGCTAACAATCCGAGGGTTCTAGGAAAGTGAGGGTTGGCGTGTCGACGGGCACGCAGTGCAAGGACTTTTTATAGTAAATAAGAATTCCACCGTTAGCACCGGAAGTCCTATCATTCCTAATGATGTTATAGTTCGCAATGTTGGGATTGCAAGTGTGCGGTTTGAGGAATGTCTCTTGCACTAGGAGCACGTCGACTTGGTGATCGCGAACGAAATTGAAGATTTCGTCGATAATTTAAACAGTTCGCGTTAAAAATGCGACGTTTAGGGATCGCGGTTTTGCTCTGCCGTTGTAGAGGCCTGCTAAGCTTTAAAATTGACGATCGCGGACATAACGGGTTGGTAGGGCTTGTGGTGGCAATTCTGATTTCCGGTTTGCCGTTCGAGTCCTAAGTGCTTCTGCAAGGGCTGCGACGTCGGTGCCGTTGAAGACGGCGGCGAAGCGACACACAAAGTCGAGGTCGCTGTCGTTAACTGGCCGACAGGCTGGTGTCGGGGGCTGCTCCACAGGTTAAGCGACGGTTGGTACGCTGACCGGCGTTTGCCATGCGAGGCGAAAAAGTCCGACGGGAGCAAGAATAGGAGCGGGGGCGGAGGTTGGGATGGCGACCTGGGCGTGATTTTTGAAACTGGTCGTTTTGGCTTGGGGGCGTTTGGGTAGCCAAGATAGTTGGCTGTGTGTCCATCCGTGTTGCATAGAACACACGCGGGGGGCCCGAAAGTAACCAGAAGGGCCTTTTCCTTCGGTCTCGAATAGTCCACGGTTCCGGGGTCACCCAGGCATTTGACACACCTGGGTTTACCGAAGCAGTTTCGGACTGAGTGGCCATAAAGTTGGCACTTATGGCATTGGCTTGGGGGGCCGTTTTTATGTGGGCGTTCTATTGTAAGCCCGGAGAGATGGCAGCAGGTTATCAGGTTAAATACCTGTTTACCTGCCGTGGTACGTTCTAGTGCCACAATGACCATATTAAATGGCTTTTTGGTGTGGCTACTACATCGCTTTGGTTGGCGTTCCTCTGCTAGGGTGTAAGTGTGGAAAATCACACCTTTTTCTTGAAGAAGCGGGTTACCGCTCTATGATGTGTAGTAGTTTTCAGCTGTAGTTTAATGCCTACAGCGGTGGTACACGCCACCCGCGTGGTACTTGTACCGATTTGACAGGGCCGATGCGACAATCGGTCACTTATCCTGTATGAAGTCAGGCGGCAGGCGTTTTGATGGCTGTGAATCAGCCGAAGATTGCTAGATGCCAGTGAGGGTGCGCTGTTCAGCGGCTGGGCTTGCTGTAGGGGAGCCTTGGGGCAGGGCCGAGGTTTTTTCGTCAAGACGGGTGAAGCCCGCTTTTTCGCTTCTTTTCAACCAGCGTAAAATCGCTGGTGTCTAGGGCTTGGGAGTCCCCGGGGGACGGAGGATATCCAGCTCCATTTCGGAGACTGTGGATGATATAGATGGGTCATTCCGGGGGCGGATTTTCGTTCATAATGTCTTCGAAGACATCGGGGTACTTGTTTTTTAGGACGCTGATGATGTGCCGCACGAACTCAGCGGAAGAGTCCTCCATGTTGTACTCTGTTTTGTTTTTTTTCTTTTTCTCATACATTACAGGACATCTCACTTTTACGTGTCGAAACCACAGTCATCGTTATTAACCTTTAAGCCATTAAGACACAATTAAAAAGTTAACATGGTCAATTAATGTATCTATGCTCAATTTAAGAATTTAATCACACCTGTTAATCATGTAATGTTGATAGCAATTAGCGCAAATTAGTTTATCTTGATGTTCTAGTTGGACTAACGACTATCTTACCTCACACCTCTCTTTTTCTGGAGCTTAGCAACTTTTCTTTCAATTTTAATCTTAAATATTGTGACCTACATGGCTTAGAAAACTCATCAATTGTTTCTTAATTACGGGTTGATAATTTATTCTGCAATTTCAATACGGTGTCTATTTTAATCATATTTAACACTTTTCATTCTTCAAACTTAGAGTGGACAAAAAGTGATATCGCACGGTGATATGACGTTCATCTTAAATTCCTAACATTCAAGTTCTAACATCTCGCTGCGTTTTTTCTTCTTTTTTATTATCCACAGAATTCAGAGAGGATAGCATCTCAGCGTTGCCTCAATGACTACTGGCGCTCATAGTGTGGCAGATTATCCCCTTCACATACACGGTAATAGTCACTATTGGTCGGTAATCGAGAATATGTAGATTGTAGGCGATAGGCTGCATTATTATAAGCTCGTATTCGGTCCACTCCACGAGGCGTACTACACCTGGCTGCAGGGTCGCGGGTCCTGGATTCGATTCTCTGCTTACGAACGTCACAAATCGCTTGTCCATGTTTTGTCGAGTCTGTTGTACCACCCGAGCCCCTGAAATTGTTCTGAACTTACTTCCGCCCACTCTTTTGCACATGCAATACATGGAAAGTGAGGAAGCAAAATACAAGTGTGTCTCTGTGTTTGCACGAATGGTTACCACGATAAAATGTTTTTTTTGTTATAATATTAGGGGGTGATAGATATACAGTTCACCTGATGTGTGATAAATGTGGCCCATGACATTCTATATTCATTACAACTAAGATTCAATATGCACATGTTGTTCTGAGAGCTGAGATGACATGCCTAGGTAAACGGCACTGTAATTGTATCCCCGGTTTACAAACATAGCAGCATTATGCTGCTATTTAATACTGGAATTCTATGAGGGCGTAGTCCGTCCTCATTTGATCCGACTCATTCATGATGCAGCTACATACTAAATATAATTACTTGTACCTTGATCTCCTCGAGAGTTAATAAAGACATGATAGATTGTGTTAAACGAGTTTAAAAACAAACTGTAGTACCTGGCAAGTGTCTACGCCGTCCCCGAGTGCACATAACATTCCGCTATCAAATTTGGGCGCCACAAATGGGCCTAAAAGATCGGTGCATTCGTCTAATGAAATAATCTTTAAGTTCGCAGCTTTTAAACGGTCAGTATAAATTGCCGCTTCCGTTTCCGTGTATCCATATCCATATACGATACATTCACCTGAAAATAGTTGTTTGTGACAATATTTTGTATAGCATATTTTAAACGTAGACTATGTAACATTTAAATGTATAACAAAAAAAGTTTTAAAATAAAAATTAGGATTGTATACCTTTTTAATAGAAAACTATGTATATCTATAATATATTAAGACACAAAACATTATTTATTTTTGCTATGAAACACTCGTAAATTAACATGTTATTTTATAGAAATTATTTTTTTACTTTACAATAAAAAAAAATTAAGGTATATGGAATACGTATATAAATATAAGAAGTTAGTCCTCCACTTTAGAGATAATATTAGAAGATGTAATATTAATTATATCCATCGATTTATTGAGTTTAACAACATTTAAATAAATGTAGATTAGGACGGTAATAAATCGTGTCTGTGCCAGTGATTTTGATATATACGAGCTAATTTCGCCCTTTTATTAAAGTGTAGTCACAATGTGTAGAATGCATTGCAGGGATCTAAAATTATTACGTACTTTATAAATGTTAGAGTAAGATTTGGATGATTAGAACGTTTGTGAGTTTGTAATGTAACATAATTATTATTATTATAAACGGCTTATGCAGTCAAACTATCTAATGGTTTCGTTTAAGATTTATACTTTGGAACTTTGACAGATAGGTTGGATGATGGTTAAACTATATGTGCTGACCCAAACCACTTTCCACCTTGTCATAGTGTTGAGGGCGGTGAGTCTCCTAGTAGCAGTGACTTTCTGACCTACGGACACGCAAAAAGAAATCTACTTGGTGTTGGACCGTTAGGGGCGTCGGCGGAAGTGGCGGTGCGAGGGAAAAAAATGTTTGAACCACTTTTCAAATAAATGAATACACTATTATTAAACAAATAAGCTCTCTTAACTTTTATCCCAATAATTGTAGACAATTATAGCAAGTACAACTACATTCTTCAACTTAGGCTTCAAACTTGATGGAATGGTGTAACGGATCGATACCATATTTAAGTACCTACCATACTTGGTACTTAAATAAATTCCATAATATTCAAGCAACCTAGATAAGCATTAATATGTACCATCCGTTAATGAGGGAAGGAAAATATTTGTGTTATCTTTGTCCTCATAGCTACCTGATAAACCGTACGGGATGTTACGTAATATGGTAAAGTCAGATTATATCAAGTATTTGCGTCAGACGGCCGGGTGGCGTCGTGGTTTGGTTAAGCGATGTCCTTGAAACTGCATCCGATGGATAGGTACGATGAGTAAGTGAAATTGAAGGGAACGCCTACAGCACTATAATGTGTTTATAGCTGCTTGGTTCTATCACGTAAATGACCTGAACTTCCCAATTCGTATTCAAAGTGAAGGTATATTTCAAAGTTAGATCGTGTATGCTAGATTTAGTTAGCTTCATTTATTTGTGTTGCACTAGTACTAGTGGTACTAGTTCAATTATTTTTTTAAATTATACTCTTCCGTAACCGTCATTGTCAAATAAAGTGACATGAAGGTAAGGCTGATTATAGAAAAGATATTCCGCGCAAATTTTTAGATTATTTATACTCATTTTTGTTATCACTGCATCCGTAGCTACCTGATAAACCAAAGGAGGTGTTAGGTAATATAGTATCATTGGGCCAGGTTATATTTGCGTCAAGCTGTATCCGTAGTAACGCGATGTCATGAGCTCTCGTATATCTGAAACCATACAAAATACCGTTAACAATAAACCAGTAGAAGACTGCATTCTATTCTTTGCCTTGACAAATATATGTATTTGTTCTTTTGTATTTAAATTATATTATAATTATGACTTCATTCAATATTTTTATGTGTCTTACGATGAACTTAAATGACTCTTCGCGAGAACACAGTTCGCATGTCATTGCACGTAATAAACACCTACTGGGATCCATGCTGCATGAGCATTGGCCTTGAGTATATATGGAATGCCTTAATTCCAGTAATTGGGTATCCGGTTTTCTAATGCACTCCCGATGTGAAACACAGCGTCGATATGTTTCTATTTCACGTTGGTATTCTGTGAGGACGGTTGAGCCGACCCATTAAAGTTAGCTAGCTGCAGCTTGGTTCTACCACTGATGATTATCACAAATTTATTTCCGGTAAATAATTCGTTAATTTAAATAATGGAAAACAATCAATGAAAACAAAATCAAGATATGTGTCAATGTATACTGTATATATTTAATGTATATCAATGTCTATTCCGTTAACATCTATATGTTTTCACTAGTTCTCGCCACCCACTTAAAATCCATATAGACGTCTATACGCTCTATGATTACGACTTTGCACAGAAGATAATATTCTTGGACATTAAAGAAAAATTTTTAAGCAAAGTTTGGTTAAATAAGCTCTTACAATTTTACTTAAAACGAAAGCTTTAGAAAAAATATTTAAATAAAAAAATGTAATCATTCTTTGTTGTCTCGGTCTACATTCAATACTTCATGGCAGAAGCGCTTACACTCGTAATCAATACTTGTCTTCTATAATGGTGAAATAATAAAAATATTAATGTTCGGAATTATACTTATCATATTCCGGATGCTCGATGATCTCCAATACGTTAGCTGTTTGGGGCGAATCACTATCGCATAAGTTATTAAGCTGCAGCATATATTGACACGGCGCGTGGACGCAATGTGCTGCCGTTATTGCAATTTCTCGCGTTATTAGCACAGCACTACACAAATGGCGGGAACTTTTAGCGTCTCTCAGCGATACCATTCGTATTTTGGAACCTTTGCAATTTGTTATATGATTTAAATGTTATTAATCAAATACAAAGTATCATAACGTAACAGATGATAAGATAATTTATGTAGCGCAAAGAAATATTTAAAAACGCTTTACCACAATCGACTTCCACTCCACCAATCACTCTTCTCACTCTCCCAGACTCTGTTTGCAAAATAGATACACTAATTATTAACATTATTAAAGTCCAAACAAATTGGAACCACGTTATGTAACTAGACATTACTATTGCGACGGTTATCTATAATACGTGAAACATATTCATAACTCTGTAATAAGTACATTGTATCTTTACTATATTTGTATTATAAAAACAATCGTGACGCTGTGTCGCAAATAATATTCATATTTAACCAACTGTTCGTGTGTACTTCACGAACTTGTGAAGTCTACCCTAAGGTTGAGAACTAAAGTCTCACTTCGAATCTTATTCTAAGCTAGTACTTTAAAATTTGTGTAAATATATAATAATATAATAAAAATAATTGCGAATCGTATCTTATCCTGCATTAGCACCTTAGTCCTCGTTTCATGTTATATAATTTCCAAGACATTGAGAATTCATACTACCACTATAAATTTTGAAAATATTAAAAATAAATTAGATTCAGAACAAATGTGATACACGTTTTTAAATAGACATAAGGATTTGATAGAAACAAAAAAAAATATTTGTTATAGTACAGAAGATGTTTACGAAATTATTGAGTATTAAATATTAATTATAGAAGCAAATTAATAACAAACTTTTCGACGGGGTGTCGATCCTTAAAAAATTACTAAAAATCAGTATTCCAGTTTTTCAAGGAGATATATCGAACGGTTAACATTTAGAGATTTGTTTTTATCGTAGATTAATTAGTAAAAGAAAATATTAGATAAGTAAATTTGACTGGAGAGGCATAACATTTGTTACGTAATTATGAAAGATGCTGAAGGCAATTAGAGGAAAAAAATCAACAATTTAATTATTTTTTAAATACCTTAAAAATTTTGATATCTAAATGTCTTCACATAATTGTTATTCATATGCTATCTTCGAAGTTGGACAATAAGTCACGTAAACAATGCGAGTTAAATGTAACGCAATATACCGTCAAATAAATTACCCGCTTTTAGTCAGTTTCAGGAATTTATAATAGAGTTTATACAGTAGATTTATAAGTTTAGAGATCTTGGGTTTGTGGATAGTAAAACAATGTCTAAATCTTAGCAGTCATGTACAAATTATTTCGAGAAATTACATGTTATTCATCAAGCTATATGTGTATATATAACCATAAATTGTTTTTGTTCTTTAAAATTGTTTTATATTTAGTATATTATCATTATTACATATTAGTTTATTGAACAGGATAGTGAGACTCCGTAAGTATGGCATAATTTTCACTAAGGATATTTTTCTTTCTCTTTCTTCTTTTTAACTTTCGTAAACCTTACCATAACAATTGGTTCGGACATTTCTTTGTTAAATCGTACATATCTTCAGCTCCATGGTCACACTATGGTTATATATATATTTCTTGGTACCATCCATACTGTATAAATAATTTCACGTCTTGTATAGTCGTATCTTAAAAACGTATAAAAAATAGTCTTTCAAGTGTCGCACCATTTTTGCGCTCAAGAAGTATGGCAAATAGGTATCTTACTGTAGTAGTTAGTCTTAATGTGTAGGCAGTCTTACTGTATCATTATGAATATTGAATGAACTTGCTTTTTTGCGGCGGTGTTGCGGCTATTTGGAACCATCAGAAACAGAAAATTATTTATAATTTTTTTTAAAATAAATAACAGTAAGGTAATTTCATTGTGTATGTTGACAAGTTGACACATATGTTATAAAATGAAGACTGTCGCGGCTTGGATTCTCAGCCGTGGAACAATATTTGCGTATCATTGAGTCGACGTGTGTGTCCACTGTCGAGGACACTGCATCTGAACCTTATTCCGATATTAATTTACGTTGTAATGCATCGGAGTATGGGAGGGGACGACGGTTTAGTACCTTTATGATAGTGCGAATGTTTACGACGCTATAATATACCATTCGCAGTTGATATTATTAGAATTATCAGAAGATATCGCCGTTATTGAACTTGAGCAGTAGGATATCATTTTCATCAATTTTTTTTAAATCATGTGATGGTTTTAATAAAAATTGCCTTGAGCAGCTTTCATAATTACGTAACAAATGTTATGCCTCTCCAGTCAAATAACATTTTATGTAACTTTGGTACATTATCTAATGTTTTCTTTTTACCCATCTATGATAAAAACAAATCTCTAAATGTTAACCATGTGTGCTATACCGATTTTGATTAAACATTTTTAATATTATTCATTTTAGGCACATGATACTTACTCCTTGTGCATAGAACTTTTTTGTAAAAAATCTGATGCGAGAATTTTCATATTTATTTCACTTCATTAGTTAAAAATCAATCAGCAACTTGCTCATTCAATATTGTGAAATTAATGTAAAATACATGTTGCAAGTTTTTTTTGGTTATGATTTTTATGAAAACTTTGATAAAAAAAAATTTTGTTCTTTCATTTCGAAAGATCTTCAATTGGATCCCTATAAAATATGGCTAGTGCAGGAAATGAATTGAAACGACTATAAGTTACCTCGTGTTTTTGCCGAAATAATGTTGTAGCGCTTCCGGAGTTTTGACGATATTCTCTGTTCCGACGAAGCTCATTTTCACATTAATGGACTTGTTAAGGGACAGAATTCTTGTTATGGGGCCGCAGTCAATCCGAAACATCAGAAACACTTGCATTCACAAAAGTAACAGTTTGGGCGGCTATGTCAGCACAAGGTATCATCGGACCTTATTTTTTTGAGGAACAGCGAGAGGAAGCAGTAACCGTAAATTCCGACCGGTGCGTATTTTTTCTGCCACGTGCACGATTATAGACTTGCAGTTTCAACAACATGGCGCTATATGCCATACTTGTAATGACTCATTAGCTGCCACCAACGAGATGTTTGCTGGAAAAGTCATATCTATCTGATGTCCAGACCTGACCCCATTCCCAGATTTCTTTATGTAGGGATTTTGGAAAAGTCGGGTTTACTTCAATGATCAAACTAGTCTTGTCCAGTTAAAGACCCATATCCGGCAGGAAATGGCTTCTATTCCAAAAAATCCCATATATTTATTTTTATATAAAAATACCAACCTTATTCTTTTTTTAAAGAAAACCACCACACCTTGTAGCCCAACCTTTGTCTTCGGGCAAGGTGTTCCAGAGACGTGTATACCTGAATGGTGAAGGAGATGCTAACAAAATCGGTGAAGTGTTGAGTAGTTCTAATTATTAGACTCGAAGAGGAGCGAAGATCTCTGTTGTGAGATAAGGAGAGGTATAGGCCTGCTACCTTTACCGGAGACCAATAATTTCTTCACAATATTGACATCAGATGAACCATATACTCCACATACACGTAACTCGTATGTTCACGAAGTCCTCGTTTAATAGAATTTATAAAATTTTTTTGGGGGTATAGTCCAAAATATGACTTAAATATGACAATTAATACTTTTTAATACCTTTCCACGGGAACAAATTTCGCGTTTCGTGTATGTAATAAATAAAAAAACTTGGCCGAAGTTTTCATATAAAATAAATGATATAAATGGTGTTTACAAAGCCACAATTCTTTATTTAGAAAACCGTATGAAAATCCGTTAAACGCCTTCAGAGTTATTAGCTTATTAACGTACAGACAGCAAGGGTGTCGATAAATATGTAAGTATATGCTGTAAAGACGCGTAGTTCAATAAACGTGACAAGAAAATATTTAAATAATGTTTGTATTATATAAAATAAATATTTTAAAAGAAATTCAATAAAAAAAAACTAAGGGTTTTGTAAGTTGAATATCAATAAATTTTTAATAAATTCATGTTTCTATTTAATTAAAAAAAATGTATCGTTTTTATACTTATACTTTTTGTGTTGTTTCCGGGCTAAGCGTTAAAACCAATATAGGATTAGTCTCGTATATTAGTACGCGTCAATAAATGTATATCGTACTAATAATCAAAACTGTATTTGTAAATCCTTGGTGTTTTGTGTGTTAGATCAAATATATAATAGAAAAAAAGTGGGGTATATCAAACGCCAAAACGCCGCCAATATAAAGCTCCGACAACATATGGAACGCATATAGTATGTATATGTAAAATTTTCTTGTACCATAATAGAAAATAACTATGGCATCAGTTGAGCTAAGCGTTTCATGTCTGGTATTTGGAATAGAATTTCATCGTACTTAGCGTTAAAGACCCTTAAAATTACCTTTTGAAGAAATAACGCAACGCAACGATTACTCTCACATGTTAGTAGCGCTTATTGCGTTTAAAATAGCCTGTCTATAATTATGTATTTAGTGTTATTGTTGTGGATTGCATTAGTGATGCTTGAACGCAGCGACAACAGACAGGTGGGAGCGTGTAGCAGGCGAGGTTTATGTAACGCGAGGGCGCAGTAGTCCGCCGACCGCCGGGGCACACCGGGTGCGGCACACCGCGATGGACCGCGCGAGCGGCGGCCCGCCACCACCGCCCGCGCACTCCGGCTTCGGCGCCTTCTGCAGCGCTATCTCCGACACGCTCTCGGTATGTACCCGCTCATTAATCCCCCCCCCACCCTCCTTTTCACACACCCCTGCGACACCAACACAAAAACGCATTTTGGCGCCAACGCACTATTATTCCCGCTCAAATTCCGATGCCAATACCCAGTGTCGCGTAAATAGTTCCTACTTTCGAGCACGTGGTCGTCGAGGTCGTTCGGTTCCATCATAGGTGAAAGACTATGTCAAATTGAAAAAAAAATCATTGGGTGGGAATAAAAAATATAAACAAGTTTATTATTAGAGTGCTCGTTCGGACCGGGTCGCACGGCCGTGATTTGTCCGATGGCTGTGATATACCGAAATACCCGCGCAATAAACGAACCGCCGCGCGACGACGTACAAAGGCCGAGCGTGACATCGGGCACTCGCGCGAACTCTGCAAGTCTGTTACCACGGCCGGTGCCTCGCGTTACCTCTTGAGAGAAACAATTTAGCCTTCCGCATCGCGTTCCTGTGACCCTTGCTTCGTCTGCTACCATCGTTATAGGTATATACCACCTATTTTATACATAAATTTCTAACTTTCTTATTATGCTTTAAATTAAAACTTTCAGTCCTTGCATAAACAAAACTTATAGAATAAATCTATCATATACGTGCAATTTTTAATTAACTCCTTAGTTAAACTATTATGTTTATTTTAATGCCAAAGATTTACATATCAATAGATTATAACAAATTAATATAAAATAATTAATACTTCTTGGTCTTGAAATGCGCGCGGCCCGGCATGTTTGTTTTCGTTTAAACTTCTGTGAAATGAGCTCAACTTAAATATGTTTATAAACTAAACGTGTTTACATTAATATGATGAATTAATAAGAAAACCATTTCCTCTTAGTAGAAGTAGAAAAAAATAATCAATCAGGTTGTGAAATATGAATGCGATTTCGGCTATGCTTTAATTTATTTACAATTGGGAATTGAAGAAAAGTAAACTATACATCAAAGTTGTATAGTGCATGGCTTCTAATGTACTTTTTTTTACATTTTTCTGTGATTGTTGGAGTCGGGACATTAGTGTTATTACTCGTACACTTAACGAGCGATTAATCCTATCGTCCATTGACAACAGCTGATATCGATAGTGAAGTACTATGTTAAACTGTTTTCATCAGGAGGCAACACTTTTCATCAGGAGGCAACACTTTTAGTGATCGTGCGGTGCATCTACATGCACGTTATTGTCTGTGCCTATTAGTTATTGTTTGAAATTTTAAGTAAGTCAATATTATATATTATTTATTTAAAGCTTCCAACTGTTTTATCACTTTGTTTTTAAAATATATCAGTTAACCAAAAATTAAGTAAGCAGTTTATAATTGTTTGTGCTATATTTTATGGTTTTTAAATTTATTCGTTTATAGAAGATTTTGCATTGTTCAAACGCAAAAGCTACCAGAATTACAAAAAAATAGGTTCGTTTAATTTATTGTATTAGTTTACTTTGAACTTATTTAATAATATCATGGTCTTTATATATTTATTTATCATTTCTAGTACAATTACAAATTACAAAATGACATTTGCATTTTATGAGTTTTTGTTCTAATTAGTTTTTTGTTTTTTCATTAGCCGCATTTTATTTGCATAAGGTGCTGTTAAACGTTACGTTGGCATTCGTAAGACTTATATTTTTGATAAGGTTTAACATGTGTTTAACGATATCTCATTTCGTAGGAATTCAAAAATCCAAGCTGAGAACGAAATCCGGCATGTTAGGAACTATTTCGAAGGCAACACGGAATATTTAAATTCAATGTAAAAAATAAAAATAGTCGTAAGCCACTCGTATATTGTTTGTGGTAGATGTTAAGACAATAGTCGAACGCCAAGAATGAAGTCATCACTGAGACCACGCCAATCTTTAAAGACTTGTTTGTATACGTTGACATTAGATATGATCTTATTATGTTCATCTACATCTCAAGACCTATCCGTTGGGATATTGTTGATGCCTATATCGTCGGCAAATCAAAGGTGAGTGATGTATTCGCCATTGATGACAATTCAAAATCAACGACGTTAAGTATTTTAATAAAGTTCAACTTTGTCTTTATAATTATACTAACACAAAATCATTTTGTAATCATAATATGTGGGTGCAAGCTTCATAAATGACAATGAGTTTATACATTATTACGCAGTGGTAGAGCTACACTGCAGTTTGTTTCTTGCTGTAGAAAGAATGGGTCATCTCGACCGGGGTAGGACCACGCCCTCACAGAACACCAGCGTAAAATAGCATCATAATGCTGTTGTGTTTCGTCTGGTGAGTATAGAGATCCGGAGACTTTTTTACTGGTGACGAGGCATTCCATCTCAGTCCTCTAGGGTGACAACGCATCTGCATTATGATTCCTTGTTAAGGATGAATTTAGATGTTATGGACATCACTTGCCATCAGGTGTACTGTATGCTCGTTTGTTACTCTCAATGTAATAATAAAATACATGTATATGTCATAAGTTTCATATCTTTTATAAATCATCATTATATGTACAGAAGGCATATCACAGTATTACTATTAACGCAATGGTACAACAGCTGCAATAGGTACGCGTAACAGTTTACGAGCTTCCCTGTCATGAGCAAGGGCAGTCGTTGTGCAAGGTTTAGCTATTAGGGTTGACCGCATCGATCTGCAAAGGCGACGCCAGCATTGCCTCTATCCCCAATATTAAAATTCCATCGACGCAGCTCTTACAATATTAAACGGGATATTTTCGTTTGAATAGGATACGCCTGAATATTAAAAATTATTGATAATGCGACGTTGTTTATGCGCTTTATGTTAAATTTCACGTAACATTGTGTCCTGCAGTTTATTTTGTGGTAATATTAAATATTTTTGACTGTAATATTATAACGCGAATGGTATAATATATTTTACCATTTCATAAATCGTTAGAAATTTATTACGACATTAGCTTTGTTGTTAATTTATGTTTCAAACTAGTTTTTATTACTAGTAATTATGTTTTTGTAACGTTAAACAATATAAACAAGAACTTTAAAAAATATTAACAAATAAATTAATAATCAATATATGACTTTTTAATAAGACAATAAATTGATGTTACCATCCGCCCATATAAAAATCAACTTATATTATATTGGCAATTATACGCAATACATCAAGCCTAGCTAATTTATACGCAATACACCAAGCCTATCTGATTTATACGCAATACACCAAGCCTAGCTGATTTGTACGCAATACACCAAGCCTAGCTGATTTATACGCAATACACCAAGCCTATCTGATTTATACGCAATACACTAAGCCTAGCTGATTTATACGCAATGGACCAAGCCTAGCTAATTTATACGCAATACACCAAGCCTATCTGATTTATACGCAATACACCAAGCCTAGCTGATTTATACGCAATACACCAAGCCTAGCTGATTTATATATAATACTTTCCATACCTTACAATAATCGCGTTTTTTGCGGAGATTATAGTTGTGAAAAAGTTTATATTGTGTGTTTAATACATGCCTCCCCCATATATTCCCACGAAGAACGATCCTGACCCACCTGCATCTATCGACTTCCATCCTGTATGGGTACCATCTAGTAAGTTGTCCTTCATTGCTACGGCCAGTCCGAGGTTTTCACTCACTTTCTTCCCTATCGTTTATCGGTTCCACGAGCCAGCCCATTGTCACTTCAGTTTACTAATTTTTTGAGCTATGAGCGGTCATCCTCGCTCTACTGCGGATACGGTATTACGTCAATGGCGAGTACATCTACCTTCGATTTGCCGATGACATGGCTCTCATGACGGAATCGCTGAGGGACCTGATCACTATGCACAATGACCTCAATGGTGTCGCAACGGGTAGGTCTTAAGGTGAACATAGATAAGACGCAGATCATGTCTAATGTCCATGTCTCAAAACAAAAGTCTTTAACTTTCAAGGCATGGAGGGACAAGGCAAGGTTCTTTACATCTGGCCGTATTAGGTTGGAGTCAATCAGCGTATAGAGTTATGGAGCCAGAGGGCCATGCTCGGTGTTTAACTGCGTGATAGTATATATATATATATATATATATATATGTATATATATATATATATATACATATATATATACATATATATATATACATATATATTGTTTATAATTATTGAAAAACAAACTTCCAACAAAACGAACAAAATTATTGTTTTGATCTGGTGTAGGATTTGAATCCCCATAACAAGAAAGGTATGTTTCAATTCAAAAATATTGCAGATTAATTTTGTGTTTCTTTGGCGGGAAATATCAATTGGAGAGTACGTATCATGCGGTACGGTTTAGAGATTATAAATAGAAGATAGACAACTCGGCCACTGCTTTTGCTATTTCTGTTTGAACAATCAAGAACATGACCAGGTTAATGCGGTTTTTATGGAAGACATGGTCACACGCGGGGAGTAACTCCCGCGGATTGAAATATCTCGGCTTGGTTAAATGTCATAATTTATTAAGTTAATATAATAATAAAGTCTATTAGAAGAGTGGTAAAATATATTTTTAATAGATTTTTGTGTTTATTAAACTTAAGCTGTAATTTTTGTGTGAAATCCTATAATCACATTTTTGTTTGTGAATATTTGACAAAATGCATCTGAATAATAAAATATATTTTAGTCAGTTATGGATGGATGCATATTTTTTTTGATTACTATTACTGATATTATTTTTATTCATTGATTATTATATGTCACTATTTAATAAATTAATTACTTGTTTGTTCGGAATATAATATGATAGAATTTGTTCGGATAACATAAAATTAGGAATAATTAATTAAAATATTTTTATGACCTTAAACAAACAATATGCGGCCTTAATACTTAATATTTAACGATGTCTGAAGATATTTTGGTGTAAAATATGGCAGAGGTATTGATGAAAGAGACGACCCGCCTATCAAACCCGACAGATGTACGATTTATTTGATAATTAGAAAGCAAAACAAGATAATATTTATAGGCGTAGAAAATCCGTCAAAAGTATTTATTAGGTCACTAAGAATTGATAGTTTTGCTTTTAGTGGGTAACTCACTAATGCTTCGGAGAAATATTCAACACGTTTCCTCCGAGAATCTTTTGGCGAAAAGCCAAGTCAAAAAAAATAGGTACCGAGATATGTGCGAGAGTGGCAGTCATGCGACAAAACGTGGATTGGCATTTTACAATTTTACTGGCGAACTGTAATAGCTTATAGATTTGAATTGTAAATTAAAAATACATAAAATATTGCCTTTGTTGAGAAATCGATTGCCCAGTTTAACTGCATTTTGCTAATAAGAAACTAATTTTCTTCTGCAAAATGCAATTAAACTGGGTTGTTAGTTGGTGGTAGTTCTTCTTACTGGACAACATTTTGATTTTTGTACTCATTGCAGTCATTTATATTATCAGCTTGCATACAAGTTAGCTGTGTGGGCCATCAAAAATTTGCTTGCAACAGAATTTTGTTTTTCGACTAGATTGTCTAATTATACGTTATACCTTTAATTCGCGTCGTTGCTCGGGACGAGTTTACTCTATTACCTCTATACGGTTTTTATAATATTGGAGCTGTCAAATAAATGCACAGTTCACTTAATGGTAAATGAAGCCTGCACCCCATAAACATCTTCATCCATGCTCTGCAAAGATTCTTGAATATTGATGCAAATAAGATATTTTTTTAATTTAAAAGAATATGAACAATGCTATTAACATTAATAATATTCCGGTTAACCACTACATCTAAGATGAAAATGCTTGTGCTAGGAGATAGTTCACGACAATATTCGAAGGGTGGATTCGAATCTGCGACTTTAAGTTTCGAAGACCGTACTCTAAACAATTAGGCTATTGAAGCTTCAAAAGATGTCATTCCCGAGGACTGAGATGCAATCACTATTAGTAATTGGATCTCCGCGTCCCTGCCTCCACCATATGAAAATTAGCATCGCTATGTTGCTATTTCACGGCGCGGTACATTCACGCTGCAGCTTGGCTTTATCACTGTTGAAAGGTTGTTGAAATATTTATTTGCTAACGTACTTTACAGGCCACTAAACATTGTATGTAAGTTTTCCTTCCTTTTATCTACTAAAGCTTCATTATATTTTTTAAAGAAAAAATACTGCATATAATCTGTATCGTAAAGAGCTACTGCTACGAGCGTTTCTAATTTTAGCAAACTTCTCTCAACTTAAGCAAACTCGCCGATAGTTAAAGTGTAGGAGGTGAGGGGGCTTGGCTGACTATCATAAGAACTAAGACTTCCCACGTCTCTTCCATATCAATGTATACAAGTTCGACGGTTACGAGTGCTCTTTGTTCGTACTTGTTTATATCACAGCATCCTTTTTGCACGAGACCATTTTCTATTTATTTATCTTTATTAAATTAAAAAAATTAAACATAAAAATGGCACAAGACTGCTATTAATGCGAAAAGATTTGGCGTTTTGTATTAAAAACAATAGGATCGCTGTAGTGAGTGTTAATAAAACATTGGCAGGTGTCAGTATAAACTTTTTAAAAGCTCAAGGACATTCCAATAAACTCCAAAGACTATTATGGGAGGGGATGATAAACGAGTAAACGATTCACCTGATGGTAATTAATGTCTGTCGCCCATAAACGCATAAAATCTTTGAAAGATATTCAAGATATGCATATTCGTTATCACCCCTGAGAATCGAGATGGAATATAGAAAGTATGAATATAGAGTAAATATTGGTATTGTAGAAACTAATTGGAAAAACTGCATAATCTTGATTGTATATTTATCATTGTTATTGTTAAATTATTATGTTATTAATAAAAATCGCACATACACCTACAGAATATATACATACAAACCAACATAAGCTGACACATGTACATGCAAGAGAAGATATGAGTACTCGTAATATATTTAGTAGTTGCTAGTTTTTGTGTGCTCAAATTTATTTTTACTCTCACTTTGTTGGGTTTATACACTTTGTAAAATATAACTTTTAACTTTTTTTTGAGCACACAGTTCACCTTATGATAAGAAATTCCTGTGGCCCATGACATCTACATTAATCCTTGAGCAGGAACCATAATACAGATGCGTTGTCACCCTTGGGGATTGCGATGGTATGCCTCGTCACCAGTAATAAAGGTCTCCGGATCCCTACATACACCAGACGAAACACAACAGCATTATCCTGCTGTTTTACGCTGGTATTCTGTGAGGGTGTGGTCCTATTCCGGTCGAACTGACCCATTCATTCTGCAGCTAGAAACAAACTGCAGCATAGCTCTACCACTGATAAATCTAAGGGAAATGGGAGTGGCTGATAACCAGCGTTGCATGACTATAATCCTGTGTCAGCAAAAGCTGAGTCACCTCCGTTTACCAAAGTGTATAATATTGTTTATTTAAAGTAGATTTTTTTTCTGTGGCAAATGACTGTTCTATTATTATTATTATTAATATAAATAAAATGGATTTAAATATTTATACCACATAGGTATAAATAAATCTACTTTGTGGATTTCTAGTACGTCGTATATAGAAACAAATGGGGTTTGGCAAGATGCATATGGGGAATGATCATGCTAAGTTTAGCTTGGACCAAAGTACATTGTGTTGACAGGAATCGTCGTGGCGACATAATTCGTCTAATGATTGCCAACATACTATGGGGAGATTTAGATAAACGATTCAGAAGTAAAGTAATACTGTCGACTTGATTTGATATTTAAATTGTGTTGAACGCCAATTTTGTTCTGGTACATTTTGTCTATCTTATTCAAATACCGGATTCGGATTGTTTCCAATTGCTCATGCCTATAGTTTTGGCTTTGTATTGAATAGTTTCTAAACCTAATGTTTATGGTATGTGCATTGAAATAGATTACTATATTATATTTACAGAATTTCATTCGACATTCTAAGAATATAAACTGACAGCAATTAGACTGACTTGACTCAGTTTTCTTTTTTAAATTGACTTTATTAGTGAATCTAAAAAAGAAAACTGAGTCAAGTCAGTCTAATTGCTAAAGTTCGATCACCGTTACCGGCACCAATAAAATTATTAATAGCATTTCAAAGTGCTGAATTTACCATGTGTTCGACAGTAAAGGAAATATTGTGAGGAAACCTGCAAGTATATGAAATAATTTTAAATAAATATTTCAAGGCTAGTGAAGGCCGCCAAACTGCAGTGGATCCGCGTGGAAGATTTTGTTTTTTAAGAGCACACTATTCACCGGTTTGAAAGTGATGTCTGCCATCATCCGTCCTTAACAACGATTCAAGATGCACATTGTCACCTTTGTGGGATATGTTTTTCTTTACTCCGGGTTGTTGTGTAACGAAATCCAGATTTCTACACTAACCGTACGAAACCCAGCAGCGTTAACGTCATCTCCTTGAGCAAAATATATATACTGTTACATTACCTTAATTACTTTATCTCACAAATGATCCATACGATCTCTTAGACTAATTTCAAAATGAAATTAAATCAGCCAAATTTTTTTGAAAACACCATCTTAGTGTATTAAAATTTGTATTTATCAGTTATTAGTTTTTTAAGGTTCGATGCACAGTTAAAATCCAGCAGAACTTCTTAATATACTAATATATTTTAATTTCTTTAAAACAATATAATTTTAATTTCTTAATTAATATCTAAAATTTAATTAAAAAATTAAAATTATATTTTTTTATCACTATGATTATGGTCATAACAGTCTATCAATAGTCCACTGAACATATGCTCACAGATTGCCACAATTTTGCGAACAATTTTGAGCCACTTGCATCCATCTTTGGAACTTTCCGCAAACTTCATAGGTCTTCATTCGTTCTAGTACGGTGTCTAGTCTGTGACTAACAGTCCGAGCTTACCGCTCAAAAACCTTTCATCCCTTATTGCTTTATTACTGATCTTTTGACCTCGTTTTACTGCGGATGGCTACGTTGCGTGTTCTATCATGCAGTGAAACACCATATATAGCCCTCTCCATAGCTTTCTGAGTGAGTGAGCTTTCTAATACGTCCACCAATCCGTCCATCAACGGCAACACGCACTGGTGAACTTATTCATATAGAATATTTATTTATTATTTAATATGAAGATCTCTACTAGCAAGGCACTTTTTATTTATTATTAAAAAATATATGTTATTTATGGTAGCTTTTGATTACAGGGAATGGCCACCACATCAAGGAGTAGAAGGAAGGTAAGCTTCAATTGTTATCATTATTAAAATTTACTACTGTTGGCTTAGGGTGTCAGCTACAGCTTCACCCCATCCATAAGGAGGGTTCCTTTATGGGCCAACAGATTTCGGTAGTTTGCGAAAACTCTCCCTTCGTCCTAAATAAGAACGTTGAGAGGAACACCGTGGGGTTCTAGCCGGTCTAAGTCTTAGGAGGGATATTCATGACGATTACTCCACGTATAAAAAAAATTATGCCAGCAGTGTTAACCACTCGAATATAATAAGTGTAATACAAATTATCAAGACCAATTGAATAAATAATAGTTTAAGATTTTTTCCGCCCAATAATTAATTAATGTTGTGATAATACAAGTCTAGCCAAAGATAATTTCTAGACTATTTCTTCTCTCTTTATAAACATTACCTTGGCAACGGTTAGAAAAAATATATGGCGTAAACAATTTTCTGTCAAACATATTTTTCTTGCTTCCATCATTAATGCTCGTATGCTCTTAATTGACTTTTGTGGAGCATCTTTTACGTATTATGAGACTTTCACATATGTTCTCGTGATAAAATCCGGTCACTTTTGTAACTGCAACTCCTGAACATATGGTTGAGTTAGGTTATTGTGTAAGAGTTGAGCATCCAATGCACTAAATTGAGTACATTGCATTTTTAGGCTGTTTAGAGTTATTTTGCGATCGTCAATTATCCCTATAAGTTTTCGGCCACTGACTCCCATTGCATCAATACGGAATGCTACTTCAACGTCAAGTGAAATAACGGTCATGTCAATGTCAATAGAAGACCATATCAGATATAATTCAATTGTGAGTTTGATTTTATCGTAATTAGATGTTTATCTAGCAATTTACAATAGAATAAAGCTGAAAGGGAATTTACCCAAAGATAAAAAAGTAATATTAAATATAAGCTTTTTTTATCTTAAATGTGATAAAAGATTCAAACCTACAACACTAAGCTCACGTCAAGTATCCGAAATCTGGAACTGGTTGATATAAGTCACTATGAGTTGAAACCGCATCTTCTAACTCGCCATTTTGCTTACTTTGCCTAGGCCATCAACTTAAAAAAATGGGTAATTAAAAAAAAAAACTGACTGATGCTGACGTTCAGGTCCCACGCATTTTCGCCGCCAGACAGTCAGGACCAGAAATCTCCATAAGGACACCTCCAGTCACTGCCCGTTTTTAGCGGACTGTCTACGCTTAGTCGCAGGCTGTGGAGGAAATTCCCCTTTTGATTACGGGAGCAACTTGCCACCTTATCTATAGTCTGGAGACTTTGGTCTATTATCACATCAGTTAAGGGCTAAGATAGTCTCGTATCTTCAAAGTAAACTCCTCCACTCTAGGAAGGTTATTCGCCCTGGTATCGTTTGGGTAAACGAAGGGATCTCGGAAGTCCTCCTGAAGAAGGGACGGCGGTAGATGTGACTGCATCACTGCACTGGGTTGCTTGGCCCAGATATGACGATGCTGTCCTGCCTTGGATCGGGTGATAGAGGCGTAATTCCGCCGTCAATGTTTCAGAGCATGTTTTTATTGCTGACTTAGCTTTTAATAGGCGACCTGATTGGCGGTTTTCATTCTTGGTTCATTCTAGTTAAATTATTATTTTTACTATAATTTCGAGTTTAATGTGCACTTTTTGTAAATCTGTTATATGGTCCTTTAAACTTACGACTTAATGTTTACATGTTTAGTTCTATTTTGTGATGTTTTGTGTTATAGTAAACACAATGTTTGTGTTTAATAATAAGGTAAATAGGTTGTTACGAAGAATTAACTTACCTAGAATTTGTTTAGCAAATATTTTACTTGGTGCAACTTATTCTAGGTGTAGTATATTTTACTATGTATTATTATTACGATTATTACACTAATATCAATATTTATAACACATTCTTATATAGATTTCTATTACCACTTCAATATAAATTCATTTTAATAAGTCCACACATATTTCGGGTTGTGTAGTCTGTTAATTGTTGGCATATAGTATCAACCATATTTTTTTTTAATATTAGGTAGTGACAAATGAGCACATAGTTCACATGATGATGGGCGACGGCATCTTCGTCCATTTTCAATAAAGATATAAGATGCACGTTGATACCCCTGAGGACTGAGATGGAATGTCTGGTTACCCGTAATTGGGTAATTGGTTGTTTATTTTTATTAGTTATTATGCCAGTTATGTGTCGTACATTTCATTTAATCATTGCTTATAATTTCTATGACCACAATTCACGTGGATTGCTAACAGTGGTCCTACTTAAAACCGCCCGACTTCATCCTTTTTATGATATTAGGTATGCCAAAGAAGCAAACAGTTCGAATTAATAGCAAGTGACTCCTGCAGCCCATGACATCTACATTCGTTCTCGGTAAATAGTGCAGCTGCATTGTCACCCTTGAGTACTACGATGGAATGCATCATAACCAATAATGAGGTCAACAGATAGATGATAGTAATCTTCACTTGAATAATTGTGTTACATAAATGGTCGATAAAATGTTCTTAACAGAAAATTCGTCTAAAGAAAATGATATTGGTCGATTATACCTATTCATGTTGCCGCTTCAAACTAGCTGCAGCGTAGCGTACGCCTATCTACCTATCTTATGTAAACGTTGAAATGATTTCATTATTTAAATGTCATTTTTAATTACATATTTGGTGAGTACAAACTCGTTATTAATTCATTTATGTAACAGCACAATGACTGGCGAAGCTTGCATGTATATGTACCGTTGGAAGAATGTTGTAAGGTCTCGTTTCGGGGTAGCCGCAGAATTCGTGCTGGGGAAATGTTTGGAATCTTTCAAAGCAGGGGGACATCGTGTTTGCTAACAAGAGCGTACGAAATATGTATGTAACGTATGTTTGTCAAACATTCGCTTCTATATTACTTGAAACCTTAACCTTGGTCACTGAAGAGTTACAACGGGTTAACCATATAACGATATTTGCTATAGATAAGGATTTAGATAATAACTTATTATAAAGAATTTCGTTGCTTTCGTAATCGTGTATTACAAATTTCCTCAAGCAATTTGTCCGTCCACAAGATCATTTTACGCAGCTATTTCTTCATATTTTGACTGAAGCATTTTCAGTGGAAGTACATTTGTTGAATTTTTTTTTTTGAATAAACTTACATACATGACCAAATAATTTGAGCGGTAAAAACTAAGATAAAATTATTGTTTGTCTACATATAATAAAAATTACGTATAATTAAACAGTGGTGGACCTAGTTTCTGTCTGCAAAATTAATGGGTCTGCTCGACTAGGGAAGGATTAGACCTACAAATTACTACTGGCAACGATGCATTCGAAATCTAGTTCTAAAATGTGGGTAATGAATCATTTTTGAATATGAATGTAGACGTTTATTGGCCGTAGTCATCTCTTACCATTTAATAAACTGTGTTTGTTGTCACACTTTAAAATTTCATAAAAAAAGATGAAAGAAGAGAAGTACTTATGACAGATAATTAATATAATTATTCTCTTTTATTGTTTATGGTTATTTGATTGTGGACGCATTACGTCAAAACTACTGGTCTAGTTGAGGTCGAGTTTTTTCATCAAAACGTATAGTATTAATAGTATTACATTCATAATAATTTTTGATTAAAATTGAGATTAAAAAACGAGCACACAGTTCATCTGATGGAAAGTGATTCCTGCGACCTGTGACATATATGCTTGACAAGGAATCTTAATCCAGACGGGTTGTCACCCTTGAGAACCGAAACTGGAATGCCTCGTCACCAGTAATAAAAGTCTCCTGATCTCACACTCACCAGACGAAACACAGCAGCTTTATGCTGCTATATTACGCTGGTGTGAGGGTGTGGTCCTACCCCAGTCGAGCTGACCCATTCATAATCATTGGTGCGAAGTTAATGTTTCCAAAATTTTAGTATCATCATCTGTACGTGGCCAGAGGTATGACCCAGAGGAAAATGCGGAGACAGCGAATTGATAATTTAAAAGCGATTACGAATATGCAATTATATTATAGTGGAGATTATTATTGGAGGGGGGGGGGGGGGTATGCGAATGGTATCGAGATGAGCACAGAAACATGCACTTCACGTGTGTACATTATTAAATATATATCACACATAGTGCATAGCTTTGTTACACGTTTATATGTTTCATACCACTAGTCAAGTTGACTGTCATTATACAATTACCTCGTATGTAGCATGACTTCATCGATATCGTGAAGTGTACTGTAGATAAACAATAATAGCTTTATAAGTATCCACTTACAACATTAGTATGAAAACTCTTAATTGAAGAGAATTACTGGATAAGTTCTTTTAAATGATATGTATAAATTTATATTTATATTTTGTAACAGGAAAATAAAAAATAAACACGAAAACTGCTACCCTTTTTAAAATGTGTTTGTAAACAAAAAATAGGACTGATATCTAGATAGACCAGGAAAGAATCACGTCCTCATGAAATATAAGCGTAAAATAGCAGCATAATTGTGCTTTGTTTCGTACGGATATCTATTGGTAGTTACTGGCATTGAGATTTTCCACATCAGTCCTCAGACGTGACAACTAGTGTTTTTTTTTTTATTACATTGAGAGTAACAAACGAGTACACAGTTTCAGCGGTCTGCGGCGCGCGACATATATATGTATTCATCTTTGAAACAATCTGTAGTGTAGCTCTACCAGTGTGAATCTTGAACCATTGTTGAGGATGTAGTGCAGGTGTCTATGGGGTGCAGTTATCATTTACTATCAGGTTAACTGTGTACTCGTTCGACATTTGAAACGTTTCTACATTCTTTAAAGTATCGTATAATACAAACACGGCTTGTATTCTCGGTGTATAGTTATTTAAAAACGCGAAATAAGAATTTCATAACGCATAAATGAAAAATGAAGATGACAATGACAATGAACAAGTATATTCCATGCCTAGTTATTCCTGCGGCACGTAGATAATTATAACCCTTGGTAATAAGGTGCAATTTACTCAGTTTCTCTTGAAAGTGAAGAAACGATGCCTTTTTATAACTGATTTCTTTTATATATTTATTTCTTTAAGTTTTCCTTCATCGCTTACTAATTATTTCTATCATAGACATGTTTTCATACTTAAATGCAAATCCAATATATTATAATTATAAATAATAAAAAAATTCTCTATCCATTTTAGATACAGATTATGATGTTCAACTTACGTTGGTCACGGCCACATGATTTCTCTTAACTAAATCTCTAATTTCATATTCTAAGCAGAATATATTAAAATTCTTGAAGTATTTGTTTTCTAAGATTTTCATCCTTTCTTCTTTTCTTTTCAAGTATTTAATTAGGTTTCTGCGAAACTAAGGCCTTCTTAAGGACACACCAATGAAACTAATGATACTCGGAACAGTTGTCCACATTTATCAAAGTTGACTTGTTTGATGACTGGCTTGATGAGGGTAGTGCGGACAGTCTTACTCTAGTTATGCTGTTGTACGTCATTAGGCAGTGTGATTTGGTCTGAGCTTGGCAAGTTTAAATTGTTCTTCTGATATTATTCAGTCGATAGAATCTCTTCGATTACAGATAATATTGGCATCTTGAGTAAAAGTTGGTATATTCTCCCTTAAATACTCTCGCGCGTCCTGCCTAAACATATGTGACCCGATGTACTAAAGGTGAAAGTGTTGGATGCTATGTTAGCATATGGAAGAAAACTTATATAAAACTTATAAAAAATATATTTTGATATTAAAAATGAATAACAGCGAAGGATCACTGAATATTCAAAATATATTTTCTAGGTACTACAGGCTAAAACGTATAAATTCCACCACACAACTTCCAAGCATAGTCGAACGTAACAAACGCACAAATATTCATTAACCTTAATATAAGTTTGTCATGATTCTTCTTCCCTTCTTGTATAAATTATTATACGAATAAAAATTTAATTGCATGTCTGACACATATATATCATTTTTTTACTGCTGATATATTAAGCTAATAAATGAAAAATGTTATGAATAGTATTTAAAATTTAAAATTAAATTTTATGATTACGAGCGGTGAAAGAAGTACGATTTAGATTAGTAAACTGTGTTATATTGCATTGTGTAAACACAGTGAATTTCATTTGAATTCTTTTATTCTATGTTTCTGTAAATAAGTTAAATATGTGAACTAGCCAACAGGCATTAATAATTTTACGTGCATTGCATTTAAGTACATGTAACCAGTTACCATAAATATGGATCTCGGATGTTTCACCGAAGCGCTCGGCCACCTTTCAACCCGGTGAATCTTTCGGGCTCACAGTGGCAATTAGCTATAAAAATAAGAATAAATTGTCTTGTGTTCGGAAATATCACATAAGTTTTATTTCCACGATCCAGTATATCTCTCTGAACATTCACTTAGTAATACTGAAAACATTTAGTCCAGCTAATCGCTTGTTCATGACATTTTGAATAAGGCGTTTTTTTTCAATATTGACATACAGTGTTTTATAGGCAGTTTTACTTACATCGACGAAGTATAGTCAAGTATCAATGCAATGGCAAGTTGTAATTATGTCGTAGAAGCATTTTGCCAGGCCCGAGCAAAAACTCAAATTTAAATTCTCCTTAATTTGTTCTGTAATATTTTATATAGCACACATATTTCTACCCTTAAATGATTTCTTTTAAACAACCTAATAGTCTAAGCTAATGTTCAAACTTAAAGTAGTAAACCACTAAATATTCTTCCTTATAAAAAAGATTGATCCAGTGCTCAAATGTCTTTTTTCGGACGATACTTGCCTATATAGTGGAAGGCTTTAAAGGCTTCATCGGGCTTTAAGTAGCGGAGCGCTTAGGATGCTCAGCGGGAACCTTTTAAAATAGGGACTAGCACAAAGGTTTCCGAGTAGACTGGTAGACTCAAGAGGGCCCGAGAAGACCAAACTGAGCTTTTTGAGTTGCGTTTTATACAAAGTTAAAAGCTGATTCGGTGTACACTGCCGTCACACTTTCGCAGACTTCCAGTTTCCTTGGGGGCATCGTCTTAGACTCAATCAATCTTCCAACAATTGAAGAAAAGTGCACTCCAAAGATACATTCCGGAATGTAGGAGCCAAAGTTAAGGCACTGTTTTTTACAGTAAAAAGACACAGGTTCGTTTCGGTGCGACTCGTGCAAACTGCTCCGACTCCTCTGTCCCGAGTCTACCTAAGTAGACAATGAACAATTAAAGGTGATCATAGAAGCGAATCCATCGCAAACCACGTCAGAGTTGGTAGTTTTCTTCGATGTGAGTGTCAAAACAATTTTAATTCACTTGATACAAGTTGGAAAAGTGAAAAAGCTTGAGAAATGGGTACCGCATGAATTGAGTGAAGCACACCAACAAACACGTATTGGGTGCTGCGTTACATTACTCAACTGTCACAATAACGAGAATTTTGGATCGTATCGTTATTTGTGATGAAAAAGGGTACTGTAAGACAATCGGAAATGCTCATCACAGTGGTTGAACCCAGGAGAACCGGCTAAATCCTGTCCCAAGCGAAAGTTGACACAGAAAAGGTACTGGTGAGTGTTTGGTGGACCAATGCTGGTGTCATACTCTTCAGCTTCCTAGGATCTGGTCAGACGATTGCGGAAGATCTATATTGTCAACAATTGCCAACCATGATGGAAAAGGTAGCCGTTAAACAATCGAGACTGGTATATTGCTCTAGCCCACAACTGCTTAAACGTTAGACCTCATTTTTCACGACAGACGGTCGCTAAATTAGAGGAGTTGCGATCGGAATGTCTGCGACACCCACCATGCTCACCGGACCTTGATCCAACAGATTCCCACTTTTTTCGGAAGATGTATAATTTCTTGCAATTCCGATGAGACAGTCCAAATCGCTTTAAAAAATTTATTCCAAAATATTTACAGCAACGGAATCAATGAAGTATCTATAAAATGGCGAAAGTGCATACATATTAATGGTACATGGTTTGATTGATTAAACATACAACTTCATATAAAATAACGTTTTTTACTTTTTCTATAAAATAATAGATCCATTTAAAAATACCATTTCATAGTGTTAATACAGTGCTTGAAGTGATTCTCGTAACTCTTGAAATTCTCAGTTTAAGTGTGTACACACAAGGTTATCAAGCGTTTTTGAAGATGGCAGCATAGAATTATTCAACACCTATGAATGTTACCGATCCATCATAGAACGTTTGTAAATGACAGAAATGTCATATTATGTCACAAAGCGTAGGTGTTCTCGACGGTTAGTGTACGTTTGTTAGCAAACGTGACTCAGATTATTTCTATGCAAAGCACAATTTACTTTACCCCCAATTATCGTAATTACTTTTACCAATATCCATTTACATTGCATGGAGGAAGTACACAGTACGTGATGACAGTCAGTCAGATGATGATATTAATTAATCCCTAATGGGAAAGGCAAAGGACTTTAGTCCATACAGCCAGGTCTTGATCGTATGATGGTTGGTCTGAAACCTGACAGTCAGTCATTATCTTTCGCCTC
Organism: Teinopalpus imperialis; assembly: GCA_029286865.1. Lineage (NCBI taxonomy): Eukaryota > Metazoa > Arthropoda > Insecta > Lepidoptera > Papilionidae > Teinopalpus > Teinopalpus imperialis. The sequence goes on along the minus strand of JAGSMU010000022.1, from coordinate 10,275,064 downwards.
TTGACATCTTGACAGAAGTTCGGGATTTTAAAACATCACGTTAATACTAATGTAAGATCCATTTGAGCTATTAAAATATATAATGAGTATTTCATGCACTTGGAATTGATTGAATTTTCTGAAATAAGTTTGATAACAATTTATTGCAAGCTAATACTATGTAGTTTTTTTATAGAATAGGTGGCAAAGGAGCAAGTAGCTCAACTGATGTTAAGTGAATAACTTGCGCCCAACACCAGAGAAATTATATGATCATGTAATGTTGGAAAATCTTTAAATGCGTCTTTTCCTTTTACATATCTATACGTATTGTATTGTATTCACGGTCGCACGGCGTAGTGAGTATCTGGATCCGGGAAAATATTTGATAATCACAATTTGTTGATTTTCTGGTTTTAGATGTATTGTTATTATTGCGGTCAGGGGCACTGAACGTGAAGCCTCCTCCGATATTATGCACATGCATTACCTGTTAATAGGAAAGGAAACCGCGAGTAACGGACTGCACTATGATCTTGCGTAATTGATGTTATCCGGTAATAATTAGAATACACCGACGTGGGAAAAATCTGCCAGGAAGACAGTAATACTGTATGCTGATAAGTCTCTTGGCAATTCAATATCCTCACTCTGGCGTCAATGTTATATATATTTTTTTATTATGACATTGAGAGTAACAAACGTACATACAATTCACCTCATGGTAAGTGATTCCTGCCGTCCGTGACATCAACATTCATCGTTTACAAATAATCATAATGCAGACGCGTTTTTACTCTTGAGGACTGAGATGGAATGCCCCGTCAACTGTAATAAAGGTCTCCGGATCTCTATACTTACCAGACGAAACACATCAGCATTATGCTGCTATTTTACGCTGGTATTCTGCGAAGGCGTGGCCCTACCATAGTCGAGCCCACTCGTTAATTTTTCTTGCATATAGGAAAATACAAACACTTATAAATTTAATAAACTAAATGCGGCAACTTGTATGAACATGGTTTATTTTGTTTTATTTCAACAATTTTATAAGAAAAAATATGCAAGGGGTGAACATAAATGACGGTCAAACAAAGCTAATAATATTTTTGAGACTAGTCGCCCAAATTAGTTTACATACATTAAATCTAATCCCCATTTAATAAAGGACTTTCTTCTTTTCGAAGTTATTAAAATATGTTAAATAATTAATCAATATTGGACAAAGGAGCCAACGAAATAAAAATGCTTCACAAATGTTATATTTTACAATATATAATTATATTTAGATAATATATAATTTATATTTTACATTTATCTTTTTATATTATTATTCGGTCTCATAATGAGTTGGAATATAAAGTAAAACATATAATCCTCTCTACTACTCACTATTTCCCAAATTGTTGCCTGATCTCATGAATGTCTCTTTATTTTAAAATGTTCTTACTCATGGTCAAATATCTACCTCCTTCTCTCATGATCATGATTTACTATATCTGTCTTATCGTATTCATACCCCTAAGTGTAAGTGTAGTGTCTCAATTTCTTTTTCTTTGATGTTATAAGGGTATTGACATGGAGGCATTTCAGGGAGCGAGTGCGATTGACTGGACTCCGGTAGAGTATTGTTGACACATTGATAAAAAAGTGAGACTGTTGAGTTCTCTTATATCTTTCCTATCCTTAGCTTGTACGTTACATTTTTGGCCTCAAAAAGTTCGACTGTGTTTCCTATTTTAACAGCTCAAGTGGCTCCATACGTTTTCGCAGGAACACTCGATTACTTTGCTTCCTTTTTAATATCCTTCTTTCCCCCAAAGACTCCGTCATACCTCCGCAAACGGTTTTCGTTTGCAGAGACATGACGCCTGATGAATCCTGCAGATCGCAGGTTGGATCCCTCCTTGAATTTCCGTTTCATAAAACTAGTTTCTATACCAACTCCTTCACGGTGCAGGGAATTCGTTTGTGGAAAACTCTTCCTGAAAAAAATCGTGCCTCTAGAACTGTTGTACTATATAAAAACACTAGTGAAGGGACACTACTTATCTTTATCGAGTTGAATATATAATGAAATATTATATAAGCTTTATTGTATCGTATAATACATTTATTTAATGTTTACATTATATATTATATGTATTTACATGCATATGTTTGTAAATTAATAGTCCTGTATTTATATTCATTTTATTTTTCTCTAATTTTTGTTTTTGTGAGTACACTATATTTCTTTTTTCCGATAATATCTCCAACACCAGCCCTGGCGGAAGAGATTTGCGCTTTTGTACATACTTTTCTTATCCTAGTTTCCTTATATAATTGCTTTGTGCATATAAAAGTTAAATAAATAAGTTTAAAAAAATCCTTTCTTTATCATTATTAATTCATACTAAATAAAAAAATTACGTAAAGTTGAAAAATAAATCGTAATTAAATTTTGTAAGTAGTAAGTTTTTCATAATGTTACGGGTGACATACTAATATACAGTTTATTCAAACATATTTATCCTTGATAAGAAATCATATTTTAGATGCGTTGTAGATGGCAGGGCCTCGTAATAAGGTCTCCGATAGAACCGTAATAAATAATTTCGCCATACGAAACACAGGACTACTATTTTGCACTAGTTTAAATATGAAAAGCGTCTTTTATCGGTCAAGCGAGCTCCCAAAAAGCGACCCCCACTTACAAATGAAACCCAATTGTCCTTTCTCTTCAGTTCTTGACAATATTTATACATCAAAGACATTATCACAAACCGTGTTATTATTGAAATGTACGCTATATTGATCAGACAAAAGGTTTGATAAGCAGCATGACAAGATTGTTATCATCGATAAATTGATAAAAACACCTGTATACCAGTGAATATTATACTTTTACATAGTCAACTTTGTTAATTTAAGCAGTAAACATTTTAATAACACTTCTTTTAAAAAGATAGTGTGCATGTCTGATAGTGCTGATGTTCTTTGTTTACAGCAAGAGGATGAGAAAAAGAGTAAGAAGAAACAGTCACCAGTTGACGACAGGCCGACGGTGCCGGTCCCCAGCGATGCGATGCTCAACAGTGAGTACCTAGTTATTTATTTCAAGCGTGGAGACTTTATTTTGGAGCGGTGGAATGCTATAACATAAAATAAATTAATTAAGACTTTTGGCACCAAATCGCATAGCACTTTACTCGCGGGTAACAATTATATGTTTTTTTAGTTCTTTTTTTTATAGCGTTCTAATGGCCTATTAACATGACATCTTCTTCCTCTTGTTTAATATGGGTAATCCATTGGTGGAACTAGATTTTGTGCTACAGCCTCTATCTATAGAGATATTTAAAGTATTCGATTACTTCTTACCCATACTTCAATTAAATGTCACGTTTTATAGTGTGTACTTTAAAGAGAAATTTCGTTGTATTTTTGTTTGCCTTAAAAAATACGCACATGTGTTTGATCTCGGTGGCGGCGTTTTATTCTACATTTCTCTTTTTCCGAGCACACCTGCGCCCAACTATAACTATTGCTTATTAAGCAAGAAGTTTACATACGCTGAAACTAGAAATCCCATATCATTCAAGTTGCTACCTTAATAAATAATCGGATTATCGATTAATTCTTTCTATTAACTACAAGTATATAAAATATAATAGTTGCTACTAAATTGTTATTTTAACCACTTTCTGTAAACTCTTCATTTTCTGTTAATTTCTTCGTGTCTATTAAAAATATCGTTACGCCAAATTTGAAGACGGTAAAGGAACACTATTTTATTATGGACAACCATTATGATATCAATTTACCTAAATTGGTTACTTCAGACGCTGTGTCCTGTCCTTTCATAACAGATCGATACAATTACACAGGTGTTAAATTATATCGTTATAATAATAGATATTTATATATGTATATATATATATATATATATTATAATTATGAGGTTTTAATATTTTTTATTTATAGACTAGACAAAAACAAACAAATGGATCGTTAGATTTCATACTATAAATTTGAGTAAAATAAAATATTTAGAAATGTTTAGTTTATTATTTCTTTACTTCATACTTAGATGAATAGTAGAGATAAAACATCGAAAACAATGTATTGTGGGCAACAAAACCTTAGCAATTCGAGGCAATTCGTCGGAATCTTAATGTGGGCGTACTTCGCGTATTAGGCAGATTTTTTTTTAGTTTTAGGCGTCTATATTTTGTTTCGTGAGTAGAGTGCCAGTGAATATATTAATAGCAATTTCAAGTCCTGATTTACGATGAAGCACATGTCTTACAATTAATATTAATGAAAAAAATCCAACACACGACCGACCGCCAAATTGCATTGGAGCTGTGCCCCAATACTCTCTAAAATAAAAATGGTATGTATAAGTTATCATTTCAGTTCATATTTTGTCTACTATATATCTTGGTCTAAAAGATCATGTTGCTTTTAAATATTACAAAACAAATAAATAACAATTAAATAGTCTCAGCGATCCATTGTCACAGCGCAATAAAAAATATCGCCACTCCATAAATTTGAACCTATCGAACTACGACAACCATAAATATCCGTCCAGATGTGTTCAAGTAACAAAAATTCAAATTAACATTCTTAAAAATCGTGGTTTTGGATTCAGCTATATCGAATCTCCGTAACGAGAGTACTCGGTTTACGTGGTTACATTTTTATATTATTCAATTGTTTATGGTCTTTTGATTCATTTAAACTGTGCAGTTTTAACTGTTTTTTTTTATATTGCTGTAAGCAAATGCTCAAACACAAAGGTACTTACTCATCATTCCCTTGCTAGTCCTATGTAAAGCATTTCCAACAAAACAGAGAAAGTACAGATATAGTGTCATAAACACAGAACATGCATACAACGCACTCTAATCAAATCTACGCATATCTACTTTTCAGGTTACCCAGAATGGACCGAATCATGACCATGTTACACACGGCCGCCATTCTATTTTCTAGACATACATAAATATTATATATATTATAGCAATATTGTCTTCGTCTTTACATTAAAGCAATATTGATTATCATTATTTTCACATCAAACACTGCAGCAGTGCCCTACACAAGGCCAAAGTTTTAAATTTAATGCTTTTACATTGTCTGCGTCATTCGTTTACAGTGTAGCCAACACTGTTTGCCATTTTGTAATCAAACTCCATAATGTAGATTATAGCGGCCTATAATTGATAGTCATATAACATGATGTTGCACGTGGATTCACATACAGCGCTTTCCGGACTGTGGAATTAATATATTTTTTTATTTTTACATGGGGATACGACTACGCGTAACCCATCCTTGCCACCCCTGCGGGGGTAAGAATAGGGTGATGTCGCACTACTTGCTCCAACTAAAATCCCATGGTGTTTTTTTATGTATGTGTTATGCTGTTGCTTTATCTGATTAGACTCGTGAGCGGGAGGCCCGCTGAGTAGGGTCCCATGGAGATCTTCCGCCCCCCAGAACCACGGGGGCCAGGAAAGATAAATAATCCCAGCCCCTTGCGGCGAATCTGGTCTAAGGCTCCGACGGAGAGAGCGGAAGCAAATCCATCACTACTCTTATCTCGCGGCCGCATCAGCGGTGCGAACCCCCCTTGAGTCGCGGAGGGTAGGAAGAGACATTCCCCTTCTTCCGCGACTCCGCCTCGGATGTGGAGGGTGCGGTAGACTGTCACCTCCTCCTCCCGCAGCCCACTTCCGAAGCAAGTTCAACCAGAAAAACCTCTGGCCATAGAGTTTAGCCGTTTAGGTTCCTCTTAGCTTCACCTGGCTGATCTGAGATAGCACGGCTACTAAGCCTCCCCCACCACGACAAGGTGGAACCCTTCGGGGGGGGGGTGGGGGTCATCCATATAGCTTAGCATAGTTCACTAGGTTTGAGAATTTCCAATGTTTACGAGATATATTTTTTCAGACAAGACGAGGTTTGCTCACTATATCTTTTTACTGCCAGGTATTTGTTTTAATAATTTTACAATTTAATTGGATTTGACCTCATAGATTCAACTCCAGTTGTCCGCTAAAAATGAAAAAACGCCCTGACAATGCCCCATACTATAGAAAACTAGCTGTAGAACAAACAGCTTCCTTACAATGGGTCGTCTCTACCGCGGAGGGACCGGCGCTTATTTTAGGTTACCAGTGAAATAACAGCACAACGATGCTGCGTTTTGTTTAGCGAGTGTAGGGATCTGAGGTTACTGAGTTACAGGTAGCGAGGTATTTCAACTCAATCTTCAGAAGCAACAAAGTCTTAAATGTTTGTTGAGAATTATACAGGCGTTTATCAGGCGCAATCGTCAATGAACTTAACATCAGGTGAACCGTGCGCTTTTTTGTGACCGTTCTTCAACTTAGTCAATTAATATTGAATATAATCTATGTAAATTACTATTATAAAACTGTACTGGATTTATTTCGATAATTATAATATGTTTAAATAACCATTTAGGATAGATTATCAGAAGACTAAATGAAATTCGACGTCTGTTATTCAACGTTTTATTTATTACGGCTGTTAAGTGTAATTTTACATATACATTATAGGGCTTGACGGATTTCGATGCAGTCTCAACATTAAAAATTAAGTTAAGTAAGTTTAAATGGATTTTAAAGCAATATAATAGTATCGTTTCTCTATTTGGGTTAAACAACTAATTTCACGATCTTTGGAGTAACTATAGAAATCATAGAAAAGACGACTTAATATTGTTAATTATTAGGCTTTACAGTCTTCTTTACAACGTGAAGTTCTTCCTGCGTCGCGTTTCTTGGATTTGATCCTCAGCTGAGGAACCAAGTAGTTATTTTATCCTAAGTAACGTTTTTATTCCTTAACAAATTAGCAATTGATTGTTCTGAATTAGATGTTTGATTAGTCTCTATGTATCCATAAAAGTAATGCACGATGCACGACAAATTTTATGTGTTTACTGCTTTTTATATCTTTATATACCTTCACGCTTTATAAATAGAATGTTTTATATAATAGTCTCCCGTTATTTTTCACATATACTATATAAATTTCGTAAATCTAAAAACTAAAACTCTAATCTATATTATACGTAATTCGTAATATCCTTAGTATTTATTTTGTGCGTTACCGGGCTTATTGTAGCTTTGATTCTAAGCAGCTAAAATTCTACTATGGGATGAGTACAAGAAAATTGTTAAATAAGTTGACCAAAGCGACATCTTCTGATAATATACTATATCCGATAATTACCAAAGGTCAGTTATGGTGCCAAAAACAACGGTTATATCTAGAAAAATTTCTACCCAAGTAATTTGTATCAACTTTCCTAACCACCGCAAAGCGATTTTATCAACTAATACTGGAATAAATTTCTTACTATCGGTGTTTGCTATAGCATATTATATAGTATAGTAATGCAATTATTTATAGTGAGTTACGATCACGTCCAGAATGGCACAAGATAAGATTTTACAATGTTTGATTAAAAATTGGAGATTATCATGCCACAAGTTATATATATCTGTGTGAGAAGGAATTTGCCTGAACAAAAAGATATTAACCACTTTAACTAATTTTTATTTTACTATTTTACATATACACACACACACACACCCACACACAATCACCACACACAATACACACCCCAAACACTGACCCAAATTAATTTAGGAATTGGAAATATGACGATTACTATTCCTTTTTATCTATGTAAAATTATAATTAATTAGCAGTTAAATAATGTTGTAAAAAATATTGTGTTTATTTACTCTGAAAAAACCTATTTTTGTTTAGTTTTAATTTGTATTTTTATAAAAGTCCCCCATAAATAGTTAACTTGCGATTCAGGCTCCTTGAGATACAAGTTTAGCTTCGTACAAGACCAGCTGTTTTCTGTGTATTAATATGTGTAAATACTGCTAATAAATTATTATTATTATAATTATTGTTATATTTTATTTTATTACATTCCATTTTATATTTAATTACTTCTACATTTTTATTTTTCTAATACTTAACAATTTAACGCAACAATTTTGTCTTCTGCTGAATTATAATTTTTGGATATATATTTGTTCCACAGTTTGTTTGTACGACATTTGACCGTACAAGTTTTTTTTAATATATGTGGTAATCGCGCACATAGTACACTTAATAGTAACCCATGATTGCAGCCCATAAACACTACATCTATCATCAACAAAGATTCAGGAAGTACATGCGTTTTCATCCCTGAGGACTGCCAATTTCGTTGCTACCAGTAACTGGATGCTGGATGCATTAGCTGTTAGATATGATTCGTATTGTGGATTTTGGTGACATAAACGCGTTGCTGGTAACTGGGTCCATTAGTTGTTAGATATGATTCGTATTGTGGATGTAGGTGCCATAAACGCGTTACTGATAACTGGGTCCATTAGTTGTCAGATATGATTCGTATTGTGGATGTAGGTAACATAAACGCCTTGCTCGTAACTGGCTCCATTAGTTGTTAGATATGAGTCGTATTGTGGATGTAGGTGCCATAAACGCGATACTGATAACTGGGTCAATTAGTTGTCAGATATGATTCGTATTGTGGATGTAGGTAACATAAACGCCTTGCTCGTAACTGGCTCCATTAGTTGTTAGATATGATTCGTATTGTGGATATAGATGCCATAAACGCTTTGCTGGTAACTGGTTTCATTAGTTGTTAGATATGATTCGTATTGTGGATGAAGATGCCATAAATGCGTTGCTGGTAACTGGTTCTATTAGTTGTTAGATGTGTTTCGTATTGTAAATGTAGTGATACCCACCGTACGTTTGTGTGTTTGTTAAAAAAATTAATCGCTATAATTCATTACATATTTTATAAACTAGTGTAACGGGGCATTGTTGCCATTGTTTAAAAAACATTTACAAATCGTAAATTATCTTCGTGTATTATTTATCGCTGTCAAACTCACATCGTACAGAAGTCGCCTTCTAAGAATAACATTTTAAAACACCCGATAATATCGGGACATTAACACCATTTAATATTAAGCCAAAGAACATAAACAAACGAAATTATTTCTTCTGAAATGTTTCCAAAATATCAAAAACGATAGTCTTTTGTTTGGGTAATGAATAATAAAAAGATAGACAAATGTGAAATATTTAAACCATGATGCCAATCAAATGCAATGTACAAAAATTGCAGGCTTAATTACTGATAGGTGAAGGTATTATAGACCAATGTCTTAATAAGTAATAATGCACTATCATTTTCATTTTGTCTTTGAGGTTGGATGTAGGTCAAAATAACTGTCTTTCTGTGTCACCCTTACTTTATAAAAATCGTACGTGTCAGTGATGCCTAATAGTTCGTTTAATATGCCTAGCACAAAATAACGAGCTGTTATAATCTCGAATCTTTGTTACTGTCTTTTCATCTAACGCCTAGAATCACTGATCCTGATAAATTTGGCAAACTAGGGTCTAAGCATAATGATAATAATAATCTTTATTTATTTCAACTTACATAACTTAAATTAATTGCTTTTTGATCCCCAAAGCCTCAGCCTGTGTCTTGGAGATCATCTTCCAAATTTACAGTTGTAAAGTGAAACAATAATTATATTTCTTTAACATTAACAATTAAAAACAGGGGTTGGATAGTTTAAAATTATATTCTGTTCGTGTATCGTGTGTGTGTGTTTGTGTGTGTGCGAGCGTTTACTAGCTGAGTGTGTGGTGCAATTTGTAAATATATGTATTTGTTGCGTATTTGAGAATGCTATAGGGCAGAGTTCCCCAAACTTTTTTGTGTCGTATACCCCTTGCCATGTTTTTCCGTGTTGGGTAGACACCCTACTTACCTGATATTGATTTCCTGTAAATTTCTAACTGTAGTGAAGTTTAGTGTTAAAAACTTAAAGTAAAAACACATGTTAATTTATACATTTATTAATTGAATTTAAATTAAAACTACTCAAAATAAAATTTTGTATCTGTTATGTAAAATATACGTAACATTAAATAAACATAAAATAAACTATAAATAAAATAACATAAGCAATAAGTCAATATTTTTAGTGAGAAGGATGAACCTGATGCTTTAATAATAAATATCAACATTTGGCGTCAACTTTGTAAGGGTTAATCTTAAATCTCCTTCTAAAATATTTTCTTAGCACTTTCCTTTTCAAGATTCAGGAAACGAATAAACATATTTGTCCCACATTCGTATTTATAGAGTGACGAATTGAACAAGTCAGTGCAAGGTAGCGAAGCTCTGAGACTGCGACTCTCAGGTTTTTACAAGTTCAAAATGTATTGCGACCACAAAGCGAATACCAACATCCTACAACTTACACAATTTTATAAACATATATAATAAATTTTTTACTTCATAGGTACTTTTATAAATAATGTATATGTTTTGATATTACAAGATAGTATGATGTAAGTAAATAGGTACTATCAGTGTATGTGTTGAGATCCACTATTGTGGACCCTCATTTTCATTTCATGGCCCCCAAATTTTTTTTTCGCTGACGTAGACCCCTAGGGGTCGATATAGACCACTTTGGGAATCACTGCTATAGGGCAAGCATTTTAACTATTAAAGTTAAAGTTAGATATGATTCGTATTGTGGATGTAGGTGACATAAACGCGTTGCTGGTAACTGCAGGTCTTCAGTTTTTGTCAATTTTAATTTGCACTTGCCATATGTCAATTTGTTAATATCTTGGTGATTTTAGCATTGATTAAGCATTGTTAGAGTTAGTCAGTTCGGCTATTCCTGAGCTATGGTGTCTGTTATAAACCTCTTTATAATATTATATATATATATATGAATCGTACTTCCGTAATTCACCTGCCAGAAGGGATACTGAAGTTGGCAAGTACGCAAGCCCATCAATTTGCACAAACACAGCACTCGTTTGTTCGACGCTACACACAAGTTAAGTAATACCGACTATTCAGTGTAATAGCTTAAATCGATAAAATCCATGAATAGAATGCATTCGTCGGTAAAATTACACGATTTATGTGTAATTTTTACGAAACAGCATTTTAAAAATCCTTCCTACGCATAGTTAATAACGCATTTGCGACACCTCTGCCTCCCTTTTTCCAATCCGAGCCAAGGTTCGAACCTGAGGGCCCCTCGGACCGCAATCGCCCCCCTCTGTAGTCGTCGACTTTCTTCGTTTACGACGTTCGTTCTCAGCAGTGGTGTAGTCGCTCTTCTTGCCAGCACGCTTCGCCGTTGTCTCCCTACTCATCGGGCCCTCGCTCGCGAGTCTGTTTCGCTAAAGCTAGCAGAGGTCAAAATACCAACAGCATCACACAATAAACAAAAAAAAAAGCAACACCTCTGGTGTTGCGGATGTTCATAGGCGGCAGTGATCACATACCATCGGGTGGGCGGCTTGCTCGTTTGCCACCTATTCTAAAAAAAAAAAAACTATATTATAAAAATTTTATATTATTAAAACAGAAATAAAAACAAGCGAGACATGCCACATCAGTTCTCAGGGTGACAACGAATGTGAATCTTGAATCTTTGTTAAGTATTGAGTTGAGATAACGGTGTGTTTGTTTGTCACCTGATCTCAAAAAAAAATACTCCGATATCTATTTTAAAGTAAAAGTTTTTATGTTATCTGAAAGTTGTGAAATGGAACAAAACGTTCCTCGGAGTTTACGCGTATAATAGTTGGTTGAAAATTATACGAGAGGTAGATAACAATCGTTCATCAAGTAAAATATGTCTACAGAACAATATCTGAAACTTTAGTGCCATAAGATAAGAAAGGTATGAAATACGTAACGTACTGTTAATCTTTTGTCAATATTGTCGTCATTATAAGGCGAAGAGATGACAGAATGCCTATTATACTTAGCGTGTCAAAACTCCTAACTTGTATACGGTGAAATTTTACTGAGTATGCAATTATAATTACGTGTCTAACAGAGTTTTGTGATGGCGACAAAAGTGAAAAAGATAATGATTTCTGTAAGTAGATAATTGTTAAATAAAATAAGTTCATCTGTGTCTGTGTCCCTGTTTATATCAATAACGCCGAATCGTTTAAAACAAAAGTGGTGCAATCAATTACTATAAACTTTATTAGGTAGATAGATAACTGATACTGATAACTGGATATTTTATTTATTTATTTCATTGAGAGTAACAAACGAGCACACAGTTCACCTGATGCCAGATGGTAAGTGATTCCTGCGGCCCATGACATCTATATTGGTCCATGAAAAGGAATTATAATGCAGATGCGTTGTCACCCTTGAGGACTGAGATGGAATGCCCCGTCACCAGTAATGAAGGTCTCCGGATCCCTACACTAACCAGACGAAACACAGCAGCGTTATGCTGTTATTCTGTGAGGTCGTGATCCCACGCCGGTCAAACTGACCCATTCATTCTGCAGTTAGAAACAAACTGCAATGTAGCCCTACCACTTTTAAAAATTGTGATAATAATAGTGGTAGTTTCTTGGATATAGATTTTATGAATAACACGAACAAGATAAAATGAAAACTGCCCATATAAAATGTATGTACCTATACCTATACCGCTCGAGAAATTAAGATAAAAACAACGGGCAACTGTTGCTTAAATTGATTAAATAAAGTTATATAACATACAAAGTCATTCAAATGTAATAATTATCAAAGATCAACTATTTATTATTGTCGTGATTTAAATAATTACTGACAAACCATTGCACAGTTTACAACATCTATCTTTGATAAAGAATCAAGATGAAGAATTTTTTTCATCCCTGTGCTCTAAAATTAGGAAATTAGGAATTCGTTTCCTGGTTTATTACACTCACCATTACTCAGATGAATTCTTGGTTCTACACTGAATATTTTCTCCTCGTATTTTAAAAATCAAGGTGAAAAATAAAGGAGCAACGTGACTTTAACACGTAAACATTTTTCAAAGGAAATCTTCTTAGAAAACTTGTTAACTTGTTCTTTGCAAATTTATATTATCTTATGAAATATGAACAATAATTTCTTATATTAATTTAAAATATCCATTGATAAAAAATATGTAATCAATGAACATGTTAATAACGTGTTTAATTGATGGACACATGTATTAGCGGGCTTTAAATAAATAAAAGCTTTAAAATATATATATATTTGACAAGTATAACTTTTCCTAGTTTTGAAATGCTAAGTAGACTATATTTTTCTTAATAAAAATTGATCTGCATACATAATAGAGAAAATCAGGATCTTAATATCTGTTTTGTTAATATTAAGGTGTGAAAAATTCTTCCCGCGACTTTTCCAAATTATTTTTTTTTAAATTATATGAACGGAGTAACAGTCATTCTAAGTCGCACACGGTTAAAGTATTACAAAAACCTATTTGTTTTAGTTAGCAGTAGATGGCGCTTATAAACTGTTCACGCAAGGACATAGTGAATTAATATAATAGATATCTTGATTGATTATGTCATGCCATGAAAATGTTATCATATGAAAACATAAATCATATTAACGTTATTATATTCTCTATTTTTATATGATATTCATGGAGATTTTTTTTTTAAAAAAAAAAGAATATTGGCAATGCTATTATAATTACTAATATTCCGTTTAACCTCCAACTAAGCTGAAAATAATTGTGCTAGGAGATGGTTCACGACAATAATCGAATGGCGGATTTGAACCTACGACCTTAAGTTTCGCAGACCGTACCCTAAACCATTAGGCTATTTACACTACACGACTACACATAAGGTAGAAGACCAACAAGCAGAATGCTAATGCTAATTCATGCTGCGGTTGCCATTACGTTTATTGAATTCATCGGTTAATATCATATCATACATCATCACATCACCTCATCAACCTGCATATATCGATTTGCTCAAAGTCTTAAAGAAGGAACTGTTAATTAGATACTCGTGAAAAAGATTTCACCGGTCTTCAAAGAAGAATAATATCTATACTACATTTACTTCTGTACTGTAATTACAGTACAGAAGCAAATCTTCTGCTGTACTATTTTCTCTCATCATCATTATCATTACATTTCATCACCATCACCGCTGAACATGGGCCTCCCCCACAGACTGCCACAGAGTAAGCAATACCTGCTATATCCTTTACTACTTCTTTAATATTTTTTCTTTTGTTGTTTATTATAAGTAAAAGTTAATATTGTCTATTATATATACCTAAATAAAATAAATATTTACAGACCTGCGCACGGCGTTCGGTCTATTGGACCGCGATAGCGACGGGCACGTGACAGCAGCAGAACTGCAGTTCATGCTCCGTAATCTCGGCATACAGGTCAGCGACGATCTCATTTCGGACCTTATTAAGGATGCCAGTAAAACTGGTAAGTTTCTTTATTTCTGTATTTGTTGATTTTCTTTTGTATCTTAGAAGTTGTGTCGATGAATACTATTTTAATATTATTATTAAAACACACACAGCACACAGTTCACGTGTATTTTCCAGAGGATCATAACATCCAGAATCATCCTCGATGAGGAATCATAACTTGTCCATACCTCAGTACTAACATGGGAGTCGTTAGCAGTGATAAGTCCTCCGGTTTCTTTCTTTGGTTTATGCAGAAAAAGAAATATAGATTATGGAATGCTAAAATCATTGCATGCCTATTGTAGAAATCAGTAAATAGCGCCAAAGTACTGCAACTCACACATACTTTATCACAGCGTTCACATGATATAGGATTGAGAGCACAAAGGAATATGGTTGAGCAATGTCTTAGCTATAAAATACACATGTTAAGCGTTATTAGATCGGATTGACCGTGATGGTTTTTACAGAGTACCATCGTAAAATATTACACCTTTAAATGGAAGAAACCGAAGATCGTATTAATGTTGACGAGGTATATCTTCTAAGTACTCAGGCGTAATAAAAGCATCTGCGTGTTCATAATACTGAATGTGTCATTGACCATCTGGTGAACTGTGTGCTTATTAATCACATTCTATTTATCATTATAAAAACAAATTGTTGTTTTTTAATCATTACAATATAATTATTAAAAATATATTTTTATTAATGATATGACGACGATGGGTTTTAATTTAATGGCAAAAATAACACATAAAACTACGAACTAGGGTTAAAGGTTTCTAATTAAATTAATTTCAAATTACTATGTAGATCAAAAGAAAGTCTTGTGTCGCTTATGGGTTGTTATTCAGTTAGTCGAATACCGTAATGGAGAACCTTCGGTTATATTTTCCAGATGATATACGAATTTAAATAAGAACACTTCGCATTGTGAAATAATATATATAAAATTACGTTTGCCCTCACAAATTTGTAATATTCGACGAAAGTTTGTAGTGGGTTTTATCATTTTTATCACCCTCTATAGACTTAGACGAGTAGTAAGTACGAGAAGGTAGTGTCTAAGTTGTTCAGTGCAATTTTAAATGCTGATTCACCGCGGGCTTGGCGTTGAAGGAAAATATCGCGATGAAAACATCATGTCTAAGTAATAATAATAAAAAAAGTTTCGAAAACATGTGAAATCAGTCAATCCGCAGCCGGGTAGTGAACTGTGATCCTACACTCTCACTAGCGCCTACTCTCTTTCCCAGTAGTGGTATATATATATATATATATATATATATATATATATATATATATATATCTATATATATATATCTATATATATATATATATCTATATATATATATATATATATCTATATATATATATATATCTATATATATATATCTATATATATATATATATCTATATATATATATCTATATATATATATCTATATATATATATCTATATATATATATATATCTATATATATATATATATCTATATATATATATCTATATATATATATATATCTATATATATATATATCTATATATATATATATATCTATATATATATATATCTATATATATATATATATATATATATATATATATATATATATATATATATATATATATCTATATATATATATATATATATATCTATATATATATATATATATCTATATATATATATCTATATATATATATATCTATATATATATATATATATCTATATATATATATATATATCTATATATATATATCTATATATATATATCTATATATATATATATATATCTATATATATATATATATCTATATATATATATATATATCTATATATATATATCTATATATATATATCTATATATATATATATATATATCTATATATATATATATATATATATATATATATATATATATATATCTATATATATATATATATATATCTATATATATATATATATATATATATATCTATATATATATATCTATATATATATATATCTATATATATATATATCTATATATATATATATCTATATATATATATCTATATATATATATATATATCTATATATATATATCTATATATATATATCTATATATATATATATCTATATATATATATATATATCTATATATATATATATATATATATATATCTATATATATATATATATCTATATATATATATCTATATATATATATCTATATATATATATATCTATATATATATATCTATATATATATATCTATATATATATATATATATATATATATATATATATATATATATATATATATATATCTATATATATATATATATATATATATAGCTCTTACTTTACTTTCACTTTTATTTTGACTATTTTGTAACTAAATTATCAATGGTTCTAACCAAATACAATACACATTAAATAGAAGAACATGATATAGTAATAAAAAAATTTAAAAACACTAAAGCATAGAAGAAACCAACCATACCCAGTTAATATCACCATTAATGAATATCTATACAGCCATAATCATTATGACATATAATCTTACAATTTTATAAACAATGGAACTTTTATTGAAAAAATACATTATTTGCAAATTGTGTGTGAAAAGTGCAGAAAAAATTATTCGCCAAAATGGTTTTTTTTAAAAAAAAAGAATATTAGAAATGCTAACAAATAAACATTACTAATATTTCCGGTTGACCACTCCAACTAAGCTGAAAGTGCTTGTGTTAGTAGATGGTTCACGACAATAGTTTAATGGTGGATTCGAACCTACGAACTTAAGTTTCGCAGTGCCGACAGACCGTTCCCTAAACCATTAGGCTATTTACGCTTCAATTCATGAAATTAAGGGTTGATGATATTAACTGGCAAACTAAATCAGTCATTACAACGTATTTTCGTTTTTTAAATGAAGAAAAAGGAACACCATAAAATATCAGATAATGCATACGAGCATTAAGTATATTTAAAATAAATTATAAAACCAGTATTTTATAATTTATATTTATTTATTTTTTATTTTATCTATATCAAGTCTATATATATATACATATAACAAATCACGTCCTTAATTTCATCGATATTATCTCACTGCAATAAGTAGCAATGGATATCGGGCTGCGTAATACAACGCATAGAACAAGGGCGTTCCGTAGGGACAAAAATAATGTGAGCGAGACTGATTGATAAAATAGATTACGACGGTGGCTGGACCATTCAGATGATAACGACCGGCTGATAACTTTACAGAGGTTCGTAGGCAAAAAATATGTGAAGGGATTGTAAAAAAAAAAAGTATTATTATAAATACATAATAATTATATTGTACATAATAAACCGTAAGTAAATATCTTATAAAAAAAAATATTCTTTGTTATTTAACTTTTACGATGTAGTTTAACAAAACGAGTTGCAGTCCTGTTCTGTTCTTAATATTCTTTTTTAATTGCAAAGTTACATCAGTCGACAATATTTACCATATTTACCCAACAACAACACTGAGTTTCGCAAATTAATGGTTTCCGGGTCCGGGTGTGTTGTATATATAACTAATTTAACAGTGTTAGAGCTACGCTGCAGTTTGTTTCTAGACGAAGAGAAAGCCGAATGTCTGGCTGACAATCTCGAGCTCCAATGCTCACTGAGCACCCTACCGATCGACGCCGCTCACCTTGAAATGGTTAACAGCGAGGTCGACCGGAGGAGTAAGGAACCACCTCGCGATTCCGTCACCGCTACATGCACCGAAGTTGAGTCCATAATTAAAACCTGCGACCACGCAAGGCTCCTGGCCCCGACGGTATCACCAACAAGGTGATGAAACTCCTACCCATGTCCATTTTACACCTACTGGTGATAATCTACAACGCGGCTATATCCAAAGGCACCTTCCCGAACACCTGGAAGGAAGCCGATGTCATAGGGATTCTCAAGCCCTCAAAACATCCAACCGATCCATCAGCCTATCGACCCATAAGCCTACTCAAAGTCTTGGGTAAGGTATATGAAAGGCTCATCCTCACCCGCCTCAAGGACTTCATGCTGTCCTGAGGGCTGCCAATCAATGAGCAGTCTGGCTTCTGCACCCAACACTCATGCACACATCAAGTGCACCGCATCACGGAGCACATCCTCAGTAAATTTCTTCAGGGCTACCAAACTGGGGCACTTTTCTCGACGTGGCGAAAGCTGATTAAGGTCTGGAGACAACGGGCTCATATACAAACTATATGAGCTCGGTGTGCCAGATCGACTCGTACTTATCATACGAGATTTTCTCCGAAATCGAACCTTTCGTTACCGCGTCGAGGGAACGCGCTCCGAGGTTCACCCCATTTGTGCCGGAGTACCACAAGGCTCTGTCCTAGGTCCTACTTTATACACACTCTACACCAACGACATACCGCGCACTCGCGGTGTAGAGCTAGCCCTTTTCGCCGATGACACCGGCCTCTACGTGTCTGGATTTAAACCAGACGCTATTTGTAAACGCCTCCAATCTGCAGCCAACACCTTAGGGAAATGGTTTCGGAAATGGAGGATCGAGGTTAACCCCACCAAAAGTGCAGCCATTTACTTCTCTCGGCGCAACAAAACGCCGCATCTCCAAACTATAGAGTTATTTGATCGTCCAATCCCCTGGGAAAAGACAGTCAAATACTTAGGCGTCACATTAGATGAAAGACTCACCTTCGGTCCGCATGTCAACCGCGTACGGAATCGAGCAGCGTTCGTCCTAGGTCGTTTGCACCCGTTACTTAATAAAAATAGCAAAATGTCCCTGCGTAATAAAATTACACTTTACAAAGCGTGCATCCGACCCATAATGACATACGCAAGCCCCGTCTTTGCGCATGCCTCCCCGCGTCACATTCACCGACTTCAGGTAATACAAAATCGTTTCATGCGCAAGGCCACCGGTGCGCCGTGGTTCTTGCGTAACGAAAATCTACACATAGATCTTGAGCTGCCGACCATAGCTCAGTACCTGAAGCAGTCTTCGCCGATATTTCGACTCTGCCGTCACACACCGAAACCCTTTGATTGTAAGTGCCGCCACTTACAATCCCATCGCGAATCACAGATTTACCCGCGTCCGTAGGAGACCGAGGCACGCCCTCGACGACCCTGACGACGCAACCACCAGGGCCCAAGCCCTTCATAAAACACAACACACAAACATTGCATTCCTCATATCGCCCCGCCGACGGCGAGGGCGTCGCAAACAAAGTTATTCGCGATACCGCCATGTCACTGGCCGGTTCTTCCAGTCCATACAGATAGAAGCGTTGCTGGAGTTTCTTGCGCCACTTCTTCTCCAGCGCCCACGCATTCTGAAGTGGTGGTACAGGTAGTTAATAATAATAGTGATATTAATTAAGATAATCCTCTGTCAGAAGCAACTGACCGAGCCGAGGTTCGGCCCTCTTGGGCACCCTCGAGTCAGACGCTCTCGCGAAACAGGGTAACGGTCTGACGCCGAGGCTCCTCCCGGGAGCCCTTGCGCTGGTTACCCATATATAGAGGTCTCGACTGAGAGCCATAAGCGCTCGGTCACCTCTCAACCCGGTGAAACTGTAAAAGCCCTGGGGCTAACAGCGGCCATCAGCCCGAAAAAAAAAAAAAAAAAAAATTATAATATAATTATAAAAAAAATATTTTTATTAATGATATGACGACGATGGGTTTTAATTTAATGGCAAAAATAACACATAAAACTACGAAACGGTTAAAGGTTTCTAATTAAATTAATTTCAAATTACTATGTAGATCAAAAGAAAGTCTTGTGTCGCTTATGAGTTGTTATTCAGTTAGTCGAATACCGTAATGAGAGAACCTTCGGTTATATTTTCCAGATGACATACGAATTTAAATAAGAACACTTCGCATTTTGAAATAATATATATAAAATTACCTTTGCCCTCACAAATTTGTAATATTCGACGAAAGTTTGTAGTGGGTTTTATCATTTTTATCACCCTCTATAGACTTAGACGAGTAGTAAGTACGAGAAGTTGTTCAGTGCAATTTTAAATGCTGATTCACCGCGGGCTTGGCATTGAAGGAAAATATCGCGATAAAAACATCATGTCTAAGTAATAATAATAAAAAAAGTTTCGAAAACATGTGAAATCAGTCAATCCGCAGCCGGGTAGTGAACTGTGATCCTACACTCTCACTAGCGCCTACTCTCTTATATATCTATATATCTCTTTTATCTCTTATGTATTTATATATCTATATATATATATATATATATATATATATATCTACATATATATAGCTCTTACTTTACTTTCTCACTTTATTTTTGACTATTTTTGTAACTAAATTATCAATGGTTCTAACCAAATACAATACACATTAAATAGAAGAACATGATATAGTAATAAAAAAATATAAAAACACTAAAGCATAGAAGAAACCAACCATACCCAGTTAATATCACCATTAATGAATATCTATACAGCCATAATCATTATGACATATAATCTTACAATTTTATAAACAATGGAACTTTTATTGAAAAAATACTTAATATTTGCAAATTGTGTGTGAAAAGTGCAGAAAAAATTATTCGCCAAAATGGTTTTTTTTTTAAAAAAATAATATTAGAAATGCTATTACAAATAAACATTACTAATATTTCCGGTTGACCACTCCAACTAAGCTGAAAGTGCTTGTGTTAGTAGATGGTTCACGACAATAGTTTAATGGTGGATTCGAACCTACGAACTTAAGTTTCGCAGTGCCGACAGACCGTTCCCTAAACCATTAGGCTATTTACGCTTCAATTAATGAAATTAAGGGTTGATGATATTAACTGGCAAACTAAATCAGTCATTACAACGTATTTTCGTTTTTTAAATGAAGAAAAAGGAACACCATAAAATATCAGATAATGCATACGAGCATTAAGTATATTTAAAATAAATTATAAAACCAGTATTTTATAATTTATATTTATTTATTTTTTATTTTATCTATATCAAGTCTATATATATATATATATATACATATAACAAATCACGTCCTTAATTTCATCGATATTATCTCACTGCAATAGTAGCAATGGATATCGGGCTGCGTAATACAACGCATAGAACAAGGGCGTTCCGTAGGGACAAAAATAATGTGAGCGAGACTGATTGATAAAATAGATTACGACGCTGGCTGGACCATTCAGATGATAACGACCGGCTGATAACTTTACAGAGGTTCGTACGCACAAAATATGTGAAGGAATTGTAAAAAAAAAAAAGTATTATATTATATTGTACGTAATATAATATAATATCTTATAAAAAAAATATTTTTTGTTATTTAACTTTTACGATGTAGTTTAACAAAACGAATTGCAGTCCTGTTCTGTTCTTAATATTCTTTTTTAATTGCAAGTTACATCAGTCGACAATATTTACCCAACAACAATAATGAGTTTCGCAAATTAATGGTTTTCGGGTCCGGGTGTGTTGTATATATAACTAATTTAACGCTGCAGTTTGTTTCTAGCTGCAGAATGAATGGGTCAGGTCGACCGGGGTATGGCCACACCCTCACAAAATACCAGCGTAAAATAGCATAATGTTACAGTGTTTCGTGTGGTGAGTGCAGGGATCCGTTGCATGCGTTCCATCTCAGTCCTCTAGGGTGACAACGCATCTGTATTATGATCCTTGCTCAAGGATGAATGTAGATGTCATGGGCCGCAGGAATGACTTATCATCAGGTGAACTGTGTGCCCGTTTGTTACTCTCAGAAAATAACAAATATGAATGTAGATGTCATGGGCCGCAGGAATGACTTATCATCAGGTGAACTGTGTGCCCGTTTGTTACTCTCAGAAAATAACAAATATGAATGTAGATGTAATGGGCCGCAGGAATGACTTATCATCAGGTGAACTGTGTGACCGTTTGTTACTCTCAGAAAATATCAACTATGAATGTAGATGTCATGGCCGCAGGAATGACTTATCATCAGGTGAACTGTGTGCCCGTTTGTTACTCTCAGAAAATAACAACATGAATGTAGATGTCATGGGCCGCAGGAATGACTTATCATCAGGTGAACTGTGCCCGTTTGTTACTTCCTCAGAAAATAACAAATATGAATGTAGATGTAATGGGCCGCAGGAATGACTTATCATCAGGTGAACTGTGCCCGTTTGTTACTTCCTCAGAAAATAACAAATATGAATGTAGATGTCATGGGCCGCAGGAATGACTTATCATCAGGTGAACTGTGTGCCCGTTTGTTACTCTCAGAAAATAACAAATATGAATGTAGATGTCATGGGCCGCAGGAATGACTTATCATCAGGTGAACTGTGTGCCCGTTTGTTACTCTCAGAAAATAACAACATGAATGTAGATGTCATGGGCCACAGGAATGACTTATCATCAGGTGAACTGTGTGCCCGTTTGTTACTCTCAGAAAATAACAAATATGAATGTAGATGTCATGGGCCACAGGAATGACTTATCATCAGGTGAACTGTGTGCTCGTTTGTTACTCTCAGAAAATAACAAATATGAATGTAGATGTCATGGGCCGCAGGAATGACTTATCATCAGGTGAACTGTGTGCCCGTTTGTTACTCTCAGAAAATAACAAATATGAATGTAGATGTCATGGGCCGCAGGAATGACTTATCATCAGGTGAACTGTGTGCCCGTTTGTTACTTCCTCAGAAAATAACAAATATGAATGTAGATGTCATGGGCCGCAGGAATGACTTATCATCAGGTGAACTGTGTGCCCGTTTGTTACTCTCAGAAAATAACAAATATGAATGTAGATGTCATGGGCCGCAGGAATGACTTATCATCAGGTGAACCGTGTACCCTTTTGTTACTCTCAGAAAATAACAAATATAAATATATCCCGTGTTAATGACCTTCTTTCTTCCGATCTTATCACGTATGCATAATATTGTAATAGGATAGGGCACTAGTGAGTGTGTATACACACGCGTTTACGCGAATATTCATGGCACTATAATACAACATACGCAGTTGATATTTTGATAATAACACCTAATACCTATTACTAGTACTTATAAAAACTTAATTATTTGACTACTCAATCATTTATTATTTGACTTTTACGATGTAGTGTAATAAAGTGAACTTCAATCCTGTTTTGATCTTAATATTTTTAATTGCAGAGTCACTTTGGTCGACAATAACGACGTCTGGCGTAATATTGAAAGATTTAATTAACCTTATAATTGTTATCGGCCGAAATAACTCTGCAATTAAATAAATACATTAAGAACAGAACCACGCAAACGACAAAGTTAAAATAAGATAAGTTACCAAAATACACGTCCTTGCTATCTATCGACGAAGTGAGCGTCGCAGCTGCGTTTTGGTTTGATATTCTGCCAAAGACGTACTCGAGTTTTATTCATATCGAGACAAATCAGTCTCGTGGCACAGTTTCACAGTCAAAATATTTGTTTCCATTTAACGCTGCACCAAAATAGTCCCTTTGTAGATATAAACTGGTCGATTTAAAATTTCTTTATTTCTGAAGGATATGAATGAAAACTTTTTTTTTATAATAATAGGGGTAGTTTATTACCCCCTATTATTATACACAGTGCATGCAGATCATAATGTACATAATTGTCACCCTTGAGGACTAGGCATAATTGCTTATCGCAAACAATATTTCCGGTTTCTGTTTCTCTGAGCTTTATTTCATGCTGGTGTTCTAGGAAATCGATCGAGGTGAAACCGAACTGTTTGATTTATAGCTAGATTGTAACTGCGGTGTGGTTTTACCATGTGTAAAAGTGTAAGCTCAGTGGAATCGATTAAGGTAACTTATACTGATTATTCAGGGGTTGTGATGGGGTATAATGGCGTGCAGGCGCGAACCACGCTTCCGGTGACCTCGCACCTTGCTAAGGTCACCCTGGCCTCCCCGTTCCATCAGAGTGTGACGCTGATTGCCACACATAACCGAAGCTATCCACCGATAGAATTGTTTGCATTGAATATTGCGATATTCATTATTTTTGAAATATATATTTTTTCAATGAGATTTGAAATTTTTTTTTTTTCAATTAATATCTGAATTTTTAGTAATATACATATAATTATGTAATTGTAATATTTTGAGAATGTTCAGCTAACATATTTACTTTGTATTACGTATGGCGTTTTTCGCAATGTCTATTCTATCTACTCGTACATATTTTAATCACTTACATACAACTAAAACCGAAGAAAAAAAAAACAAAAATAGTCGTACGAGTTAAAATTACCAATGTGTTGTTTATATAAGGCACACATCATACATTCTTCCGCAAGTTTGAATTATTGCTTTTTAGCTTTTTTGCTATTCTGGGACAGCATGAAAGGGCGCGAGGAACATAAAAGTCTGCATCAATATGAAATATCATTCTAAGCGTGTTACGAGGCGATCTAGGAAATAGAAAATCTAGGAATAAAATAAACATTTCCAAGGTTTTAACAAGCATGTAGATTTTCTCTGTTGGTAAGTTTTCAGGTATTATGTATTCATGGCGGTGTCACTGTATGTAGCACATTCAATTTTATTTTACGTGGTATGCTCACTCCGTAGTTGTAAAATAGCTGTACCACTACCAAGGTAGGAACACGCTCACCAGCAATTAATATTGGTTTAGTCGTAATGTGTTTCGACTATTGAATGAAAGAAAGCGGAGACTTTACAACTAGTGATGAATCATAACATGTTAGTGCTCAGAGGTTATAGAGCATGTGATTCTTCAATTTTTTTAGGACGGTCTTCGCTTACCATCTATTTGAATTTATTTATTTATTTTATTTTTTTTTTCGCTCGCACCCATTATAAAAAATATAATTCAAAGAATATTATCTAACTAGGTTGTGTATCAAAAACGTAATATGTGCATACATATTCTACTTTTAGCCCTGGTTAGAATTTTAGTAGAATTCCTAAAGTATCTATATATCATTATTATAATACATACACTACGTGCCGTTATCGAAATTAAAATAAATAGTGATAAAATAAAGTGGAAACTTTTATAGAAACTTTAAAAAAAAACATTTTAATAATTTTGTTGAGTAATTGTGTTGAAGATATTTGGATCTTGTTTTAACATTCAGATACTATATAATATAAAAATCAGATATGTGTATAACATGGTTTATATGAAAAAGCTATATTATACATAATTTTTTTTATCGAATTGTGTTTAATAATATTGTAATTACGAGAAATAGTAAAAAACGTAACGACCCAATTTATTTTGTAAAGTTAATGTATAAATAGGATATCAATAAGGAAGTTCCCGAGGTAATTTCCTAACACTTTTGTACGTGTATATGGTAATCACTTTTTCGCGTGTATGCTCGATTGGAGCTTTTAGGGTTGGCTTACACGTGGGTCACGTTAAAAAAAATAGATTCTCAAGAATTATTTATTATATACCTATATATTACTTTGGACACGTATACACTTATCCATTCGTATAAATTAATAATAAAATATCAATGACCACCCTTCTTTAGGCACCTTAGTAATATCAAAGTTACAATCAGCAGCCAGAGTCTCTTATTTTATTTATTTATATGTTTAATCTATTGTATAAATCACATAAAAAAGGCGACATGCTAAGAAGCATTTTCTAACAGCCCCAGGAATATTGAAAGCAGCGAGTTTCTATATAATGACTAAATAAAATAAAATACAAAATTAACTAGAATATATATATACATATATATATATATATATATAATACAAAGTAATTTTTACTATAAAATGAATACTTTAATATATACCTACATAAATATATAAATGAAAGTTATTAAAATATGAGACTAATTTTCATCAACTTTAGGACAATGGAATATGATTTCTTTCTTTCTCTTATAATGTGGGAGTTCAAACCGCTTGCCCCTTAATTTTTCTTAAATTTTTGGAAATATGTTAAAGTCATAAGATAGTAAGTCAACATGGCGGATGAGATAGGATAGACCAATGTTTATATTAAAATAGTCGCGTTTTTATTATAGTTATTAATTTGGCCGCTTCTCACATTCGGAGATACTTGTCCTTTGATCGTCTAAAACCGCAGTAGCATTGTCCCATCTTGAAAAATTCGACGGATTATGATAAATATTCTCTACGGAAGTGTTACTGAATATTATATTCTACGTCGTAGCACTCTATCAAACATATAATCAATAAAAAATACCAACATAACGATTCAATTTAACAATCGTAGAACAATGTTTCAGCATGAATGGGTTGGCTCGATAGCAAAATTCCAGCATGAAATAGCAGCATAGTGCTACTATGTATCGTATGGTGCGAGTCAATCTGAAGACCCGGTTACTAGTAGCACTAGTCCATCCAAAGTCTCAGGGCAATGATTGTGTATCTTGAATCTTTGAGGATGGATGTAAGTACATATTTATGGGCTGTAGTGGCACTGTGTGTTCGTTTGTAACCCTTAGTCTTTGTTAGGAATGGGGAAAAAATTATTCATAAAGTAGGAAATTGTTTTTGCATTAAGTTTTTTTTATTAATAAAATCTGTCTAAATGCGGCAACAGTTGCGAACATAATATTTTTTTACGGTAAATTTGTAGGGACAAGACGTCATCCCAACGACAATTTTAGTACGTAACTTAAGATTTAATGGTGCCCAGACACTTTTATAGATTATTCCAAAGTTACCCACACATTCCACGATTTAGCTTTCATATATAAAGGTCGTAGCGCCCAGATAACGTAGTGCGCATCAAAAAAAAGCCACAAGGAAATGAAATTAATATAGAGATAAAAAGAATTAATTTTAAATTAAGAAATAACCACATAATTATTTATATATTATTATATTTTATATATAACTATAGTAATTATTACAGATTTTCTGATATTTTTTTGGTTATATATAATAATAATTCAGAGCAACTTATTATCAAAGTATTAAGAACTAAAAACTATGAGTATGGATATGCAAATATATTTTTGTACCTAAACTAATCTTAGTCTATTCTAATACTTAATTACTTTTTGTAGGTCTGTTTGCAAATCGGCAAAGGCCTCCTCCAACCTTTTCCATTCCTGTCTATCTTAGGCCATTCTATTCCACGTTACTCCTGCTACTTGCCTTATGTCACAATCCCATCTTTTCTGTGTTCTGTCTCCTTTTCTTTTTCCTTTCTCTTCTGTTATAATGAAAACAAAAAAATACGTCCAACATTTATATACGCAAATTGTATCCAGACAACATAGAAAACGCATTATAGTGCCTTAAACAATACCAAGGCGGCACTGACTCCACTCGTCCACTTCGTGCAAATGTAACGTACGATCAATAAGATCGGACAAAGTTACGAATGCAGCAGTGTTAGGAACACAGCAAATACAATTAACATACACAAACCCTAATGCCAACAATTTGTTTTACGCAAATATTAACTTTGGATCCCCACACATTTCAGTAACTATATCTGATGTTCTATAAGACTGGATTATATCTTATCACACTTAATAACGTACAAGCGTTATATGGGTAGTGATGTCAATCTGCCTCGATTAGGATAAAAGACATGAGTGAGACTTTTTTTTATTTGAAACTGCGACCGCTAATTTGTGTACCCGACGTCGTAACTACTATGCAGACATAACGGTTAATTTATCATTTCTCATGTATTAATAATTCACTACTAAACCTAAGCCTCCCCCATAGTTGTGAAATTGGTTTATATTGCCACACTAGCTACGCCTAACTGTAGGGTTCGCGACCGTAATTACTAGACACCTGGCAAAACTATCGTCGCTGCACATTGAGATATATTTACAGAAAATTAAAAATAAAAATTTGTATTTCAGGGAACGGTCTAATAGACGAAAACGAGTTCATGCAGTGGGTGACTAAGATACAAGCATTGCAGGGGATGGATGTGAGTGCGAGTGGGGGGGACTCTGAGGAGGAGATCACTAGAGATCTGCTCGCGGCCTTTAAGTATGTAATCATTTCTATTATCTTATTGTATAAGACGGGTGATGACTGAAAAAAAAAGTCGTTTCCGCAAATTGATAGATTTATAAATAAATAGAGTAAAGAAAATAGAACGCACTTTAGTGTATTGGAACAAATATTGACTAGTCAGTCGTAAGATAACGTAATATACGCATATTGTTTGTGATATGTTTCTACAAAGTAACGCTAGATTTTATAAACCCAAAAAATTAAGGTAATACACGTAACTAACGTAGCTACAAGTAGTAAGAGCCTTGTTAGCTGAGACCGGGCGTTAGATTTAAAATTGTTACTTGCAATTTTATGTCCTTCACGACGTGTTCGACAGTGAATGAAAACATCGTAAGAAAACATGCATGTATAAGAATTAAGAAAAAAATATAAAAAGAAAAAAATATTTCAAAGATATATAAACGAGAATGCGACGTAGTGGAGCCGCGTGGCGGTATATATTATATACTAGCTGTGCCCGCGACTTCGTACGCGTAGACTACAGGATGCTTGGTATGTCTCATGTAAGCAAAGTAAGCAAAGATTATCTTTAGAACTTCTAAAGGGGAACGATTCCGTCGTACAAGATCTTTGCGTAATTTCAACCGTTTACACACGTTGCACACGCTCTTAAAAGGAATATTTTGCCAGTTTTTGCAAATTTTTCACTGATACTCCGCTTCTATTGGTCGTAGTGTGATATCTATATATATTCTATATATTCCTTGATAAATGGACTATCTATCACAAAAAGCATTTTTCAATTCGAACCAGTAGTTCCTGAGATTAGGGCGTTCAACCAAACAAACCCTTTAGTTTTATAATATTAGTATAGATACAGTAGTACATTAATATAGGCGTTTCCTTAGAGGAAGGGGCTGTAGACTGAGTGTTGAGAAATTTGAAACGTGTTAATTGGATCGAAATGAGGTTGTTGCCACGTTAAATTTGAAGGTCAATCCTGTTTTCATAAAAGTAAAGGCCGACAATCGAGCACTCAGTTAACCTATTGGTGGTATCCAATGGGTATATAATCCACATTTACCATAATTAAGTCTGCGCACTGCCAAGCGTGCTGCATACGCTCTCTTGCCATATATCCTGCACTTAATTTCTCATCGCGAAACTTTATGTGTAACAAATTGTTTATTTCTAAAATAGAGAATCAAAATCTATGTTTGCAACTTATTTGTATTATAATTATGTAAAAAATTAATCAACAATATACGGCCATCGGAGATGGTGTAATCTCTAATGGATATTGTAAAAAAAAATTACTTGATTCGTGTTATTCAGAGTGTTTGACCGTGACGACAACGGATACATAACACGTGACGAATTGCGCACGGCGCTGGAGATAATCGGGGAGCCCGTCACCGACGCACAGCTCAACCAGGTGCTGGCGCTCGGTGACATCGATCACGATGGACGCATCGACTACGAAGGTAACCTCAAATTCATAATTTTATATGTATATGTATGCTTAGAAAGGACATTTGTGTGACTTCGTCTGGTTTTATAACTAAGGCTTACTAACGAATACACAGTACATCCTTATGTATTAAATGAAAAGTCTCATTTCAGTTATGTTGGGAATGCCTCGTTTCAATATCAGGGTCTCCGTTAGGCTACACTCACAATTCAAAACTCTGGTTCCCATGATCACGACTGAACCAGCTAAGGACGTCCCTTCAAGATCGAGCCGGCCCATTCATGCTCAAAGTTAGCACTAGTCTCGACCACTGTCAGGTTATTCTGTATAATGCCTCTTGGCATTCTCTACCAGTCAAACCTTGAGATGGAGAAAAATTGACTGTTCATTTATTCTTCTACCAAGATTCAGGGTCGGCAGCTAGCCTTAGCGCGTACACTTGTAAATCGTAATGTGCTCCTAGTCTACTTCAACCAGGATAATATCTTCTGTTATTGATGACATTAATTGGGGAAATATATATGTGTGAATAGTATATACTACAGTATTCACAAAAACACGCAATAGAAACGAAAGTTCTAATTCATGACGCTGATTGTTCCTTGGCTTGGAATCGAACAGCTACGATATAAAATCCAAGGAAAATACAGTTATAACCCCTAATAACACTAATAGAGGTCTGAGCACCGTAAGCGCTCGGTCACCTCTCCACCCGGTGAAACTTCAAAAGCCCTCGGGCTAACAGCGGCAATCAGCCCGAAAAAAAATATTCTTAATATATAGGTAAAATGCCTCACTTCCAGTAACCTGATTCCCTCTCTGCCCTGTTCTTGCGTAGCCGACGAAACATTAACTTGGGCTTATATTCTTCAAAATATTAATGTTTTGAAAATTATTTCAAATTACATTATGTAATTACATATAAATTATAAAAATATTAAACTTAAAAAAAAAGAATGTGACTACCAAGTATTGTCTCTTTAATATGCAATGTTTTAACATATATGTTATTACTTTGGGAATGGTCTTGTTTAATAATAAAAACAAAAAAAGAATAAGTAATAATTAACCCCAATTTTTTTTTCAGAATTTGTAAAGATGCTGTTATAAATAGTACCTCATTGAGCAAGAAAGACCTCATTAGATTTAATGTAAAATTAAATTATTTTTATAGCAATAAATTGCTATCACGTGTACGAGTTGAATATTAAAGAAACTCGGCGTCTTTTAACGGTATTATCACAGTTAAAAGTCAAATGAAAGGAAGCCCTTCCATAGAATGTGACATAGATAATATCAATTTATAGTTTTAAAAAGTTTATGAACATGTAGTTATTGTATACAAGGCCTATGAATCTTTTTAGTTTACAATTTTTTATGGCTCTTAATATAGCTTATAAAAATATATAGTTTAATCTCGTATGTTATATTATCAGGCGACGTTACTGAAAAAATGATTTATCGCTTAAGTGTGTATTTATTTCCGCTTTAATATATGAAAATAAGTAAATATATATGTGTGAATAGTATATACTACAGTATTCACAAAACACGCAATAGAAACGAAAGTTCTAATTCATGACGCTGATTGTTCCTTGGCTTGGAATCGAACAGCTACGATATAAAATCCAAGGAAAATACAGTTATAACCCCTAATAACACTAATAGAAGTCTCGACTGAGCGCCATAAGCGCTCGGTCACCTTTAACCCGGCGAAACTGTAAAAGCCCTCGGGCTAACAGCGGCAATCAGCCCGAAAAAAAAAACTCTTAATAAATAGGTATGCCTCACTTCCAGTAACCTGATTCCCTCTCTGCCCTGTTCTTGCGTAGCCGACGAAACATTAACTTGGGCTTATATTCTTCAAAATATTAATGTTTTGAAAATTATTTCAAATTACATTATGTAATTACATATAAATTATAAAAATATTAAACTTAAAAAAAAAGAATGTGACTACCAAGTATTGTCTCTTTAATATGCAATGTTTTAACATATATGTTATTACTTTGGGAATGGTCTTGTTTAATAATAAAACAAAAAAGAATAAGTAATAATTAACCCCAATTTTTTTTCAGAATTTGTAAAGATGCTGTTATAAATAGTACCTCATTGAGCAAGAAAGACCTCATTAGATTTAATATAAAATTAAATTATTTTTATAGCAATAAATTGCTATCACGTGTACGAGTTGAATATTAAAGAAACTCGGCGTCTTTTAACGGTATTATTACAGTTAAAAGTCAAATGAAAGGAAGCCCTTCCATAGAATGTGACATAGATAATATCAATTTATAGTTTTAAAAAGTTTATGAACATGTAGTTATTGTATACAAGGCCTATGAATCTTTTTAGTTTACAATTTTTTATGGCTCTTAATATAGCTTATAAAAA
This sequence comes from Teinopalpus imperialis, assembly GCA_029286865.1. Taxonomy (NCBI): domain Eukaryota; kingdom Metazoa; phylum Arthropoda; class Insecta; order Lepidoptera; family Papilionidae; genus Teinopalpus; species Teinopalpus imperialis. Next base: position 10,242,896 of record JAGSMU010000022.1, on the reverse strand, counting down.
TATATAGTTTAATCTCGTATGTTATATTATCAGGCGACGTTACTGAAAAAATGATTTATCGCTTAAGTGTGTATTTATTTCCGCTTTAATATATGAAAATAAGTAACTATTTATGTGTGTTTTAGATAAGTCTATAATGTACTTATATAGATGTTTAAAATTTTTGTAATGTCACCCTTTTACCTTGTTTAACCTACTTCATGTTTCAGTGGCGCCGCCTAGTGACGAGAATTATTTTATCACTTTTTTATTTCTTTAGGTAGGTATGAGACTTTCATCAAAAGCCTGATAATTTCTTTTGAAACTAACTACATGTATATTGGCAAGTATTAAAATAATATAAGGAAGAACACTATAATAAATTACGCATCAGAATACCTTTTAATAACATACCAGTTTTAGAAGTTTGTATTTATAAAAATACATTGATATTTTTTATTTATTTACAATGAATTGGTGGCCTAAGGTTACACAGTAGAACATAACTCATTTTATGTAAACCAAAGAATATGCATCATATAATTTTACAAATATGTCATTATTAATTTAAAATAATTGTAATAGACATTTACATAAATTATATAAATTTTATTTATATTTGTACTAGGTTCGTACCTACCTATACTATACAGTAGTATATCATGGAATATTATTGTATAAAATTTTATGGTTGTGAATGAAAATTTATATCGAAATGTTGTATATATTATATAGTTTACCATGTTCATTAAAATCAGTTTGTTGCGAACAGGAAATAAATATTATTACTCAAAAAATTGTACATTTAACAAATGGTTTATATTTTGAATACATCGCATAAAATAAATTATTTTTGTTATCTATAAAAATGGTTAATTTTTTGAAAACGAAAGTATTACCAATGCATTGTATCCGATAATCACAAAAATATATCATTATATTACCAATTTTTATTCGAACAATATCAGCCTTATAAAGGCATGTGATGTGAATGAACGTGATCAATAAACCATGAATTTGTTATTTGTTTTTATTTGTATTACCGTATTTAGTCAACGCCCGCCAAAAATTTTCCAATGAAATCGATGGGTTTTGGTTCTGCGGTGGGATTCCAATGAGACATCATGTAACTCTTTTGTTGCCACTGGTGGGTAACTTCTTTTAGCTCAATGTAACCCTGTCAAGAACAAATATCCGTTTTAAATTTTTTATTAATTCATATTATTCTCCCCTATGGACAAGGATTGAATGCCTCGACTCCAGTTATCGAGCTCTTCGGTTTAATTCACTCACCAGACAAGATACAGTAGCGGTAAGATCCTATTTTACGCTGTTATTTTGTGTTCCTATTTTACAAAAAAAAATGTGAAAATGTCTTTCCAAGGTTAAGCAGAATTTACTATAGTCAAAATTTTACCTTAATCACTAAGATATCGATAACTCGAACATCAGTGACGTGACGGTTTTTGTAAAAATACTCCCTTAATTTTTGGCGACAATCCTCCTCGTTCTTGGGAATATCGAAATATTTTACTGAAAATAAATGTGTTAAAATTAGTTATCCTGCGAACGTTAGAAGTTTTTTTTATGGAAGAAAGTGTGACCAACATTAATCGTAAGTGATAACTGCGGCACCTAACAAACATTGCTAGCGTCACCCTTGAGATCTGGGATGAAATGCCGCCAACAGTAATATGTTTACCAATAATTGTTTTTTTAAGAAGTAAAAATAAGTACCTAGAAGACAAAGCACCTACCTATTAACTCTGTAAAACATGGAAGTTTCTTGCAAAATTAAATATACCATGATTAACTCATTTAAAAATGCCCTTTCCTATAGGTTAAAGTGCTGCATAAGATATTTTTTTGGAATAACTATATACAGTTTGTAGGAAAGTTTAAGCTTTTTATCACCATTTTTTTTAGTGGACCAGCGTTTAGGCAAAGGTGACAATTTGTATATAATCACAGTAAGTGAATACATAGAGCCAAAGATTGTCATTTTTTCTTTTTAAACCCAAATGACACTTATTACGAGAAGCTGGAACCAGCAGTGAACTAACGAAGGCTAAGGCTAATATTACCAAAACCACGTGACTTAAATAATCACCATCGTCAATAAGCACCAAAAATCGTAATATGCATTGAAAACTGCTCTATTCGATTTTGGAAATTGAGATTAGTCACGTTGACTAAAGTTAAATTTAGTCGTTTTGTTGTCAAATTTGCGCTTAAATATATATAAGCAGTCGTTTTTTTACTATGACAAAACTCCGTACTATGTTACGTTACAAATTTTCTTTTTTTTTCTCCAAATAATTACTGTTTTAGATTATTTATATTCAAGTATACTTCTAATGAGGGCCCCCCTATAAATTAATATTTTTTTCTTTATTAAAAATTATTCTAGTAAACTGCAAAATCACTAAATTTAAAGACTACTTCATATTAAAAAAATGCTGAACATTTGAATAACTATCCATGAACATACATAGGTGAGGAATGTATCGATAAAAGGCCCTATATAAGCCTCTGACACGGGTTCGCGCCTCCGCGATATTGGTGGACATCACAGGTCTCCCAGCACGGCATAGTTTCTTTAAAGTTTCCTTTGTAGCAGTCATTTTTAGATCTTTATTTTATTATATTCAGTAAAAATACCCGACACACGTATACCAATAACCAAACGTCGTGATATTCGGTGACATGTAAAAATTTGACATTTAAGATTTAATTGAATAATCAAAAAATTAACATTCACTAATTAAACCTCCTTTCTATGTCATAAAAGAATTTGTTACTCCGTTCTTTTTTAGTGGGAGTTGATCCACAGAAAAACGTGGCTTCATGATTATACCAAAAAAAGTGCTAAATAAATCTTGGTATTATCTAGATAAAACTTATTCTATTTTTTTTATATACAAAAAATCCGCGGTTTGGATTGAATTCCGATTTATAGAAAAAAGTAATTTATTCATCAATCTTGAATTGTAATTTAGTCATAAATTTGAATTATTTATGACATATATTATATAGGTTTTTAATGAACAACACGTAAAATAAATCGATAACAAAATGCAAGTTTCGTCACATTAATTTTGACCTAGCTGGATTTTATACTTTAAAATGTCGAGGTTGATGAATAGGATAACCATGTAACATTGTCTAAACCTTATACTGTACGGTATATAATCATAGATGATGATGATGATATTAATTTATCCCTAATGGGAAAGGCAAAGGACTTTAGTCCATACAGCCAGGTCTTGTTCGTATGATGGTTGGTCTGAAACTCCTATATAATCATAGGAAGATATTGGAATTTTCAAACCACAGATAAACTATATTGATTTTTTATAATGAAGGAATTATGCAAACCGGAATCAATCCACATAATGGCAGTTTTGAGAAAAAAATATTAGGTTTTGTTTTTACCATTTTCACTCCTGGGATTTAACAGTGAACAAAACCCAGAATGGATTTAACAGTTGTGACTGGTTGTGGGTGTGTGTATGAGTAAGATTACAATATACATCCTATTTGTTGGTATAAAAAACACTAGTGTTATCTATATCATACTTATAATAATATTAAAAGAGCACTGTTACACAATAATATTATCATGTAGTGAAAAAAAAGTGACAGAAATTGACCACAAATTGTGGGTTTATACATTTTGCTCCCAAGATATCGACTAATTATATATATGAGATGTAACAAATAGGTCCATTGTCACAAGAATAAGAAATAATTGCAATAGGTAACAGAAAACAATTAACTTTATTCATTCTATTCCTTGGTAAAAGTGTAGCCTACACAGTACAGTGCAGTAATACAATCAAACTTATTCATTGCTAGAGAAAAACTTTGAAAGGAAATCTTTCGGTTTGGGCTCTTCTGTTGGTTTGAAATATGACATGATATTCCCTTTTTGTTTCCACATGTTCACTGTTTCTTTGAGTTCCATTTGGCCCTGAAATTAATGAAATAGCTATACAATTATAAATGTCTATTGTGTGGCATCATGTCCATTTTACGCCTACTGGTCGATTTTACATCTACAATGCGGCCATATCCAAAGGCATGAACACCTGGAACGAAGCCGACGTCTTAAGGATTCTCATCTGCATATTCTATTGTTAATATTGAATATTTAGAGAAGTCATTCTTTTGTTTACTTTCAAGTTATTGGACAATCAACATCTAATGTTTTCAAACGCTGCGCTAGTCAGGTGGTAGAGTCGTAATACTACAGGCCTTTTGCATGGACTATTAATATTTCTTTACGCTTTTAAAGTATATTGTTTATCAATCAATGTTCTATTAGATGATTAAACAGGTTAATTAAACATTTAATATTTTATTGGAGTTTTACTTTATTTTCCGACTTTAATTACGGTGGTCTTAAACTTTTGGTCTGCAGTCTATATGAAAGGCTTATCCTCGCTAGACTCAAGGACTTCATGCTGTCCCAAGGGCTACCCATTAATTAGCAGTTCGGGTTTCGCACCCAACACTCATCCACACATCAAGTGCACCGCATCACAGAGCACATTCTCAGTAAATTCGTACGGAGCAATCTACCTCGACGTAGCGAAAGCGTTCGAAAAGGTGTGGCACAACGGGCTCATATACAAACTATATGAGCTCGGCGAGCCAGATCAACTCGTACTAATCATACGAAACTTTCTCCGCAATCGAACCTTTCGTTACCGCGTCGAGGGAACGCGTTCCGAGGTTTACCCCATTCGTGCCGGAGTACATCAAGGTGCCATATTATACACACTACACCAACGACATACCGCGCACTCGCGATGTATAGCTAGCCCTTTTCGCCGATGGCACCAGCCTCTACTCGTCTGGATTCATACCAGACGCTATCTGTAAGCGCATCCAATCTGCAGCCAACACGTTAGGCAAACGGTTTCGGAAATGGAGGATCGAGATTAACTCCACAAAAGTGTAGCCATGTACTTCTCTCGGCGCAACAAAATGCCGCATCTCCCAACCATAGAGCTATTTGATCGTCCAATCCCCTGGGAAAAGACGGTCAAATACTTAGGAGTCACATTAGATGAAAGATTCACTTTTGGTCTGCATATCAACCGCGTACGGAATCGAGCAGCGTTCGCCCTAGATCGCATGCACCCGTTAACCTATAAAAATAGCAAAATGTCCCTGCGTTATAAAATTACACTATACAAAGCGTGCATCCGACCCATAATGACCTACGCAAGTCCCGTCTTTGCGCTTGCCTACCCGCGTCACATTCACCGACTTCAGGTAATACAAAATCTTTTCATGCGCTAGGCCACCCGGTGCGCCATGGTTCTTGCGTAACGAAAATCTACACATAGTAAGTAATCTTAACCCGATATTTCGACTCTGCCGTCATACACCCAAACCCACTGATTATAAGTACCGCACATACAAATCCTTCGCGAATCATAAATTCAACCACGTCCGAAGGAGACCTAGGCACACCCTCGACGACGCGACCATCAAGGCCCCTCATAAAACACTACTCCCGTACATTGCACCCTCATTCCGCCCTTCGCGCCAACGGCGAGGGCATCGCAAACAATTTCGCGATACCGCCATGTCACAGGCACCCAATTTTTCTCCAGCGCCCACGCATTCCCAAGTGGTGGTACAGATAGCGAATAATAATAATAGTGATATTCATGTAGATAATTCTTAGTCAGAAGCAGCTGACCGAGCTTCTTCTGACTGAGTCTTAAGCGGTGCCCTCTCGGGTACCCTCGAGTCAGACGCTCTCGCGGAACAGGGTATCGGTCCCAGCCGATGCTCCCTCTCAGGAGTCATTGCTATGGTTATCTACTAATAGAGGTCCTGACTGTGCAACATAAGCGCTTTGTCACCTCTAAACCCGGTAAAACTGTGAATACCCTTGAACTAATAGCAGCCATCAGTGCAAAAACAAAATGTGTGCATTGTTATATTGACTATATTGAAGAAATAGGATAAGTGTTTTTTCATGAAGATAAAGAAAAAATGACAAATACACATTTCGCTGATTGCTGAAGTTATGAAATCATTATCCTATATCCTTCTTTCATGTATCCTCAATGAATACTTTTCCCTTGTAGACTGTAACTGGGTCACCAAATCACTCACTTACTAAACAAAACTGAGCAGTGTAATACCAGTATCATACTAGCTTTCTGTGAGCTGGCCCCATCTGTTAAATGTATTGTGTTCTTGCACTAGCAATGTAGACCCCTATTCATCTGTGATATTTTGGTAAATACAGCTGACCAGAAGATTTTTATTTAAAAACTTTTAAAGTGATAAAGCATCCTTATGATCAATATATTTGTAAAGTAAAAACTTAGATAGATACCTTTTAATATTTTGATAGATACTGAAATGTAACCACTGACAGATTTCTTTAATGTGTTTTATAAATTTTCATGCTTTTTTTCTCAATATTAAATCAAGTCTGCAATTTTTTTTAATGTTTTTTTGGACAAATACTCTATTGTTTAAATTTCTTCTAATTAAAAATCTCCTAGGCAGGTCTAGATGGAAACTACACTTTAAATATTACCTTAATGACCAGCATATCAATAACTCGTATATCAGTGACATTCTTGTTTTTTAAGAACATTTCTTTCACCTTAGCTCGACATTGCTCTTCAGATTTTGGTATGTCATACTCTTTCACTGAAATAAATTAAAATAACAATGAGTATATTCATAGCTTGAATTTAATATGAATTGAATTACTTAAGGTTTCCATCAAGCACATTCCTAGCTCTGCATTCATCAATCTGCGAGAAACTTAAATAGGACATAGATCATAGCGTTTAAGTTGAATTTCATAGTACTTGTACATACAAGTTTGCCACTCAGGAGGCTTGTGTCGAATGATGACGATTTTATACGGTATTACATAAGAATATTTTGTTCACATATGAAAAATATTAGGGATTGCATTAAAAACGGAGTGTTATAAAATTTAGATAAATTAATTCGTAAACGTTAATAAAACCATTATTTTAACTTAAAATTCATTCTAATTGAATAATAAAACTATTGTTTTCAAAAGATACTGCAGATATTATACATTATAGGGCCATAAAAATATAAAAGATATTGATGACATAACATGGTACAAACCTATGTATGGAGCTTGACGATACCACGCTTTATAGAGATTTAAAACTCTCGATTTAGCTTCGCTATTATTAAGTGAAAGCACTGGTCTTACGTTTTTTGTGCCGACTTGTATGGATTGCCGTGCTGCCATCGATAATATTTAATTTAACAATCTCAAATTCGAAAAATGTTTTGACATTTGACTAGATGACAATTGATATGTCGCAAATTTTTAAGTTTATTCTTTTTCAGTATGAGTAGTTAACCAAGCCTTACAGCCAATTCGTTAGTTATTAATCTTGATAAACTATGTCGACTTTTAAAATTACTGCCTTTTTTTATTTTTGCTTGCTTCTTATATTTACCGAACCTTTTCACTTTTATTCAATTTACTTGTACTACCATTGTTTCTTCAGTATCAAGGCGTCAAACGGTCGTTTTCATACCAGCGGGCGGAAAGAGCGGGGGGAAAGCCAAAATACTACTTTCTCATATTTTATAAACAAAATACAAACGAAAAAAAGATAAAATATAAACAAGGATCCTAAAAAATTGTATCCTCGTATTTGAAAAAATAAGTTATTTTAAATATTATATTTATATTTTAGGAAAGCTGCACGGGAAGTTAGTAAAGAATTGTCTTTAAAAGTATTATAAGCTTTAAATTAAAATAAAGTTGTCTAAAATTAAACAGTATTAATTTATTGACATTTAATGAGCATTTTATCTTAGTCATTAAAATAAATTCTACGAAAATGTACAAGAATAAGCTTACACCTTGCAGCATTTTCTGAATTCATATGATTATAGTAACATATTATAGCATCCATAAAGTGATAGGCATGCACACATCTTTGAAGTCATCCCTACATGTCCAAAAGTGCACTTTGTAATTTCGCATACAACACGAAATTCTGATCCATCGCCATTGAACGGCACACTAAAAACAGCTCATCATCACACGCGATATACATATGTGAAAATGAAGGCTGCCACCAATGTTATTAACGAGCGGATATTAAAAATTTATCTGTTATCGCAGTTTTAATGATTTTAAAATTTTTTAAATTATTAAAATGAGTACTTATGTTTTAGTAGATTTATTGATAGAATGAACAAACTATGTTTGAATTATATAACTTGCACATGCCAGATTTAGTGACATAGGTACTATTTACTGTTTTCTGAAGCATAGTAGCCGGCGTACTTGATAGCAAAAACCTGATCAAGTAAATACGCCTCTTTTTTTCAATTCATTATTCCATTTCAATACATGTATGATAGATGTAGGTGTTTTATTTGCTGCAGTCATCGCTTGCCATTAGGTAAAATATGTACTTGTTTGTCACCCACTATTCCAAAAGCATATCGTTTAAAAAACCACCGAAACACCACAATATAACTTAACATAATGTAAATTATTTAATAAAGAATGAAAGCGCTACATGACTTATGAATAATAGTTCTGGGGTCTCGCAGCGATTCCGACATGATGATTATATCGTCGGCAAATCGAAGGGGAGTTATGTATTCGCCATTGATGTAAATGCCGTATTCTTTCCAGTATAACAGCTTGAAAACACCATCCAATGGGATAGGTTTCGTACTATACCTAGATATATGAGCCGCGGATCTTGGTCGGTCAAATCGGATGGGACCTGTCCCTGCCAGCAGTCGTGTCGGCGATGCTGCGCGGGGAATCGGCATGGAGGGCCGTAGCCTCCTTCTGTGAGACCGTAATGGTAACCGAAAGAAGGCTGCCGAGCGGGAACTTTCCATGATCCCCTACAGTAAACGGGGCCCTACAGGTCAATGACGATCGGAGTGGGGGCTCCGGCTGTCCAGTATTAGCGACCCCGAGGAGAACGACGGCACGACGTGGTACCGTGGCGTCGTGATAGTTCCGCGTGATCTTCACGCACCCCCCGGGACGGGCTATCCCAGTGAAGCGCAGGGGTTGCGGTTGCGCTCCTTACGGAGATCCCGCAACCCCTCGGCAGCGTTAGTGGCGGCCACCGTGGTGTTTTAGTCGGTGCGAGTTCGACATAACCCGTCCTCGCCCCCTAGAGGGCAGGTATGCGTAGGCATTTCCCCACGCTAAAAAATAAAAATACCTGGATATATATTGTAACCAGTTTGTACATATATGGTGGGACAACTACACTGTAGTTTTTTTCCGGTCGGGCATTCATTCAAATCCACTTTTTGGAAGAAGGAGAAAAAAAAACCCTACATAATGATGAATAACTTAATTATCCATAATCATGCTAGAGAAAGGTGCTAAGAAAAAAACGTAATTATTTCTTATGAAAGTAATAAGTAAATATACACTGCAGGCCAAAAGTTAAATATCACCTTAATTAAAATAGGAAAATAAAGTAAAACTATTACTTTATTCTCCTATTTTATTACTACCAATAAAATATTTAATGTTTAATTAACCTGTTTAATCATCTAATTGAACGTTGATTGACAAACAATATACTTTAAAAGCGTAATATAAACAGTCCATGCAAAAAAGACTACAGAACTACTAAACTGACTTTTCATCAAAAAATCCTTCTTGACATTTTATGACTTTTTTCTCTCATAGTCTCACAAGTCTCGGCATCATACGGGCAATCAATTTGTTAATGGTGTCTTGTGATATATTGTTCCAAATTTCGCATAAAGCATTCCACATTTCTTCTCACGAGGATGGGCACCTCCTGTGCCTCTTTCTCTTCTAAATATCCTCTACATAATTTCGAGCTATGCTTTGGGTCATTATCTTGTTGGAAAATTAATCCATCTCCAATTAATCGCAACCTGGAAGAAACGGCATTTTGTTCTAAAATGTTTTTGTACTGTTCCTTTTTCAAAATTCCTTCAATTTTAATCAAATTGCCAGTTCCTTGGCTAGAGAAGCAACCCCAGACCATAATTGAACCACCAATGAAGCCATTGCATGATTGTTGGGACTACACAATCTGACATCATCTTTTCTTGGGCATTGTGTGGAACGTAAATTCTACGTTTTGAACCGAATAGTTCAAACTTGGATCCATCGGTCCAAAGCACTTTTTAAAATCTTCTTCAGTCCAATCTCGATGGGCGAAAGCCCGCTTCATCCGCTTTTTCTTGTTTTACAGCCTTTGCATGGGTTTTCGAACGGCAACGTGACCATACAACTTCACATCTCTCAGTCGCCGTTTTACTTTAGTCAATGATGAAGGTTTAACTCAGGTTTTGGTTAATTCAACGCGGATTTCCGGTGCTATTAAGCGTCTATTTCTCTTGCTGCCAACAACAATGAAATTATCTTTACTAGACGTGGTAGCTCTCGCCTATCCGAGCGCGGATGATCTTGAAAACTGCCTGTCTCCCTGTACTATTTTGTTATTGTGCCATGAACACAAGTCTTCGATAACTTCAGTTGTGAAGCAATCTCACTTTCGGATTTGCCTTCATTATGTAAAACAACGATCGCACTTCACTGCTAATTTCTCGAGCTTTTCCCATTTTATGACGTCTTCACTGTAGAAACCACAAGTTTAGACTAATTGAGATTGTTTGTGAACAAACCCAAGTAAACTCGGGTAAAAATAAGTCAGAAACACGTGTTTCAGGAGCTAAATAATCCTAATTATTGACCAATACGTAACAAAAGCAAAGTAAGTAAGTATGTTGTAAAATAAATTTCTCCTTACATCAAAATAAAATTGTCTAATTTCGTGTAAAGTTTATAAAGGAAAAGCAAAAAAATCATATGTTTTATTTATTCACTATTCTTTATAAATTATACGTTAATTTTTTTATCATATAAATATCACATTTAACGTTAAATTATTTAGCTTAGAAAGATCACTTTTTAATAAACGTATGTTACATATCCATACTTTTACAACAATGACAAACTAATTTTTTTTATTTTTTCTAACATTTAAGTTACATTTTATCTTCCGATACTTCTTAATTTACCTTTCTATGGGGCATGTCTTAGCACCATGTGTTTTTGTATTCTCAGTGCTATATGGATTTATAAGGAATATGTCCTTCATGCGTCCAGGCATATAAGTAAAAAATATATCTCTGAAAATATTATATTATTTACCTTTAGTAGTTATAATTTACGAAATGCGGGCCTATCTGCGAACATGACCAATGGGTCTTATTGGTTTAAATTAGGTAAAATAAACAAAAGCAGCAATAAATAGACCCACGATCCGACGTTCCCACTGTCCCTCAGCTCGCTTCTGTTTCGGTAAAGTTTTAAATGTCACTGGACCAACCAAGCTTTTGGTGAAACTGTGATTAAATTCATATTTATATTTATTTCCACTTTATTCTTTGTTTGTTATAAAAAGCCGCTACTTTTTTTATTAAAACACTTATAAGAGTTGTCACATATAGTATGAACTTACATAAATGCTTTACTAGGATAAGCATCACATTTCGTAGTGGACCACCAAAGTCTCGTTTGTTCAAGTTGCTTAAGTTGATTCCTTGTCACGAAATCGTTTAACATAATCTTAAACTGAAATGCAATTTTTATAAATGTTATGATTAAAGAAATCATTTTAACTGATACAATAGAAACAAATTACAAAGAGAGTCGATAATAAAAATAAGCAAACGGTTAATAACTTCCGCCTAAAGCATCTTTCACAGTAGCAAGCACAGCACGACACAATCGAAGTATTTTTACTTAGCAATCAAAATTTTAGTCTTATAATGAACGAGCCCGTAGATAATAATAATAGCAATAAATAGATTTTATTATTATCAGATATATAATGCTACATAGAAGAAATTGAATATATATAGAAAAATAAAATAAACGAAGTAACATTTTGGACACAAAATAAAGATTTATGTATATTAATTATGTACCTTGATTGATGTACTTAAAATTAAAGTAATTAATATAAGGGGCTGTAATTTACCAGTTTTTGAACTAAAAGCCGATGGGACCAAGTCATATTATGTAATTGTGTTAATGTGAATGGGATTCTGTAGGCACGCGCTCGGAAATCCATGTGTTTGAGATTGAGCCATCTGCGCTGTGATTGAAACAACAAACGCTCTGTAATTGAAAAAATGCAATTTCAAACTCACAAATAGTTAAAGCGTATTGCTAATAATAATTTAATTAAATAGCGCCCACGCATTCCGAAGTGGTGGTGCAGCTAATAATAATAGCGATATTAATTTAGATAATCCTTTGTCAGAAGCAACTGACCGAGCCGAAGTTCGGCCCTCTCGGGCACCCTCCATTCAGACGCTCTCGCGGAACAGGGTAACGGTCAAGCCGAGGCTCCCTCTCGGGAGCCCTTGTGCTGGTTACCCATAAATAGTGGTCTCTCAACCCGGTGAAATTATAAAAGTCCTTGGGTAAAGAGTGACCATCAGCCCGAAAAAAAAGTCCTTATTTAAGCGTCAATAACCTAATGGTTTAAGGTACCGTCTGCGAAACCAGAGTTCGTAGGTTCGAATCCACCATTTGATTATTGTCGCAGACGCATTTGCAGCTTAGTTGATTGGTTAACAGGAATATTAGTAATGTTAATAACATTGCGAATATTCTTAAATAAAAAAGAAATTAAAAAAAAATGGTATGGCAGTGATGGCGATCTTTTTTCTCTCGATTCTATGTGAATACATTAATACTAACTACCAAAATATAATTATGAACAGAGTCGTGTTCAAGTGTAATTCAAGGTTTATAAATTGAAACAATAGTCGACCCAATATTCGTGAAACGTATAAGATATCGATATTGATATTACGTCCTCGTTCTTTCGTAACGAACAATTCATTCAAATTCACCTCCGATCTTATTAACCGCTACATATATGAATAATTATTTAAGTCACCGGATTATCGATGTTACTATACTAAGTTTATATACTTGAAATTGTATTCAGGTTTGCTTGATGTGAGGACTGCTTTTCACATCAACATATACAAGCTATATATCCGAACAGCTTAGAAGGTAAGTATTTATTTATTTATTAGGAAGCCAACTAAATTAAACTGTTTTCTTTGAAACACATTTTTCGATTATTTTATGTAATTCTGAGTAAAATATTTCGGTCATTTCATTAATATTATTACAGTTTTCAAACTTTGTTTCCAAAGCTATCGAGGAAAGATGTCGATTAATATCTTCATAATCAGCATTTCTATATTCATATTTTAATATTGTATTAGATGTTAGTAAAGACTCGTTACAATCTATTGCAAGACTAATTTCAAGGGATGGTTATCTATTGGGCATGCAGAAAAATTAGTAGAGGTACTAAAAACAAGATCCAAGACTTTACCATACGCATTACGAACGCAATTGTATTGAAGTAAGTTAGTCAATGCTATGACATATATATATTTAATAACGTAATTGCTGGACCTGTATCGGTCGGAACCATTTGTTTAGGCTTATTATTATCGTAAATCCAATTGATTGACGGAATATTGAAATCGCCTAGTACCATAGTTGGCAATTGTTGATTTATTACACGTTCGACATTCTGTGTAAAGCCATTAAGAGTATCGTATTTTTGTGGCGATACAAAATACACTGCGCAAATGGAAATAGTTTGTGAATTTCCTGATATATTAACCCAAAGATCTTCGTAAATAGTTTCCCATGAATTAACTCTATAGCACTGAAATTGTTTTGAGACCGCAACCGAAACTCCTCCACCATCCATTTTTTTACAATCACTAGACTCACGATCTCTACGAAATATATTATACCTATCATCAATAAATTCATTATTTGCAACTCCACTATTAAGCCATGTTTCGGTGAAGATTAAGACATCATAATCTGAATTAAGTATAGTAAGATACATTCGTTTTTGTTCGTATTCCTTATATTCCGTATATCTCTTAACATTAAATTAACTTGATTTGCGTAATATATAATAACAATATTAAGACTAAACAATAATCAAGGAAAAAAGTAAAAATATAGTAATATAATTTAAGATTAAGAAATTTAACTATTACGGATCTTGGGCAGTTTGAATCTTTGTTTATCTTAGCACCACGATTGCACTTATTCTTACTTCTCTTTCTGTATGGGAATATTTATGACTCTTCCAATTTGTTCCACCGTTTTAACTAAATTTTCATCTCGAAATTCTGGAATGCAATGCACTTCGATGTTGGCCGCTCTCATCTCCTTATCAAGTATGTTGATTGTATTTGTGTGATTAATAACTATTTCTCTAAGATTGATATTGTCTTTCTTTAAGGTTAGAATCTCCTCCTTTGCTCTCCTCTCTCCTCTAACTCTTGTTTTACTGTATCAAATAGGTTTGACATATAGTCTTGAAATACTTTTATGTTTTGCAGTTCACTCAGCTCTTCGCGGATTCGTTTTAATTCCACACTTACTGTTTGAGAGATAATTTCTTTGACTTTTTCCTTTACTGTCGATAACCAATCGTCATAGAACACAGATTGGTTTGTGGTATCTTTGGTATTATTTTCAACAGATGCCAATGATATTTTACTTTGGCAAGTTGGGCAAATCCACTGTCCTCTGGCGACTGGTGATTTAGTTCCAGGTGGTACGACACACTCCACGTGACATAGCGATTGGCATTTACAACATTTTATGATTTTTTGTGTGACTCATTAGTTTTGCAAATATTACATCCGTTGGTCATTTTTAAGCATTTAAAAAATATTATAAATGAAAAATTCCCTGGCTGAGGTTTGAACCAAGAACACCGTATTTAACACAGTTTTTAACACTTTAACCGTTCAAAACTCTTAAGAGTTTACACTTGTTCAGTTCCCAAATATCACTAAAATAACTTTTACATCGTCTAGTCAGATTGACAGTTGCAATATTGTTTTATACGCCGCAGATGAATAAATTTTACATCAATATTTAAAATGTACTTAAAAGATGATGTTTATGAAGATATATGTAATATATAAATATAAAAAAATATTGATGCATTTTAGCTCCAATTCATTTGTCGGGCAAATTATGGGTTCGATTTACAGTAGAGTTTATTTGTGCATTATTGATTTAAGGCTTGGGAGTGTAATAGTATCCCTAACACTGCGTCATGACATTGGATTTAAGCCTTCCTACGATTGGTAGAAGCATAGCATCGAGTTATGGAAAAGAATGATGAAAAGAGTCTCACATATCATACTATGTTTGCGCGAAAGCTTGTAGCATCTTAAAGTCATCTGATAACAACTAAAAGATATTACTACGATAGTAATCCATAGGATGCCAATCATTTTCTTCTAAAAATTAAAAGTTTACTTTAAGCTTACTATGAAGAGAAGGGGGCATTTTGCCCTTCACTCGTTTTCGGACCCACTCCTGTAGATTGTTCAACATGTTCGCCTGTGGTAGATGGGGAATAATAAGCGGTGTGTCAGATAACTCAGCTAGAAAGGCCTGAAAAGATTACAGTATACAATTATCCATATTTGTATTTTTTTAATCTTTAAATTTATAATTTTATTAAGATTCTATAGTGAATCGAAAAGGGATATATATATTAAGGATTATATATATTTAAAGAAATTAAAATTCGTTTTGCAGTACATTGGTGTAATTACATTAAAATGAATCTGTCAGCAATATTAGCACTTATACCGCTATCGAGCATAGTGTTAGTTAAAGTTTCTGAATACAGATTAAATTCCTATCAATATGGACCCGTGTCGTGACGTGTCTACCACTGAGTGCAGTTCGTTTGCACAATTACGTACAGCACTCTGATATATCCCGCGTTATCCCTAATCTTAGATGCCACGCTAGTTTGTTGTTTGTTTCTATTATGTATTTAACATTTAATTACCCACACCCCAACCTTGTATTTAAAATATTTTCAAATACTTATAAAAAAAATTGAAATTTTTAAAAATAACATAATTGATAGTAACAATTTTATCTCACTTAAATATTATATTTGTAATTCTTAAATAAAGAAACAAAATTATCAAGACACAAATAATGAACATACCGCTAGTAATTCCTTTTCAGTTAACCCAGAAGCCAATATGGTGGGTTCAGAACTGGAACGCTAAAAATATTTAACTATATTATTAAATATAAGGCAATAAGGAAATAGTTCTTGTAAGTGAACTTAAATAATTAAAAGAATGGAATTGAATTAAACGATTTTACGTGGCAAATGAATGGAATTTGAATATGGCCCTATATATTGTAATCAGTTGTTTTATTTGTTTCGTGTTCGACGCTATTGGATTACCAAATTAATAAATAAAGTAATTCTGGATATCAGAGACCTTATTTATAGCTATATTCTATCGAGAATATAGCACTGAACTTGCTGTAGCAAGTGTAAGTTGATGTATATACAGTTTCTTCGTTCATTCAGTTCATCTTTGAGCAATACCAACCAACAAATACCAATATTTTACAACAATCAAACATCCAACTAAGAGCGTCCAGATTCCGCGACTTCTTGATACATTGACCTTGCGAAGAAATGTTCCATCTCTATGCGTCGTCCATCGCATTTATCTAGGGCAATTATGCTTTGTAGAATCAACCATCACCAGCGGTATTAATACTAACCTAACCGATATAAAATAGGGAACTTCAGGAAAAAAGGCTTTTTTGAGCAAGGGTGGGTGTTTGGTCTGGCAATGACTAAAAACTCACGATGCTTCATCTTTACTCTTATCAGTATTCCTGATCCACTGCGAGGCTGTAATGACTCATCGTGAGCGACCTAGCCGCGACTACTAATGATTAATATGATATTTACTCTCAATGTAATAAAAAAAAGAAAATAAAAAGAAACATTATACCGAAGTATCAGACATAAGAGCTGCTTGGAACGTGTCCCTTATAAAGTCTTCCATAGGATCCATTTGATATATTTTAGCGTAGTCCAACCAAAACGGGCAATGCTTCGTGGGCTGATAGAAGTACTTTTCAGTCATTGCGCCTTCATTGTATAAATCATACAGATGCCCACATTTGCATTTCGACTCCTCAAGATGTTCCATAACTCGAACTCCCCTTCAAATTTAAAAAATGGCAAATCCAAATGTGCTCACGTCGAAAGCTCATAAGTGACACAATATATTCAATAAATATATATCAATTTATATGATAAAAAGAAGTGAAAATTTCACATACGAAAGGAGGTCAAAATGTTCGCGGAACAGACCGAAAATTAGTTGAAATATAACGTAAAATTATTTTAGTTTTCAAAAAAAAATTGTCAAGACCCTCTTAATTGTCAGAAATTGTTGACTTTTCTTCATTATCATCATTTTTTTCCTCAAAGCTCTTTTTTAATTTTTAGGAACAAATAATAATCGGTTCGGTATTAGTCAGTAAAATCAATAAAATCTTCTCCCAAAAAACTGGGGCCTCCCAAGAATCTTCCTAAGCGGTGTCCAGTGACATCTATTTTGTGCATCTGCATTGAATCTTGTTTTGACTAAGGTTCATAGTGATTAGTCTAAATTTCCCCTCGCCTATTACGACATGTTCTCGCTACACAAGTTTAAGAATTAGCGGGAACATTGAGCATTCTCGGCAGTCATCTAGTACTGTACCTTAGAAAAACATTGATATTCATGAAAGATGTCCAAAACGCTCGCAAATGATACTCCATTTCTGTGATCTATTTTTTCTTCAGAGCTATCTATTGCATATATTTATTGCATCTTCGAGAACAAGTTTTTCAACTTTTTTAACAACGACCGAGGAAGTTGCCTCAATGGGCCAATCTGAGCGCTGACAGTTTTCAACTCTTTATCTGCCATGCTTGAAAAGGCTATGTATATTATTACATCTCTGCCATAATACTCGACGTTTTGCTTGTTTAATGAGGAATCTAATAATAATAATCACTGCATGAAACTCAATTTTCTCCATAGTTGTAGCTTTTTTCCCGATTGACTAATAGATCCAATAATATCTCAAAGGACCGATTGGACCGGAATTTGGTATATACAGTTCTAATGAGTTAACACTGATCAGGTGAAAAATTTACTCTTGTGGCCTTAACCTCACCATTCCGTGAACTATTTAACCTGCTCTCGTAATATTTATTAATAAAACGAATTTTGAAAGTGATTACTTCTTCTATAAATTATAAACAAAAAGAATTGTCACTGTAGTGAAATCCAATAGGGTTTTATTGTAGTAAAAATTATATTCATCTAAATTAAATCCTAAACTCTAAAGATTATTCTAAATTTTAAAGATTAAAAAATATATCAGATATATTAAATAGAAGGTCCTCTATATAATTGTGCTGCTTTACTAAAGTATGGTATAAAATTAATGGATATGATTAAACCTTTATAAACAAATTTTATGTTTTTTAACTTCTTTTTAAATATCTTTATAGAGCACAACTTCGGTGTCCTAGGTATGCGAAAGTTAGTTTCAAGAGCCTAAAGGTACGTAAACTATGAGGAAATAATACCATTTCTCTAGACAATCACACATATCATAGCACTTTTCTTTTACTTCCTTCGGAAATTTCCAATGTCCGTGTATGTTGAAAAAGATTTCATTACCATGCATCACAACTCCACCGTTAATTGGTATAAATCCAGTTGGCAACAAGGCAACATCTAAAATTAATAAACGTAATTGAAAAACACTTAAAAGTCCGTTACAATTAATGCTGCTTCCTAAACTGCTGGTCAGATATAAATGTTCTAAATGTGTCATTAATAGTCACTTAAATACTTGTCGCATTTGTCTAATTTAAGACTTTAGTGATAAATAAATGACAAATTAACAACTTAATAAGAACGATCATTAGTGAAATAACTTTTTTCATACGTACACGTTCTCTTAATAAACACAATTATAACATTTTGGAGGTTCTTTCAATTTTATTACACGGTTAGGAATAGTTAATAGAAATTTTGCTGACATTTACGGGATCAAAAGCAAATTAATTCGCAAATATAAAAATATGTATGAATATTAGAACTGTAAGAATTTATTGTTCGAAGAAATATATCTATAACGGAGCAAAATTGAAATATAAACTGTATGTGGTGTAAAAATTATTACGTGGCCATTGGTATCTATGTAAATTTAAAATATGTTAATATATATCAGTGAATAAAAAATAACTTAGTCACAGAGCACCTTTCACTTGTTACACAGATTACGGGAACACGCAACCTTAACCCGTACGTGACAGTACTAAAAGCAACGAATTTCTGTCCTATTTAAGATTGGACCGTCCATGTACCGTCCTATTGACATTGGTATATGCCATAAGGTAGCTTAACACACTAAATTTTAGCCCACAAACTAACAGAAACAAACCAACATCTGACTGCTGATAGTTATTTAGAATATATTTGAAAGGAATAAAGAAAACCTCCCAATTGTCATCAAAAGATGCATTCATAATTTTAGAAATCTATTTACTTATGACTAAATACAAAATAAAGCGCAGGAACTAATAGGTTCCTAATTAAACAAAATGCTTCACACATCATAGAAAACAAAAGTTTAGTTTATTAACATTAAAAATAAATTATTAAGATTTTTACATTTAATAAAACGAATTATATCGATTTTATTAGGTTTATTTTAACTTTTATATTCCTAGAGTTTCGAGTATTCTAGGGCTTTCATAGCCACGGGGTGAGGTGTTTAACACACTGATGTTATGGTTATCCCAGGCTACCGTCAGCTGGACTGCAGTAATCAGTCATGGTCATATAAACTGTGCCCTCATTTATCGCCCTAGCTTTAATAGAAAACGGAAACTGCATAGGAAAGTAACATAAAAATAATGATACAAATGCTTACTGTTTAAGATGTAGTGTGGCCTTCCACCAGAAAATACGACGCCACCGACGAGATATTGCACATTTTCGTATGGCGAATTGTATTTAGGTTTTGCTTTCTTATTTAACATTTTCAATTTGTTTAAATACGCAACCAATTTTGGGTCACTGTTACCTACAAACAAATATGTTGGACTGGTCAGAATAATTTAAATCTCTATTAATTCATTTATATAATCTTCAACGAATAAAATTCTAATAAAATCTACAACTTAAAACATGCAGCAAAGAGTTAAAAAATTATATATTAAATTACTTATATTTGTGGCGTTGTGCCAACTGTTCAAAATGCTGCAACTAAAAACTAACTTTCGCATGAGTATCTTTCATATATGTCAGAGAGGTCTTTCAGCCGTCAGCCAGCACTTGGTGCTCTCTAGTGGTTTTGTATAAAGAACAAGGTTGGCCTGAGGTTTTCTCTTGACTGCCATCGTTTAAACGACGTCGCAAAAAAGGACAGTTATCCACTGCCAACGATTGTTGACATTTCGGACACACTAAGTGAAGCAAAATGGTTTACCACGTTAGATTTAAAAACTGTTTACTGGCAGGTGGACATATACCCTAACCACAAAAAGAAAACGCAATTTAAAAAAAGGATTGTGGTAGTTTAAAATTACGCCATTTAGGCTTTGTAAGGTGCCTACCACTTTTGCAAGGTCAATGGAACGAGTGCTGTCAGGACTAATTGGAGAAGCCTACATAGTGTATTTAGATGATGTGGTCATTTTTATAAGGGTGTTATTACTTGCAACGGTGCTTACTAGATTGTCTAAGACTAATCTAAAACTAAGTACGTACAAAGAAGTGGTCGTTATTCAAAAACGACTACCTACCTGGGCCGACTTATATCTGAAAATGTAGTACGAACTGATCCTGAGAAGCTAGTTGCTGTTAAACATTGCCAGTCACTAAAGATAAAAGCCGAGAACGCGACTTCTTAGGATTGTGTTCATATCACCGAACGTATGTGCAGAACTACGTTGTTATTGTGCAGAAGAGAAAATACAGTTTATGTGGGACGAAGAGTGTGAAACTTCATTCAAAGTGCTTAAGAAACGCCTGAGTGAAACTCTGTTTCTGGGCTATCCTGAACAAGAGTGCGAAGATGCCAGTGGAACTGGCATTAAAAGACCAAAACCGGAACGGAACTACTGTGTTACACGAAGGGAACTACTAAGTGTTATAAAAATGCTACAACACATTAGCAAATACCTACTTGGACGTAAGTTCCATCACAGAACTGATGACGCTGCACTGAAGTGGCTACTTCGTGGCGTGATAGGTATATAAAGAGATTGTCATGGTCGACTATGATCCGGAATGTTCCTGATTCTATGTGTACAAGGTATCGCGTGAAGGAGATAGACAGCCATATTCGACTTAAACATTCCCGAACTTATAGATCAAACTACCGCACGTATATATGTGGTTCGGGTCGCGGCTACGGACAGTTACTACACAGCAAGCCTTCTGCAGGCGATTCTTCTGCTTCGATAGAGATACCAAGCGATACACATCGGAGAATATTAAAAGTGACTAGTGAGTGAATTTCCTAAGGATTATTTTTAGAGGGAATAGTGTTACAAGTGATTCCTTTTAGTTCAATAAAATTACTATTACGTTAACGGCTACTTCTATCTATTTAAATGCTACTTTAATTTGTTCTACGTAATGAATTTATACTTTAGAATGATGAGCTTAAGATGTTATACTCTATAAAAAAAATACTCTACTACTAATAATTAGAACCCATCTTCGCCGTTTGTGGGCTACTAGAAAATAAAGAATCCCACATACGAGTATAAACGCGCAAATAAATGTAATGTTATTGATTTATACGTTGTCACATACGTAAGGTGCATGGTGGTTCCCAAAATTTATAAGTGCATACACGTTCCTCTGGCTTTTCTTTCTTGTTTCTTTCTTTCCGCTTCTCAAGCTGAAATTCAACCACTTATAGCAATCATCTTGTACAATTTTATTTTTAAAATATCAAATTTAAATAAACTTACAAACTGTTTGTCTTCACAAAGTCTCTCGTAACTCTGTAATAATGAAAATATAATTACGGGTATAAAGCAGAAAAGCTTATAAGTTCCATCACATCGTACTTATCAAATATCGCATAACAGGTCTAGATAACCTAGTAATACCACAAGGAAATCTAAAGGATCTACTCGTTGTGTACTCGTTGTTTGCTGACGAAGTTACGTCGTTGTAAGTGCCCTGCTAGAAACATCGGGTAGGTTTATCATATTTCGACCGGATTGGGTGATGCTCATTATATAATTAATTATTATTTCACCTTTTTATCGGGTAATAACTAGAATATATTGTGTATTGTGATCACGTAGATCGAAATCGACCAAGGAAATCATCTTCAACACAATATGTAAAATGAAGTTTTTAAATATAATAATAGTTGTAAATGTTATCAAATTATTTATTTTCAACTGATGCATGTATTTTAACGTAAGGAATTATTATGAAATATATACATACAATGACACTTTTTCCAAAAATTATTCTATCATCATAACATTCATCACTAACGCTGAATTAATTTAACTACCCCAATCAGATACAGATTGCTAAGAAGTATGATCAACTTTACATCCACACATTTCCCGATGACTGATATAGGTGAAGTACTCATACAAGCAACGCGCAGTCGATCTTTGTACTACAAAATCCCTACCGTTATCTGCGGTAGGTAAAAGCGGACATGGCTATTGGTTCAATAAGCAGAAACGGAAAAAGGGCGCCGTTGGTCGCTCCGACCGACAAATTCGTATTGAACTTGTCTATTAAGGTTTTAATAAAAATTGTGTTAAGTCTAACTTACGGATTGGTTTCGTAACTTGACTTTATTTCCAAGCGGTGGAGGTTTACTTTTCTTTATCTCAGAAGAATATTTGCTGTAAGGTGGAACGTAATTTGTTTGAAGATACTCACCATACTTTACGTTTGGTTTAAAATTTCTCGGAGGCCCTAAAAACATAAATTATGCAATAATTATATTTAAATTTTCTTATAGATTTGAGATTTTATTTATTTAATAACGTTTAAGTACAAACTTTCAAGTACAACTGGCTTCTGTTCTATATTACATTCTGTTAATTTTTGCAGTTTTTCAATGCATTCTTTCAAATCAATAAATACTAAACTAGACATTAGAATCATTGAATTCATGTCATATTCTGCAAATTAAAACCGAGCACCAATTAAAAAAATGTAATAAAATTATGTATCATTTATGAAACTTAAAAATTATTATTGAAGTGAATGGTGACAAAAGAAAACAATTCCCCTGATGACAAATAATCACCACTGCCAATATACATCTCTATTCAGCCTCGATAGGATTTTTAAGGGCCCGCCACTGTAAAACAGGATTGACAGCAGCATACAAATTGAAAACAATGGACGGTGAGATCTGAATTTACACATTATGAAGAATATAAATGTCAATAAGATATCAAGATGTAGATGCACGGTCACCTGTAAGGACCGATATACCTGGTACCAATATTGGAGTCTCCTGTTTCTTTTACTCTTCATACAAAATACTATATTATCCTGTTATTATATGCAGATATTCTCTAAGAGCTTAGTCCTTCCTCGTGGAACCGGCACATTTATTCTGAAACCTGCTGCAGTGTGCAACGTAATACAGTAATACTGAACTGTATTGTTTATTTCCTAGTATTCTGAATTCTTTAAAGTAACCTTAAATATTTTTGTTAGTGTTAAACAATCTCGTTTGTGCATTGAAAATTGCTTGACGTGGAGGGATTAGACAAAGATATTTCGCGATTTAAAACTAAGAATAATATTTTATGTGCAATATTTCGCAAATACTTTACCCCCTCGTAATTTGCTAGGTGGCATTTTATAATAAAATGTATACAGATTCCAAATAAATATGCCAGGGTCTTCTATAGAGTCTGTCATAGCATTCATTAACATCGACTTTGGTATCTTTAAAGTCACTCCAAGATCCGACAACGACTTTCTAGTCCGCTTTGGTATATCTTCTATCAAATCTTGATGAATGTTAGATTTTAGATCACGCAAGACTTTCTTCTGTAAATCTGACAATTCACAAAACCAACCAGGTCCGGCTTCATACTCCAATCTTTTAAGATCTTTTATACCTAGAAAGTAAATTTCTATTAAAACATATCCTATTAACATTTAAATAATTTATTGTTTTATTTACAATATTCAATTTGTTTAATATATTTTGCTTGTATTTTTTTGTGAATTCCAAAAATTTTATTCCAAAAGTTTTGTTACGATACTTTATCGGCAACTTTCTACGTTGAGCTATTTTTTATTTACTAAATACTTTCAGAGTGACCTAGGTACACTTTACTCTTCAGTAATGCTCACTTTTTCAAAATTTGCCTTTTATTCCATATTGTATATGGCCTTTTATTCACCGGTAATATGTGTACATATATGTATCACAATTTCAGCTGAATGAAATGTAGATCCTAAATACAAAAGTGTTTGTACCTAAATCATGTATAAACAATAAATACAGGTTAATACGAAGGAAGGTGTTGCATTACTAGCGTGAACTACAGGAACGTGTGGTAGCCGTGTGTTAATAGTGGTGTCTAAATACGGCACAACCTAGACTGATTGTAAAAATGACTTATTTCCTTCCCTCTTTTTTCAATCATCTGAGGGTAAAAGATATTTTTTTACAGTGCTAATGATAGGTAGAATTAAAGCAATAAATACCTTCGCGAAACTTGTAATATTTAAAGTCTCTGAAAAATTTTAACCATGCACCGACTTTTTCATTATAGGGTTTCTTATCAACATTTTCTCTCATTTCTCGTTCAAGGTAAACCCACACTGGATCCTTTTTTGGCCCGTATATGGTCTGAAAATATACATGTAAAGCGATTAAAAATTGCAAATGTATTGGAGTGAATTTCCTCGATGAACACTTACTTTAACGGAATCAAAAAATATCTGTTTCAATGATATGGATACATGAATCTAATCTTATAAAGTTATAAGGTAGACGCGAGAGCAATTTCTCCTATACGTGAATGCAATACTTTAGTTCTATAACATATTCAGCACTATTTTTTTATAGAAAAATGTCAATGATAGTGAGACCTTCACTATCTTCTATAAAACCTATTCCCGTTTCTTTCTGAAATTGATATAGCACCACATGTCAAAATCAAAATGCATCTAACTTGTTTTTGTCGACAAATTATTTGCAAGTAATATATTGTAATTATATAAAAATAATGTAGTAATTTACCCCATCGTGGGCATTTTCGTCAGGGTAACTCCTGGCCGTATATATGTATATAGTATATATACACACACAATCAAATCTAGCATCCTGACAATGACATTATCGAAACGTAAACAGTAACGCACACGCACATATAATTTCATATCATTTGCGCGAAAAATGAAAAAGCTCATGACTTACGTATTTCTAAGAATTTTTCCCCATGTCTACACAACGTAATGAAAGAAGGTGGATCTTAAGGTCTTGGGCTAATTAACTGGCCGCTTTCGGTAGAGTTGTCACATTTCCATTGATTGATGTTATTTTTTTTTTCGTGTCTGTTAGCTCGAAGAACTTTTACAGCTTTACCGGGTTGAGAGATCGAGCGCTTATGGCGCTCAATAGAGGTTGATTGACGTGTTACTTTTGTTTCGTATTACAATTTGTAGTGTTTGTATTTTCGGGGTGGATTATTTTATTAATGTAATCAACTACGGATATTAGTATTTGTAATGGGTTTTACTTCGAAATGTAAGTTCTGTTGAGACTGAGTTTTGGGATAGTAAATTTGTTGGTAGTGTCTTTGTGTGTTTAGGCTACGTGAGGTTTAGATTTTCAGAAGATTTATTAGACTATAACATCATGTGTGGTCAATGCTCGCTGGATATTGCCGGACAGGATTTCATTGTGTTCATTGATTCATTGTATTTGCACCTGTTGATACAGTTAAGATCAGTTTATGCTTTGTAAGTATTTTCGGAGCTCCTGTATTATGTAATTTTTGTCTCGACGACCCCGGACAGCAACTATGTTTTTTTTTTTATTTTATACCTACAAACAAGGTTTTGGTTTTGGGATAATTGGTTGGAGAGGGCACTCTAGATGTTGTAGACCGAATCATTTCTGGAAGGTACAGAATGGGTATGGGATGAATGGTCAAGATTTGCAGACCCTATTTATTATTGTTCTCTTCTGTCTTATCTTCGTTAGGACGTTTAATGTTATTATTCTCACTTTTTTATTATTATATTTAAATTATTATTATAAATATTACCACTTCAAGAGTAATTTTTATTTATGTATTATTTAGAGGTAACGCGAAATTCCCTGTTCTGTTTATAATTTTCATGGAAGAGACGAGATATGTTGCCAACAAGATTTCACCGTAGATGTACATGTATCTTTGTAATTAGCGAGTACGTACAAGCATTTCTATATATACGGATATAAGTATACACTCTTCATAGAGAAATACTGTGTTGTTACCAGAAGATGTTCACTGCGCAGTTTTTAAATATTGGTCTTGGCAGGAAATTGCATATGTAAAATTTTAAGTCTCAGTATATAATCACTGTAAGATTTAGTTATAATCTGACTATTCTCTAGATATCCGACAATTATACAACAGTGTATATATCATACCATATACACATTACAAATAGGCATACCTTAAACATTTGAAATAGAGGTGGACGATTATCAAAAAAAAATCAGCGTGAAACATTTGGGATGCGAAAATGCGGGATGATTTTTTTATACTTTATGTTATACTACTTTTATATTGATATTTTATGTTTTTAAGTTATGCCTCCTTTTCCTATATCTAGAATGTAGAACCATTAACTTAACTTATTTATGAAATTTATATTTTACTTACCTTTGTTTCAAGAAATTTCTGGACAGTAGGCATCTTATACTTTTTCATTTTGATTTTATTCTAATAGCCAAATAGTAATTTAACAAAAATTTTAATAAGGTAACAAAAAGAAGAATTTTGACAAGTATATATAATAAAAATGGACAATATTTTTTTAATGTTTATTGCCAGCTATACAGATGTTAAAAAAATGGCAAAACCTGATTTTTATTAACCGTCATAAATATGGTTTCTTTTTGAGTCGTCTAGACGTAAACTAGGCTAGAATAGGACTAGAAAAAAGAAATTCGTAGTCATCTTAAAGATAAGGTGATTATGATTATTTATTATAAAATACAAGTAAAATTCCAGACGTACGCCTTTGTCGAATAGAAAGCTACTTTAGATGTGAACGATAGAAATAAAAGTGGTCATATTTACGAAGTTTTTTAAAAAATAAAACAAAATTTTAGATCTTAAACATTAATACATCCAGTTTTGAGACATCCTTTTATGATAAATATTACTTGTGCCAGGACGCCCCGCCCTTCCCTATCTAACAAGTGCTGTTTACAAATAAATACAACAATTATACTATAGACCAGATTATTAAATACTAGTCAATTACTATTAAAACTAATTTAGGTAAGTTTTGAGCATCACAACTGTGTTTCTTAAGTTAAATGGTGAGGGCTCATGTAGGTTTATTTATCTAAAAGCATTAGTAGTTGGTTTTTGTGGGATTAAGTGTTAGTAGATTTAATTTAAGCCAGGAAGGAACTTTAGCCAAACCCGTTTCTGCTGCGTCGTGTACTCCTATGATTTCCCCAAAAACACAATGGCGGCGGACGCACACATTCAGACACATATTCAGTGTCCGTTATCTATTTTGTAGTTGCTTAGATCATTGATATATAAGGAACAAAATGTGTCCTAAAACGCTCTCTTGCCACCATAGTTTATTGGAAGACAATTTTTTATTTTAAAATATACTAATGATACAGATATCTCTATCGATTAAAATTACTTTTATTTATTAACCCTTACAACTCACAAAAAGAATTACCGCGTATTTCCTAATAAAACGAATTATCTAAATTCAAAGGAAGACAGCATCTAAAAAACTATGGCTCGATTTTTTTTTGTGTATGAGTATTGCTGTTGGTCCAGTGACCTCTACAGCTTTATCTAAATAGACCCGCGAGCGGGAGGCCCGTCGAGTAAGGAGACAACGACGATGCTGCGAAGCGAAGCACGAAGACCGCTGCGCGCCACCATTGCGCTCCGACCCCCTGTGGACGAAGAACGTCGACGACAACAGAGGGGGGCGATAATACAATCCGAGGGCACCTCATAGTGAGGTACAAAACCTCGACTCGGATCGCTATCTAAAGGGAGGACAGGATAACTTTAGAAGCGGCCTAAAACACGATTAAATCGCGTGTAAGCCGCTGCAAGAGGAATACGACGTCGCGCTCGCCGGCGAGCGCGATGTGGCGTGTCTGAATTTACGAGTGAGTGTGTACGCATGAGAAGTTTGCGTGCGCTTCTGTGACGTTGTTCGGTCCACGGTCAAGCCCCTGCCGCTCGTTGCGGAAGGGGCTGTGATAACGTTAAAGTTAATATTTGCCGTCAGCCGTGAAGCTGTAAAAGCCCCCTAATTAACAGCAAATAAAGAAAATAAGGGCGGGACAAAAAATACTGTGAATTGTTGGAAAAAGCTACAACATACAAAATGATAAAGTGTATGCTCACATCTGTGAAGAAGGGAGCAAGCGTATCCGGCCTTATTTATTATTGGTTTGGCTTAGCTTTTACTCATAACTGAGATGTTTTCTGTAAAAATATTTGAAAATTTAAAATAAATGCTGTTGTGTATCAAAATACCGTCCTTACAAACATTGTGGAACCTCTTCCTCAAATAATGATCGAAAACTGACACAGGGTATTCCAACAAGATTGAGCGGGAGCTCATCGGGCACGCAAAACTAACTGTTCGCCTATGGAATTGACTTCAACACAATGCATAATGAATGAATGGCCCTCCTCTAACCCTGACTTAAGCCAATTACAAAATATAGCAACATTTGGAGGACAAAACCTGTGAAAACCTCAAGAATTTGGTGTCACTTAAAGCATTCCTGATTAAAGCAGTGGCTGATATAGACAAGTGTTTTGTATGCTCTGATTGACAACTGGCCGCGGAGTTTGAGGGCCTGTATTTAAGAAATACGGTAACCGACAGCTTAAAGGATTAGTAAGTTACATGGCAATAGGCCAGGCATATAGCTTGTATAACAGATAACCGATGGGGAAGAAAGATTATTGAGTGACAACCTCTTATTGCCCATTGCAGTGTAGGAGTGCCTTCCACTATGCAGGTCTCTTTTTTTCTCATCCGTTTTCTAAGGAAGAACTTAACTTTCAAATTATTTGTATAATGGCTTACACTAAGATTTCTTTCAAAAATAATGTGTTAGAAAAGAACAATTTCAATTTTCCTAAAACAAGAATCTACTACACCTTGTTTCTATATAACATACCTTAACAAATCTTAGTCCAAGAAATAAAAATACTAGTCATCTTGTCCTGGGTTGCAGCCCCAGAACATTGGCTTATACGATAGGGAGCTATGTGCCTTACTCGATAAGGATTTATAACAAAATACCTGAATGCATTAAATAACTACCACTTACTGCATAAAAAACTATTATTTTTAATTATTTTTGCAGTTGGTAAACATAGATTTTGATTCTTTACAAAAAAAATTGATTATACGAAGCCTTCAATATTATTTGTATGTAATTCTTATTAAAATGATATAATTTGAGTAATCATAAATCATTTTGTTATTTTAAGACTTAAAATACTTACCTAATACAGAATAATATACAAATAAAGAATAATACATATATGCAATATACTCCTAAAAGAGTCAAGAAACAAACAACAGTCCATGCAAAAAAGGCTATAGTTAAGTTAACTGATTTTTCATCAAAAAATCCTTCTTTACATTTTATGACTTTTTTCACAAGTCTCGGCATATAGGGGCAATCAATTTGTTAATGGTGTCTTGTGATATATTGTTCCAAATTTCGCATAAAGCATTCCACATTTTTTTTCGCGAGGACGGGCCACGATTACGCACGTTCCTATCAAGCTCTTCCCACAAAAATTTAATGGGATTGAGATCCGGGCTCTGAGGAAGCCAAACCATGTTTTTTAACACCCCTTGTCTCTTTCTCTTCTAAATATCCTCTATATAATTTTGAGCAATGCTTTGGATCATTATCTTGTTGGTAAATTAAACCATCTCCAATTAATCGCAACCCGGAAGAAACAGCGTTTTGTACTTAAATGTTTTTGTACTGTTCCTTTTTCAAAATTCCTTCAATTTTAATCAAATCGCCAGTTCCTTGGCTAGAGAAGCAACCCCAGAGCATAATTGAGCCACCACCATGCTTGATTGTTGGTGACTACACAATCTGACTTCATCTTTTCTTGGGCATTGCGTCGAACGTATATTCTACGTTTTGAACCGAATAGTTCAAACTTGGATTCATCGGTCCAAAGCACTTTTTTAAAATCTTCTTCAGTCCAATCTCGATGGGCAAGAGCCCACTGCATCCGTTTTTTCTTGTTTTGCGGCTTTATTAGAGATTTTCCAACGGTAACACGGCCATACAACTTCGCATCTCACAGTCGACGTTTTACTGTAGTCAATGATAAAGTTTTGTTTACTTCAATGCAGATTTCTGGTGATGTTAAGCGTCTATTTTGCTTGCTGGTAACAACAAAGAAATTATCTTCACTGGACGTGGTAGCTATCGGCCTTCCCGAACGTGGACGATCTTGATAACTGCTATCTCCCTGTATCGAGTTATTGTGCCATGAACACAAGAATACACACATAATGAAGAAAATCACAATCTCACATTCTGATTATGTGTAAACACTAAACTGTAAACACTTCACTGCTTATTTCTCAAGCTTATCCCATTTTATGATGTTTCACTGCACACGTGTTATCAGGAGCTAAATAGTCCTAATTATCGTGCAATATGTAACAAAAGAAAATTAGTAATAAGGACATTATAAAAATATTATTATGACTCTACCACCTGGTAGCTTTTTCGGTGTTTGAAAACAATAGATGTTTATTGTCCAATAACTTGAAAGTTAACAAAAAGATTACTTCTTTAAATATCCGAAACTAACAATAGAATATGCAGATGTGCATTTCTTTTATTTATCCTACGGGATTTTATTACAATTGATGGATAATTATTTTGTTTATGTGCAGTCTTAAACTTTTGGGCCAGCAGGATATATATATATATATATATATATATATATATATATATATATATATATATATTATATGTATTTTATAATTAATACAATAGTATTATACTTTTAATATTATTTTAATTTTTTTTTTTATATATTTAATTTAATAGTATTTTAATTGAAACAAAGTTTTCAAGCATACACCTACTTCAATTCATCTCTGCATCACCCTAAGATTGCCTGATAGAGAATGCCTAAGGCATTAAGTCTGCTTTTATGGATCACTGTATATGTAAACTGTATATATATACTTAAATAAATAAATATTTAGCTTGCCTGCCTAGATGGCAAGCAGCATATATCACAATCTATTAATTTAAAAGCAGAGTAGATAGAGTTCAGTTGGTTTTAAAATTAAGTCATTAAAATTAAAACAAACTTATATAGAAATCTATAAAAAATCAATATAATTTAAACATCCTTTAATTGTATGTTTTTAGTTTTTTCTAGTATTTCCTTATAAGGGGGATCAATTGGTCCTTGTACAGGTTCTTTATATTCATATGCTGTTTGTCCTTCTAGCAACAATGGATAAGATGTGTCTGAATCATAAGCACTTAAATCTCCACAGACATTAAATGGCACAATTAATCTATTAGGTCCAGTTAGCTCATTAAAATCACAATATTTATGGTCCAAAAGTGGATTAATCATAGTTGGTACAAATCCTGAGGGTGGAATGTAGTTCTGGCAGACAACAAAAGCTTCAATGCTGGAATTTCTAGAACTTCTTGGTTTTGAGACTGTGACTAATTCAAAGAACAACTTTAATTGAGAATATAGTAAAGTAACATCTTTCCCCCTAAATATCTTAGCAACAAACACTCCACCATCCTTCAATACATGTGTTGTTATATTCAAAGCAGCAAGTAAAAGTTGAGACTGGACATACTCATCAATATCATGTAAGCCTGTCACATCTGGTGCTCCATCACAGACAACTAGGTCTGCCTTTGAACCTTCAAACTCTTTTATTATTTCGTTTGCAGTACTTAATTTTGTAATGTCACCTTGAATTTGCTTCACTCCTGGTAGAGCAGCCATAGCCTGCAAGTCGACAGCGACAATTTTCACATCATCGACATTAGCAGCATTTTCCCTTAATTTTTTGGTCAAAACTTGACTCCAACTACCTGGAGCTGCACAAAGATCTACCGCTCGCAGAACATTATTAAAAATATCATACTCCTCATTAATTTGTAACAGTTTGAAAGCACTCCTAGCTCGCCATCCTTCTTCTTTTGCCAGTCGGTAATAGATATCTCTTTTGTCTTTAGATGTTTTTCCCATTATTAAATCTATATAATAAATAATCTATTCCTTAGTGTTTTTAATAAAATACTATATGAAAAAATATATTTAAAGGACCTTTAAAAATTACCATAACCATATGAGTATGACATTGACATACATCATGAACACTGTTGCACTTGCGGGCTGAATAAAATATTAAAAATGAACCTAAAAATTTCTGAAATGGGTTAAAAATAAAAACATATGCATCATGCAAACATATTATTATTTATATACTGTTTAAAATATAACGGTGCACTTGGTTATGGCATTAAATATTATAAAGGTTTATTTTTAATAAAATTGTTAAATGAACTGAAAATAATAAGTTCTTTTATTTCTTAAAGGTTGTAAAAATTTAGCAAGGAAACCTAGTCAGCCTTCTTACCGCGAGAAACAAGGGGATGAACATGATTTGGAGTTTATTTTTGGGGTCTTTTATGTGTGGCACATATTTCCTTCTATCGTTCACAGCTCGGCTTCTAGCGGCTCTATTCGACAAAAGCTTACACTACTCTACAATTTTGCTTGTTCCCTATTTTGTATAAAATTTTCCTATTGTATTTGTGTATATGTGGATGTTATTGTATATATAATATATATTTGTAAAATAACTTGTTTCATATTACGCCTACCAACATTTTCTCTCCCATACCCATAGGGTTGACTAGCAGAGAATGCTACTGAGCATTCACCTTTGTAAACCTTATTTTAGGGTCAAAAACAATAAATAATTAAAAACAAATCGTTTAATGACCTGCGAATCCTCATTAATGAATGATTTTCAACTTAATATTAGCAGCTAAGTAAAACTACACTTAAATAAATTTAATCTGATTTCTCATCGAATGGTAATATTTAATTATTAATAGTCGTTCTTTCTAGTCGGTCACAGTTCACTTTTAAGTTCCTTAAGCTTAATTATATAGCACAAATGAATGTTAACTGTTATAAATGACTGAGGGCATGACGAATGCACTTTAGAATTTTTAAATCAGTAATTTCTCCACTGTGTGCATATAAACATTGTAGCAATCTCTTGATATTGAAAGTACTGTATTCATAGAATTGAGATTTTGGTGTTGTTTATTAAAATATTTGCGATTTAATTAAGTACGCGAGTGATAATTGTAGTTAATAATTTGAGTTTAAACATGGAGTTCAGTACTTCAAATAAAATTTTATTTTACATTATGGAAGACTGGAAGTTGTTGTTTTTCCTCGCTGTAATATTTGCAATATATTTTTATGGTACAGGTACCTTTACTTTTTTCGAAAAAAAAGGAATTAGTTACATAAAGCCTAAATTCTTCGTAGGAAGTGTGTGGAAACGCGTAACAGAAGAAATGTCTTTTCATGCATATCAATTATATGTTTATAATTATTTTAAAGGAAATCCTTATGGTGGTAAGTAGATCACCTGATCAAAACAAGTATTTCCAGTTCACTATTAAGATTGTTCATATCTCAATTTAATATTAGCTCAACATAAGACATACATATATTCCGGAAACAGATTTGAACTTTGATAATTATCTACTCGATTTTTAAATTAATTATTAGATTAATTGGCTATACAGGATATGTTGTATATAGTTAAATTCTACATTTACAAGTTATTCTTTCAAATCTCTATTAGAAAATCTAATACATCTATCGATCAAGTATTGTATATATAATATATATTTGTAAAATAACTTGTTTCATATTACGCCTACCAACATTTTCTCTCCCATACCCATAGGGTTGACTAGCAGAGAATGCTACTGAGCATTCACCTTTGTAAACCTTATTTTAGGGTCAAAAACAATAAATAATTAAAAACAAATCGTTTAATGACCTGCGAATCCTCATTAATGAATGATTTTCAACTTAATATTAGCAGCTAAGTAAAACTACACTTAAATAAATTTAATCTGATTTCTCATCGAATGGTAATATTTAATTATTAATAGTCGTTCTTTCTAGTCGGTCACAGTTCACTTTTAAGTTCCTTAAGCTTAATTATATAGCACAAATGAATGTTAACTGTTATAAATGACTGAGGGCATGACGAATGCACTTTAGAATTTTTAAATCAGTAATTTCTCCACTGTGTGCATATAAACATTGTAGCAATCTCTTGATATTGAAAGTACTGTATTCATAGAATTGAGATTTTGGTGTTGTTTATTAAAATATTTGCGATTTAATTAAGTACGCGAGTGATAATTGTAGTTAATAATTTGAGTTTAAACATGGAGTTCAGTACTTCAAATAAAATTTTATTTTACATTATGGAAGACTGGAAGTTGTTGTTTTTCCTCGCTGTAATATTTGCAATATATTTTTATGGTACAGGTACCTTTACTTTTTTCGAAAAAAAAGGAATTAGTTACATAAAGCCTAAATTCTTCGTAGGAAGTGTGTGGAAACGCGTAACAGAAGAAATGTCTTTTCATGCATATCAATTATATGTTTATAATTATTTTAAAGGAAATCCTTATGGTGGTAAGTAGATCACCTGATCAAAACAAGTATTTCCAGTTCACTATTAAGATTGTTCATATCTCAATTTAATATTAGCTCAACATAAGACATACATATATTCCGGAAACAGATTTGAACTTTGATAATTATCTACTCGATTTTTAAATTAATTATTAGATTAATTGGCTATACAGGATATGTTGTATATAGTTAAATTCTACATTTACAAGTTATTCTTTCAAATCTCTATTAGAAAAATCTAATACATCTATCGATCAAGTATTGTATATATATTATATAAACGTATAATCTTATCCTAGTTATAACTAGGGAACGGAAGGGTAGCAAAACTGGTAGAAAAATCAGTGCTCTCACGGACATTAAGCAGTAGCAATATTGTTATTCTACGTTTTAAAATTTGCTTATTTATACTAAAATAAACTAAATATATCTGATTTATTTATTCTTATATATAAAAGCTTTTAAACGGATTGTTTTATTATATACGTATTATATCTATTAACATAAAATAATTTGATAATTTATAATATGAATACATATTTAAACCATATAATAACATGAGACTGATAAGATGAATAATTTTTGTTCTTATTAAGCTAATTCTAGTTGCAACTATTATTTTTACTTCCATTGAATGAAGTCAATATTTAGTTCTCTATTTGTTTAATAATATTTATTAAAATTGTGTAATATTTTTAATACTGAATCAAATTATACGGATTTTATCGCGTTTAGTTTATCTTTTTTATCGGTGTGTGGTAGTGGGAGTATTAAGTCCCTATATTGCATTCTTCGCGTTCGGACTGCATAGATTCGAGCACATACTTGTTTTTTTATAAATATATCTCGCGGAAACTTTTTACGCCAACAAGCTCGGAAAATCGTGTACAATATCATGGAGTTTATGAAGAAGGATGCCAAGAAGATGATTCAAAAACCGGCGGGCAATAGGCCTCTCACTAAGAACTGTGGAAGGAGTAGCGGTCATGGCGAATAATTCTACTATGATAGCAATCCTCCGTATACCTGACAAAAATAGGAAAGGAACCGGCATAGATAGTTTTAATTCTTGTTAGTCGTATACTCCTGGCGGAGTGGTCATGATTCGCCTGGTACGTTGGTTGCGGTTTTTGCAAGAATTCTCCATCTTTCTCTATTTATGGCACTGCGTGTACATTCAGTAACGGAACACTTCGTAGACGATTTTATAAGGTCTGTCCATCTTGTGGGTGATCGGCCGCAAAAACGATGACCTTCTACTCTGCATTGTACCAGTAATTATTCCAATGAGCTGATGACTTTGTGGATGATATGCCCAAATATTGAAGGTTCACACTTGCACAATCGTCGAAAGCTTTTGCTTATTAAGCTCTTTCAGGATGGAAACGTTAGTGCAGTGAGCAGTCCATTTATCCACAGCAAGCGCCTCCAGTCCCATATCAACGGCGTCAATTTTCATACAATGTCATTGATGGATCGTCCATGTTTCTGCTACATACAGGAAAATTAATATTAAGCATCTCATTGAGCTAACCTTGGTGTTTTTAGTTATGCGGCGATCTTTCCATATATTCGTGAGCTTTTCCACTGTTGATTGTGACATGGCACAGCATCTTCAGACCCCACCCGCAACTTGCAGTATTTTTTAATGTGGATCCCAGAGATGAAATAATGTAACTCTGGACAACTTCGCACTTAGCTATTTCACGAATTACGTTTCAGGTCGGTTGTTAGTCTTACAATCCACCATCATCATTTTGGTTTTATCACAGTTTATGGTGAAGTCAAAGTCAGAACTGGTTGTTTCCAGAGGTTACAAAGAAAATTCAACTTTTTACTGCAACTAATAAGAACATCAATTGTCATCGCAAAAGGCTTTGCGAAAACAATAATACATTGCCAAAACTTTACAAATAATGTTTGTATGATTGTTTGAATAATCTGTCCAAAAACTATTATTTGCCGCAAATAACAAATATGTTACAATGAACATGATAACATGTTGCAAGGAACGTCCTATTGGGATGGGTCCAAGAAAGATGAATGAGTTGGAAAAAACTCTTGGTACAAATAATTTGCAGAACAATAAAATTTTTAATAAAATTTGCATTGCACAGAAAAATATTAAAGATTAAAGAAGCATATAAAAAAAGTGACGTAGTGATCTGCAGCTTAACAGAAAACGAGTCTTACACTGATTTTTATCAAGAGGAATCTGAAAATCTTCGACAAGAAGGTTAATGATCATCATTTAAAATTATAATAAAGTTAATATTTAGTATTTTTTATAAAAAGGGTTTTATTTTTCCGAGACCATCCTTTTAGAGCCGATTCACATTCAAATTAAATATTTTTAGCTATAAAAATAACGTTTTAAGCTGTGTTCATTCTCACAATCGTTGCAATATCATTGACTTGACTGTACCTGTACAGATGTCCGCCGAAAGCCATCAAAAATGTGTCCAAATGTACCGATATCCAATGTTATATAAATATACCTATATGTCATATACACTAAACTCGTTATTTCATATCTGATAAATATACATTCTGTGAAAACTTTCGGTTGAAGACTATAAAAAGAGTACATTGTTACTTGGAGTTACAGCCTGATAATCAATTTCCCTCTAACGAAATACTTATAATTGTGCTTTTACTAGCAGTAACTCTTAATCTTGATACTGAAAGTATTGTATTCAGTGTTAAAAATTTTGGTTTTACAAAGTTTTTTTACACATTTTTGTTTCAAATAGAAGTGATAAGTACAATAAAAAAATTGTACTATCAATTAGAAACATGGAATTCAGTACTTCAAAAAAGCTTATATCTTATATTTTGGAAGATTGGAAGCTCTTGTTATTTCTCACTGTAATATTTGGAATATACTTTTATGGTACAAATACCTTCGATTTTTTCGAACAAAAGGGAATCAGTTACATAAAGCCTACATTTTTTGTTGGAAGTTTGTGGAAACGTATAAGAAAGGAAATGTCTTTTCATGAATTTCAACTTTATGTGTATGATTATTTTAAAGGAAAACCTTACGGTGGTAAGTAGGCTGAGTTATCAAAACAACTATTACAATACAATTGACAAAAACAATAATAAGGCAATATGTCAAAAATATTCTGAAAACAAATTAACTTGGAACATTACAACTCGTTCATAATCTCGTGTAGTAAAATTTGGCTTTAGGGCCTTTGTGTGGTTTATAAATAAACTCATCATAATTAAAGTGATACTTTAATTGTGATGATTTTATTTAGTTTTTTGATATGTAATAGTTTTATAGTTCTTATTAGTTTTCATTAGTTTCTTTTATATAACTACAGTAGTTAGAGAAAAAAAGTGGGTTTAGGTAGTAGTAGTAGTGGTGTAACATTAATTTTAATCAATTAAAACTAATGTTACATGCCTAAATAATAAACTGAAACTAGAAGTGCTCCATTACCAACCAAACTTTAATTAGGTTTTATTTATAATGGGTTAACAAAAATCATATTATACCTATATAAAAACACACAAATATATATATATATATATATATATATATAAACAAGTTTTTGTTAAAAGGTATATATTTACATTACAACATGTGCAATAAATTAAATGTGACATGTCAACTGGTATTGTTGAAACAATTAAGAATTTTAGCTTTAAATGTTGTATTGATAAGTCCTATACAACACATGACAAGAATTTGTTTTAAACGCAAGAATAATCAAACCCAAAAAAAATACTTTATTAAAAATATATTTAACAATTTTATTTAATGTTTACCACAAAATATCTTTGCAGGTATATTTGAAGGAAGAAGACCAACTCTATATATTTTTGATCCTGATCTCATTAAAGCTGTAACAATTCGTGATTTTGAACATTTTATGAATCGAAATTCAATAGACAGTAATGAGCCGAGATATCTGAAGCGTTCTTTATTAAACTTAAAGGTAATTATGTTAGGATGTAGGTATAGTAATAGTTAAAAGTTCCTAATGTTAATGATAGATGTACCCTTATTTACAACTCATTTTGTAATATATTTTTTTTTTAAGGATTCAGAGTGGAAAATTGTTCGCAGTACTATAACACCATCATTCAGTTCAGCTCGTTTGAAGAACATGTTACCAATAATTCAGCAAAGTTCAGACCAAATGGTTAAATTTTTAAATCAATATGGTAAATTTTATTTGAAAATAATTCATAGATGTTCATAGCACAACACTTTATTTGCTGTTAGTTAAAGTATGGAACCAGTGAAATACAAAAAGATCAGGAATAAAGCAACTTACTATGTTATAATATTAAAAATTATCATCATATAAGCAGTTCCCTTAAGAGTATTTTATTACATGGGTAATTTTATATATTCCAATAGGTGACTATGATGATGGTGATGTCATCTAGCAATTATTATTCTTGTAGATCTAGTATATTACTATATTATAGTGGCACTGAAAGCATTTGCTCAAACTCAGTAACCTTTCATATTCCAATGTCATGTGTGCATTTAAAATAAGATAAGGAGAAGTGTCAAAGACAAGGGACATATATACAACACCTCAAGGCCTGAACACTATCAATTTGTGCTATTGCTTTATATGTAACATTTCATGTACAAATATATTTTGAACTTAATTATTACTATTATTTTACAAATTTATTACACAAGAAGCACAAACACTTTTCTATATTACATATGAATTCAATCTGCTTAGAGTATTTGTTCATAAATAAAGTTACTCGACTTGGGACTGGACAAACTATACATCAGTATATATTCTTTTTATTTATTCCAGATAAATGTGATGTTGAGATGAAAGATTTAGTAGGACATTTAACACTGGAAGTGATTGGGGCATGTGCATTTGGAATCAGGACTGATGCTTTAACTGATGAGAATGCTCATTTTGTTAAGGTACACTATTTTTGTAACTACCACATAATAACAAAATTGAGAATCCTTTGGCAGTCTTTTTTCATAGGATTTGACTAATGAAAGAGCATAGAGTTAATCTGATGTTCAGTGATTCCTGCTTATGACTCCAACATCCAAATGGAATGGAGGAAATGTGTTGAGAATTAAGGTTAATGTCTCATTACACCAATAATTTAAATATTTTTATCTTTTAATTCACTATAAGAAGCACAACAAAAATATTTTATAATAGTATTCTGTGATTCTGGAGTGTGCTTCCAGTTTATTCTTTATTTTACAACCAGATGTAGCATGGCTCTACCACATACAAAGTCATCAACCATTTTTTTAATATAAACGAAATTTTATATATATTGATTATTTTTTGAGACACATGCTCCATCTTTAGCCATATAAAATAAAACAACCACAACGGTGCTGTGTATGATGCATCTTATTGATGATAAATATAAGAGATAATGGGGAGTGATATAATTTGCATGAGTGTGACTGTTCTTGAAAACCCCTGGGAATAGTAACAGTTTTCTTGAAAACACCATTTTCTGTTATGGTCTTATGAAGTTTTATTTTATCTATAGTACATTTGTATTTTTTAAATTTCAGCTAGCTGAAAAATTTGGCTACATTTCACCATCAAGAAAGATTATTCTGTTGGTTTGTATCATGCTTTTGCCAAAACTAATGAAATATATCAATATATCTTTTTTGAATCCTGAGTCTGCTGAGGAATTGGTAAAGATTTTGAAAATTACAAAAGCTGAGAGGAGGAAAGCTGAATCAAAGTAAGATGTTTAGATGTTATATAAGTTTTAAAAAAACTCCTGTCCTTAAAAAATATAAATATTACATATATAAAAATATTTAAAATTTTAATTCTGTATTAATAGTTAATAGTGTCTTACGGATTTTTACGGCAGTCACATTGCATCTGTAAAAATTTGTGATACATGCACATTCGCTAAAGATATTACACGTGAATGTTATGCAAACTTTTTATGAGAGTGTGGCCTTCCTTGATTGAGTCAACTTCATTACATTCAGGGACGACTTTACTATATATTCCGTGTATTAAATTCTTGTATATTAATACAGAAAACAAGACTTTCTTCAACTGCTTATTGACGCATCCAACAAAGAGAAAGAAGAGGCTGAAAAGACTAATGCACTTATACGTAAGTATTGAAATTAGCAAGTGATATAAAATTTGACCATCTTCATTTTTTAGAATGATTTTTAACGGAAATAAATGTTAGTACTACTATGTTCGTAATTGTTGCAAAATATGATTAAGTTATGAAATCTTAATCATAAATTACCTTTTGTTTGTAATTAGATCAATGTAATATGTAGGTCCTATATATTACATTGATCGTTTCTTTATATTTCAACAGGTATAGATGTCTATTCTTATATATTACATAGTATAATCTTATGTTTATTCTTTATGTTCTATACATAATATCTGTGCCTTGTTTGATAATAAACAATTTATTGTTGATATCATAATGATTGTAAATCACGTAACTCATAATTGCACTTAACCTGTGGTTGATAAAGAACACATCTAAATGTACTCACAGATAAGAACGTAAATGGTGTATGTAATTAAGTGATTGTGTTATTATTCATCATTTTGAGGTGTTTGGTACAAAATAAAAATGTTGGTTTAAAATGTAATGAACTATAAATTTTAAAAAGAATACATAAAATAATTGCTGTGTTAAACGCTTAGCTGCGCGGTGGCGGTTTAGGGATTACTACTCACTCTCCCTTCGCGTGAAGTCTGCGGCAAGACTTTAACTAGAAAATAGTTGAAAGTCAAGTGAAATCCTCAGAAACAATCTTAGCTAACTGAATCGCATGTAGAACCCGAATACAAAGGTATACGACGTGATCCCTGAATGTCTTCTACAAGACATGGACAGTAATGAAGACGCGACTACTCTAAAACCTCATAAATTGACTGAGCTTTTGGAGTTGTCGTGAGTATACAAAAATGGAACGATATGGTATGCGCAGGGTTTCTATGGCAGTTTCGCCGTGATCTAAGAACCCTTTTAGACTTTACACAGGAAATGATGTATACTGCAGGCCAAAAGTTAAAGACCACTTTAATTAAAGTAGGAAAATAAAGTAAAACTCCAATAAAATATTAAATGTTTAATTAACCTATTTAATCATCTAATAGAACATTGATTGACAAACAATATACTTTAAAGTTTCCACATTCTACATTTCTTCTCGCGAGGATGGGCCACGATTACGGACGTTCCTATCAAGCTCTTCTCACAAAAGTTCAATGGGATTGAGATCCGGGCTCTAAGCAGCCCATAAACCAGGTATTTTAACACCCCTTGTGCCCTTCTCTTCTAAATATCCTCTACATAATTTTGAGCTATGCTTTGGATCTTGTTGGAAAATGAATTCATCTCCATTTAATCGCAACCCGGAACTCTGTTCCTTTTTCAAAATTCCTTCGATTTTAATCAAATCGCCAGTTCCTTGGCTAGAGAAGCAACCCCAGACCATAATTGAGCCACCACCATGCTTGATTGTTGGGACTACACAATCTGACAACATCTTTTCTGGGGCACTGCATCGAACGTAAATTCTGTTTTGAACCGAATAGTTCAAACTTGGATTCATCGGTCCAAAGCACTTTTTTAAAATCTTCTTAATCCAATGTCGATGGGCAAGAGCCCACTGCATCCGTTTCTTCTTGTTTTGCGGACTTCAGAGCCTGCGGAGCAGAGGTTTTCGAACGGAAACGCCACCATACAACTTCGCATCTCTCAGTCCCCGTTTTTTTTTCGGGGTGGTTATCGGTACCACCACTTCGGAATTCGTGGGCGCTGGAGAAGTAGTGGCGCAAGAAACTCCAGCGACGCTTCTATCTATATTGACTGGAGAGAACCGGCCTGTGACATGGCGATACCTTGATTGCGACGCCGTCGAGGGCGTCCCTCGGTCTCCTTCAGACGCGGGTTAATCTATGACGATATGATGGGTTGTAAGTGGCGGCTGTGTGTGTACTTACAATCAAGGGGTTTGGGTGTGTAACGTCAGAGTGTCGAAATATAGGCGAGAAGCCTGCTGAAATATGGTCGGCAGCTCAAGATCTATGTGTAGATTTACATTACGCAAGAACCATGGCGCACCGATGGCCTTGCGCATGAAACGATTTTGTATAACCTGAAGCCGGTGAATATGACGCGGGAAGACATGCGCAAAGACGGGGCATGCGTATGTCATTATGGGTCGAATGCACACCTCGTATAGTGTAATTTTATTACGCTGGGACATTTTGCAATTTTTATTGAGTAACGGGTGCAAATAACCTAGGGCGAACGCTGCTCGATTCCGTACGTGGTGAGTCTTTCATCTAACGTGACGCCTAAGTATTTGACTGTCTTTTCCCAGGGGATTGGACGATCAAATAACTCTATTGTTGGGAGATGAGGCGTTTTGTTGCGCCGAGAGAAGTACATGGCTGCACTTTTGGTGGGGTTAACCTCGATCCTCCATTTCCGAAACCATTTCCCTAAGGTGTTGGATGCAGATTAGAGGCGTTTACAAATAGCATCTGGTTTGAATCCAGACACGTAGAGGCCGGTGTCATCGGCGAAAAGATGAGCTCTACACCGCGAGTGCGCGGTTTGTCGTTGGTGTAGATTGTGTATAAAATAGGACCTAGGACGGAGCCTTGTGGTACTCCGGCACAAATGGGGTGAACCCTGAACGCGTTCCATCGACGCGGTAACGAAAGGTTCGATTTCGGAGAAAATCTCGTATGATAAGTACGAGTC
This sequence comes from Teinopalpus imperialis, assembly GCA_029286865.1. Taxonomy (NCBI): domain Eukaryota; kingdom Metazoa; phylum Arthropoda; class Insecta; order Lepidoptera; family Papilionidae; genus Teinopalpus; species Teinopalpus imperialis. The sequence continues at coordinate 10,199,184 of JAGSMU010000022.1, read as the reverse complement.
ATTCTGGCACACCGAGCTCATATAGTTTGTATATGAGCCCGTTGTGCCAGACCTTGTCGAAAGCTTTCGCCACGTCGCGGAAAAGTGCCCCAGTTTGGTAGCCCTGAAGAAATTTACTGAGAATGTGCTCCGTGATGTGGTGCACTTGATGTGTGCATGAGTGTTGGGTGCTAAACTCGAACTGCTTATTGATTGGTAGCCCTCGCATTGGACAGTATGAAGTCTTTTAGGCGGGCAAGGATGTCAGTCGCCGTTTTACTGTAGTCATGATAAAGGTTTAACTCGGGCTTTGTTTACTTCAACGCGGATTTCGGGTGCTGTTATGCGTCTATTTCGCTTGCTGGTAACAATGAAATTATCTTCACTAGACGTGGAAGCTCTCGGCCTTCCCGAGCGTGGACGATCTTGAAAACTGCCTGCCTCCGAGTTATTGTGCCATGAACACAAATCTTAGATAACTTAAGTTGTGAAGCAATCTCACGTTTGGATTTGCCTTCATTATGTAAAACAACGATGGCAGAACGCACTTTACTGATAATTTCTCGAGCTTTTCCCATTTTATGACGTCTTCACTGTAGAAACCACAAGTTTAGACTAACTGAGATTGTTTGTGAACACACCCAAGTAAACACGGGTAATAATAAATCAGAAACACGTGTTTTCAGGAGCTAAATAATCCTAATTATTTACCAATACGTAACAAAAGCAAAGTAATTAGGACATTATAAAAATATTATTACGACTCTACCACCTGGCTCTAGCGCAGCGTTTGTCGGTGTTAGAAAACAATAGATGTTTATTGTCCAATAACTTGAAAGTAAACAAATGAATGACTTCTTTAAATATTCGATAGTAACAATAGAATATGCATATGTGCATTTCTTTTATTTATTACAATTGATTAAATAATTATGTTGTTTATGTGCGATCTTAAACTTTTGGCCGGCAGGGTATCTGATCATTGCCGTCGCCACCATCATCTCATTATTACTGTTAGACATAAGGCTCGTCTCTTTCAGGATTCTTATTGATGTTTGAGATGTTAGACTATGCGGCTCTTTAACGGACTCCAGGCTATATGTATAATAACTATTTTAATGTCACAATAGTTCTTCTTTACTTTACTCTCCGTTCATGTGGGTTTTATTCCATACTTGAATTTACCTCACTGCGTGTTATATCTTGGTTACGACAACAATTTTGCGATTTATAATAAATATTAACTTTTCTAATTTTAGATTTGGATGACGATACGATAGACGCACAATCATTCCTCTTCTTAATAGCTGGATATGAAACATCGAGCACATTATTGTCCTTCGGAATTCATAGACTAGCGATCAATCCACAAATCCAAGACAAACTACGTGAGCATATTCACGAAGTTACGGACGGAAGGGAAATTACATATGAGCTTTTATCGGAGCTAACTTACCTTGAAGGATTCTTGTTAGGTAATATGTGTTCTTTTATACTAACGTAAAAATACTACGTGGTTGAATTATTTTGATGTAAATCCAAATCCATTTATTATCTTTGGCCTCGAACATTATTGTGCGACTAGTTCTTTCTTTCAGGATCTTTGATAAATAGGCAAAACTGCGGGGGAAAGTTAGTACTGTAATATTAAAAATAGATTATGTGCCACTTGTTGGCTTCACCGTAGCAGTGCCACTACCAAAGGTGAAATACATAGTAGTAACAAAAACTTATTAATTTTAGAAACATTACGTTTGCACCCACCACTAGCAAGAGTGGAGAGAAAATGTACAAAGGATTATCTATTGCCTGGGACGAATGTGAAAATAAATATTGGCGATGTACTTGGCATCCCTGTGTATGGCATTCACATGGACCCCAATATATATCCAGAGCCATATGAATTCAGACCAGAGAGGTTTATAGGGGAAGAGAAAAAGAATAGACCTTCTCATTTGTATTTGGCGTTTGGTGCTGGACCTCGGAACTGTATAGGTAAGTAATAAATATTTTTAAGTATCTCATCATGGAATCCTTATTTTTATTTATTATTGGCAAATTTTTGGCTACCACCACAGCTGATAGTAAGTGATAATGAAGCCATAGGTGGAATAGAAGTTCACTATACCATGTCATTCGGCAAGTAGAGACGCCGGTAGAATGTACCAAATCCTGTACATATGTATTTTTTTAATGGATCGATCCCAATATTTTAAAACAAATTACAGAGCAAATATAAGTACCAGCTCATTAATAAATATCCTTGCAACTTTTCTGGCACCGGCGGTCAAGTTGGTTTTCCGACTAACCTATTCAGAAATTTTTCATTTCGAAATTAAGATTTTTCAATTTAGTTTAGGTTAAAACCTAATAATATAAACATCATGAATCAGTGAAAATTAATTGTATGAATTTTGTTTGTTGATAGGTTTACGATTCGCGATGATTTCAGCGAAGATAGCCATGGTGTCATTAGTAAAAAATTTTAAATTTTTTACTTGTACTAAAACTGAAAATCCTGTAAGCATAGACAAATCGTCTATGTTACTTAAGCCTGCGAATGGGTTGTGGGTGAAAATAGAAAAAACATAAATGGTTGGGAATCAAAATATTCATATATGTTTTGTTTTTATTTCATATTTTTTTATTGCTTGGTTTTGGTAAACTTTGCGATGAAAAATCCTATGCTATTTTTGTAAATCTCTTCAACTGACCTAAGAGTGTCAGTTTCAGGGCCATAACGTTGTACCATAATTCTGAAAACATAATTAGGTCTTAAAATGTGATAATGTTAACAACTCATGAGATATTATTAGTACAAATATTTATATAAATATTCAATGTAATTGTAAGTTTTACAAAGCACTGATGAACCATATTATATTTCATTTTAATGTTCTATAATACAAAACATATAATACAAAGCATTCCTATTGTGACTTGCTTACAGTATGAATAAAATAAGTGTATATACTACAAATGTATGTTAAGGATTTATATATAAAATAAATATGAAAGAAAACTTGTTGTTTTACCTTTGTTCATCACTTAGCCCAACATTAGGTAATCCTGGACCACCAAGAAGTGGTTCTGCAGGAACCAACTGTAGAAATGGAAATTTTTCAAGGACCCATGCAACCATTCCTTCATTCTCGTCCTTAGTAATTGTACATGTACTATAAACAAGTGTTCCACCAACTTTTAACACCTTTACAGCCTTAAAGAGAATATATAAAATATTTCGTAAATGGAATGTTTAACAATAAATTAATGATATGGAAGACATGATTTTAAAGTCCCAATTTTGCTAAACAAACAAATAATTATCCTTACATTAGCTTGTTCAAAAGTAATTTTGATTGTTAGAAATTAAAGGTATATACTTGCCGCATTAAACAATTTTCTTTGTACAAATATGTATGATTGCAACATTTTTGCTGAATTCATTTTATTCACTAATCTTGGCCTTTGTCCTAGTGCACTGCAAGGTGCATCAAGTAGCACTTTGTCAAAACAATCTAATGGAAATGGAGGTTTCGTTATTTCCCCATCACTATTTTCTGTGTAACAGGTTACAGAATCATAAGAAAATACATTCACGCAAGTTATTCCATGATCTTCTAAATTTTTAACAAGTTTATCCACCTTTTTTTTTGTTTTATCCAAAGCAATAATGTGAGCCTGCAACACAAGTATTCCAAATGACTAATTGACTAAATTTCACATCATGAATTTAAAAAATATGGTCTTCACCCCATTTTAATCCAGACTAGTTCCAGGCTTCTAAGTCATGTATTGTGTCAAAAAGAAAAACTTAAACAAATCTTATGCCACTATGATAACTAATTTTAAATTGCATAAAATATAACATTGCCAAGATGTTCATTAATCAGGTATAGTGCAATTTTAGTATATTAATAAAATAAGTAAAGTAAATGTCTATGGCAAATTTTCAAAGTTTATTATTTAGCAGTGGCAGACAATTATGTGACTTACCTGATTATTCGACATCTCACCTAAATGTGTAGTTTTATTGCCTGGTGCTGCACACATGTCGAGAATATACTCATTTGGTTTAGCATTTACAACCCAACCAACAACAATAGATGGCAAATTTTGCAGTAAGATATGTCCTTTTTGGTAAATTGATTCATTTATAACTGGTAACCGTGAAGCTGGCATCAACATGTTGACAGCTATACCACTAAAAAAATTACATTAGCTATTATTAATTTGGAAAATACATATAAGACGTAAATTAATCAAAGTACTGAGTGAATGTAATGTATGTATGTTTTTTTACTACAATATAAATTCATAAGCAATGGCATCTACTTATTTTGTTTTTACCATTATCTGATGAGCCTAGTTTTTATAGTCATGACTAAGATATAATTCAGTTTCTTTTTTATGTTAGCCTGCTTTAAATCTGTATGTTTCTTTTAAATTATCAATTACCTAATATTGGATGGATTAATTATCTATATAATTTTTAATAATATAAACATGTTGTTTTTGGTAATTGTCATATACCATGTTATTTTAACAAGAAAATTAAACTATAACATTTTGCGGCTCAACAGATGTGACATAACAATTATAAAACTATAATAATCCTTAAATCCTCCTAGCATTGAAGAGAGAAAACATGAATTTTATGAATGAATAAACATACCTAGGCTGGGCACCATTAAGAAACAAATTATGGCGTAGCATTTTTAAATAACCAGTTCCAACATAGATTTTTCTGCCATCATAAGGTACTTTCAGTCCCCTCTTACATTGACCGTCCAAATCTCCATAAACATCAACTCTTTCACCTAGTGTAGAGTCTGAAAAAAAGTATTTAATTTATTAGGACCCATTTTTTTATTTTTTTTAATCTTATTAGAAAAAATGTATAGTATATAAAAAATATATATAAAAAAATGTGTAGTATAGTTCAGTCACCCACAGTGTGTAACATAAGTGATAGTTATCATCAGGTATGAAATTATATACAATGGTGGTCACATAATTAAAGACACCTATTCAGCTTCATACAACTTTATTGATAGTATTATCAATAGTGAAGATAAGTAATAATTCTAATTTAATTACTATTAATCATTACACTAATGCCATATTATTAAAATGAAGACAAACAAGACTTAAGAAATGGATAATAATTTTTTAAATAAATTTTTAAACTATTTTAATTGCTGACCGCTAATTAAAGAAAGTTTAATATTTTAGTTTTAAAAGCCCATTTTTTCCATTTTCCCAGGCATTTTCATTCGCACCTAAAGGAAAACCTAAAAACTAGCTTATTTTCTTTATCTCAATATTAATATCATATTGATCATTTTCAACAAGCTACTTTGGAAAAAAACAAAAGTTGCAATTCCTTTCCTATACAAGGAAGATTATTCTGAACTTTTATGACAAAGGTTAGTCATATAGGAAAATGGCGTGCAACGAAAATGCATGCAAAAAAAATCACATGGAATGCAAAGAAAAATCTAAAGAAATGGTAATGAATGCTTTTAAGTGTTTCAAGAAGTTTAACACACCAGAAAACATACCTCGGAAACCAAGACCTAGGAATACAACCCCATATGAAAACTTAAGAATGATATTGTGAGTTAAAAAAGAAAAATTTAAAGGATCAGAGCTTATTTGTTTGGAAGTATTTGTTGCTAGAGAGTCAAGGGGTGTGTCAGCAAGAACCATTAGAATGGGATGATGTGAGCAAAACTTATTTGGAAGAATATCTCGAAAGGCACCATTTGCAAAGAAAGCAAATATTAAAGCTAGATTAGAGTTTGAAAATAATATGAACATTGTACTGAATGTCAGTGAAAAAATATACTATTTGCAAAAGAAACAAAAATTAAGTGATTAATTCTAATGGAAAAACTGTATGTGAGACATCTGAATAAAGAAATAGATCCAAAATATATGAAAAAAAATGTCAAACATGGAAGAGGTAATATCAAAATTTTTCTGGATATTGTGTTCAACCTGCTAAGCAAATTATAGGCAATATAAATACATTTCAGTTCAAGGATATTATGGAAGCAACTATTTTAGACTATGTAGAAGAAAGTTTGCTGGTGCTTTAGACTTTGCAACAAGACAAGGATCCAAAACATACAACAACTGTGGTTAAATATTTTCTATGGAGTCAACCATTAACCATCTTAGATTGGCCCTGGTACAGTCCCAACATCAACCCTATTGAAAATTTGGTGTACCATGTGAAGAAAATGGTGGCCACAAAACATACTATTATCATTCATCTACTTTATATGGCTTTAAAAGAAACATGGCAGTAAATTCCAATATCAACTTGCAATAAATTAATTTCTTCAATGTCAGGCTATTATTGCTGATAAAAAACATTAACAAAATATTGATAACTTTACATAATCTTCATTTAAATATTTTTCTACATATACACCATTAAACCAAATAAATATGTAGGGTGTCTCAACTTTATTGAAAATTATATTTCTAATATTGTAGAATAATATTTAAATATTTTTGCAAATTTCTATTGTATTAAACTAAAAAATCATAAATCTCAGTTAACATAATATCCCTTGAGTGTCTTTAATTACGTGACCACCACTATATATACACTTAACTAGTGCTTGCTACTGTAGGACTCACAGACCCCTCAGGCTCACGGACCCCTCAGTTCCGTGAGCCCTGTGTCCGATGAAGCTGTAAGAGCCACATAGGCTAACAGCATCAACATCAACAGAATCTAGGTGCTTCTGTAGTCACTGTTCATTCCAATTAAAGCAGTGTTTACCAACCAAGTGTTTTTATGTAAAGTTAAGTAATTAGATACTCAAAAATTACAAAATTTATTAATTACAGGTGCATTCATTACTTCATTGATCTCTTAAAATAATGGTAGTGTGAGGTAGGATAGACATGACTTTTGACTATTTAAATTGTCAAGCATTCTGGCAGTTGTATGCTGTGTAACTTGAACATTATTTATTTATTTGTTTTAGGAAAACCAACAGAAGTTAGAATATTAATACATACATTATAAACATATACATTTGTTAAATTAAATTAACTGATCTTCTATTTCTAGAGTTTAACACAACATACCTCTTCATTTAATTAAATTTATGAGATGTAATTAAAACATATTTTAACTGCAGTTGGCTGACCTGTCTTTGCCACATCTACAAAGTTATCCCATCCTCTTTTAAATTCAGTACACCAATTAAACACTATTGATTATGAACAAGCACTCACCAATAGTGTCCTGAAAGACTTTCTTATAGCTTTATAAAAATGCAATGCATTTGTTGTTCTATGTATATGTATCTAACAAGTATATAATATAATACAGTTTATTACAGCATATCAATTTGAAACAACAATGTATTAATTTTATGCAAGTAAAAAATTAAAACCTTACTGCTTGGAAGGCCTAAAACTCCAGGTGCATATACATGAGCACCTCTCAGTACAGCGGTAGCACATAATACATCAACAATTACTTCAGTTTTGCATTTGTCTTTAATTACATTCTCGGGCCACTTTTCAACAATAAGGCATTCACCTTTCAAGATATGGAAATTCGGTACTTCTTTAATATTTAGTTCTTGACTTTGCTGTAACATTGATTTAATTGAGGAGACATGCTCAATAGTGAATTAGAATAGCTAAAACGTTTTCATTACATTTAGTTTGGTCTATAAGTAATTTTTTTTAAAAACTTACTGATTCTAAATAGTTTTTTAAGTTTATAATATCAAATTTCTTTAACTTATTAACTCTAAATGAAGTAAAATGTGGAGTAAGGGCAAGCCAATTTTGTAAATCATCCATTATCATTTATTTTGTTTAAAATATTGTGATAATTTTCTTTTTTTGGCTTCTCATGTGTAATCATCAATAATAATTCAATGTTTTATTATATTTATGTACAAGTCTACCATCAGACTATTTACAAAGAAATACATATATGGCGTTCGGATATCCGAATGACACTTTCGAACTGAGGGCGGGGAGTGGCGACACGGAAAGGCGGTCAAATAATAAAAACGAGAAAAACTGAGCAACGTTTTTGCAGACAGATTATATTAATTCTATTAAAGATAACGGCGCTTTTTCCTGTCGGAGTTCCTGGGGACAACAGAGATTAACACGTTTCATCACCATCCTCCCAACCGTACAAACAAAGAGTAAACTTAAAAGTTAAAATATATTGATTATTTTGATACGAGGAATATAAAGCTGAAATAGTGCTTGGTTCCGGTTTAAAAAAAAACGGTAAAACGCTTAGATTGTTTAAATCCAAAATCATCGGTATTTTCCATTTAAACAATCCATCTGAAAAACCTTTCGGGCTTTTACAGTCTTATAGATGGAACTACGGTGGCAAAGATAGTTGCGCAGACTATATACACTCGGATAGCGAGCACTTTATAGTAAGTAAGAAAGTCCAACATAACAAGGTCGCAGATCCCGGAACCGTGAGCCCAGAATCCGAAGAAGCTGTAAAATCCGCATAGGCTAACAGCAGTAACATCAACAGATTATATTATATAGACCACTAGAAGGAATATCTATACCTAAAACTCTGCTAATAGATCTGGAAAAATTATTTGCTCTAGTTCTGAGAAAATTATTCCAATCTCATGATCACTGGGGCAGAAAAAAACGTTTTAGGAGATACGAAAGTATTATTAAACGTTATGAAAGAAACCATAAAAATTATGTGGAGTTTGATATCCGTCAAGCTTTATAATTACAGCAATAGTTTAGTAGTGGACTTTATGATAATCTTAGAGCATTACAAAATTACATAGCAATGTGCAAAGAGAGTGTTGAGGTCGCTCAGCTGGTCGAGTCAATTGGGCCGCCAAAATCAAGTCCAATATGACTCCACGAAGACACAAGTTTGGGCGTTTACCGCTAAAAAGGATCCCTTTGCCACATCTCCAAATTTTAAAACCACGGCTACCCTTGCTACTTCAGTTAGTACCAGTTAGTATCCTTGGCGTTGGCATATCGAGCGACCTTCAGTTCCGCGGATAAGGCCAAATTGGTCTCTTAAAAATAGTGAGCTTAATAGAGCAAGACAATATTTCATGATAGCTCACTGCGTGCATCTTTACAAAGCGCAAGTTCGGCTTCACATAGAATAGTGTTCCAATCACTATGCATTTCACGGACAGCGGCTCGAATCGTTGATGACCAGGTACTTTCCGATCAGCTTGATTCACTAGCATTGCGAGGAAATGTTGCATTTCTATGCATTTTTTACCGAATTTATCATGAAGAGTGTTCTGAGAAGTTGTTCGGATTGATTCCAGCCGTTGAGTTTAAACATTGTACATCACGATAGACTTACATCAAACACAAACTTACATCCTCATCATCTCGATGGTTGGAAACGCACTACAGTGCGCCTTACACAAAATTATCTACCACGCACAACTACTCTGTGGCATCAACTGTCGGTATTTCTGAACCGATATGACTTGTATGAACCTTCAAGAAAAAATATACCTTTCTTATAGGCCGGCAGCGCATCTGTTGTTCCTTTGGTGTTGCGGGTGTTCATGGGCGGCGGTAATCACTCACCATCAGTTGTACACAAAACAACAAATTAAATTTCCATATGTATACGTAAACATACAAGCGATTAAATTTTCGGAATAAGATTTATGTATATAAATAATCAATATAATGGCATAATATTATACTTAAAAGTCGGTTATATAGCATTGTTTTATATACAAATCGCATTGTAATATGAAGAAAGATACTATAAATATATAATATAAAATGATGCAACAGAGATTTTTTTATTAATACTATAGTACTCTTCCATAAATAATATTTTACGATTCTTATTTTAATACTGGCCACTTTTTTCACCAATACGTGGCATAGGCACGAACAACTTCCACGTTCGCCGCCATTTTGACATCCAGCGATTTGTAGGGACTTTATTGAATTGTAGCGTTTTTCGTCATATTTCATACATTTGCTTCTGAAAATGTAAGTATGCTCTTATATTTTCATGTAATTAACTAAACAGTTTATTTCTTTCATTCCATACGTGAATATTTTCGCTTTTATAAGCCCTGGGTGGTGACCGTAGCGGAGGTATCAACAGCGGTGTCAATCTTTGCCTTAAACCGTCTTTCTAAAGAGTATTTGTACGCGGTTTATTGTCTCGTGTCGGTATTATTCATTTTTGATCGAATTAAAAAGTGTTTCTTAAGAACTCATGTGAAATTCGCTTCTTGATGTTGGACTTGCCATGTCATAATCATTGATTAATAGTAACGTACACTTATGGATGAGTCAGAGTGAATGGATTTAATACTTTATATTTCTTCTTTCAGACGAATTAGAAAGCTGCAAAATGGGGAATATGTTTGCAAATTTATTTAAAGGCCTATTCGGCAAAAAAGAAATGAGAATATTGATGGTGGGTCTCGATGCTGCTGGTAAAACTACAATTCTATATAAACTAAAATTAGGCGAAATTGTTACAACAATTCCAACTATTGGTAAGTAATATTGAAATAATTTCTATTCATTTTATTTGTGAATATATTTATGTAAATTTATTTGGTTTATTTGGCTTTGGAAAATCTAATCAATTTCTTCATCAAGACATGAGAGTGTTAAAATATACCAAAATGTAATTAATATATTTGTGTAATAGTGAACCTTATTTTAGAAATCTGGAGTTATTTCTATGTGCCACAAACATATTTGATTAAGATGTGTATGAGTTTTTATGGTTCAATTCATTATAGTGGATGAGTGTTTTGTATATTTTTGTTCCTACATATGGTAACTGTGAGGAATTAATTGTTTTTCTATGATATTGTGAGGATTGGTAACATAAATAATATGGAGAAGGAGAAGTAATAAATATGTAATAAAACTTACTTGAAATTATGTTGAAAAAATATGTAACCTGTTTACTTGAAATGATGTTGAAAAAATATGCAATTAATTATGGCCCAAGAAAATATTTTTTTAATTACAATCACATATGGTCAGTATAGATCTCTATTATTTTCACCACTGGTTATTATATTTTTTAAATATAGGCAATTTAAGTTTGTAAAAAATAACTGTAAAGGAAAAAATATATGAATTTAGTATTGAATTGTCATCAATTCATATCTATAACTAATGTGTAACTTTTTACTAGTCAAGAAGCTCTAAACCAATAATGGATTGTTTTAACTTATAATGCTTTAAATGGCAACAGTTTATGTGTAATATTGGTAACTTAATTTTGTGTAAGTGTTGTGGTTACAATTTTGTTATTACTTATTTTTCATTATATTTCTTTTATGTATATATTATTTGAAGGTAGGCTTAATATAAAATATATGGATCCTTTTTTATACTTATTTATATAAAATAATAGAAATATTTTAGTAGCATATATGAAAAGCTAGTACTTGTGCACATTTTGCGATTGGTTTTCATTTTTAGAAAGTTTGCATTTTTTTATTGTATTTAAGGTGACAAATGTGCTCACAGTAATTCTGATGGTAAAAGATTCCTATAGCCCTTGATACTCAGATTTATTAATGCAGCTGCATTGTCACCCCTGAGGAATAAGATTGAATGCCTTGTCACTAGTAATACAGGTTTCTAACACATACCAAAAGGAAACACAGTAGTGTTACGCTGCTATTTTATTCCTGTATTCATGCAGCAGCTAGTACTACTGTCACACACTTAATTATTAGTAAATGAGTATTATTCATTATAAAAACACATTTGTTTTTCAGGATTTAATGTTGAAACTGTAGAGTACAAAAACATCAGTTTCACTGTATGGGATGTTGGTGGCCAAGACAAAATCAGGCCATTGTGGAGGCATTATTTCCAGAACACACAGGTAATTAAAAATTTTCATTTTTTACATAACTTAATGTTATAAATGTGGACCCTTAGAACCCAAGAAAATTTCAGCACTTAAATAGATAGCTGAATAACAATATCTTATCTCAGATCTAAAATGTGCACATGCAAGCTCTGGTGCAAGTGCATTAACAATAACCTCAAATATTTCTAAAATTGGGAATGGCCCCCTGGATGTGTTTATATAAGTTGGTAGCTAATAAAAAAGATAATTTTGTTTAGAATATAGAAACTGTGTGTTGCATATACCATTGGGTTAATGTTAACAGTTGTAATTTACATAAAACATAAATAAATATTATGATGAAATAAATAATAAATTACATGAAGAGTTTCTATTTGAGTAAATGCACTATGGCGAAAGGAGTAGTATTGATTAATTGTAACCATTTATGAGTTTGTTTGTTACCTTTTAGGTCTTTTGTGTATAATGTGTATTAGAGAATTATTTAATGCATATGTCTAACACACATTGTTTAATTTTTTTTGAACAGATAGGGTTGCAAATATATGATTATATTTACATTCATATATTTTCATTCCTGCAGGGCCTTATCGATCAGACTACCTGGATTTTGTGTTTCCATCCTAGATTTGATTCCCAGCTTTTTTATTTAATATATATCATGCAATTTTTTAAACTGGATTTAGTCAACATTAATATGAATAGTATATTAATATACTATAAATATTATGGTAAATTACTGAAACATTTTTTGTATTAAAAATTTGTTGTTTTTTGTGTAAATGTTATTTTTATAATAGTATAGTTAACAACTATAGAAAGAATCTATGAAATTCAATAAAAAAGAAAGTTGCATCAATTAGTGATGCAACCTATCAATCATCACTTTTTTAATTTTAATTCGGTCCTGCAGACTAAGAATTAATGGTAATTTTGTTGCAAGATTGACATTAAGGATAAAACGATGGTTAACTCTGAATGATGTGTGACAGTTTGTGCCATATTTATAGTTAACATTAATGGCAAAGTATTGTCAGCAAAGAAGGTGACAAATGGCTATAGTTAAGAATCCAGCACTTTCTCTAACATGACAAAGTACCACTGCACACTTCTGCCAGGGCACTCAGCTATTTTAATTAAAATAAAACATGTATGTCCTACCTCATCATGTTCCTTTGCTATAGCACTTAATGATGTTTACTTTATTCAAGATGATGATGCCCAGGCCTGCTTATTATAACTATAAGATTTCTCAGGGGTCAAAGAAGAATGGTCATTGATATTTTCAGAGTTTTAGACAAATAAAAATGTGTTTATATGTCCAAGGTGAATACTTTGAAAATATTGGTAGTAAACAAGTAAACTAATTGGTACTGTAATAAACAATAAATTTTATAATTTTTGAACGTCTATTTCTACCATGACCAGGTCATCAAACCTCTTCCAGTATATTTAGCAGAAGGCATATTTGATTAATTAATATGTGTCTAATTTCATTTTAGGGTCTCATCTTTGTAGTAGACAGTAATGACCGAGAGCGTATTGGCGAGGCGCGTGAGGAACTCATGCGAATGTTAAGTGAGGATGAGCTACGGGATGCTGTACTCCTGATTTTTGCAAACAAACAGGTAAAACTTTTAGAACTATTGTATTTTGCTTGTGAACTTGTTAGAAAAATTTGTCAACTCTTTCCTTATTACATTATCCTAAAATTGCTAATTAAAAATGTGTTTCTCAATGGTTCTTATAAATATCCGGAAACAATCTTGTAGTTAAATTGTTATATGAAGAATTTGTTGCTTATAACTTTTATAACATTACGAAAGTTAGGCTTACTTACCAAACAATATTGCTCCATCATACCGTCGCAAACAAGGTAATTTGCGATACCGCCATGTCTCAGGCCAGTCCGTGCAGATAGAAGCGTCGCTGGAGTTTCTTGCGCCACTTCTCCAGCGCCCTTCGCATACAGAAGTGGTGGTACAGATAGCCAACAATAATAATAGTGATGTTAATGTAGATAATTCTTAGTCAGAAGCAACTAATTGAGCCGAGGTTTCTCCTCTCGGACACTCTCAGACGCTCTGGCGGAATGGTAACGGTCCAAGCCGAGGCTTCCTCTCGGGAGCTCTTTTGCTGGTTACCCATTAATAGAGGTCTTGACTGAGAAGTTCATCAGAAGTATTATAAAATTTAAATTATTAAATTTAAATTCTTTACCTACCAGTTACCTATACTTTATTTTAGGCAAGAGGTAATAAAAAAACAGATTACAAATTAAAACAAATAATTGAAAATGTTAAGCTACATGTTCATTTTCCAATGTTAAATAATCACATCAGATTTTCACTATATATATATAATTTGAAGGGCTTACTAATGAAATGTAGGTGTAAATAATTGCTGATATAATTGCTTTACATTAAAAGACATGTCACCTGAAAATTATGTAATATTATGCTAGTCATTATTATCTTTCGTTTAAATGCGTATCTGTGTATATTTACCATGAATAGATCACAATAATGGTGATCACTAATAGTGAATAGAATACCTTTTCAGATATTTGTATTAAGTTTTTTCTACTGTAAGAATTCAAACAAATTTTTTGTATCAGGATCTGCCAAACGCAATGAATGCAGCTGAAATAACAGACAAGCTGGGCCTGCACTCGTTGCGCAATCGCAACTGGTACATCCAGGCGACTTGCGCCACGTCAGGCGATGGGCTTTATGAAGGACTCGACTGGCTCTCCAATCAGCTCAAGAACGCCAACCGCTAACCATGTGCGCTTACAACTCACAGACAAATCTGATTTTGAAAGAGACTATGGTTTAAGATATGTTAACTTTATTTGCTATAAATGAATACAATGTATTATGTGCGGATTCATATGTAATGATGCGTCACCTGCTGACTGAGCTCGCATCCCATTCTCGCTGAACTTTTGCGTATTTTGGAGTTATTATGTAACATTCACTTTGAATCCTATGCATTATAAAACTATTTATATCAGTGTACAAATTATCCAGGTCATGCTGTACTTAGACAATGTGGGGTCCACATTTGGGATGCGTGGTTTGTTCGAACTCTGATGACGTGGAACAAAAATAGAGTGCTAAGTTCTGCTAAATTACAATTTTCGTTTATAAATATCATTAAAAGCAAAACAGTGGTTCAATACACTTACCGAGTGATCATGCATTGTGATGTGGATAGGTTCGTAGCTGACTCGTGATATAAAGAATCACAGCATAACATGTTTTGTATGTATACTATAATGTGGAATAAGTTGTCGTAATAAAGTATTTAAAGTTAATTCACATATACGACTTTAATTCAATATTATTCTATTAGTTTATTTAGTGAATAGTAGCCACTAATTCACTGATAGTGAGTTGCAGTGTTTCGTCATTAGTAATGACAAGTTTGTCTGCTACAAGCCTTTTTTCTTTGTCACATGTGTTTGTCATGGGGTTTATGCACTGTGATATGCTCCTTGTGCTATGCCTTGTGTAGTTATTTGTGTGGTATGTTGTAATGGTTATACCCATGTGTAGTTTTGTGGGTGGGTATATCATGTGTGGCAATTTTCGAGTATTTTCTTCAAGTGATATTCCTCGTAGGTTAGCTTCTTATGCAATGCTTGTATGGTATGTCTTTGACCCATCATTGGGAGAGCAGTGTGACAATGCCACTGAATGGCCCCCATCGGCTGAAACCTATTCACATCCCATTGTGGCTGTTGATTATTTAGCCTATGAGTATCTATTGTTCTCCCATTCCAATTGTAGGTAAAAACTTATTAAAATGTTCTGTGCATATTTCACTTATTATTTGAATGACTTATTGTATGATGATAGTTTATTTTTGTGGAAGTTAATTAGGTAGTGTAAGCTGTTATGTATTTTACACTCAAAAACATTTCATAATGATAATTCTCCTTTCATCAAGGTAGCGTTGTTGTGATGGAACTGCATTTATAGTTGACTTCTCATGACGAACCGAACTTTAGTTTTAGGTATTTTTAATATGTATTAACAAACATGTTGTCTTTTGTTTTCGAGAAGTGTTTCTTTCTACAGGGAAACTGCTCAGAACTTAGACGTTCTTTGGTCATACACAACTAATTATAACTTAGCATTTTTATAATGATTTAAAAGAAATTGTTGAGATACTATTCAAAGATATGATTATGTGGCAAGTGCGGTGGATAGTTTTTTATTTTCATGGAAATCAAGGTGATTAATGGAAAAGCGAAATGTGACATTCCGGTTTGTCTTATGCTGTATTATGGAATAAAATATCCTCACCAATTTTGGTTTTTTTCTAAATAAAACACCTTTTAAAATTCAAATGTTTAATTTGTATTTGTCTGTTTTATATAGATGTTTTAGATAGAGCATTTGCATGTTCATAGTATTTGTTTATACAAATCATTTAATCAAGACATAATTTTAAAATAAAAGTTAAACTTTTTTATAAATTAAAAAATAATTATAAATAGCCAATACAAAATATTCTTTTTTATTTTATGCTATTGATGATAAAGATTAGATATATACATTACATCAGTTAAAAATCCTGAATTTGTTTATTTTTAAATGTAGTTTTTCATTATTAATAGCACTATTCGTGCTTTATTTGTTTTAGCGAATAAATAGCTGGGGGATATAAAATACATAAATTGTTGTAGATAAAAATGTAGAGGAAGGAAAAATGAACAATTAAAAATCTTAAATTTACACGATTGATAAAGGTTATTGATGTAAATGACGCAAATAAGTTCAATCGTGCTAATAGCTCTGGCGACGCATTTATATGTATAGAGGCCTCGTAGTTGCAGGCGTTTTGCTTGTGTGGTGAACTCAGGTTTATCAATGAGTCCAAAGATAATGTGTGACGCGATTTTCTTCTAGGTAATTGAAACAATTACCATATTCGTCACTTCTTAACTAGATTGCATACGTTACACGTTAGAAGATTAAAGTGAATCGTACGTAAAGGGTCTATTCCGTGTTTTCTCTTTTTTAATGGCAATAATAAAATGAAGTAAATGATTAAATGGGTTAATGTTTTCTTCGTTATCGTAATTTATCGAAATGGTGTAAAGATATTACCGTAAATGTTATTAGCTTTAAAGTATTAAAATTTTCTAAGATTTCCTTTGAAAGTTTCCGTTATACAATTTAAAGTAATTTTGCAAAAGAAAGTACTTTTTCACTTGATGGCCCTTATATTCTCGAGCTTAGAATTCATTCAATTTAGTTATAATAAAACTAAAGCACAAGGTGAAGGTTATATTTATTGGAGGAGGACATAAGCGTTATAAATTTTAATGGATGTCTTCAGAAAGGTTGTTTTTAAACCCTAAATTAACATCAAGTCTATTGTTGTGAAATTTACTCTATATATTAATCTGTAGCCGTATAGTGGTCACGTAAGAAAAATGACTGAAATTTTAAGATTTCCTCAGATGGTTGAATATTACGGAATACTCTAACTAGTACAGCCTTAGTTCCCAAATTGGTCCAGGTGGGTCTTAGGTCCACGGAGACACGACGGGGTCTACGTTGGCGTGAAAAAAATGGGGGTTCACAATTCATAAGCGGAGGTCCACGAAAATTTATTTGCTTTCGACAGTGAAGAACGAAAATATTGGTTTAACTTCACCTATCAATGTAGGCAGTTAATATTTTAAGAACTTCAGAGACTGTTACTTGTAAAAACTGGCATCAACCAATCAATTGTCACTAATATGTGTATATATATATACATATATATTTATATATAATATGTTTATATATATATATATATATATATATATATATATATATATATATATGTTTATAAATTATATATATAATAATAATTCATGGTTGGAACTCATCTGCATTGCAAATTTCCATAGTAAAATCTAATCTTCACATTTTTTATCTTATTATGGGAATATGCGCGCGTTGCGTGCGCGTAGTATGTGAGACAGTGAACATTATTGGTGTTAGTGGACAGTTTGTTCGGCATCATAACGCTATGAGTTCGGCAACATCGGAAACTGCCCTGGGAGAGGATATTAGGAGGACGAGTTGGAATTTCCAACAACCCACACTTTATTCAACAAATGTTACTCAACAGACCAAGGTGAAAAATGTTACGAGACGACAAAACATTTTTAAAATAATAAAAGCGTAATTACTTACGCATAGAGACAAAAAGTTCCCTTTGAAAGTTTGTTTAAACAACGCTCCGCAGCTTTAAATTGGAAAAAAAAATATTCTCTGGTCAAAAATTCGGTCATAGCAGCTTAGTGTCTTAGGTGCACGGTTATTATTTTACGGTACGCGTGCAAACAAGTACGCTCCCCCGTACCGGCACCAATGAAATTGTTAGTTGCAGTTTCTAGTGCTAATTTACCACTTGCACGGCGGTGAACTAAACTATCCTTAGGAAACCTGCATGTCTTAGATATAAATAAAAAAATATATTCAGTAGAGAGGAAGCCTACGGGATCTTTATAATATATAGGCTGTTACTTTCATTTACTTAAAGCCAACCATCACCATGATCTGCTCTGGTCGGAACTGGTCTTCAACTCGTCTAGGAGAAGGTGCTTCGCGTCATCGCCAATTTGCACGCATGGTTATGGTTTGGGATGCAAGTTGCTCAAATGGCAATACCGTTAGATTTGTCCTGAAAAGGGTGTGAAACAACCAAGAAAATTACCGATTGACATCGTTGCAACTGTAATCCACCAGAACTTTGGTATTGGTCCATGGATATTTCCACAAGAATGCTCCAGCTCATGGGATAAGTGTTCAACAGTGGTACAAACACAGTATCCCAGGGTTCATTGGCTCCAGTGAATGGCTGGCATTCTACTTACCTGATCTGAATCCCATTGATAAGTTTATGGTTTATCTTAAGAGTCATGACACTCCCATATAATCGTATCTCATATATTTTTGCGGGTCAATGCAGATTGATGACGACGGCCCATGATGCCGTCATCGATTACCATCACATGAACTGTTTGTCAACCTAATGTAATAAAAAAATCTTAACTTTAAAAAGTATAAATGGTACTTGCATGAGGTGAATAGGATAGACATTACAGATTATATGAACAAAGAAATTTAGATTAATATACATTGTAAGTACCAACAAAAATAGTCTTATTTAACAATACGAAGACAGGTATGCGCTTTTACCGCTAAAAAGAATGCCATTGTCGAATCTCCTAATTTTAAAAACTTTCCCCTTGCTACTTCAGCTATTATCGAAATACTTGTCGAGAGACGTAAAGTTCCGCGATCATTTGGAGGGTAAGGCAAAATTGGCCTCTTAAACTTACTTACTTACTGGCTTGCTTAAAAGAGCAAGACAGTATTATTAGACAGTAGTAGTGTCGGTCCAACTTTACTTTAAAAGGCGCAAATTCCGCCTCACATGGAACACCGATTTCACCTTTGAGCTAACTACCCTGTGAAATCGGCTGTCGTCAGCAGTATTTTTTTTATAGTATAGGCGGCAAACGAGTATGCAGCCCACCTGTGGTAAGTGATCACCGCCGCCTATGAACATTCGCAACACCAGAGGACTCGCAAATGCGTTGCCGGCATTTCAGGAAGGTGTAGGCTCTTTTCTTGAAGGTCCCCAAGTCGCATCGGTTCGGAAACACCGCTGGCGAAAGCTGATTTGAATTTGACACAGAGTAGATGCGCGTGGCAGGATATTTCGCGTGAAGTGCACAGTGGTGGAACGCCAACCATCGAGATGATGAGGATGAAATTTTGAATTCTGTCGTGATGTACGATGCTTAAACTCAGCGGCTGGAATTAATCGGAACAACTCCTCAGAACAGGTATATGCAGGTATATGTATAAAAAATGCAGAGATGCAAAATCTCAGGTCATCAACGATTCGAGCCGCTCTCCGTTGAATGCGGTTAAACGGAAGAAGTTGGTACTTAGGTGCCCCGGCCCAGAGATGAGAACCGTATTCCATGTGAGGCCGAACTTGCGCTTTGTAAAGTTGCAAACAGTGGGCCAACATGAAACACTGTCTCGCTTAATAGAGCTTAATAAAGTACGACCACTTTTTTAGAGGCCAATTTGGCCTTACCCTCCAGTGACCGCGAAAATGAATGTCGCTCGATATGTCAACGCCTAGGATTCCGATACCAGCTGAGGTGGCTAGGGGAGTGTTTTCAAAATAAGAAGATGCGACAAAGGGAATCTTTTTAGCTGTAAACGCGCAAACTTCAGTCTTCATGGGGTTAAATTTGACTAGATTTTGTCAGCCCCAATCTGAAACTTTGTTTAACAAAGTCTCGACTTCAGACACAAGTTTGTTCCGGCACTCATTGACGTTTTCTCGAGAAATATTGGCACGGCCAATGTATAACGCATCCTCCGTGCTGTCTCCCGCATAGCAATGAATGTTATTAATTTGCAACATGTCATTAATATGCAGAAGAAACAAGGTAGGAGACAGCACACAGCCTTGTGGAACACCAGCATTCACTGGTTTGAAGTCAGAGCATGTACCATTGACAACGACCTAGATGCTACGGTTCGAGAGAAAACTGGTGACTCATTTGCATAATTTCTCGGGAAGCCCGTAGGAAGGAAGCTTCGAAAGAAGCAATCTGTGCCAAACCCGATCGAAGGCCTTCGCTACGTCTAGATTAATCGCCAAGGCCTCTCCCTTGAACTTGACTGCCTGCGCCCATCGATGATTCAAGTAGTCCAGAAGGTCACCAGCTGAGCGATCCCGACGGAAACCGTACTGGCGGTCACTAATTAGCTCGTGTTCTTCTAGGTAACTCATGAGCTGGCAGTTTACAATTGATTCCATTATTTTAGAGAATAAGGGCGTAATAGCAATAGGCCTTTAGTTGGACGGATCGCTTATAGCAGTTAGGGGCGATGCCTTAAGAGTAGGAGTACCGAAAAAGGCGTAAGAACCGGTACCAACTCTGGAGCACACGTACTCAGCACAATTGGAGGGATACTATTAGGCCCACTCGACTTGTGGATGTCCGTCCAGGGCGAGAAGTGCTTTGCACACTGATGTCTGCAGAAATCGGATATCTGGCATGGAGCTCTCACACCGCAAGATGGTCGGTGGTGTGTTTCCCCTGTCGTAAAGAGTCGAATTGGACGCAAAAAGAGAGCCTACAAAATCAGCTTTCTCCTTTGCGTGATGGGCCATGGTGTCGTCTCCTTTGTGCAGAGAAGGAAGAGACGGTAGGCAGAAGTTCCCTTGGACATCTTTAGCGAGAGACCAAAATGTACGGGTGCCCGAAGGGAGACGGACTAGTCTCTCGCCTATTTTGCCAATGTGCACAGATTATGCTTCTGCAATAACTCTTTTGAAGGTCCCTGGAGGCAGAGTTGTACTTTTTTTAAACAAGACGGATGTTGTCCGGTAACACTCCTACTTATAGCGTGACGCTATTTTACAGGAGCGACCAAACCAAGGCGGGTCTCTGCTCCCGATTGGGACTATTGAGAATGAAATAACGAGTTCCATCTCCTGAAGTACCACATAAGAGATAGAATCGGCAACAACGGATGGGTAGGATGCAAAAAAAGACCGCATTCCGTCCCAATCCGCTGACCTGTAGTGCGAGACACGGCGATAACCTGCAAATCACAACGGGCACGTGAGAGGCACCACACTCCGGAGCAAACAATAGTCCGATGAGCCTAGACGGGCGTCGACGGAGACTAGATAGCTGGAACCCGCGTAGGCGAAGTGACCAGTTGTGTCAGATCATATGCCAAAGCAAAGTCATGAACAGATCTCCCGCATGATCGGTTGTACGCGATCCAAGCCATACGGTGTGGTGAGCGTTAACGTCCAACTATCACGATCTCTGCAGATGAGATCTGTTGTTGGACGGAGTCGGTAGCCATTTGGACGTGGTCAATGAGTCAGTCAGTGTCGGTATTACCGCTATGGGACCGATAAAGGTACGCATAGATGCGGGGATGGTCGTCGCTGTCTACGCGCAGCCAAAGAATGGACAGATCCGTACCTTTAAGACTGCCGAGGCGTCGAGAACAGATATCATCTGACATATACACACATTCCGGCCCACGGTACAAACGAGTGATTTAATTTGTACCCCGGGTAGGAGAGGTATTAGGTGTCAGCCGGAGAAGATATCTGCGTCTTGATGAGAAAAAGCAAGGCTGGTTACATCGCCTCGAGATGGTAGTGGACGGCGTTAAGGTTGGAATGAAGTCTTCTGATATTGCAGAAATCCACAGAGTGCGTGGCAGGGTCTGCCGTAGCCTTTTTGCTCCGTTTGCCCCTGGTAGAATGGCTGTAGAGCGGAATTTTGCCTCCCCTCCTAGAATACGAGGGGCAGCCTGAGCGTACACGCTCAGGTTGCATAGGGTCGCCTGAGCGTGGACGCTCAGTGGTGGATTCTTCAAAACTGAAAGTTCTGGTACCTTCCTGGGGTAAATTTTCCGAAATTACCACTACCATGTTGTTTTAGGGACGGGAGGGGGTGGGCCTCCAGATACCTCACTCCTCAAGATGACTCCTCTGGTGTTATGGATGTTCGTGGACGGCGGTGATAATTAACCATCATCTGTTTGACCTGCTTTTTAGTTTGCCACCTATTTTATAAAACAAAAATCTGTAGTAAAAGCTTTTTTTTAGCGATGGTCGGCTTCCGTATCGTAGAAATGATTGGCGTTGAATGATCCTCGAGTCTATCTTAAAGTGGAAAACCTAGCCGGTCTTTTATGTCCAGTGACCTTTTGCATAAATAACTTTTGTATATTATGCTATGCAGACCACTTTTTTGATATACGTGTTGTTGGCCCTAATGGCTTGTACAGTTTTACTAATAATAGCGTGTTCGCAGTTTAGCGGGGATTGCAGTATCATTGTGGATAATAGTTGCACTCTTCGATTACTATTTGTGTGTGCGTGCGTAAACAAGGACGGCCTTGTCGAAAGAGGGCCAGGGCCATTTAAAACATTTTCATTCAACTTTTCATTGAAAACGTTTACAACTTATATCATTTTCTTAATTGGTAGGCCGTTGGGAAATACTATTGAGGTCATTGAGCAAAATGTTAAGGTCCCTCGGAGGTTCTTACATAACTATATTCAACTAACCTTTTTTTTAAACGTGGAGAAAGCCTCGCAGGGACAAGGACGGGTTATGTCGGTCTCGCACCGAGTATAACCTGCGGTGTTTGAACTTCGTCGCTTATGACAGGGCCGTGGGAGCGCTCTCCTACACATCCGCAGGGGCCGGCCATCTAGCCTTTCTTTTGTTTGTTGAAATATATTACGCTGCCGCCTTGGGGGGAAGGGGGACAACTGGGTTCGGACGCCATCAGCGCTAACGAGGGGGTCGTGGGTATTCGTACTGAATATAACCGCAACCTCTCCATTCATGCTTCATATTTGCTACCCCTCTAGCACTCTCGTGAATCAGGATGACACAACACAAGTTCGTGCCATGGTCCTTGTCAGGGCCGCTACGTAGTACTTTTAGATTAACAGCTTCGATTGCCTGCAACATCATTTACTCGCCGTCTCCACGACAAGATGAAATGCTTTTTGTGGGGGACCGTTAGCGGAGATGGACTCTATGCTCTCTGCATAGATCTCTCGGTAGTCGGGCCATCTTCTTCCAGGCCTAGATAATCTATCATATCTAGTAGATCGTCAGTACCTAAAGCCAACACTATTGACGATAGCGGTCCTTACGGTTGCTTCTTCGATTTTGCCTCCTATGTCGCCGCACCCAGGCAGTTGGGTTGGTGCCGCGTTCATTTGCATCAGTTTGAATGAATGCCAATTCTGTAGAGATCGAGAAAGAACCAGCACTTAAAGGTACGAGGCTCCTGAACTAAAGGATTAGTAGTTGAAAAGCTAATCTTTAAAATTAACTTGGTGAAGACAATATTTTATGAATTTTATATTGAAAATTATATTCTCTGAATCCACCAAAAGAGAGTTCGAATACCTAGACTTGTAATGCATAATTCTTGGGATATTAATGATAAATGGGACAATCTGTATAGACTTACTTTTCGTCTCTGACGGGAAGGAAGACTCGCACTAATAATAACACGCATGACCCTGATTCATCGCAGAAACCGTAAAATATCTTTTATATAAATTTTAAGATGATAGAGTTAATCTATTGTGTTTCAGTGATATTAACGTGTCTATTCACTATTAAAAGCTTTAAGTTTTTTGAACAATAAAGTCATAGTTAGGAGTAACTTAACTTTAGATTGTTTATCAAATCAAACGCAAATAAAGCTGCGAGAGAGAGCTATCTTGGAGTAGTGTGTGTAGTTAATTTATGTGAGAATTATGCTAATAATTGTCATATTTGGCTTAGTGTCGCCGAATACTAACTAGATTTGCTGCTATGGGATCTGTTGAGAAAGTAATAAGAGGTAAATAAGTGGTCTAATAATATCTGTATTTAGAAACCACCTAATTAGCTTCTAGCATAGCATCCAAATTTTTTATTGGCTTTTGAGGGTTACTTGTTGACCGGTGCAAGTGCATCCAAAAATTGTTGGACGCAAGGTGTCTTAATTTAAGGATCACGGTTCTTAGTAATGAATTAGTGACCTTCGATCGGTAGTGGACTATTTTCACTGACATACATTGTTTTTGTCGAAATGATGTAAAATGTAAAGTGACAGACTATATAAACCGTACTACTGCTCATAAAAAGCCTGCTCCCTAAAGAGGGCGTCGGAGCATTGTCAACTACCCGGCCGCATTGCGGATTGGCGAACATTTTAAAATTATAATATAATATAATATTCTTTGACATGCATGTTTTCCTTTACCGCCGAGAACATTTTTATTATTATTATGTTCAGAGTAACGAACGAGCACACAGTTCACTCTAATGGGATGTGATTCCAGCGGCCCATGACATCTACATTCATCTTTGACAAGGAATCATAATGAAGATGCGTTATCACCCTTGAGGACTGAGATGGAATGCCTCGTCACCATATAAAAGTAATAAAGGTGTACGGATTCCCACACTCGCCAGACGAAACACAGCAGCATTATGCCGCTATTTCACCCTGGTATTTCGTGAGATTCTTGGTCCTCCCACGGTCGAGCTGACCCATTCATTCTGCAGCTAAAACAAATTGCAATGTAGCTCTTCCATGTGCGTGCACAAAGCACGTGGTAAATCAACATTTAATGGCAATCAACAATTTTATTGCTGCAGGGGGATAAACGCGGTTTGCTGGGGTACCGTGAATTAAAAGCGAGCGCTTATAGACAAAATTACCATGGCTCTTATTAAAGGTCGGGGAATTTTTTTTATGTATTTTATATATAAATTCAATATATTTTTTATCATACTTTATTTACATTTGATGATAATATATATGTGCCATGTTCGATAAAATGTTGCAATTTTATAGGTAGTGACATATTTCTATTGCTGTATAAATTTTGGGACTTCCGATGAATAAAATGCGGACAAGTAGTTTTGACAGTCTTGATGTTAACCTAACACTACCTAAAGATTTCTGACGAGACCGAAACAGGTGAAAATGTGACGGTGCAAGGTCAGGGCTATGTGGTGGATGCATTAACACTGCCCAACCCAGCTCTCAATATTTGCTGAATGGCTAAAGATGTGTGTAGTCTGGCGTTATCATTGTGAAACACCACAACCTTTCTGTTTATCAATTTCAGCCGTTTTTTCTCTATTTTTTGCTTGAGTCCCATCAGCTGCTGGTAGTAGAGATCTGAGAATGTAGAATCTGATCTGTTTGCTCGGCGGTAAAAGCTCGTAATGAACGAACGTAACGAACACAGCATCACCTTATTGCGAGTTAATCCAGGTGTCGCTATATAGTCTATGGAGTTTGACTGCCTTTTGACCGTGATCTTTGTCGCACGTTCTTGTCATAGGCAATTCCTTCATCACCAGTAATCAATATTTTCAAAAACGGTTCGGTTTCATTAGATGAGTATACGATTCATTAGGTTTCTTTCAGCGAGCTCGTGTGGCACCCAAATATCGAGCTTTTTTGTATATCCAGAGTTTTTCAAACGGGTCAAAACTGTTTTGTGGTCAACCCGGACTGAAAACGCTTGAACCATTATTGTGTTACTCTTACTGACGCTGCGTTAAGTCAATAAACGACACGATTTTCTTTTGTGGCTTGTGTCGCATTTTTCCATTTTTGTAATAACACTTCTAACGAAGAAATTCGATACATCTGCTCATTCTGGCGGACAGAAAAACTAGAAAAATGGCGGGAAACCTCTTTATTTTGATTTTTAAAATTACATCTATTAATTGATATCAAATCCAGATACAAACTGTACAACCATAGAGACTTTACTGTAACTTTTTACTTATAAAATACGTTTTCCTCGACTCAAAAAAAAAAGAGTATACAGGCAATATTTAGATCGGACACTTATGTTTAAACACTCAATTTGAAGCACCTTTCCAACTTGGCCACCAAGGCTCCATTAATATTTATTTTATTATTCTATATATTTTACATAGTACTTGATTATCGGTTTATTTTATCTATTACTTTATTCTACATAAAACGATAATTTGATTCGTTGTGCATTCAATAATGATAAAACGAACAAATTTTTTTTTTCGACGAATTGATGTTTGGCTAATGGTTATTATCATAATTTATTTATCATATTAATATTATATATTGTCTTACTGTATTTAATTTAATATTGATATATAAATTAGATTATGATGAACTAATTTCACACATTGAGTTATTAAGTCAGTAAAAAATGGAATATGTTTTTAAATTTAATAATTAGTCCTATTTGCTCGTTGTGAATTGCATATTTTTCATATATCAAAGAGCTTAAAATCAAATCAAATTAAAAGAAGCTCTAATCAAGGTTTATACAAAACACTTTTAATCGTCAAAATAGCTAATAGGACCACAGCTTCGTGAGGCAGCTACTAGCGAAAAGAAACGGCAAGAAATTCCACTAGTTGCTCTTTTTTTTCAAATAATAAGTTACAAAAAGTCTAGGATTGTCCGGTATTGAAAACAGAGCTCTAAGCTAAAATCCAAGAACATTTATCAGACAAATATTATTATATTTATTGACAAAGAGTAGGATTTTTTGATTGTTGTTCGAGTTGATCTTGAACCATAACGATTTAGTAAATTTGAAGAATCTTTTTTTACCTTTAGTATCTTTTTTAACAAAAAAAACAAATCTGTTTGTATTGTTATGTTGTGCTTGTATTAATAGCGTGTACATCAGCTGTTGTAGAATATTGTTGTAACGTATAAACAATATGTTATCGTAAATATATTGTGAAAGTTAGTCTTTAGGGAAATTTTTCCGTCGACTTTCCCAGGAACGCGCTTTATAATTTATAATTATTTATCCTAGGCAAAAATTGGTTGTATAGGTACCAATATTCTGATACATAGAAAATGTCAATATCAAAATACTTTAAAAACAATTCAATTTTATTTTTTTTGCCGGACAAGGCCTGTATATTCTGGTGACCAAGATTTATAATGCTTTTACAGTGCTTATGTTCAAGCCAACGGAGAAAGCCTTAAATCCGTTCTATAAGTTGCAAGAGACCCACCGTCTGATTGAAAGCATCACAAAGAGGCATGGTTCTACGATGTCACCCTGATTACCATACGCCAATCATCAGCCAACAGGGTGAGATGGCCGTTTGCAGGTAATTGAAACTTATTTAACAATTTGTATAAACTTTTATTACTTGAATTAAGCATATTATTTTATATTAATCATAATCATCAGTCGGTATATACATTTGTATATGCATTGTCACAGGCATATATAAATATATACCTATATTGAGTTCTCATTTGCTAGTTTTTAAATAAATATCGTTAGTACTATAACTAACGTGGTTAATATATTTTTATTGTAATATACAACAGGATCATAAATATTATAAGTTAACAAAGTAGCCAACCGAGGCATACACCTATAATACAGATACGTGTATCAGGTGTCAATTGAAAATTTTGTATAAATGTATATGTCAAAATTCGCATCGCCATTGAAAACATTCGATTCGCATTTGAAAACACTTCCTTTGCTATTTCAGGGCATTGATATATTGAGCGACGTTCAGTTCCCTGGTCATTTGGAGGGTAAGGAAAAGTTGACTTCTAAAAAACTTCTTCTGGTCGTGTTTAAAAGAGCATGGCAGTATTTCGTGTCGGTCCAAGTTCGTCCTCATATGGAATACTGTTCGCATCTTTGCGCCGGGGCACTCCAGTACTAGCTCCTTCCGATTGAGCGCATTCAATGGAGAGCGGCTCGAATCGTTAATAATCAGACTTTACGATCGGCTTGATTTATTGGCTTTGCGTAGAGATGTTTGCATCTCTATGCATTTTTTACCGAATTTACCATGAGGAGTGTTCCGAGTTGTTCGGATTAATTCCAGCCGCAGAGTTTAAACGTCGCGAGAGATTTCAAGACTTCATCCTCATCATCTCGATGGATGGCAATCCACCACTGAGCGCTTTACGCGGAATTTTCTGCCACGCTCAACTATCCTGTGGAATCATTTGACTTAGAGATCTTCAAGAGAAGAGCCTACACCTTTCTTACCGACCGGCAGCTCGTCCACGACTCCTCTGGTGTTGCAAAAACTCATCGGCAGCGGTGATCGCTTACCATCAGCTGAGCTGCTTGCTCGTTTGTCACCTATTTTATAAAAAACAGACACACAGTTCACCCGATTGTAGAATACGACCCATTGCACCCTCATTCAGTACTTAAACAATTAGAACCAAAATGTATATCGCCCGATACAAAGACGGAGTCACTTCCCTTTTTAAGGCTCCTCAATATTGGATAGTGTTTCACATACTTTATACATTATTTTTATTTATAATCGTAAATCCAAAGTAAAAGTATTACAAAGGGTCAGTTTAATTTCAGGTTCTCCAATATTATTATATAAATGTTGGGCTTATAATATGCTATATGTTATAAACTATAAATATACTATACTAAACTACTAGACTATAATATAATAAAAATATACCGTAATGTAATTGTACCTTGTTTCTAATAAGTGTATGAACCAGAAAGGTAACTGCGTTTAAAGATGCAACAATTAAAACTAAAGATAAACAAGTAAAAGAAGAAACAATTTCCATTATTCTTTATTTGAACTTCCCGCTCGTTAATAGTTATTGGGTAACTGATAGCTGTAGAAATTCATCACTTGTTTTATATGAAGACGTGATTCTTCTCGTGAGTAAAAATTAAATAACATCTTTGAGCCATATGTTTTGTTTTCGACTCATATCCACGCGATCTAATCTTATAATATTATACTCAATAATGGTGAGTTATCAGCTATGTCACTATTGTTGCACATATTGGGCGATAATCTCGCTTTAGTGTTCGTTACCTAAATTATTTTTTTTTATGAATGTTTATTTTGAGTTACATGGTCATAATGATGTTCTTCTGGTTAATGCTGATATCATCTGCTCATGACGCATATGGTGTCGTTATTATTCGCGCAAGCAGAAGCATTCACTCGGCGTTCTTTTTTCTAGTCTGATGTGATGCATATACGAGTACAATAAAATCAAGTGTCAAGAACACGGGATATATCCAAGGGAACCCAGATCCAAAAATTTAATTTTTTTATGGTATTTGTTGATAAAAGGAATAATTATTCAGATGCGTTGTAACTAATTAGATCAACACTTTCCTTCACATGTCGTGTGAAATACAGTCACTGTAAACTACTATTTTACATAGCAAGACCTCATTTCGTGTTAAGTCTTTGTTATAAATGGGAAAACGGTCGCTAATAATTATGTAGTCATTTTCTTTTTCGAAAAAAGCCAAGAGAAATTTATTTTTACCAGAGCTTAAATAAATAAAATGTTTAATAAATTGCGCAATGACATGTCAATTGTTTTAAATGAACTTTGATCTTGAATCAAAGAAAATGTTATTACTCTGACGCAATTCATTGTTGCTACGCTGTATAAATGGATTTCATGTCTAATTAAATCATTTCATGCTTAACATTGATTATAAATAGCTTATGTACGTTAAATTAATGGTATTTAGTACTAAACATTAAGCTGAATATATATAATAAAATATATGCCTAGTTGGGCTTTTTGCCAAATTGAGCTGTTCTGCACCGAATTTAATTCAGTAAATTATTATAAATGTCTTCAGCATGTTTGAAATTATCGCATGTTATAGAGTTGAGACACTAGAAGACAGAACATTTAATTTTAATGTCAGGCTCCATAATAACTATCTTTGTCTGGTTACAATTCCAACTCAACTTGCGAAATGTTCTGAAATATTACGTTTATTTATTTTTGAACATTAAAATGTTGAAAATATGTTTAGATAAAATTGAATGATAGCTTTCCTATATTTACACGAATACAAGTTGAATAAAACTAATTTATACGAATTTTATTGCGTTTATTTTTAACTGTTTATTTGTTTTAATACACGTTTCGAATAATTTACAGCACCCATCGTTACGGCGATAACTCTGATCTTAAACGTCATGATGTCACGGTTAAACCGAACTACAGTCAACTTTTAACTATTTATTTTTAGTAGCATATATATATATATAATAGCGGATACTTGCATGGGTATATCTGGTTTGAGATTTGATTTTATTAATCAGAGGATTGCTTGCAACTATTATATTTGAGGATTACTACCCAACCAGCACCAGCCATCTATCTGTTGAAATTAGCATGTTTTTCAATAGCCTCGCAAATCATTCTTGGAAAGAAACGGTATTTTTTTATGAGGATTTGTCAAATCTGATGTAATTGTGCGAGGGATAAACAGGAAAAAAGTCTGAACTTTAATCACACGTTCATGTTAATATTAATATCAAACTAGCAATACCAATATTTCCTTAAAGAGCAAATATTTTTTATTATTCTTTAATTTATATTAAATTTCATTGTCTTTAATCTAGATGTGAGTGTGTAATCTTTAACGATTTCATTCTCTATGTTGAACAGTGACATGTGAGAGAATCTTTCAAGTAAAATTGTGCTTTCGTCTAGATGGCGCAGTAGCAGTTCACTTTTAAATTATTTCGGCATACTTCAAATGGATTTCTCTCTATCTATACTTGTACTAGCGCCATTCTGATAATTGATTAAACTTTTATTTCATACATTTTGTTGGATAACTTTCGGTTAAAGACCACAAGACATCTGTCTAAACTGCTCTCCACGCTCTATAGCTGCAGCGAAGAAGAGTTTGTACTATAAAAAGACCGGGGAAAGAATGCGTTATCATAGAAGAGTATAATAAAATAGCAGCAAAAGGTTTTTTTCTTTTCTTGGACGGTGATAAGCCTTTCATGGATTGCATTATATTACAGACCTCACACAAAAGCTAATCAAATACACTTCTCTTCTCATCGAGGACTTGCAGAGTTAATAGATTTGAATTGTCATGTTTTTTTAAAAAAAATCGCTGGTGTTTAACCTTTTACTTGTGTTTTATATGCTTACTTTTAGGTTGTATATAGCCGTATAACTAGAAGAGAGTTATTTAACCAATTATCCAGAATATTATATAATATTAAAGTCAGAAATAGATCTGCTCCTAACAAACATCTTATTTTTGCTTCCAAACTTGCTTTGCAATACCTTTATTATATGCATTATTCTAATTTTATGTTTTTTATGTATTTAATAAAATATAACTTGTATAAAAGGTTATTTGTAAACAAAAATAGGCTGTAAATAATTTGTTAAATAAACTTAATTTTATAAAAGTATTCCCTCGCTATATTTTTGATTTAAAAAAAATATTCTATTAAGAATTCGCTCTTGTCCGTTGCGCTTGCGTGTCTGAGCGTGCAACGTCGGTCGGCGGGCGGCGGGCGGCGGGTGTCGGGCGGCGGGCGGCGGGGCGGGCGGGTGGTATGGCGACGCTGCAATTTTCCCCGCCCGCGCCGCAAGGGCCGCGTTTTCCGCGAGGGGCGCGCCGGCCCCCTCGCCCGCGCGAGCCGGGAAATCGCTCGTCGCTCCATTCCACTCAGTTCGACTCGGTCGTTGCACTAAAACGACGCGTACGGGTCGCGCGCTCAGCGAGCTCCGATATTCTCGCAGCGACAATCGCACAGATCGCGCGCGTTCTTACAGTGAGCTCGTGCTGTCCGTCTATGCGGCAGGATGCTGCCCGCGCTGGCGCTCCTGATGCTGGCGCTGGCCCCGCCGGCGCCGTGCTTCGCGCGCCGACACGCGCCCGACTTACGCGAGGACGAACCCGCTCGACGCACGACACGTCCAGCCGGTGAGTGCCTACATTACACGAATTATTACCGCCCCTCGTTCCGTGTGACCCATAAGCCGCGTGTGTTCATGTAAATAACATTCCAAGATTGTTGCGGTAGCTAGGACGACGCGGCCAGTCAAAATGAAACGCAACAAGCAAGCGGAGGACGTTCGTAAAGCGGCAAAGCGTATCGTACCGTTCACGACACTTTATTGTTACGCATATCGGACGTATCGTTATCGATCCGATATCGATTTCATGTAGGATAATAAAAACAATGCCATGTGAGAGAGACGTTAGGATTTCAATATCAATACAGATATAAGATTTTTTTCAACTCATTTCAAGTGATCTATTTTGGTTGTGTGATACAATAAGTAATCTGTTTTATCGGGCAAAGACTCCATAAGAAGATAATAGTTGACAACAAGTATGTAAGGTAGCATGTGACTACACAAATAAAATTGGTCAGATTATGTTTATTTAATCCAGGTTTAACTTTTTTACATATTTATTTGTTTATTTTATTTATTATTTTGCACAAGTAAAACTAACATTGTTCAATATGTATGTATTTCTATAATTTATTATTTTTACTAAGTATTTTGATTGATTTATGCGTTAAATTTACTTTATTCTAGCACTTAAGTACATATATAGGCTGAAATAATAGTAGTTACTGGATAGTCGACAAGTAATTACTAAAACATGAAATATTTCAAATAATAAAAGCATTACCTACTTTCCTTTTGGTTATATATGTTCTTCTTGGAGGACGACAACGCAATGGGTTCGAGAAAATACAGATTAATTTACATTCTTTCATATATAAAGAAAATGATTGAAGTAGATATAAAAATTCGATGCGTCAAGGAACACAGGGAAACAGTGGAGTACTAGGACTTCAAATTGACGTATACTGCAGCGATAGAGAAATTAAATAAGCGGTGATTAAACATAGAATAAATAGATTTAAAGTTAAACTATTTCACACAGAGTTGAAGAAAGTAAATATAGGTACATAAATATATGTAAAGGAAGTGTTTTCTTCACGATGGCTTAAAAAATTACATCATTCAGTCATCTATATTTGTGATGCTAGATGAAGCATTCGTTACTATACAAAATGAAAGAGATATACTTAAAAGTAAGCGCTCGTTATGTACCACTAAAGATGAAACAACATGACACATTGTAGCGGCTTTGAGAAGCTGCCCGGTACTTATTACACTAAAAGACATTGCGACCACTGTGGCGCACTACGTTTGCTGACAATATTTAAGAAAACCAAGCCTCTGGTAGAAATAACACTTGAACATAGGTAAATGAATATTATACCTTTTTCCACTCTCATTTTCCTATGCTAATGTGGGATTTGATAACTTTTTTTTTAAAAGGAATGTTCGTAGTGCAACATTACTAATATTCCGGTTAACCACTCCAACTAAGCTGAAAAATGCTTGTGCTAGGAGATGATTCCCGACAATAATCGAATGACGGATTCAAACCTAGGACCTTAAGTTTCGCAGACCCGTACCCTTAACCATTTGGCAATTGGAATATATACATAATAGTCGCATAGTCACATAGTATATATAGATAACACAGAAAATAAAACATAGCAATAGATATGATAAAAAGAAATAGATAAAAATATTTTTAAATATACAAATTTCCTATTCTAACACAGTATTTAAAAGTAGCGTGTTATAAGGAAATAATCTTATTCCCTTGATGAGAAAGTAATTTTATCAGGATCGTTAAATTTACTTAAGTAGTAAATATCGTAGTTAAAATTAACTGACGTAGCTCTATGTTAAGGCTCTCTCACACGGCGATCACAATATAACACTTATCTTTAAAAACTTTCGTAATTGGCAGTGTACTCATAAACTACCCTAAGATCATCTTGGCCATTTACTTGTATAATCTGAAACTTAATAATAATATGCTTTAATTGTAAACTGAAATAGAAACACTTGAGAATTCTTAGATACAATTAAATACGAGTGCGATATGAAACTTATGCATACTTTTCATATTTCCACAAGGAAATAATATAGACTCGATCTTATGCTTGCGCAATATAGACTTAATCCTTTATATTATTTTTCATTTAGTTAACTAAGAAATATTTGGTCAGTTACCTATATATATGTATATATATATATATATATATATATATATATATATATATACATATATATATATATACATATAAATTAAAATTATTAAAATGATTTGTCGAAAATCTCCTCACTATGAGCAGGCTTTTTAATCTAACTTAATAATGAAATATTAATAAAGAATTTATTATTATATATTCCAATTTATAATACCACATGACGAATATTTCGTCATGTAGTGTTCAGCACATAGAGCCTACAGAACAATAAAAGTAAAATAAGTTATATTAGTATGTTGCAATGACTGAGAGAAGTATTCATGCTTAGCGCTGCTACAATAACAGCAGAGAAAAAGAAAAGATCGTAAAAATCGCCACGTCTCTCAGTATTGTAAGTAATATCGTAGGAATTGACATATTATGAGAAGAATATCGCGACTGCCGAGATAATATTGGAATAGGCATCTCTAATATGTTACCTCTAAATGTTCTGACTGGTGGCAGCATTGTCAAAGCGGCTACTACGGCTTGACAATATGTTTGAAAAGAATGCAAGAATTGTAATTTACCAGAGTCATACAACAGACTTTGGCTGGTGAAGGAGATTAATATTTATTAAATTATCTGCCTAGCTAATAGCGGCCAAAATTAAGAGTGTTTAAAGTCCCAAGGCAGATTTTATAATTCACAGAAGGAATTTTTTGTCATATCTTATTCATGCACGGAGATCATATTATAAATTGGTAATAAAAAGTAATAATAATAATAATAATATGTTTGAAAAGAATGCAAGAATTGTAATTTACCAGAGTCATACAACAGACTTTGGCTGATGAAGGAGATTATTATAAAATTATCTGCCTAGCTAATAGCGGCCAAAATTATGAGTGTTTAAAGTCCCAAGGCAGATTTTATAATTCACAGAAGGAATTTTTTGTCATATCTTATTCATGCACGGAGATCATATTATAAATTGGTAATAAATAGTAATAATAATAATATGTTTGAAAAGAATGCAAGAATTGTAATTTACCAGAGTCATACAACAGACTTTGGCTGATGAAGGAGATTATTATAAAATTATCTGCCTAGCTAATAGCGGCCAAAATTATGAGTGTTTAAAGTCCCAAGGCAGATTTTATAATTCACCGAAGGAATTTTTTGTCATATCTTATTCATGCACGGAGATCATATTATAAATTGGTAATAAAAAGTAATAATAATAATATGTTTGAAAAGAATGCAAGAATTGTAATTTACCAGAGTCATACAACAGACTTTGGATGGTGAAGGAGATTAATATTTATTAAATTATCTGCCTAGCTAATAGCGGCCAAAATTAAGAGTGTTTAAAGTCCCAAGGCAGATTTTATAATTCACAGAAGGAATTTTTTGTCATATCTTATTCATGCACGGAGATCATATTATAAATTGGTAATAAATAGTAATAATAATAATAATAATATGTTTGAAAAGAATGCAAGAATTGTAATTTACCAGAGTCATACAACAGACTTTGGCTGATGAAGGAGATTATTATAAAATTATCTGCCTAGCTAATAGCGGCCAAAATTATGAGTGTTTAAAGTCCCAAGGCAGATTTTATAATTCACCGAAGGAATTTTTTGTCATATCTTATTCATGCACGGAGATCATATTATAAATTGGTAATAAAAAGTAATAATAATAATAATAATATGTTTGAAAAGAATGCAAGAATTGTAATTTACCAGAGTCATACAACAGACTTTGGCTGATGAAGGAGATTATTATAAAATTATCTGCCTAGCTAATAGCGGCCAAAATTAAGAGTGTTTAAAGTCCCAAGGCAGATTTTATAATTCACTGAAGGAATTTTTGTCATATCTTATTCATGCACGGAGATCATATTATAAATTGGTAATAAAAAGTAATAATAATAATAATAATATGTTTGAAAAGAATGCAAGAATTGTAATTTACCAGAGTCATACAACAGACTTTGGCTGATGAAGGAGATTATTATAAAATTATCTGACTAGCTAATAGCGGCCAAAATTATGAGTGTTTAAAGTCCCAACGCACATTTTATAACTCACAGAAAGAATTTTTTGTCATATTTTATTCATGCACGGAGATCATATTATAAATTGGTAATAAAGTGTAAAAATATCGCCTTTGAAATATTTACGTTTTTAAAGCTGAATTTCCGTTTCATTTAATTACACTTGAAAACACTGTCGCCGAGAACACATTGAAATTATCGCTTTAGACGATTTCTGCAATGTCATTTATTTACATAAGAAAGTCGACAATAAAAAAATATTATTACTTTGCTTCGTTTCCTAAACTTAGAGTGACTAGAGAAAACAATCCGAATTATGTTCGGGTGGCTATATCAGATGTTCTGGAGACAATATAGTCAGGATTATTAACTAGAAGGATAAAATCTGTATACGGTAAACAATTTTTTGTCATAAAAAGTTTTTGTCAAATAACTTAATATAACGTTTAAACATAACTTTTGTATGTATAAACCTAACTCTTAAATTACGAGTATGTAAACACTTAAAAATATCTGAATATAATGAAGAACTTCTTTCGTTTTTAAATCAAAACAAACTTTGAAAACAACACTTTAATAAATGAAAGGAAATGTTGTATTTTCCTCTTATATTAAGTTTTGTTTTGCCATTACAGATGAAAGTATCGCCGGAAGTGCAATGCACAATTATGACTGCATTTAGCGTTCCTCTATATTAACGTTTAGTTTTATATACCACGGGGCGCTAATAAATGCTATGAAATTAAGAAAAACCTGTATCTTTAGAGCCCTGTTTAGTGTATCCCTAGGTAACATAAAAGTCCTAGGCAATACATAAAGGTACATGTTGTTACATGATATCGACAACGGGAAAACATAGACTATGCTATGTCAGAAATTAAGGATATCTACAACGTCTATATACGAAAAGCACGAATATTAACTTCGGTTTAAGAATCTACTAAACAGATATCTCACCGTTGAGTACGAGTACGAGGTTATCATTATTTGTAAATCTATTATATTTATCATTATCAGTGTTCGGTTTCGTATTGTTAATAGGTACTGCACAATGTCGTATGATTTTGCAATCTTATCCGTCGCCGATTATCAACGATTGTATTTAAATACGTAAAATTTACCTAATAACAGATTTATAAGGCTTAGGCCTTTTCTTCATATTCTTATATCATCGAGATAGTGATTCGTTTTCGACTCATATCCACGTGATCTAATCTAATAAATACTATAATCATTAAATGTAAGTTATCAGTTATGTTACTGTTGTTGCACATTTCGTGCGATTGGATGGCTTTAAAGGTCATCACCTAAACTATACTATTTCTATATTTAGTTTCAATGACGTGGTTATATTTATGTACACTGGTCGATTATTATTATGATGGAGATATTAGCATAACATTTACGCAAACACAGAGGAACAACCATTCGTTATACCCTTCCCTATACCAATGTAATGCATGTGACCGGAGGAAGGTGTATAATGCAGTGATAGACATGAGACATACATCCAAGAGCCGAAAACCAATAATTTGTGTTATACAAATATTATATTACTCGGATGTGAATCGAATTCAGGACTTGCCTTTGATTGAAGGAAATATGAAAAGGTATCAATAAAATATTAGTACAGCATTAATAGCATTTTTTCTTCTTAGCAAAATTAGGATATTAAAAGAGCGCACAATCTTCTTAACGTTAAGTGGATCACGCGGGCCATGACACCGACCTCCCAACTCCGTATAGTAATCAAGATGCACGAGCTATCGTTCTTGATGAATAAGATGGAATGCCTACCATACCTACAATGTTCCATCCATGCGGGCCGATAGTGACGTCATCGGGTTTTAATATATAATGTTATATTTAGAAAATATGCATTTTATTATGTCGTCATTATTGTCATATAGCTGCGCACAATTGTGCGAATGGAGTTTATGTTCTTATATTATTACGGTAGCCAAATAAGCTGTAGAGGCTAATTTGGCTAACCATACGAGCCGTAGCAGCTCTATTTACTTTAGCATTGCGTGAAAGCGTTGTTCAGCCCTCAGGGTTGATTTATGCTGAGCATATTTTAGCTGCAGGATAGCTCTATCATTAAAATACTGATATTTGCTTATTTTTAAATTACATACATTTGTTTGGGGCATTATTATTACTATTATGTAAAAAAAATATTAAAAAAATAAAAGTTTTCCACAAGAATGTATTTAACAAACGAGCAAACAGTTCACCTGATAAGTGATTAGATGACTTCGACCAATGATATCTACATCCATCCTCAATAAATATTCAAGAAGCACATGCGTTGTCAACCCGTGAGTTCTGAGATGGATCGACTGTAATATGATCCTCGGATTCCTACACTCATCACACAAAACACAGTAACATTATGCTACTATTTTTTGCTAGTATTCTGTGAGGACGTGATCCTTCCAATGAGAACTAGGTTGGCTAACATAGCTGTTCTAAGAATTAATTCAATGATGTTTATGTTTTCTCTAACAAGATAATATGTTTAAATTTTATAATATAATAATAATATTATATAATACTATTTATTGAATAAAATTAATTGTACGGATTGCAAAGCGTTGAATTGTAATTTTTTTTTGAATCACCAACGAGTGCCTAAGGGCTACGATGTAAAGTAATTGATTTCATTATATAATTCTTAGTTATAATTTTAATTAATACCTATTATGTTATGAAGTCTTATAAATAATTTCATCAAAGTCCGGTCGACGTTATATTAATCGTCTTACTTGTATTTAATAACTTTTTATGTATATAATATTTAAATAGAATAACGTACGTAACGTAACCTTACGCTGTAACAACACAATGACGTAAGAACAGTATGGGAACAAATGATTCACTTTCCCGTCAACTTTCATTCATCCTCCGGATCGGATTAAAGTCATCGGCGTTTGCCAAAATATCTTAACGACTGTGCCAAAAACTGTATTACCGAGAAGAGAAAAAAAAGTTGTCTTAATCGTCTAGACGGTCCGCCGAGACGTGACTGCTCTGGGAAATTTCCTTGTCTGTAAACTTCACTGACAAGTACCACATAGCCGTCAGCGTGTCTTTGAGCTTTTCCGGTTACGATTTCAGGTTTTGTTAAAAAAATATGGGTAGTAAGCCCATATTTTTACGGGGCAATCGTGTAGGAATTTTATAACCTTGACTATTATTAATAATTTTATAAATACCGAACAACAAGCAGATTTAATACGTTGTTCTAAAAAATTAAGTATCGAAATATTAAGTATCAGTAGAAATAATTGGTTTTAACAGAGACCAATACAGAGTAACAGTGAAAAGACTCTTTTCTCCAAACCGGTCCCGCACTTGCCACTATTTTCACCAGACCAACAGTATCACGCAAACTCAATAAAAAAAAGATAAGTAAATGTTTACTATTGTTTGTTTTGTTAAAAATTAGCACTAGTATTCTTTGATTTTTTATTTATACATGTCCAGTTGTGGTAATGAAGCTTATATGTTATTTATTTAACGTTACCGTGTTGTGGTATAAAAGAATTCCAAGGTCTGAAAGCAGTAATCGATAACCTTGACCATGTTATTGGTCAGCGTTGAAGAAATATTGGGATTATCTAAAATAATAGGAAACATATTATAAACGCTCTTAATAAATATTTTTTAACTTTTCTCTACTTTGTTGTTTCAGAACAGATGTGGTATCTTTCAAATACTTATGTGTATTTAATTTTGGTCTAATATGCTCAGAAGTCTATAATATTACGCCATTATTTCACTATCACAGTTTATCGTAAATGCCTTGATATACTGCATTTTTAAATTACATACATTTGTTTGGGGCATTATTATTACTGTAGCCAAATAAGCTGTAGAGGCTAATTTGGCTAACCATACGAGCCGTAGCAGCTCTATTTACTTTAGCATTGCGTGAAAGCGTTGTTCAGCCCTCAGGGTTGATTTATGCTGAGCATATTTTAGCTGCAGGATAGCTCTATCATTTAAATACTGATATTTGATATTTTTAAATTACATACATTTGTTTGGGGCATTATTATTACTGTAGCCAAATAAGCTGTAGAGGCTAATTTGGCTAACCATACGAGCCGTAGCAGCTCTATTTACTTTAGCATTGCGTGAAAGCGTTGTTCAGCCCTCAGGGTTGATTTATGCTGAGCATATTTTAGCTGCAGGATAGCTCTATCATTTAAATACTGATATTTGATATTTTTAAATTACATACATTTGTTTGGGGCATTATTATTACTGTAGCCAAATAAGCTGTAGAGGCTAATTTGGCTAACCATACGAGCCGTAGCAGCTCTATTTACTTTAGCATTGCGTGAAAGCGTTGTTCAGCCCTCAGGGTTGATTTATGCTGAGCATATTTTAGCTGCAGGATAGCTCTATCATTTAAATACTGATATTTGATATTTTTAAATTACATACATTTGTTTGGGGCATTATTATTACTGTAGCCAAATAAGCTGTAGAGGCTAATTTGGCTAACCATACGAGCCGTAGCAGCTCTATTTACTTTAGCATTGCGTGAAAGCGTTGTTCAGCCCTCAGGGTTGATTTATGCTGAGCATATTTTAGCTGCAGGATAGCTCTATCATTTAAATACTGATATTTGATATTTTTAAATTACATACATTTGTTTGGGGCATTATTATTACTGTAGCCAAATAAGCTGTAGAGGCTAATTTGGCTAACCATACGAGCCGTAGCAGCTCTATTTACTTTAGCATTGCGTGAAAGCGTTGTTCAGCCCTCAGGGTTGATTTATGCTGAGCATATTTTAGCTGCAGGATAGCTCTATCATTTAAATACTGATATTTGATATTTTTAAATTACATACATTTGTTTGGGGCATTATTATTACTATTATGTAAAAAGAATATTAAAAAAATAATAGTTTTCCACAAGAATGTATTTAACAAACGAGCAAACAGTTCACCTGATAAGTGATTAGATGACTTCGACCAATGATATCTACATCCATCCTCAATAAATATTCAAGAAGCACATGCGTTGTCAACCCGTGAGTTCTGAGATGGATCGACTGTAATATGATCCTCGGATTCCTACACTCATCACACAAAACACAGTAACATTATGCTACTATTTTTTGCTAGTATTCTGTGAGGACGTGATCCTTCCAATGAGAACTAGGTTGGCTAACATAGCTGTTCTAAGAATTAATTCAATGATGTTTATGTTTTCTCTAACAAGATAATATGTTTAAATTTTATAATATAATAATAATATTATATAATACTATTTATTGAATAAAATTAATTGTACGGATTGCAAAGCGTTGAATTGTAATTTTTTTGAATCACCAACGAGTGCCTAAGGGCTACGATGTAAAGTAATTGATTTCATTATATAATTCTTAGTTATAATTTTAATTAATACCTATTATGTTATGAAGTCTTATAAATAATTTCATCAAAGTCCGGTCGACGTTATATTAATCGTCTTACTTGTATTTAATAACTTTTTATGTATATAATATTTAAATAGAATAACGTACGTAACGTAACCTTACGCTGTAACAACACAATGACGTAAGAACAGTATGGGAACAAATGATTCACTTTCCCGTCAACTTTCATTCATCCTCCGGATCGGATTAAAGTCATCGGCGTTTGCCAAAATATCTTAACGACTGTGCCAAAAACTGTATTACCGAGAAGAGAAAAAAAAGTTGTCTTAATCGTCTAGACGGTCCGCCGAGACGTGACTGCTCTGGGAAATTTCCTTGTCTGTAAACTTCACTGACAAGTACCACATAGCCGTCAGTGTGTCTTTGAGCTTTTCCGGTTACGATTTCAGGTTTTGTTAAAAAAATATGGGTAGTAAGCCCATATTTTTACGGGGCAATCGTGTAGGAATTTTATAACCTTGACTATTATTAATAATTTTATAAATACCGAACAACAAGCAGATTTAATACGTTGTTCAAAAAATTTAAGTATTGAAATATTAAGTATAAGTAGAAATAATTCGTTTTAACAGAGACCAATACAGAGTACCAGTGAAAAGACTCTTTTCTCCAAACCGGTCCCGCACTTGCCACTATTTTCACCAGACCAACAGTATCACGCAAACTCAATAAAAAAAAGATAAGTAAATGTTTACTAATGTTTGTTTTGTTTAAAAATTTGCACTAGTATTCTTTGAATTTTTTATTTATACATGTCCAGTTGTGGTAATGAAGCTTACATGTCATTGATTGTAGCGTATATTTAGAGAGATATCTTTTATCACAGTATTGATCCAGAGACCGGTATACGGTATACAGTAGACAGCATACGGTATCTATGAATCTCTATATAATAACTATATAATACACCAAATCATGGTAATATAGATACAATATATAATATTTAAATAGAATAACGTACGTAACGTAACCTTACGCTGTAACAACACAATGACGTAAGAACAGTATGGGAACAAATGATTCACTTTCCCGTCAACTTTCATTCATCCTCCGGATCGGATTAAAGTCATCGGCGTTTGCCAAAATATCTTAACGACTGTGCCAAAAACTGTATTACCGAGAAGAGAAAAAAAAGTTGTCTTAATCGTCTAGACGGTCCGCCGAGACGTGACTGCTCTGGGAAATTTCCTTGTCTGTAAACTTCACTGACAAGTACCACATAGCCGTCAGTGTGTCTTTGAGCTTTTCCGGTTACGATTTCAGGTTTTGTTAAAAAAATATGGGTAGTAAGCCCATATTTTTACGGGGCAATCGTGTAGGAATTTTATAACCTTGACTATTATTAATAATTTTATAAATACCGAACAACAAGCAGATTTAATACGTTGTTCAAAAAATTTAAGTATTGAAATATTAAGTATAAGTAGAAATAATTCGTTTTAACAGAGACCAATACAGAGTACCAGTGAAAAGACTCTTTTCTCCAAACCGGTCCCGCACTTGCCACTATTTTCACCAGACCAACAGTATCACGCAAACTCAATAAAAAAAAGATAAGTAAATGTTTACTAATGTTTGTTTTGTTTAAAAATTTGCACTAGTATTCTTTGAATTTTTTATTTATACATGTCCAGTTGTGGTAATGAAGCTTACATGTCATTGATTGTAGCGTATATTTAGAGAGATATCTTTTATCACAGTATTGATCCAGAGACCGGTATACGGTATACAGTAGACAGCATACGGTATCTATGAATCTCTATAGAATAACTATATAATACACCAAATCATGGTAATATAGATACAATATATAATATTTATAATATGTAAAACCACCGG
The DNA here is from genome assembly GCA_029286865.1 of Teinopalpus imperialis. Lineage (NCBI taxonomy): Eukaryota > Metazoa > Arthropoda > Insecta > Lepidoptera > Papilionidae > Teinopalpus > Teinopalpus imperialis. The sequence goes on along the minus strand of JAGSMU010000022.1, from coordinate 10,155,527 downwards.
CGCATCTAATCCATGGTAGTCGCGCATTGTGATAATATTGAAATAATTTTCAATTAGTTTCCAAGAATTCTAATACCGAATGATTAATTAAAAATTTAACTTCATATGTGCACACATTTGTGTAGAGTAATAAAAATATAAACTAAGACGTTACAATTAAGTATATTTTCGGAATAATTGATGCTTATCGAATGATCTTGTAACCCGAAGGCGGCATTGTATCAGAGGCGCTTTTAATTATCCTGCATTTTACATGTTCAATTAGTCAAAACATTAAATGTTGTATATATAATTTTTATTGATAACGTGTCTTCATAAAGACAAACATAACACTAATACTCTTGGGATCGTACGTTTATGTTTCTTCAAAGTGTAAATCGAACATTGAAGAATATTTGATTGCATCTACATAAATTTAATGTCGAAATACTGTGCGTTTTCCGGTCAGGCATGAGTCGAGTTGCTGCCAAGACTTCAAAGAGATCATTCAGATTTTATTTTTTCGATATAAAATTCGATTAGTCACCCACCACAGCCGACAGGTTAATAAGATTTTATTTGGAAAAATAATAACTAAAAGCAAGCATAGGGAATGCTTGCTTTTATTCTTAGAAAAGTACGTAAATTATGGCCATGCAATTTAATATTTAATCTAGCTTCAGTGCCGCTTAGTATAATTAACACTACAGAACTCAAGACGTTGCTGTAAGAGCTCTGTATTTCGAATAAGGTAAAGGTGTAATTCTTACAATTAGGTTAAATGTATAACATAGTCAATATATCTTTTATTTTTCGAGTTCCAGGCTTGTCTGTCATACGAAATTAATGATATTTTATGTGTCTATCGGTTTTACTAGTCGATATAACCGGATTCCTTTATACATCGATTTCAGGATGGTAGAGAAAAGAAAGTATTTCATTAAATACTTAAAGTATTAAATATATTTTTATAAAACGGGACATTGTGTTACTAAAATAAATTCCAAAGCTTGTAAACAAGGGTATAGGACCTTATCTTTAATGAGTAAAAAATAACATTAAAATTTTCCTAGAACAAGGAAGGGTTTGCTTTTTATTATCTTAGAATATTTTCAATAATATAAGCTCCCTCAATTTTCCTCTTTTTGTTTACTTTGTTATCAATTATATTGTTATTATATATGTTATTTATTTAACGTTACCGTGTTGTTATTATATATGTTATTTATTTAACGTTACCGTGTTGTGGTATAAAAGAATTCCAAGGTCTGAAAGCAGTAATCGATAACCTTGACCATGTTATTGGTCAGCGTTGAAGAAATATTGGGATTATCTAAAATAATAGGAAACATATTATAAACGCTCTTAATAAATATTTTTTTTAACTTTTCTCTACTTTGTTGTTTCAGAACAGATGTGGTATCTTTCAAATACTTATGTGTATTTAATTTTGGTCTAATATGCTCAGGGAGTCTATAATATTACGCCATTATTTCACTATCACAGTTTATCGTAAATGCCTTGATATACTGCATTTTTGCAATGACGAACTGCGGTAACGTTATAAGATAAACAAGCTAGCATTGCCAAGCCCAGAACTGTGACGTAGTTACACGGCATTGGTCTGCATGCAACGTAATGCAAGAAGGTATGTTTTTACGCGAGAATAATTCCTTATTTCTGGAATGTTTATGCGTATTATTATACGAGATTGTTTGTACGCGAGCTCGTTTCGTGATCGGAATGGAAAAGAGTCCGCGCGTTTGATTACTGCTGCGACAGTGTACAGTTGCGTATAATAACATGTACCTATATATATTATAAAATAATGAACCTTATTCCCACGATATACGGTTACAATTTCTCAAAGCGAATACATATTAGTGCACGTAAATGTATGTTATGCCTAGATGTGTATTGGCCCGATGCCGGTGAATGGGAAATTTCTTTTTATGGTTAAGATCGTTAAACATATAGTAAAATATGTAAGCAAAATTATTAATAAAGCTATCATTTTTTTCTTATTGTGTATAACGTGCTAGGTTATTTTTTAACCCGACAAATGAAATGTTTAATAATATAAAAACCTCTGTTTAATGATATAAAACTGATTAATTAATCGTTTAAATATTACTTAATAGATATTTCAAGAATACTATAATGTATAAATGTATTCAAGTATATATAAAGATATTTTTATGATAGAAACTGTTTACATTAAATAAAAACAACGTAAAAACCTATAAAAAAAGTAAAATATTATCTTGGTAGAACTAACATCGCGGGCGTGATAAATGCTACAATTAAATTGCATTGCGTCTCGCGGTATTTCATAAATCGCGGTTGAGTTGCCTTATGACATAGTGCAACGCGTCGCAGGACACTTGCGTCCAATTCAAATGCTGGTTCATTGCCCTGGAGCCTGCCCGTAACAAACGATCTGCTGAGTGACGTCACGCGCATTGCGCTCAAATTGCAGCCATCTAATGCTCTCGCTTCACCAGGTATCTAGACGCAACCTTGAATTGCTAGGGCTTCTATTATGTAACGATATAAAACATATTTTTATTAAATAAGAAAAATAACAACACGCTCAAATGCATTATTTAAAAAAGTAATGAATATCTCTACAATCAAATGAGCAATAACTCTATCGATAATTGTGCTTGGATTGTTTTTTCCTTAAGTACTTAACCCGTACCGCTACTATGTCTATTTATTCTATGATGAATCAATAAAATAATTAAGTGCCAAATGAGATTATCAATTATGCTACAATTTTAAGAGAATATTAATATGATTATAATGTTAAAATAAAACGCGCCATGTTATAATTAGTCTAGATTTTTTATCTCATTTTTATATTTTTTATTTAGATGATTGGATTATAATGGTTTAAAAATTATTTTAAAAAATAACTTTGAAAATTAGTTAAAACTGTGGCGTTTGTCTGATTAAACGAATGAATCAGCGCAAATAAATTTTTGGAGAAATATCTTATTTTGAAGATTTGCGTGGAAAATAAACTATTTATGATAAGAAATGCGAGTGTACATCTCACAGTTATGCCTGGCCACAGTTAGGTATTAACTTATATGATTTATACAAAAGTAAAAGTGTTAAAGAAAAATCAATTTTAATTGTTAGTAGCATTGCCACAAAATAATTACGTGTGCATGTTTGTACATGCAGTATACTTATATGCAAATATTATATATTTAATAGGTAGTTGACCGCGGGTGTGGTTCCCATCAAATATTGGCGTACTTAATTAACGTCCAAGGAAGAACGAACTCACTTCCACGAAATTAATTGAGGTCAAAGAATTTGAGTGCATACGTCTCAATTAAACCCGACGTTCGTTACGCTGAAATAATGGACATTCTCAAACATTTTAATATTTATTGATGGTGTATAATAGAGACCTCCATATTCACGGCAGCCCGGTACGTTGGAATAATATTGTTTGCTATCACATCCCGTCGGTCACAATCAGACAATGGGCATTAATTTTGTGTAACTCGAGATAGGAATGTCGTTGGCTCGGCTCGGGGCAGGTAAAATTTGGCGCCTTTATGATTAAATCCCGTCGTGTCATAAGGCACCCACGGGTTCCAATTAAGCCGGTAGCCAACAAAGGCGCCGGGTTGACCATAACGCTGTCGGATTATACGTCGCGGGTAGGTCGTCGGCCTTAGATGCCCTCGCGTGCTACAATTGCACACAATACGCCCCCGCTCGACCCGACAGCCCAAAAAGTTAGAAAAGTGTGGCGATGGGTCTCTACGCCCGCGCGATACCATCTCGGCGCCGCACCCGACTCACCCACGTCATCTACCACTCTTAAACTTGATAAAATTGTAACTGTCCGTGAGGACTGCGTCCGGTTATCATGCAAGTTTGCGGCTGCCCCGAATTTAATTAGAACTTTAAATTCGAGATTCAAATGAGTTATGGGGCCACCTTATTAAATTTGAAAAATAGAAGCAATAAATGTTGTGAGAGAAGTTGAGTGTTCTGATTTGTATAATGGAGCTCTCTACGGGTTTGGTAAGACCGTGAAAGTGGTTTATCTTTATTGATAATAAAAGTTTTTGATAAGCACGCGGCGCAGGGCGCGGGTGTGGCGATAGGATTGTACTCCTCCCACGTACGGGTGCCGGCGGTCGTTATGAACTTGAATTAAATGAATGACGCAGTTGTATGAATGGCGCGGCAATGAATGTGAGTCGGAAGTGCGAGCTGCGCTTCAATACGCTAGCCCATTGCGTAGCCCCGCGCGGAACACGTGCATCCGCCCTATGCCACACACGCGTACGTACATACGTAAGATCCGCACCATCCAATATGCCCTAGTATAAATTGGTTTTATATACAGTATCATTTATCTATTACAATAATCGTGTATTTTCATCGTGAATTGAATATTAATCCCAATTACTCGGACGTCCATTATAATAGTAACGACTCAACCAGTCATGGTCACCACTAGTCGGACTTAGGTAGGAGTGTTCATTCTTTCGTCATCATATGTAAGGCATACTGATAAATTAGGACGAGTTGAAAACTAGTAAAATTTACCACGTAACATTGAGTTCTGTGGCAGAGCAGATAACATTCCCTGGCAGAAGGCAGCATAGCTATATACATATATAGCTTTTTTTAGGGCATATTTGTAAGTAGTAAGTAAGTAAGAATTCCCATTGGATCTTAAATTCTTTTCATGATCTGTATTCATCATTGTTGTTCACATGTTTCATCTTACTAGCTGGGGCTGGCCATAGGACTAACGGAGAGATCTTGCGCCTGGTCAGCTTGGGGACAGGCCATTGATCCCGCATCAGATCGATTAGCTCCAACAAAGCCACAACTTTTAAGTTTAGTGTCCACGACTGCGTAATTTTATTCTTTGACAGAGGGAAAGGCTTATGCTGATCTTTGATATTAAAGATGTTGTTGACTTCATTAATAAATCGATTCAGATAAAATTCTACTGTGCTTAAATATTTCTTTATACTGAACTTTTAAGGCAATGGATATTATTGCATTCGTGTGCAAAACGTTAAACATTTATGTTATTGAATATTTCCTGCAATTACTGTACAACATCGCGTGTTGTTGTTCATATTTACGTAGAGTTGAATTCTTCGGCATATTACGCGTAAACGTTAGAATGGAGCCCGCGGTGATGCGTCTTTGTTTCGCAATGCACTTGTTTAAAATATTTTATGTTGGTTCGCAAAGTACTTCCTTCACCTTAGACATTTAACTGCGTTTTGGTTTGAAATAATAATAATAAAAATGTGTTTTCATAAATTTCGTCGTAATTTAATTCACGTTATAAAAGTGTGGTTCAGCTTGATACTTGTTCCTGCTTTCATGAACCTTGGTTTTTAAATCTATATATATAATAAATTGGTAGGAAAGTAGTGTCTGTAATTCTAATATTCTCTTGAGGACAAGTCCTGGGGACATAAATGAAGCGAAATCAATGATTTTTATATTTTTTGTTCGTCTGTCTATTCCAGTTTCCCTCAAAAACTGGGCAGGTTTCCATAAAAGTTGGTACGTAGATTGTTTATTCCACTAACAACAAAGCTACTTTTTTATCCGATTACGGCAGTGAAAAATGTCTGTTTTAATTTTTGTTTAGAAGTTTCTTTTCACAATAGCAGCAGGTCTTTCTATAAGTCACTGGTGATATATCGTAGAGCTTATAACAATGTATGAAGTCAATGTCCTTAAATCGCTAAAGTTTATTGCGTTGTGCTTAAAAATGCGCCGTTGTTATAAATAGGAAATTGGGAGTCGAAAATATTATTTATTTAACTTCGTATTAAATTGGATAATAACGCAGGCTATGTGAAAATTCAATTATTTATTCGTTTAAATATTTATACCTTTTAATAAACCTTTTTTAATATAAGTCACTCTGTTTGTTATTAAAAAATACCGTTTTTATGTATAAACAGTACTATACTTTTATATATATAATAAGATATTTTGAAATTTAAAACTTAGAGTAACCCTTTTAAATTGCGATTTGAAGTTGGGTTACAAATAAATTATTATTTATCGGTAATTATTACCATAATTTCGTAGGTGCCTGATATTTTTAGATGAAATTGCAAAGACAAAAAGCATTTCATGAAAAATGAATTTCCTGTTACTACAATATTTTATGTGGGGTCCATGATCGTCCATTCAAGTGAAGTCGTGGGGTGTTTACGTCCTTGAATGTGCTTTTGATGACATAATTATTTACATTAAACAAGGTATAAACTGCGTCTGTTGGAGAGAACTATTTATTGTTAAAAATGCATTCAGATATAGTCATTTTCGCTACCTATAGATCGCCATATTATTACAGTATTAAAAACATTTTGGTCACCATCGAATGCTTTTTCGATCTATAAAAGCTAAGAACATATTTCTTTTAGGTGACGTCAGATGTAATAATATTGATAAAAATAGCACATTATATCTTAATCTTTTTCATCTGAATTTTTACCTGGACATTCATATTCGGCTAGAATTAATAATTGTTTGGATCACGTTATGATAACAACTTATAATCCTGCAAAAGTATATGTTTTAAACTCATCTATTACACTTAATAACTACTATATATATGAAAAAATCACACACTTTACATGAACCGATTATGATGCAGCAGTCAAACATTTGACTACAATTGATTATTCTTTCATTAATCCCAAATGTAATGCTGCATCTTCTTTAGTTGAAAACTTATCTTCAATATTAAAATCAGACTTTAGTTAGATGGGTGAAAAAGAACCATTAAACCATGGATAACTCAAGGTGTTCTCAGAGGTATACGTCATAGAGACCGTCTTCATTAAAAAGTAAAGATGGATCCTAAATATTTCATTTTACTAGTACGAGTATAAACGACATAGAAGTTTCTGTAATTCCCTATTAAGGCAACTTAAAGCAAAATATAAAAGTGCTCTTCTTAAAAATGCGCGGAGTAACAAATAAAAATGGAAACTTATTAAAACAATTATAAACCAAGATAGAATTATTGCTCCAGCAGATGAGCTGCTATACAACTCGGACGCAAACCTGAAAAACGGCACCATAACCAACTTTTTGTCAATTAAAGTTTCATTTAGCATATCACACTATCACGGAAAAAATGGAAACTACTTCATTCGATTTAAATGTATCTAGTGTTGTAAATTGTTATGTATTCATTCCACCGGACGAGATAGAAATAGAATCTATGAGCCTCAAAAATTACAGCGCAGTAGGTTGGGACACCACCATTTATTCCAAGTTCATAAAATTAGCAAAAAGTTACCTTTTACAAAACTTTTAGTATGTTCTTTGAGCAGATTATATTTCCAAAGTTTATTAAAACATTGTTTACGCACGAGATTGTTTAACTTTAAATAACTACCGACCTATCTCTGTATTACCTTCTCTTTCCAAAATCTTAGGAAAGCTATTAAACACACGCTAAGTTCTTGGAATGTAATAATTTTCTATCTGATAGTTGGTACGGTTTTCGATCAGGGAAAAGCACCGAGAATGCCGGAAGTGAGGTTAGTTAATTACGTAACCACTAAATTGGACGAAAAACAGAAATGCATCGGTGTTTTTCTCGATCTTATTAATGCATTTGACACAGTCTCTATTGTTATTCTTCTTGACAAGTTAGTGAAAGTGGGCGTTCGTGGTAATGTACACTATATATTAAAGATTTTCTTTGTGATCGAGTCCAATAAGTAAAGATTTGGAGTGCTGTTAGTTCTAATGCCACAGTCGCTTATGGTGTTCCACAGAGCATTCTTGGACCGAGTCGCTTTTTGATCTATATTATTAGTCAGATGCATTCATCAAATGTACAAATATTTACTTATGCAGATGCCATAGCTATTATATTTCATGAAGAGACCTGAGGCAAGATACGTATAAGTGCTGAGACTAGACTTCTTAAGGTGAACTGTTAGCTTAGACTGAATCTGTTAACTGGCAAAAATATTATTTATTCAATTTATACATCAAAGAAAGTCATCTTCAATATCTGCCGTTTAAGGTATATTCTTGACACTTGGCAAAGGATCACGAGTGGTCCGTGCTAACTGCTGAGATACGTCGTTAACCACAAATACCTAGGCGTCATCTTAGATGGGAAATTTAACTGGCGTGGAATTAACAACTTTTGGAAAAAAGTTCATTTGGTTTTTTTCATTCAAACTATATACGTACATCACCTTGCTACTACGTACAATAAAAAAATACTAAAACGGTAACGTATCTCCTTTGTCAAACGACTTGCGACATATCTGTAGAATAAAGTTAACAAAATATTAAACTTCAATCCTCTTAGAAGACATAGGTATAACTTCACTCAAACGTACGTTCAAACTAACTTACATGCATACACAATACAGACACGTATACAAACACACGCTCCAATTTTAATAAACTTTCGTAATTGTTTAAAACTGAAAAGTTTAATTGTAAAACTGTACTTGAAAAAATATGGGCGAGGGCACTGATTCTTGAGATACAGATTTTATTCCTAGTTCAGGAGTCAGAGACTTAATGATTAATGGCTAATGGATTTGTTAAATGATTATAAATATTGGTATTATTATTAATACAAAATCATCAAGAGAAAATTACGGCTTACACTAGATATACTTATACAAAGAAAACATTGCATGCGAACAAAGCCGCGAGCACAGCTAGTTATCAATAAATCAATAAATTCTCTTATGACAGTTGCGTTGGCGGTGTCGTATTGAAGAAATGACCTTCTTGCGGTAGATACCAATTTATTGGATTTAAATAGACAGGGAATGACAGACGGAATTTTGTAACAAGCACTGTGGAAGGGAAAGAGCAAAGGTCAGATAGTGATGTGAAACGGTTTGTACCGACTGCAAGGGCTTGCTTAATATCGAACTATTTAACTCATTGTATCGACAACGGTGTAGGCTCGAATTGATTATCGTTTAATTATTGCATAAATTAGCAATAAACAATTATAATGTACGTTTCCTCGTCTGGCTATTGCACAGTCAACCCTGATTGTCGCAATTATAAATGAAATTAATCGATTTAAATGCGCGGAAAACTTTTTAGTTTGAGGAAATAACTATAATTTTATTCGATAATTTTGTCATAAAAATCGACTAATTATTCTTTTACTAGATCTATTAGGGATTCTTATCGTATCGTAACTGTAACAACTGTTGCGTGGTGTAAGTACGAGTACCTGGGTGTTGCGTAGACGGTCCTAAGTTCGATTCCCAGTGAAAGTTTTTTTTACAAGATCAACTGTACTATTAAATAACGTCCAAATAAGTGTTTTTTCGGGCCCGATAGCTAAGGCAGGTATTTTGTTTAATAAATATGTTTCTTTTACTATTTCTTAAAAGGTTCGTGAAACGCGATTTTCCAAATAAACTTTTTAAATTCAAGTGCTATTACGAATATTATGGGTAAGTGTTTATATGGTAAAACAGGTAAGGGGACAAGGTTTTCACCATGCATAATAACAGGAATTTCAGAAGGATACAGTGAGCTGGGAAAGGATTAATTGGATTGTTGGTGAATTTTTTAACTCAATAAGAGATAGAGCAGATATTCTTTAATACATATATAACAGAGGTAAAGTCACGCATGCAACTACATAATAGTTTAGCGCTCCCAAAAAACCCGCGTAACGATATAATAAATATAACGCTGTTGTGTTTTGTATGGTGAAAGTCAGTGATGAGGCATACCATCTTAACTCTCAGGGATGGCAACAGATGTGTATCTTTAACCTTTATTGATAATAAGACGTAGGTGTTTATTCATGGGAGTCAATACTAGCCATCTGGTGAACTGTGTGTTTGCTTGTCACGTTTAGTTTCATAAAAATCGATCCGACCAACGATCAGGAATATTTGCTTCGTTTTATCATAAATTATTCTCGGCAAGTCCATGTGATGGTGAAATTTAAATTTAACCATGTACAAATACGGGGCCACTTAGAATCAGTGCTCAATAAATATTTATATGTTTCCAGCTCGCGCCAAATGGTGCACTCACAATCACTCAGAGAGCTCCTTTTGGCGCCAAATGTCAATTTTCCAGAGATTACCCATCGTCGGGGCCGCTTGGTCAGCTTTAACAAACACGCCTGCCCGACGTCGTGTTTTCCGATCTTGTTCTTATTAAACATTTGCTTAATGGCGATAATGGCTTGATGAGAGATTGTTTGCTCATGCCACACGTAATGGAGCCGAGCACTCTTCTCAATCGTTCGCGAAACGTGTTATGGATAAATTCTAGTGTGACTTTCATATCCCGCGCGCTCTCTGAGCAGTTAGCGCGTTGCAAATGCCAGTGGCAATAGTTACGAATATATCTAATATGTATATACTTATGTTATTTATATCCACGACAGAAATGTTTTTTTTTATTTTATCTAGATATTTTCAAACACAACATTATTACCAAATGACATTAACGGCTCATCATATAATATAGTGCTGTATACAGTTGCGCAACCAACCACAAGGGTATCTGATTTGTTAATCCTTCCCTAGTCTGATGTAATGGATGTGCAGTAAGATCGGAGGAAGGTTCAGATCTTGACGACTCGTGACAATCACGAGGCGTTCATACAACACATGGGAAAACAAAATTTGAGATACACAAATATTGGTCACCGGCTGGCAATCGAACCTAGGACTCACTGAAGCAGGCTGTCACTCTAAAACCACACGGCTGTAATACACAGAAATGCATTGTCCTTTTAAGATGTTGATGTAGACAGTGTTAAGTAAATTGCGACGTATTGCCATAGAACATCATGTATACATACGTTTATACGTTATACGTTTTATATTTGGCATATTGTATCATTATGGCTTACCGCTAGTTTAGGTTATGATTATGTAGTGGAGGAACGCCTCCGCCATTAAATAGCTGTAGCATAATATGTCGGTACGGATGGGAAAAAGCACGTCGTCATCAAGCGTGGTCTACATCGTCCGTCATGAAAAAGTATATGAGATATAATTGTATATGAGATAAACCGTAGACCTCATTACTAGAGACGAGGTATTCCTTCAATTTCCTCAGGGGTACCCATCTGCGCTATTGTTCCTTTTCTACGCAGAATATGAGATGAGCTTGTTAACCCCAAATGTTACCTGTAGGATTGTTGCCCATAAACAATTACATCCATTCTTAGCAAAGATTCAAGATGGAATGACAAGCTACCATTATCTATTTGACGCTGGTATCCTGTGAGAGCGTGCTCCTTCTCTAGCAATTAGCCACAGCTAGGAATAAGCTGCAGCGTGGCGTTACCACTGTTAAACTCCAATTCATAGTGTTCCACGTAGATTTTTGTAGTAGAGACGCTTTAGAAAATTTCCGTGTTTGAGACGTTTACGGCTTTTTACGACTCGAACACATGTTGAATTTTGTTTTGATTGCTGGTTTATTTTCAATATGTTGTTTAGGTTGCCTCAAAATGTCTAAATAATTGTGTTGTGTTTTCTTCATTATGTAAACACAGTTGTTTGACTTTTCCTACGTTTTTATAAATTATAACTCTTTATCCGACTTCATAAAAAGTGCCTATTTTTTTCATAACTGATTGTTGTGATATTTGTTAGACAGTTATATTGTTAATTAATTGGGGGAAGTTTTAGAATTCTTCTAACAAATATTATTTACTATTATTAAATTTGGTTAAGGTTTTACTTTGCTTACTTTTATGGTACGTTGTCTCACGGAACAAAATACACATTAAACGTGTTTAAATAAATAAAAAGGCTATGTTCATTGTAATTATAATCACTTATGTTCTAAATATTGTGTGTCCCATGCGTCTTAAAAAAAATTAGCTGACATTTTTATTTTGCGACAAACAGGTGAACAAATTGCAGGTTTTCCTCCTACGATGTAAATTTAATTTTGTATTTTTTTTTTTAATCTAATTATTTTAACAATCTATTTATTATAGTCATTATGCCTACCATCATTGTCAACACCTCTAATATTGAGATTACAAATATATAGCATGTATTTAAAAATTTTCTTATTCGTTTAAAAAATACGTATATGCGTAATTGTATATTTCAACAATACATCAGACATAATGATAGTGCATGGTACATGCAGGCAGGTAGGTAGGCTATTGTAGCATTCTATTGTAAAAGATATCACTGATTAGTTTATTAGTTCTTTAATTGTAATTTTCAAAAATATACAAATATATCGATGGCCTTGAGAATTATAGTTAAGACAAAAAACATTTTAATACTAAACTTATATGAAAGATATGGTATATATAAGAGTAAATAATAGAGAAGACGATAAAATCATATAGTTGTAAGTATATGTAAGGTTTTTAGGTTACTACATTTTGGTTTCAGCTGAGATTCAGTATCCGTGACAGTATTCAGTTTAAATAGATGAATACATTTAACATCGCATACATATATTTATTATGATTATATAAAAACGTTTATTATGTATGTATATAGTTTTTTTTACATTTTATTTGATGAGACATCTGCAAATATGATTATTTTTCGTGAATGAATGTTGTCCGTCCGTAATTATTTGCTATCAGGTGAACTGTGTGCTCTGTTCTCATCCCATTATTATATAAAAAAAACACTCGGTACACGGACTAAAAATATGACACACATACGGGTCGGACTCGAGTACCTCTTTTATTTGAATTCAGTTCAAAATATCGCATTAAAGTCAATACCTTAATTTTAGGATACGATCTGTAAAACTTAAGTGAGCCATCTCCTAGCACAAGTATTTTTAGCTTAGTTGGAGTGGTTAACCGGAATATTAGTAATGTCAATACCGATACTAATAATCTTTAAAAAAAACACGATCAGTTTCCATTTAGATAATTCAATAAATCACCGCCGCCGTTTTCGCGTTTTCTACCTATGATATCAGCACTAACGGTGACATCGTCTCAGTTTTATAATTCAAAATTGCAAACCCTTTACATCACATACAATTATATTAACTATAGTTACAAATCGTTCATTAGATCAGTTCGACTATAGGGGAATATCTGTAGTACTATTAAGTAGTTTTCAAGATTAAGGAGTACGAACGGACAGAGGAGCCGGTCTTCGTTCGATGTGATTTACTGATAATGGTATTACATGAATTAAATTGCTTTGAACTTTGACTATTTAGTTCATTGATATCGCTTTTGTTATGAAGTTTTTTGACTATGAATTTTGGACAGAGTAAAAATATAAGTTTTATCAAAAACATAATTGTTATCACTTATTGACATTTGCTAATTATAAATGTTATATTGATTTTTTTTTTTTTTTTTTTTTTTTTTTTTCGGGCTGATGGCCGCTGTTAGCCCCAGGGCTTTTACAGTTTCACCGGGTTGAGAGGTGACCGAGCGCTTATGGCTCTCAGTCGAGACCTCTATATATGGGTAACCAGCGCAAGGGCTCCTGAGAGGAGCCTCGGCTTGACCGTTACCCTGTTTCGCGAGAGCGTCTGACTCGAGGGTGCCCAAGAGGGCCGAACCTCGGCTCGGTCAGTTGCTTCTGACAGAGGATTATCTTAATTAATATCACTATTATTATTAACTACCTGTACCACCACTTCAGAATGCGTGGGCGCTGGAGAAGAAGTGGCGCAAGAAACCCAGCAACGCTTCTATCTGTATGGACTGGAGAGAACCGGCCAGTGACATGGCGGTATCGCGAATAACTTTATTTATGACGCCCCGCCGTCGGCGGGGCGATATGAGGGTGCAATGTTTGTGTGTTGTGTTTTATGAAGGGCTTGGGCCCTGGTGGTTGCGTCGTCAGGGTCGTCGAGGGCGTGCCTCGGTCTCCTACGGACGCGGGTAAATTTGTGATTCGCGATGGGATTGTAAGTGGCGGCACTTACAATCAAAGGGTTTCGGTGTGTGACGGCAGAGTCGAAATATCGGCGAGAAGCCTGCTTCAGGTACTGAGCTATGGTCGGCAGCTCAAGATCTATGTGTAGATTTTCGTTACGCAAGAACCACGGCGCACCGGTGGCCTTGCGCATGAAACGATTTTGTATTACCTGAAGTCGGTGAATGTGACGCGGGGAGGCATGCGCAAAGACGGGGCTTGCGTATGTCATTATGGGTCGGATGCACGCTTTGTAAAGTGTAATTTTATTACGCAGGACATTTTGCTATTTTTATTAAGTAACGGGTGCAAACGACCTAGGACGAACGCTGCTCGATTCCGTACGCGGTTGACATGCGGACCGAAGGTGAGTCTTTCATCTAATGTGACGCCTAAGTATTTGACTGTCTTTTCCCAGGGATTGGACGATCAAATAACTCTATAGTTTGGAGATGCGGCGTTTTGTTGCGCCGAGAGAAGTAAATGGCTGCACTTTTGGTGGGTTAACCTCGATCCTCCATTTCCGAAACCATTTCCCTAAGGTGTTGGCTGCAGATTGGAGGCGTTTACAAATAGCGTCTGGCTTAAATCCAGACGCGTAGAGGCCGGTGTCATCGGCGAAAAGGGCTAGCTCTACACCGCGAGTGCGCGGTATGTCGTTGGTGTAGAGTGTGTATAAAGTAGGACCTAGGACAGAGCCTTGTGGTACTCCGGCACAAATGGGGTGAACCTCGGAACGCGTTCCCTCGACGCGGTAACGAAAGGTTCGATTGCGGAGAAAATCTCGTATGATAAGTACGAGTCGATCTGGCACACCGAGCTCATATAGTTTGTATATGAGCCCGTTGTGCCAGACCTTGTCGAAAGCTTTCGCCACGTCCAGAAAAAGTGCCCCAGTTTGGTAGCCCTGAAGAAATTTACTGAGGATGTGCTCCGTGATGCGGTGCACTTGATGTGTGCATGAGTGTTGGGTGCGAAACCCGAACTGCTCATTGATTGGCAGCCCTCGGGACAGCATGAAGTCCTTGAGGCGGGTGAGGATGAGCCTTTCATACACCTTACCCAAGACTTTGAGTAGGCTTATGGGTCGATAGGCTGATGGATCGGTTGGATGTTTTGAGGGCTTGAGAATCCCTATGACATCGGCTTCCTTCCAGGTGTTAGGAAGGTGCCTTTGGATATGGCCGCGTTGTAGATTATCACCAGTAGGTGTAAAATGGACATGGGTAGGAGTTTCATCACCTTGTTGGTGATACCGTCGGGGCCGGGAGCCTTGCGTGGTCGCAGGTTTTAATTATGGACTCAACTTCGGTGCATGTAACTTGAGTGACGGAATCGCGAGGTGGTTCCTTACTCCTCCGGTCGACCTCGCTGTTAACCATTTCAAGGTGAGCGGCGTCGATCGGTAGGGTGCTCGGTGAGCATTGGAGCTCGAGATTGTCAGCCAGACATTCGGCTTTCTCTTCGTCTAAGAAGGCGGGTGGTTTGTTAGGACGCGCTAAGGAGGCATTGTTTGGGCGGTGCCCCTTTAGGATTTGGGAAGTCGCCAGTAGGCGAGATGGGAAGGTTCGATGTTGGAGAGGTGATTATCCCACCGATCGTTCCTATACTGGGCTATGCGTGATCGGACTTCACGCTGAAGGGTACGTAGCACCAGCCGGTTACTTTCAGTGGGATATAAGTCGTGGGCACGAGTCGCCGCATTCTTGCGCCTCATTAGGTCCTTTATGTCGTTTGGCAGGGTCCATCGGTGGTCTTCCACCGAGGGAACCTGCCTCGAACAATCCACGATTACGGTCTGGATGTGCCTAGTGAGGGCATGAACTGCGAGGTTCGTGTCGTTGACTGAAGATATGTTCCTAGGAATAGCATCTAGGTGCGGTGATGTGGCTTCCCTCAGGGCGTTCCTGAGTCGGTGCCAGTCTACAATGGTTTTGGTGGAGGGTGAGGTTGGGGCGGAGGGCCCTAACCGAAGAAGAACGGGGCGATGATCGGAAGCGAGCTCATGGATTACCTCTATGCCTTGGAAGGCGAGATTGATGTTCTTACAGATGGCAATATCAAGCACGTCCGGTGCGTGACCCAATATGTATGGAAAATGGGTAGGCGTAGTAGGCGCTACGACGTCGAAGTCGAGTGCGTCGCTTAGCGAGTCTAAAGCCAACCCCGGGGTTGATTTTAGTTGCATTCCACCGAGTGTGCTTGCTATTGAAATCTCCTGCCAAAATGACTGAGTTTCCAAGGAAAGGAGCGCCACGAAGTCGCTTCGTAATACTTGTGCGTCACGTCTGCAAGGCAGGTAGACGGACGCGATTGTGATGGGGCGTGGCCGGTCATGGCTAGCTGACAGACCGAGGCTTCTAGGAAGGTTAGGGTTGGCGTATCGACGGGCACGCAGTGCAAGGACTTTATAGTAGATGAGAGTTCCGCCATTAGCGGCGGAAGTTCTATCATTCCTAATGATGTTATAATTCGCGATGTTGGGATTGCGAGTGTGCGGTTTGAGGAATGTCTCTTGCACTAGGAGCACGTCGACTTGGTGATCGCGAACAAAATTGAAGATTTCGTCGCGTTGATTATTAATACCGTTCGCGTTAAAAATGCGACGTTAAGGGAACGCGGTTTTACTCTGCCGTTATAAAGGCCCTCTATGCTTGAAAATTGACGATGGCTGACACTACATGTTGGTAGCGCATTGTGGCAGCAATCCTGATTTCGGGCTTGCCATTGGAGTCCCTTAGGGCTTTTGCAAGGGCTGAGACGTCGGCGCCGTTGAAAACGGCGGCGAAGCGACACACAAGGTCGAGGTCGCTTTCGTTAACCGGCCGTCCGGCTGATGGAGGGGGCTGCTCAACCGGTTGAGCGACGGTCACTACGCCAGTAGGAGGTTTCCATGCGGGACGTAGAGGACGAACAGGAGCGAGAATAGGCGCGGGAGCGGCGATCGGTGTAGCTACCTTAGGTGCGACTTTAAGTGCCGGGCGTTTCGGCTTGGGAGCCTTTGGGCAGCCAAGGTAATTGGCTGTGTGTCCCTCTGAGTTGCACAGGACACATGCGGGGCCCGAAAGCAGCCAAAAGGGCCTTGTCCTTGGGTCTCGGACAGTCGGTGGTGCCATGGTCACCCAGGCACTTTACGCATCTGGGTTTCCCGAAGCAGTTGCGAGCAGAGTGGCCATATAACTGGCATTTGTGGCACTGGCCCGGAGGGCCATTTTATGAGGGCGCTCTATTGTGAGCCCAGAAAGGTGGCAGCACGTTTTCAGGTTAAATACCTGCTTCCCTGCCTCGGACCTTTCGAGGGCCACAATTACCATGTTGAATGGCTTTTGTTATGCCCACTGTACATCCTATGCACGGATAGGACGGGTAAATTCTGAGCCTGGAGGTCCTCTTTGATGAGGTCTGCGGGGATTTCCCGCGGAAGGTTTTAATAACCACTCTAAGTTGGCGCTCTTCTGCCAGGGTGTAGGTGTGAAAGAATACACCTTTGTCTTGTAAGTAGCGGGTGACCGCTCTATGGTCATCCGTGGTTTCTAGCTGCAGTTTAATGCCTACAGCGGTGGGGATCGCTTGATATTTGTAGCGATTGGAAAGGGCCGATACGACAATCGGCCATTTATCTTGTGCCTGTATGAAGACAGGCGGCGGGCGTTTCGATGGCTGTGAGACAGCCGAAGTTTGGGGGGAGCCAGTAGGGGCGCGCTGAGGAGCGGCGGGGCTTGCTGTGAGGCTGCAGAGGGGTGCCATGGGGTTGGGCCACAGATGTCGATGGCCGGGGAGAGGGACATCGCTTTCCCGTTTTTCGCCTTGGGTGGCGGCGTTGGGGCGGGTGAAGCTCGCTTTTCGCTTCTTTTCCACCAGCGTGAAGTTGCTGGTGTCTTGCGGAGGTCCTCGGGGACGAAGGGCTATCTAGCTCCATTTCGGAGACCGAGGAGGACGATGAGGCAGAGGCCCTTGAGGAGGACCTTGAGGGTGATTTTGCCCCTCCGGTAGGGGTTGCTCTTTTATAATGTCTTCGAAGACATCGGGGTATTTACTCTTCAGGCAGCTGACCAAGTGTACAAGGAAATCCATTGTTGGATTCTCCATTGTACACAAATTATTAATAATATTACTACTATTACGCGGGATGTGTGGCCTCCGGTGGGGTGCCGGGGTGAGTAGTTTACTTCCTCCCTGCCGGGTATAGGCAGGAGGATGTGTGCCTAGTTGTGTAGCCCTAGTGCGTCCAAGTGCCAATCTTATTTGTGCACTTGGGTGTGTGCTTAGAGCTAACTAAAAATACGCGTGAGACAATTATAAGTCTAGCGGGTTGGTCAACCTTGGCTAGGGCACTACCCAAGGCCAAGTTTACGTTGACTCCTTCCGCTATCTTGCGTTTCCCAGAAGGGGAACCGCGGGCGTACGGGGCTTGCCCTACACTAGCTTAGTTAACACCGCAAGGTATCCACTAGTATAACCACGCAGGTGGCTTTACAATAGCTTTCTTGGAAACTAAATTCCGATCACAATAGCAACAGCAATAAAAATTGCTCGGTGTATTGTTCTCGGAACAATGGGTGCGCAGGTGGCTTGCTCGGGGGCAGGTAGCTCGGGACGATCGTGGCGGGGAGCCGGGCGACCGTTCTCGGCGACTGCTGAGCGTCGAATGATGTTATATTGAGATAAGCAGATGATGTAAGGAAGTTTATATTTTAATTGTTAAAGTATGTTGAATGATAAAAAAAAGTATTTAAGATATATACTGCAAAAGACACGTTTGTTTATTTTGCTTCAATGTTACGTACAATAACTTAAATATATGTTGCAGAATGATTAACTATACTGAAAACCAATTGTGAACTGCAGCGTAACACATTCAACTGACAACACGATACCGTAAAACATCAAGTCAAAAATACTTTTAGATTATTGCTAAACGGCAGGTCCGGTTGTACAGTTGCACTCCTTAGATGGTCGCCGGTGGCGCCCGCTATCCCGCTTATACTCGCTAATGCACTCTCTCACGCACTTAATACTGGTTTCATCCCGCTCTTTCATCACACCACATTTGTTTACAAACTAACCAAAGCTATAATTACAAATAACGAAACGAACCAACATATTAATAGAACGACGTATTCTCGCGATATAAACAACAAGCATCAAAATAGATCCTTAAGGAGAAACGGCTTACTCATAAGCGATCGTCTGGGCGTGGAGCTAAAAGTGAGAAAATAAAACAAAAAAACAGCTCGAATGTGCCTCGATTTAAATCCCCGAGACCGCGCACTGTCAAAATATTGTCAAAGTGAATTCCGCGCGTCCAATATATTATAATGATTTTCCACTTGGCAATAATCCTAGCGATTTATTTCGATCTCGCCAGATATTAACTACATACCGCATATATCTAGGCGTGCTTCGGGGTCCGGTTGTTGAACTTCCTTTTATTAAGGCCGAGACAGGCAGGCGACCGGGGGACTTTCGGTTTCAGGATGGACGGGAGGGGCAGGGTAACTGTCTCAGTGTCACATAGGTATATTTAGTGATGACGTTTCGCCTATGTGGAGGAAATGTCCGTCGTCGTAGCCAGCTCGGCTGCACCGCGCCTCCCTTGCAACGTTCTTTTGGCAAGGTCTTCGTTATCCGGTGGGCCGGTGTGAAAACTAAAACCTACGTCACTATTGACGCAAATTGTCTTTTGTTATTGTTTGATTTAAAGTTATAAAAATGTATAAGTCTGAATATCAATACACACTCATTAAATTCCTGATAACAATAATAAAATATCTGTGAATAAAATCTCAATTCAACATCATTAAAAAATATTTATGGACTAATTGATATCTTATGGACATTGATTCGGTAATATTTATCATGTCTCATATAAACATAAGTAGATATATGTGTATATGAGAATAGATGTATTACGTACTTCAGTTGTTGGCTTCATAATCGTTTAATTACTAGATGATAATTAGATGTTGCCCCGCCTACGCAGTGCGCCGGTCGCGCCGCCCACCGCGCACCATATGTATCTGAGAAATGCATCCATTAATTGTCAACCTGTTTTTTTTTCTGTTAAAATCCTACTCTGTTGAAGTTATATAGATTTTATATTCACGTATATTTGTAAGAGAAAAAACAGTTAGGTTCACAACGAGTATTATCTTAACCAAATTCAAAATTATACCTAGTACAAAATAGGCAAATAACTCACGTAGGATACGCAAAGAGGGACAACGAATATCATCTGTCTCTTTTTATCTATGGGTGATGAATGAGCGCACAGTACACTTAAACAACTACATCCTTCTGCAACAAAATTTCAACATATACCTCTCGTTTCCTGTATTGACTCTCCGCCTCCGTGCACTAACGATACGAAACACAGCAGAGAAATGGTGCTATTTCATAGTGATATTGGTCAGCGTGAAGTCCTTTTGCGTTGGACCTAACTCAATTATGCCACAGAAATGAAAGAATTTGGAACCGAGATGTTACGTGCGATGAAAAGTGGATTCTGTTCGACAATCGAAATCGCTCAGCATGTTGGTTAGATCCTGGTTTAGCACCAAAGCAATGCCCCAAACTAAAAATGACCTCTAGAAAGTTGATGGTCACTGTTTGGTGGTGTAGTGCCGGTGTGATTCATCACACTTTTTTTACCAAACGGCATGAGAATTACTGTGAAGAACTGAAGACAATGATGGAGAAGCTCGCACATCTGCACCCAGATTTGGCGGGAAAAAAAATCAATTCCCGAGAGGCAGTACAAAATGCCTTTGAAGAGTTTGTTGCCTCCCTTCCAGCTTATTTTTACAAGAAGGGCATCAATAAACTACCACTGCGTTGGCAAGGATGCATCGATTACATGGGCTTTGGATTAATTTGAATAACAGAAATAAAAAAGTTTGAAAAAAAAAAACTTTAATTTATTTCATACAAAACGGCAATTTCATAGGTAAAGACCTATTATTTGTATTGTTCTACGATCTAATCTGCAATTCGTTAATCACGTTATTCCAAATCCCACGTGTCCACCTGCCGAGATTAACCAGAAAATTCCTCCGCCGATCATATCAACTGCCCAACGTCACGTCACGTCACTACGCACTAACGGAAATTCAACCAATTTTTATGTCGGAAGAGGGGGTCTTCAAAGGATAGCTTACCTCATAAGGGAGAAGACAGGGATTTGTACCCACTAAAACTCCCTTGGTGGCCACCCTCAGTGGGAAGGGCATTGGGATATCTTACGGAACGCACCTTCACTATGCTACAGCAACCCGAGATCTCTACGTGGTACCGTTCTTCTCGTATTCGCTATGCTATACGATTAGAGTCCCTACCCTGATCGCCCGAAAATCGGTGATCCCTATTAGCCGCCTTATAAGACAGGCGGTTCTCACCGTCCCCAGCTTCCGACAACGGATGACGACTGGCCAAGGCTAGGTCCGTACATCTGCCCTTAGACGGCATGTAGTAATCACCACTGATTCTCTACTTTAGAGAATACTGAGATGTCTTAAATCTTCGGTGGCAAGAAAAATGTCGAAGGAACATGGACGGATAATGTTTTAGAATGTAGCACTTCATAGTAATGTAAGAAATCCTAAGTTGTTAACTAGATTACGGATCCCGGATTCGCGAGCCCTGAGTTCGATGAAGCTGAAGACCCGCATAGGCTAAGAGTAGCATCATCAACAATCTACCATGGCGCTTTCAATAATATCATTACTTTGGCGGTTCTATATATTTTTTTGTCTGTATTGAAATAGGGACCAACGTACTCGTATTTAATAATATATTCAAATATATTTATTTACAAAATCTAACAAACATTAAAATTTTAAATTGAGTGATGACACAATTAGCGTAGAAAGTGGCGACGGTGAAAATTTACTTTGCTACACGTACATATTAAGTTAGTTTTACGAAATATTTTGTATCTCGCAGTTTTTATGTACAATAAAACATATAAATCGAAAAACAGACATATATTGAATGTTTCGTGAAACAAGAATTTAATATATCAAATTAACAGTGTTAAAAAAATTTAAAATCCAACTTATGTACAAGTTGGATTTTTCATTACTCACAAAATATATAAAAATACTCAAAATTTATATAAATATATTTTTTGAGTAAATATATGGACTAGATTTTATTAAGTATTTCGTGAGATATCGTGTTTACGTGCACAAATCTCAACATACATTTGACGTCCAAAAAATTAACAAAGACAATTTTTTATATTTTTATATTATTTTTATATAATATATTATATATATTTTTTTTATAATAATCTAAATTAAATTACTGTAAACTGTATCAGAATTGTTGAGTCTTTTGATAGTAGTATACTTATATTTATGTATAACTGTTGTATAAAATTAGTAGAAAGTTTAAATATGGATAAATCACATGTTTTCACTGATTTTAGAACATCGGCATCTAGGTGTAACTACTGCAGATATTCGATACAATATTATTCGAAAGTGGTTAAATCCACCATAAAATGTTATCTTAATACTATATGTGCGTCGTGCCACCATGAAAATTTACACCGCACTAATGATTTTTATCCGGCCATATTCTTTAAAATGCCACAATAGTTACAAGATCTTATTGTAGAAAATTTCCTTAGCTTTAAACCAGACGAACTAATAATCTAGGATAGCAAAAAAGATAAACGGCTAGGATAGTTTTTTTTGCGTTATTCGTGTTTATATTCTTTTAGGCCAGTATGAAAAGTTGTACTGTACTATGAACTATCAATAAAATTAAGCTTTTATGTGATGTATTTTTACATTTATATATAAAGCTAGTCGGTATAACTAGGGCAACATCAAAGACGAAATAAAAAAAATGTGTGTTCTTTTTTTAAATACCTGTTTTGGTTTCCCGCTATACACATGGTTTGCTACGAATGCTAGAAGGACATAGTTAAGCGAGGTTAGTAACACGATTAACATATCAGTATCTTTCTCAATCGGCGGGCGTCAATTTCTATTCAACTGTCAATTTGTTAGTAAAACGGCGGCCTGTGTGAGTGTGCATCGCGTAGGGAGTAATGTGTGACTGACTAGAGGGTATTTGTGTCAGTCGATGTAAGGATGTCATAAAAGATTTAATCTGTTTTGGATATATTTTTTGCTTGCTTTAATTATATTACATGCTTCTATTTTGATCGTCTAACATTTACGTGAATTTGTTTTATCTGTGGTACTGTATAGTGGTCCATTAGATATGGATGATTTTAAATTTTTATATATATATATATGTATATATATATATATATATATTTATATATATGTATATATGTATGTGTGTATATATAACATGTATCGTAAAGTTGGGATTTAATCTGTAATGAGTACGTACTGAGGTACTTTGTGCATTTATTCATTCTTTACTATGGCAGAGGGCGCGGGCGTGTAATGCCGGCGGCTGTGGCCCAGGCGTGTTTTTATTTGTCGATATCGGTGATCGGCGCCTGCTCCATTAGTCATGTGACAGTATCGACAGAA
Source organism: Teinopalpus imperialis (assembly GCA_029286865.1). NCBI lineage: Eukaryota > Metazoa > Arthropoda > Insecta > Lepidoptera > Papilionidae > Teinopalpus > Teinopalpus imperialis. Next base: position 10,132,114 of record JAGSMU010000022.1, on the reverse strand, counting down.
CATCGGCCCTCTCGGCCCTCCTTTACTTCCATCCATGGCTGCGAGAGTGCACCCTCAGCCGTATGCAAATTAGCACGCGCACATACTGATTTGATGAATGATATACTGACACCATTGAAGGTACGCGCTTATTAAGACACTATTAATGGGTTCGAGTGAATATTTCGCGATAAAGTTTGTCACTTTTAGTCTTTCTTTTGTTTAAACTTAAATTGTCAAATACATAATTCAGTATTGTATTCGTAACACGTACACGATTTTAATTTGAAATGCGAGTTAAAACTAGATCAAAATATCGTTCACTCCGTAATGTAATTATGTTTGTTCCACGCATAAATTGAACATTGTAATGTGCTAAATATTTTAGCTATTCGTATTAAACGTATCACTTTTATTTATAGGTTCCGTTTTTCTTTTCGATTCTAATTTGTTTTCGCGCTGATTTTATATTACACATTTGTTTGTTGACAAAAAATTTGAAATATGTGAAGTTATTTAGATGTTGTTTTTCTCTTTTATTATAAAGTATATGTACAAGTATGAAAATGTAATATAATTCAGTATTTTACAATAATTACATGTTATGTATGATTGTATAGAAAATAGTTAGCACAAACTGTTTTGGTGAAAACCATTTGCAACTTTATACAACGTAATGAATAAAGAATTCAATATTTGTCACCTAAATCAACACAACTGTGAGAAAATTGTAATTGTATGGTTGTTAAACCAAAAATTATAGTGACATAGAATACTTTAGAAAAACATTTGTGATATTTGTAATATAAATATACGGTACTCATTTTCAAACATGTATACACACACACAAACACACAAAATACTCACACACAAACCTTTAGCGCGTATATTTCTGATTTAGTCTTATTTTATTATTTTTGATATTGTTCTGTAATATCATACGAATAGTAATGTAAGTGCTATGCAAGAGGGAAGAATTTTTATAGCTTAGGTGGAAAACGACCAAGCAGCTCATCTGATAAGTGATTACTGTAAATATGCTGATGGTTTAGGGTACGGCCTACCAAAGTAAGGATCATAGATTTGAATCCACTATTGACTATTGTCTTAAACTAACCCCTAGCACAAGTATTTTTATTTTTCATTAAAACACTACTAACATTATTCTAAACAAAACTTTAAAAAAATCTATCTGCAATACCAGTGGAGTCACAGATGCGCTGCTGGTCTCCTAACATAAGTTTTTTAAACTTGAACCCCATTTTTATACCCATCCCCGACTATATCGCAATATGATCATTTAACTAATAAACAATATACAACTCGTCCAAGACTCAGTATGTGCTACACACAGAAAACCGTACACATTTGACAAATTCAGGCATCCTAAAATTATATTAATAAAAATATAATCGATTAATATACAATGTATAAAGTGAAATATTAACTTTTTTTAGTGGTAATCACTCAATTCACCTGATGATAAGTGATGAATACGGCTCTCGACATCGACATCCATCTGCAATAAAGATTCTTGATGCACATGCTTTATTCGCAGGGCCTAGTCAGGAACACGGGACACTTAGTATCTTAAATATATACATTTTTTAAACTTTCTGAGCAAGTGCTTGATGATCCTACCTGATATTAAGTGGTAATGCAGTCCTGGATGGTAAGGCGCACTAGCTCAGTAAATGCTTATTCACTCTACTCTTGAAAACACCCACATTGTAATCGGAGGGAAAGACAGACGCGGGCAAACATGATTCGTACTATTTAATACCATTCACGATTTCACGATAAACGATTCTTTTGTCTAATAAATGCTCTTTTTGAATAAGAGTCAGGTTAAGTTATTTATTTATTTATCATATCATCATCGATATGAGGCTTCAGATTAAAAATACCATACCATTAATCAAAAATGAAATGTATTCATTTTCTCTTACATTATCGTTATTACACATTATGCCAACATTAAATTTTCTTATTTGAATGTTGACATAATATATAATGAATTATAAAATAATTCATATAATAAAATAATAAAATTGTACATATCACCCCACCTATTCACTCATTAGCCATCAATAAAACCATATCATTAACTGGGATTTCTATGGCATTTAATTTTAATTTTATGTCTGTTATTTACAGTTACTGATATGTCATAGGAAATGTAGTCGAATCAGGCAGATCGTTTGTGTATTATAAAATGATAAGGACCGAGAACGCTTTCTTGGGGAACTTCGGTATTGTTATCGTTAGTTGTGATCTAAATTGTGTCAATACGTAATTATTAATATATAATTTACACACATTGCTTTCTTGACTATAGATAAGATTTAATCCACTGCAGAGTCATTTCACTTATATCGTATTTTTTTATTTACGGAATATATCATATGCATATATAATAATATGTTATATGTGTATATATATTTTTATAGCATTGTGAGTAACAAACGAGTACACAGTACACTTGATGGCATATGATTCCGGCAGCCCGTGACATTTTCATCCTTGATAAGGAATCATAATGCCGATGCGTTGTCACCCTTGAGGACTGAGATGGAATTCCTCCTCACCAGTAACAAAGGTCTACGTATCCCACCACTCACCAGACGAAACACAGCAGCCTTATGCTGCTATTTTACGCTTATATTCTATGAGGGCGCGGTCCTACCCCGGTCGAGGTGACCCATTAATTCTGCAGCTAGAAACAAACTGCAGTTTAGCTCTACCACTGTAAACATATAATTTTGCGTTTGAGGGGGAGGATTGGGTAATTGTTTTAGTTATGTGAACATGTTCGTTGAGCGTCTGTTACATAATTTGTATTTTTGAAGTAACGTACCATGCAGCGCGGGTATAGTTTGCGTCGGTGGAGCGCGGGTCAATGCGCCGCGCGCTGAGTCACAGCGTACAACATACACGTAGGTACACTATTATATTACTTTCTTATAAGGTTGTTGCATTTAAATAAATACAGTTTAAGTCACATTTTTTTCTTTTAAAAACTTATTTATATGAGTCAAATTTATTTAATTTTTTTTAGTGTTATGTAACACTGCAGTTTTTTTTCTAGCTGCAGAATGAATGGGTCAGCTCGACCGGGATAGAACCACGCCCTCACAGAATACCATCGTGAAATAGCAGCATAATGCTGCTGTGTTTAGTATTGTAAGTGTAGAGATCCGGAGACCTTTATTACTGTTGACGAGGCATTCCATCTCAGTCCTCAAGGGTGACAACGCATCTGCACTATGATTTCTTGTCAAGGATGAATGTAGATGTCATGGGCTGCAGGAATCACTTACCATTAGGTGAACTGTGTGCTTGTATGTTATTCTATATTATATAGAACAAAAATAGAAATACCACGAAATGTAACCTTGTTAAAATATTAGAACATAAATTGTATAATAGTTTTATAACACTTAAAGTTCTCTTGCGTTCCTCTTAAATATGGATATACATATATATAGATATATATATATATATATATATATATATATTTATATATATTTACATATTCAAATAATATATTCAGTATTCAATTTCCACGTAAATTACTTACCCACCTGCCTTAAAATAATCGTGCTGAATGGAAACGAAGGCATTTAATTAAATCCCGTAATTCACGTACCGACTAAGGAAATTGTTTATTAAGGGTTGCCGTGGTAAAAAAGGGCGTGAAGGCATGCGGCACCTTGTACCTCGTTCATATCGATTCCATCTCATACGACCGCCTCCATCGCATACCAAAACAGTGCCTTAACGCTATAAACAAAAGTATAGTTTTAATTTTAAAGCCTCGTTTCCATTTTTAAAAAATAAAACGCTTTACTCTTTTATCAGATAATATTGTAAAATTTAACGTTATATTAAACGGATTGTTTTAATGCGATAAAAGAGAGCGAGTGATTCATTTTTCACTCGAAGTGGGAAGAAGATAAAGTGCGTTCGCTCGGTGGCTACATTTTAGAAGACAAAATGAAATGTTCCGAGCCGAGCCGGAGCATTAAAGACATTATCGTGTTATCGATCAGTGTCTTTAAAGCGGTTTGCAATTAGTGGTTTAAGCGGCAAGTGGGGACCTCACGTGCGAGACGGCCGTCGCCAGGCGCCGCCTCTTCGTCTTTATAAAATTATCACTAAATTGAGAGATAAAGCCAGTTTTTTGACATGATTATACCTCCCGAGGGCGAATGAGCCTTCCTATTCACGGCGCTCGAAACAAGTATGACTCCTGGATAGTTTATAGTTGTCTATTTATTTGCCAGTTGAGCTAGTGATCTCCTATTTTCGGGTAGTTCATGTTAACAGCGATTTAAAAGTCAGAGAATTTGTTGGTAAGTATGTCTTCTTTTTATTACTTTTAAATCTTTTTCGGTAAACACGTTAATTTTTTTTAAATATAATTTCCGAAGAAGTATCAACAATGTGTAATCGGCACGTAATATGAACGACGTATACGGAGCTAGTGCTATGAACGAACACACAGCACGTTTCTGGTTTCAGTTTCCATTCCGGAAATGTTGATCTAATGTATGAGCCCCGTGTTCACCCGGAGACTACAGCAGCTTTCGATGTAAGCATTAAAAAGATATTGATCGATTTGCGTCAAATGAGAATAGTAATAAAACCTTCGGATATGGATCCCAAACGGACTAGATGATCTCCTGGCATGCCTTGCGTTGCACAACGGACACGGAAGTGAAAGAATTTTAAGTTAGTCTGTTGTGATAAATTAATTCTGTATTTATATTTCATCTTGTTTGATAGAATCTAGATCAGCAACGAGGCAATACCCCAAACGAAAACTTACTCTTGATACTGTTTTTCGTTGTTTGGTGGTTTTACCACACGGCAAGATGGTTAATACAAATAAATATTACGAAGAACTGAATTCAACGATGGAGAAGTTCACAACTTGCCCTTCAGCTTTGGTCAATCGGTCGTTCTCTTCTTCCCAGTTCTTATGCACGTCTACGCGCATTCCCTAACTTCATAACTGATGGTTTCCAAGTTACAAACACTATGGCTCACATCTCACATGCACTCCGTCATCTACCGTACTCACCAGACTTGGAGCGAACTTCTGCTTTATCCAGTATTTCGACTTCTTATTCGGTAAAAAAGTCAATACCTATCTACTTTTTGTAATTTAAAGATTTTTATTGAAGTTAACGTATTGATAAAGGCAAACGTTCTCAATTTGACTGATTATTAAATCGGTCCTTGTTGTTAATATTTTATCTTCGGTCCTTGTTACTAATATCATAAATTATCTAATTAAACGTCATTAGGTATTCTGTATGCAAGAAATATATATACATTTAGGACATGTACTTGCACTTCTTATAGAAAGCTATTAATTTAGCTTTATATTTAAAACAATTGTTAAATGTTATCAACGTTCATATTTGTATATTTGATAAAAGATGGCTGCATGGCGTCTCTGTACCGTTGTCCGAGTACATTTTTACCAATCGCTAGTCAAGAGTTCGATTATTGGGGAACAAATATTTGGGCATTTACAACTGTTCGGTTTTCGGGTTTGGGTGTTATGTAAGAGTTTCCCATATGCATAACATTGAATATGAAGCTTCCTACGTTTCACATCTTGTACATTTTATTGCATTTGCATTACGTACTGGGGAAGTCCACAACAACTGAGGGCGTCAGCGATTGCGCGAATGCTTACGCCTAAGATATCGTCGAAATTTATTAGGACATCATCGTTTGCTATGACAAATAAAGGGATTTTTTTTTATAACATTGAGCGTAACAAACGAGTACACAGTTTATCGGATAGCAAGTGATTCCTGTGGCGCCCATGACATTCAACCTTGAGAAGGAATGAAGAACCAAATACTGAGATGTAATGCCTCATCACCACTAATAATGGCCTCCGGATCCCTACACTTATCAGACGAAACTCAAGAGCATTATGCTGCAACTTTACGCTGGTATTCTGAGGGGACGTGGTCCCACCCCGGTCGAGCCGACCCATTCATTCTGCAGCCAGAAACAAACTGCTAACAAACTACCACTGTAAGATTTATAAAGAACATGTGTAAGTTAGTAGCCGTGGGAAGGGCGTGCGCAGTCGACTTCGGCGCTCGTAAAGGGCACTCAGATCTCCTTAAAAGGCGCTGTCATTTACAAGAGACCTTTCATAATTCTTTATAAAATGCGGTATAAATACGAGTGCAAAAGGGGAATGCCCACGGCACCGTGGACTCTAGTATCACCACGAAGATTTTTGTGTTCACTTGAATTAATTATTACTTTATGACTATTTTATATACGTTATATATAATAATATCACTTCAAAGCTTAGATAATATAGATGCTCAAATGTAATAGTCATCAATTATATAAGTACCGAAATACATTTGAACTACAGTTTTAATCTTCTGGATGCTGAATAATAATGATTAATCTTTATATAGACGATATTTTATTAAAAAAATAAAGTACAGCGGCAGCCTATATACGAGCATATAAGTGCATCTGTTGGGCATAAGCACAGGGAGAAACTTGGAGAGGGTGTTAGAGCCTAATCCATCACGCGGCGAATGGCGGACATCATATCATGGCTTTAATTTTTTTTTATTTATTCCTTAAACATGCATTCGTCACGATGTTTTCCTTTACCGCCTAGACCGTGGTAAATAAATACTATAAAACCGTAGACATAGAATTAATATAAAAATAAAATTATAATAAACCGCCAATAATATGAAAGACTCTTATTCATAATTCGACAGATGGCAACATTGATTTCTTTGCTGCATGTTTTTCAATCTAAAAATAATCATCACTATTTTTATTTAATTATAATAAGCGAATTTGCGCTAAACAATGTATTTTTTATTTGAGAAGCCAATGTATGGTCAAAACTATTTATTTAGAATACTAAATGAGCAACTTTGACAAATTAACAGCGATGTCAAGTTTAATTAAATTTATGAAAAAGGTAAATTATGGATATGACGTGTGGTTCATTTGTTGTTTTAAATATTAAAATTTGTTGATTTCATATTCAGGCATACAAAACGTTATGATTTATGAATCTGATAAAGGTTAAACTGCCATTTCGTCCAGAAGTATTTATATCGTAATTATCTTTCCCGTCTATGACCATGTGGTCCAAATCCTTCTTTTGAAAAATCGAGATTAAAATAAACTCAATTTTAATTTTGTTTAAAATTATTTCGAATAAAAGAAGAAAATGGAATATTATTTCTTACATTTTGCTAGTCATTATTGAAATATTACTTTTTTATTGTGAATTCTTCATTCTACTTCATATCTGTTTAAGGGACGCGAATACTTGCGATACCAAGAATGGGCATAACCCTTTCGTGATGGATCCCTGCGAGTGGTCACGCGTCGCCTGGAGACAAGTAGTATTAGAGTTCCGTAATATTTTCCTAATGATTGGCTTTTCCTGTTAACTGTTGTCAATTGTTTTTGATATTTATCATAGCTAAGTGGTCTAGGTTAGTGGTGTTTGCTTGTAGTTTGCTTAGGGCTCTTATTTGGAACTCAATCGAGGTTTGTATTTTCTTTGGTACTATGTTTCTTTGCACAGTAATCATATAGCTTTAAGCGTGCTTATGATTGTTAATCTTTTTATAAATATTTAAATGATAAATGGTTTCCGTTCTGGATACGAAACAAATCTTTGGAAGAGGTCTATGATTGGTATAATAGCGGTCAATGTTCCTTGTTGTTTGTAGGCAGGAAACAAATTTTTATTAATATATTTTATATTGTTTTCTTGACTATCATCAAGGTCAGAAAATGTGAGTTTTATCTTCAGGCAATGTATGTATATATTTTTTATTATATGTTTTTATATTGTTCAAAATACTTTTTTAATGCATATGATGTGTGAAGTCGATGATCAGAAAATTTATGAGAGAAATATATAACGTTTTGTGTGTTACATTGTTTGATATATATATCATATAGAGGTAGATCTCTGTCGGAACGCCGCGTTCTTGGAAATTTTCATTTTTATTGCCTTGCATTGTATTGTTATTGGATCGGTAACTAATTACATGGCGGGTAACTTTTAAACGAGCACTCATTCAACTTACGGCAAGGGCACGCGTACTCATCGCGCCCACGCTCTCGCCATCTTCATATAAAACCGTCGGACGCATATCGTAGTAGTCACTGCTGTCAAGTGGATTGCTGCTTTGAATGGAGGAACAATATTTATGATACAAAAATTAGCTTTCTGGTCTCTGTGTGTTGTATATTTGGCTTTCAGAAAGTAGTCCGGTATATGATGGGTATGACCAGTGAGTACTTCTGTGATTGAGTAAATGCTTACAGAACTTTTAAATATCTTTAGCTGTACCGAGAGAGTACCGTTATTAAAATCAGCTAGGCAAATATTTAAAACCAAACATAAATTATTCCGTTCTTCCTGTTTAAACCCTCCCGTTTTATTGCGTGAAAATAATATTGTTTATAAATTTTCTTCACATTTAAAATCTTAATTATACTACGCGATTACTATGTTTGTGTTGGACAATAAATTTACTGGCATATTTTATGCGTATGCGCAGACGTTTTACGAGTTATCTGGTATTAGAGCGGAATGCTGGGTAAACAGTAGGAGACGTGTAATTTGGTCCGGGAAAATAATGACTGTTGACAACTTTCTTGCTATCATGATACAGGGCTTATATTCCTCTGTATTACATGAATTCTTGTAATATTTTCTTGATTCATTGAAATAGTCTTTGCTTTTATTTTATTCTGTTTTCATTTTGGTTCTATATATCTTTTCCCTATTTCCTTATCGCAATATTAAGAAGATCGGTAGATGAATAGATCGATAGATCTCATTTATGATTTATTTGTGCTACATAATATATTTGTTTATATGATTTTTGGGGTGACAAAAGAGTACCAAACAGGTTAAAAGTGGTAGAGCTACACCGCAGGTTTTTTTATAACTGTAGAATGAATGGGTCAGCTCGACCGGGGTAGTACCACGCCCTTAAGGAATACCAGCGTGAAATAGCAGCACAATGCAGCTGTGTTTCGCGTCTGGTGTGTAGGGATCCAGAGACCTTTATTACTGTATACGAGACATTCCATTTCACTCCTCGAGGGTGACAACGCTTCTGCATTATGATTCCTTGTCAAGGGTAAATGTAGATGTCATGGGCCGCAGGAATCACTTAATATCAGTTCAGTGCTCGTTTGTAACTCTCAATGTAATAATAAAAAGCACCAGGTAAGTAATTTATGAAGCTCATGCCTGCATTCATTCTAGATAACGGAGATCTAAGATCTTGAGGAAAGCCTCGTCATGGGTAACATTTATATTTCATCAATATCTCCAGTTTCTTTCTTTCACAAGACTAAATACATTAGTGCTAAGCAACAATTTCACATAGACATCCTGGAAAGGGTGTCACACGAGTTGAGTCGACTATACGTACTACAGTTAGTTTATAAACGCAGCGTGCTTTTACCACGTAAAACATAAACCATTTAGAAGAAACTCTTATGGTAGAAACAATTATCAATTACACTTTAGAATACTTTCCGAAGTACGAAGTAATCATCAGTCGAGAAATACATTAGAATTTTTATACATAACTGTATATACAACAACACGACATAATTATTTATTTATTTTATTGTCTTAATTCATTAGTTTTATTTATATACTTATTTATTACAATTAATTTTACTATTGCTTTTTAACGGAATAAATTTGAAAAAAAAAAAACTGAGATTTATTAATAGCTTAAGAAAACATTTATAGTCATCTTACCTTTAATAGTTTCAGTATTCACTGGTTATGTACCTAAGTAGACAACTTTAAAATGGTGTATTACAGTGCCTAAGACTCTTTAGTAATCATAAATTTATTTTAAAAAGTTTTTTCATTATTACATAGCGTCTATTGTATTGTAACGGCTCTTTTGTTAGAAACAAGTACAAATTAACATGTCTATTGAAAACCTAATAGATAGTCTATATTAGCGTTTGAGGATAGGTAATTTAGGCAAAATTCTAGTTGTATTCGTGGCGCTATAAAAACCCCATAAAAGAGACTGTGTCCAGACTGATGGTTGGCTGACGGACTTAGTAAAGTGGCATCGCCTTGGCTGCCCGATATCGATCGCAACTCGAAACGCAGCCTTCCAAATAGGGAGCCCACAGCTCCCCAAATAGGCATCGTTTGGTACGCCAGTCGACGCCGCAACCACTATCGAGGACAACACGCCCCGACATTTTTCATTGTCCACACGTTTTTGCTCTCTCTCTTTGATGCTTATATAGCATCTTCATCGAGGATAACTAGTGATAAACTTTAAGACGATGTCAATAAACTGAATTGTATGTCATTAATGAGCATTCGTTTCGCGTAGGCGTCGTCTCGTCATCATCATGTCGAAGTTCCATTCTGTAACGGACGCGACATACAATCAGAGGTTTTAAGAGCACCCATTATGAGTGCTTAATCTTCAACGGCTCATTTGTTCTTTAGTTATATATTTTTCTGCATTCATGATATTCAATCTGCTCTAATTATGCCTTTAAAACTTCTTCTTGGTTAAGTGTCTATCTTCTGTGTCATTTCTTGAATTATATGTTTTGCGCCGATGATATGTCAATGAGTCAGCCCATAGACATTAAAATCTACAATCGATAAGAAATCGTGGTACGGATGTATTGTCACCTCTTAGGATTAAGATAGATTGCTCCAATACTAGTCATTTTGTGTGGGGTTTCTTTAACTCATTTAAAGGAGGTACAGGAGGTGCTAGTTTTCAGGTCTCTGGTTCATTTCTTTCACCGACGAAAAACAACAGCGTTAAGCTACTATTTTACGAGAAATTAGCGCTAATGCTATTGTTTTACGCTGGTATCCTGCGAAAGCGCAATACCGTCTTTTTAGCACCAAACTGGCTGTAGCATGTAAAAAAAAATATACAGTAATAAATAATAAATTTAAATAGTGGGTTTTAAATTTTTATCCCCGGAGTTGTTGTAGTCTTGTTTGATTACGATTGAACGATTTTATAGCTTGATAAATAACTACAAGCATAGTTGGGTGGACAGCTTTGTATGTTTAGTGACATTGAGTAATCGCTCGTGACTTAATACTATCACTTACTGACCTCCAGTTACCCCTGTTGCGGACGTCAGCGGAGATAAATGCAAATAGTGAGCACGACTTGGCGCCGGGGTGAGTGGGCGCAGTCTGGCGGGTGGCTACACCCACCGGCTCTGTCAACGATTTATTTATTTATTTATTCATTATGTTGCTTAAATAAGAAATTTACAAGGGTGGAAGTTATGACCAGTGGCATACTCTACCAGTCAACCCTGGGAGTTCGAGAGAATATATTGGAAGGCATAAAAATAAAAAATAGGTTATTTAGATAAAAATATCAAATTATACATACTAGATTTACATAGAATTACACATCAAAATAATAAGTAATAAATATAAATAATACATACAAAACAGTATAAATATATATATATATATTTGACATATTAAATTATGTAAACCGGAGACATTTTATGAACCTTTCGGCTTAACCGTTATAGACACATAGTAGTTCTCGTTGCTTGATTTTAGCCTTGGAGTTCGTTAGTTGTCAATGGAACGATGTCAATAACTTTGCTCCCGGCGCTCGGTTTTATTAATCCCAATTGATCGTCAATTGGAGAGAAATCCGAAGATTTGTGTGCGTGCTGGACGACAATCGATGATGCTGGAATACGAATAAAACGTTTAAGTAATGCTAAATATATCCAATATTTAGCATCGTATTGTTTGAACTACCAGTGATTGTTTGACGAAACTTTTGAAATTATCTTATTTTTTGATAACGCTACGATCAAGCCACTAACCAATGTCACCTTGAGTATGTAAGGTGCAACTTTAGGCAATATAGGAATAATGTTGCGGTCCTTCACACACTTTCTCCCAAATAGGTAAAGGACCAATACCGGAAGATTATTTTTAGTGTTTGTAACGAAAGATACGATGTCTATAATGGTTATACTGCCGCTTTTGCTTTCCCAATTTACCTTTTACCACACCTAAGACAAGAGATGGTGTGATACATCTTACAACACTATATCAATGGATAGATCCAGTGATCATTAACTGTGGGAATGTGGTATATTTTGAATAAGTGCGGATTATGCATGCGTGCACGCGTGCGGCCATGAGCTATCGTGGTATTGTATTTAAATGTCGGCGCGTCAGTCCCAGCGGTGGCGTCTGGTGGTGGGCGCGAAGTCATGCGATGCCCGCGTACGAACCTTGACGCCGACCCTCATATTTATGCAGAGTTTCTCGCAGACATGCAAGACGATTAGCCTTGTTTATTTTGATATCGAAATTACCAAATTGGGAAAACGTCTTTGTTCCAACACTATCTAACCCCTATCAGTTTACAGTATATACAATATTTAGCAGAATTTTATATTGTTATTTCATAGTTATATATTTTTTGATTTATTAATTTCACTTTTATATAAAAACAGTATTTTACACAAAAACACTAAGATAAGAAAAGTATGTACAACGGCGCAGCTTATTTTACCAATAATAATCTCTTCCAGCAGGCCTCGTGTTGGGTATATCATCGAAAATAAGAAATATAAGTGTACTCACAATAACAAATTGAGAAAAAAAAAATACAGGACTATATTTATTTACAGACACATGCATATAAATACATAAATAATAATTAAAAATATATAAATCCATACAATGAAGCGAACATAATATTTCATTATATATAAACTGGATAAAGATAAATAGTGTTACTTCACTGATTTTTTTAAATAGGAATTTAGTTCTTTATTTGCAACGTTTGTAAAAACATATATATATTTATACTTTCTTTAGATAAAATTATATCACTAACAAATAACTTATTCTTGCACAATGCTTGCCTATTAGTTGTTAAAGTATTTATTAAAACACATTTCCGCTCATTTCGCTCATGTGGGCTTCCTCCGGGAACCACTACTAAATGTAAACTTCGTAGATTACTATTTTGGCACTTCACTTTGCGACTACACTTGCTTCACTTTTGACCTTAATAGTCACAACATAAAACAAAAACACTTTCGCCATTTTTATCCCGTATCCATTATAATGGTTAATGAATATGATCGAATAAGGTTTCATCCAATTTGTGACTCGACACAATGTCAAGCATAAAACTAATAGGTTTTGTAATTCAAGTATTAGCTTTTCCTAAAGAACCATCGATGAAAGGTGCGAACAGGGAAATTTACTAAAACACATTTTTTAGTAAATGTTCCAGTTTAGTTTCAGCGGACAATTTTGCAGCTTCTTTGTTGTTCCGTTACTGCAAATATTTGTTTAGTTATTGCTGCTTTACTTATTCTAGAAGCACGTTTAAAGTGATTAATGATCCAGAATATTTAGTTCATTGTATGTCTTTTTAATTAATATATAAAAGAATAATTGTTAATAGATTATTCTCATGATAATTTAATTTCCACCCTAGGCTACGTAGGTAAATAGTTTATTAATATAATCTAGTCTGTTTATAAGTAAATATTATATAATTAAGGTATAATGCTTATTAGAATAGACGCGCGTGTCCAGTCTTGTGGGACACGGTTTGCGCATACTCTATGACCTCTATTGTAACAAGAAACCGAACGGTATAAAACATGCTAATATAAAATTACAATGTACACGTTATGTAATTTTAGCTTCTAGATTTTAAATATTATTATCTTATTTAAAAGCGTGCAAATCGTCATTATAATTTTCGTGTTAAAAATAAATTTTAATACTAATCAGTTGTTTATGAAAATCCAAATTGCCGCAACTTATCATGTGTGAGAAATTTGATCATATATGGATGGAGATGGAACGAAATTTGTTGTAACGAAAAATTGTGATTCTATCAGATTTTTATAGTATCCCTAGAGAACCATCTATGATATTAAGTATTTCTTAGTCGTAAATAAAGTTTTGTATAGATTTAACATGTATGTGTATTCGTAAGGCAAAATATATTACGTTACAATGATTACATTATTATGTTAACTTGTCAGAAATTTGTTTCCCAGGCATTTACTACCTTTTCAGGTAATGTTGTTATTCTCAGTTCAATATAACATAGCATAAACCTCCTACTACAATATTAGATCAAAGTTAAACATAACTACGGAATGCCTTAAAATTTAACAAATAATTAGTGTTACATTAGTTCAGAATGTATTTGGTTCTTACTTGTTACATCTAGAGTGCCCGTCATTCTAGGAATAACACGAATGAATAACGGACGACCGTGATTCAGCATTTAGAGTATTGAAGATTTTGGCATATTGGATTCGCAGACTAGTCGAAACCTTTTTTTGTGTAATGTCTACACTACTTCTACTACTGCTGTTGGTTTTTAGACCAATTGTTAACTTTGTTTGTGGCTATCTACCGTTTCTCATAGGTTATTGTGTTTGAGGACGAAATACTCTAATAAAATCACATTTACAATTCTTATATATTCTGGTTATAATATAAGGTGTCACCGTCGGGGACATCGATGTAGAAATAAATATAAAATTCTAAACTAATGTGTGATTTTTTCAAAAAAGCTCACGCAAACATTAGACATACGAGTAGTTAAGAGTAAAGAATAAGCTTTATTTAGAATAATTTTATTGATAAAGGAAAAATTGAAATGATGTCATTTATTGTGTAAAGGTAGGTAGATACGAAGATTCTGATTCCAAATTTAAATTTAAATTAGGACGGTCAGGCGCAGAGGCGCTCTGTCACCAAACACGTATAAATAACCCTTTTAGCACTACGTCGCCACGCTTTCTTTAGCCCTTCTACTGTGTGGAGGCGCCTATATTTGATATTATCTAGCTGCGATAACGAAAATATGGTAAATTATAATTTCATTGACTGTCATTTTGTGGTTAAGTCAGTCTAATTATGAATTGGCGAATGACATATCTTTAAAATATTATTTAAATATAAAAATATCATAACTATTTTTTGTGACATATTGAAATATAAATTTCAAGGCACATTCTGTTTCGTCCTGAATACAAGTAAATCAATCAGTTATTTATATGAGATTAATGACTATTCCATTAACTATTTCATTGTCCGTAGGGTTTATAATCGTTATTTGATAATTGACGTTGCGGTAACTAAACAAAAATAATGAATTTACACACATTATCAAATAATAGATGCAGAAATAAAAAAGATGTCTCTATAAGAACAGCATAGATAACATAAGAAATATGTATATGACGTTAAGACAAAAAGCCTATTTACATGTTTACACGATGTATGTGTTTTAAGTGGAATTCATAGAAATCTGTTACTTGCATTGAACATTACACGTTACTGTTACTTATTCTTTGGCATTTACAAGAGAACGTGCGGCAGAATTTTAAGTGTTCCTCAAAATTAACTTTAGAATAAGGAATAGAGTTTGTGACGCGAATACGTTAAGAATTGCGAACTTTACAGTTTTATTTTTGGTTACAACTTATAAAACCTAAATTTTGAATATATATAAAATATATATACTCAAAGCTTAGGTTTTATAATAGCGTAAGAAATACTCCACCACACCTTCCTGTGACCGTCGTATGAGTCGATTAATGGGAGTATAAAGAGATTATAATGATTTCCGGCAAATGACGGATTGATCATCTCAATAATGTCAAAACAAATGTATCCAACCCAGGGAGTGAGAAGCAGCCCAATATGTGAATTAGAATTCCTATAACCTGTCTGCAAAACCAGAATTTCTGGGAGAACTATAAACAGCTTTGCATACTTTACCAGTTGAATGAATTTTAGTGTAGGATACGATACCTAAAAACAGATACTAGGTAGGAATGGATATTAAGTCGTGTTATAAAGCGAATATCTCGCGTTTCAGATTGGGCATGTTTATTTTTGGCCAACCTTATAGCATTAGCAATTCAGTGAAAGAAGAAAGAAAGTCGCCATTTTTAAAATCAACTGTACAGAATAACAACGAACGAAAAAATCTTGACATATGTTCGGCATCAGCGCAACTGAACTTGTATAGTTATTTGAAGTTTTTAACCAAATATATATAAATACATATTTAAGAATGTACATTATAATTAACGTTTATTAAAAGAATAATTCATATTTAGAGCTACTTTATAAGAAATTATGAGGAATAACTTCAAGGATTTAAAATTTAAAGTCGACTTGGTATAAAATGTCGTGTTAAATTATATTTTCCAGACTTCTGATTTAGCTTTCAATACTGGATATATAAATCTCTCTTAAGCTTATCAAACTTTAACCAGAACACTGTTGGATATGAGAGAGACTCAAATTGCATGGTAAATTTGGAGTTACCATCTGAATACGATTTGCAATAACAGGCAACTTGTACCATATGTCGCTACCGGTTTGACATAATCAAGATAGTTATTTATAAGACAGGGATGATGATAGTTCCTTTAATACAACTTTGTTACTATCTCATGACAATATATTTACTACAGTCTGAACATTTTCTTGATCACATTGTAGCTTATCTTAAAACTACTATTACCAAGAAATAGTAATGTTGTCGTAATAAATGTAAATTATATAGATTTATGCGGTCTGTTCAAAAAATTGAAATTTTACGATCTGATCAGTCACGTTATGTTTCATAAACTTCATGAGTATCGCCTAGGGGCTATTTTGCTTCAATTTCACAAAATGTATTTATCGCCTCATATTTTATTTGTAATTTATAGGAACCGTAGTGTAGACGCATTCCACATGCGGAAAGTATACGCGATTTAAATGTAAGAAATGCATTACTTTGTGAATTATAGACGTGAATTAAGATGTTTTTTAGTTCGTAGAGATATATTATATAAAATTTTTAAATTAAAGCTCATCAATTTTAGTAAGATTTTACCATAACATGTTTCATGAACCTACTTAAAACTTTCTATTTTGAAAATTCTAATGTCTTCCTGGACGATGTCAGGCTAAGAGAAATTTCATTAGATAATATGATACAAAATCACAGACGTCCATGCTGCTTAAAGTGTCGCACGAAAGGTTAGGTTTAACCGGGTTAGGACCACGCTTTGACAGAATACTTTAGTGTTAAGTTGTACCTTTTTCAATGTATTTGTTCATTACTCGCGCTGAGCATATACAATTTTAATAAGATGAATAGTTTTTATTTTAATTTGTCTTTGATTTTCAATATTGATCAGTAATAATGGTACCTGAACCATGGTACCTGTGATAATGTTATAGTCTATACTAGAGTAAGTTTTTGTTCCTTAAATGATATGAATGCAAGAAGTTTTTTTAATTAGTTTTTTGATTAGAATTGTATTTTTGGAAAAAGTGTTTGAGTATACATTGAAATAAATGTTGAAATGTGTAATGACCTATTCATAATTTTTTCTCATTTTATTTTGTTCTGTCATATCCATGATCTCAACTAATCGTGATAATTAAGTGATTTTGAAATTTTGGTTGCTAAGGATTACAGGTAAACTGTTATCGTAGACCTAGATAGTTTGGCCATTAATAAATAAAGACCATTGTGTTTATGCCAATTTTATTTTTCATTAATACTGGCTGAAAATTGTTACTCGGTATTATATAATAAAAATAAAATGGGTATTTAACTAATAAAATAATTATTTAAATACCCATTTTATTTTTGCAACTTGGGAAGGTGACTTCCAGGTCTGCAAGCACTATAATATTTCTAGCGCAGTTGTTGTCATCTGGTAACAAACTTATGATCGTGGTCAAAATCGACTTGAAAACCAATCTCAACAAAATAATATTTTACAAAAAGGTAGTATTATATATTGGCTTCGTCATAAGTTGATTGTGGAACTTTCCTATAGATAGACACAAAACTAGTTAGTTATATTTTCATAAAAATAAAAAAGTGTTATCACCTTAATTGTTACAATCATCAAATCGGCAAGGCGATTGCGGAAAATTTACGGCCTATCTCAAGCAGTTGATTGTTATAGGCAGAAAATAAGTAAGATAACGAGGACATGAGAAACAAAAATACGATTCATGATATAATTCTGATATGTTATTTATTATTATTATATTATTACTACACATATAACATCGTCGTATCAATATTCCATATATTAAGATCACGAATGTTAAAATGTATGTTTTTGTACTTATTTGTATCAGCTGGGCTTCGAAACCACAATCGCTAGATCGTGAATCTGATGTCTTAACTAACTAGTTAGATATCACAGTATAAACTGTGATATCTAAGTATTATTTTATATAAATTATTGCTTTATGTACTGTTATTTGAAATCGGATAGTTATTATGTATTTGTTAGCAAAACTGTACAAAATAATCGAATAACAAGCAATCAGTTTACTATGTTTACTATGAAAGTTGTTTCATAAGTTACGTCGCAGTTTTGAATTCAAGTTACGATAAGTAAACATCGTGATGCTTAAAATTTTCTCGAGCAGCTCACCAAGGAAGCTGGTTATACTAGTTCTGCAAAATAACTAATTACAGGAGGTTTACGTCCTTGTGTATATGCGTGTTGTCTGCATTGCGCCGCTGTATCGTGGACGTCATTTTACCGAGTTTATGGACACGAAATGGGAATATTTCTACAGTAAATGAATGTTTATATTGCCATAACAGCCAAGAATGTTTCCTTAAGCTTGTGTAAAGCGAATAACACTAAAAATCTGATCAAATGATTGCTTAAAACAACTTCAAACGATTCCCACCACAAATATGTTAATCGTCTTCATCGGTTAGGTATAAATAAATAAAAAATTAAACTGCGCATTTTGCACCCAAACCGACTCGAAAAAAAACTCTAAAAACGTAAATAAAGCCGACGAACGGCGTAACGTTTCTCACGACGGGCTTCCATAGTAAATGTTTCACGCCATATTGTACAAGTTTATTAACGCGAATGTTGGCATCTCTACTCGCCCATTAATCTCCATTTAATTAAATGATCAAGTGAAATTATATTTAGCCCTGAAAACGAGGCCGTGCCCACGCCCGTCTCAGCGCATTCTGTTGCGCCCCATCAGACCACACAAGAACCTCGCGTTGATAAGTTCAAGTTTTTTTTTATTTGTCCCGCACTCTCAATGTGACAATGACATCAAGTTACGTTCGTCATTTACACTCTTATATATATATATATATATATATATATATATATATATATATATATATACATATATAATGGTTACAAATTTATAATAGAAAGCAACTGGATGCGTGAAGCCGAAGTGGCGCTTGTTGAAGCTTACTGCAGTTGTGGCCCGCAGAAGGCTGGTGATAATAATGGTGAATTAACACATTTTATATCTTTCTGTTTTTCATATATAGTTGTTACATCAAGATCTTTCCCGATCTTTGTTGTTAAACAGTTCACTGATTATTTAGGACTAGTCTCTTTTTTATGTTTTTATTTCAGTTATTTTCTACAACAAGTGATCTTAAAACTTTTTAAACATGACTAAACTTAATAATATTTCAACTGAATGTTGGTACACGGCGGGAGGTTTTTCAATAATTTGTGTATGTATATATATATATATATATATCTATATATATTTATTCTGTAGTTTACTTATGTATATTGCTGTGCCATAACATGGGGCACGTTTGATTCAAGGCGACTTTGTAGTCTTTATAACTATATCAATAGGCAATAGAGTTTGAGTTTTAAGTTAAAATTTGATGAATTCTCATAAAGTTGAACATTGAATAATTTAGTGAGATCATCATCCCATCCTAGATTTCTTCGCCCCTTGACACTCGGTGGGAATGTAGACAAGCGCTATATTAAAACAAGTAAGATAAAAGTAGTTGAACATTTCACTGTTCGCGGTGGTAACAAGTACGTATCTTATTGCAGCGGTGGTGTAGGTTATCTCGAAACTTTCTCGGAGTACTGATAACGTATTCACAAAACCATTAATGAGCGTACTAGCTCGGTGAAATCGTCGAGGAAAAATCTAAGACTTATTAACATAGCGGCGTAGCTAGTTTATTCATAATTGGCGAGTGCGTTTGAATTGCCCCGCCCCGCGCCTCGGTCGCAACGTTGTCGCGAATGCATCGCATTCATAATACACTGCGACGTCGACCCAGCCCGGCACAATTAAAATTTGCATTCCTTATTGATTGATAGCTTTGTTGGATAGGTAAGGCGGTATATGATTTGTGTGGGTGTTAACGGACTGATGATGGTTTTTTAAACGGTGTAAACGTGGGTGGTAGTGATTTAAAGGTTCATTTGTTGTACTGCATGCGATGTTTCCATTACCGTAGATATTGTTTTAAGATCTAACAATATCCGTTGATGATATGTGTTTTGATTTACATTTTGATGTTGTTGTTTTGGTTTTGGTGTTATATTTGTTCTATTAGGTGTTGTTTTTTCTTAAAAAAAAAATAATTACTTACCCTTTTACCATAAAATATGATAGGGAACCAAGAGTGATAACCCATTCACACAGATGATATATCATTGATATATCCTTGACACTATAAAACGTCCCTTTGTGAAAAAACCAAATCTATTCTTTGTAATTTTAGAACAATAAGAAATAATGCATCCTTAGTTTTACCTACATAACGAAACGGGAGCCGAGGTTCGGCCCTCTCGGGCACCCTCGAGTCAGACGCTCTCGCGAAATAGGGTGACGGTCCAAGCCGAGGTTACCCATATATAAAGGTCTCGACTGAGTGCCATAAAAAAAGAAAAAAAGTAACGAAACGGACGATTAAAAATGGAGACACCGTTTTTTTTTATCTTTGATAGAAATACATAAGCGCTATTCAGCTATTTCACGTTATTAATTATGAGTGTTCCATTCCCAGTCGAGAATCTTGAACGTGATTTTGAATAAAATCTAAGCTTTATGGGACCCGTTTAAAATGATATAAGATAAATATCTATTATCATTTATGTAATAACTACACAATATGTACTATACTAATATTTTACTGGCTGGAATCTTATTTTTTTTAAGACGGGAACTATTGTAGATATGTGTCTCGTTTTTCTAGACCGAAAATAATGATTCGTAATTTGTTTTATGGTTTGCACTAGCGGATGCGTCTGATTTATTAGCTGTTAGTGAAAAAATATGCACTGCTGGCCGACTGTCTGGCGTGAAGGTGACACATACCCAATCGTGAAAATATTTTTAATTTTTTTATGAGGTGCAAGACGCAGCCATCTAACTATCCGTAGAATTATATACGAAGAGTTATGTGTTATATTTTTATGTAGCCAGTTGGCTTATGTCCATTATTTTTTATTGATATTTCTATTATCAAATTAATAAACTATATAGCAGTGACATAATTTAAATTTCAAAGAAGATACTCTGTGTAATGAATATCAGTTATTGATAAGAAGTAATGAGGTGGCATAATTATTAATATCGAGTGTAAGATCTGTCGTATCATCAAAATTATTATAAACCTAGTAATGTGATATCAATACACCGCTAATAGCATTAAACTATTTAATAATTCCGAATTTTCTCTTAGCTGGTTTGGACCCGCCATTTGCCTAAATAATTTTCGAATGTAAAATGAAAAAAGTATCCTATGTAACAGAATAAAATGATCAACTAATAAATTTTAGTTCCGTTACTAGTACCGGATACGGTATAGCTCCTTATCAAGAAAAACGTCTCTCTTAATAGTCTTCGCCTCGTAAAACTGTCTCGATATACTCGTAAGTCTTACAAAAATTGAAATCGGATGAAGATCATGTAGATAATCAAATTGCTCTATAAGGAAGAGGGAATGATTTGTATGATTTTTATACGGTACCTACTAAATGGTGCGATAATGTAAACGGCCTTTATGTCGCCTTCTTGCATTTTAATCAGGATACACTGGAAATAAACATATATAAGTTGAATTATAGACTTATAGAACGAGAAGAACCAGTCACAATTGCGACAAGCGGGCGCCGGTCGCAGTCAATGAAGTCTACAACAATAAATAAAAGTTGAGGGAAACGAGAGTCTATTAATATAAAGTGAATTTATGCTGTAGGCTTCCTAGCCGTTTACACTTATGTCTCTGAGTTTAAAGTGGATCTAGAGCCTGAAATACTAAATTAATTATTCTTAACAATAAAACCCAAATGTTTTAATTTATAATTAATTATTTTTATCACGAATGACACATCAGTCATTGTTTATTAGAGTATTTGCAGTTATTCTAAATTATTATTATATTAAAGTTATAAGAGGAGGAAATTATTTATAAATTTATTCATCAATTTGCATGTCTAGCGTGTTTGTGATTATGAATAAAAGCGTTGTATAAGCAATTTTAATTTAGTAATAATATGTGATGTTATCCTATTAAAATAGGTTGATTTTATATTACAATATTTCACTTGAATGGAAGCGAAGTTAGAACTTCAAGAACTAGAAAAACATACCGTTTTAGTATATATACCTAGAACTCTACATAAAGCTAAGCTTGGGGTCAGTTCTTTGACGTGTCACAGTCCAAATTATATTTTATTTTTATACTGTTTGTATCAAAATATGATTGTAACTCAAAAACAAAGGTAGGATAAAAATAAAAGTACCTATTATCTTTATTTTATCACTTAATTCGATTGGGACACATAATAAACGCGATAGGTATGTAACTATAAAGCTAAGTAATATTTTTTTTTTTAATGCTTTGAAATGCTTATGGACCCTTCATGAGAGGTAGAGCTACACTGCAGTGTGTTTCTAGCAGCAGAAACAATAGGTCAGCCCGACCAGGGTATGACGACGCCCTCACAGAATGCCAGCGTAAAATAGCAGCATAATGCTGTTGTGTTTCGGCTGATCAATGTAGGGATCCGGAGACCTTTATTACTAGTGACGAGGCATCCCATCTCAGTCGTCAAGGGTGACAACGCATCAACATAAGACTCATTGTCAATGATGAATGTACATGTCACGGGCCGCAGGAATCACTTGCCATCAGGTGAATTGTGTGCTCGTATGTTACTCTCAATGTAATAAAAAAGAATGTAAGGTCTGGGTAAACTGTATTATAACAATATATAATAACTATAACATATATAATATAATAAGTATAACACTAAATAAACTCTTTACATTAGGTAATGAAACTTTATACCCAATTATTAAGGTAGCATAAACATTAAACTGCTTATTGTTCACGTAATCATAATAATTGAGGATAATATTCAGGTCACTCGGTCTAATAATTTCTTTCTCATTCTGTTCCGCAGTACAACTTTAAACATTATCTCAACTATCTGATTGTATAAGATATCCAGCTAGGACAATATATGTATATATTTTTTTGCAATTTGTAGGGATTGTTTTGTCTGTTTGAAAATCATAAAGAATGCAACTAAAGAATAAAAAAATCTAAAGTAACAGTGTTAATATCTACTAGACAATCACGTGGCACCACTGCAAATTGGAGGCATTCAAATTTTCGGTTAACCACCCCAACTATGCTGAAAACGCTTGTGCTAGGAGATAGTTTTATACCTACGACCTTATATATATTTTTGTATACATATATATATATATATATATATATATATATATAATTATATATATATATATATATATATATATATATATATATTTGTATCTATAGATATATTATAATTCCTGTTTTGAGAACTCATGTTTATATTTCAACTACTCAATACCAATGAGGAATTTACCACTGCTTCCGCCCATATTTCAATTTACCGTAAAGCATTTACATTTTACTAAGTTATCTAAAAATCTTGTAGCTCTATAAAATGCCCAGTTGATATGATAACTATAGTAACAGTTAGTCGTCAAAATTTATAAGGAAGACATTTTCACCATATGTTTATACGTCAGGAAGAAGCTTCGACAATGGGAAGTGACAAAGGAAAGAATGAGTAAGTCTGCAGGCGCCAACGGTGTAAGCCTTCGGAATTCCATTTACTTGTATAGTCAATAAAACTTTACCGACATTTTTATCAATGTAGCTGCATCTATAAATAATTAAGTGAAGCCTTTTGTTGGTCATATAAAAACAGTAATTACTGTGTTGTACTCAGGCCGGCCGGCCATATTTAGTTGTTATAATGTTAAATGGAAACATTTTTATTAATCGTTAATCCAATAATGTACCTATGTCTGAATAAAGTAGGAAAAAATATACTTAGTCTTTTCCTCTCTTATATATTGTTATAGTAAACGTATTTTAGTAAAACATTTTACACACCATCCAGATCGCTTCTTGCCACTTATTTAAAAAAAAAAGATTTTCCTCTCTAAAACTATGTGGAAAGGGCGTCGGACTCACTATCGATTACTTATTTACCAATTATTTTTAGATTTTTGGTTTATCATATAGAAAATCCACACCTAAACATTTATCCGCAGTAAGCTCCCTCCCCCGTCGGCTGCGGAACCTAAGAAGCTCGAGGGGAAACGTGCTTCGTATTTGGTATCTTAGTCTACCTGTCCGTTCGGTTTCGTCACCTGTCACGATATTATAGACAGCCAATGACTGTCCTCCATTAAACGTTTTATCATTTTACGACACGCAATCGTTTCTGGCCTTCCGTTAAATCATGCGGTATCCATCGAGAACAAAGCTTTCGTACCTTCAGATGCACATGCAAAATGTTTTGCACTTGACTCATTCTAATGCCTCATATAGTATGAATTTGTTAAGTAACTTTTTTATCAGTATCAATCAGTTATCGTACGGTATCAATATTACATTCTATAACCTCAGTCCCTGGCCAACCTTCACGTACATCGTCATAGAGATGGTCTCGTCCTCCTCTAAATTATCTAAACCATAAATACACCGAACTGCGACATGGGGCTGGATCATCAAATGCCAATATTTGTCTCTGGCAACTCTTTTGTTAACATAATCCATAGCGAAAATCGTAAAATATCATTGAACGAAAATTATCACGAGTTAAATTCATTGTAATAGCGAAACACTATTCAAAACGAAACCACAATGAAAAAACAAATGACAAATTAAAAAGTAACATGTTCCCAAAGAGAATTTTCGGTAAAGAAGAAATTCCGTTATTGTATTTTTAATTATTGTAAGTTAACCTTCAGAAACTTTCAGTATACTCCACGTACTAACGGGCTTATAATACAACTTGCACAGAAATAATAAGATACAAAATCTAAAATACTTTTCAATTTGAAATATCCAATCTTTCTTTAAAATAATTCTACAAAACTAAATATATAGTACTGTTGGTTATTCAAAATTATCAATTTGCAGAATAAGTGTACACAGTCCTTATAATTATCGATCAATTGTCCATTGTCGACATGGAGACAATTTGATGTGATTCATCCTGATCATCAAACGCACGTTAATTGAAGTATTACGTGCTTCAATTAAAGACAATTGTTGGATGAATCTAGACCTACCAGATGGCGGGCAATTACTAAATCATCTTGTACATTTGAATTAAGAACTTCTAGGTTCTAACTAAGTTCGAAGAGCCGTGGAAGCAGTCTCTAAGTGCTCGATTTTAATTCACGGTACGGGTATGCGAGCAAACCGAATTCGATCTCCGGCGCCGGCACCAACGAAATTATTAATGGCAAAGTGTATAAGAGCACGTGTTCGTCAGTGAAGAAAAACATCGTGAGAAAACCTACATATCTAACAAATAATTGAATAAAAAAATCGAAGACTTGTGAAGTCCGCCAATCCGCGTGGTGGAATCCGCGTATGCTCTAACACACTACTTTGATCCCCAAAGGTGGGATATGTGTAAAAAGGCTGTAACTTTACTTTTTGACCTTAAGATTCTAATTTTAACGTAATTTCTGGTATTACATATAATATCGAGAGAGAATAATATAAAATAAGAAGATTGGTGGGTTTCGACATAGGCTATATCTTCCGGGTTTCTCTTTATGTTTTTATTTTTATGATAATGTGGCACATAATACCAACAAATAAATAATCGTCTTCTCTAGTTCTAATGTAACGCATGTGCAATATTATTAGAGGAATGTTCAGATATAGTGTCAAAGAAACAACAGGTAATACAGACAACGCAATTATCATAAATCTTTGAAAAAAGGTAAAAGAAGTTAGTTACACCGTCAATAGGTCTATTGACTGGGGAAAGATGACGCCCACACAGTATACCAGCGTAACATTAGTGTTTCTTAAACTTGATGTCTATGATCTTCTTGATGACTATGAGGAGACCGGAGACGCAGCCACAGGTCGCGGGGCATTCCAACTCAGTTCTATAGAGTGACAACGCATGTTCCTTACCATGAGGTATTGTTGCTTTTATTGCATAGAGAGTAAAAACGAGCACACGGTTCACCTGACGGCAAATGATTCCTGCGGCCCATGACATCTACGTTCATCCTTGACAAGGAATCATAATGCAGATGCGTTGTCACCTTGAGGACTGAGATGGAATGCCTCGTCACCAGTAATAAAGGTCTCTGGATTATATATTAACAGCATTATACTGCATTTTAACGCTGGTATTCTGTGAGGCCGTGGCCCTACCCTGGTCGAGCTGACCCATTCATTCTGCTGCTAGAAAAAAACTGAAGTGTAGCTCTCCCACTGTGAACTGTATGCTGGTTTGTCACCCTTAGTTTTATAAAAAAAACTGCAAACTAGCTATAACATAAAGGGATGAAACTTTTACATATTGCCAGTGCAAAATAACAAAATAACACTGCTGTTCGTATGGTGCGTCAAAAACTCAATATCTGATTTCCTTGGGCTGATGGGATGGATAGGTCAACAGTCAACCCTTATTGACCTGATAACAAAAAAAAAACAATATATCTTGAGCACTAGGACATAATAACAAAAACATATTAGTATTACGCAATATTGCAATTTTTCTATTTTATTTTGTCTGTACCTCTCACCACCTGCGTTTTTATCAACCACTTAAGATTAAAGAAGTTAAATACAACATTTTATAAAGCACTTTTAAGGACTCAATGCGGTTACAAGTATGGTAAATCTACTTAAGGAGTTTATCAGTGAGAAATCTTGATAAATGCCAAACACCATATGACCAATCCTTATTAAACGAGTATGGTATAGTCGTTCTGTAAAGTTTTAATGGGCCTACTACGAGCTAGTTGAAATGGACAATAAGTTACAAACATAAAAAAACTCATTAGATATATTTCAATAAACCTGTATGTATATATTCAAGCCAAGTAAATATTAGAAATTATATAACCAATAAAGAATAATAAAAATTATACGAATGAAAAATATTTAATATGACCTTCAGGCTAATTTCAACTAGGGCGATATCTTCTGGTTATTGCCCTGTGCAGATGTTAACTGCATTGGGTTTATTATTGTGCGTAAGTCGCCTAAATACTACGCCTAGAGTACTTAATCGTCCTCGTATGCGATAAATCATTGTAATTAATGTCTACTAGATATGATAGGAGAATTTTTACGTAGTGTACAATTATAATACAATCCGAAGTATAAACCAAAAATTTGTATATCACAAAAACATTGACATGAGCTGTTTTTATAATGATTTTTTTAATTACATTGAGAGTTACAAACGAGCCCACAGTTCACCTGATGGTAAGTGATTCGGCCAATGAGATCTACATTCATCCTTGACAAGGAATCATAATGCAGATGCGTTGTCACCCTTGAGGACGGAGATGGAATGCCTCGTCACCAGAAATAAATGGCTCCGGATCCCTACACTCACAAGACGAAATACAGCAGCATTATGCTGCTATTTTACGCTGGTATTCCGTAAGGGCGTGCTCCTACCCTGGCCGAGCTGACCCATTCAGAGAAACAGCATACATATATAGTAAAGGTTTGAGTATATGGTACATAATATCTCGAATTTTAAGTTGAGGTAGAAGCTTCCAAAATTTCTATAGTCCATAGGTAACATTCAGACAATATTGTTAAACATGCAAATTCGGGTTTCTTTTCCTCAAATTTCGTCCTAATTCAGATTTCAAAGATATTTTAAATGTACAGGCATAGATCAGATACTTTTTTAGTGAACCTACCTCCGATTTTATTATACTTTTTTTAGTATTATAATACTTAGGAATACTAATGAGGACAAGGACTGAGTGATAATATATTCTATGCGGTTGATGTCATCTGATAATAACCAAAGTTGTCATTGCATATCGACATCATCTATAGTGGTAGAGCTAAGTAACAATATGTTTCTAGTTGCAAAATGAATACGGCCCTCACAGGATACCAGTGAGTATGGGGATCAGAAGAATTTATTACTGGTGACGAGGCATTCCATCTCAGTCCTCAAGGGTCACACATCTGCATTATCAAGGAAGAATGTAGATGTCATGGGCATGAATCACTTACTATCAGGTGAACTGTGTGCTCGTTTGTTACTCTCATCATTTTTAATTCATTTTTACTTCAAAAAATATAAAGTAGTCTTTTTCAAGTTTTACTCATAGATAAAAAAATATTGAGTTTGGCTTATTCCTTTTTCTAAATGGTCCAACATGGAGACCTTTCTATTATCTTATTGCACATGCATGACAACAGACTAGAGAAGGAGATACAAGTGTGTTTCTCTTTGTTGGCTCGAGAGGTTATGGCATTATAATATTTTTTTTGTCATCTGATAATAACTAGCATATATTGCGGTGGTAGAAATCGTCTAGGAGGACGTCATCACGCAAGAAAGAATTCTAATAACTAATCGATAATTTTAAATTATAATATTATAAAACTTTTTCTAAATCAATTCAATAAAATACGTCGGGCACAATCAAATCAAAACTTTTCGAATTCAGAACGCGGGTGTTGTCGCTGACGTATTAGCGCGGTTCATTAAATCGATGCGCAATAATTCTTATTAGCAGCGGCGATGGACACCTGTTACTGACACCCGATACTCCCGCGTTTTACATAACCCGCGCCTCGCCACAGGCCTCGGCAACACCTGAGGCCCCGGAGTCTCGGCCGCGATGGTCTGACTCATGCGACCAAGGACTTATGAATAGCCGATTGCAAATAATAAAATAATTTTACTTACTATACATATTGTCAGAAGAAAGAAACAATTTTGTTCCCAGATATCTGAAACAGCTTTAAAAATATTTCCACTAACTTACTTGACGTTTCGCTTGAAAGCAAATCTATCAAATAATTGTTATTGTTCGGAACATGGAAGTTTTGCGTAATTTTATATTATCATATTTGTACATGATTCTGCAATTGCATCATCCATATTCTAGATATCATATTCTAGTGTCACGGTATTACAAATATAAGACAGGCTTAAGTCGCGATTTAACGTTGTTCTTGAATGAAACATGTTTTAATAGATGATTAATGGTATAAAAACAAAGTTAAAGCATCATAATATATATCATAACATAATCAACTACCATAATCAATAAGTGCGAATATTCCTACTGTCATATATATATATATATATATATATATTTATATATATATATATATATATATATATATATATATACATATATATATAAACCTCATGGTTAGTATATATCAAAATATCTCTTTATACAGTGGAGGTCACATAACAAAAGACACTCAAGGGATATTCTGCTAACTAGGAATTTTGATTATTTATTTTTATTTTTAATACAATAGAAACTTGCAACAATATTTAATCATATGTGAAATGTTTGTTGTGTGAGATATATATTAGAAATAATTTCAATAAAGTTAGACCTACATTATAATTATATTTCAAGGTGTATGAATTGAACAAAGGCATGGTCAACTAATTGAATACACAGTAAGAAAATATGAATGTAATAAATATTAAAATGAAATTTATTATAATTAATTGTAGATATTTTTTAAAGACATTATGTAAAGTTACCAATATATTATTGTTGCATGACCTTTAGCAACAATAATAGTCCATCGCTTTGGCAGAGAGAGTAATTTGTTGCAAGTTGATACTGGAATTTGCTCCCATGTTTCTTTAAAGCTATATAAAGTTGATGACTGTTACCTGCCACCATTTTCTGCACATGGTACTACAATTTTCTAATAAGGTTGATGTCGGGCCTGTACGGGGGCCAATCTAAGCCTTTACTGACAAGCCCCGTAGAAATTCTTTCACCACTGTTGCTGCGTGTTTTGAATCATTGTCTTGTTCGTAAGTCCAACCCAAAGGGAAACTTTCTAAAACATATTGCATCTTAAATATTCTTGTAATGGAATTTATCCATATTGGCTACAATTCACCTAACAGGTCCAACACCATGTCGGGAAAAAAGCCTCAGACTTTGATATTCCCCCATGTTTGTCTATTTTCGTCATGTACTTTGCATTCATTTTTTTATTAGTAGGACGTCTCACATGTAATTTTCGGTTAGAATTAATCATATTAATTTCTATTTTATCAATGTTCATATTTTTTGCAAACTCTAATCTATTTTTAACATTTGCTTTTATCAAACGTGGTACGTTACGAGATATTCTTCGAAATAAGTTTGCCTCACATAATCGTCTTCTAATTGTTCTTCCTGATACACCTCTCAACCCTCCAGCATCAAATACTTCCAAGCATATAAGCTCTGATTCTTTAAATAGTTCTTTTTGGTTGGCGATATCATTCTTAAGCCTTCACGTCGTATTTTTGTTTTTCTAGGTCTCGGTTTTCCAGATACTTTTTCTGTTGTGTTAAATTTCTTGAAATGCTTGATAGCATTCATTACCATATCTTTAGAGCATCTCAAGTGATTCGCAATTTTCCTATATGACCAACCTTTGTTATAATAACTCAGGATTATCTTCCTTGTAGAGGAATCGCAAGTTTTGTTTTTTCCCATAGTAGCTTGTTGAAAATGATCAAAATGACGTTAATATTGAGATAATAATAAGCAAGTTTTTGCGTTAGCTTAAATTTTAAATTAAGCACATTATACTGTCTTTGATAAGGTGGCTAAAAAACGAATAAGGAAGAAATTGTTGCAAGTTTTCATTGTAATAATATGGCGTTACTGTAATAATTAATAGTAATCAAAGTAGATCAATACTTTCTTCACTGTTTATAATACTGATTGTATGTAACTAAATAGACGGTGTCTTTAATTATGTGACCTCCATTGTATATCATAGGTTTTAAAATATTTCCACTAACTTACTTGACGTTTCGCTTGAAAGCAAATCTATCAAATAATTGTTATTGTTCGAACATGGAAGTTTTGCGTAATTTTATATTATCATATTTGTACATGATTCTGCAATTGCATCATCCATATTCTAGATGATTCGTGTCACGGTATTACAAATATAACACAGGCTTAAGTCGCGATTTAACGTTGTTCTTGAATGAAACATGTTTTAATAGATGATTAATGGTATAAAAACAAAGTTAAAGCATCATAATATATATCATAACATAATCAACTACCATAATCAATAAGTGCGAATATTCCTACTGTCATATATATATATATATATATATACATATATATATATATATACATATACATATATATATATATACATATACATATATATATATACATATATATATATATATATATATATATACATATACATATATATATATATATATATATATATATATATATATATACATATATATATATACATATACATATATATATATACATATACATATATATATAAACCTCATGGTTAGTATATATCAAAATATCTCTTTATACAGTGGAGGTCACATAACAAAAGACACTCAAGGGATATTCTGCTAACTAGGAATTTTGATTATTTATTTTTATTTTTAATACAATAGAAACTTGCAACAATATTTAATCATATGTGAAATGTTTGTTGTGTGAGATATATATTAGAAATAATTTCAATAAAGTTAGACCTAAATTATAATTATATTTCAAGGTGTATGAATTGAACAAAGGCATGGTCAACTAATTGAATACACAGTAAGAAAATATGAATGTAATAAATATTAAAATGAAATTTATTATAATTTTATTTGTCTATGTATGTGGAGCCAGACTACACTCGTGAGCAAAAAAATCGATTCACGACGTACGTAAATATTCTCGTATAAAATCTGTTGCTCAGATTCATTTTTCGACTAAAGTATAATGAAAGTAAAAATTTAGTTATAAAATGTGATGTCATTCATATTAATATTCTATATATTAATTATTTTTTATTACTAATAAAAAAAAATTAAACAAAATTCGTCTTAAATCAAATCAAAAGAAGCTTTATTGGAGTAGGTTTATACAAAACACTTCTCCAGTGTCCAGTGTTGAACACACGGCTCAAAGTTTTAAACCAAGCATATTTGTCAGACAAATATTCTTAAAAAGAGTACTTTTGATTTATTGCTTTTTAACCAAAATTTTTAATCTGTTTAATGCTTAATTATTATTTGTGATAATTTTATTAAATATGCCCGATTACACATAAACGAACGATTTATGTGTCTTTTTTATACGAAAAATAGGTGTCACAAATTTTGTTTTTGTTTCTTGTATTGATAGCGTGTACTTTGCTTTTGTAGAATATTTTTGTATATTCAATAAACATATATAAACAATATGTAAACGTAAATATTGTGAGTTAGGCGTTAATATAGCTTTATTTTTTCCTTAATGATACTCTAGATTTTACATTATAAGTAGTGCGAATAGCTCTTTTTTTAAAATAAATATAATTTCAACATCAGTTGCCCCAAATCTTCTGTTGGACTTAAACCAGAGAGGACCCGATCTCTGAGAGAAGTTTCTAAGAGTAAGTTTCTTTATAGAGATTTCTAGCGTCGACGGTAAACGCACCACACATCAGCTAATTCTCGCTGGCTCTATTCTTGTTCCAATAGGGCAACCGCTTGAGCCACTTCATCAATAGATGTGTCCATTTTTAGGCAATATTTGCATTTAATAACGAGGGATAAGTGTACTGGTTGACGTTTGACAACTAACTGATAAGGGTAAGTCAGGTCAACAACCTTTTGCAGGGCAGGACAGCCCCTAATTAGCGCTATTGTAAACAGGTGCATAAATGGTGATTAGAATAACAACATGTTTTTGAGTCGTATTCTTGGAAAAGATAACGTTTGCTTTCATTATTTAGGAGCCAAAATATAAAGCTTTAATAACTCAAAAAGAAATTCATAATTCAGGGCTTCGCTATATTTTTAAAGACATTCAACCTCGTGCATGAATCTCTTTAGTAAATTTTTTTGCTCACGTGTGTACATTTTTTTAAATTTTTTAAATTTTATAAGATTTTGTAAGTATATCGACGAATAAAGCTTAATGAAGGGGCATTCAATCACAGACGCAGCAATCAATGCGTGTTTGATGGTGTGATGGTTTTGCACTCACACCGAAGCCAGCCGCTAACTCTGACGTAGTTTGCGATGGATCCGCTTCAACGATCACGTTTAACTATTCATTGTCAACTTGGATCTCCGGCTGTCCACGCAGTTTGTTTTCGAGTTCAAAATCTCCAGAACGAAAACGTTGTAACCAAAAACGTATCGTATTTTCTTTAACAGTAGCTTCCCCATACACATCATTAATCCTTCGAGCTGTTTCTGCACACTAGTGTCACGGTGGAACTCATATTCGTAAATAACGCGTTATTTCAAGTTTTTCATTTTGTTAACAGAATGATGTCAAAAAAAAATGGCGCGACAACATAGAAATCACTTAATTTGAAACACAGATATATAACAATAATACACAAGCATAAATTTGAAACACATTTGAATTTTGATTGATTCCTAAACAAACGCCAGATTATTTGAGATAAAAGTGGCCAGTTCGACAAAACGCCAATTTCATATGTACCTAATATTATTTGATTATAACGTACCTATATAACGCATTATAAAATAGTCATTATATGTTCCCACCAGGATATTTGTGATTTTAGTCTCTCTATGTGTATTTACAATACTTTGCGATTACAATGAATTCCACTGAAACACATTTTTTTACTTTTTTTTATTAACGGATAAGTAATCTTGAAATCGTTATGTTACTTTATGATTTCTATAACTAACAATATCAACACATTTTAATAAATACCTAAATTTTGAAAATTTACTACATTACTTGCATGGCTTGAAATGACTCTACAATAGAATTTGTAAAATGTTTAAATTAAAGAGAAAACTTTATCCAAAAATGGATGGAATAGCCTAGTTAATACGTCGGAACAGTAGATGTCAACTACTCAGTTTAATGAGCTAATTCAGCTCGAGGAATTTATTCGGTGCCCACGTTCGCTGAAATACGGCGCACGCCTCTTCCAACCCTTTTATGTAGAAAATTTATTGAAGCAATGCGCGCGCGCCTCAATGAACCCACAATATACTTCTACCTCTTTCACTTGAAACCTATACTTATTGCGATCTACAACACCACAGTGTTGTTCTAATCGTGGACCCATGCATGCCACGCCTCGCGCTTTACAAATGATCACTTCATACATATGTCTGGCTATTAAAAAAAGTTTCGTTTGATGTTTATATAAAAAATAAACCAGACGGCAAATATTGCGACGTTGGAATTCACGATGTGACAAAGAGGAATTTTTGTTTATAGTTATAAATTAGGTACGTTATTGCTCGTGCACGTTCTAATTTATTGTGGTATTTCGCTCGTTGCACACGAATTTATCGATATTCGACCGTAATCAAAATAAACATGTGCATGTTCATGTAACGTGTACAAATTTCCATAAACAGATCGTGAAAGAAGCATAAGACGGGCGATGCCACTACTTCATTTCCCTGCCGAGCCGCTTCTGGCGTTGCGCCAGCGTTTCCGAGAACACGGGGGAAGGTTGCGCGGTGTCTCGCCACGGTATTATATGCCTAAATCATCCTCGTGATAATATTTTTACGGATATTTAACGGATGCATCTCATATAGACGTTGCGTCACGTAAACGAGCGAAAGTATAGCACTTGGACGAATATAAACCGCCAATGCCAACGTTTCCTTGGCACTTTATCCACATGGGGAAAAATGTACATATATACATACAAACAAAGTTTGTATATTTAAATATAGTCTATATATATAGATATTTAAGACAATAGACAAAAATAAAAATTCTGCACCTGTGTACCGTTAAGAAAGTTTTCCAGTTATAAAATCACAATTGTGCTACCGTCTAAAGAATATTCTATCCGTCTATCGATTACACTTGCCAAATCATATTTCACTTCAAGCAATGATATACTTAGCGCTCAATGAATCCACTTAAAAGGCGAATCATTGCTGTCTATAAAATGTCATATTGAATATGAGGCTTGATTGTTGCATCCTTATCTAGCGCCCAACCGTACCCGCCACCCTCCTTCCTTATTAGACGAGACGTGACATACAAGGGCGTTTCACACTTACACCAAAAGTATATCTAGTTTTAGTACATGACCCTGTTTAGTTTTTAAGATCGATTTGTTCTCACGCAACATGCCGCATTTATTATCAGTGCACTCGTGCAGTGAGGTTAATTAAATAGTTACGAGAGTGGAAGATAACGTTGACGCCTATTTATAGAGGCCGAGCCACCTTATCGACCTAAGACATCTGATAGCAAATCTAACATTCGGAATCAGTCACTTTATTTGTTACTTACATTCATGTTTGTCCTCAATCGTAACTCCGTTAATTATATATTGATTCAGGTTTAATTACAGTAGACCAAGTTATTATTACGCAGTATAACATGGCACGTCTGTTGTCTGTACTAGTTAATAATTTGAATGATTCGAAAAAAAATATTTGTTAAATTTACTAATAACCTATGTATTTTATATGTCTATTAATTTGAAGTAAATTTACGGTTGTCGTTAGATAAGAACTTGTGACTTGTGACAGTGAGGCATTTCATTTTAATCCTCATGGGTGAAAATTTATCTGGAATATATTGGATTTAGATGAATAATTTCTATTTGAGATCAATGTTTTGGGCCGATAGAACAATTACTATCATCAGGAACGAGTGAACTACGTGCCCGTTTGTTCCCAAATTTTGTCAATAAAAGTTATTTCATAAACAAAATGGTGGCTTAAGGGTTCTTTTAGATTCATTAATTTTTGCTGCAGAATATGTAGGAAGCAGAGGCAGCTTACTGGATTCCATTTCAGATTTTTCCGTTTTTTAGATTTTTTTACAGACAAATAAAACTCTTAGTACTGGCTAAGTTTGTGGTTTTGGGGCTTCTTAATAAGTTGGTGAAATTTGACAAGAACTTTTAATCTGTGTCAACCTTGACTGGTATAAAGGACGTAAGGTAATTAGTTTTTTTTAAAATAAAAAAGCGTAATTTTTAGAACGAATTATAAGTCTAGTATAAACCATCAATATTTAATTCTTACCAATTATCAGTAAATAGCTTTTAAAACTTATAATAATAAAAGTTAATGGAATCAGCATAACGTTTCGCATAGAAATGAGACTTAACCGTATCTACGGTCTAGCCGAGCGGGTTGTTACCACAGCATATGGTTAGGTATGCATTTTTTATTTTTAGATTATTCCTGCTCTACTCTATGTAATTGCGACTTGTTAAGTATTGCCAGCTTCGGTCCTTCGATAGATTTTATTAATCAATATCGGATTAAATTGTGATTATTAAGAATGTTTTATGACTTATTAATTTATATGACAAAATATTATTATTCGGCAGTACATCTGATAAGTATTATATATGTTTTTTGATTTTGTCTGATATTTTGTATATGTTTTTTTATATATATGCGTGCACCTTGGATCGGTTTTCGTAACATCTTTTACTTTATAAGAATTATTAAGTAAATAATGTAATAAACTTAAATAATTACAAAAATGAATGGGAGTTAATTCACAGTTAAACTTAAAGAAGAAGTATAAAAAGCACAAACATATGCCCAATATAAATTTAATTTTTAGACATATTATGAAAAATTTACATAAACTTCTTATCGATAAGGAATTGACCGTTATCGTAGTTTAACAGTATTCGTTAGTTAGTTCAGTTAGTAATGTATTATATTGCATCTTGTTACAGAATGTCAGTTCGGCAAACAAGCGAAGGAGCTCGGCTCAACATGGTTCGCGGACCTCGGCCCGCCTTTCGGGGTAATGTACTGCATCAAATGTGAGTGTATTTCGGTGAGTATGAGTCAATACTACTACCATTATAAAAAAAATCATATTTAATTAAACTGCCAACCCCGTAATTGAATACAAGGACGCTCGTGCTTGTATTCCATTACTGGGTTGGTAGAGCATCAAGGTTCCATGGAGCACTTGGGACATCTGTTGTCAATTCTTAATGAGCCATATTTTGCATTCTTATAACAAATTATCTAGTTATATTATACCCTAGATTGGGAAAATAAGCAACATAGGCAAATACAATATTTTTCTGTATCTTAAAACTACCATA
Source organism: Teinopalpus imperialis (assembly GCA_029286865.1). Classification (NCBI taxonomy): domain Eukaryota; kingdom Metazoa; phylum Arthropoda; class Insecta; order Lepidoptera; family Papilionidae; genus Teinopalpus; species Teinopalpus imperialis. The sequence continues at coordinate 10,094,639 of JAGSMU010000022.1, read as the reverse complement.
TAAGCTATCAAATTAAATTGTGATTTGTTAAATAAATTAATATAAATTAACTGGATTCAAATAATCTAAAGTTCCGCGCTATGATCATTGTAGCGTTACAATCCAATTCACATTATAGCCAATTGCTAAATATGAGCTGAGTTTTTGGATATTCCATTTCTTTTATTCTAAGATAATTACTACCATTGGACTATAATAATGATGGTATGTTTTATACGTGTATATTACCTTTAATAACTTACATATATATATATATATATATATATATATATATATATATATATAACGATTATTTACTTGTTGATGAAATTTATATTTAAGTTATATACACGTAAAGTTGCTTTTTAGTTATAAATTAAGGTTGAGATGATTATGTCAATGATTATTTTATATCACTTTATTGAAATTAAAAAGTCGTGATTATATTTCTCTTTTTCTGATTTGACTTTTGGTCCCTGGATATATGAGAATCCTTTAAATATTTCTCCTAGAACAATATATAGCAACACTGTTAAGATTATATTAATAAAAATTGAGAAAATGAGTAAATAAGAATATATAACATATTAGAAGAATGTTGTGTGTCAGGTGTGAATTATTTACAATAAGCCAAAAACCCAAAATGCGAGTTCTATAAGCTTTATTGGTCTTTGCCATAAAACCAATGAAATCCGTTTAGTCATAGTTTACTCTGCAATGTATATAAAGTTTATTCTCTTCTTGTTGTACAGGTGCAGAAGAAGCGTCGTGTAGTAGCGAAGGTTCACTGCAGAAACATCAAGAACGAATGCCCGGAGCCTTCGTGCGACACTCCAGTCTTGTTGCCGGGCAGATGCTGCAAGACTTGCCCGGGTGATGTCGATTGTAAGTAAAGAAGCTAAGTAACTCTGCAGTGTTTCTCAAAATGAGTGCACGTAACCGTAAATCAAATCACGAAATAACGAGGCTTCCCATTTCACTCGTCAGATGTGATAATGCACGAAGAATCTCACCACTTAAATCCGCCCACGCACAGCACACAACTTAAAAGAATGGACGGTCAAGTCCAATGTAGTGGGACAGAGAACTCCAAATGTATCAGGACCCCAACAAAATTTAATCATTAAAAAATATTTATTCTATTAATAGTTATAAAGGAGTAGTAGGAAAAGCCTTTAGAGCAGTCACATAAAGGAAATGGAACAAGTTCTAATTACAATAATTAACTCTTACATTTTTCGGGACCGGTAAGAAATTGCACAGTACAGTGATATATTTTAATATCGATTTTTCTTTAATCGTTCACTAACCAAAGGAAAGAAATTATGTAAGAGTCAGCCCTTAATTGACGTGTCCCAATTAATTTAATCGCATTTGTTTTTAACTTTTTTAGCCTGATAGGAAAATTAATGCAAAATACTAGCTCGAAAGTAATCGAAGAGAACGTTTCTACCAACGTTCTTTTTAGCCATAACACAATACAACCGAACTATGAAGTCGCATATGTTTAAGGTTTAAAAAATAAGCACCTAGCTTGATATTATTGTAAAAAAATATCTCCCTGATATGTTTAGGAAAAGTAAAGTTTCAACTTCAAAGCTTTAAATCCAGGTACTGATCGTTTTTGCATACTGATTGTTTACCCAACATACTAATGGTGAAGCCATTGAATTTAGTAGAGCTTTGACGGTTACAAATAGATAAGGGTGACAACATATGTGCAATCTTGATTCTGCAGGAATCACTTACCATCATTGCTATGCTGCTAATCTTCTCCAACATCCCTCAATATCTTAAAACAAGCTTTTAACCAGTGCGTGTTGCCAGTGATGACTTACGGTACAGATGGTATACATAGTCCTTCACTGCTGCCCGTATGAGAAAGTGTGTACGCAATGTACAAATCCTCAGTAGAGCAAGGGTGACCGATATAGCTCAAAAGATTAGCAAGCGGAAGTGGCAATGTGACTGGCGATATAGCTCGTAGAACTGAAGATCGACGGTGAAGAAAGCTTTTTGAGTGGCAACCTCGGACTGGCAATTGCAGGACAATCTCCCAATAGATGGGGCGACCTATGCAAGTTTGAGGGTAGCGAATGGATGCAGGTGACTTAGGATAGTACTGTATGGCATTCCGTGGATGAGGCCTCTGTTCACCAGAGGACTATAGATTGGCTGTGATGATGTCAATTGTGGAGATAATTTAAAATAAATTTAATTTATTTTTACATATCTAAAAATGTACATAATTTTCACAGCATCCAGAATATACGAGTACAGAGAAATATATGTTACATATATTTCTCTGTACTCGTATATCGTGTGACATTGGTTTTTGATTCTTTCATGATTGTACATGCATGTTACATTGTTATCAATTCACACGTGATTGTGTTGACTGATGTGATCACGGCTACGTTTAACGTAAAATGATTGTGTAAATGATCGTTAATACGTTCTAATTGAGCAAAACTGGCAATGGAAATCAACGGACTGATTAATCTATCAAGAATAATGCAGCTTCAGACATATTATATTAAAGTTGTTAGTTATAATTATAGTTTTATTAATAATATAATAACATATGTCAATAATACATCTCATTGTATTAAATTATTGTTTCTTGATTTCATTGCCCTTGAATTTAATTTACAGGAATAAAACCTCCTGCCATATGACTGATTATATATATATACAGGAATCACTGGTTATTCTCTCTTTAGTGAAAGAGCATCGCGATAACGGCAGTATCATATACGGTCACTTGGACAATATTAATGATAAATACCCGACGTACCTACAATTAGAATGCTTTGAATACGGTAGTTTAAATCGCATAAACTCTTAACAAAGTTTTTATGTTATGTCATTAGTCACGCTAAATAGTAATGAAAAGTATTGTATAGTTTTAAGACTCACACATCACGTGTGGTTTTGTTGACCTGACAATTGTGCAAGTCATTGGTTATAGCAAAAATAGTTATTAGTATATATTGTACTAAATGGTGACTGTTGCGTAACTAATTAAATGCATGTGGTATCATGTATTTGATTTATTTACATCGTAAGGGTGAAGACGAGCGACTATAACTGTAATTGTGCTAAAACTTACCAACGCAATGAATTATCTTAAGCAGTAGATGTCATTAGGACACCAACAGAGGATACCGCTGTGAGTTTTAACCGACCAGTAGGAACATTATAAATTTCTAATTTAATGTTTTCTTTAAATGAAAAGATCACCAAAATAGTTTGATTTATTTTAAAATTCTTAAATCTTAAAATGTTTAGTTAATAACGTCGATATATAAGATTAAATGCTCCAGACTAATTTTATCTTAGATTAATCTTCAATACATGCAAGATTCTCTAGAATTTGGCGCCAATCGGTATATTGTTTACTCAATTTTGGTATCTGCTAATTATTTAGGTATGTTCCAAATAACCTATTACTATTTACATATTCAAAGAAGTATAAAGTTTACAAGTTGCTCATATAATTCTTATAATCTTAAATTAACAAACTAAGTAAGTTAGTGTGATTGTCCACTTTGCTAAACGTCAAAATTGTGTAATTAAAGTTAAAAGTTAAACATGGAAATCTGAGAGGCATCATATATCTATCAAAAATATTAGCATATAAAAAGTCCATGATTACGTACATATTTGTCACAAAGGTTTTTCTTCTAAATTGCGTTTAATGTGATTTTCACACGGCCATCATTCGACTGTCACGTTCCCGTCTAATCGGTTGAATTTCCTAAATTGATGATGTCATTTTATTTTAACGTATTGTGTACTTGGACTGATGTCATGCTTTCCAGTTTGAAAATTCTATTACTAACTCGCGAATAATCGCGACCGCTTATTACGTCCGCGTAAACATAACAAAATCTGCGGTTTTAATATCAACAAAATGTGACACGTCATGCTAGCTTATTAAGTTACTTAGTGTTCCTTTCTATTTAAAATGGTATACATTAGTGTTGTTAAGTTTATTATAATCAGTATTATCATTCCACCCCATCATCCGGCCGATGCTAAATCCCCCACAGATTGTCTCAAAGTACGATCTTAAGCCACACGCCTCCCGCAAACTTGTATGAATCGTCTCTATATAAAGTGGCCCATCCACTATATATAGAGTAGAGACGATTAATGCCTTTATAATTAAATGAATTATATAAGATTTTTTTTTAAATTGTTAGGCAAGAATGACGATACAGAAAGATTTACTGTCAATGTCGTGTCGATTGTATTGGTAACAAATAGGTTAGTGAGTCACGATCCATCCGTCACGAAAGCAATCCACACAAGTTGGAAATTGATTAAACGATCTATAGTTTTTTGTGTGAATGTTCTCTTTGATCATCGCCATTAATATGCAATATTCGGATGACCCGGTCCGCTTGTGAAACCTGACGCTGCCACGATATTGGTATTAACAAAATCGCGTATAAACATAACATCTATTTATATAATAAATTATGACAAGTGTTTCGATATTTGAATAAATTAATAAATACGGTGTCACAAAAAGAATCGTAAGTAGCACTTTAACTTTTACGAAGGAGGTTCTTGACATTATCATCGGCATTTTAAAGTGCGACCACTATTTTTTTTCGACGCGCTTACCTTTAGGTTGCATTACTGGCCTCTTGATTATCATCGTTCACCATTCTCCATTAAGTGTTTTTTGCGGGAATCGGCAAATTCGCTGCCTTTAAAGGGTAATTGCAGAATGTGAGAAAGTATGCGTACGTGCGGAGTGACAGGAACTGGCGATGACAAATTACTGTAGCCGGAGCGGACGCGAGGCGGCTCCCACGGCTGATTCTCATCGTTACCTATATACGCATTGCGTCGGCACATGGACGCCTCTTCTACATTCGATCTAGCTAATCATCGTACGAAACGAATTCGTAATTGCGCTAATGGAATACTGGTATATATTATTAATACGACTAAACGAACATTTTCACTTCCTATTTTATGAAATTTGGGTTAGACAAGAAGAGCACACATCAGACAGTTCAGCAGACGATAATTAAATAGCGGCCTATGACACCCACGTTGATCCACGATAAGGAATCATAATGTAGATATATTGCCACATCTGCGGATTTAGATGGCATGGCTCGTCACCAGTAAAAAGAATTCAAACACCATGCACCCACCACTCCTTGATTGTTTCTACGGTCATAATTAACGGCAGTGAGAGCAGTGCCGATCAGCGATTTGCGGTTGCTGCGACGACGCCGACGCCGCGTCTGCCGTCAGTAGGATATATCGAGAGCATTACAATGGCATTACTCAGATGCACCGCTCGGTGGTGCAGAAATGGCACGCACTGGTGCCCCTCCCCCGGTCCCGTCCCCTTCGCCCCCGTCGCCGCTGCAAATATAGCTGGTGCTGCTGGTTATTCCGGGCGCGGCCGTCGACCCATCGCCGCGACGCCGTCTGCGCGCCTTTTTAGCGAACACTGCTTACAACACACGCATTTTTTGCGAGCAAATATCAACGATGTCAACGAACGCACTCTTTTTCGTTATTTTATCAGACATTTTCATCGAGACAGCGAAATTTACTTTTCGAAAGCTTTCTGAATGTGTAAACAACCACACCGCCCGTCTCGATACTCGATCGTCTGCACGCGCCTCACTATGGAAAGGCGTCACGTGCAAATTGTTTGAGATCTCGAAATCATTCCACTATACCAGTTTAATCGAGATCAATATTGTGTGTTATTAAACAATTGCACATGTGAATTATTGTATTCGTCCTATGATATTTTGTGTTCGAAATCAGACTATCAATATTTTGAATGCAATTGTTTCACAAACGGAAACCATTTTATGGATTTACGATAAAGCTTAGTGCAACTTTAATACAGCCGTAAAATCTATCCCCGTCTTGTAACTATAAAACCCATCAAATCTGATTCAGTGTTGCCTTTGTGTGAATTCCTGTGGACCGTCCGCCGGCTCCTCTCTGTAATGATTAATAATATAGTTTATTGTGCTTTTAATAAATCTTCAGTGCCATATCGAGACTATTAAATCGATAATTTTAATTGAATTCTCACCAGGTGTTACTGTAGTAAAGATTATAAAATTACACGGTTCATGGTAAGCGCTTTACTCGTGATGAAATGAAATATTTATATTACTCCGCGTTCACTGCAATAGTTTTATACTGTGGTCACAATTCTAACCTTAGACCTTTCGACATCGAACGACAAAATACTTTATTTAAAGCAGTTCGGGATACTCTACGGGGTAGTCAAAACATTTAAGTAAAATTATAACAAATACTAACTTGTTTATATTTCATGCAAATGTTTGCACATCTTTTCTTTTCTTTCCGAAGTTACCGACATCGAACGACAAAATGCTTTATTGAAAGCAGTTCGGGATACTCTACGGGGTAGTCAAAACATTTAAGTAAAATTATAGCAAATACTAACTTGTTTATATTTCATGCAAATGTTTGCACATTTTTTCTTTTCTTTCCGAAGTTACTTAAGGAAACTTTATTAATCACTTAAGGAAATAAGTGATTAATAAAGCGAGCGATAATTGTGAGCCATTCGAAATATATATATATAATATATAAAGAAACAGTAGCCTTGCAATTGACGTATTCATGAAGTTAATGTAGTTTTTACACGAGATTCTTAAAATTTTTTTTTAGTTTTTAGTTTTTAATAACAAAATACACAACTATTAAATGCAAAACAGTTCATTCTTATGAGCCAAAACGGATTTATGTACGTTTTTTATATTTTTATCGATTTTTTAGCATACCTTTTTTAAACAATACTGTCAAGAAACCTTATAGAAGCGTTACAAGACAGTATATAACAAACTTTCATGTTATTTTCATTACACTTTTGCCATGTGACAATTTTATAGCTGATTTTAGATGTACAGTATAAGTACAGTCAATAGAAGATAGTCATAGACAGCTTATGCCAAACGTGGTCTTCACTTGGGTCAAGTGTATAGCTCTCTGCCTATCCGCAATGAAATAAAGCCGTTAGCATATGTTTATGGTATATGAGAACGTAGCGTGAGCAGTACACGGTTCATCGAACATTGTATCGATGAACAGTCGATCACGAGTATGTCTTATTCAGTGTACCGCATGTGCCTCCGAGGTATTTTCTTGGGCCCGCGCGATGTCTTGTACAATCAACGTTTTATTTGTGTAGTATTAAATAAATCCCAATATCAAAGAAATCCCATGGCTGCGACCAGGGCATTCTTTAATGCCCTTTATGAGAAAATATGTCACAGCACATTTTGGAACAATAAATAAAATAAAGGGCAAAATTTCATTGGCTGCATTCTATAAATATTTTTCTGGTAATGCCGTATTAGGAACCTAATACCATAATGCCTGCATAAAGAGGTTGTAGTGTCAGTGTAATGAAAGTAAGAATTAGTTTTTCGGTAAAGCGGCTCAAATTAATTTCAATTGTTTTAATTGTTACTTTTTTATAACTAATTTAAATATAAAACGATAACATAACAACAATCGCTGTAATTATAATTTTTTTAATAAACACCCCATTTGTATAATCCCTTATTTATTAGGTAATGACGTAGAGTGTATCTTAAGCAATATATTTCAAAAAGTATCGTTCGTGACCGTATCCGCCGTAAGTGTGGTGTTCGTTATTATTTTAATGTTGGCTAATGAGAATGTATTGGGATGTTGCGCTTAGTGGGCTTGACCATAGTAATAGTTGCGTTAATAGTAGCGTTGTTTGTGGTGCGGACTGTACCTGACTCGGTACAGTTGTTAAGCGAAAAGCCAGTGGCGCCAAACCCTTCTGATTTACCTCAAGCATTAATCTTTCAATCAATGATGGTCGGTGTTTTGTATTGAACGGCGTTTCAATAAGTCGCTTTGGAGCTTATGTATTGCGCCACGTACCGTGGTTTATTTGTTATATTATATACTCGTATAACATTGAGAGTTACGGGGTGTACTGTAAAAATAAAGGTAGCTTCGAATCCACGATTCGACTATTATCGTGAAACGAAAAATCTCTTAGCACGACCATTTCCAGCTTGGTTGAAGTGGTCACCCGGAATATTAGTAATTATTGCTAATATTCATTTGAAAAAAAATACGTGGTAAAATGTTCGCCAACATGTTTTGGTCTCGGGGTAGGAGGGTGCGGGGTATGGGGTCTCAAAAAGCAGATCTTCGGTGGCCATCCTCAGTGGGCTGAGAAGAACTCAGGGGTAACTCTATAATGGACGATCAAGACATCTTGATCGCTTGTTAGAGCGTCTTTTAGTCACCTTATACGACAGGCATATAAGTATATGTCTACTCTTTAAGCCGGGGTCTCCCAGACTGTCGACGAAAAACAAATGGGAAACTTTCTTGGGGGTATATAAAACGTTTTTTAATCCTACCTGTATTTCTTTACATGCTATTATATATAATAAATGGTTATAAATAAATATACTATGTGACAGGGACAGAGAAGACTGCAAACCCTGAACAAATTTCATGGGAAAACCTAAATCTATGAAATGGATACAAATATTAATATAAGTAAGATATTATTGTATGTTTTGTATATTGGCAAACCAAAGACCAGTAAGTATTGAAATCCACGTGCCAAATCGCGACTTCAAAGACTTTCCACCACGATATCTTTGCTCGCTACGCATATTTGTGGACAGCAAGCAATAAAATAAATATCAATAGAAAGAATGTAAATAGTCTAAACGATTAGTTTAAAACAATTTTATCCAAAGAGGCCGTTAGTTTTTTTTTGAGGAATTTTTGGTATCAAATATACGGCTGATGCCTAGCATTAGAAGCGTCTTATTCTTAAATTACAGACGGCTCCATCACCACTTTGTGTAAAGCTATTACTGGGATTTCGTTTCAATTCACACCCCCACTTCATAACATAATATAAAAATCACAGTCAAAATTAATAATTGAAATGGTGGGAAATCGATCGACAATTTTTTTATATTGAATGCATTCCATATTTGAACTATATTTATATAATTGAAGTTAAAAAATATTTTTACAACTAGTAACATTATTTCTGGCGAGACTACACAAACGCACCCGCTATACTTAAATCTATCGTTTATAATTTTGTAATTTCGTTCGACTGGAGGAATCTGCGAAATATAGTTGCGTAAATAGAGAACATACGCGACGTGCAAACAAAGCCGGCGTCGCGCCGCCGCCGGCGCCGGCGCCTCGAGGACAGGCGCGCCGCGTGCGCTCAGATATTGCTGTCATTACCTCTTTAAACAAATATTACCACTTGGTATTTCGAAACCACCTAAGGCTGGCTGGACGAACCGTGACGACGTTTCAACTTCAGCTTTTTCCAACTTTCGCGCAATTACAAGACATTCAAAGGTCACCATTGTTTTACACTTAAAAGTAATTGTGCGTTAGTGCCACGTCCCAACCAATACTTTGAACTAGCTTCTAAGCCTGTTTAAATTATGCATCTTCCCTTTTAAATCGTTTTTTTTACTTCATTATGGAGTTTATGAAGTGATGTCATATCGTTAGAACAATTGACTGAAACGCGCTAGCACCCGCAAAAGTAGCTCACACTAGAGCATAATGCTGAATTCAAATTATCCCTAATCAGCTATTTTATTAGTGAAATAAAATTTGATATTTTCTCACATTTATCTTACGAAATATTGTATAAAGAAGTAGCAAAGCAACATTGTGTAGTTCAATTTAGCACTAGCTAAAATAATTTATATCGTTTTATTGCTCAAAATATTTGAGTCACCAGTGAAAATAGAATGTTATTCCTAATTATATTAACGTACGTTCTGGCTCACACGAGACAATTAACGTAGAGCGTGTCATATAAAAGCGATAATCATGTTGAATTTATAATTTAAAATTTGGGATTGCGAAACAGTTTATCGTTACAAACGAGAACAGTTCGCGATGAGTGCAAATCGTAAATGCATCCACTAATGTTATTTCATACAATATAATGTCGGCGCAGCGCCTGCGGGCGGTTATCTATCAGTACGGCTGAAATTACGCACTCTTGCGTTTTCATTTATCACCCGGTTACATTACTTTAGGACCCATTCACAGTGGTAGCGCGGCAGCGGGTGTACAGCGTTTATATATTTTCTAATAAGTATATAAGAAAAGATAGCGTTATATCGAACTGATCAGAGTACATGAGTTGTCATCGGTTCGATTTTGTTTAATACGCATTGTTGATTTATGGGTTTGGATTTTGTTATATTTATCTCTGTATCTCTGACACTAGCTAGGGAAAAGGACAATGGGTTAGTGTCTCTGTGTTCGCATGGATGCTTACCACGATAAACGTATTCTGGTACGAGAAGATGTCTCGACTAAGACAAATCGAAATATTCACAATGAATCGCGCCATCGTTGAGCTTACTATGAAAGACGCCTATCTGTTATCCAATAATCGTATATTATTGTTGTTAGTCCATTCGGCTTTTACAGCGCTACCGGGCTTCGCCGGGTTTCGCATATTTACACTAGCCTTTTAATGTGAAAGGGGTCTTACGAACTGTGGCGACCGGCGGCGTTAAAAGGGGTTAAAAATAGGTATAAAATGTCAGTGAGGTAAACAGAACTATCTATTTACGCACTCATCGTATCGCTAATTCATAAATAATTGCATTGTGTTACAGAAATTTATGCCATTTTAAGAATTTAAAATGACTTGTGAGCTCTCCATGGAGATTCTGTTCGCGACTTTAATAGCCCTCCAAGTAATTTTAACGTCTTGTTTTATTAAAAAGTGACGGTAATAGGTTACGTACATTAGTGTTTTTGCAGTTTACCTTGTAAAATACTGTTTATTGTATATTAAGAATACAATTATATGTATTTATTCAGTCAATAAACATTATTAATAATTTAATAAACTTCTGAAAATGAAAATGAAATAAAAGATGACACCTCCTTTCTATGATAATGTACGAGTATTTTTTGAAATAAAACTTGAGTTCTAAAATAGATAAATAAAAATATTCCAAATCTTATTATTAATTATTTGACCATTATTGATTCGATACTTCATGGAACGGAACTATTTACATCGATGCCTCCGAAACTTTTTGAAGATTTTTTTTATTCGGTAGGGGTAGCTTGAGTAGTTTTTTTCCCTGTTGAAGAAAAATATATTAATTTTATTTTATATAGAAAAATATTATATAAATAATTAAAATTGTTCCCATAAATTATAATTTTATTGAAATTTAAAAACCTGTACGCGTCTACTTCTAAAGTATTTTTTTTTTAGATTAAACTTTGTTAGTTATAATCGTAATAAAATACGCAACAAAAAAAATTATTAAAGAGTGATTGCATAAATTAGATATATAATTAGTTAAGTAGACTATTTACATGTCGACGAACCTTTATCGTTATCTTTTGCTTAGTACGTATTAAATTTGATATAGTATTACTATCGTGTTCTTAATATAACTGTTCTATTTAATAATAACGTAACATCGCTAATAGCAGTATTATGGCATGTTTATGTTGGCCGTCTATTCTTAATCTTATCACATTGGTACCTTGCTAGGAGTGGAGCAGAGGCCCATAAGGCAGTATACGTGCGTAAAAGGTCACAGGCGAGACGTAAAGGCAATTTGGAAAGTAGATTGGCGCCGTCTATGCGCCCGTTCTAAGCAAATTTGGCGAGAACGTACACACTGTGGTTATGGCATTGACGTCGTGAGGTTCTTCATTAAAGATACATTGTTTTCCGTAGAAATTTTCCAATGATTTTAGAACAACAAAACTTATCGTGATTCTTTTTGCACTGGGTGTTGTATAATTTTAATATGTTTAATTATTATCTGCATATTAGTTAATCAATTAAGGTTATGAGAATGAAATTTTACCATCATTAAAAGTATAACATATACATATTATAAATGCTTATTAATCCAATATTTAAGGTAGGTTTCCTTAAACGCTTTTTTACGTGAATTGGCCTTTGTCTTATTATGTCTTTTAAACATAAGCCTAGTGCATATAACGGGTAAAATTTTAGAAGAATACAAACCCAGTTTTAAAATGAACCTGGTGAATCGGTGTCATACAGTAAAATTTGAATGAAATTTTCTCTCTCGTCTGACGGTCCTATTCTCAAAACTCTATATGTAGTTACTTGGAAACGATCTGAAGATGATATATAAGCATCTTTGATATTTCACGTAAATATATTTAAATCAGTATCTCCGTTAACACAGAATGATAAATCATGCGATAAAGGAAAATAGAAACTTCACTTTTCCGAGAGTTTGAGTCTGAAGTGTGAAATTGAAAGCTTTTTAAATGTGTATTTTTATATTAAATTGCATAAGCGTTTTATTGGCTGGTATAGAGTAGTTTTAATGTGTGACTGTGCTTTAACGGAATGTTACGGATTTAGTACTGCGTCGTTAGAGCCGTCGGTCGCACTTGCCAGTTAATAAAAGGACTTTAGAAGCCTGTAGAATTTTATTGCGTTGAATCCGCTGCACTTAGAGAAGCAATCCCAACCGTTTGAATGTGGTAATGTGACTGAAATATGATGCCGACTCATAAAGGGACATGTTAAGTTGGTGCGAGAATATTAATAACGCTTCAAGCTTGATAGAAAATTTTAAGTAGACCACAGAAATACTTTCTTGTTAACACATTGATGTCTGATTACAATGCTTATCAGAAGATGGGGCAGATATAGAAATAATTGATAAGGTTAGTAAGGTAAGGTTTATATTAATAGGTCCTTCCTAGGTCAAAACAAATGTACAGGCAAATTTGGATACTTATCGTATCGTTACTGTATTAGAATTTACACTGTTTTATTAATTAATTATTTTAAAATTTTTAATAATTCAATAAATAATTATTTTAAAAGTGGCAGAGGTACACTGCAGTTTGTTTCTAGCTGCAGAATGAATGGGTCGGCTCGACCGGGGTAGGCCCACAGAAATTCAGCGTAAAATAGTAGCATAATGCTGTGTATATTACTGGTGTAGGCATTTCATCTCAGTCCTCAAGGGTAACAACGCATCTGCATTATGATTCCTAGTCAAGGGTGAATGTAGATGTCATGGGCCGCAGGAATCACTTGGCATCAGGTGAACTGTGTGCTCTTCTGTTACTCTCAATATAATAAAATAAAAAAATAAAATAATAATAATAACCCTCTACCGTTTGGACAACCCTGTCGAAGGATTCCCGTCTGGTTGATATTTAAATATGTATTATATTGTATTTTATATGTTTGTTTCATTATTTTTTTATAGTATTTTTTTTATTGACCGACCGTGGAGATAAAAAAAAAAACATCCCCATAATAATAATAGCTCCTTATTTAATGTGAAACGTACAATTATCAAGACTTAACAAAGGACGTGACGAGAGAGGCTTGTAAAAGTGACGCCGCGCTCTTACACATTCAAAGTTTTATGCTTGGAGCGTGAGCAGGCTATGATTTAGTGTTCGGCACCATTTCCATACCATTTCATTGTTCATAGAAGTGTGGCGCCGGCGGTTACTCGTTCATATGTAATTTTATGATCATCGTGCGAGCGGCACGGGGACGCTGTTTTCTGCATCTTAGCGGCCGCCTGAATGCAAATTGAGGATACGGTCCGCAAACGGTCTTTTTAATATTGCAGAAATTCATGAGCGCACGCCCGCGTGCACGGTATATATATAGCCTCTGTGAAATACTGTTACGAAAGGTAGAATATTTACGATGTATTCTTAAGGCCAATGCCTCATCACGTGCATTTTACACCTAAGTAACAATAGTAGATATTAATATCTATAAACAAAAGCAAATCAAAACATAATTTTTAATCCAAAGCTAATGCAATGTAGGATGCTTGTGCAAAATGACTTTATTCGCTGTTTCCGATTGACGTAAGTTTTTTTTTTATTAACTCTATTGAATATAATTCTCACGTAAATTGAGAGGAAATCAAATGAAAATTTTAACCTTTACGAATCGAGATGATTTTAAAGATTCTGTTGATGTTGATGCTATTAGCCTATGCGGCTCTTACAGCTTCATCGGACACAGGGCTCACGGAACTCAGGGGTCCGTGAGCTGGTTATAGAGTTTGGTTATCTTACTTACTCAAAGCGCTCATAAACAGCGCGTGTCGGTCTGCTCTGATCACGTTCCAATCTGATAGTGCCACCCAAGTTACCGGTTCACTAGCTATCGGAAGATTCTCCAGAGTGGAGAATGGATGGTGATGTCTACTGACCGTCCGAGGTTTTGGTATGCGGACCTAGTCTCTGACGGAAGTCACCAATCGGAAGCTATGGGCAGTGGGAACCGCCCTAACACACTCCTTGAGACGATTAGAAAATCTTAACTGGTTTTATTTTACTCGTACAATTTCGTCGTCACTATGGATCTGCACTGCGGACTGTCGGACTTTGTATGTCTTCAAATTTTTATTATTATTATTTCTTTGGCATGAAGAATTTCTCACGATGCTAACGAGTAAATGCTAAAGCAGCTCTTGATATTGTAATTAACAATTTTATCGGTGTGACAATCAGCTACTACTGTCAATCAATACCATTATTAGATGCGTTATTATTACTCTATAACGATCATTTTACTTACATTTATTATTCCGTTGCTTTGGTTATGAAATATTTCCAGTTTAATGGAATAACCGATGGATATGAAGATAGAATGGTTCTTAAGTTGCCACCTCGGCAGTAGCTGTAATAATTTAGATAACTTATTACACTGATAGAGGTCTCCACTGAGCATAAACCATAAGCCCTCGGTCACCTCTCAACCCGGTGAAACTGTAAAAGCCCTCAGGCTAACAGTGGCTATCAGCACGAAAAAAAAGACAGTAGCTGTGTAGGACACCCCACTAGGTGTTGCCTATGTAAGTTTGTGGGAAGTCGATGGATGCAAGTGGTTCAGGATCGTGCTTTGTGGCAATCTATGGGAGAGATCTTATGAACATATTTTAAATGTGACCATTAAGTACATTTTATTAATTCGTGATTTGATATAAACAGATTATAAGAAGCGGTTTTCATAGAAAAAATATTAACAAGGTTATTAGAAATAAATGTTGAGGTTTAGATTTATTCACCACCAAGACCGCAATTTGTAACGACATAACGATCAATAACAAATTGACAGTTCTTCGATATGTTAGGTTAAGCATCAGATGTAGATAGTTGCTTTGTCTCACAAGGTATAATCGATGAATTAGGTCCCATTTTTCAAAATTAGTACGTGTTAAATTTGATAAATCGTTATTCAATATATTGTTTTGCATTCTAATCTAATAGGACCCCCCGCCCAGTAGTGAAGGCGTTCATTTCTATGTTATAGGTTCTTGTCAAATTTGTAACGTAAAACATTTATGGGACCTAGACGGTACCGACGGCATACATGTTTATCGAACAACGTTAGTACGGCGAGGTATTGAGTGAAATTTATAAACAGTACAGTCGATCGCAAGCAGAATGTAAGACCAATGGGCCCTAATAGTCAAACATAAGAGCTATATTACTTTGTATTTTTAAAATTGTTGTATTTCGAGCGTATTGCGTTTCGCCGCTCAATAGGTTACCATCGTTGAGAGATTTATGTTCAACATACGCCACTACATATTCAGATAATAGTATGAGTTTCTAAAGCGTTGTGAGGTTGATTTCAATGAAATAATTTTAATTGATTTTGATTAAAATGTAAGTGAAGTAGATTTTTGGTGATTCTGATTATTAACTATTGTGTGTTAAGTATGAAATTTTGAAATTTAAAAATAGCAATGTACCGCTGCTTCTCCTATGTAGAGCTTCCTATACGAAGTTCGTAATCTCGCTTTTCCTTTGTCACAGCGTCATTAATGATGTCTTCAATTAAGTTAGGGCATAATCTATTGAAGTATGCCGTATACAAATTTGTTCCATATTTTACGATTAACAAACGAACAATCAATTTATAAGTTGGGGAATTTGGATCTTATATTTACCCGGTGGGATTCCTAAAAATTATTTTATAGTTATAATTATTTAATAGTATATAAAATTATTAATAGATATTAGACAAAAATATTCACCTTAGATGCGTTAAACGAGTTAGTTAAAACGGAGTTCATTACCTGGACACCGTCGTTCTGCGCAGTTTAACAAGATAAAAATGTTTAATCAAATAGTTATGGACAATTTTTATTTTTGATTTTTCAGCAGCAATTACGACTGCTTAGGTGCTTTTGTGCTTTCAAAAAACATATAGCTTCTTAATGGGATTTTTAAGTTTCTTTTTCTTCATGATTCCTTCTTAAATAGAATTATAAGAATGTTGTTTTACGAAACGAATGCACAGCCTGTATATTCGCGTAATTGCACCGAAATATCTTACAGCATCTGGATTGTTATTATCGCGTGTCATACATTGATTTCACCTAATCAGATATCGAAGTTTATCAGTAAAGTAAAATCTTTGACGAGGCGCCTTTATCTACATCAGTGTCGTAAATTTACGTTAAAGACTCGCTCGATGGCAATGAAACGGTTTTAAAAATTCTTTAGTGTTGGAAAGGTGATATGCCGCATGAAAAAAGTGTATGTATTACATAACATTTAATGTAATTGCGTCAATACAGAAACAAAATATTGAAGTTGCGAATTAGTTGTTCCAATTATTGTTCAGGCAAAGCATTTTTAATTGAGGCGTCAGTTAAGTTGGCGGAACTTCATTTCCTTTTATTAAAGGTGGTTTTATTTGGCGGAGCCTTGGTCTGGTTATTTGATCAGAAGTCGTATCAATGTCCAGTTGAGTGGGTAAATCAGCTGAATGGAAAATGAGCACCGTTTTTCAAGCGCTCACAATGAATCTGGAGAAGTATAAAATTACGCTGGTAGTTGGAATCGAAAGAGGTTTTCGATCGGCTGCCTTTCTTTTTCGAATTAATTTAATATTTCTTTTTTAGTCGCATTAATATGTGACTAAAAAAGAAATATTAATATATTGACAACGGTGTAGCTATGACAACGGTTAATACCGTTGTCAAAGCGTCTAGGAGAAGCCGGCTACCATGACACTTTTTGGTTTTTGCGTTTATAAACTGCATTAACACTTTTTAGAAAAAATTCATGAAAAATATGTAGAGCACGGAAGGAAAGGCGAATGATGTAAAATTATCACAGTGCGGTAAGACAAAAATATAGAGATTTTACACCATCGGATCTCTAAGGAACTTTGATAGCAAGTCGTTTAGACAATGGAAGGTGCGATGAGAATGATAAGTTTTGCAAGAAAATAATACATTTGCTGTACATGTATTTTCGTGATAATGATACAAAATATTAAATACGTTGTATCAGTGCCGTGAAAATACACATGCGGAATATATAAGAAAATTATGAAATTTTTGAGGTTTTATGATTCAGATATCCTTTTAAGTAGATGTCTAGTTTTAGAAATATCTCAGTTATTCCCCTTATTTACTATATTTACGTTTAATTGCAATTCATTGCCATCAGAAATATATCTCAAGTCGTAGACAGAAGGCAAATGTAGACTATTTGAGAGACATTTCTTTATTTAACTTAGATATTTATTTTTGAGCTCTAAGAGAAAACTATTTCTTCAGTGTTTTGTTGTTTCTTGATTAAAAGTGAATGCAATAGTTGCACAGATTCTGTTGCGACAGTAATTGCAAATCGAAAAATATGAGAAATAATCTCATAACTACACATTCTTCTTACCGATTTGTCTTTTTTTAAAAAAAAAATACATGTTTATCATTATCTCATCATCATCATTCATCATAAGCCATTGGAGCACATAAGCATCTCGCTTAAATTGCAATGAAATATGATTATGAACCAACTTTTTGGTTTTAACTACTGTCATCAATATCATCATGATAATTAAAAGAAGTTAAATTTGTAATATTCGGAGACAACTACGAAGTTACCAAATTTTTATTATCTTTTTTAAAAAAAAAGGTAACAGTACAGTGAATGATAAATGATCTCAGTGGTCAATAAATGCCTACATGCATTCTATATAAGTAATCAAAATATGGATGGACGCCACCCACGAAGACTTCCATAAACTGTCCCATAGGCTCCTGCTATCCAGGTTTGACCCGCACTTTTAATGTCGTGTACGCCAGTGTTTATTTAGATACGGGTTTAAAACCGCTAGTTGAGAAAGCAATCAGAGTTAATGAATTTCGCTGTAGATAAGTTTAATCAAAGAGATAAATCCGTGTATTGCATGTAGTAATAACTATTACAAACAATTAACATCTATGTTAATCAATAGTGTTGGTCGCAGGGTTGACCCGTGCTCTTTACGTTATGTACACAAGCGTTTTGCGAGATACTAGACTTACTTGTTGAAAGGCAATTTATCCGGCTGATCAAAATTTATCACTTTCGAAGGAGATATTTACAGGTTCGGTTTGTTATTTGCTATTACAATTAACTATGTAAAAAATATCTACAATAAGATTTGTTATTAAATTTATAACATCGTTTGTGATAGTGTAAATCGATTTATTTATTTAATTAATAATTATTAAATGAGAGATTCGTGGGTTTTCTTTACGTTTAAAAACGTATGAAAAAGTTGTTTTTATTCGTAAACGTGCTTTACGAACAAAAACAAGTTATAGAAAATTGGATTTATATATTATATCTGTCCGTAAGTTAAATATTGATCAATTATTTACCTATATTTTAATAAAAAATGAATTAGGTATCAATTAGAAGTCAATCAATTTATACAATAATCTATATATATATATATATATATATATATATATATATATATAAATAATAATAATTCAATGATACTCTCGATATTATTATATTTCATAATAGTTTTCTAGTATTTGCAATATGATAGCGAGATTTATATCAAAACATTTACATATGACAGACAGCCAGTTTTTATCTGACAAGAAGCTGTTTACTAATGTTCTGAAACGTGTAAGATTACCAGATAACGTTCCTCTTAGGTGCAGTAAGACTCCCAGATAAAAAGAGAAAAGAAACATTTGTCATAAAGAATATTCTAGATGTGTTCAAAACTATAAAGATTTGAATCAAACAATCAAACATACCAGCCCGTATCTCCCCACTGCTGGTTATAGGCCTAAATTTTAGTAATTATACCTGTAATCGAAACCAATGTAATTTAGTAAATACGGCACAATTCAGAAAGTAATACACAGAAAGGCTTTAGAAATTACTTGGGAGATTATATAGTTAAAGACTGAATTTGAAAATATAAGCTTTTTGCAAATAACCCTTTGCAATTTAAAGTTTATAATGGATTAAATATTGGACATGTACAGCTATTTTTATTCGTGTGGAATGCTCCTTTCAAGCTCTTCCTATTTAAAATATATGGCAAAATTTCTATAAACCGTGTTTTAGAGGCGTTAAGATAACCTATTACTATATTGGCGAGTGCGTCTCTAGGTGTAGACGTCACTATAGATAACAGAAATAAATGAGCTAATGTAAGGGCAAAGCGTTCGTTCTGTGCAAATATACCTACATATAATACGAATAACAGGTGCAAGTGTCCTGGAAGAGGTGCTTGAACGCACCTGTGGACGGCACGGACTGGGAAAGAAAACGGTACAAATGCACAAAATAACAAAATGATTTTGGTCTATGCCAAGATTGTGGCAGATGTTTATTCTGTTTATTTCTGGTAGCAGAAAAGTTCATTTAGAATCGAGGTCAAGGATCAAGAGTTTTAACCTTTGATATAACACGTTTCATGGTCGAAGACTGGCGCCGTAGCTTGGGCGCCACATGGCCTGCTTCCGCTCACAAAGGACACCATTCATGCCGTATCTTCCGACATCAATCTCTATTATTCTAAGTACGTTTGATATTTTAAAGATAGCAAGATCAAGGCTGATCTATATTTGGTATATCAGTTGATTGAAGTATCTGTATTGAATGCGAGTATTAAAAATATACGAAGTTTTTTTTAATGTAAGAATTGTATTGATGAGATTTACATTGTTAGGAGCGGCGTGTTTAATCTCACGTGACCTTTTCCGAGTTCGACTGTCGACATTTTTGTCGAGGTGTTCAACGATGATTTATTAAACAATCGCCGGTCTGTGGTTCCTATGTATTATTATAATTCGTAAGTCAAACAATTCAATTGCACGTATGCTCGCGGTATACGCGTCTGCACTTCGGTTTACAATTCAATTAACATAAGACGTTAAATGTCATGAGATCGAATGCATTAAAAGCACAGCTTAACATTAAAATTAAAGGATTTATTGAAATGAATTTTTCATCCCTACAATATGCAATGATACTATAAAATAAGTTGATCTAGTAATAATCCACATTACTAGAAATTACTTGGTCTCAGTTATGATTAGTAAGGGACTCTTATATAGGGAATTGCGTCGTTATAAAATGGCTGAACCGCTTACCCTAGGCGGGAACGCACGGTAGTGCGGCATAGTTATTAGAATATCTATCTACTGAATTTCTGGTCCTTGGTTGGATTCCAGTCGAGACCAAATTTTTAAATTCCGGTTGAATTCTTATACCATGGGTATTTAATATCGTTTATGGTATTTCCGGACCATAGGCCAAAATTCAAATAAAAGAAAGTCAAATATTTGAATAAATCATTACAGGGTCATGTCATGTCAAGGATCTAGCAAAAGCACAATCATCGATATCGATCGGATAAGCACCATGTTTTAATTACGTAACAGGGTATATGTTCCATCATTCTATTGTTTGTACAGAGAACTAGAGCTTCAATAACTTGCAAACAAGGGTATATCTTAGTTTGCAGGTGTTACAATGTTACAGAACGAAATATTGCAAAAATATCAATATCGTGAAGCATCTATTAAGCAAGATGAACATCTTTAATAAATCGTTAATCCTGTTTGAGTATTTGTTGTTGATTAATATCTCAATGTAATAATGTCTACGAGTACTTGTCTATGATGATTGGTACAATGGAAAAATACCAAAGTTAAATGACAAGTTTTATTACTACGGTATATTAATAGTAAAATTATTTATTGTCTATTGAAATGTAAATATTTATTTGACTGTTTCGTTGGCAGCACGCTAAAAACCAAATATTACTTTTGATTACATCACGTATTTAACGTATTGATTTCGATAATAAAGGAAAAATAAATGCTCATTGAAATATATGTAGTACTTAACTCTTTAAATATAATTGATCAGTTTTAAATAAAATTGTCGATATTAAATTAATAGATTTGCTATCTCTGTGTTATCGGTGAATCAATCGGCACAACACGTATAATTTATTTGTTACGTTACGTTGTCCTTTTACGATTCCGCAATTATTTACTGTGCAAACGATTTCTTTTTAAAATGTGAATGGAAACCGTAAACGTTATTAGTAATTCAGGTTATTGTTGCCGTGAACTTGTATATTCAGTACATATTGCATTTGATCAAACGGCGTCATCAATGCCCACAATTCTCGGAGGTTTGCGGTTGACGGCTTTTATTCGCACCACTTTAAGTCGTGTCAAAGAGACCGGCCTTGCCTACCTCTAAGTCACGAATTCCGATTCGTATCTTACAACACTAGTGAGAGAACAGACTGCTAAATGATTGCTTCTTGTTAAAATAGTATAACATTCTTATAAGGACCTTAGTAGCAGTATAAATTTATGTTTCGTCGTGTTTTATTTTATTGTTTTTTGTTAGAATTAATGTATTTAATTTGTGTTGCATTATTAAAAATTCTGGAATTCTCATGTTAAGATAATATAGTAAAGGATTGTTATGTTTCGTAAACGGTATAAATAGTTTCCCCTGAGCCTTAAGTCGTAATCTTCGTTGTAAAGTTGATATGTTTTATTCCCTTAAATAAATGATAGTCATAATTCTATATGTTCGTTGATGCATGATGATGAATTGTGCTTTGTGATAGCCTGTGTGTTAGTATTATGACAATATACTACTGATGATAGGTTTAGATGATAATAATGATTAAGTCCATTTCCACGCTAGGACGCTGTAACAGAATCTATGATAGCATGTTTAGTTACATTTATACTCGCCACCGACTAAGGAGAGGTAATGGAGTTACGAAAGTCGCTGTGTTTTAGGAAATTCCAAATATTGCTCTCCTGACCAAGTTTCTGGACACGAGTGAGCAGGCAAGCATTATGATTTGTTGGTATTCTAATAAAATTGCCGTAACAATATAGTCCTATGTTAATTAGATCAGACTTTGCTTTCGGCGTGACACGGATATTCTCGAAACGAACTTCAATTTGATATTGCAATAACAATTGTTATATATAGCTTAGACGTCTTAACGGCTTTCAATTTGCACAGATCTCATGTCCTATTATTTATTCACTTAAAAGAACAAACATAATTTCATGCGCGCTTACTTAAAACGCGACGAAGCGAACGCAACGAGGTGTCTGTTTATGATATTCGTTTACACCTTGTTATCTCCGAGCATGAGTTAATGAGTTATTAAGTAGTGGCACAGTATAGGTAAGATAGCAGGAAGTAATTTACGCGAGCTAAAAAACAGTACCCATTCTTAAGAACAAGAATTCCTTATTGTTTAGTGTTTTTCTGTTAATGATATCTGTGATAAAGTATGTATTAACGCGTTGTTATAATCTTGTATGTAGAGTTAAAGATAATAATTAGAGACGTAGGTCGATGTAGAAATTCATATCTGCAGTAAGGCGGGGAGGCGCCCGCGCAGGGTGGCTGGTAGGCGTAAAATGCAAATCGCTAGCGTTTCACCTCAAGACAATGCAGGCGAAGTGTTGCACGTCTTGTAAACAGCCCGGACGCGGTTTGTTGTTCTACTTTTTTTGGTAAACGGTCGCCGTAAACGGCGGTGTATGGGCCGCCGCAGAAATACCGCAGGCGGTACAATGCCTCGTTGAGCGCCGCCGTACATGGATGATGCGGGCGTGAACGCGAGGAACAGCATTGTAAGTTATTTCCAAATCACGTAACTACACCATTTTAGTTTGCAGTGAAATTCGCGCAGTTTGTCTCTGAGCAAACATGGCGTATAATTGCATTGTTCGTTTTTTGTTGTGCGTTAAAATTTCTTAAGTAATTCCACGCTGAAGTTATATACTAGCTATAGCATGAATAGAAGGGAAAGGGTAACGCTTTCACAGAATACCAGCGTAAAATAGTAGCTCATTAGCCCTGCGTTTCGTTTGGTGAGAATGTTTCTTTATGCAGGTGGCTCAAGGCATAAATTACTTACTTGTACCATCGCACAACTGTGCTCGTTTGTCACCGCATAGTTTCATAAAAATAACTGCATTATCATTTTTTTTATCGTTTTATAACTTCGAGTCGAGCAATTGATGTTATGCATGAATACTGATTGCGGGTAAACATTAACATCGAGAACGTTGCGAGCGACGAGATGGAATTATATTTTATGGAAATGGACATTGAATTGGAGCCAACGCTCGTTGCATTTCCAAAGCGACAGTTATGCGGGCATATACTCGTACATACGTGTGCACAGCACGGTGTCCATCGATAACATTGAGACTGCGCCCTTTGTTATAAACAATCTTTGCCACAATCATTACAAATTTAACATATAAATTAATCCAGTACCGCTAATATTTCGTTCGGCGTTTCATGTATTCGCAATGAGGACTGAGTCTTGTGTTTTGTTCACAGTGAAGAACAGGTCGGTGTCGTTGTCGGTCTGTCTTCTCGTTTTCGAATTGTAGCCAATCAGACTTTGCGCTAAATCGTTAGTAACATCCGGTGTTGTTAGCGTATAACGTATTGTTATTTTTAAATTCCATTCATTTAACATTAAAAAAAAATTAAAAAACGTTGAAAAAAGTTAGTCGTTTTTAAGAGTGATGAATTAAAAAGAAACTTATTTATTATATTTTCGCTTGATATAATACGCAAAACAAGAAATAACAAAAGTATAGGTATTTTGTAATAAAATACTAAAATTACATTTACATTAAATTATTAATCCTTGAGTTGTTACATTATGGCTGTACCACAAAAAACTTGGCTCGATTTATAAAGTGTCACTCTTAGAGAATACCGGCGTTATTTTCTTTGTGAAACTGGAAGATGTACCGAGACGTAGTTCAAATTATGATAAGTGATTCCAGAGACCTAAGCTAAAGTCATATTCATGATCGATTAGATATCACAAATTTAAATTTAAAATTGTTTTATAAAACTTATGTATATATACTTCATATAATGGTAAGTGATGGATGTTCGGGGTTCATTATTATTTTATTATTAATAATTAGGTAATAATACAAAGGCGTCAATAGCCTAATGGTTTAGAGTATGGTCTGCGAAACTTAAGGCCGTAGGTTCGAATCCCCCATTCGACGACAATATCGTGAACCACCACCTAGCACAAGCTTTTAAACTTGGTAGGAGTGGCTAACGGGAATGTTAGTAAATCTAGCAATGTTTAAAAAAAAATACCTTTCATGTGATGAATAGATTCTGTTGATTTTGATGCTGTTAGCCTATGCGGCTCTTAAAGCTTCATCGGACACAGGGCTCACGGAACTGAGGGGTCCGTGAGCTGGTTATGGAGAATGGTTCTCTTCTTTACGCAAAGCGCTCATACACTGATCGTGTCGGTCTGCTCTGATCACGTTCCTATCTGATAGTGCCACCTAAGTTACCAGTTCCCTAGCTATCGGAAGATTCTCCAGAGTGGAGAATGGATGGTGATGTCTTCTGACCATCCGAGGTTAGGTATGCGGACCTAACCTCTGACGGACGCCACGCGGGTGTATCTAGTGTACGCGGTGACGAGAAGATTGCGTAGCGCTCGAAGGCGAGGGCGATGCGGCGAGATGTCGGCGGCGTGTGATGATCCGGGGTACGTTGAGGACGGACTGGAGCTCGGCTCCCCCATGAAGAGGAGGACGTCGAGGATGCGACGAGGTCGACGGTTCCTAGTTGCCGGATTCGGTACCGGCACGTAGGTTGCGGCGTTTACCACTAGCGCTGCGAGATAGACTGAAAATATTCAGGAATGGTGACCAAATGGAAGTCACTGTGCAGATCGATGTCACGCTGGTACGGTTCTGCTATCGGTCGCTTCTGTTCTGTCGATTCTGGTCGCTATTCGGGTGAAACGGTTTTGGACCGTCTGTAGGAGATTTAACTTGTTCGCGGCTACGTGGGCCAAGACGACGCTGGCGTAGGCCATGATTGGTCTTACGCAGGACGTACACTGTAGGCCAAACGTTTAAGACCACCTTAATTAAAGTAGGAAAATAAAGTAAAACTCCAATAAAATATTAGTTAGCTAAACTGATTTTTCATCAAAAAATCCTCCTTTACATTTTATGACTTTTTTCACATGTCTCGGCATACCATTTGTTAATTGTGTCTTGTGATATATTGTTCCAAATTTCGCATAAAGCATTCCACATTTCTTTTCGCGAGGATGGGCCAAGATTACGAACGTTCCTATCAAGCTCTTCCCACAAAAGGGACTGAGATCCGGGCTCTGAGGAGGCCAAACCAATTTTTTTTAACACCCCTTGTGCCTCTTTTACTTCTAAATATCCTCTACATAATTTTGAGCTATGCTTTGGATCATTATCTTGTTCGAAAATGAATCCATGTCCAATGCGATTAGCAACCCGGAGGAAACGGCATTTTGTTCTAAATTCACTGGGCACTGCGTCGAACGTAAACTCTACATTTTGAACCGAATAGTTCAAACTTGGATTCATCGGTCCAAAGTACTTTTTTAAAATCTAATTCAGTCCAATCTCGATGGGCAAGAGCCCACTGCATCCGTTTTTTATTGTTCTGCGGCCTTAGCAGACGTTTTCGAACGACTACGCTGCCATACAACGTCGCATCTCTCAGTCGTGTTTTACTGTAGTCAATGATAAAGGTTTAACTCGGGTTTTGTTTACTTCAACGCTGATTTCTGGTGCTGTTAAGCGTCTGTTTCGCTTGCTGGTAACAACAATGAAATTATCTTCACTAGACGTGGTAGCTCTCGGTCTTCCCGAGCGTGGACGATCTTGAAAACTGTCTCCCTGTATCGAGTTATTGTGCCATGAACACAAGTCTTCGATAACTTCAGTTGTGAAGCAATCTCACGGTCGGATTTGCCTTCATTATGTAAATCAATCATGGCAGAACGCACTTCACTGCTAATTTCTTGAGCTTTTCCCATTTTATGACATCTTCATTGTAGAAACAACAAGTTTAGACTAATTGAGATTGTTTTGAACAAACCCAAGTAATCTCGGGTAATAATAAGTCAGAAACGTGTTTTCAGGAGCTAAATAATCCTAATTATTGACCAATACATAACAAAAGCAAAGTAATTAGTAATGAGGACATTATAAAAATATTATTACGACTCTACCATCTAGCTCTAGCGCAGCGTTGGTCGGTGTTTGAAAACAATAGATGTTTAATGTCCAATAACTTGAAAGTAAACAAAAGAATGACTTGAAATATTCGATACGAACAATAGAATATGCAGATGTGCATTTCTTTTATTTATCTTATGGGATTTTATTACAACTGATGGATAATTATGTTGTTTATGTGCGGTCTTAAACTTTTGGCCAGCAGGGTATATAACTGGAGTTTATGTCTCAGAGACATTTTGCTATTGGCGCAGATGAGCTGGTGAAGCTGGCTCATGACGATCGTGGCCTTATTCCTCGCATTTCTTCATTAGTTTCAATTATTTCTTTTTCTGTTAAATATCCTCAGTTGGAGATGTTCAATTACCAATCGTCCGGTTCGTAAGAATATATCTTCGTTTATTAAAATAATATATCAAAAAATATAATCTTTTTCCTTAATCAATTTATACACCTCAATTAATTTCTACTATTTTAATTAGATACGAAATGCGTAAGCTTGTATCGTTTAATGTTGCTTTTGAGAAAATTCATTAATTATTGATATTAGATCATTAAGCCTTAATAGATTCTCTTCGGTTTTTGGTTCAGATAACAAAATGGCAAACAAAATACAACAATGGTATCAATGTTATCTCGAGTTTGTTTGAACCGCAAGTGGGTTAACCGTTAATTAGGTCGAGTATTTTATTAGCGCCTGTGCAGTTTTATTGATTGTTGCCAGCTCTACTGAATAACAATTTAAAAATATCTTTAAAAAAATCACAAACGTACTATGCGTGTAGCAGACGTGTCTAATTTGAGAGTGGTGACGTTTTCGAAACGAAATATTTTTGAATGATAAAAGTTTGAACTTCCTGGCATACTAACAACTCTTGACAAGCACCTTTAGATCTCGAGGTGACATGAGGTGACAGCCCGAGGTATTCAGTCAACAGCGCCTGTCTTGTCTTAGGTGGGTTACGTCATCCGTCGCGGCGTCACATTGGAATAGTATCGTTAAAATAATTTTATACACTTCGAGGTCAAGGTATTGGAATATAATACTAGAAAGTATTACATTAGTACTCCATCTGTGATCACCTTTTACATACTTAATTATATCCTTTTCTTCGCTATCTTAGTTTACGGAGATATCAAGGGTTGAACATATATATATATATATATATATATATATATATATATATATATATATATATATATATATGTATACAGTAGTAAATAATTCCATATATCGGTCACAAAAAGGATTTATATATTCAATGCACAGCATAGAGAGCATTTCATACATTCGAGTTTAAATCTATTAAGAAAAATTTCTAATATGATTATTTAAAAATATGTAACTTGATATTTTTGATAGTTTTGCTTATAAATATTTTTGCGTTCATATATTTCGTGACTCATAAAGAAATTCTAAGAATATTATGGCGGAAAAGATTTATAGTAGTGTACCGTAAGAATTTTCTAAGTTCGTCCGCAAAAATTAGCAATGCGAGCAATTTGTGAGTAAAAATAGGAGAAAGCAACATCAGGCAATCATTAGCATCCTAGTTAATTATCCAATCTTAATTTGTTAATCTTATACATTGACGATGGTGTAGGATTGATGTTTTTTCTAAAGACGATCACTTTTAGAGACTTACTTAAGTTGTATATTATTGATACGCGTTCCAATAATTACACTATTGATGCCATACATATTATCTCTGAGATTATTGTTTTATTAATAACAATCACAGAAATAAATACATTTGCAGCAAATAAAATTACAAAACATGGTTGTGTGGCACAATCGGCGTACAGCGAGCACAATTAAGTAATTACAGGATCTGGAAACACAGAAACTCAACGGTGATCGTCACTGGGATTTAACAACGCGGCTAGATCGCGACAATGGCATTTACCACAACACAATATCGATCTCAGAAACACTACAGACGTATAGAAAATTAAAAGGTAACGAAACGGTGTAGAATATATTTCGAATGCACTTTCATCTGTTATTCTGTCATATCCCAAGAGCGATGTGTATGGACATATTATATGCTGATACGCCGAGTAATTCACTAGTAACCGACTAATGGCAAAACATGAAATGGTTTCCAAATCGAAATCACGCTGGCTAATTGCGGGCAGCACCATTTTCTCGAGGATACTGGTATAAAGTTTAGCCTTACGCGCTTATTGCATTTTACACTTTCAAGTTTTTACGGGAAGCATGGCGTATTGTACGAGGACTGCGACGACCAATGGCTTATTATCAATAATTGAGTGTCCAGTTTGTTTCACATACCAAAAACACAGCACAGGCCATTTCAAAGCAAAGGCTCTCTACAGGGCTACACATCCAATTGCTGCCAGATGTCGAATGTGCATTAATGGACATATAAGTTATTATTTTTTCACAGGAAAAATATTACATTTACTTAACAGTTTAAATAAACAGAAACGCAAAACTTATTATTTTACATAATAACAATACTAGTTAATTAGGTATTTTATTACAATACTTATCCATAGCACATGTTTATGATATGTACTTATCTTTGTAACCCAATGTTCCCTTAAATGTCATGAATATGTATGGAACTCGGTAAATAGGTATAAAACAGTAGTTGACTGGAATCTGATATACCTATATAGCGTTAAAATGCGTACGGCTTGATGCCTCGCATCGTATATTGCTGTGATATAACAGTCAGACTAATTTGCCGATAAAACCAAGAAAGTTACTGGTGACATAAACGCGTTGTACTGGCGCCGCATATCATGTCGGTCCACTTTTGTTTTGGTACTCCGCGCACTATATGTCCTGCTGACCGTTAACTGCCACGACATTAACGTTAAACTGGCTCCAAGCCTCTAAAGTTAATCTTAACTCAGATGTGTTTCCACTACGCACGCACACACGAAGGCGTATTGTATCTTTTTTACGGGGTGGAGCCTGGTATCTTTAAACTGACTACAGTACGCATAGATAGGTCGGATCCGCCGGTAGTTAGGTCAACTATCACAAAATAACGGCTTAAAATGATTTTGAAAAAAACTGTTGATGGCTATCGGTGACGACGCATTTCGTCTTAGTCCTCACGGCTGACATCGCATCTGCATTATGATTCCTTATCGAGGATGTGGTTAATCAAACCATCAGTTGAACTTTATGATCACTTGTAAAAAAAAACAAAACGAATAATTATTTTTTCTTACATTGAGAGTAACAAACGAGCACAAAGTCCACCTGATGGCAAGCGATTCCTACGGCCCATGACATCTACATTCATCCTTGACAAGGAATCATAATGCAGATGCGTTGTCACCCTTGAGGGCTGAGATGGAATGCCTCGTCACGAGCAATAAAGATCTCGGGATCCCTGCACTCAACAGAAGAAACGCAGAAACATTATGCTGCAATTTACGTTGGTATTCTGTGAGGGCGTTGTCTTACCCCGGTCGAGCTGATCCGTTCAATCTGCAGCTAGAAATAAACTGCAGTTTAGTTCTACCACTGTCAAAAATCATGCTGGAATCTGTATGGAGTTCTTGGAAAACCACGCTTTAATAGTGAGGTTTTTGTTACCTACATCGCTTGCATGAATTATTGATTCTAGTATAGTGTATGCGGCGTATTCACGGTATCAATCGGGCACGTAGTCGTCACATCGGCGCCCGGTTACATCATACGATTGGAAAACTCGCCGCGTTTGAGAGGCCTAAAGATTTTAGGTCGAGACTAGACTGAGAATGATGCCGTTCGTATTTAGTCGTGTCACGTACCAGAGTTAAACGTTGCTTTCGAAAAATTTAAATTGACACAAAACAACATTAATGAGTCGATCACTGAGTATAAGCCTTGGATCCGTTGGACTGATGTTTGTTAGTGTGTACGTGTGTAAAGCGACGCACACAGACACGTGCTATGTGCGGGCGCCGAGCCGAGCCGGCCGAGTCAAAGGTGCCCCGGCGCCGCCACTGCGTGTCGTGCTCGTGCCCAACTTTAGCAGACATAGTATAGGAATATTTTGAAACTAATACTAGTAGACATTAAAAAAATCATTCTAACTCGACTCCAACTGTGGCTTTCAAATTCATGAATGTCCATTCGACTTGGGATGTTCAACGAAAGCTTTTTGATTTACGTTATTAAACTCTGTT
The DNA here is from genome assembly GCA_029286865.1 of Teinopalpus imperialis. Taxonomy (NCBI): domain Eukaryota; kingdom Metazoa; phylum Arthropoda; class Insecta; order Lepidoptera; family Papilionidae; genus Teinopalpus; species Teinopalpus imperialis. The sequence goes on along the minus strand of JAGSMU010000022.1, from coordinate 10,064,052 downwards.
ACAAGTTGACCCCGAGTTTAATGTATCATTAAAATTATTAGATGTTTTAGGCGGTTTGGCATTTGCTCTATTGCGAAATATTTGTAATGAAGTATTTAGTAATGAACCATTGGACCTTCAATAAATATTCCATTTGTAAACACCCTAGGCCAATTCATCGCCGCATTGGCGCCATTTGCTAATAAATTTAGGGCTGTCTCGAGTATTAAATGAATTCACAGATTGAATTATGAATGTCGGCACCGAGCCGCACTAGATAACAATCTTTCTTAGCTAAGTGTAAACAGGTCCGCTCATCATACAGTTTACTAAGTCTACTATAGATAGGCTTGTTTAATACGTCATACTTCAATAGATAATCTCATAATATAACCTCACGTTTTAAATATATGACTTGCGGTTCCAATCGTGACATACTGTTTACAGTGCTAGTTTATGTTCTTTATTTATGTGCTACTAAATCATTAGCGCTACTGAAAAAGTTAACAAAATACAGTATGATGTCATTTTCTGCGAAAAGAACTGCTGATTAGTTTCACGTCGAAACCATTTCTCTCATTAAATACTTACTGTATTTGAATAATAAATGTAAGTCCGTAAATAGCGTAAACATACTTTCAAATTGCGTGGCATAACGAGGCAAAGGGATAATAGTAGTCAATACGAGGCGATAAGGAGCTTTGAAAGCGCTGGGCGAAATGACACCGCTCTCTCTATTTTCGTCGAGAACAAATCCAACAAGAAAGCTATGCAAAACACAAATTCTACCGTCGCCGTCTAGACGCCGATCCTGTTACGATTGAATAACACTTGATCCAATCAACCCGAATGGTGGGGTCGGGGAGGTCTTGCGAACCGCCTCGCCGACGTCATATCATCAATTGATCCAGCGACATGTTTTTATAAGATACAGCGAAGTCCGGTGAAAGTGTAGATATACCTATTTATGTACATGTGAAATTGCCTATGCCTTGTTCTATTTATTCCCTTCGCTTTAGATATTTCTGCTTGACATCGGCGCACACATTCATGCTATAATTTATTACCTTTGGTTCATTGCAGATAGGCACGCAGTTCTTGTGTATACATAGACTTACTATTATTACATTTCCTATTATGTAGATTTAATAATTGGTTACAGCACCTGATATTGTGCAAGAGGACAGTCCGACAGTTGTAATAACTGGCGGGGAGGAAGAAGAGCTTAGTATGAAACGTAAGAATTATTCTTATATGAAATATATTCATATTGAATACATTATTTGTGTAGAAAATAATAGCTTGTTTATTATGTCACAGATTTTGGAGCTTTGTTAACTGGGCGGTCACCGCTTTGTATAAGGCGTGACGATATGACTGGAGTGCCAGTGGGTCCTGGAGTAGCCACCGCTCGGTTTACTTTTCGCCGCCGTCACCTGTATTGGTCAGTGCTATTGGGTCCCTCCATTGTCACACAGCCTCGTTCGCTTTCGTTCCTCGATCGAGGTGGAAGGATGTTGCTCGAACATCCTTTGAAAAGATCTCCTGGTATTCACGCTACATATGAAGATAAAACTGATAAGGTACATTCAGAATAACATAATAAATATGTCATTTAGTTGAATGGCGCCGGTGTACGGTTTCATTAAATTACTTTTTATATTTCAACGGCTGATTGTTTTTTACAGCTGTGTGGTGTCTGGCGTCGAGTACCAAGGGAGTATAAGCGCTTGCTGAGAGATGGGTCCCTTTATGTGGCCTTGATTTGGGGCGATGAGCGTAATAACTCCATGGATAAAGCTTTAAGTGGCCGAATCAATAGGTATGTTTGTAATTACAAGAAGATTAATATATTGAAAACGGTTAATAACAGTATATAAATACAGTATATATATTGAAAATATATCTTATGTTACTTTCGCTTATTAAGGGAAGGATTTATTACTGCAAGTAATTTGCGTCCGTTCCGATGCTGATTCATTTTTTATCAAACTAAGTGTAAACACAGTTTGAGTATATTAATATCTAAAGTAGTTCTAATTAAAGTATTTTCTTAATTGAAATCGATCGATTATTTTTATATTAAATGAAAATCTGGAATGTTTCAATGTTCCACTTTAAATAAATATTTTATTTCGATACCCTTACTCATTTTATAAATCTGTACAAGAATTTCAAGTATTGGCTTAACAGTAAAAATTGGTTGATAAATAAAATTAGGAGCAGGATAAAAACTTTTAATAACTTTATATTTATTTATAACTTTATCATTATTTTAGATATCCAGCGTTGTCTACGGAGATGTTCACTTCACTCCTAGAACCAGAACACCCGCCCGCTTCTATCGGTAATGGTGCGTGTGACGATTATCGGACTCCAGGTCAGGAGGGCGGCTGGTGGGGAGGCACTGCCATAGTCACGGGAGCGGCTGGCGCAGCTCCAAGCTTGCATCTGGCCATAATTTACAATGGTATTTTTGCGCCTTCTGCAAGAGACCAATCGGTCAGGGTCTTACTCACGTTACCTGAACGGAATCAAACTATTATCGATGAGGTGAGTTGAGTCATGTTACGATTGATTGTTTATGAGTAGACAAAGTGACAAAGAGTTAGTAGAATGGACCGGCTTGATCGGAGAGGTCATTCATGTCTTCATAGAATACCAGTATGAAATAACAGTGTAACGCTAAGCTCTATTTTGTTTGGTGAATAAAAGGAACTGTAGACTCAATTGTTGATAAAAGATATTCAATCTTAGATCTTATGTTTAGAGGCCGAAGTCTTTAGCACGACGCCATCAAGTTAAATACATAACTGAACAGTTTGTTCAGGACCGTTCCTTGTGACAATTTATGGGCCGATGTCTATAGATCCCTCCCTATGTGATCCCCTCATAACATTTCGACGAGCTGACATAATCATTAACAAAATTAAAGCTCAATTCTGTTGAAAAATATGTATAATTTACCGAAGGTTATTGACACAGATGATTGCAAATTACAATTTATAGATTTGCATTCGGAATAAACCTAAGTAATCTCCATTGATTTTGTAGTTACATAGATCCCATTTTCCTTAACTTTAATGGTTACAGTTTTATTAAGGAAAATTAAGTTTTTTATGTTTTACGACTAATATATTTTGTAACAATATATTTTGGTTAAGCTTTTTTTATAGACATTAAGAGTAACAAACAGTTCACCTGATGGCAAGTGATTAATTCCTGCGGCCTATGACATCTACATTCATTCTTGACTAGGAATCATAATGTCGATGCGTTGTGACCCTTGAGAACTGAGATAGAATGCCTCGCCACCAGTAATAAAGGTCACCAGATCCCTACCCTCACCAGCCGAAACACAGCAGGATTATGCTGCTATTTTACGCTGGTATTCTGTGAGGGTGTGCTCCTACACCGGTCGAGCTGACCCATTCATTCTGCAGCTAAAAAAACTGCAGTTTAGCTCTACCAATGTCTTTTTACTTTAAGAAGTGCTCCCTTATATTAGTTACCCCTATTCTTCCAGGTACAGAAAGTTCCTAAACCAGGATATGAGATGAATGTGTTAGAGGTATCCACACCGGTGTCTGCTGCAGAACTAAGATCATTATCGCGAGGAAGGCTATTGTTATCAGTGGAAGAGATAGGAACCGTCGATCGTCGTTTAATAGGTGCTGTGCGTCAAAAAGCTGCTTGTGAAGTTTACCATGCATCATTGATAGCAGAGAGAGCGCCAGCATCGCCTGCTCCTGAAGGACTTGCCTTGATTTATATTGACAAAGAAGGATCTCTTGTATATGACATACAGGTATAAACATTTTAATATGTGATAATACTTATCTTATGTAACTGGTTATGAATACGTTTTCGCTAAATTTTAATATTAATTAAAACTCATTATTTTTATGAACAAAATACTACTAATATCATCAGTGTTAACCATCCCAAATAAGGGTGAACTTTTATACTGAAAGAGATGGTTCAGGGCAATAATTAAATGACTGGTATTCAATTTAGCAAACTTCAACCAATGTGTCAGAATATTTTGTATCAATATCTTGGAATTTTATATATATTATATAACTATTTCTAGGTTGACAATGTGGGGATATCAGATCCTAAGATAACTCTGGTGGAAGAACAAGGCAAGCGTCACTCACAAGTGGAAATACTGGACACCCGTATCGGTGTACTAGCTAGGCCCAGCGCTCGTATCTTCCCACCGTTGTATGAAGATCAGCTCGCTGTGCATATTGGCGCCGATGCAGGTAGGTTTCGGTGAATTTAAATTATATTACTTGTACTCGGTTGAAAGTATAATAATACATATCGGTCTTGAGAAATACACTGTCGCGTATGATCGATGTCTTTCAGTTTTGTGTAGTCAGACAAAAGTCTCTTTTCAAAATTTTTTTACTCTATTACTTTTTTAGCCGAATGCAATACAATCTAAGTCGCCTATGTTGGTGAATAATTGGAGGTACGTGATCATATCATACGATCACCTACAATATACTAATATTTTTATTTTATGCTTACACTAGGCCTAGAAATGAGCTGCTGACTTATTCTACATAATAAAGTTTTACTTACACCCTGACAGTAAAATCTAATCTAGTGTTAAATTGGCTGTAATGATTTAAAATAGTATCTTTATTAACTGAATAAATTTTCAAATTATATAGTTTTTTCAAATATTAACAGTAACTTTCTCAACAGGATTAAGGTGAAAATTTATAACTTAATATATAATTTTATAAAACATTAAACGTCAGTAAAAGACTAATATTTCCGGTCATTATATACACGAAGTGAAATACCGTATATATATATTTTTTTATTTATTATCAATTGTACACATTTTTATATCGCTTGTGTCTAAATGCCAGGATACCCATCCAAACCATTTAACTATAATCAATTTAATTTAGAATATTTAAAATAATGGTAACGTTTTATTAGTAAAAATATTATAAACTTTTCATTGGCTTGGAATACCTACTCGTTTGTTACCAATGTAAAATATTTATTTTATTTATTTAAACTTTATTGTTCACATCTTACGAAAAAAAAGGGTACAAAAGGCGGCCATATTGCCTTATAAGGCATTCTATACCAGTAAACCCATGGCATGGAGAGTATTAGTATTAGAGTGGTAGGTACGGGGCAACAATGTAAAAAAAATGAAAACAAAGTAATAATAATAATTACAAATAATTCTAATAATAAAAAAAAAAAAATTGGAAAAATTGGTCACTCCTGGTATATATGGTGATATAGTATATAGATATAGTCTATGGTACACAGAATTCCAACCCCAAACATTCCGAGCGATCGACCAAGATTGGCAGCGCGGTCAACCGGTCGATCGCTATCGACTTCTTGGCCACCCCTGATGTATACAAAAGTAAATAACACCATATTAATGAATACCAGACGTCTTTAAGTAGTGATCCCGTACCAGCCTTTTAAAAGAAAGCTTATTGCTATTAAGCGATGCTCTTCTTATATCTTCGGGTTAACAGTCCCAGAGACATAGCCTGAACGCTGAAGGAGTTGACAACAAAATCGGTGAAGTGATGGGGAGTTTTGATCATTAGATCCGAAGAGTAGCAAAGATCTCTGTTGTGAGATAAGGAAAGGTATTGAAAGTTTTTCTTTTAATAAAGTGAATCTTTAAGATAAGACGGAGTAGTTGGATCGTTCAAGATAGAGAAGAGAACAAGTAAAGTTCTAAAGTTACGCCTCTTCTGAATTATGAGCCGTACGATATCGTACTCGGATATTGCATTTTGATGTTAATATTTGATTATATTTGCGAAGCTATTTATACAATTATTGTAGAGGCGTTACGATTAACTATGTTTAAATTTGGGTAACACACATCTGCATCTGATAATAGGTAATACAAATGTCTAAAAAAGCATAAGCTTGGTCGTATAAGAAGGAAATTCTTCAAACTATTCAGTAATCGTAAGGTGGCATTGTCGATATACTATGGATCTAACTTTTTAAAATAAAAAGCAGATGCTATTATTTTATCCTTGTAGTAAATGAACGGCAAGTTTACATAATTATTTTTACTACGTTGCCAGTTTACTAATAGCACTGGGTTTTCTAGCGGGTTTTTTAGCGAGTATCGACACGTATATTACGTATTTATTTTGCAGCATAACAACTATAACTTTGAAAATGAACGAAGTAAATTTGTAATATTTTGCAGCATAACAACTATTACTTTGAAAATGAACGAAGTAAATTTGTAATATTTTGCAGCATAACAACTATAACTTTGAAAATGAACGAAGTAAATTTGTAATATTTTGCAGCATAACAACTATTACTTTGAAAATGAACGAAGTAAATTTGTATCCTAATTAATTTCTGAAGTGTTTATGAATCTAAAAAGATTTATATTTAATAGTTTATTGAAAATTGTTTATAATACTACAGTTTTAACAGATAAATGTTTAAAAATAATGAAACAACAAAGTTACTGTCCATGACAGTGGCTGCTTATTTTTGAATACAAAAGACAATAAAACAGCTTTTAAATACAATGCTCTCAATTGCTACAACAAAAGTCCTTTTATTTGATTGTTTACAAGTTTTATCTGTTATTTGTTATGTAAAAAAGGAAAATATTTACATTTTTATGTAAGTAAACATGACATAATAGTATTTCTTTTGATGTTGATGCCGTTAGCCTATGCGGCTCTTACAGCTTCATCAGACAAGACATAGTATAAATGATAGCTGCCGGTTATTAAAGAGTATAGTGTGGTTGTTTTACATCTCTTACTATTGACTTTATAAGATCATAGTGCGTTGTTAGTAGTCACCACGTTCTTAGCTGGAATGCCTGTTTGGATACAGTTCCTCTTGCATAAGATGAGATAATTCTTTATTTAAAAACATAAATATTTTTATAAAAATTGTTACCTGTGGCTAAAACACTCTTAACCTCAAGAATCGACAGCTAAGTTACTTCTAAAGAGAGTTACGTTTATTGTAGAATAATATATTTATATACATATATATTTATATATATATAATATATGTATATATATATATATATATATATAATATATTACAATATAAGCAGATTTCATATACAGTTTCCCTAAAACTTACAGTATCTTTATCTATTGCATGAGATAACCTCTGTTAATACCACTAAGATATAGACGAGCCTGGAGTGAGGACATTAACATTAATTTATGAAGTGAAACGCTTTATTACTAAGACGACTAATACTGCTAAAAGTTACTCTTCCATTCTCTGCTAGTGCTAAAATTGTATAACTATTGCATATTTACCTAACTAGTGGTTTCCTAACTAGTAAGACACCGGATCGAATGGTGTTTAATTAAAACTGTTAAGACCTAATGTAGGCCGAACTTCATATTTTTATATGAAACTTTTTGATACTAGGGCCTCCTATACTCCGAGGGAGGTTGCTGTCCCGTTCTCTGCCGGATGCAGCAGGCGCGGGACCAGCACTACTGCGTCGCACTGATGCCCGCACGCCCATCACCGTCACTCCCATGGCCGGTCTTACCTGGGTGTCCGTGGATTCTCTTTGCGGGGTGCAATACGAGGTATTAATTAAATTGGTTTCGTGGGGTACATAGGTTAATGTGGCATATGATTAAAATCGCCTTGGGGAAAAAAATAGTTTATAAATCAATTACTTTCCCAGAAATTGAAAGTGAGTTACCAGTGACTGTATTATAATATAAAAATATGGAGTGGAATATTTTTAGTGAAATAAAATAGAAATTAATTCCTCCGCGCTTGATGGTCGGATCATTTTTAAACTGGCAGCATTGTGAATTACCATTATTATAGTATTTGATTTTGCGCGGAGCCAATTCGATAAATATACGCTACAGAAATTTATTACACAAAAAATATTTTTATATACTTAAGAATAATATGGATAATAACATTCAGAATATATACAAAGTAAGGTCTGATGTATCAATCTAATAAAGACACTGAAATGATTAGCAACAAAATTAAATGAAAAAGCAACAACACAACAAATTAGAAAAGAGCTATCTTGGCGCGTATTAATGATGTTATGCATCATATAAGATATAGTATGAATAAGTTCAAGATATGCCAGTTTTTTTGTACAAGCTTTTAGCTTTTCTGATAAGCTAGATTTAACCGCTACACAAATTTCAGGTGGTGGTCAGTGGCTCAACAGGGGCGTGGTCAGCATGGCTGGACAGCCATTCAGGTGGAGGCGGGGGAGCTCGGTCACTCTCAGGCGTCGAGGGCTGTATACTGGAGCCTACACCAGCGGAACTTGCAGCTTTGCAAGCAGGCACCGCTTATCTGAATATACGAGCTGCTGATAATGTCACCGAGCTCCTGCGCACGCGAATACCACAGGTGATTACTATTATGCTCATATAAGCTCGTAATAAAGGTCTCACATGATTGCCCTAAGCGCTCGGCCACCTTTCAACCAGGTGAAGCTATAAAAGCCCTCGGGCCTACAGTGGCCATCAGCCATAAAAAAGAACAGGTTACATTATATCTAGTTTCAATTGAAAAATATGATGAAATAAAGGGGAAACGATTTATCCATAATATTTAATATCACCCTGAACTTATAGCTAATTGTCATATTACCGCACTGGTTAAATAATTTATACAAGATAAGGGAGTTGCGAATTTCAGATCTGCAATAATAGTTATTAATATTTTAATTAATTGTGGATTACATATCTTTTCATGCTACCAAAGTTCAACATGAAATACGGTAAGTTATTCTTTTTTTCTTCTGTTAAAGTACAATGCATCATCACATAAAATGACTGAGATAAGAAGGCTCTTCATGGTATATCAGAGCCTGCTTAATGCAGTCCAAGAAAGGATGTTAAAAGCGTTGGCGTTTTTCAAACATCATCCATCAACTGATCGACTGGCTGATTAGGGGAATCCTCATCAGCTGGCCCTTACCACTCTTCCATCATATCGGAGTAAGCCTGAGTGAGTAGTAAGCTAGTCGAGTAGACCCGATCGAAACTCGACGTGCCAATTTGAGAAGTCGGGATCTACCTCTGTGAGATGCCCGATCAGGCGACCGGCGATGACTCGCTCGAATAGTTTGATCACGTTAACCAGCAGTACAATTGAAGGAACATCCGTGTGGTGCACATTTTTCTAGGGAATGAATAAGCAACCCCTCTCTTCTTCTTCAAACAGACGTCAATGTGCCTAAAGAGTCGACTAACGTAAGTTTCTAATTCTGATCAAAACTTCGATTGCAGATAAGCGTGCCCCCATCTTGTTTACCGACAGTACCGTGGACGTCGGACAACGAACTCGGTGCAAGTTACTCGCCAACACATGTCGAGGCGCCTCCTCCAGATAATTCCCTAACTAATACCGCTTCATGTTACTACGCTGGACGGTTTTACGAAGACGGCGCGCAATGGATGGCAACCGAGGTAATATATCCCTTTATAAATAATATCGTTGCAAGGCTTCTATCGGGTGTCATAGTTTTTAGAAAAAAACGACGGATATTATTACAAAATTAGGAATTTTTGACTACAGTTTTATTCGCGAATCATCAGTAGAGTCGAGTTCAAAGGGATATTATATTTATTTGATTTCTTAATTTTAGTCTCTAATGGAATTCTCGTAGTATGCGCCACTCTACCATACTTTAGACCGACCGTATCTGGTTTAGAATTGGCATATTCCTGTCATATCCCCCGACGATGGTTTTTCTCTGATGTTCTTCCATGTTGAAAGTTTATTGGAAATTTTCCAAATTCGAAACTAATCACATCTACGGGCGAGTTGGTTAATGGATGTTTATGAGACCACCACACTGCATACATTCCTTTTTTTTCATTTTGGTATTAATAACCATTTATTTTTTGCCCTAAAACACAAATACATTATGATTGTCAATATAGAGAATTAAGATTTAATAATTGGACCTTAGGTCTATTTCCTTACTTTCCGGAACACAGCTGGGTTACGTCACGTTCTCTGTTTCATTTTGTTTTCATTTATATTTTCCAGTCGTGTCACATGTGCGGCTGCGTGCACGGAGTCTTGCGTTGCGATCCTGTGCGATGCCCACCTGTGAACTGCGCAGTGCCGACCATACAGCCCGCAGGACAATGTTGCCCTATATGTACAAGTAAGTTAAATATATATATATATATATATATACATATACATATATATATATATATATATATATATATATATATATTTACATTACATCTGTCTCTAGTTATATATATATATGTAACTAGAGACAGATGTTTTGTGTATAAGATTGAAATATTGAAAAGCAAAATTAATAGCCTGAAATCCACTACACTACAAGTTGAGAATTATGGTGCCCTCCTTCAGAATGTATCTCCGATAAATGTCGGTCTTAATAACCTGATCTTGTATCGTACAAATAAAACCTTCGGTTTCCCCGAGAAGGTCATCGAAACGAAGGCAACGAAGTCTAGCAATGGCTTGTGAAGAGCCTTGTTATACGTTATGCGTTGATGAGAAGTGGTTCCTTGGCTACCATCGATACGCCCCGACATCCACTCTGACCATCCGACATCACCCTGTTTGAATTTAGATGTCGGGTTGATTGTTGGATGTTATTGTCGTGTAGATGGTAGGTAGACCCGATCTTTAGGAACCAAATGACTACCCAATAAATCAATATAGGTATTTACATTTGACACTTAGTACTTACTTGTATATCATATGGGTGTAATTCTAACCTCTGGCACAGTTAAAAGCAACACTAAACATAGCACGAATAGAATTTAAAATTTCTTCCTATGTTTTAGACTCGACAACAGCGGTATGGAATGAATCGCACGGCTGCCACCTGGCGGGCCAGTACCACGCGCCGGGTTCCTCTTGGCATCCGTACCTGGTGCCAGACGGATACGATCTGTGCGCGGTGTGCACTTGCGAGTTCGCCACGCGACAAGTCCGCTGTCCGCGTGTACGTTGTCCGCCCCTGCGATGTGCAGAGAAGGACGCCTATCGACCTGAAAAGAAGGCGTGCTGCAGAGTGTGCCCTGAGGTAATATTGATTTTAATATTTAACTATTCTGTTTCGTGTGCATATATGCGTGTGGATAGGTCTTGCTGCGCCTACAGATCAGACAAAACGGCCCGCTTGCATGCCCTCTCCTATGTGGCTACTGTATATGGCGGGCTTGCGATATTAATTGCACTAAGAAGGATATAGAATATATAGTGTATAAACTGGATAAGAAGGACCGCTACAGAGTGTGCCCTTAGGAAAGATTACTTTTAGATGGTCAATTATTCTGTCCTTCTGTATAAAGTACACGTGAATTTTGTGCTATACAGAGAGGAATGCTTAGAAAAGCGACGTAAAGATCTACTGCCGAGTGAACCATGAGGTAAAATTGCATTATGTGCACGTTGGATGTGGTATAGGTTTTTATATATAAAATAGGAGGCAAATGAGCAAGCAGCTCACTTGATGACAAGTGATTACCGCCGTCCATGGACGGCAGCGTATCTACAACATCAGAGGTTTCGCAGATGCGCCGCCGGCCTTTAAGAAAGGCGTAGGCTCTTTTCTTGAAGTCCTTAAGACGTATCGGTTCGCAAATACCGCTGGTGATTATATACCGATTCCGATACTAGCCGTGGTTGTGATTGTGTGATGTTCAAACACAACAATAAAAGGTACGATCAGTAAATGGAAACCTAATTTTATTTCTCAGGAAAAAACGAAGAAGGTCGAGGAAGAGACACCAAAGGATCAGGGGGCGCCGCGAACTCCAGAAGAAATATTAGCAGAGGGAGGATGCAAGTTTCCAGATGGACCGCTGCCCAACGGCAAGGAGGTGCACCCTTCTATACATTCTCACGGCGAGCAGAGATGCGTTACTTGTCGCTGCAAGGTAACTTTGTTTATACATTGCATCGCATTATTTTCTGTTAATACATTTGAACGAACTGTTAACAATGGTAACAAATTTGGTCAAGATACTAACTTGTCAGCCTACAATCTACCAAAAATCGATTCGATTCTCTTTGCTAATAATATGAATTTAATTATGTGAAAGAAAAGTAGCTGAAATATTGTTTATAATTTATAAGTATATTTTTATGGGAAGCATATTTCATTGTACGGCGATTCGCTTGGTAACGCCCTGCTAGTACTTAGAATGGTATTGTCAATTGGATCAATAACATTTAATTGCAAACCAAGGTGTACCGTTGGAGTTATAAAGAACTTTTGCATTTTTCTAGCAAGAACCCTTAAAAGATAATAAACGTAAATTATCAAAACATACAGTTGTGTTACAATAATAAGAAGAGAAACAATAAGTAAGAATTATTATTTAACAGTCATAAAGAGAATATTAGTTTAAAAAGATTCGTAATTTAATCCGATATAAATTGCATTATTACAAAATCCAATTTGTTTATTTCTGTCTCATAATTTTTAGTTAGTTAGTAGTATATGAGTATTTTATGAATGAGTGTAAATTGAGGTTAAGAGTAGAAAAAAAGATAAAAAGGACTTTAAATGAATTTCAGGACGGTGAAGTGACGTGCGTGCGCAAACGTTGCGGACGAGCAGCGTGTGCGCGGAGGCGGCGCGGCGACTCGTGCTGCGCATGCACGCGCCACCGCCACCAGCGGGCGCCGCGACACGCTCCCAGTTGAGCTGCGCGGCGTTACCATGGCAACGCACTAGTAGTAGGTCGCTCGGGTTCCAATTTTGAATTTTCTTGAATACCGGCCTATTTTGGATGGACTTTGGTGACATGTCACAGATCAACTAAAAGCAGTAGGTTCGAGTCTCTATTTCGATTCCACGTGTTGAATTCACATATTCAGCATCCTGTTATGACGAATACCTTAGCTATGCATACCAGGTATGTTACAGGCTACAAGTCGCTTGTGTTTACTATATGTCACTCTGAATTTATATTGAATAGTATTTCGAATAGCACCCACATATGAAAATAAACTGTAGGTCCGAGTTCCAATTTTGATTCGACTATTGTTAAATGTATTAAGGCGATAACTTTTCAGTGAATATACAGATCATTGCCGTTCCAATTTTTAATACCAGCCAACAATAAATGGACTTTCAGATAACTGAACAGGTAATGTCGTGGTGGTATCGTGATGATCAAATGCTTAGAATATTTTATAGTGACGTAAGCGTTCGCGCAAACACAGAGGCACTCCCTTGTTGTCCTCTCTCCTAGTCCGCTCTAAAGCATGTATATAAGATCGTAGGAAGGTTCGGATGCAGCGTCTAGAACACGGAGTATATATACAACACATCCAGACAAGAAATTCAACAAACTAGGTAACAACATAACAGCTAGGTACTCTAATCAGTACGCCACGCGGCCATCAATAGTTATAAGGTGTTGTAACATGTTATATGTTACCACATAAACACTTATCTAACATGACATGTTGCTTGTGTTAACATTCTTAATTTAATATTGGTCAATATGTAAAGGGCCCACAACCAACGCTAACAAATTTGTTATTGTTGAAAGTATTCAGCGCTCAGTAGTTTCTGTTTAACAAAATATGAGAACTACAACATGCTTCAATTATAACAAAATTGCTTTCACAATTGAAATATACTGCTAGCTTGAATAGCAGTAATGGACAGACATCATAAAAACAACTAACTTGAACGCTATAGAGTAATTTAATACGGCAGTTTTGACAATTTTTAATAGTATTTTAACCCTAATTCAATTAGACTGTTGCACTAGGCCTGTCGATTGGCCAATATGAAAACTTTATAATTCACAAGTAGAGTTTACAAACGGAACGTAATTTTAGGTCGTTATTTATGGAATTTTATTCTGGGACGGTTGATACATCAACTTGGTGGTAACAATCGGAATATACAGAACCCTCTCGAAATTGCGACAATATACTTGATATACCACTTTCTTATAAAAGTTAAAAGATAGTTGTTGGCGTGTTTCTCGATCATTCACTCACATTTGTGACTCTTTTTGGACCATTTGTCATGTCATATCTTGAATATTACATTAAAAATTCACTTAGATTACTTAAAAAAAAACATTTCATTGAATAACTTGCAATTTTTTTATAAAACATTTTCTATTGAAAGGTCAATGACCCCGTAGTAACGTATTGTTTGTTGACGACCAGAAGGAGTGACGAACTGTGCAATGCGGTTGGTGAAAATGGACGCTGACGATGAGTCTATTGTCGTTCTGATTGGAGTTAGTTGGAACTACTGCTTTTAGTCACTCTATCCTAGGCTAAGTGAGTGAACGCTTCGCTCTATAGACTGATATGTTTTATGTATCCTGCGTTTCGAATGTTTATCGACCGAGCGCGCGATGGCCCGGAGTCGATTGGGGCTTCTCTCGTTAAGATTGGACGACGTTAAATATTTCGCTTCCCACCGGTATTTTAATTGGTATTATGAAAACGTCACGAAATTTTTGATAGGCGCATTACATGAAGCCTACGGTGACCGCGTTGTCTGTCGTGCGGCTCGATCACTACGCTAGAGGTGTGGCGTGATTGTGGTAGACGTTAAAGATGTGCCATATTTCTTAATGTAAATAATAAATAAATTATTACATATAAACTATTCTTATTATATGGATATTTATTGACGATTCTATTGTATATTATACGTTATCGGGAGTTTTAGGCTTGTTAGATGAAATCATCACAATATTTCTTTTAATATCTATAAGTCTTCGTTTTGTGCATTTGCTTGTAGTTTTGTATATCTCTATTGTAACTCCACGTATATGTACACGTTACACATTTTTAGTATAATTGGTTTAAGTTTTGTAAGAACATTTAAAGCGTTGATGATAAGAAATTTATAAAATGTAACTTAAGTAATAATATTTTCATATTACGTCACCGATGGAGTTTGTAAATAACTATGTATTGCTCTATAGGTATATATGACTAAATCATTTTTACGTGTTTACTTTGTATACTATATTACTGATGTAATTCTGGATGCTGATATTAAACTCGTGTTTAAGATAGTTTTAAGTGATTTTCGTGACTAGTTTTGTTTAATTACTAGATAAATATAGTTACGTAATTAAGAAAGCTAGTCCAAATGTTTCAATGTGATGGAAATGAATGCCATGTAGCTAGATATACTCGTAGTACGTATGTCTGCCTTGAATATTGATATATTCTATATTATATATTAGAATAAGTCACGGCTTAAAGTATTTTGTTTGTACGGCATTATTTTTTAGACGCTGAAGATATCGTGAGACATTACCAAAAATATTTTTTTTCAATGTTTTTGTAAAGAAAAAGTTTCGAGTTTTCGTTGTGGGTTTCTAGTCCATCAAAATTGTGTACGTATTATAGTTTTATTCTCACATTGTATTGGCTATTATTTGTTTAATTTTTTGATTTAATAAGGATATTAATTGGTCGTTAAATACGAGAGTTATCTTGTTATTAGTACTTGTGTATAATCTAACAGTAGAGAGTAATCACCTATGGCTTGCAAATAACATAACTAATAGCCATAAAGGATACTATGAACTTGCTTGAATTGCGTTGTTTTCTTTTAAATAGTTATTGTATCCATTATAATGCCAATTTACCATGTACACTGAATATATTCGATACTTGAATTTTAACTTAAGATAAAATATTGTAAACTTCCTTTCATTACCGTTTTGTTGCATTAATCTAAATTTGTAAGGTACGCAGATCATATGTAGCCATTTTATAGTTTGTGAACCGATGACAGATTTATTATGAATTAAATTACCTGAGAATTTTAGCGTGTTTTTATTTTTAGACTTATTAAACCATTTTAGTATTCTATATATAGTGATTGTGTACTTATTGATTTCATTTCCGTATCACTATGATTGCACCTTAATATATTGAAGATTCACCGTTCACCCATAAATGGTAAAACATAAAAATGAGTCGTGCTAAACGCTCCAGAAAGGAGGAAAGAGCGGCGGTCTGTAAAGGGAAAGTTGCTTCAGAAGATTGTGATGATTACAATAAAACTTTTGGGTGTTAAAAATTAATTAATACTTAAATAAATTTTATTATTTGCTATATACAATCCTCCCTTTAGATAGCGAACCGAATCGAGGTTTCGTGCCTCCTTCTGAGGGGCCCTCGGGTCGTATTATCGCCCCCTCTGTTGTCGTTGACGTTCTTCGTCCACAGGGGTCGGAGTGCAGCAGTGGTGCAGCAGCAGTCTCCGATCCAGCTTTGCAGCATCGTCGTTATCTCCCCACTCAGCGGGCCTTCCACTCGCTAGTCGAATTAGATAGAGGTCTCTGGTACAACAGCAATACTCACACACACAAAAAAAAAGCTATATTCAACATTTATAGAGCTTTTCCTACCAATTTTGTCATATTTTATAATCGAAAAATAATTATAAATTTTTTTCTTCTTTATCCCTTGAAGCTCATAATATACCAAATTTGCTATGCCATTCAACTGCATATGCGCACATGAAAAATTTAAAATCTTGTTATATTCTATGTACTTACCAATGTTAAGTGATATTATTTTGTCAAGTTTACACTTGTCACTAAATAAGTTAATTTTTATAAAGTTAATTTCCATAAGCGGTCGAATCATTTCAGTTATTGCATTGTTTTTTTATAACATTGCGAGTAACATACGAGAGCACAGTTCACTTAATGGTAATGATTTTTGCGGCCCATGACATCTACATTCATCCTTGACAAGATATCATAATGCAGATCCATTGTCACCCTTGATAGCATCATCATGCTGCTATTTTACGGTAGTATTCTGTCATGGTGTGGTACTACCCCAGTCGAGTTGACCCATTCATTCTGCAGCTAGAAAAACTGCAGTGTAGCTCTACCACTATTGTATGTGTAGTGTAATTTTAATATATCGGAGCACCTTTTTCTCCTAGCATCTCTCCCTTATTTCTATGATCTGAGATTATACCTAACAATAATGACTGGAACCCATCAGCAGCATCTTTTCCTCCTCCATCTCTCCACGAACATTGCAATACACCTTTCTCCACGCGAACCCACCGCAACCGCATCAGCAGTGTGGCCTCGTTTGAATGAAAAACCAGGGAGAGCGGCACCATGCAACATCGACACTACGTGCGAACCTGCTCCAAACCGCCGACCCGGACCGGCCCAATAGTTGTAGATTTTAATCGTGGGTTAGCAAAGCCACGGCCACAATTTCTGTCACTGTCACTGTTCCGATTAAGATATATTGCATTGATGGCCGAAATAAAACAACTTTTTTTAAATCAAAATGTATAATATTCAATTTTAACATTTTAAATTATGTAATTATACTTCAATCCTGCATTATAAATAATATATTTTATAAGATATTCTGTTTTCACAGTTTTTAATTATATATTAAAGAGATGACTTAGTGAGTGTTCGTAGTGCGTCTATCAGGGCGTCCATAACAACATCCACAACTTCAGTAGTTGAGTTGACTCCCATGATACCGATCCGTAGGCTTTTACCGGCCGTCGGTCCTAGGCCAGGGAATATAAAGACATTGTGTCTGAAAACATAATCATAATTTTAGATTATGGTTTGTAGATAAAATATATCAAAGCATAGTGTTTAGCAAAGCCTGGAATAAATGCACATACCATAATGAAAATAAATATAAAGCTAGATTCAGATTAATACACTGAATTAGAAGTTTGGATGAAGAAACAATAGTAGTCCAGTGGTGAATGAATGGGTCGCGCGATTGGGATTGGACCACGCTATCGCGGAATACCAACTTAAATTAGTAGCATAATACGGCTGTGTTTCGTCTGTTTAGTGAAGGGATCCGGAAACCTTTATTCGTGTCGAGGCACTCCATCTTAGTTCTCAAGGGTGACAACGCATCTGCATTACGATTCCTTGTGAAGGATGAATGTAGATGTCATGGGCCGCGGGAATCACTTCCCATCAGTTGAACTGTGTACTCGTTTGTTACTCTCAATGCAATAATAATAAAAACGGACAGTAATTATACATAATTACTTAAGAAAAACTTTTTTTTTAACTTAAAGAATGTATCAATTTTTGTATCAAGTATATATATTTCATTTTAATAATTTTAAATGAATATAATAGTTTTCAATTATTATTTTCAGACATTGTTTAGGTAGTATTTTTTTATATTTGTGGTGATTAGCGTTTTCGCTATCAGTTTCCAAGTTAACAATGCTCGCCGACATCATTATGCATCACGGTCCAATCTATATATATATATATATATATATATATATATATATATATAAATAATTATTATCCTAGTTAACATATGTCTACTATTATTAAAATTATTTTTGTAACTAACGAGTATTGATATTTATAGGTCACTATAAAATTTCAAGTTTCATTGATCGTATACATTTTCTATTTCTTTTTTATAATTTAAAATTTTTACTCGAATATACAGCAGGGTATACAATAAATTGTAATACAATAATTTAATCTGAACCCTAGTAATGTAACTATCACAATTTCCGTCCAGGCTTCCGGTTAACTGGTAGATAATACCTAAAAGTACTATGTCAGCCCATTGGAACACTTCGAGTGTACATAAATGAAAATAATATTTTTTTCCCACATTTACTAGTTTACGAACACGTTACACATCCAATATTATATAAGCTACAGTACTCGGACGAGAGGATGCATTGACATTTATTTTTTATCAAAGAAATATTCTCGAAATCTAATTGCAATGCTATTAACTTTACTAATATTCCGGTTAACCACATTCCAACTAAGCTGCAAATGCTTGTGTTAGGAGATGGAACCTACGACCTTAAGTTTCGCAGACCGTTCCCTAAACCATTAGGCTATTGACGCTTCATTCCTCGGGAATCTTCGGTTCTACGGTTTCGTAGAGCTTTGTCTGTCTTCAGATATGCCGCGTTACAAAACCTTGTCATACGCTATTGCCTGTTTACAAAGCTGATTTATATTACTTTAGGCCTACTACTGTACTTACCTACCAACCATTATATATTTGCAGGTTCTGGGTTGTATCAGAGAGTCTGAAGTCTTTTTAATAATAATAATGATAAATGTAGTTACTAATTTTAACATAACTTTTAATTAAAACAATGTTACTATTGAATTGAAAACTTACTTTTCTTTCATATATCTGACGACATCTAAATAATTGTAGCCCTTTGGAAGAATTATAGTTGTTACAGTCGTTAAGCGGTCTTCAGGGTTTGGTACTAGAAATTGTAGTGAGAAATCTTGTAATCGCTTATGAAAGTAAGCTGTAGTTGCTGCGTGCCTCTCCCACGATTTCGGTAAAGTCTCCTTACATATTTCTTGAAAACAACAGCGAAGTGCCCAGATAAGAGGTGGCGACAGTGTGTGATGGTAGCTGCGGAATTGTATTGTTTAATAAATGCACAACATTATTAAAACTATGCAGTTTATCCTTAATTAATGATAATAGCGATATTAATTTAGATATTCCGTAGTCAGAAGCGACTGATCGAGCCGGCCCTCTCAGGCACCACTCGGGTAACGGTCCAAGCTGAGGCTCCCTTGGGAGCCCTTGAGCTGGTTACCCACTAATAGAGTTTTCGACTGAGTCACTCGATCACCTCTCAACCCGGCAAAATTGTAAAAGCCCTCGAACAAGCCTCCTAACAGGGGCCATTAGCCCGAAAAAAAAGCAATTTATCTTAATGTTTTCCAACAATATGTTTGATAACCATATTGGACATATGCATGTCGCTTGGTGCACTGTTCGGATCGTTTGCCTGCAGCGCCGTGTGTACTGAGTTCTACACTTCCTACCTGGCCAAAATTTGTAACTTGTTGGTTTTAGGATATGGATACGTGGTATATACTCGTATGTCTCTAAACCTTCCTTCAACCTTACTGCATATGCATTATATCGAGTTTAAAGACTGGGGATGGGAATCTTACGGATTATAATATTACCTGCTTAGTTAATGTGATCTGGTAACATTCAGAAGATATCGCCCCGGTTGAAAATAATGAAGAGTATATTATCACCTTAAGCCATTAAAGTTCTCTGAAGGACATAGACAATCAAATAGAGTAACGGAAATAACTGGCATCTTCTAGTTAATGTGATCTGGTAACGTCCAGAAGATATCGCCCCGGTTGAAAATAATGAAGAGTATATTATCACCTTAAGCCATTAAAGTTCTCTGAAGGACATAGACAATCAAATAGAGTAACGGAAATAACTGGCATCTTCTAGTTAATGTGATCTGGTAACATCCAGAAGATATCGCCCCGGTTGAAAATAATGAAGAGTATATTATCACCTTAAGCCATTAAAGTTCTCTGAAGGACATAGACAATCAAATAGAGTAACGGAAATAACTGGCATCTTCTAGTTAATGTGATCTGGTAACATTCAGAAGATATCGCCCCGGTTGAAAATAATGAAGAGTATATTATCACCTTAAGCCATTAAAATTCTCTGAAGGACATAGACAATCAAATAGAGTAACGGAAATAACTGGCATCTTCTAGTTAATGTGATCTGGTAACGTCCAGAAGATATCGCCCCGGTTGAAAATAATGAAGAGGATATTATCACCTTAAGCCATTAAAGTTCTCTGAAGGACATAGACAATCAAATAGAGTAGCGGAAATAACTGGCATCTTAAAAAATTTGCCATTTTGGAAGATTGCCGACTTTCACATCGTTAGGCGGCATAATGATGAACACAGAACCTAGTTTTTCTATTATATTAGATATATTATATTAGATTTAGAAGCGCTACATAATCGTCTTAACATAAGTAAAAAATAGATCAAAATTGTAGATATAAAAAAATTATCATAGTCATTGGAATACTTACGCTCGCGTATTCCCGTAACAATTCCACTGCTGCGCCAGCAATTTTATATCAAAATAGAAGGGCGGCTCATGTTTTCTATTATTTATTTTCTTCCTGAAGGAACACAGTATATATCAGTTTCAGAATACACATGAAATAATAAATGGCAAATCCTTTAAGACGCTGCTTCAATCACGTCCGAGCTGACCACAATCGTTTATGTACATATTATCAGTGAGTTGTACTTATATTGATGTAATATCGAGAAAAAATAGATCAAATAATCTTTGTTATTTACTATATATAAAGAGAAGAAAGAGAGAATAAATATTATATTCTAAATTGTTGTCAGTATAGATAATCTTATTATATAAACAGATTATGAGATCTATGGTTACTTCATTCGAACACTATTTATATATTTTGAATAAATGTTTTTGTCATTCAAAATATAAGATATAAGATAAATTTATAAAGTGAAAATATATCTTATCTCCAAGAACTCAAGCAACGTTTATAAAACGTAAAAAAATTATCTTGCTGAAGACGTGCTTGCAGATTAATATTATTTTGGAGAAAATGCACAGTGCAATTTTTTCGTAATTTTTCAAAAATATTCGTATGACTAACTAAAATATCTTAGACACACATGTCATTTTAACAATGTCGCCTTTGTGGTGTTTGTGCGTGTGTATGTAAGAACTTCTTACCGGTAAAACTTCGCAAAATACGAAACCGAAAAATTAAACAGAAATATTTACTTCGTTCGTTAATTATCAGTCTGTAAAAATACCACTTTTAGACATGGCCCTTTCCAAGACGCGGTTAAGTGATTACAGTGCCAGACGTAATGTAACTTTGACATTGCTGTCTGTTATAGTTTGGGTACTTTAAAAATGTTGTTGTTAATCTATAGCAATTAAATTAGGCAAGTAGCTAAATAATGTATTTACAGACTTTCATTTTTAATTTCAATAAAGCGAGCGATATGAGTTTGTTGTTAATTAAAATTTTAGTGCTGATTTACTGTGTTCGGTGGTGAAGGAAGTCATCGTGATTAAAGAGGAAGAGACATGAATTCCACCAGGCAGCAGTGGTATCTTTGAGATTACAAAAAAAATGCTTGCGTTTTACGTTGACTTTAGTATTTTAAATAATCTTTATTTTCAGAAATATGAGTTTTAAAACGGTGTTGTGATTAACAATCTCTAGCGTTTCATTTCATTTCTTCCATTCAACCGTAATGGTATGCAAATAACAAATTTGTTTAAAAAAATGTAATTTCAAAGAAATTTACTTTTACTTACTCAGCTCGTGAGCTAAAAGCTACAGCAGAAATCCCGGCTGGACCGCTTAAGGCTTTCTGAGTGGAGGTATACACGCCGTCCACTTCCCATGCATCCATGAAGAAAGGAACACCGCAGAGCGATACGACTGTGTCCACCAGCAGTAATGTGCCATATCTGAGATAAATATTAAAAATTATAATTCTTTTAGCATATTATATGCTACGTGGAAAATGTTTGGTGTAGGTACACAGTTGGTTAGTGTATTGAGGACCCTGATGCTCTGCCATCTCGCTCTATGCACAGCGTATTAAACAAGATGCGCTGTGGCATAATTTACTGGAAACCATAAGACATTTCAATTATCACCTTTTAAGGTCTTAAATTAATTATAGTTGTTATACGCAAAAGTTTAGCATTCATAGTGCGCAGAGTCCAGACCGGCCAGTGAAAAATAGACTATCTCATACTGAAGCTAGGGATTAGAAATCATTTAGCCTAAGGAAATTTTATAGTTAAATCTATTCTGCTAACATAGTTTATAAGATTAAATTATTACTAACACGCTCTAGATACCAAAATAAATTATCATAATCATAATATCATAAAGAAGCAAACAGATAAAAATTATTCTGCGAGATCACTGTCTCACTGACTCAGAAGGTTCTGATTAACACAGGACGCATGCGGGACACCGAGAGGTGCCTAGGAGGGCATTGTTCCTTGGTCTGCGATAGTAGATTGTGCCCCGGACAGGTTTAGTGAAACTATTTGTTTTGGGCTGAGTAGCCATAAAGTTGATGGCAATGACTGGGCGGATTGTTTTTATGGAGCGGCTCCCTATATCCCAACAGGTGGCAGCAGGTTTTCAGATTTAAAACCTATTTGTCAGCAACTCAATTACCATATTGAATGGCTTTTTGTAACGCATACGAAACTGGCGTTTTGATGAAAGCGGAAGGAAAAAAAAAGCGAGCGCGACCACGTCAGTCGCTCTATATCGTTCACATGTAAAAGTGCTTGAAAACTAGTATATTTTAAAAAAAATATATATAGTGTAGCATACATTTTTAGATTGATATTATGTAAACGCGTATTGAAATTATTGAATGACTTATTCTTTATATCAAATGTACTTGTTTTGCCATAATGCTAAAAGATAAATTTAATCTACAACTATTCGATTATTTAACACCAGTTATAAAGGCTGCTTATATCGTCAGCTACACGTTCGATATGGTCAAATGGTTTGTATAAGCAGAAAGTATTTCTTCGATGATATTCTAGACTCCTTTATATCCGTTCTGGTCCCGTTATAACTGCTTCTCTAGCAGTTTTTTATTTTTTTATTTAAAAGCATTTAATTAAATGAGTTTTCAAATTGCTAGCGTAGTTACATTAAGTTGAAAAATCGCGGAGAGCGTGAAAAAGATTGATGATATAATTAAATTGTCTGGCGTTCGAGACCCGGCTAATTCCTTTACACTAAAACCAATGGAATTAGTAATGTGGCTATCGTGCGCGATCAATACGCGATGCGGTATATTTTTATTTAATACAAGATATATTGAGTAAGATGGTTATTTATTAATGAAAATAAATGTTGATGCACTTTTAGTATCAATACAGAGTCTGAAGGAGTCAGAGTCGAAATAGAAGAAAATAAAGATATAGTATAAGAAAAAAAATACTTTTATATCTAGTAATAGAACAATAATAGTTAAAATATCATAATTGGATAGTTAGATGAGGTTTTTTTAGTTGAGTTCAGGAATGATGATGGTTATGATGACTCATCAAATCTACTTCTTCAGTGGACAACCGACTAAAAGCTATAGTTGATTCTAGATTCTATTAGTTTTGTTAATAAGTCTTTCCACAAATACACATGTCTTTTATCTTCTTCCTTTATCCGATGCATAAACGATTAGGTAGGAGAAAGATTGAGAAACACAGGATGAGGGACATATAAACAAAACACTCAGATGAGCCAATCAACGATTTGTGTTGCAGAAATATACTTTGCGGGGAATCTAACCTAGGACTTATGACTTCAAAAAATCTTTTTCTTAATACTATGTCGCTAGTATGAATACGGATATATGAATATATAACTGTGGGCCATGAGCACTAAAGAGTCATGCAACTCTAATAATTTTCTCGGAATGAAGAAGGACCATGCCCTGATAGGTTAATAATAATGTAATATTTTGACAGTGGTAAGGCTACAGTGCAGGTTGTTTTTAGCTGCAGAGTGAATGGGTCAGCTCGACCGGGGTAAGACCACGCCCTCATAGAATACCAACGTAAAATATTTACAGCATAATGTCTCTGCCTTTCTTCTGTTGAGTGCAGGGATCCCGAGACCTTTATTACTGGTGACGAGGAATTCCATCTCAGTCCGCAAGGGTGACAACGCATCTGCATTATGATTCCTTGTCAAGGATAAATGTAGATGGCATGGGCCACAGGAATCACATGCCATCAGGTGAAGTGTGTGCTAGTTTGTTTCATTCAATGTAATCAAAAATGTAGTATCATAACGTTGCTGTGTTTCGTATAGCGAATATAGGAAAACGGAGACACAATTATTCCAAACGTGGCATTCGATCTCACAGCACATATGTATGTATGCATTTTAAATATTTACTGAGAAAGGATGTCGAAGGTATTGATGAACCGTAGTTATCGCCACCAACAGTTGAACTGTATGTCGCTTAGTTTAAAGAAATACCGTTTCAGTTGATTCGTTTATCCAAAAGTACTTACTTCCATACTAAACACTGGTAAAATTGGACAATTGGTAGTACATACTCGTTCACGTGTAAAAGGAACATAATAAAATAACGATGTAATTTCCGAAACGAATTATTTGATACGTGCTCTAGGTAAGAATTGGAAGCAAAATTAAGTCTAGATTTTCTGAGCCGTGAAGAAAAATACGTTCTCGGTGATCGGAATGAAAAAGAAAATGTAGGATCATTGTGATAGTTACATTCACAAATACATAAAACGAGAATACAGAATACGAATACGACTTGAAGCATAAATACGGCATAAATGCCAGTTCACGGATCGACCGGTTAGGTTTTAAGCTAATGACATATAATTATCAACATTTATTGTCGGTCGAATCAATATGCAGATGACTTGATACCCTAAGGCCGAATTTGGAATGACGGAAACTGGCCAAGTCTCATTGACTGGGCTATGCAGATGAAAGCTATCTTCACTCAAAAGAGGTGTTGCTGAGAAAACTCATACGTCTGCAAAAACTAAAAAGCTTTAGCTTTATATATGTCGTAGTTCAAAAAAAATTGTTATTATCTTTTCAAAACGATTTGAACATGGATTGGAAGAAATTACTTTAAGTGATAGGTCTGCCTTATTACTTTGTTGTTTGTACTAAACTTTCCATCTCCCTTTTATCAGTTTTTCCACAATAAAGTAACTACACATTAATTCACTCATTGTATGTAGTGCATTACTGTCTATTGCCATTGGCCTCGCATATATATCTTGAGACTCCATGTGTTTGGTACATTTAGCAGAAAGGTGACCAGAATGCATTTTAGTTTTTCCTTTTGTTATTCGTTCTGCCTTCTGCTTTATTTATTCAATTCCATTTCGTATAAAACCCACGCAAGAACGCATCGAGAGAGCACTTTAATTTTAATGTTCTTATAGTAATATACAATTATTATTATATATTGATTAAAATATCCTTTAATTTTCCTTTACCACATCCTTGTCTGGGCCGACTGACATGTAGGCAAATTCAATAGATAAAATCAATGTTCAATTTACTAGTATTTTACACGTACTTGAATCATATTATTCTCCATTTTGTGCTATGAGAAAAATAACATTTAGTACGATGTAGAAAGTAAGCGGATTTTCGGGAACAGGACAGCTTGTCATGCAAAGTGAACGACGGTCGGGACGGGTCGCGCGTGACTTCGCTAGTTTTCAACTAGATAACTATCCAATATCCCTCGCTAATAAATACTCGGTATTATGTTTACGATACAACGATATGCGATCTGATACTAATTTCGTTTGAAGTTTTTTAGCATATATCAATATATTATTAGTTTCAGCAACGTCCATTTTACGTTTTGTGTAATAGGAATCTGTAAACTGCGTCACATAGTGCTCAGAGTACCTGGCTGCTGTATGGGAGCAGTTCTTGGTTCGATTGCCCGACGATGAACGAAATTGTGCATCACAAATTATTGGGTGTAGGTGGGTGTGTATGTATGTCGTGCCCCTGAAATCATGTCCCTGCATCTGGAACTTCTTCCTTCTTTCTGATTGCACATGATATACATCAGACCAGTGAAGGGTAAAAGAAGACTAAAAGGCTCAATGTTTGCTCTAATTCTTACGTCGCTCCTATTAATAACCATATTTTATGTATATATATATATATATATATATATATATATATATATATATATTTATATATATATTTATATATATTTATAGTTATTTTATCGAATATTTATTTAATCGAATATACATAGTCGTTTATATATATTATATTAAATTTTAAATTAATATTTGTAAAAGAATATATAGGAATATATATATATATATTTATATATATAATATCAAAAATAGTAAAGCGGTATATTAATTTATGATATAGCGGTCAACCATTTGATACATCGTCAAAAGTACTTACTTGTGACAAAGTTCTCCGAGGCCCTCAAGTCTCTGTACAGTCCCCGTAGAAGAATCTCCATGAGTGATAAACAGTGCTGTCGGTCGATATTTTTTCAATTGCGTTTCAAGTTCCATCAGAGTGAAGGATCTATTAAATTGTATTCTGTATGCAATTGCCTTGATGCCTAATAGAAAGGAATCATGAATATAAATTTATGTAATGACAAAAGTTTTAATTGATGATAACTGGTGTCAGTAACTTCTACTTCTATTTTTGGAATACCTAGTAACGAGTAATAAGATATCTGGTATCTTTAAATTTTTTAAGGGTTTAATATAAATTGGTGGGAAAGGCATCTCAGGAACATCTTAATCTTATGACAATGGAAGGTACATACCATTATTTGTCAGGTTGTAAAAATATCCCTAAACACAATTCATAGGTGCAAAGGATAGCCCGTGAGGTTAACTAGTTAACCTCGAGAAAAATATAGCGGAAATAAATGATGTATGTGTATCAGAACCAAAAGATATCCGGGTATATTTGGTCTATCATATCTAAATAATTCTGCTCTGATCTCTATCGGTTAGAAGTTTCTTAAGTATCCCTATTACCCATCATCTATTATGACACCCAAAAGATTAAAACTGTCATAATTATAAGCTTTATCCAGTAAGGAACAGGTCTTTCCAAGAAATTACAATTTTGACAGTGGTAGAACTGCAGTGCAGTTTATTTCTAGCTGCAGAATGAATGGGTCAGCTCGATCGGGGTAGGACTCCGCCCTCACAGAATAACAGCGTAAAATAGTAGCATAATGCTGCTGTGTTTCGTCTGAAGGCATTCTATCTCAGTCCTCAAGGGTAACAAAGCATCTGCATTATGATTCCTTGTCAAGGATGTGTGTAGATGTCATGGGTCGCAGGAATCACTTGCCATCAGGTGAACTGTTGCTCATTTGTTACTCTATGCAATAAAAAAAGTCCTTCGAAAAATTTCCGTGGTAACGATGCCATTACATAGAATTTATTATACCTGCATATAAAATGTTCTTATAGAAGTGAATAGAAATGATTTACCGTATCTATTGGCTATGTTATAAGCACGCTCGTCCCAGATACCTCTGGTGGCGATAAGCATTGTCTCTTTCGGCGCAACAAGGTTGCTTATTAAAGCCTCCATGCCAGTGTGTCCAGACCCACTCATCGCTAGCACTAGATTACTTTGAGTTTGGAAGACATATTTGATTCCAGCACGGATGTCATCGATGACCTAAGGACATTAATGAAGATATTAAATTGGTACATTTTCTATTATGTATTATATATTTTTAATATTTCACTGAAAACTCACATTAAATAACTCATCACATAACGGTGATAAAACAGGCCTGGTTACAGCTTCAGCAACTGACGGCCACACGTCGCAGGGGCCTGGACCACACAGCAGAGGTTTCTTGAATTCACGATCAACGATATTAGGTACAGGGACAGATATGTTGGCCGAAGACATATTAAAATCACTTCCTGGAAAAATGAAATTTTAGAGAAATTAATTAACATATTGGAATGAATCGATCAATCGATCAAATAGTTTGTTTCCCAAAATATGGTACAAATGGTGTTACAATAAATCATTAAACACACAAACATATTCTGCTACTTATGGCGTGGAAATATTGTAATGAATTTAAATTTAAAAGCGATTTAATATTGTACTAACATAATTATAGCATCACTATTAATATAGTGATACTATAATTATGTTAGTGTCGTCAATTATTTACTTTATTATTTTTTATTAATTATAACGCATGTCAGTTATGTTTTGATTGCGAGTGATAACTGCAACCCATAAACATCCATAAATAGATATTCTAGATGCGCATGCGTCATTCCTGGGGATTAACATGGAATGCCTTTTAACGAGCCAATCTCCAGTTCTCAACATTCAAAATCCGAAACACAGTATAATGTTCTACATTAATAATACATATAATACAATTTTCGCCAACATGTATGTAAATAAACATCGTTATATTACACAAGTCAGTGTCAGATATGAGTTCAGCAATTATTAAAAAGATATAATCAAATTTAATAAAATGGATTTTATAGCTTTAATTTTAACTTATTTCCCATACATGACCATGAATACATCAGCAATTGTAGTCACGGGGAGGATTGTGACAGTCGATGTAATAGTTAACTCGAAGTACGGTCATTTTTTTATCATTAATTTATTGAAAAAGTAATGTTTATATTAAGTTTAAATAAACATAAATCCATGTAATATTTTAATCATTTTTTTGCTAAAAACATGGTATAAAAAGGTTAACACCATATGTATTTGAATATTTAAATTGTGCCAATACTAAGTAGCATGCTTATTTTTAAATTACTTATATTACATTTACAAATTTTTGTTTTTCAAAGAATTTTTGACAACTGTAATTTTTTTATATTAACCATTTATTTATACATTTTATATTTAAAAATATTTAATATTAACATTTTTTATACTAGGAATTCCGTCCAGAGCAACCGTTTATTTTGCGTGTTATTTGTACAATGTGTAATATTCACACGAATATAAGACGAAATTGCTACATTTCCGCAGAATTGTTTCAATAAAAATCTAAAGTTTTGTTCTTACCAAATTAATTAACATATACTATATTTTAAATGAGTAAATAATTGAATAAAAGCTAAGCTTTAATCGATATAGCATATAGCGATATATAATAGTTAGTCATATCATATAATAGTTTGAAATATCAGCATTTCACGTAAGGGTCGGTCGTATCATGTTATCCCCGATTCTAAGTTTGTTCACAAAACGTACGTACACCATTACCTACGACCACATGTCTCTTGATACGAAAACTCCGTAAACTGTATTCAATCCACAAACATTCTTATCCGAGCAGTGTAGTTTCTTTTTAATCTAAAAGGTTTCCGCTAAGAGCAAATGTGTTTTTAAGTGCGACCGACACAAGTGCTTCGATTACACGAGTAGCAATGCACGTGGTGTGAGGGCTACATTAAATCCTATTTGAATTGTTAAATCACTTGTGGAGTTCAAAGGTGTATTAAGTATTCTTTGAACCAAAAGAAAGCCACGTTAAGGGTGTTTCGAGTTTAATATTTTTTTATATAGTAATATATGAATACTTTCACGATTTTATATATTTTTTATGTGTTTAGAGTATGAAGCATCATAAACGTAATTTGATGGTTAGTGATTCCTACGGTCCATAAAACTACCGTCCTCGATTTGGAATCAATCGCCACAAAGAATATTAGAAAAAGACATTGTCAAAGTTCAATCAAATGTTCTGTTATGTATACACTTCGTAGGTATAAAAAATTCAAGGAAAACATTTAAAAATAATAAGGATATCTGCATTAGCACTAGAATTAGAGCTGAAGCTATACGTTTTTTGTTTACGTTATACGATTTTGACCACGGCTATATCTACTGGAGGTTACCGGTTATATTAATAGTTGGTTAACTAACGAAGATATTTTGTACAAAGCGTTGTTACTAAAAGAGAGCTACGCACTTATCGTTCCCTTCCCTATGGCGATTTAATACGTGAGCATTAAGATCAGAGCACGGTTCAGATGCATTATCAGGGACATGGAACATATACACGTGGCGAATAAATATTATTCCTTGCCTTGGAATCGAACCCAGGAACCATTACGCAGAAGCCTGGTTAAAAGAGAAGAAGAGTTTCTAGTTGCAACAAGAAGAGATTTGAGGAATGGATTTAGATGTCATAAGCCGCTGAAACCCTAATATTATAAAAAAAAGACAACCGACTTCAACCCGGTGAAGCTGTAAAGCCCTCGGGTTAACAGCCGCCATCAGCCATAAAAATAACAACCGTCTGCACGCTGTCAGCCAGTAGGCACGTACTCCTTTAAAAAAATAACTAAAAAATATATGCAGTAAACTACTAAATAAATGTTGTCTTATTCGACGGTGTTATATATAAGAAATGCATAAATCCAACAACAAGCAGTTAGAAATTAGAGCTAAACCTATATGCCAGCCAAAACCGAACCGGTGTTGCATGAATATTCCCAGCTCTTGGTGATCAATATTTTGAATATACACCCGTGAAGTTTGGTTACCGGAATCGGGTTAATGTTTAGATTTAGTGCTAATAGGGTGGTTGTAAATTTGCTGCAATGTTCAGGCGCTATCAGATGGTACATTTGGCAAGTACGCTTCGCCCGGGGCTCGTGCCGCTTGCCAGCCCCATATTTGTTCCGCTATCGTCCGTCGCTCGTAACAGCGGTTTAACAATTGTTTTTACGATAGTACTCGTTTAATTTTTTTTATGACAGTAAGGAGTTTGTGATCACACATTGTCCCAGTTGTTGGTCCTTGTGAATCATGAAATCCGCATTCATCCTCGATAAGAAACTATTATGCAGATGCGTTGCTGTCCCTGAGAGCTACGACGGCACATTGAAAAGTTTTGAGCCGAAGGTTGACATTTAAATTCAAAAGAAAAAATAATACTCGCACGTAATAGCCATTTCTTTTTTAACTATAATCTGCTGTCTTTTGTTTTTCTTCTGTCAAAATTGCAAAATTTGTGATCGATTTAACAAACGAAGTTCGCGGTTTCCGTAGAAATAGATAAAATTGAGCACCGTTCCGTCATAAAATATTTACAAAAAAAGGATTAACGCCAAAACAAATTTATGAAGATATGTACGAGACTTTGGAGGAATCTGCTTCATCATCTATGGAATGATTAGATATAAGGTTTTTCATATTCAAGAAACACAGCATCTTAGGGATACTATTATATTTTACGATGGTATTCTGTGAAAACAAAGCTCTTCGCCGGTCAAACCGATCTATATGTGACATATTTAGTAATTAATTGTAGCACAATGTATGAAAATTCCCCTATAGAAACAGGTTACAGTCCGACCGTTTAAAACGTAGTTGCTAGATAACAAATGTCAATAGATCACGACTTGTACTATATTATATGGATAAGAAACAAGATTGGAAAGAGTGACGATCGAACGTTGAATTCAATGTTGCCTCGACAAATTGATTCGATTCCCTTCACAACTGTCGACGTTATCCCAGTGGACAAAACGAAGAAGATTGTACGAGACGTGCAATCCTTCGGGAGCTTTCTGATCTCGCAAACAAGACGTGGATGCGCGCTTTTCTCCGATCAAGTGTATAACGACATCAATAACAATGATTAAATTTTTCAAACGACAATTTAGTTTGTTTGTTTATAGTTCTATAATCCGTAAATCTATCAATAACAAAAACGATAAATAAATATAAATATTAGACACTAAACATAAAACTAATTAAACAACATAAGATTGTGAACATGTGTTAATATTAAAATTAAATGTGCTTACCGTAAAACAGAGCGTGGAAATTACAAAATAAAACAGAACTCGAAGAGAATTAATTACTGTCCCGCGGTCGTCCTCTTCCTTTTATATCTACTTGAATAATGGTTGTGTACAGTTTTTGCCGGTGAATATGAGACGCTTGATAACATGGGGTTAATTACATAAAGGAGATCTACTCTAATGACGCAGTTTGAAGCTTATGGTGCGATATCTATGGTGTGATGTTTTGACCTTTTGATTAGCTTGAATATAATACTTTAATTTTTTTTTATTGGAATATAAAAGTTAAGTAGCAGTCTGCACTTTTTTTACTGGTGCGTGAGTGCACCATGTGTGTGTTCCACAGCGGATTGGCAGATTTCACTTGTATTTTTAGATATGTAAGTTACAATAATATGTTATTCTTAACCGCCGAGCACGCGGTGACATTATATAGAACCCAATGCCATAGGTGTCCTCACTAATGAAGACCTTAAAAGTTTTTATTTGTTTTATTTTCGGGCTGAAGGCCACTTTTAGCCCGAAGGCTTTTACAGTTTCACCGGTTTGAGAGGTGACCGAGCGCTAATGGCACTCAGTCGAGACCTCTATATATAGGTAACCAGCACAAGGGGTCCCGAGAGGGAGCCTCGGCTTGGACCGTTACCTTGTTTCGCGAGAGCATCTGACTCGAGACATTGAAAGTACACATGAGACTCTAGTGCGGGTTAGTGGAGATAACATTTCTTATAATATATGTAAGAAATGTGAAGTCCGCTATAAATTTTTTACTTTTAGTATTAAAAAATTATACACGGAGCCAACAATGTACAGTGCTACGCCCACCCGTATTTCATACTGGAATGCAAACTGAAGCTCGATTTTGGCGAATTTCAAATCTGTATGCAGAACGTGGGCATACTTTGGAAATGGAAAGGAAGGAATGGAAAGGACCTAATTCGGGTCAGACAATAATATCTTACGGTTGTGATATGTGCCTCATATAATGACGGAGGTAATTGATTACTAAATAGCAAGGCTTGGATTTGAATTTATATTAGAGATAGCCAAAAATTATGGTGTTTCGTGTACGGTGTCAGTTAAAAGCACTTCGAGATATAACAAATGTCCCGCAATCACTGATTCTTTCTCTTAGCTCACCCTGTAGGCGTTAAGTCGAAAAGTAATGACACTTTAGTAGATTTAGACTTTGATCATGGTAAACTTTAGTGCGTTTAACTAGCCACAAGCTTATGTAAGGGCGATTTTATATTTTATATTCCACATACATAGTTACAAAACTATATACTGTGTATTAGGAAACAGCTTCCGAAAACGAAGAAAGTCGATAGTACTAATGACATCTTTGGTGATAGGACGGAAAAATTCGCGCCGCGCCCGTGCGTTCGTTGATCCGAGCATCAGCTGTTTTTGATTTTGCTGGTTTTTTTTTGGTAAAGTAATGTATTTTTTATGAAACTGTCGTTTCATTTAGCTGTACTAACACGATGGAACGTAAATAATGCAAATAAAACGTTTTAAAAATATGTTTTTTTTTTAATCAGGAATGATTTTTTTTCCAACCCATCATTGTAGGTGTCATTAGTACTATCGTCTGTCTTCGTTTTCGGAAGCGGTCTCATAATACATAGTTATTGCTATGTATAAAATATTATAAAATACCTCATGCTTCGTTATAAAAAAATAATTACTTATGAATATTAGTAATTTAATATTACATAGATAATGCTATCGAGTTAACCCCATGTTTTTGTCCATACTTTTCATTTAATTTACGTAATTGTGACTTGCTTAACTTTGTTATCTCATTATGAATTAAACGTCCTGTCTGACCTTACCATATTTCTACTAAACATATGAGTTTAAATTCCACTCGACCCGATAACCTCATGGAACACCATGATCAGGGCGATAAACATGATATCATTGAATCATCTGTTTTAAGGCTAAATGTATAAACAACAGCATAATATCTAACTAAATTCATATGGATCCTAAGTAGATAGACTAGATCGACTTGGCGAACTTGACAAATCTCGTAAAAATATTTTTTTATTTATTTATTAGTTCATTTAGGTTTTCTTTTTCTTAACTATGTTTTTCTTTATCATCTAGTATGTGGAAAATCAGTATAAATGTAATTGCGTTGGTACCAGCACAAGGATAGAATTCAGATTTCTCGCATACCATGAAATATAAAGTTAATGCGGTGACATTGTTTTTCTTCATCTCATACTCTGCGTACCCTGTGTATTTAAGACAAATGTATGTAATATAATAGAATCATTGCGAATTGCTGAAAATATATATTTAACGCTTAGATGAATTATTAATTTTAAAATTGTATAAAGATTTTAAAAGTAAGATAAATTACCTACCACTGTATAATTAAAATGTATTTATGTCTTTCAAACAAAGCGATAAGCGGATAAATTTATCTAGCTAGATAAAGATGAATTGTCAGACTAAAATGGAATAACACACATTATTATACTCATAAGTATTTTATGTAGGTATTATTAAATAAAAAAAAAACTTTAATACAACTAAATCTTCTCCCTAGCACTGTATTCGTAAAAAAAATCTTACATTAAAGCGAAGGTTTATAAATCTAGCCTGAAGCCATTAGAGTTATGTTTATACTTGAATTGACATTCGCCATCTCAGTTATTTGATATCTCATGCTAAAATGAAGATATTTATATCGACACCAACATACGATTATCGCAGAGATTGTTTTTAATTTAAATAAAAAAATCTCTCTCGCACATAATACTGTACGTTAATTTTGTTCGAATCTTGCAAATTTCGAAATAACAGTCTCATTTCATTT
The DNA here is from genome assembly GCA_029286865.1 of Teinopalpus imperialis. Lineage (NCBI taxonomy): Eukaryota > Metazoa > Arthropoda > Insecta > Lepidoptera > Papilionidae > Teinopalpus > Teinopalpus imperialis. The sequence continues at coordinate 10,029,005 of JAGSMU010000022.1, read as the reverse complement.
CATTTTAAAGTAATTAAATTCTCAGCACATTTTGTTTAGACTACGATGGGTTTCCAGTATTTACCTTCCATCAAAACTGTTTTACTGAGAAATAATAAATAAACGTAATGATAAAAAAATATTTAAAGATATTGTAAAAAGATTAGTCATGCCGTAGCTAACTGTACCACGAATAGGTCGTTTCAACCGGGATGACTTCGACTACCGTAGTACTAGATGAAAGGAGTTTTGTTTTGTATGACAAAATCTGAATGACGGAAACTCGCTAATAGTTTCGAAGGTGCAACCTAGCTTCTAGCCCTCTATTTTATCTTTTATCATTGTATATTATCTAGTATTCCTGTTTTATTCCGGGAACAAGTTACCGTATTCTCTGTCTATTTTTTCGACTTAGTTTATTAGTTTCGACTTGACGAAACGAGACGAAAGTTGGGTCATTTTGCAGTCCATGTTGTATGTATGTGCAAAGCATGTTACAAAGCGTTTTAATGTAAGGTTTCTAAGATGCATGTCACTTTGTTACGATTGTGAAATATGTTTTAGATATTTCGTATATATTTAGACGGAGACAGTTATTAACAGAACTTTATTCTTTTAATCCGCCCTGATTTCATTTCAGATTGGATTCGAATTTATCCGATAAATATTGTCTCATTTCAAATAAGACAATATTCGGGTGACTTTTAAAAAATCTAAAGGCCGTATGAATATTGTAAAATAAATGACTGCACAAAAATATAATAAAGTGGCGTAGAGGTTTAGGTACTGCGCTGCGGGTCCTAGGATCGTTTTCCAGCCTAGGAACAATATTTGTGTGTTACAAATTGTTGAATTTTAGGTCTGAGTGTGGTGAGTTGTGGTCTGGGAGTATCTCCCTTTTCTTAGAACTGCATTAGTCTTCCTCCAATTTTACTGTACATGAATTACATTGAACTCTCGGTATTAGGGAAAATGCCTCCGGCACTAAAATATACGATATATAGCACTATATACCGGAAGATATCACCGTGATTGACCAGTATATTTGTAATTTGATATTCCTATCTAAATAACTATTTTCTTTTATGCCTACCAACATTTACTTGCATTCTCTATAATTTTGAGAATGCGACAAATTCTGAATATTTATTTAATCTATTTATTCTCAATATTAATTATATTTTTGATAGTTGTAAAGTTACTTTTGTCTTACGACTAATTAGTCTAAGCGTTGATATTAACGAAGCTAAGTTTGTTCGGTAGCTTTTGAGATAAACGCGTAGACGGATAAATGTGACTTTGTCTTAAGATAACCATTGTATAAATTCAATTAACGTAACCTTAATCACTTCACTTAAACGTTGGTGACTAAACTAGTAATAAAACGGTAATATTATTACTGTAATATTTGGTAATTTATTGCCTTATATAATTTTTTTATACAATGTTTAAAACGTTATCGATTGGATCTAATACTTATACGATAAAACTGAAACAGTAAGAGTAACACCGTGTACAGCAACTCAGTTCAAATAAGCACAATAAAGTACAGAATGTATTTACTAATAATGATAACTCTATGATATCAATATAATATATTTATTATTCAGATTACTTTGATACTTTCTCTCAACGTCCTGTTAATTATAATATGATACGATACATACATATTTAAGACTAAAACAGTACTTATTGACTTGAATTAAGTCTATGTTTGAGTTGAGAACCGTGGTTTCAAACATAAACATTTACTAGTAGTTATGTAAATTCTCGGATGTTTATGAAATGTTTTATTTATCAAATATTTTGTATACTTAACAAGGATTACTAGTGAACCAATGAAATTAGCACAAAGTGCGTTTTTAATAAGTAACGTCAAAATATAAAAATACGTAATTTTATAAGCTGTCCAGCCATGGTTGGACGTGTGACTTAATTTAAATGTAGGATAGATTGTAACAAACAATTTTACTATACTTTACGCTGCACTCTATACTACTATACACTATAATTTTACTTATTTCAAAGCCAATATTAATTACATACCAGACCGTAACGTTACTACTTTCATCAACTGATTGTACCTAAAATTTAAATATTTTAGGTAAATAAGTTTTTTCTCAACGTTTCAGAAAGTCAAAGCGATTAAGACATAGTAAGGTGCGGCGCCTGCGTGGTTTTAGGCGAAAATATTGTTGCGACAATTAATAGTAATAGATTTCTTCAAGGCGTTACGCCTACCTTAAAATTAACATAAAAATGCGGAATATTGTAATGTAATAATAAATACATATTAAAAATAAAATATATTATTAAACAATAAAAATATATTCGCATGGCTATATAATATTTTTTGGTTCTTATAAAATGTCATCTAGGCGTTATGTAATTTGCTTTATTAATATAAGAATAATATATTTTTAAATATATTTTCTTTTAATAGATGTCTACGGAAAAGGTAATTTCTATAGCTGAATTTAGAAGTTTTATGGTTTATAATAATAATAATAATATCATTTATTTCAGACTCATTCTAGGATTACATCCATATTTGTTAGTACAATTGCAAGCTTACAAGATAGTGTTAGTAATAATAATAACAGTTAAATATAATAAATATAATATGGCAAGTCCGGTAGGACTCACAGATGATGGTGGAAAATCACTGTACATGCAGTCGTATCCATCGAGCCAGCATCGGAGAGTCCCACCGGTCCGCGCACAGGATGCTGTTGGGGCTGTCACGCGTGCGACGCATGATTAAAGCGCATCGTTTGCGCATGATCGCCGCAAAGCCGTCAGTATCAGCACCCAAGAACATCGCGGAGGCGCTGCTTTGGCGCGGCAGCCCCATCAGCACCGGAACACGTTATTGTATTGAACGCGCAGATCGCTGTATGCCCGCTGCGTATAGTCAACCAACAGGCTGCAAGTGTAAAAGGACTGACAGTACGCTTTAAAAAGCATAACCTTGACAGTCCCTGCACACTTTGAGAACCTGCGGGCCAACATATTGCATCGGACAGACAGCGCTCTGCGCTCACTTTCCACATCGACATTGACTTTAAGGTCCTCAGTGACCCAGTGGGCCAAATACTTATATCGATTTTGTTTAGAGTTGTACCACATAAATTGAAATTCGGAACGAAAGTGTATCGCATATTATCCGGCCTGAAGATCATTATTTCACTCTTTTTCAAGTTATATTTGAGCCCATGAGCCACCGCGTAGAACTCACAAATTTTCAGGAGCCTTCGTAAAGCACTGATCGATGGGCTCAGCAGCACCATATCGTCTGCGTATACCCAACGCCGGTGCTGCTGAGCTTTGCTGAGCTGAGGTTGGTTAACGTACAGGTTTAAGAGCGAAGGAGAGGTAAGTCCCTGCCTCACCCCGCAATCCAGCCTCTAATCCCTCGAAAGAGAGCCGGGAAAGGTGGGCTACCTTACAAAATTATTTTGGTTCTTATACCAATGCATAAATAATAGCAGAATCTCTCTAGGTAGACGAGTTTCATCGCTTAATTTACCCTAAAGAATATCGTACGAAACCAAATCGAAGGCTTTCGATAAAACAAGGTAGATTGTATAAGCCGGTGTCTTTTTACTCGTGTAATACTATAAAGTCTGCTTGAGGCACAAGATAGCACTCTCTGTGGAAAGACCGGGCCTGAAGCCGAACTGCGCGTCATTTAGCGCGATGTGTTCATCAAGGTGCTGACCCAGCAGAACTTTAGCGGCCACTGTGGCTAGAGAGATCGGTCTATAGTTGTTTATATCTGATGCATCACCAGTTTTATTTTTGATGATTGGTACAACTACAGTACGCGTAAGTTTGTTAGGCAGGTGGAAGTGGCCCAAACACAATGTAAAAAACATAGAAAGCACTCTGGGTAGGTGTATACCAGCATGCTGCAGATGCTAAGACTGTCGTGGCCCGGAGATTTACTCCTTACCATGCGTTTTATCACTGCAAACACTTCCTTCGTACTAAAATGAACACTATTCTCACCACCTTCCTCAGTATCGGTCACCTGCCGCGATGGGCCCAGGGTAAAGTCCACCCTGAAATGGTGGGAGAACATAGTGGCTATCTCGCTAAGCTCGTGCACTCCCACCACGCTGACAGGGAGGCCCGGCTTATGATTCATTTTATTGGTGTTTTTCCAGAACTGACAAAATTTTTTGTTTGAGTGAAGTTCAGGTATTATATTCATTTTTATCTGTTGTTGATTGTTTTGACACCACTTTAGTTTTGATTTAAAAACGTTTTTAATATTTACTTTCACTCATTTCATTAAAGAGACGACCAGCCCCAGGCTTATCCCCACAACCAAGCCTGATAACATTGCCGAGCCCTCCCATGAGCATCACTGACATGCCTGTTCCACCCGGTAATGTATTTCCTTCTTCGCTTTTCGGTAGTATTATAACTACATATAGCAGCCTCAGAGAGTATAAAAATAATCTCGTCATACATGTTACCTAACAGGATTTTATGAATTTTGTTAACAGGCAATTATTTAAACTAACATTTCAATCCTATATATGTCTGGATTTAGATAGTAATTGGGTTTTTGAATAAGGTTGATTAAATTGAAATTATAGATTTTTTAAGGAATACAAACCAGTCTATAATCTGTCTCTAGCTTGTTATTAATAAAAATGGTGTTAAATGGTGACTTAGACGTTGATGGTAGAGCGACCAATTGAGCGACTAGCTCAACCAATGCCTTTTCACTGTTCTCGTGAAGACACACATTATACTCGGAAAGACTGCCGCAGTCAAATTATTATAATTTGACTGCGGCAGTCTTTCCGTTGTTCGCATTAAAAACGACGAAGCATATCGCTTCGACCAAATGAGGAGAATGTCTATGTAGTAAAAGGAGGGAATCTCGCCGTGTGTCCTGATTAAAATTAAGATGTTAAAAAGGGGATGGGAGAATCATATTATGTGACTCCTCTGCAAACTGTTTAAAACGTATTCTGTAAGGCAAGTCAGCCAAATCTAGCTTTAACCATTTGGCTATATCCCGCACTATAGTAATGGATTTAAATAAAAACTTGTAAAAAAAGTAGGAATCCAGTGTATTGTGACTTTTATTTTTTTGATAGAACATCGTTTATTATGCAGCATGAATGGAGGTCGGTCAATTGGGAAAGGACCACGCCCGCTAGCGTGAAATAGTACTGCTGTGTTTCGTATGATGATTGTAGACGACTGGAGATTCCTTTATTGTAATAAGGTATCCGAACTCAACTACTAGGGTTGACTACGCATGTCTTGGAGCAGTTGTGACTCGGGTAAACCGTATGCTAGTGATTATTCAAATGAAAAAAAATATCGTGCTATTGCAATATTATTCAACATCTTATCATTCAATATTAAGGTGTTAAATAGTGATTTAGATCCCAACAATTGAACGCAACGTTTTCAGTGGACAGTTGTTTAAAAATATTGTCAACATTTAAGCTTAAAGCGCTTACAGGAATAAATTTATAGTTTTTTTTGTTGAAGGAAATTATGCGTTATTTCAACAATTTCGATTCAAATTTAGCTTGGGAGTTTTAGTTTTAGTTTTGAAATTCACTCTTTCGGATGACGGAGATTTTTAATTGGATTAGCAGAAGTTGCGCAATTTAGACTATGCTGTTCGTCACTTGTAAGTGAAATTATGGAACGAATATATTTACGAACAAAATCACTAAATATCTTTTTTTAATTAATTTAAAATCATAAGTAAATTTAGTAAATACTATGTATGTATAATATGCCTGTTTTTTATAAGTTATGTATCGTTTCTAATATATTGTAGACATTTTTCAATATCATCCGCCCTCAACACTTCATCATCGGAAAAATGCTTACCTAGAAGATCTTTCATGAGGTTGGGGAATAGAAATTAATCACTAGAGGCTAGGTCCGGGCTGTACAGTGGATGATTGATTTCTTCGAGTCCGCAATCCTGCACAACAGCTTTGGCAACGCGCCCCTTGTGAACCGGCGCGTTTTTGTGAAGAAGCAAGACACCTGCGGTCAATTTTCCGCGTCTTTTTTCTTTTATTGTCTCCTTTAAAATACGTAGGATGTTTGCATAAAACGAGCCGTACCTTTTTTTGTGTACTCAATCCCCATAGAATTCCAAAACACAGTGGCCATGAGTTTTCCGGCGGATCGGGTGACTTTAAACTTCTTTCGTGGGTTGTTCCTTTTTTATGCCACTGCTTGGACTTTTGCTTGCTCTCAAGATCATAATAATGAACCCACATTTCATCACCGGTAGCAATTTGGCCGAAAATACGATGCAGATTTTCACCACAGAGCTCCAAAAACACTCAACTCGCACTTATTTCTGAAGCTCTCTGAGCATACGTGGCACCCATCTTGCACTGACCTATGACAGATTCAGATGCTCATGAAGGATAGTGAGAATAGTACCCACGGATAGCTTAGTCCCTACTGCTTATGTTTTCACTCTTACACGGGCATCTTGGAATGTAAGTTTCTGTAACGATTGTGACGTTTTCTGGAGTATTTGCACTAATCGGCCCACCAGCACAGGGGGTCGTCTTCAATACTCTCTACCCCTTTTGAATTCACGAGACCACTTCTGAATAGTAGATAATGAAGGAGCAGAATTTGGTAAACAGCTACCATTTCTTCGTGTATAACTTTTTGAGACTTTCATTGTTTTTTAAGGAATTTCATCACAGCTCGATACTCGATTTTGGTCAATATTGTCATATCAGACATTGTAGTTGCCTTTTCGTAATGAAATCTTCAATACTTATATTAACAATTAAATGAAATTTTACCACAAAGAGTATCATCAACTAATGAGATAATTTAACAATCCTCATCATTAGTATAACACCCCGATACCGAGAATACATTGAACGCCCCACGTACTATGTTTGCAAATCAAATAAGCCTAGCCTTATACTTTTGAAATTATAAGGTAAATAACAGGACACACAGATATTTAAAAATCTCGATTCTAAAAATAAACATCTTAAAATTGAATGAAATGAAAAATTGAAAAATAAATTTTAATAATAAGTTAATTTTAAAATGTAAAACCTTTGTTGTTACTCGTGTTATTCGTTCAAATAGAAACTATATAACTTCTACAAGTATTCGTTTAAAAATTTCCTATCGTAAACGGTACACTGTTGTATTTTATAACATATTTACGAACAAGATTAAGTAAATGTTTTATAAATTTAAGTAATTATAGTAAAGTAAAAAAGTAAACTAACATCCACCAGACCACCAGATACGTCCATCTGAGGATTGGCAAATGTCAGATGTCTTCTAGACATGTAGGTTTCGTCGTGAGGATTTCCTTCATCGCTGAGCACGTGGAAAAGTATCACTAAAAGATACAATTAAAAATTTAATTGATGCCAGCACCAGAGATAACTCACGTACCGTGACATTAAATGTAAGCATTCGGAGGCCAAGCTACCTTGGCTCTTGTGGATAATTAACAAAATTAAGTACATGAAATTTATTAGCATATGTAAGCGGCTCGTTGGTCTAGGGGTATGATTTTCGCTTAGGGTGCGAGAGGTCCCGGGTTCAAATCCCGGACGAGCCCAACCCTTTTTTGACGTTATTAGCACTTAATCAACATATTTTAATACATAAATATAAGTTTTTGGTGTTTATAGTAGAAAGAAATAGTAAATTAAATTGGACTCTTACCAATTAATCAAAGAAATAGCATTTTTTATAAACATTTCACATCGAAAACTTATCTATTATTACGAGTAATTGGTATCTTTATAATAATAAACTGCCAATTTTTAAATGATAATAATAAATGAAAATGTCTTTGAATATTTTTTTTTTATTAACCAGAAGAGAATGGCTTGAATGTTATATTTGTTGCGATTATACGATTGCTAAGTTAACTTGACCAAATGGCAAGGAGCAAGGAATTTAAATTACGTATTTTGCCGTCTATAGTCTCTACCTTAGTCTTTCATAAATTCATCAAATAAGCTCCAGGTAAAATGTGGTGTTATTTCATCTAAATATGAATAATAGATATTAGCTATTCTAGAATGCCAATGAAACTCAAACTCAACATTTACAATGCTCGAAAGATCCGAAAAGTAATGTATGAAAAGCGACTTCAGTGGGCTGAAAAAAGAAAATTGAGATTTGAAGGGACTACAAGAGACTACGTGAAAAATTAATACATATGAAGTTTGAAAGTTTCACCTATGACGAACAAGATGAGAAATCACTGGTGGGCATTGTTTCATTGCACGTCTAAAGAGGGGGTTATTAGAGAGTTATGAGTATAAATGTGGAGGCATGTGAGAGGGTTGTCCTTCCTTTAGACAGCGATCCCTACTCAGCGGGCCTCCCGCTCGCGAGTCTAATTAGATAAAGCTGTAAAAGTCTCTGGACCAACAGCAATAATCACACACGAAAAAAAAACAACACACAGACAAAACGCTGCTCCACAGTGTATTGCCCAGCACGTTTTAAATCAACATCTGAAGTTGCAATTAACAATTTCCTCGGTGTCGGCACCAACTGTTGAACTCTTGCCTTCCTTGGCTAATTACGCCATAATTTTAGATATGCTTCGAGTATTGTGTGATATAGCTATCGGAAGTAATATTTGAAAATTATTTCAATAAGTTATCATATCTTCCATATGGAATATGCTCGGCCGGTAATTGGTTTTTAGGGTCTGGGTGTATTGTTTATATTACATATGCCCCGTGTTTTTGACACTGCATCGAACATTCCTTTGATCTATTTGATTTAATACAAGTGGGAAGGGGATGAATGAGCGCCTATGTTTTTATTAAAATTACATTGCGAGTAACAAATGAGTACACAGTTCACCTAATTGGTAAGTGATACCTGCGGCCCATGACATATACATTCATCCTTGACAAGGAATCATAATGCAGACGCGTTATCACCCTTGAGAACTGAGATGGAATACCTCGTTACCAGTAAATAAAGGTCTCCGGATACCTTAACTCACCATACGAAACACAGCAATATAATACTGCTATTTTACACTGGTATTCTGTGAGGGCGAGGTCTTACCCCGGACGAGCTGACCTATTTATTCTGTAGCTAAGAACAAACCGCGGCGTAGGTCTACTACGTTTGAAAACCAGTGATTGATACTCATGGAATGTTATTTGAATAGGAGTAAAATTAACAAGCAGATATCAGATATCAACGAGACTGTTAAATTATTTTCAAATCTAAATTCAATTTAAAATACTTGGAGATGTTTAACGCCCGGAATCCCAAAGTCCACACTCAGCGTCTATGCTGAAAATGGCAGATAAAATTATTTTTTTAATAATTAAGTCCTGTTTGTGCTATTGGTTTTTTGGGAGACGATTTTGATGTGTGATTATTGAGATGCTGCTCTGGTTTTGATAGAGGTCCTTAGTAATCCTAATATGATTATAATTAAAAACAATTATCCAAAATTTTTCTCTATCGTTTGTTTAAGCTTTTCATACAAACCAAGAATTTAATCGTTCATCTGATATTTACCAATTTTTGTTGGCCACAGAGTTTTAACGAAGGCTTTTAAACATTATACGTTGAATGAATAATTTGTATATTATATAAAAGTACCTAATTATCTTGAAGTATTTTGCAATTTCACTAAAAAATCCAATTAAAAGAATTCAAACTTTAAAAAAGTTGGGCTCGTCCGGGATTTGAACCCGGGACCTCTCGCACCCTAAGCGAAAATCATACCCCTAGACCAACGAGCCGCTTGATATATGAACTACATTTTAGAAATACAATCTTTGGCACTCGCAAACATAGTACGTAGGGCGTTCAATTTATTCTCGGTATCGGGGTGATATACTAATGATGAGGATTATTAAATTATCTCATTAGTTGAAGACACTCTTTGTGAATGTAAAATTTCATTTAATTGTTAATATAAGTATTCAAGATATCATTACGAAAAGGCAACTACAATATCTGATAAGACAATATTGACAAAAATCGAGCATCGAGCTGTGATGAAATTCCTTACGAAACAATGAAAGTCTCAAAAAGTTATTCACGAAGAAATGGTAACTGTTTACCAAAATTCTGCTCCTTCATTATCTACTATTCAGAAGTGGTCTCGTGAATTCAAACGGGGTAGAGAGGTAAAACGGAGTATTGTAGACGACCCCCCGTGACGGTGAGCCGGTTAGTGCAAATACTCCAGAAAACGTCTCAATCGTTACAGAAACTTGTACTCCAAGATGCCCGTGTAAGAGTGAACACATTAGCAGTAGGGACTAAGCTATCCGTGGGTACTATTCTCACTATCCTTCACGAGCATCTGAATCTGTCATAGGTCAGTGCAAGATGGATGTCACGCATGCTTAGAGAGCTTCAGAAACAAGTGCGAGTTGAGTGTTGCAAGGAGTTTTTAGAGCTCTATGGTGAAAATATGCATCGTATTTTCGGAGCAAGCAAAAATCTATGCAGAGGCATAAAAAAGGAACAACCCACCAAAGAAGTTTAAAGTCACCCGATCCGCCGGAAAACTCATGGCCACTGTATTTTGGAATTCTAAGGGGATTGAGTACACAAAAAAAGGTACGCCTCGTCTTATGCAAACACACTACGTATTTAAAAGGAGACAATAAAAGAAAAAAGACGCGGAAAATTCACCGCAGGTGTCTGGTTTCTTCACGACAACGCGCCGGTTCACAAAGGGCGCGTTGCCAAAGTTGCTGTGTTAGGATCGCGGATTCGAAGAAATCAATCATCCTCCCTACAGCCCGGACCTAGCCTCTAGTGATTACTTTCTATTCCCCAACCTCATAAAAGATCTTCTAGGTAAGCATTTTTCCGATGATGAAGTGATGAGGGCGGCCATTGATGAACATTTATCAGGCAAGAAAAACATTTTTAGACTAGGAATCATAATGCAAATGCATTGTCACCCTTGAGGACTGAGGTGGAATGCCTCGTCACCAGTAATAAAAGTCTTTGGATCCCTGCGCTCACCAGATGAAACACAGTAACATTATGCTGTTATTTTACGCAGGTATTCTGTTAGGGCGTGGTTCTACCCCTTTTGAGGTAACCCATTCATTCTGCAGGTAGAAACAAACTGTATTTTAGCTCTACCACTGTCACAAATTGTGTAATCTAAAACAGTTGGTTTTTGGGTCCCTCTGGGTATGTCGTTTGTATATACCCTTGATTATATGACCAAAAGATATCGCGGTTATATTTTAATTATTATATTATTGTTTTTATAAATACACGAATAACTGAAATAGTAGTACAATAATTGACACGTTTCTACCGCATATTTTAATCGCTCCTTTTACAACACTTTTCTTGTGATGTTTTATTTAAAAAAAATATATCTCATTCTGGTCTAGATAAGCAAAACCATAAATTGTATGACGTAGAAAGAGGCATCTAATAAATATACAAATAAGCCTAGCCTTATACTTTTGAAATTATAAGGTAAATAACAGGACACACAGATATTTAAGAATCTCGATTCTAAAAACTAACATCTTAAAATTGAATAATAAATAAATTTTAATAATAAGTAAATTTTAAAATGTAATGCTAAATTAATAAAAAAACTTTTGTGGTTACTTGTGTTATTCGTTCAAATAGAAACTATATAACTTCTACAAGTATTCGTTTAAAAATTTCGTATCGTAAACGGTACACTGTTGTATTTAATAACATATTTACCAACAAGATTAAGTTAATGTTTTATAAATTTAAGTAATTATAGTAAAGTAAAAAAAGTAAACTAACATCCACCAGACCACCGGACGTATCTGAGGATTGACAAATGTCAGATGTCTTCTAGACATGTAGGTTTCGTCGTAAGGTTTTCCTTCATCGCTGAGCACGTGGAAAAGTATCACTAAAAGATACAATTAAAAATTTAATTGGTGCCAGCACCAGAGATAACTCACGTACCGTGACATTAAATGTAAGCATTCTCAAGCCAAGCTACCTTGGCTCTTGTGGATAATTAACAAAATTAAGTACATGAAATTTATTTGCATATGTAAGCGGCTCGTTGGTCTAGGGGTATGATTTTCGCTTAGGGTGCGAGAGGTCCCGGGTTCAAATCCCGGACGAGCCCAACCCTTTTTTGACGTTATTAGCACTTAATCAACAAATTTTAATACATAAATATTAGTTTTTGGTGTTTATAGTAGAAAGAAATAGTAAGTTAAATTGGACTCTTACCAATTAATCAAAGAAATAGCATTTTTTATAAACATTTCATATCGAAAACTTATCTATTATGACGATTATATACAATTGGTATCTTTATAATAATAAACTGCCAATTTTTAATAATAATAATAAATGAAAATGTATTTGAATTTTTTTTTTAAAAACCAGAATAGAATGGTCTATTGGCTTGAATGTTAGATTTGTTGCGATTATACGATTGCTAAGTTAACTCGACCAAATGGCAAGGAGCAAGGAATTTAAATTACGTATTTTGCCGTCTATAGTCTCTACCTTAGTCTTTCATAAATTCATCAAATAAGCTCCAGGTAAAATGTGGTGTTATTTCATCTAAATATGAATAATAGATATTAGCTATTCTAGTATGCCAATGAAACTCAAACGCAACATTTACAATGCTCAAAAGATCCGAAAAGTAATGTATGAAAAGCAGCTTCAGTGGGCTGAAAATAGAAAATTGAGATTTCAAGGGACTAAAAGAGACTACGTGAAAAATGAATACATAAGAAGTTTGAAAGTTTCACCTATGACGAACAAGATGAGAAATCACAGGGGTCGGAGTGCAGTGAAATCTACATGTCTAGAAGACATCTGACATTTGCCAATCCTCAGATATGTCCGGTGGTCTGGTGGATGTTAGTTTACTTTTTCACTTTACTGTAATTACTTAAATTTATAAAACATTAACTTAATCTTGTTTGTAAATATGTTATTAAATACAACAGTGTACCGTTTACGATACGAAATTTTTAAACGAATACTTGTAGAAGTTATATAGTTTCTATTTGAACGAATAACACGAGTAACCACAAAAGTTTTTTTATTAATTTAGCATTGCATTTTAAAATTTACTTATTATTAGAATTTATTTATTATTCAATTTTAAGATGTTTATTTTTAGAATCGAATTTCTTAAATATCTGTGTCCTGTTATTTACCTTATAATTTCAAAAGTATAAGTCTAGGCTTATTTGTATATTTATTAGATGCCTCTTTTTACGTCATACAATTTATGGTTTTGCTTTATCTAGACCAGAATGAGATATATATTTTTTTAAATAAAACGTAGCAACGTGTCAATGATTGTTCTACTATTTCAATTTCTCGTGTATTTATAATAACAATAATATAATAATAAAAATATAACAGCGATATCTTTTGGTCATATAATCAAGAGTGGTACATACATACATACGACATACCCAGAGGGACCGAAAAACCAAATCTACCACTGTTAAAAATTTTAGATTACACAATTTTTAATAGTGGTATAGCTAAACTGCAGTTTGTTTCGACCTGCAGAATGAATGGGTTACCTCAAAAGGGGTAGAACCACGCCCTAACAGAATACCTGCGTAAAATAGCAGCATAATGTTACTGTGTATCGTCTGGTGAGTGCAGGGATCCAATGACTTTTATTACTGGTGACGAGGCATTCCATCTCATTCCTTAAGGGTGACAACGCATCTGCATTATAATTCCTTGTCTGGGATGAATGTAATGTATGTTCCTCGGCCGGGAGTTAAACCCTGAGGTTTGATTCAAATATGTTATGCGGCAGTTAAATTTTTATCATATATTTTACGACCAAGATTATGGAATATCGTATACTCGTATATAACTGTATAATATATTGATAGGTGTAACATGAAGCAAACACCTAATAGCTTACACGTATTATTATCATTTCAGCACATTGGCGATATTTTAGAAGCGTCAGCATATACTTATGTAACATATACGCAAGGAATATATCAAAAATACAAATAAGACGACCGGGGAGCAGTACCTTCACATAACACGAGGTGAACAGAAAACATTTACTGGCGCTGTTTCCTTCCACGAATGCTTTAATCTAAAATAGTCGGTTTTCCGGTCTTGGTGTTTTATGTTTGTACCCTTAGTTACGTGACCAGAAGATATGATATTATTTTGGAGATATTTGTTTTTATCTCTGCCTAGTTGGTCAATAAAATAAAAATATGATAAAACAAATATATATAATATATATATAATCCAGACCGATCAGACGGAAGTCCGTCGACAGGGTATTCCAGATAGATGATTCGGGAGACTGGTTGGTATTAACCCACAGACACGACTACAGCGATATTTTCCATTGGCACACCGGGTATACATGTCGGTCACCTCTGTGTCAGGTTTCGGCTTTCACGAGATTCTCGTCATATGGGATGGTGATGTCGACCAAAAATATCTTAAACACGGCCCGGTCCATCACGATATCAACCTCATTCGCAAGAATAGTCCTGTCGGTGATGATGGGTCGGTCCCAATAGAGCTCGGCCTCGTGGAAAAACATCACTTAAAGACACATGCAACAATTTAAATTCTGCCAGCATCAGAGATAGAATTCGTTGAATTCGTACCGTGAAATTATAAGTCAACATTTGGGGGTTGCGATACCATGGTATTTGTGGATAGTTTAGATAATTAAGTACGTAAAATTTAATAAAGTGTGTAAGCGGCTCGTTGGTCTAGGGGTATGATTTTCGCTTAGGGTGCGAGAGGTCCCGGGTTCAAATCCCGGACGAGCCCAATGTTTTTGACTGTCAACTTTTTTTAACAAATTTTAGCATATAAATATTATATTTTGTTGTCTTTAGTAGGAAGAAATAGGAAATTAAATTGTAACTTCAAAGAAATAGTTTTTTTTACAACTATTTCATGTTAAAATCTTATATTCTATACTATTCTTATATACTTCTATTATTATATACTATTAGTATCTTTATAATATTAAATAGCCAATATATTTGTAATATTATTATTTTTAATAATATTATCAGAAGGGGATGGCATAACGGCTAGAATGTGAGCTTTGCGATTATGCTGATGGAGAAGATGAGAAATCACATGTTGACATTGTTTCATTGCACGTCTAAAAGGGAAGGATTAAGACTATATTACTAGAGAGTTATGAGTATAAATGTGGAGGCTTGCAAGGGGAGAGAAAACGATGGAAAAGTTGAATGGATTATGTAAAGAATATTTTCCCTTGGGGCATAGTCGGCCACGAGGCTTCAATGTGGATGGGTGGACTTTACATACCATCGAAACATTTTTAGACATGCAGGTTTCCTTTCTTTCACCGTCCAGCACGTTTTAATAAGCACTTGAAATTGTAAATAACAATTTTCTCGGTGTCGGCACCAAGTATCGAGCTCGGTTGGTATGTGTATTGTGAATTAAAAGCGAGCGCTTAGATACTGAGTCATAGCGGCAAAAAATTAAAAACTTTTCTTTAAAATCAAACTTTATAGAAATATTTTTGTCGTTAGTCTACTCATCAAACCATTTCATTGTCCCCACCCACGTCACGAGGATTGTAAAGAAACTTAGTTATCTATAAATAAGAATAACTCATGTCAAGTGATGCTGTGAAGAAAAACGTTATCCGCCATCTTAATGCAGCGGCGGCGATTTTAAAAACATTACATAACTGTACTGGTTTAATTTTAAAGTTACAAAATTTGGCACACACGAAGGTGGAGTTTAATAAAAGCTTGTAAAATGGGTAGTGCATCCATATACATTGACGGACAAAAAGACAAATGGTAAATGAAACCCAGTTAGAAAAAGAATCCTTGTAAGGCCAATAATAATGATGAAATACAAGAATAAATTAATGCAATTAGTAAACCGTAGTTCTCGCATTATATCAGATATGATTATTTTTTAAATTACAAAGGAAAATTTTATGAAACCTAATAAAAATGTAATTGTACTAAAATCGGAATAGCTTCTAATATAATTAATTTCTTTGGTTGCCAAAAGCAATTTTAGCTCAAATTCCTTGTTATATCATTATACGATAACAATTATGTATTACATGAAAGCAAGGCAACCTAAGTTAATTTGTAAATAACTGTTTTGTTATTATTTATAACTTAGTTAATTATAGATAAAATATAGTAAAATTATATTAGTACAAATAATTAAAGAACCATAATAAAATTTTCAACTGATGCAAATCTCATGTATTTTTATATATAGATATAGAGGTGATAAAAAATATAGTTCATTTGGTTCAATGTACATGGTCGTGGATTCGGATCTCACCCAGCTTATATCAGCGAATTTTTATTCGTCTTTTATGTACTAAAACTCATACTCTTATAATGGTGCTCAGTGTTTTCTTTTTATTGCGTTACTGTACTCATATATACTTTAAATAGACGAATTTAAACTTATAGTTTAATCTATAATGTTTAAAAACAAACTTACTAAGGCATATTTAGTAGGATTGTAAAATTATTGTTCAATTATCTATGGGCTTTATTCAAAGACGTTCAATATTTTGATAAATATATAAATTAATTGTAATCCAGTACGATATATATTTATATTACTTATTATTTACCTTTTCGTAAGCATGATTACATGAAAAAGTTTAAAAAAAAATATTTCTACAAATTTCTTTTAATTTATTAAATTATAGATTGTTTGGCCAGTGAATGATCATATCACAATTTCAACAACCTAACGATTGGTTATATCTAATCATAGCTTGGACTATTCTATTAAGTAAAGAATTTGCATGTGTTAGTTTTCGCTTTTCCATAGCTATGACTAATTTAGTTATCCTTAAAAGTTTAAGCCAGCTATATTTACATTTGGTTTAATTTTACCATAAAAATCTATACATATCCTTTTAACCGCTATTGAGGGAAATTTGTGGCTAAGACAAAAATTTAAGTACGTAGTATTAACTTTGTAACATAGCGGCTCGTTGGTCTAGGGGTATGATTTTCGCTTAGGGTGCGAGAGGTCCCGGGTTCAAATCCCGGACGAGCCCATTTCTTTTACTATTTCGGTTGCATTTGTAAACAAATTGATGCATGCATGTAAATAGTTGATGATTTGCATATACGATTACTTTGTCCCTCATTTTGTTTACTTAGGCCTTATTAATACCGCAGAGAATGAGAGTGACCGACATAGATCAAGGCGGGGTTATGGGCACGCTTTCGCACCCATCCGCGGCCCTGCCTGCGCTGTCCAACTAATCAGCCCCTCGTCCGGGGGGAGGAAATCCACCTCTCCACCGCTCCAGGCAAGGTGCGCTGGAACATGACCACACATTCGGCCTCCTCTGCAGGCGGGAAGCGGACTCCCCCGAGTCATGAGCCCATAGGCCATGGGGGCCGGGAAAGGATTAAACAATGCCAGCCCCCTGCGGCGGATCTGGTGTAAGGCTCCGCCACCAACCATAGTTCGGCCATGGAGGACAGGGAGAGAGGTGGGTAAATCCGACAATCCTCTGAACTCGCGGCCCCACTACGGCCGCATCAGTGGTGCTTCCTCCGTCTGAGTTGCGGAGGATAGTGAGGGATACTTCCCTACCTCCGCGACTCCACCTCGGATGCGGAGGATGGGGGCGACGGTGCAAGGGACCAGAATAGACGGTCCTCCACACTCCACATGTCACTTCGTGTGTCAGGTCCCGATATTTTGTCCTTTTATCTCGTTCAGCTTTCACGAGGTTCGCGTCACGTTAATTATTTTATATATTAAATATATTATGTTAAATTTCCATGTACTCAGCGGTGATAGAAATCAGCATATCAGAATAAACAAAAAATGTATATTTAAAGCCTGTAGAGAAAGTTAAAAAACCTGTTCTGTGGGCGTAACATTCGCTGTCATAAGGTTTTGAATAAGCCTATGCACTTGACTTTTCTGTGGCGGGTTTTTTGATGATTTTTTACATTTTTACTTAAATACATGCAGCTTTTTTTTTAAAAGTAGTTTTTGTATTTCACCACTGCCGTGTTGTATGTTCCTCAACAGAGAAATAGCGCCTCGGCCTATGTAACAATATTAATATCACCGACATCGTTAGCCAACAAATTTGTTTCTTCACAGTATCACGACTGCAAAGTAATTATCCACGATAGCGCTATCGGTATAAGATTTACAACTAGAAAGATAAAAATGTGTTAGATTCGGTATATTTCGTAGTTATGAGTACGGTCAAAACAGACAGTCAAATCAATTTGAGAATTAAAATTTTTCCCAACGCAAATCATCAACGTTATTTTATAAAAAAAAAACGAGACACTGTTTGCTTGAGGTATATCTGCCGTTGGCTAATTAATGGTAATTATGAGAATAAGAGAAGAAACTAATAAATAACAAATTTTTCAAATTAATCTCAATGCAGACCTTGATTCCTGCGGCCCATGACATACATTCATCCTTGAAAAGGAATCATAATGTAGATGCGTTGTCACCCTTGAGAACTGAGATATAATGCCAAATAAAGGTCTCCGGATCCCTGCACTCACTCACCAGACGAAACACAGAAGCGTCATGCTCATATTTTACGCTGGTATTCGGTGTGGGCGTGGTCCTAACCTGGTGGAGCTGAGCCATTCATTCTGCAGCTAGAAACAAACTGCAGTGTAGCGAACCTCACATATATTCGAAATGGTATTTTCATTTATTTCCTAAACATTCAAGTTTAGTGTTGTTTTTCTTCACCTCCGAGCATGTAGTATGCACTTAAAATTACAATTAACAGCCATTCGTATCGGCAGTGGAAATCGTAAAGATCACTTTCACTTCGTCGTCGTACAACACATGACCTCAGCTGATTAGCACATCATTGTATGTTTTGTACAATGGAGTGCACCAAAATATGTGTGAAAATTATACCAATTTAATAAGATTCAATATTTGTCGTTACACGTGTTAACGTCAGCAGTTGAATTCCGATAACCGAGGTCATTATGTCTATATGGTGAAGGGTTTGCGAAAACCTGGTGAGTGCCCATGACACTTACGTTCATTTTCGAAAAGGTATCATATTGAAGATGCCGTAAACTTGAGGATTAGGATGGAAATTCATCACCAGTAATGAGTACTCCGGTTTTTCTTTCTCTTAGAACTGCGACTTCTAATGAAATAAAAGAGCACTGCTCTATTCTTCTATCAGTCGGCTCGACCTACCTGTGCTACAGTAAGTTTATAACTGCGGCGTACTCTACTGCTCTATGATCTAAATTATTTATAGCGAAGCAAAAAATATTGCGTTTCCGATTCTGAGGGTATTTTTAAAGTGTCCCATGCCATTGATACTATATTCAAAACCAACTCCGGTCAAGTTACCACTTACGGCACTGTATTATATTTTGCGCAAACGCCATTGACGAGGTAAGAGCTGGAGAATATCTCTGTACTTGAAATCGACTAGAATGTATTTGGATGTATAACAATATGGGATGTCGAGTCGGCTAAATGAAATGTTGGGTTTTCTAACTCATGGTGCCTTCCTACCTCTCGTAAAGAGCTTTTCGTTTGTAAGATCAAAACGATAATGTCTTTATCACGTTTCCTTTTACGCATTATGGCTATGTTGGATTGACATTGGATAACCTTGTATAATCTAATAAGATAATTTTTTGTTTAATGGGAGAGTTATGTGTATTGTATATACGTGTAATTCAATGTTATGTCCGAGCGGCTCGTTGGTCTAGGGGTATGATTTTCGCTTAGGGTGCGAGAGGTCCCGGGTTCAAATCCCGGACGAGCCCAAATATTTTAACTGTAATTTTTCAATGAATTTACGTTATTTCATATATTATTTAATTATTAAATAAAAATTCGGTTGCATAAAGATGTACTAGAAAGTTAGCCAGATTAATTTCTAAATTTTCGTTTTTGAGGCTTATGTTCTTATATTTTTTATGTTTGTTTTCCGGAATTCAATATTATTTAAAATGGATGAGGAAAATATTAAGTCGCTGTGAAATATCGACGGTCGACGGTATCGTGTTCAGCATAGCATTTGAGACGTAAAGCTGTGTGACCATTATTTTCACAGATGGCTTGACGCCTGCGTGACTCGTACCGTAATTTTCAGTACGTACGCTATGTATTTCTTATTGGATTTTTGTTTGCACACGTTTGTAAATATTTATTCATACTGCTTATACTGTTAAGTATTTCATTGCATCCGAACATTTCTTACAACTAATTACTACGATTTAATCGGACTAGTTAGTTGTGTCTGCTATTACGCGCGAACATGAATCATAGTTTACACGATGCGAGATAAACTTTAATTTCATTAAATTAAATTGATATTTTTTATTAGTCAATCATATTAAACTAAATTCTAAATTTTGACTCAAGTTTATCTCAATACAACACTAAAAACCACATCCAAATAGGTTCAGCGATTGTGGAGATTATCGAGCACAAACATAAAGACAAACAGACAAAAGTTTAGTAGTTTATTTTATGTATAGATTATTGATTAGGTAAAAGATAAGTGGGTGCTTTATTTAAATATATATCCTGGCTTGGTCAAATAATTTGATAACTGCCAGAGGATGTCGCCGTAGTTGAAATCAACCTGTTTTACTTAACTAAAATCATCTTTAAATTAATTTAATTTGAAAAAGTGATAACATTTCTTAACTATTTCCTTAAGAATTTGATTTTATTGACACATAATGTCACTAATTCTCTCACTAACCACCCAGCAAAATCGTGGTGGGTGTGATTGTTCTTATGTAATAGCTGTTCTCGTATTAATGCTTTAACAAGAAACTTAAGCTTAAATTGCTTTTGGCAACCGAAGAAGATAATTACGTTAGAAGCTATCAAGATTTTTTAATCCAATTATGTTATAGTGAAGTTACTTTGTTTCTTGTTTGTAATTATTTTATAAAATTTCTTAAAATTTATCTTATTTATATAATTATAGTATATTATTGCTGGTTTTATTTTCTCTAATTTTATTAAGAGTATAAAGCAAATTCTTTTTAAATTTACAGTTTTAACAGTGATAGAGCCACGCTACAGCTAAGGAACGCCCTCACAGAATAGCAGCGTGAAATGGCATCATTGGTGAATGTCCGGAAACCCAATTGCGAATAACGAGGCATTCTATCTCGGTCCTCCCTGGTGCATCTAGAATATTGATTAAAGATGAATGTAGAATCATGGACAGCAGTTAACACTCGGCGTTAGTTCAACTTTATACTGGTATTGGTATTTGGATGTATAACAATATCTGGGTTCGGCTATATAGAATGTTGGGTTTTCACAACTCTACTGTCTTCATACTTCTCGTGAAAAGTTATTCGTTTGTAAATCAAAAACGATGTTGGCTTTATCACGGCATCTGGCTCTACGTAAGTTTTGTTTTAAGTATTAAAGCAAAACTTACGTAAGATCCAGGTTCATGGTTTAATCGCTCGCTTTTAATTTCACAAACCGAATTCACCCGATGCTGGCACCAATGAAATTGCATTTTGCCGCATTAGCACGTGCTCGGCGGTGAAGTAAATTTTTAATTGTAAGGAAACCTTCATGTCATTGAGATAAATAAAAAAACATTTGGAGACATATGAAGTCCTCCAAGCCGTAGTGGAGCCACCTGGCTATATATGGATAGGAGGTCTGTGCCCACTAGTGGGATCTATGTAATATACTGTAACCTACTTTTTTTTATTAAAACAGAATTTTGGTAATGACAACGTAATTTTAAAGTATTTTTTCATCATTACTTAAGACTATAACTCACTGGCAGCTTTCTTGCATACTATTTTCAACAACGAATGTATTATGTTCTCAGACTTGATTAAACTTTTGGGGAAACGTCTTGTCATCTGCAACTACCATAATACCGTTATTATACATGTAATACTTAATAAGCCATATTCTTACATTAGATAAGAAACGCTGCTGTTATCACTGCTAAATTTGGTGTAGTCAATGAAAGAAACTTAAGACTCCCAAACGGGTAATGTTCCAGGATATTTGCGAGTAATTATTAAACGCAAATATCTTTTATGCAACAACGTGTGTATTGCCTGTATACAACTCTTAAATCGTCCATCAGTCTTTTTTTTTAGCATGCTTCTTCTTCCTCCTAGACCTTTACCCATTTACTTAGGGTTGGCCTCCCTTGTCCGCTTTTTGTAACATGATTTTGTGCTATATCATTGTGGAGTTTAGTTTCTTTGAGGCCTTTCTCACGACTGTCGTCAGCGAGGTGGTGGGTGGTTTTCCAAGATTCCTCATTAGTTTTTCTTTCATGTCTCATTTCACATGCGTTTTGATTCTATTACGTATTATTTCTTACAAATTTTGATTTGCAATGATTTTTTACTATATAATGAAATTTAAATCGAACACATAAAAATATGAGTTTTTTTCAAACTTATAAATAGGGAGCAGTTTCATACTTTGTTCAAAACGGGCGCCGATATGATTTTAATTGCGGAGTATCATAACTATGTTTGATATTTACTTCATAACTCTTCATTATATATTTCAATTCAAGATATATTTCTGCAAGTGTATATATACATATACCTATGTATGTATTTATCTCGGATTTAGAAACAGTAAATTATCAGTTTTACGAGGAAGACGCAAAAATAAAATAATTATTTTTTACCATTGTTAAGTATTGCATAATAATAAATACAAATCTACATATAGTTGTAGTTTTTTTTCTGTGCCTGTAGTTTGGTTTTTGCGCAAATGCCTACGTACTATCTTGTAAACTTAAACAGAAGTATTACCTACTAAATCCCATTCGATGACCGCTATTGAAATAAAATAAATTGTATTATATTTTTCATAGTCTGTGTAGGGACGTAGTTCGTCTGGTCCATAATTGCTTCGATTGCGCTTGACTAGTTGGAGTAACAAGAGCGTAAATCGAGAGAATCTCTTTAGTAGAGCAACTAGTGCCTATATTCATTGGAAGATAACGGAAGCGTATGTTGTTCTTTGTTTTAATGCAAGCATAGTTACGTTATACAATTTGATGTTTATTGTTTGTGGTACCATGTGAGAGATGCATTTGTAGGGTCGAATTACAAGTGATCTGTACCAATTACTTTCGATTTTTCAGATACATTAAAAACAAGCTTTTAATTATATTGGGTGTCTGGTGATATGTCATTATTATTTTAATTTATCTATACAAAAAGGGCTCTCAAAAATGTCAAACTGTAATCCATATCAGATGGAAGTGCTATCCGCATTTTACCTTCGTTTTACTAAGTAATCCCAAATGTAACACCGCACAATTCAGCAAACTCTCACCAATCATGGGCTCTATCCTAGTCACTACGAATCAAAACTACATAAATATTATCATGAAAAAGAGCACATTGAGGTATCAAAAACTTATCGGTACCATGTCCCACATATTAAGTTGCAAATTCTAATACTTTTCGGTGCATTCGATCGTGTTTTACGTGCAACGTCACAGCTATAGAAATAAAAAATTCAGTTCATTTCTTCTTTAACAATTTTGTTTCACATATCGTTAAGAGTGAATTCATTCGTAAATAAAATTCAGAGAGCAGTCGCGCGCTATGTCACGACGTTGCTCAATCGTTATCTACGTCATCCTATCCTGTATTCATGAATGAACAGCATGCAAGATTTCGTAATCACACTTTTATGTTTTATTTTAATGTGGAATTCTAATATGTAATATAATCTATTGTTATAATTTTAACTTACAGTAAGTGGTGAGCCACGGCCTTTGTGAAAGATAATTCTCATTTAGACTTTTCAACGATGAACAAATTACATATTTAAACGGTTTTAAACTTACAATTCCAGTAAATTTTTATTAAAATATATTTTTTTAATAAAATAATATTTTTTAATAAAGTAAATTTATATGTAACACAAAATGGGCAATTTAAAAATAATATATATTGATATTAAGGTATTGAAAATTAACTTATTAATATAATGAATTAATAATTTCAGTTTCTAGGATACGGTGAAACTTTTGGACCAATTCCAATAGCGATATAAATTGTTTGAACTAATTTATAGTAAACAATACATACTAGTATTAGTAATTTTGATTTATGTTAAAAGTAAACATTAATGTCATGAAAGGAATTACTTTTCATTTAATTATTTTAGAGTACCATTCACCTTAGTGTTTAATCGTCATCGAATTAATAAGAGGCATTAGGGGTTGCACCTAAATCATCTACTTTTGATTTCAAGCTCCTATAGTATCTAATGATAAGAGGGAACAAACCGCTCTATGGTTTCAGCTGTTCTCGATAAAGTTTCAGTCTTCGATATAATTAGAAAAACCAAGACCCCAGTCTATAAAAGTATCATCAGAGTCTGATCTTGATGTAGTGTTCCGAGGTATTTAACCAGGAGGGTTTTAAGAATAATACTATATATAAACTCTTAGTTACAAAGGGGTGGATATATTGAAAATTTCTTGGATTAACTAAAGATGAAGATGGAAATGGCGAAAACGGATAATTTAGTCCAACGAGCGCAACGGTGCCATAGCGGATCTGCATGACTTCGCTGGCTGGGAAACATGCAGCGAATGAGGGAAAAACGTGGGATTAAGAGGAAATACTCGTGACTTAGGCGACTAACCAGGAAAATAACGGTCGATGGTATCACTGGAGTGACAAGGTAGAGAACCTGCGCACCCGTCTGAGTAACGACTAAATGAAATTTCGTAGGATAGGAAGCCAAGGTGCTGTTTGGTGTTAGAGGCCAGGAGCCACATTGCGTCGCTGAGCCAATGGAGTAAGTAAAGAATCAACCGCCATCGTGCATAAATATTATCATGAAAAGAGCACATTGAGGTATCAAAAACTTATCGGTACCATGTCCCACATATTAAGTTGCAAATTCTAATACTTTTCGGTGCATTCGATCGTGTTTTTACGTGCAACGTCACAGCTATAGAAATAAAAAATTCAGTTCATTTCTTCTTTAACAATTTTGTTTCACATATCGTTAAGAGTGAATTCATTCGTAAATAAAATTCAGAGAGCAGTCGCGCGCTATGTCACGACGTTGCTCAATCGTTATCTACGTCATCCTATCCTGTATTCATGAATGAACAGCATGCAAGATTTCGTAATCACACTTTTATGTTTTATTTTAATGTGGAATTCTAATATGTAATATAATCTATTGTTATAATTTTAACTTACAGTAAGTGGTGAGCCACGGCCTTTGTGAAAGATAATTCTCATTTAGACTTTTCAACAATGAACAAATTATATATTTAAACGGTTTTAAACTCACAATTCCAGTAAATTTTTAATAAAATATTTTTTTTTAATAAAATAATATTTTTTAATAAAGTAAATTTATATGTAACACAAAATGGGCAATTTAAAAATAATATATATTGATATTAAGGTATTGAAAATTAACTTATTAATATAATGAATTAATAATTTCAGTTTCTAGGATACGATGAAACTTTTGGACCAATTCCAATAGCGATATAAAGTGTTTGAACTAATTTATAGTAAACAATACATACTAGTATTAGTAATTTTGATTTATGTTAAAAGTAAACATTAATGTCATGAAAGGAATTACTTTTCATTTAATTATTTTAGAGTACCATTCACCTTAGTGTTTAATCGTCATCGAATTAATAAGAGGCATTAGGGGTTGCACCTAAATCATCTACTTTTGATTTCAAGCTCCTATAGTATCTAATGATAAGAGGGAACAAACCGCTCTATGGTTTCAGCTGTTCTCGATAAAGTTTCAGTCTTCGATATAATCAGAAAAACCAAGACCCCAGTCTATAAAAGTATCATCAGGGTCTGATCTTGATGTAGTGTTCCGAGGTATTTAACCAGGAGGGTTTTAAGAATAATACTATATATAAACTCTTAGATACAAATATATTGAAAATTTCTTGGATTAACTAAAGATGAAGATGGAAATGGCGAAAACGGATAATTTAGTCCAACGAGCGCAACGGTGCCATAGCGGATCTGTATGACTTCGCTGGCTGGGAAACATGCAGCGAATGAGGGAAAAACGTGGGATTAAGAGGAAACTCGTGACTTAGGCGACTAACCAGGAAAATAACGGTCGATGGTATCACTGGAGTGACAAGGTAGAGAACCTGCGCACCCGTCTGAGTAACGACTAAATGAAATTTCGTAGGATAGGAAGCCAAGGTGCTGTTTGGTGTTAGAGGCCAGGAGCCACATTGCGTCGTTGAGCCAATGGAGTAAGTAAAGAATCAACCGCCATCGTGCATAAATATTATCGGGTATTATTTTGTTCGTTTAAATCAGAAACATACATTTTTATTAACACAATACTGTATTATATTTTCACCCACTCGCACACCGCCATATCGCTAGTTCGCTATATCCTATTGAAACATTGTTATAAATACATCCAGATGAATAACCGTAATATCTGAGAAAAAGGTTCCACAACGTTTATAAACTACATCACTAGCTTTTACAATTTTTTACAATATATCTACTTATGAAAGTCACTCAGAAGGGTGCGGAGGTCTTTCTCTACCTTGTCACTCCATCGATACCATCTACACCACACCGTTATTTTCGTTGATAAGTTTGGTGTTTCAGGTCTTAATTTTACACCTTTGAACCGCGCACACTAAATCTCTTAATAGACCGACAAAAACATCATAGTTATTTTTAAATTTTGCGGAATATATTCTCATTATTACCAGATAATATCAACTGCGTTGGCTTTTTTTAAACCTTCGTATAACGTAATGCATTTGCATGAGGTCTGAGAAAAGTGCATATGCAATGACGTGACACTACCAACACACGATACATTCTGGAATGTAATCCAGGACTAAAGTATATACATTTATATGTATATATATAAATATATATATATATATATATATATATATATATATATATATATATATAAATAATAAATACCTACAGTTTTGCAAAACGTTTACTTCTTATTGTGTTATTATATGGACGAGATGTTTTTGCTTTAATATTTTTGAAACTTTGATAATTAGGTATACCATTGATATAGTGTTTAGAAAAACCTTATTTTCTCTATATCAAAATTCTTTTCGGTCTTAATCTATTCAGTTTGTATTCAGTAGATATATTGGACGACAACGATAAGTTCTTAATTCTTCCATTCCACTTGAAATTTAAAAAATAACTGACATCTATTGTACGGCGCTCGGCAGTGCATGTGAAATTTGCTGTCAAATGCTGGCACATTACTGTCGACGCAGAATATATTACATCTTGGGGCTTAATTAAATTTCGCTGAGAGTACTGCTTTTACTCACTCCTCACTCTAATTTCAATTAAACAATTATAACTAATGTAAAATGTATGAGACAATAGAATTCATTCAATGAAATAAGGACGATAGATTCGATTCCGAAGTGAAAGTGATATTTGTGTGATAGTGTCCTACTAAAACCGGTTCACCGGTTATATATTTATTACGTTTAGGTGCATTTAAAACTTTGGTATTCATGGATTAAGTAAAATGAAACGCTATGGGAAGAATGCATAGCCATGTAAACTGCATCATAATGACGGCTATGTTTCGACTAGTGAATGTAGGGTTCCGAAGACCCTTATTACTTGTGATTCCATCTCAGTCCTCAGGGATGACAATCCAAAACCTACATACATCCTTATCGGATCTTTTAGAATGAGATCGATAAAGAACGTTTCTTCTCTATCGATTATAAATTGTAAAAGCTATGTTTTGGACCTTTTGGGTTATGTCAGATGTTCTAATTTTGACATTTTTGTTGCATATAATATGCATCACAAGTAAAAAAAAATAATAATTAAGGTTGCTTTTCGGGCACCAGTAAAAGCCTCTTCGAGAATAAATGACTACTCCATGTTTTCATATTCAATTGATAGTCATTAAAATTGGTTGATGAAGTCCTGTTTTACGATTAAAGGTTGTAAAATTTTTAATTCTATTATTGTTTAACAAACAAGTTCCTAATTAAGTAACCTAGATAAGGGATCTTTATCCAGTTATGTTATTCCTGAATATAGAATATCCTCGTCAGAAGTGATAAAGTCTCTTGTTTCTTTCACTTTAAATATTAATTACGTTACGTAATACATACAGTAACATCAATTCCCGTAACTACAGTATCCAATTTTCCATGAGACGTCCTGTGTGAATTTTCAATACGCGTTTCAGAGTTTGCTTAGCAAAAAACAAGAGTTAAAATGCAATCTCAGTATACTTTGAAGGATTATTGAAGTTCATATTGTGTTGTTATTTCCTTCTTGAATACTGCGTGAGCCTTTCATGAAATGAAATTCGTTAAACATTGTTTTTTATATTATGTTAATTGGTTAATGAATAAATTTTTTAGTATCCTATAAAAACGATTATAAGAAGTCTATACTCGGATACGCATATTGTTTTTGGCAACAAACATATTATGGTTTTAGAGTTAATCAATCAGCATTATACCGCTATGTTCCAAGTTGTGGGTTAGTAAAAAAATAATTGGAGTATCTTAAGAAATTAATAAATGTATTTTAAAAAATAAACAGATGTCCCAATTTCTAGTTTATATTTAATTTAAAATTAATTAATAAATATGAGAATTTTATGTACTCCGTAATTTGAATGAACATAAAGCTCTTTGAGTAACATTGGATTTTTTTTACAAAATTGTAAGACAAAAACTAAATGTGTTATAAAAGTGACTATCAAGAAAAAAAAATTGGGCTCGTCCGGGATTTGAACCCGGGACCTCTCGCACCCAAAGCGAAAATCATACCCCTAGACCAACGAGCCGCTTACTGCAAACTTAAAATATGAAAACTTAAATTTAGATCTACCAAAGGTTATAGCGAATTGAACTTTCTAGATCAACAGTTTTCAAACGTGTCAATATCAAATGTGGTGACGTCATAGAATACGCGCTGTTGTACCTTCTCTCAAAGTATGCCGCATAACAAAGCAATTATTTTTATTATATTAATTAAAAATTATATATATTAAATTATTTATGATTATTAATTATTATTATTTTTTATTATATATTATTAAAATACTACGGATTAACGGACTTCACATGTGTTTGAAGTATATATATTTTTATAATTAGTTAATTAATTTCTTAGTCGTGCAGGTTTTCTCACGATGTTTTCTTTCATCACCGAGCACGTGGTAAATCCGGACTTAAAATTGATTATTAGTTTAATTGGCTCCATCACCGATGATCGAACTCGGTTTGATCGCGTACAGTGAATTAAAAGCGAGCGAAAAATACACTGAGCTACCACGACTCTTGTTTATAAATTAATTAACTTGCTACTTTACAATTATTGTTATATTTACAATAATTCATATTTTGGATACTTAATGATTACTTGGTCATCACTTATCAATCTAAGGCATTAACTTCCTGTGTCATGTTATTTAATATATATGACGGTGCATTGGAAATTGTTTTGAGAACAATTGAGTTTTAACTGGTTCTCATAATTTGAATTTCTAAACGGAACAGAGTTGTCACTCTGACGTAACTCCGAACGCTGGAGAGGTGGCCATCTGGTGAGCGTGAGGGAATTAATTAGTCGATGTGCGAGCGCGCACGCATCCACGTGTTCGTCGGACGTCATAATATCTGTCAGAAATTGTTTCATTAATCTTGGTATAATCTTTATTATTTTATTGTAATATTGTCAAAGTTAATTATTATAGCAGTGTGTGGCCATATTTTATTGGAACTATCCTCTCCTCGCCCGATAACCCACGCCATAGTGTAAAATCGGTTACTCACACAGTAAAATGGAAAGTCACTCTAATAGGGGCGAAGTCCCTTTATATAAATATGATTATTTTCCCATTCTAATAAAAAAGTTATAATTTTGGGAACAGCGGAGAGAGACAGAAATATTATTTATTGCTTTGAAAAAGAACCATAAGTTTCATTTACGAAACAATAAATAAGACGGTCATGATTGTAGCAACCATGGTTAAGTATCTGAATAAAGGTTGATTATGAAATTAATTATGGAGGAAGCAGATAAAGTCTTGGTTTGAACAAGTTTCGAAAACATCTAAATATTATCGTGTGAACAATAAACATGTTGTACTCATATATGCAAGGGGCTAAACTTTTTCAAGTTCTATTTATTGCTGCTCTAGACACACATATATCAAGTGATTACACATCAATTTTAATAAATAAGCACACATATTTTTTTTTGTTAATATAATTTGAAGACATATCAAGTACAATGAAAATGCACTTTGCGACTTTTAGGTCTCAATCGTGAAGCCGTGATACTATCAGCATGTGACAGTGAATAATTCTCAGGTAAAATCATACGTCTTGGCCATTTATTGATACCAGCTAATCCCAGCCCAGGATAATCTGTTAGGAACTTCATCGTTAAACGATTCAAGTAAACCAAGATGAAAACATTCACGAGTGAACTACACTATGTTATAGGATTTAGTTGATAGTCTCAAGTTTCACTGAAATTGTGTTTAAACTACTGCTTACCAACCGAGCTACGAAGCGAATATTGAAAATTGAACATTATATAGAAAATTATGCATCATATCAAGTTTACCGAGTGAAATTATTTTGGTAGAGTCACGGTAGCCCAATATCCGGGCGCTCGTTTTGATGTTACAATACGCGAGTAAACCAGGTTCGATGTCTGTAATTGTTAGTTGATGTCTTAGCTGCAAAAGAAAATTTTCCAAGACATGTGAAGCTTATGCCTACAGGCATAAATATAGGGGATTTTTGGTTTTTTTTAATTTTTACAATACATTACATATTTAAAAAGTATTATTATGTTATAAGTGGGTCATATTGAATGTTTCTAGAACTGGCCACTTACAATAAAAAATAAATAAAAAACAATTGTCGTATTCGATAATGGAACTATCTGGATATTTTACATTTTTAATTTTCAAGACTGTCAATTGTTTATTTCATTGTGGCGTCTTGTTGAAAATGTGTGTGATATAAATATTCTTCTTATTTTCAATATCGTTGATGACTCGTGAATGATTAGCGCAGGGCATTGCAGACCAGCCAGGGTATCAGGGTATACCGGACACCAGTATATCCAGGTGACTGTTCCTAATTTATATATCCGGCCTACAAATAAAAAAATTAAATATATGTGAGAAATCTTGAATAACCGGTCTGGGCGTAAACCTGCGAATTCACACTGTCAGGAAAGTGAGACACTAGCAAAATAAATTAAGAATCAAATCCACCACCTTAGTTATTAAAACATGAAACATATGTAAATTCTTACGGTCTTAAAATTTATCAATCTTCTATCTATCGCATGTGCGCTCAAAGCCGACATGGCCGCACTAAGTGCAGCACTTTGTGAAATTTATTTAGCTTCTAGAACGGACTGCGTTGACAATAATTTGATAGTGGCATCAAAATATACAAGCAAAAGGCATATTAATTGGCATACAGTAATGGAGACCATTTACTGTTATATTCGTATAATTGTATATAAATAAAAAAATATTAGCCGAATATACAAATTATCTCCACATTATTTCTCGATAAGTGTTGATAATATGCAGTTGCATTTTTAAAGGCGAAGGAAATTAGTGACAACTTATGAATATAAACTAGTTCAATCTAATGATTAACGTGGTCACGTCGCAGTTAAATTACCTGTAGTACTACATGCTAGCTCGACGTATGGAGGACGACGCTATCACAATTACCAACTTAAAACACTATCTCCTCGTTGCTGTTTTTAATCATTTAAGTTAAAGAAAATGGAAATATTATCACAGCAATAGAGTATTCACCCAAGTAGAGTATTCATTGTAAGAAACCATCTCATTCCATTTTACAGTTGGTAGAGGCATAATGTAACTAGTTTCTAGTTGCAACATGAGATCATCGGTTCGACCGGGGTAGGACTGCGGTCACACAGAATACGAGTATGAAACATTCGGACAATTTCATAGCCCCCTTTTAAGGAGTTTGAACTTTACACTTAAAACGATAGCCTATTAATTAAAAAGGTTCGAATTTTATAGAAACCGATTACCTTAACCACCGTCCTCGTAGAACAGCCAATGGGCCTAAAACGAGCATAGAACTCAAGACCCAGAGGTACATAAATATAAAAGTAGGATAAAATCAAATGCTAGAATAGATAAAATTAGTACCGGTTCCCTTGTTCATTCAATTCAAGTCCAAGATTCACCTGACCGAGTCATGTTACACACGATGTAAGAGTGTAATGTAACATGTGGGGAATGTTCACAAACGTAGGGCGAAACCTTCACTTAGCCCCAATTTTATTCTCGCAATTTTATTGCTTCATGGGTAAGCATTTTCGTTCACATGTAATACAATTTAACTCAATGTATGGATATCGTTATGCGTAAACACTTTAAACTATTTTATATAATTAAATCTTTAATAACTACAGTAATGACTGTAGAAGAAATACTACAAACGTTAACTGATATTGTAGCTTAGAAAATAGTTAAGTTGATCTCGCGAGAATATTAACTGAGGGAAATGGTATCAAGTTCCAGTTATGTTCCATTGTACAATCTAGCTGTTTCTATAATAATAACTAACTTCACCGATATAACTTAGAAGGTAATATGAAAAAAAAATTACAATAATAATTAAATTATTTATATATATAAACACGCAGCTTCTTTCATATCTGATATACCGACGTATGCAATTACAATGCAATTAGTGACTTATAATTAATCTGTTTATTACTTTACATAAAACGCAAATGACTATTTTAATATTTAATACTTATTCGCGCGATCAATTTATTTCGCTATTGACAGCGGGAAATTCGCTAGCGCGTCCACGACCCACGACAATCCGTCAACGTCCAAAATAAAGCTTGTTAATGATTTCCAAAAGCTCCGTCGAATTGTGTTCGGGAAACTTGCATTATTCATGTAACCATCTATTGATAAGTAACCTGCTTGACTTTCAATACCTAAATATCAAATCATTTATTTTATAATATACATTTCATGTCACACAAAGTTTGGTTAAATTGTTAGGTTAATTCATATAAAATTTGTTTTTAAGTTTTGTCTCTTATA
Organism: Teinopalpus imperialis; assembly: GCA_029286865.1. NCBI lineage: Eukaryota > Metazoa > Arthropoda > Insecta > Lepidoptera > Papilionidae > Teinopalpus > Teinopalpus imperialis. Next base: position 9,995,885 of record JAGSMU010000022.1, on the reverse strand, counting down.
TGTTCATATAAAATATTTATTAGATTATCTTTTCAAAAATAGGTTATACTAGTGGACTCTTCAAATAAAATCGACCGCGTATTCAGAAAGAGTGATTATGCAATGGATTAAGCAATTAATAAATAATAATAATTTATAGTACGTATTACAACTCAACATTAAAAGTAAAATAGAATGATACTGTTCTCCTGCTCGATTTTGACCACTGCGATACTACTGAACCTTAAGGTTATTACTTAAAAGAGAAGAGAGAAGAACTGCACTAACTTGCGACGTGCTCGGCCATACGGAGGATCGCATGCGGTACATCCATGATCAACATAATAAAACGACGCGACAGCGACGAAACAATGTTCTGTGAATTATTTACGAATGAATTCATTCTTAACGACATGTGAAACAAAATTGCTGGAGGTTACATGCAACTGAAAAAAAGATTCCTATAGATGTGATAGCTCTGTTTTTGAAATGTAAGAATAATAAAGTTAATAAAAAAAATGTAAAATCAAGATGTAAGATGATGTTGTGATGTAAGAAATAATACGGAGATGTAGTCTTTTGAATATCTCAATGCACTCTTTTTAGGGATGATGTATACGTTTACGCAGCATTGGTGCCTTGTGTTTACTACGGCGGATTTATTATTTTATTACATTGAGAATAACAAACAAGCACACAGTTCATCTGATGGTAATTCCTGTAGTCCATGACATCTACATTCATCCTTTTTTTCCTTCGAGGACTGAGATGGAGTGCCCAGTAATAAAAGGCCTCCAGATCCCCACACTCACCAGACGAAACATAGCAACATTATGCTGTTATTTTACTCTGGTATTCTGTGTGGGCGTAGTCCTACCCCGGTCGAGCTGATCTATTCATTCTGCAGCTAGAAACTAACTGCAGCGTAGCTCTACCACTGTTATAATCTACATATATATTATTATCAGCTTACAGCATCAAAACGAGTTAGCTAATTTTTATTGATCAGTTTGTGTTTAGTTCGAATTCTGTCTTACAAAAAATAACATGTCTACAGCACTACTCGTTACTTCCAAAGGGCACACATCGCCTTATGATACTACATATCATCAGGTAAGCTCAAGGTAATATGTGGAGTACTTGTTACAAATTGTTAAAATAGAAGACATAAGAGCTATTTTTCTTGTTCCACATGCATCTCGTTACCAAAGGTACACTATACGCAAATCACTATTGTTACTGTTTGATTTTATTGTATACGAAATATTGAATGTAATTGCTCTTTTATGCACTTGGGACTTGCTACAATCGGTGACAGTAAGTAGGACATCCTATTTACTAGATTGCCATTGCTTCTTTTGGTATGGTACAACAAACAATAAACACTAAATTGCGTTGTTTAAAAATGTTCACAGTAAAACAAAGAGCGACCTACATTTGCTTTATCAGTCTCTGAATATAGGTAGTAGTTGCTCTATTAAAGAGCTTTTCTCAATTTACGAAGGCTATAAGCCAATTCAAGCGCAATCGAAGTAATTACAGCCTAGACTTTATGGATTGCTCGGGATTGGATTCAATGGATGATCAAATACTTGTTTGATAATGTTCATGATTCTGAATTATATTTTTATAAATCGTTGATTGCAGCGATTTAGTTCGTGCGATTAGTCTAGTAGTTGTGATGTCGGAATTATAATTTGACGGTCATTACTTTTGTTTACAATTGGCTAATCTGGCAACTGGAAATAAATGAATATAGTAAACATTTTATCGCCATCTCATTTCACGTTTCGTATTTAAACTCAAGGTGATCTTGATGTCGTTCTGATTGATTTTGAAAACGGAGATGTTTTCTGGGTGAACAGGTGTCATCAAATAATGCTGTGTAACTAATATATTATAGTGCCGTATACAATCCCGCATAAACAGAGACTTGTCAATTTCGAAGGAAGGTTAGAATGCAGTCATAAGGACAGAAGACATCACACAACACAACTAAAGCCAATATTTTTTTTGTACGTGTATAAATAATATCTAGCCGACGACGCCAAGCTGACGTCAAATTAAAATGTGTGAAAGTAAATAGCAGTTGCTTTCTGTCTATTCCGATTTCATATAGAAATGCGACAGCTTATTTCTTTTTAAGGAATTTATTTCAGTCTAGACTAGATATTTGAGTTGATTCGCATAAAACACAGCACACTTATGAAGACGTGTATTTCTCTTACTCGCTAAATAATACGGTTACCTGTTTTGTTACCGCCTTTTTAAATCTCTTTTTGTATCAACAATTATATTGTAAATTGACCAATAATTTACTATTACCCCATTTCTTTTTAGTTGAGTCATATGAATCACTGTAAACGTACATTTAAGTATCAGAGTGTTATATTACGTTTAATTTTTCTGATATATCAGCAAGCGGCTCGTTGGTCTAGGGGTATGATTTTCGCTTAGGGTGCGAGAGGTCCCGGGTTCAAATCCCGGACGAGCCCAACTTTTTTGTTAATCATTTTATTTATATTAACAATTAATAAATAAATCATAATATAAACATTTTGCAAATTTATATTTGTGTAAAGATTATATTATATCGATTACTCTACCTATTTATTCCAGTTTTTTTTTAACAATATGGTTAATTGTCGGTACTTGTAAAACAACAGAGTAATAGTGGTTACAGATTTTCTCGAAAGTTTAATTAAGTTTGAGGATATAGGATAGGATATACGGATATTGCCGAAAATTTTATGCAGGCGAGCTGCCAGCGAGTCAAAGTATAAAGATTTATGTAATAAAAAAATGCAACGTTCTTGCTTAAGACAATTTCGGTTACGAAAGACTTTTTAATAAAATGCCATCAATAGTATTACATTACTATTATATTCTCATAAACCACTCCATCTAAGATTAAAAGCATTTGCCATATGGTGGTTCACGATAATATATAATCGAATGGTGGATTCGAACCTAGGTTAGGATCATATAAACATATATAGTTCACCTGATGGACATCTACATTCGTCCTTAACAAGGAATCATAATGCAGATGCGTTGTCATCCTTGAGGACTGAGATGGAATGCCTCCTCACCAGTAATAAAGGTGTCCTGCACTCACCAGACGAAACACAGCAACATGGTGCTATTTCACGCAGGTATTCTGTTAAGGCGTGGATCTACCCATTCATTTTGCAGCTAGAAATATACTGCAGTGTAGCTCTACCACTGTCATAAGTGTCGGCAGCGAAGGAAAACATGTCTGAGAAACGGGAAGATGAATATTTTGAAAATATGTGTAGGCTCTAAATCGTCAAACGAGTCGTGTACTATGCATCAATACCTTTACCTTGAGGCGACTTTACCAATGGTGCAGGTTGTGCGTTGCATACAGGCGCAGTGTCCGCCTCTAGACTTAAAATTTATATAGACATGTTAACATTTATACCTATTCCATTTTGACAACGCTCTTACTTAGAGGGTGCTAGGGTAATACTAATGATGCACCCGGCGCTACATGGGCTAGAGACGCCTTTGCCTTTTTTCTCTCCCCACAAAGGAAGCTTGTCCCTAGCAGAGTGTACATATGTATATATATTAGAAACTGGATACCAGTTTCTATTGTTTTAAATTTCAACTTAGCCTTAAGCGATGGATATATTAAATATAAAACGATATGTTAAACAGCGTAATGGAAAAAGTTAACAATTTAGTCGGATATTGATCAAGACCATTATCGTTAGAGCGAGGATACGTACCAGATCTGCCATCACTGGTGCGCTTGTGAAAGTAGTGCGTGTGGGTAATAGTGTGATCAAATTGGGCCGAGTTTTTGCTGACTATTTTTATGTCCAGCATGACACAAGGCCGAAGAAGATTATCAGGAGACTGATAAGTCTCTTGAGATAAGTATTCATGGACCAAATTAGGATTTTATAATTGCAAGGAATGTGCTTCATATCGATTTTAAAGAAAACGTTAAGATTCGAACGATATCTTTATTGAGCGTAAGAATTGCGGGATTACATTATCAATAGATATTGTCACGGTAGCTTATTATTATATCTAAATGGTATTTTAAAAATTATTTCATGTTCATGAATCTTACTTACATTTAGTGCGTACATGCTAAATTATAAGAAGTTTTATTCTTTAACCGTAATATCTATGTGAGAATAATAAAAATATAAACATTTGAATATCTGTGTATTTTAGTTGTTTAGTATAAAAATATTATGATTGCGGTATCCAATTGTCCTATATTTTAGAATTCGATTAGAAAATTTTAACAGTGGAACAGCTATATTGCAGTTTGTGTCTAGCTGCAGAATGAATAAGTCGGCTCGACCGGGGTATGACCACGCCCTCACAGAATACCAACATACAATAGCAGCTGCTGTGTTTCGTCTGGTGAGTGCAGGAATCCGGAGACCTTCATTACTAGTGAGGAGGCATTCCATCTCAGTCGTCAAGGGTGACAACGCATCTGCATTATGATTCTGTTGTCTTGTCAAGGATGAATGAAGATGTCATGGGCCTCACCAACAGGAATCACCTATCTATGTGAACTGCGTGCATGTTTGTTACTCTCAATGCGTAAACTATATGACAACACATATATTGTATCGGGCATATATGACACATCCAGTATAATAATAAACGTGGTTTATGTTATAACGTGGATGCTCACTTGACATGATCATAACGAGGAATGGCCCTTAACCACTTCAGCTCAATAATTCCCGAAGATTCGACAAAGAATCCAATATAATACAATATTTGTTCAAAAACTTAGAGACAATTGGCGGTAGATTCTCATAGATTAGCAAATTCACTGGTTAACCGAACCGAGTAGAATATACGAGTATTGATTAAAATACCGAATCGGTAAAGAAGTAGTCATTCGTATTCTAGTAAGTCATATCATCATCTGTTTTATATCGGTTAATATCTTTACTAATCTGCGAATTAGTTTTTAAATGGAAAGTATGTATAACATTCACTATTTATTATTTGATATGTTTAGTAAGCGGCTCGTTGGTCTAGGGGTATGATTTTCGCTTAGGGTGCGAGAGGTCCCGGGTTCAAATCCCGGACGAGCCCAATCTTTTTAGTTTATAATTTTATTTATCATTAAAGTTAATAAATTATAATATAATGGTTATACAAGTTTATTACTGTCGGGGACAAGTTTTATAATATTTATTGCTCAACGTAAGGTAACGCATATTATTGCCTATTTTACAATCTCTAACGTTAATTAAGCACGTATATTTTTAATTATATAATAGTGCTTGCTCTCTCTTTTGTAGTAAATAAAAAGAAAGTATGTCATTAATCTTTCATTAGATATTTTCTTAGACTTTCTAATGTTATAGAATCTGTGATAGTGACTACGACGGCTGCATGGTGTATGACGTGTGGTAAGAGTACTACTGCGTCGCAGGTCCTGGGTTCGATTCCCAGTCGAGGAAAAATATTTGTGCACCACAAATTGTGCTTATCGGATCTGACACAGCATCTGAACTTTCCTCCGATCTTATAGACCACGAGTGCATCTGTGTTTGCTCAAACATATGGTATTATAGAATATTCTGCGCAGTTGATGTTGCCTAGCAATAATGGATATTTCATCGATAAATTAATTAACCTAAACTTATATATATATATATATATATATATATATATATATATATACCACACAGCAAACCAATACAAAACTGTGATATATATATATAAATAAATCATACATAATTTTGTCCTTGCTACATTATATATAAATATTTTTTTTTTGCGGTCGAGGTATAAGAAATCAAAAAACTTAAGTAGCCAAACTGCTTGATGAGGTTTGGCACATTCGCCGCTATACGTGGAATATCTTGCTGGAATAAATTTATGAAGTTATCATAGGGCTGATATTTATTTTAAAATAATTAATTTGAATTATTTAAATATCAGGCCGGATGCGCACCACATGGCATGGTGTTATATACAAATATTGTTTTCAGATAAAACGAATTTTTACCATTCTCATTATATGCTGAATTATTTCAGCTGAAAAACATTCTTTATTGAGTTTTTTAATTGTAAAGTGTGAATGTTTTTTCATCAAACGCAGTACTCCATCTGAAATTGAATTAAGCCAGAGCGTAATACTGTCTGTGTCGATAGAAATGTGCCAGCAGTTGAAAGCGAATTGCACAAGCACTGTTGAACATCAGACGATAATGGAGGCCATTTACCTTTTTGTTCACAAGTTTAATAAAGGGATTAAAACAGTCATAATTGTTCAATATATATTTACATATTATTAATTAACTTTCTTGTTGTACATTTTAGCGATCATGGGTGCGAAGTTTAACCGGCGTTGTTTTGGAATCATACGAACAAAGAGTCTTGCCTCAGTGATTGCATATTGTATAGCGTGTAACCTAAGGTCAGTTTAGGTTCAAGGCTTGTAAGCTTTCAGGTCACATATATAAAAAAAATACAAGGATACAATCCCCACGGCCAGTACGGTGAGTCGAGGGGGGACACGAGTATCGGTATGAAGTTGCTTTCTTAAGAGGGTTTATATTTTCATATACATAGCCGCCCTCTTCGATGTTACCTGTTGTTTCCCCTGCGAAGGCATAATGTATTTCTCCACGTATGAATAAGGAGTTTGATTTTTTTTTTAAGTGCGAAAGGTTCCAGCTACAGTGTTCCGGTCCGTAAAGTTTATTTATTAGTTTTTATTATTATTTTTTATTTTATTACATTGATAGTAACAAACGGGCACACAGTTCACCTGATGAGTAGTGATTCCTGCGGCCCATGACATATAAATTTATCCTTGACAAGGAATCATAATGCGTTGTCACCCTTGAGGACTGAGATGGATAATTGGCATTACTTACGAGAATTATCATTTTCGCGATACTAGAGGCTTGATAAAATTTTGATGATTTTGTATGATGATGATATCCATCCTCCTGGCAAATTTTGACCACGGCAATATCTGCCTAATCATTGTCAACTGTTGATTTATTACAACTACGGATGATACTCGTAATTGTAGTAAGTATTTGCGCAAACTCAGAAGTTCTTGCTTGTCATACCCGTCCCGAATCCGCTGTAATAAGATGCGCGTGCATCTTGGGCATCCCCCATGAGATCCTCCATCAATTTTTTCACGCGGCAAAGACCAAGAGGTGACAAACATGATCGTCGACGTTCGTAAATATTCATTACCAGAGGAGTTGTAGATTATTCCTGGTCTTATGAAGGGTTTTTGAGCTTATTGAATATAATAATTTATATTTATCACATTTAACTAGACACAACATTTTTATACGCATTACATAATTGAGCTACTAGATCTGTAAAATGAGCTACAATATAAATAAGTACATTATCAATTAAAATACTAACAAAATTTTCGTATTGTTAAATTAGGTAAATTAAAAAAAACCAAGGGGTTTCAGAAAGATAGCTTTTTAATAAGATTATATGTAAAATAGATTTATAAGATATCTAAAAAATTTGGGCTCGTCCGGGATTTGAACCCGGGACCTCTCGCACCCTAAGCGAAAATCATACCCCTAGACCAACGAGCCGCTTGTTATTGATGTCGAATCACAAATTCTGGTTGATTATAATAATTCTACTTTCAAAATTACACAATGGAATGGGACACGCCCACAGTACCATCATGAAATAGCAGCATTGTGTTGCTGTGTTTCGTGTGGTTAGTGTAGGGAACCGGATATTAGATTACAGGAAGTAAGGCATTCCACTTCTGTCTTCAGGGGATCCAACGCATCTTGAATCTTTGTTGCAGATAGAAGTGCTAGTTTGTCGTTAGGTTGGTTAGATTAAAAAATAGTTAAGTAATTCACTCCTAAAAAATCGGAGTAAGGAATAGTTCCTTTGATATCGTTACGGTGTCGAGCGAAAATTAAAACGCAAACCACTCAAAATTTAAGTTGTCTTCTTGATGCAGTTACTTATGAAGATTTTGAAATTTCTTTTAATAACTTTGCATCCTCATGACCCAATAAAAAGTTAATTATTGTGAAACTCTATGAAACTAAAAATATTCTAGTTTGGTTTTTCGGTGTTATTTTTGTTCCCGATATTTTATTATAGAACTAAGGGTGAAAAAAGAGTACACAGTTCACCTAATGTTAAGTGATGACTGCAGCACATGAACATCTACATCAATCTTCAATAAAGGTTCAAGAAACATATATGTATATACGTTTTCAGCCTTGCTCGCGATAGCCTCGCTAACGGAAACCGGTCTCCAATCCCTACATTAGCCAAACGAAACACTTAAGCGTAATACTTCGTTTTATGTACGTAATATTGTTACACTGGTAAAAGCGTTGCTGACGCGTTCCGAAGTGGTTGTAAAGATAGTTAATAATAACACATATTAATTTAGACAATCCATAGCCTGAAGTTACTGACCGAGCCAAGCTTCGGACCTCTCGGGCATCCTCGAGTCAGCCGCTCTCGCGTAACAGGGTAACGGTGCAAGCCGAGGCTACCTATAGGGAGCCTTTGTGCTGGTTACCCACTAATAAAGGTCTCGGCTGAACGCCTTGCAATTAATTTTTTTCCTAAGATCAGTATATAGCTCTGTAAACGTCTGCGAAAGTCGCACAACTACGCTTCATATAGAAAAATAACAACGCCGAAATATGTATGGTCAGTTTAACATAGTTGTCTATACGAGTACATTATACATCTTCTAACCATTTAAACCAGGGATCCCAAAACTATTGTAGGCAAGAGACCCCTTTTCCAAAATGAAGTGATATCTCAGACCCCCATAGCCAAATTACTTTAAAAATCCTATCTCTATTTTTTTTCTATTGATACAAAATACTTACCAATTTAAATACATGTCCACGCTTATTGACTTGCCGAGTTTTTCATTTTGTACAAAGTTGTGCAAGCTTATCGACTTGTCGAGTTTTTTAAAAGTACAACAATGATACTTACTACTAAAATATTAGTCATTCTTATAACAAGTGGGTACACGTAACACAACTGATACAGTATTTTGAAAATTACAAATAAGAACTTTTGTTAATTAATAGGGATCGATTTTTAGACCTTTATAGACCAAAATCAGTTTATGTCCACCCCTGGGAAACCCAGTTTAGGAATCCCTAGTTTAAACGTAATGTAGCTAGATACGTAAATACTTAAATTCATAGTTCATATGTAATGGCAATTGTAGTCGTTGTAACAAACGTTAACTGACATTGCAGTTGAACAGTTCTGAACTTTTACTGGCGAGCATATTAATTGTGGAAATTGCATCCATTTCTAGCTTAATAACATTGCATGTTCTAGTTATATTTCCATTGTAACTTACTTGGCTTTCATAATTGTAATGATAATGAAAACCTGAAATAACAAACCTGAAAAACATAGAAACCTGTCATACCGAACCTTTCTGTATCAATTAGACATTACGGGATTTTTCGCTTACTTTTCTGACAACGTTACATCTACGATTATAATTATGTATAATGTATATATACTACAATGCATAGTATATTATATATACTCGAAAATCACACCACTTGTATGTTGGAGAATTGTAGAGTCATCTGGTAGCTACAAATTAGTTATATCACAAACAGGCCGGTTCCTCCGAGTAAGGACGGTACTTTCAAAAAATACTAACAGTATAAAAACTTAATGATCTTATTACTGGTGAGAGGTATTTCATTTTTGTTCTCAGATGTGAAAATTATGATTCCATATCTGAATGTTGACGTTATGTGCTGCATGAAGTACACATATCATCCGGTGAACTATAATATCACAAAACCTTCGTTAATAAGCGGCGATAGTTTAGGACTTTGATAGGCGAAGTCGTGATCTAGCGACTGTGGATTAAAATCCTATTGCATGTATCAATTATGTTTCGTTTATTATTTATAATGTATTGAAGGTGACGTGCAGGCACACAGGACACCTGATGGTAACTGAATACCATGATTACACTCACATTCATTCCCAATAAGAAATTATGATCCAAGTGCGTTGCCACTTGAGCTCTAAGATGGAATGCCTCGTCACCAGTCCCCGGATGTCAGCAGTCGCCAGTCGAAACACGGCCGCTTTAAGCTGCTATTTTACACTGGGGTATGTTACTACCCGGTCAAGCCGACCTATTCATGGTGCAGCTAGAAACAAACTGCAGCGTGGCTCTACACCTTTCAGATTCTTGTATAAAATATAATAATGCGATACCATTTATTGAAATTATAAAATAATTCGCTTTTTTTTTTTGAGAAATTATTAGGTTATAAAATTATCATTTTAATATTTAGTATATATAGCAATGGATACATTTCGCATTTTGTACAAAGCGTTAATGTTAATAGAGAAATGTTAATTACCCACATCGAATTTTATTCGGACAGTTCCCATTGTTTATGAAACCAGCTGTATGATAATTAAAATGCTGATTAATAAGCTGCTTAACATAGTCTGTATGTTTTATTGAAAAAAAATTAAAACTACAAGTCATATGGGTTTTCAAAACAAAAATTGTTTGGGTAGAGTTGTACGGCTGCTTTTATCTTTTAAACTTATATTCATAATTTATTAAGGAATTATTATGAGTTTCTGTGTTTGGAGCAGATCTTGGTACCGGACCTTACAAGTTTTTGGTACACCACTGTTGTAAGGGGACGACACAGGGAATCTTTAAAATATTTCCTAACGTGAAATAATTACGTGGGACTGCTATCTACTAAACTCTCTCAGTGGCAACCTTGCACCCTGGGAGGGCTCCAGGGCCCCTAAGGAACGCGTAAGTGCCCATCTGCATTGAGCCAGAGGATGTCCCAAGGAAAGCAACGACTCCGCACCCTATCACATTTGCTGTGCTACTCGCACGGATACGACGCTACGGTCTAGCTATAATAATAACAATAATTGTTATTAATTTCTAACTCAAGACTCATATTTTGTTAGTAAATATACACTGAATTTTAATTATTTTAGTTTTCATGTAAGGTAGTGCATTGGTTATATGAATCGCTATCATGGCAAGAATTTTATTGGAGCTAGCCCGTATTCTGCGCACCAGAGACGCACATCTCCTTCGTATTATCGCGTAAAAGCGGTCGCCTCGTAGGCCTGCAAACATCCCTGATGCACTACAGAAGCGAGGCGGCCCCAACAGCACTCTGCAGGCGTTGTTATACTACACGCGATGGACGTTGTAAGATCTTCTATATTCCCCTTCGAATCTATCCTCCCCCTTTTCACTTTAGTTGTCTGAGAAACCTGGAGTCTCCTTTTCGTCGTCTTATACAGTAGGCAGCGGACACCTTAACCCCATCTTTTACATGGAAATCTCAGGAAAACCTTTTCGAAAAATATTTTGGTATAAATTCAAAAGAAAAAAGAAAGAAAATAAATGTAACTTAGTCAGTCTTCAGGTTATTAATTTTATTACCACAATGGCTTTGAAAATAAAAGTACTATAAACAAAGAGTATTTATTATTCAATTCGCAAAACAAGCGGCTCGTTGGTCTAGGGGTATGATTTTCGCTTAGGGTGCGAGAGGTCCCGGGTTCAAATCCCGGACGAGCCCAAGTTTTTAGATCCATTTTATAGATGATGTTATCAAAAGTTACCTGTCCTTAAGTTACAAATATTTAGTTAAAGTTTAAAGAGAAAGGATGTTTTTTTATATCGAAACTACATCTACGTTTATACGATTACGTAGATCTCTAAACTCGATTACGCAATTCGAAAGCGTATAATTATATTATTTAGAGTTAAGTGCTGGCTTTTATGAGTGCCACGGATATAAATTGTATAAGAAATAACCGATGAATTAGAGCCTATTTTATTAAACTCTAGTCGAATGCTAATTTTGGCAAAGGCAAATTCGACTAAATCGTAATGATGACATGATATTTTATATTAAATAAGTAAAATATTTTAAAGATATTCTATATTTTTAATTGACGTTACTAATAATAAATCAAATTGAAAATTTAAACTTGCTTTAATTGCATGTGAATACTGAACTGTTTGCATTAAGTGTAGTAACCTCGGTAAAATCTAATTAAGTCCGAGAAGGTTTTATTGTCTGTGACGACCATAATGTGCCAGCAGTTGACAGCAAACTGCATAAGTACTGCCGAGTGGTATACGGTAATTTCTTCTTTTGTTTCTAACTATTCTAACAAATACATATTTTCAAAAAAGTATTAAAGAAAAAGGTAAAACAATAGTTGACAGTTCTTAGAATATGTCCCCGAAGTATTTTTGTAGGTTAGTACTCGAATTATGATGCTGCTTACTCAATGATGGTCAGAGAGTTTGGGAATTTTATATATATGCTTTTTACACAATAGTATTTCCTTTAAAACAACTAAAATTTCAGCAATAGCGAAATTTTAAAAGCAATAAAGAAGTGCGTCTAAATTTTGGCTTGGTTGTAACCGACATTTTAGTATTTTTCTCTGGGATAATTTCGATAATTCTTGTGTTTTCTTTGTTAAGTCACTATGCTGGGTACATGGTTGATCGGGTCACATCATTTCACTTGACCCACTATAATATTAAGACAAAGGAGAAGATATTGTTCAGGAGACGTTTATTTACTACACTGAATTGTCAGTTTAACTGAAGTCTGAATTTTCAGAAATCTGCGCATGTTTAAATTTAATAATTTCCGAAGATCACAACATTATACAAAAACTGGAATTTTCTTTACTTCAACTATTTGGGAACACAATATCTATATGATTCTTTAGAATAACCTTTTTACTTAATTACTTTTAAAATTGAGTGACTAATACTTTTGTCTATATTTAATGACTTAACTTGACTTATTTTATCTAAATTTATATACAAGAGAAATTTGTATTCAGTGCCGTAATGGTCCAGTCATTTATCAAGCAGAAAATCTCTACCGGTAGATAGTTACTTTGCTGATGACGTAGCCTTGTAATCGATTTTGAAGAAAGCTTTAGTTAGCATGTCGTACTTTTTTAGCATATTAGGGGGAGTATACGTGTACATCTGACGGCTTATGATGACTGCAATCCATGATATCTACATCCATTCTTGACAAAGACAATACCGCTAAACGGCCCCAAGGTAAGACAAGCGCTGGTTGTTTATATGAAGCATAATTATGCTGATTTGAGGCCGATTTGTGACTTTATTATTTTAAGTACTTTTTTTATGGAATAGGTAGCAAGCATCTCAACTGTTGGTAATTGATCACCGGCGCCCATGGCAGCATCAGAGGAGTCGCAGGTGCACTTTCAACCTTTAAAAAAGACCTTTATTACTGGTGACGAGGCATTCCATCTAAGTCCTCAAGGGTGACAACGCATCATTATGATTCCTTGTCAAGGATGAATGTAAATGTCATGGGCCGCGGGAATCACTTGCCATCAGGTGAACTGCTTAACCGTTTAGCACTCTCAATGCACTAAAAAAAAAGGTGTAGGCACTTTTCTTGAAGGTTCTAATCGTATCGGTTCGGAAATACCGCTGGCGATAGCAGCTTTTATTGATTAGTTGTGCGTGGCAGAAAATGTCGCGTACAGCGCACAGTGGTGGAATGCCAACCATCGAGATGATGAGGATTAAGTTTATAATTCTTATTATTTTATGAATGTAAATGGAATCCATTCGAACAATTTTTCAGAATTCCCAACGTAAAATTTGGTAAAAAATGTATAGAGATGCGTAAATTGTATGTTCCAATGGTTTTATAGCCATTAATAAATTTATATACTTTCTAACTAAATAATGTCACGAAATACTTACCAGATTTCTGTTTGGTTTTTCTAGTAAACATCTATCTTTTGGAAGAATGTTTACATAATTTAAGTGTGTTGTTATGAAGAGTGGAAACTCTGAGCACGGTCGGGCTAAACTATTACGAAATTATACGTAAGTTTGTCTATATTGGAATTATATTGCATTGTCTTTTTAATATTATATAGTCTAGTTAATATTAAAGATTTTTAATAGTGTAGTTATGGAATAAAAATACATAGTGGTAGATTTTTATAACTTTACTTCCAGTGGTTACTACCATTTTTCCAATACAAATTCAGTTATACCTACGGCTAGATAAAAAAAATACCAAATTTTATTAATAAGTTGTAATAATATTTGTATTTCCCATTTAGTAATTGTTGATAATTACGATTAATATCATAGACAATTAATGGTTTTAATTAAGTTATTACTGTTAATACTGAATGTGTAACGATTAATAAGATTGAATAAAATTATTTTTGTTTTGTGTCTGGATACGTCTTTAAGGATAAGGATATATTTACAGTATCCAGTGTATCTAATACTGCTACCGAAGCTTCCTATAACTTTTTCGTAAATTCAGGCACAACTTTATTATCTTTATATATATGTAACTATGCTAAAATGGTTATTAGGGTTCATCGCAGTACCTAAATCGTTCCACTTGCGCTATGTAGGCATTTATCAGCTTGGAAACTTTTTATTTCCAGTATTTACTATTCTGCTATTAATCAGTAGCTTGCTTTCCTTGTAAATTAGACGGCAATATTTGTATTTGATTTGATTTTTTGGATGGGAGAGATCATATTTTGAGAAGACCAGTCCATAATTTTGACTAATAAAGTATAAATAAATAATAATTATTAAAATTAAGAAAGTTATATGTAATGTCGAAATAGATGATATAAAATTAATATGCTTGAACTCAAATTCAAATTTCTAAATTTTTAGAAACGAAAACTTTGATATGTGGATAAACTCTGTTACAACTCACTTCTAAAATTAAAAAAGTTTATGGAAGGAACCGTACCAATGGTAGATATTGTTACTATGAATAGGAAACGTGAAGCTACATTGCGTAATGAAGGCTAAACTTTCTTGCAGATTAAAATCGGGTTGAACAGAAGGAATGGAATATTCTTTAACGCCTGCTAATTTTTCCTCAAAATGGCGATTTCGTTTGAGTTTGCTTTTACTAATGTACGGAATTAAAATACGGAATATGTTTTTTTTGAACGTGAATCGACAATTGTACTAGCAGTTAAAATATTTATATATATTTTTTAATATATAAGTATTAGTATAATATATTTATATATTAGTGGTATACCGAAAACGATCGACATCATCAAGGTAATAAGTGCATCTTTGGGATTATATTTTTAATATTAATGAGTCGAGCCGTTAAAATATCGTACAGCAAATTAATAAATAAATTAAATAATAATTAATAAATTGAATCTGATCCGCTAGATCATTAGTAATTTCTCAAAAATTCGGATTCATGGGACGAATATTAGATAGATTTTAAACATCGTAATAAGCTCATATAAAACACACAAACTGTACAAATACATACGTAACAACGGCATGTGATGTGCAATTTGCATGACCAGAGAAATTTAAAGTTTTAACATATTTTTTGTTGTTTCCGGAAAAAGTAAGTTGTTTTATCAAAGCACTCCTTTATGAAAACGGGTTTTCACAATATCTCAATCTCGGGATTGAGAATATAAATGTGTTTGTAGTGATCATTTAACAATGACCAAACTATGTGCCATCTCTTCACTCTAACTTAAAGGAAAAAAGTAAAGAAATAAGAAAGCCTTAACGTATTATTATGTAGGTTAAACAAGGAATTGTCCATTGACATTTCACTTTATTTACACAAGAACACTGCAATAATAGATGTAACGATCAAGAAGTGCTTTAGAATTAGAGCTAATCTGTTTGACGTGTATTGTTCAAGTGACGAGTAGCGTAAAGCCAGCTTCTGTATTCGAATGAGTAACTAGAATGTTGCTTGTTAAGTCAATGATAATTTGCGAGTTAGCTACAACTCGAAGCAAATTATCATTGAAATAATCTGGAAAAATCAGAAGACTTTTTTTACACCTGATGATAGGTGATAACTGCAACTTCTAAATACTTACAGCCATTATCAACAAGCATTGCCAATGCACATGCGTTTTCACCCCTCAGGGTTGAGAACAGTTCCCTACACTCACCATAGGAAACACAATAGATAATAATTTAGATAAGAATTTTCTGCCCCGCACAGCTGCCTTGTGGAACGGTCTGTTTTTCCAAACCAGTACGACTTAGGGTCCTTCAAGAAGCCGGCCTATTCGTTTCTTAAAGGCCGGCAACGCATCTGCAGTTTCTCTGGTATTGCGGTTGTCCATGAGTGTTGATGAGCAACTCGGTGTTCCCGCCGCTCGTTTGCTCCTTTCTTGATATAAAAAAATCATATGTATTATCTGAGTGAGGGCGTGGTCTTCCCTGCACCGCAAGCCTCCCAAACCACAGCCCAAACCTTTAGCACGATTAGTTTTTGTAAATATTCTTTGGTTTCAATTAAAGGCCAATACAAAGAAGATGGATGGATTACTGTATTCACCAGTAGTTCAATTTAATATTGTTAAGAATTTGCTGATACACGTATATATAGTACTAAAATATATTGGCAATAGCAGGACAAATTGTCCGACTGTACGCCGACAATACTATACGTCTTCTGCACCGCAGATATAAAAATGTGAAGACGAGTTATAATGCCAAGTTTATTTGTTTACTTGTCTATAAATAAACAGATTCGAGTATTTTTATTAAGACGTTATGAACACCAGAAAGGTTAAAAAGTTTTGCATTTAAACACGATTACGTTCTAATCCAAAAATCTAACTGTAGATAAAACAAATTTTGTGAACTCTTTAGAAATAGCAGATAAGATTTTAACATTAAAAATATGAGTAATATTTCGGTAAACTGTTTTATTTTGAGTTTTGCATCTACTAGAGCTTTTTGAACATATTTAACTTTAAATTGAACAACGTTATCCTATAATCAGATTCTTTATACAATCAAAACTTAAATTACAATTCAATGAAGCACTGTACTTGTACAGTGCTTCTAACAAAACAAAACTCAGTTAAAGAAGAATAATCTTTTGAACTTTATCAGAAAACCGCAGTGAAATGTTTGTTGTTTGCTTCTTTAATTGCTACCAGAGAATATATTAAAAGTCTTTCCTGATTATAATGCTGGACTATTCCATAGTCTTCTCGTATGCTTGATAGATATTATGTTAGAACTTCAATTCTAATAAAGCGTATTTTGCACAATGCACGCTAATCAGATTAGTTCCTAATGGCTGCTTGACAAGCCTCGCGCTCTCACTGCGTTCGAATTGAACTGCAACTTCTTTATTAAAGTATGGTTGTCTCTTAATGGTAAATGGTGACAAACAAGCACACAATTAACTTCATAAATGATTACTACTCAACAAAGATTCGTGATAAATAGGTGTTTTTTTTAAAGTTTATTAGCAATGCTATTAACATAACTAATATTCCAGTTAACCACTCCAACTAAAGTGAAAATGCTTGTGCTAGGAGATGGTTTACAACAATAGTTTAATGGTGAATTCGAACCTAAGACCTTAAGTTTCGCAGACAGTACCCTAAGCTATTAGGCTAGGCGTTGGCTAGGCGTTGTCACAGCTGAGTACCGAGATGATATACCTCGTTACAAGTTACTGCTACTCTAGATCCACATAGACAAATCAGAAGAAACGGCAGTATATACTGCTATATCACGCAGACACCGTGTAGGTATATACCCAGTCGAATTGATATTTTCATACTGCAGCTTGAAACGGCACAATAGCCTTAATAGCTGTTCGAAAACAATGTTCTTAAAACTTGTCATTTCTTATATTCCCCTTAAATTATTACTGTACTCAATATATAATACTTCAATGTGTAATGTTATAGACTCAATGAAATCTTTCTATACAATAATGAATCATTAGACTTCCGTCAATTGATATAATGCATCGCTTGCAAATGTGCTTGTATTAATAAAATTGGTATTTTCACTTACACAGACGTATTATTCCCCTCAATAACTACATAGTAAAGTCATTGATTTAAAAGGGGTTGAAAATGACTATAATTATGTTTCATACCTTAGCATCACTTCTCTTGAAATCAAAGTAAATGAGCTCCATTACCCCGAGTCGATCTGTGACGCTTGTACAATTTGCTGTGAACTGCTTGAGCATTAATGTCGACAAAGACAAAATTACTTTCTGGGATTCAATTAAGTTTTATACACATTACTACAGATACTGTTGATATCTAATTGGCGCTCACATGTAAACTATCACAATTTTATTTTCAATCAATAAGACTTTATTTTATGAAACATTGGTGACCGACGAGCACACAGTTTACCTGATGGCGAGTGATTCGGGCAGCCCATAATTCATATTCTTTAAGATGAGAACTGAGATGGGATATCTTGTGAGCAGTTATAAAGTATCCGGTTTCTTTCTGTTGACCAGATGATAGACAGTAGCGCTAAACTATTATATTACGCTAAAAAAGAATATTGATTAATGTTATTGTTATTTTTATAGAAATAAGGGCAACGGCCTTGCAAACACTTCATTTAATGATAGTAAACAGACAATACAACAGACAAACAAAAGATTAATGCATAATATAGATAACTTCCTCTTTTCTCTACGTTGACCCAAAATCAAGGTGTAATTAGTACTTCTAAGGAAGTTGATGGCTTACCTCTTTGTCTGTAATTGGATCTCAAGTTCATCATTCGATTCACTGTTCTCTGAAAGAATGGTCCCTTTAGATAGCGATCCGAGTCGAGGTTTCGTACCTCACTATGAGGGGCCCTCGGATTGTATTATCGCCCCCCTCTGTTGTCGTCGACGTTCTTCATCCACAGGGATCAGAGCGCAGCGGTGGTGCGGCAGCGGTCTTCGTGCTTCGCTTCGCAGCATTGTCGTTGTCTCCTTACTCAGCGGGCCTTCCGCTCGCGGATCTATTTAGATAAAGCTGTAGATGTCACTGGACCAACAGCAATACTCATATACACAAAAAAAAAAGAAAGTATGGTTATATATTTATGGAGTTTATAATTAAAGACATTTACTTATTTTAATCGTATCGCTTAATACGATTCAAAATGAAGGGTCAATAGCCTAATGGTTTAGGGTACGGTCTGCGAAACTTAAGGTTGTAGATTCGAATCCGCCATTCAATTATTGTAGTTAACCATCTCCTAGCACAAGCATTAGCTTAGTTGGAGCGGTTAACCGGAATGTGATATAAAAAAATCAAGCGGAATATTTTTATTGAATGTTGTGTTTATAGTATATTATAAATAAATTCTGTAATATTAATTGCAGACACTTAAGTCGAACAAAGATCTTGAGTCCGTTATGTAATTAAATGACTCCTTCCACGAAACTAGTTTCGTCGTTATAAATAATTCAAGTCACATGATTGTACAATACCGTACGTACAATCGTACCAACGAGCCGCCACTTGACAATTGAATCGGATAATAATAAATGATGAACAGAATTTAACTGAAAACAATTTACAATGCAATGTGATGCACATACCTTTAAATAATTTTGCATGGATAAAAAAAATATTTTCGTTGCAAATCCATCGCTGTGTTAATAATTTTCCCAATCACGCATCGCACACCTTCATTTGAACTACTGATACTATGTTCTAATGAAAACAAGAAATAGTTATTAAACAACATTCATTTATTTATTTATTTTATCTTCAATTGTAAATAAAAAAGAGTATAATGTGCGGACTTAATGTATTTTAGCATTCTTTACCGGTCAAACCTTAACATGGAGCATTGAACGTACATAAGTGCCAATAACAAACGTATCCTAAGTATTAACAGCATAATTAAGTACGATACTACTTAATATACACAATAATTATATATTACACATAAAATTAATTATTAAAGAATCCAGTGTTGTACTGTGCCATAACAAATTCTTGAGACCATTAAAAGGACGAGGTACTCTAATATGACTAAAAGATGAAAAGAATTCTTAAAATAAGATGGAGAATTAGATTGGGTACAGGACTTGTAGAATTCTGGAGCTACGCCTTTGACCGACAGGAAGCCATTAAAGCTTAGAGCGATAAAAAGAGATATGGTCATACTTACGTAAGTTGAAGACAAATCAAATACATTATTGAGAAGGTGCTTTAACTTATTAAGAAGGTTTTAAGACAGATCTGGGTAACATAAACATAATCGGCACAATTAGTGTCCGATAGAATTAGGAAATGAACTAGCATAAGTATAGTTTTGTAGGGTAAAAAGTTTTTGAGACGGTAAAGGGCTCGTAGGATGGCATTAACTTTTCGGCTAGTTCCGGCGGCAGAAGTCATATTTAACAAGATATGAATTCCGCGTATAAATTTATCACATTTTCCTTACTACGTCCAGTCTGAAATCCACTTTGGAACCACAGCTTAAGCTTAGAATTTTGAGTGTCTCATTTAGTTGTGTAGTGTAGTTACTTCCGTCCCGGCTTGCTATATGATACCAATTCATAATATAGGCTCTATTAAAAACTGGGAGAATTGTGGTGGGGGACTTGATGATTATATGATACCGATCGAGGTATACCCTGCCCTTGCATTAACCAACAGTTATAAAATGATATTTTTATCATATTTAAATTTATTTTTATATGTACATATTATTATGTATATAGGTACATGATAATACAGACATTTTTTTTTCTTTTTTTTAATTAGTTTATTGCTACACCCATCATACACATATCATCATCATCACACCTTGAGTTGACTGGTAGAGTATGCCTTTGGCATTAAGTCCGCCCTTTGTGAACTTTTAACTTTGTTAAGGTCAATGCAATACAGAGTAAATAAATAAATAAATAAATATATCCCAAAGTATTCAAGATATTATGTTCTGACACCCAAAGCGAAAACGATATACCTTTAGACTAACGAGCCACTTCTTCTTCAACTCTTATTCAGATTGAAACGCTATATGATTGTACTTAATTGCAATATATAATAAAAAATCAGAATGCAATTCAATCCAATGTTGTTCATTCAAAAATAATTTGTTATATAATTTTCTTGTAACTATAATATTATGAATAGGAACATACGCAGCTACAAGTTTGCTCAGTAAAGTGTTAATACGTACTATTTATAGACTTTCTTGCGCTTTTGTTTGTCCTTTTCATTGAACACATGAAAATGTAGCACTTAAATTCGCAACTAAAGATCCGATTAGACAGTTAAATTATTAATCCCTTGTTCCATATGAACAGTGGTCGAGCCACGTTGCGGTTGGTTTCTAGTTAAAGAATGAATGGGTTGGCTCGACTGAACAAGTACCTCGTCGTCACGGAATACCATTATGTCAGCATAACGCTGCTGTGCTTCGTATGGAAAGTGTGGGGAGACCCTACAACAGGTAATGAGGCATTCTTGTTTAGTTCCCATGGCAACGCATTTGCAACCTGAATCTTTGTTGAGGATGGATTTAGAAATCATGAACACCAGTATTATTTACTATCAGACAAACTATGTCCTCGTTTGTGACACTTCTAAGATTATAAATAAAAGTAAATAAATTGGATAAAGTTATAGTTTTTTCCCTTTTTATAAATGACCGTATTTGTCACAATTTCTTTCTCTTTCTGCATTAATATTAATATATATACAAACTTGTTATCTTACTAACGTAAGACATTCTGAAAGAAGTTTTCTTAAAAATGGGTTATGAGGCTATGTTGCTAGCAAAATGGGCCTTTTTGCTTGTTTTTCTGAAATAAACGCTAGCAGCGGAATTCTGCTCGACACTGCACCGGAAATATAAAGGCGCTGCAGACTGAATTCAGCATCAACTTTTTAGTTTCTGACGTATTAAAAGTTTATTTGTTGTATATAAATAATGTTTATAAGCATTTCTACACTTTTCGATATAAACAACAAGAATAATAGGACCAAGACAGATTTGCACTTAGCAAGAAATTCAGAAATACAATTTTTAATGGGGTCAACTAAGCGCCTTGTGTTAGTTTAAAAGCAAAAATGATGTTCTGTTCAAATAATATTCAATATTTACAGTGAAACCCTGACAGAAAAATGAATTAAGGACGATCCCATAGACCACGACTAGTTATAGTTTTGACTTCTAGGGGCTTCTAGAAATTGTTAAGCCCTTCTGTCGTAAACACGGGCTACAGTGTTGCTCTCGTATAGATATTACATATAGCCATGACCTTAAGTGTTCCATATACATTGTGTGAATCATCTTCAATAGTAGCGGCGAATCAGAATCCGAATATCGTTGCTTGTCTCGTGAGTCCTGTAGGAGGCCATGTAAACAGGCCTTTTATAACCCATTCGCAATCCCATTGAAATATAATAATATCGTGGTAATGGCAGAGGTTAATAAAGATGGCGGCAAGACACTAAGAGTTCTGACTGGCGACTAAAGGCTTGGTACATATACTTTATAAATGTTATAATATTTTGAGGAGAGTAATGTCTCATCAATAATGTATATTAAAATTAGTCATAGCAACTCAGTATTCGATCTTTTCTAGAACTAAGGGGTGAATTATTTTCTAATAACCATTGAATAAAGGAGACTTAAGTCGAGAATAAACATTTAACTGTAATAATATAAATATATAAAAATATAAAATATAAAAAAATATAAAAATAAAAAATATAAATATATAACTGTAAACATTTACTTTAACTATTAAACTTATATTTTTTTGGAAAAATATTATTTTTAATTTGATTATACATATTACAACTATCTAACACTTTTATTTATAATTATATATAAGCGGCTCGTTGGTCTAGGGGTATGATTCTCGCTTTGGGTGCGAGAGGTCCCGGGTTCAAATCCCGGACGAGCCCTCTAAATAAAGCTTTTGTATATTTTTAATCTGTTACCGATGAATGACTTAAATTATATATTCTGGTAGATTTAATTTACTTTTAAGAAATACGTTTAAAAAATTTAATTTTATAACTTGCTATTCTTGAAAATTGTTAAAAATTTCCTTTTGTGGTCAGTAGACACGGTTGTATTGTTTTTAAGCATTTTCGGCTCTTCATTAAGTTAAATTGAGCTTTTTATCTCAAAACTTAAATTGTTAGCAATATAAAAGTATAGTTTCCATCAAAATAGAATTGATTTAAAACAACTGTGGTGTTTCGAAGAAATTAATATAAACCTCATATGATACTGTTCAATAACTATAAGATAAATTCATATAAAAAATACTTGAAAAAAGTGATTGGAGTTAAAACGAGCACAGTAAAAGGAGATGTGATTTGCGCAGATGAAAAGGTAATGCAATGAAGCTACTCCGTTAGAGATGGACATCAAGCGTATTTCGTAGTATTACTATCATGATGTTAGACTTCATTCGTTGCCGTTACTTGAGTTGTATACGTAAATCACAGAAATTTTAAAATATTGAAATAATAAATAGAATTAATTTAAATTACGTGAAATTTTAAAACATTGTTACACTTACTAAAGCTTGCGCTACAGAACGGAGCAACAAAAGAATTGCGCTCAGCATAAGCTACGAGTAAATGGGTATCCACTGTACCGCAATACAAATTTTTAGCACAGCCTATTTTTACCCTTGTCGGTAGGTCTCGGACACGCTGTTTATTTTAATCCACAACTGTACGACTATAACAATTTTAATTCAATTTACCTAACCTAATTATAACGTTAAATATAAAATAGGTATTAATGACACATAAAGGGAGAGTATTTAAATGTAAAAAATATAAATAAATTGAAATAGAAAGTGGTTATTATATAAATTAATTTCGATACTGTCTTAATAATAAAATAAAATAAAGAAAACTTCTGTAATATCCTATTTGAGTAACAACTGTGAAAATTACACACTCATATTTTCTTTGATGTTTACAAAGCAGTTAAATATGAAAGAAATAATAAAATAAAATTATAATTGCTTTTTGATCTAAAAAAGAATATCTAAAATGATCTCTAAAAAATATCTAGCCTGGAATTGTGTTTGACTCTAAAAGAGTTAACGTTAAATAACTGTTTGTAGGTTTTGGAAAAGAAGTGACAGATTAATTTATTGGCACATCAAGTCACGTTAAAAAGCACCCGAACATACAGAGGGTAGAATAGATTTAGAAAATAGTTTTACATTTGGTAAAATCCTAGATCATTCAATCCAATTTATTGTAAAGGTATGAAAATATTTTATTTTTAACATTTCAAATAAAGTTGCAAAGTTGAAGTACATAAAAGTATCCATCTGAAGAATATTAAGAGAATTAATTTATGGTGTGTGGTGTGTACACCTAGTAGTATCATAAAAATATCAGAAAAGAGAGATACTCTATTTTCACCTCCAGACCATCGGCTTCTGATAACTCTTACGATAGTTAACTTTAGTTTTGGGTTCAGGTACAATTGGAGCAATGGGAGGCGCCTGTTCATCCGTGAGATGCATCTAGAAGTCGGTACACTTGCATAGCTGTTAATGAAGTTGAAACATCACGTGAGCATTTAACCAACGTGACTGTATTTGTCTTTTTTTTATAATTAAAGATGACATAGTAGCACACATTACCTCCACCACAGTTCACCTGATGGTAAGTGGTAACTGCAGCTTATAATATATATATATATATATATATTTATATATATATATATATATATATATATATATATATATATATATATATCCATCCTCAATAAAGACTCAAGATGCGTATGCGTTCTCCCCTGAGAACTGAGATGGAGTATCTCGTTCGTTACCTGTAGCTTGGTCCCCGGATCCCTACACTCACCAAATGGAACATGCTAGTATTCTTTGAGAGTGTGGTCTTCCTCCAATCTGCCCGCACCATACATCTTGCAGCCCGAAACTAGTTTGCATGCCATCACCACTCTACCACTCGTGGTGGTATGTTGTAGGTGGTTCTAGGCATCCGGAATCCCAATTACTGGCAGATGATATTATAATACGACGAATACTAGTTTATTTATAGTACATATGAATAAAAAATTAACAATACCTTTAAATTGCAACAAACCAAAACAAACCAAATTTTTTACATTTGTCTTCATGCTAAAATATATTTTTCATTATGAGTAAATATTTTATAAGTCTATGTGACAAAATGAACTATTAATAATCAAAAAAAGTTAATTTCGAATATTATGGTGTTGAACAAACATGTCATTTAAAAATAGATAGTTAAAAGTAGATACTTGAATAATACAAGATCCCAGACACAAGTGGACGGGGCTTTTGGAAATCATTAACAAGTTTTATTTTGGACGTTGATGGATTGTTGTGGGTCGCGAACATGCTTGCGAATTTTTGCTATCAATAGGGAGATAAATTGATTGAATCAATATATTAAGGTATTGTTCTATAAATTTATATTTTATATAATGTGGTAATAAAGGGTCCAGGTGGCGTGACAAGGGGCTAAGTAGATAAAAACAATTAGAAGGGAGATTAACCTTTCCTTTCGTAAAATTAATAAATAAATAACAAAACCATGAATTATACGAACAAAGATAGATCAATGTTAGTGGCTTGGATATCGGACAAGCAGTCTAGAGGTTGCAGTTTAGAATCGTATTAGATTTAGATTAAAATTACTCACATGGTGTACGTCTATAGGTTTATCCCTGTCATGTTTCGGATTTAATAAGCGTCGGTTAATTTACCATGGGGAATGTTCGGATTAATTCAGGCCGCTGAATTTGAACATTACACATCACGACAGTTTAAAATTTCATCCTCATCATCTTGAAGGTTGGCAATCCCTCACGTGAAATTTCCTGCCACAACTATTCTCTGTGAATCAGCTGTCACCAGGGGCGTTTCCGAAACGATACGACTTAGGGACCTTCAAGGAAAGAGCCTACACCTTTTTTAAAGGCTGGTTTCGCATTTGCGACACCTCTGGTGTTGCGGGTCTTCATGAGTGCCTGTGATCACTTACAATCGGATGCTGCTTGCTCGTTTGCCATCTATTCTATAAAAAAAGAATGGTAATGGATTTCATCTATGCTTAGCATGTTTCGCACTAGCGCTAAGACACCTCGAGAAGTTTTGAATATTTAAAATCAGAACTTATATTTTCCTTGGTTATAGAACAATCATATTCATTATATGTATACAGTATTAAAAATATGTTTATGGGAAAAAGTACAATAAACATAATGAATAAACATGAACATGAACATGAACATGAACATGAACATGAACATGAACATGAACATGAACATGAACATGAACATGAACATGAACATGAACATGAACATGAACATAGTAATACATCCTGGGCCACCCTGTGTGCCTATGTTTCTGCCTAATCAATAACTCATAACATCCACACCTGCAAAAGCGCTGATAAATTTACAGGATACATAAATTACCAAATGTCGCAAATACCGATATCAATATGGAGGACCACCAACAAATACCATTGTAACTTGTACCTCAGATTTTAAGTTCAATAAAGTGGCAGTCTGTCATCAGCCACGATACTAAACTGTATTCTCTCCTCATCCTCATGTAATAATTAAATAGTTTTACTTATTTGTGTTTTAACAAAGCTCCTCACACATCGTTCAAATTTCACTGGCACAGCTGGTAGGACATTCGTTCAGAAAGCTGTGCTTGTGAGGGACACGCGAATCGGTTACGCGCACAATAATTTTCGTAAAGTAGAAGCTTACGTGGACGTGGGTATCCACGAAACAAAGAAATAAGACTCCAACGACGTGTGTGAAGTCAGCGGCTGAGGACATGTGAGTAAACCTTTTTACGTCCTGTTTTTCATACATCGCTACCTGTATCATTTTATTTTATTCGAACAAAAATTGTCGAATTTAATCTATTACGTTTATCCGATTTTGTTTGCACTAGCATTGGCAAACTTAAAATAAATACCGTTGTATTTAAATAATTGTTAAATCTTTGGTGTATTAAATTAATAAAAATAAGAATCGACCAAATAAGGATAATCCCTAAAGAAATTTTATGCATTATTCCCAAATATGATGGGGATGAAAAATTACTAAACTTATTTATATCCAAGTCTGAATACGTAATTAGAGGTTTTCTTTGATTTTGAGGAATACGAACCATTGACAGTAGTTAGTACACATGCAAAGTACACACGGTCAGATAATTAAAATTCCACTTTTAAAAACGTTTCGAAGTTTACACGATCATAAATTTTATATATATGACGTAGACGAGCTTATCGGATCGGACTTACTAACCGAATTAGGCGAGACAATCGACATGAAAAATCAAATCTTGCGAACATCTACTACCAGTATACCCATTATGTACAACCCTCCTTGCGAAATAAAATAAACGAGGGTTAAAATCCCATCTAACTTACATGCATGGGGATGGAACAGTTAACTTTACACAATTCTCTCCAGAATTACGAATGCCAATTGCTATTGTTAAATGCTCTAATTTATTTGCTGGATACCATAATACAAAATATCTCGGACAAATATTAAATATATTTCATTCACACTCACCAAGCCATTTAATGTAAAACGAAGATTGCGAATTTAACTTAACAAGTAATGTTGGCGAAACCTACAACATGTTAAAAGAAAATTTATCGAAATTACGGTTAGTTCATATGAAAGAAGAAGAGCGTAAAAGTATAGCCCAACACTGCTTCGAATACTGCGACATTTTTTACTGCAACGAAATACCATTACCATTCACTGGTCACGATAACGCAGGTATCCTATCCAGAATTAGAATTACGACGACGACGACGAAAACGCGACCCTTAAAGTAAACTTAGATAAAAAAGAACAAAGACTACAACGCCATTTAGAAAATATAACCAACGAAATATCACGCTAAAGCCACCGTGATAACGCCGACTATCCAGGTGAGCAACCCCTATCACCATCATTTCATCAGACTCCGAGAAAACCTTAAGTGTGACTTCATCAGAACGCCAACGACAACCTTCTCCTTATTCTATACCCTCAGTAGGACTGCAACTGCTTCGGAGAGGCAAAGTAGCAACGACACCGACACTATACATTCTGCTCGAGATTTATACTCAGAAGGTATTCCCATTTTACAGGAAGCCATGGAACATGGAACAGAAACGAAATATCCGTAAAAAATGTATCGAACTCCAAACAGAAAATATTAGAGGTTCACCTACCGTTGGATAGACCGGAATTCATCATCTAATTTCTTAAAAACTACATTAAATCTAATGTAAAATACTTTTATTACTTTGAAAATTAAATTCAAACAGTTCTCAAAAGTCAGAGTAACACTTTTTAAAAAGTGATCCGTTAAATTCTACGTAAGTGTAATTTACGTAGACAACGAAAACGAACAACGCGAAATAGTATCGAAATACAATATAGGTCCCAAATGTCATAGGGCATTAAAGAGACTTTAATACACTTAAAACGAATATTCTTTTGGGTCAATATGGTACAGACAATGGATGTTGCATTATCAACGCCTGCAACACCTGCAAAATAATTAAATTAGACCGTAAGCCCTTTTAACCAGAATTACAACTTACTCAAACACCAACCAAACCGTTCCAAGAGATATTTATAGACATACGATATATTTACGATTGAAAGCAAATTTTACCTAACCATTATTGATGCATTCAGAAAACTAGGTTAAGCCTTCGAAGTTAGTAATAGATCTACTCCAGAGGTAGTAAAGCATTCATTAAATATTTCTCTCTTTATGGCACCTCTAGTCGGGTGAGCACAGATCCTGGTACGGAATTTAATAACGCTCTCATGAAATAAATGTAAGCCTTTTATAAAATACAATTACATATTTCCACATCACTCAACCTTAATTCAATGGGCCTGATTGAGAGATTCCATTCAACTATTTTAGCTAGCTTTAGCTAAATACGAGTAAACCGCAATAAATATATCAATAAGCTATAGTCTTAAGAAATAATTAAAGAAACGTAGTCCCAATTATGACAAATGGTTGTGATAATAAACTAACCAATAATAAATAAACTAATAAATAACCAATCTGTGGACTGCGCTAGCGACCCAAAACCAGGCCCTTCATTTGCAGCTAATTGAGGAGAATCCTGGCGCACTAAAGAAGGACAATCACTCGTCAGACATGAAAAGTAGACATTAGTTAATATTTTAGAACGAAGTTTAATCGCCGAAGAATTGGATTTCAATGTCCATAAATATATTACATTACAGAAATAAGGTCACAGCTGCTTTGATGCACATATCGCGTTTAATTCTGATTTTATAGAAGTAGAAAATCAAGTAGAATATAACTTTGTAAAAGTACAAACAACCAGGCCAGGCTTCTCAACCCTATTGTTTGATTAATAAAGCTTGTAACGGGCAATTTAGATATCGACGATGCCTTAAGGTATGAAAAGCTCATTAAAGAATTAAAAACAAAACTGTTAGAAAAATGACAATAGTTTCAGAAACCCACTATTTCTGAAACTATTGTCATTCTTCTAACAGTTTTGTTGTGTTATTATTTGTAATCATAGGTTGTGTTAACATTTGCGAATATAGCCAACGTCACAATTAGAGCAAAGTCTACAAAACATTAATTTTCGTTTGAATAAAACGGATTTTCTCCAAGTTGGTAATACTGTAATATACTTAAATAATATGTTTAAAAGCAATTTTATTTAAAATTTATTTTAAATTATGTTAGACTCAACGAAATCGAAACAGCTGTAGCATTTACCAAAATCCAATTATTACATCAGTCTATTGTTGATAACAAAAAACTAATGCTGTTATTAAAAGAAATCAAACTAATAAATAAAGTAACTTTCTGTGTAACAATAGAAAATTTAGTTAATTAAGAACAATGTATAGAAATTAAGTCATATATAAAACAAAATCAGATAAATTTATAATATTTGCATTATAAATTTTATCTGATTTTGTTTTTTACCTAAGATTATAACTACTATAAAATACTACCCTTACCCATATATAATCCTTCCAATGATCAAACCTTTATCATCCCCACATGGCCTTACCTTATCGTAAAAGGGTTGTAATCAAAAAAGGGGTCTCAACCATGTCGCGAAATCGACGAGGCTGTTTTCCTGTGCTACGAAGAAGATGTCACTGTATTCATCGAGGATAAATGCCTCACAGACTTTATGAAATTTTTCACAAATATTTCTTCGTGTAATTCAGTGCCTGTAACAATCGATGATCTAACGGCAGAACTTATACAACCGAACCGTTGGATGATATACTCAAAATCAGAAACCCTTCTAACAGGATAATGCGATACTGAAGTAATCCAAGAAACTATCCGTGGCACTTACATACTCACCCTGGATGATGATTGCGAAGTAAAATTAACTTACCCTAAGGAGACACCAGATCCAAGGAAAGAAGTTAATGTATCCAATGTTACCAATCGTAAATTTGCCCAGAATAGTGCCAACGTCCTCAGATACTGGAAGAAAACCTATCAATCTCAACCCATTTAGATTGATTGATTTATAATTATAATTGTATAAGTACCGTTTAAGGCTCGGGAAACTATGGAAAAATAAAGAAAATCGAAATCCTTCTGCGAATGATTTCGAACTTAGGGAGGGAGGAGTTATACATCGTGGGCCACCCATCGAGCCTATATTTCTGTCTACATAATGACACATAACATTCACACCTGCAAAAACGCTGACAAAATTACAGGATACACAAAATACCAAATGCTGCAAATACCGATATCAATATGGAGAACCACCGACAAATACCATTGCCATCAATCTCGTATACCTTAGATTTTAAGCTCGATACAGTGGCAGTCTATCATCAGCCACGATACTAAACTGTACCCTCTCATGTAATAATTAAATAGTTTCATTTTATTGTGTTTTAAAAAAGCTCAAAGCTCGAAACATGTTCGAAATTTGACTATATAAACATAAAAATTAACATTAACATTAACATTAATATAGGCATAAGCATAAGCATGTGTATGAGCATGAGCATATGCATGAGCACAAGCACAAGTTGCATATATTTCATTTGACGTATATTGAATTCTGAATAAATAAAAGTAAGAAAAATGAAAAGGAAAATAATAATATTTTGCCTATTTGACAGTAATCATTGTGGATTTAATTAACGAATAATATTGTTTTGTTAATTCCTTAAAAGCACTTTAACATATTTGATGTTTAATAATTCTATTGTACACATTCTATTGATGTAATGTTTGGTTTGCACATGAGTAACTAATGCATCATTTGAAATTTATACCGTCCTATTTAATACCTTATTTAATGGCAAATAAATTGTCATTATTAATATGAGAGGACAAACGAAAATACTGTTAACTTGACGATCTGTATCTCATTGGCTCACGATATTTACATACTTTTATTATGTAAGGAATGTAGATATATATGCTTTTACACCCTAAGATGACTAAATATAATATATAATAGTAACGTAGGCATTATTTCTTTTAGGAATAGGTTTTTATATTAGCTAGAAAGTAGCTGCAGCATGAATGAGTATATATAGATCCCTATATAATAATTATATACCATACCTAAGGTTTATTGGTAGAGAATGCTATTGACATTATGTCCGCCTTTGTAAACCTACAGTTGTTTAAGGTTAAAGCAAAAACAAAAATTGTACTTTAGGCCAGTTTATTAAATACGATATAAAAACTAATTACTAAATATAGGTAAATTATAATAATAGTTTTGAGTTATTTGACGTATATGACGTTTTATTTTAACCTTATCAAGGAATGGCTCGTTGGTCTAGGGGTATGATTTTCGCTTCGGGTGCGAGAGGTCCCGGGTTCAAATCCCGGACGAGCCCAGCTTTTTTTATTTGATAAAAATATAAGGTTATATAATTAATAAAATGTAAAACTTAAACAAAGTGGTTTTTATATACCGTACTTTTTAAGAAGTTCTATTGTCTATTTTCCATGGACTTCATCAAAGAATCAGAGAATCTGCTTCAACTTATGTTTACTGGATTACGTTCCAAATAAAAAATATCTTTCGAATTCGTTTTTGAGATAAGAAACACAAAAAACCATACAGATTTATATATGATAGACTATATTCTTTGTGCAATTATTTGGGTTGACTCTAGCTTAGTACTACCTAGCTTACTTACAAGAAATCATCTTATAATTTTGTAAGGAAATAAACTAACATTTACAAAATGTTTATTAAATTAAAAAAGTAATAAATAACATTTACAAATTATGTAACTGTAATTTATAAATTTAAAAAGGAAGGGCTCGTCCGGGATTTGAACCCGGGACCTCTCGCACCCAAAGCGAAAATCATACCACTAGACCAACGAGCCATGGTGAATATATGTTCAATTAATGTACTTAGTAGAAACTAAACTGAACTGAATATTTTGAGAAATTTGCACCTAGATTCTGTTGATGTTGATGCTGTTAGCCTATGCGGCTCTTACAGCTTCATCAGACACAGGGCTCACGGAACTGAGGGGTCCGTGAGCTGGTTAGAGAAATTTGCTTATGATATATAATCTTCCTATACAAGTGGATAGGAGTTAATGCATCATGCAACTTTAATTGGCATAAGAAAATCATTACGTCATTTTTACGCACAATTTTTCTACGTTTTACAATTACTAATAAATTCCAACTTACCTAAGAATTAATCCATTTACCATAGTATTTCTTTTGTATGTCCAAAAATAATGTTCTAACATACTTCAACGAATGAAAACACGTAAAAAAGACTACTTCCGTTTTAACATATGAAAATAATTTTGCGTTTATCTAAGAAGATCAAATATATAAAAAATATTATATATATTTGAAACAACGTGTGTACAGGATTTAATTAAATTATAACAAATGTTTCTTAGGCTCGTTAATAATGAGTATATGTATATAAACTCATAATAAAAAACATCAAGTGCAGGACTCGAAGTACCCCCATGACTTTTAAATGAACACACTTAGAACCTCAACACCAGAACTCCAGAACCAGAAATTCGAGTAATGGTAACGTGGTACTTCATTTTAGTCCTTAAGTGTGACTGGATTGAGAGGTGACCGAGCGCTTATTGCACTCAGTCGAGACCTCTATTAATGGGTAACCAGCACAAGGGCTTCGAAGAGGGAGCCTCGGCTTGGAACGTTACCCTGTTTCGCGAGAGCGTCTGATTCGAGAGTGCCTGAGAGAGCTGAACCTCGGCTCGGTCAGTTGTTTCTGAGTAAGGATTATCTAAAGTAATATCGCTATTATTATTAGCTAGCTCTCTGTACCACCACTTCAGAATGCGTGGGTGCTGGAGAAGAAGTGCCGCAATAAGCTCCAGGGACGCTTCTATCTATATGGACTGGAGAGAACCGGCCTGTGACATGGTGGTATCGCGAATAACCTTGTTTGCGACGCCCTCGCCATCTGTGGGGGTGGTATGAGGGTGCAATGTACCTGTGTAGTGTTTTATGAAGGGCTTGGCCCCGGCGGTCGTGACGTCGGGGTCGTCGAGGGCGTGCCTCGGTATACTTCGGATGGTGATTCTGTGATTCGCGATGGGATTGTAAGTGGCGGCACTTACAATCAAGGGAGTAAAGTGTGCGACGGCAGAGTCGAAATATCGGCAGGAAGCCTGCTTGGAACGATTAGATGGACGCCAACATGTAAAATAAAAAAAAAATATTATGTTGTAAATCTATAAATGAATATTTTGAAATAAAATGTACTTTATTTTATGAAAAAAAAAATGTTATTATCATCAATAAAACATCTTAAATTGAGTTAAACATTACTTCAGTAAAATGAATCGAAGTAAAACGATGCTTTAGTCTTTCATATTGGAGCCTATTCGAGGTGTCAATGAAAGAACTTTTACTGCGAGAAAAAGAAATTTTTCCTGTTATTTTCCAGCAGTAATGGCAACTGTAGATTTCCGTTTCTCGCTGCAGTGCAACTTTAACGGATGAGAGGTTATTCATAAAGCGACGTTTATTTGTCATGGCCTTTTTTGTTTCAATGCAAATTTATTACAAGACAATTTTTTTAAATTTATATATATATTAGTTACGTTGCTGTATCGTGATTAGCAAAACTTTATTTTATCGATTTTTTTTATTCTATAGATAGATTTATTTTATAGATAACATCATCAATAGACTCCGTGTATGAAGAAAATTAATCAGTTTAATTCAAAATTAAAATTGATTAAATATGGAAATTGGAAATATATTATCTTAAAACACATGTATGTATGTAACACACTGTTATTTTCTAAGTATCTAACAACTTTAGATCTTGTGTTTTTTCCAAATAACAAATAAAACTGGCAATATAACTTGTCTTGGCTCTTTTATGGTTCCGGTGCAGAAGAAGGCGGAAACTATTGCTAGGGCTTACTGCGAATTGACAGGCTAATTCTTCTTATTTTTGACACTTTGTTTTCATGAAAATGGACTCATTCTTGGCATACCTTTTTTCATTGAGAGCAACAAACGATCACACATGTCACTTGATGGTAAGTGATTTCTCCGGCCAATGACATCTACATTCATCGCTGACAAATCATAATGCAGATGCGTTGTCACCCTTGAGGTCTGAAATGGAATGCCAATAATGGTCTTCGGATTGCTACTATTGTACTCAGGAATTCTGTGAGGGCGTGCTACTACCCCGGTCGAGTTGAACCATTCATTCTGCAGCTAGAAACAAACTGCAGCGTAACTCTACCGCAAACTTATTATAGAATGTTATAGGTGGCAAACGAGAACCATATAGTTTTCCTGTTGGTAAGTAATGACAGAGGCCAACATCTATATTCATCCTCCGCAAGGAAGTTTCAGGATGCGCATGGATTGTCGTCGTTGGTCGATGACCGAGGTGGAATGTCTCATTACATGTTATTGGATCCTTATTTGCAGTACATTAATGTTATGTTGCTAGTCCACATTTCCATGAGGCGTAGTCTTTCCGCTGTCGCCGAGCCGACCCAATTCTTATAAAAATATTCGTATTAGCGTGCAATTTATTGTACTTATATATACCACTAAGCAAAAATTGGTATAGACACATAACGTAAGTAAGAACTTCCTTCCTCAAAATTTAGATTTGGATTTATTTGTGGCCTACTAATTCTGACCCTGCATCTGCATTTTATAGTAGCCTAGCCGGAATTACAGTTATATACCATAATGATAATACTTCATTTTAAAGTTATGAGAGATACCCATCAATTAGTGAAAATATTTTTTTATCGATTTAAATTATAAATTCGGGCTCATTTGTACATTCTACTTAGACACTCAGTACCGATTTCGAAAACAGCATGAGTCATTTGATTAGTAGATAACAGATTTTCCAGCTTAAATGCTGTCTGGTGAATTAGTACTTAGTATTTTCGTTCTTATTGCGTATATAAAGACACTACATCAATTGTTGAAACCTTTACTATATCCGTTTACCCTGCTTGGTGTAACTAAGTCATAGTTTTCGCCAAAAGTTTGATATTAGATATGATATATTTACGAAACGACGCTATAATTAATTTAATTTCGAAACCTAGATTACTATAACTATACCAGATCGGTTATTAACAGTAGAAACCTCCTGTAAAGTTTATATTCGATGTTCTTATCTGCAATTAATATGCTAATACGAGCACAAACTTTGCAGTAATTAAACTTCGAAGCAAGCTGAGCAGTTCTCTTATACACTTAACTTCACAGGAGCGACTTACGAGCAATCACCAACAAATATAATTTAAGTTATATAAAAGTTGATGCAAATTAGTATGGATTCTGCCTAGTGCCAATATATAAGGGAGGACTGTTGGTAAGTTGACTAATGATGATGAAGACTTTGATGTAACAATAGATATTAATTATTCCCATACCTAATGGTCAGTGTAGCTATTAAATTTTAATTTGCTTGGACCTTATATTTGTTTATTATATACATTTTTACTTCTTTTTTTATAAACATAAATTATTAATTGAATTCAACACTATTTGATGTTAAATGTCTATGTAGACCTTGATGGTGAAGTACATTAATTTATTAGAAGAGTGTGCGTGTCACGTTCAGACGGAAATAAAATTGTCGGCAGATTATTAAGATTGTTTGCTATATCCGGTTTCTCGTTCTCAGGTGTCTGTTTCTTCGATGTTTGATTTTATTATATAAGTGTATCATTTGAGAATAAGAGCAAGAAAATGCCTGCGTGTTTGTTTGTGCGGATATTATGTGTAATATATTATCGTTCGGATTTGACAAAATATTAGTGGGCTAAGAAACCATTATTGAAATTATCAATGATAATTAAATATTAAGATAGAAATATAAATGTGACAATATGCTTATCTTTTGTCTCCCAAACGCTGCCATTTGTTAAAAATATGTTTACATTACGGCGAGGCTGATATATTCTATAGTATGATTTTTGAAGAGTAACAAATGATCACGCATGAAAACTGATGCCATCCGTAATCACGTATTTTAACATATCTAAGAATTGATTATTGCATTACATGGACATACTGGAATACAAATAGTACTGCGAGTGCTTTGGAACCCCTTAAGAACTAAGGGGAAAAGCTTCTCCTCCAATGGACAACGGATTATGTTTCTATTTTAAGAAACTAATTCGTGACAGTATGTTCTGCCCTGAACAAGCCGATACATTTATTTTCCACTCAGCTTCTAGTTGAAGTTGGCTTTCATCACATAAAAACTAGGTGCGTATTTAATTGTTAAGATAAAAGAGATAAAAGTTCTGTAGTTTACTAGTCACATCTTAAAATATTGAACTGAAAGTAAACTACACTGACAATTTACACGAATTTGCGGGAGATTCTGTCATGGAAGTCTCAAATGTTGATGATGAAAAGATAAAGAAAAAGATTATTTCTTCACGTGATACATATCGTCACAATAAATAATTATTGGTTAAAATAGATTCAACCTGTTACTTTTTGCTTAATATTTTGGACAATTTTATTTTTGTATAAAATGTTATTTCAATTGAAATATTTGTTTGAAATTATAGTAAACTTCGGCATAATAAAAAAAACTTCTTGATTTATAAAAGTATATTTACTATGGTACGCTAAGAAATTTGTAATTCACATATTATATATAACCTATTCCATTCCCATTTTATAAAAAAGTAGAAGTAAAATTGGTCTTGCTCTTCGTTGAATCCGAGGCCTC
This sequence comes from Teinopalpus imperialis, assembly GCA_029286865.1. Classification (NCBI taxonomy): domain Eukaryota; kingdom Metazoa; phylum Arthropoda; class Insecta; order Lepidoptera; family Papilionidae; genus Teinopalpus; species Teinopalpus imperialis. The sequence goes on along the minus strand of JAGSMU010000022.1, from coordinate 9,958,760 downwards.
TCGCACTTGTTAAGAAATGAAAACGAATATGGTATTATATTAAGTAGATTCTGAATGTATGTAAAATGTTGGTATAGTAATATATTAAAATGAGTAGGCCTTTTAGATTTTCCTCGAGGATGCTTCAATTAAAGAAATATTAAAAGAAAATAAGTTCTTAACATTAAACCATTGTTTAATGCTTGTAGTTACTTATAAAACCTAAAAAAAACTTTATATAATACACTTTCAAGGTTGCTGAAGCGATGAGAATCTAGTGTCTTTATTGGGCTTGAGATCTCAAGTGGTTTAGAAATGGCATTTCGGATGCTGACGTATTTAAAATCTCTTTGCGTAAGGATAACGGCAATGAAACACGCTACATATATTAATCCCGATTTACAAATTAGTGAGAGTGTAAGTATATAATATATTTTAAAACTTATCCTAACATCTTTAATTGTATGCCTTCATTAAACAACAATTAATGAGCTGTTAATAGTGATTATGGTTTAGTCAGCGGTAAGGGACAGTCACAATACACTAACACCAAAAGACCGATAACTTGTAGGTAAACTAACTCAAAACCGAACAAATGACGAGCAATGAAATATAAAATTATGCGGCCGTCGGTAACATTATCAAATCGTTCATAATTAACATTCCACTAATTAATATACAATTAATGTATTTACGTTAAAATTATTTAATTTGGCAATGAGGTACCACGACTCGTTATTTTGGGGGCATGATTCTTGCTTCTTGTCTAATTCTAATCCCGGTCGGGCTCTACTTTCTTATTAATTGAACAAGCGACATGTTTGGTATTGTTTATTGCCTTTTATGGTCGAGAAGTTGAACTAGCACTTACTAACGGTACTTAAAGGTATGCTTTAAAAGAGACTCATGACATTTACAGAAATTCTCAACAAAAACAAAAGATGCTAATACATTTTCACCCCTGAGGGTTGAGATTATAATTCCTCGTGACCTATAATTGCGGCACCATGCGAAATATATTAATCAGTTATCACATCAATGTATGTGTTCAAAAATGTTCTTTCACCAATTCAATCATCTACATTATCAACGTGTTCACATGAAATTATGTGGTTGTTATTGTAGTAAACTAATTCAACTAACTTAACTAAACTAATTTAACTTAATGACTTTTAAGCAATTTGGAAGAAGTTTAAGTTTTGCTTGATGATAACATAATTATTTCTCACTACATATTAGAAGCTCAGTGTCCTAGCATAAAAAAAAGAAAAAAAAACCTAAAAAAAATCTAAAAATCTTTAAATCTGTGAAACCGATTATTATTTGCGGAATTTTATTAAATACGCGTATGCCCAATAACGATTCTGTACCTTTTAACGAAAAATAGGTGTCACAAGCTTGTTTTTATTTCTTGTACTAGTGGAGTGTACATACGTTTTTGTAGCAAAATTTTTGTAAACTCTTACGTATCAGCATAACATATTGCTTAAGTAGCGAGTAAGTATATTGGGAGGTAGCCGTTAATATGCCTATTTCTTTTTAATTTTTCTCTTAGCATACTCTACTCATAGAGAATACTCTGGATTTAAGATTATAAATAGCATATATTGGAAGAGGCGTCCTAAGATAGTGCAGATGGCAAAATAACGAATGTGCTATATACCAATTGTATAATATATTCGCTTCACCGGTTAATAACATCCGAAAACCTATAACTTGTGTATATATTGGTTGGTATCAGAACTCCAGAATCAGTGGCAACAGTCAAATTCACGGCACCATTATAATCCTAAAAATAATTATAACTTTATTAAAAACTATTATTCAATTTATAACTGGTCAATATAAATAATTATTGCTCTTGAATTGAATTGAATGTTATGGTGTTTTGATGCTATGGATCGAATTCGACTACGGTGATATCATGTGGTTATTATGAGATAACATAAACTATGCTTTATATAAACACAAAGTTACATGCCTCAGTGAGGTATTCATTTGTTACCCCCCTTCGCCTGTCTTGTCCACGTCGTCGTCGTTACATACATACACGTATCAACCGTGTATGTAATATTGAAAGATGGAATAAATATATTGTCAAAGACACAGGATGTTATTTTTTCGTAAGTTGACTGCTTGGTACTACGTTTTCTACTAGTATTGCAAAATTTATTACATTAAGTATTCATATCAGGTGTTGGAGTAATTATATCAATGATTTTAATAGGTAAAATTTATTTTCAATATTTATTTAAATGGGAAACAGATCTCAATGGAATCCGAATGGTTTGAACAATTGCTAATTTATTTATTATTAGTGTATGGCGTAATGGTATAAGTACATGACTAGCGAACTTACTATTTCGACGGTACAATCATCGGCTCGTTGGTCTAGGGGTATGATTTTCGCTTTGGGTGCGAGAGGTCCCGGGTTCAAATCCCGGACGAGCCCAATTTTTTTATATTAAAACTCAAAATCAATTGGCGCGTTCAGGAATCAATTAATAAAAGTAAGTCATTCGGACGAGAGTATTTTTTTAATAGTCAAAAAATTCATAAGTAAATCTACAATAGTGCTTTACTTATGTACCTAATGACCGACTATGACGGTGCGTTCATGAAACAATGAACAAATTCCGAAAATTGGCATGTCCTTTTTAATATACAATGGAAAGGATTGAAATTCGTCCATCTTTTCGGAGTCTAGGTACCTGATCCACAAAAATTTGATTTCTTAAGGGAAGAGTAAATAGCATTTTATGCAAGTGCGTACATTCCCTAAGATGACAATTCAAGTAGTATTGCGATCTACCAGTATTACTATCATCTCAAGATAAATGTGTAGATTTTCATTACGCAAGATCCACAGCTCACTGGTGACCTTGCGCATGAAGCGACTTTAGATTACCTGAAGTCGATGAATGAGACTCGGGTAGGCATGCGCAAAGACGGGGCATACGTATGTATATTATTATGGGTCGGATGCAAGCTTTATATAGTGTAGTTTTATTACGAACGGACATTATGCTATTTTTATTTACTAACGCGTGCATACGACCTAGGGTGGACTTATCCGTATGCGGTTGATATGCGGACCGAAGGTGAGTCTTTTAATGTGACGTCTAAGCATTTCGCTGTTTTGGGATTGGACGATCAAATAGCTCTATGGTTGGCCATTTTGTTACGTCGAGATAAATACATGGCTGCACTTTTGGTGGTGTTAATCAGTCCTACATTTCCGAAACCATTTTCCTAAAGTGTTGGCTGCAGATTGGACGCGTTTACATATAGCGTCTGGTTTGAATCCAGACACGTAGAGGCGTTATAGGCTAGCTCTACACCGCAAGTGCGTGGTATTTCCTTGACGTAGAGTGTGTAGAGAATGGGACCTAGAACGGAGCCTTGTGGTACTCTCGCTCGAATGGGGTGAACGTCGGTACGTGTTTCTTCGAAACAGTATCGAAAGGTTCGATTTCCGAGAAAGTCTCGAATGATTAGTACGAGTCAATTTGCCACACCGAGCTCATAAAGTTTGTGTATGAGTTGTGATTTTGTGACATTTTGAACCTTGTCGAAGACTTTCACCACGTCGAAGAAAAACGCCCCGGTTTGGTGAGCCTTTCATATATCTTACCCAAGGCTCTGAGAGATAGAAGGCTGAAGAGTCAGTTGGATGTTTCAAAGGCTTGAGAATCCCTATGACATCGGCTTTTGAGACACTTTTAAATCATCAAGATAGCTAATAGGACCACCGCATCGGAAGGCAGCTGCTAGCGCGAAGAAACGGCAAGAAAATAGTCTAGTTGCTCTTTTGGTTTTTTAAACAATATTATACAAATTACCAAGAGTTGTTTGAACTTGTATTGAACCCAGAGCTCAAAGATTAAATCCAAGCGTATTTGTCAGAAATATATTCTGACCAAGAAACTTACTACAAGTTTTTTTGATTAATTGGTTTTTGCCACAATTTTAAATCTGTTTAATGGCAAATCTTTTCTTAAATTTGCGTATGCTATTGCCCAAGAATGATTTCTGTACCTTTTTTTTAAACGAAAAGTAGGTGTTACAAGTTTATTTTTATTTCTTGTATGGATGGCGTGTACATCAGCTTTATTGGAATATTTTTGTAAACTTTTACGTACAAGCAATTTGTTATCGTAAATATATTGCAAGGTAGCCGTTAATCTGCCTATTTCTTTGAATTTTTCTCTTAGCGATACTCTAGATTCTAAATTATATATAGTATGTATTGGAGGGGGGGAGTTAAGATAGTGCAGATAGCGAAGTAACGTATGTGCCCCTAAACCAATTGTATAATATATTCCCTTCACCGGGTAATAACACATGATCCGAAAACCAATAACTTGTTTTATAAGGGTTGGTATCAGAAGTCCAGAATCAGTGGATATTCACGGCGCTATTATATTGCTAAATAATTATAACTTTATTAAAAACTATATTTTATACTATATTGTAGCTATTCAATATAAATAATTATTACTCTTGCATTGAATTGAATTGGTGTTTGGATGCCATGGAACGAATTCGACTACGGTGATATTTTGTGGTTATTACGACATAACATAAACCATTCTTAATTGTGTGTATTACATTACATTACAAAATCACATGCCTCTATGAGGTATTCACTTGTTACTCCCTTTCGCTAGTCCAATATCTTTCTTACGTGTACCTAATAATATTGGAAATGGTTTAAATACGTTGTCAAAGAGACGGGATTTTATTTTCTATAGAATACTCGTAAGTTGACATGTATATTTATTAAGTAAACTTTGTTTTCGATATCAATGATCAATCAAGAATGCAAAATCTTCTATTTCTCGCTTTAAATGGGAAATGGATCTCAATGGAACGAGTGCTGAATTGTTTGAACAGTTGCTAATTTACTTATTATATATCATGGGAGTATAGAGTATGGTTTAATTATCTGACTACTTGAATTACTTTTTCGATAGTTTGATCATCGGCTCGTTGGTCTAGTGGTATGATTTTCGCTTTGGGTGCGAGAGGTCCCGGGTTCAAATCCCGGACGAGCCCAATTTTTTTTGTATAAAAACGTTACGATTACGTCTTATTTAGTCCCTTATTTAACAGTAACAATTGGCGCGTTGATGAATCAATGTTTAAAGTAAGCCATGCGGACGAGCGTAATTTTTTTTAATAGGCAAAACCTCCATGAGAACATCTACAAATTGCCTTACTTAATTATGTACCTAATATAAGCGAGGGTGAGTGCAGGGATCCGGAGACCTTTATTACTTTTCGAGACGAGGCATTCCATCTCAGTCCTCAAGGGTGACAACGCATCTGTATTATGATCATTTGTCAAGAATGAATGTAGAGATCATGCGCCGCAGGAATCACTTGCCATAAGGTGAGCTGTGTACCTTAATGTAATAATAAAAAATGGAAAAATTAAGACGGGATAACATCAATTGGCGCGTTCTTGAAACAGTGAACAAATGAAGATATCCGGGATGTCGTTTTTAATATACAATGTAAAGGATTGGAACTCGTCCATCATTTTGGAGCCGGCTCCTTGATTCTCAAAAATTATACTTTTTAAGGTCAGAGTTAATAATTAGTTATAATTATGTGTACGCTCGCTAAGATTGCAAAACAACTTCCTACCAGTAATTATTTTACTACATAAGGCAAGCTTTTGGTTAAATAAAATAGTTCATCTAAAATTATAGTGTTTTAATTTTAATAAATTATTAGTAATAAAAGAGTGAAAGATCAGGTATTCGTAATGTTAAACCACGGAGTTCTCAAGTAAGTATAAAAATTAATATTCTGTTCCGCTTACTTTCCACAATGGCTCGTTGGTCGACGGGTATGATTCTCGCTTTGGGTGGGAGAGGTCCCAGGTTCAAATTCCGGATGAGCCCAATTTCTTTTTTGTAGGCTAAAAATCCTTGATATCCCTTATATATTCGTAGATATGATGGGATAAAATTTATTCGCGCGTTCATTTTGGGATGTCGTTTATGAACAAACGAACGTATTATGTAAACGAATATTTACACAATGAAAATGATGTATGGATGATTGGGATGGAATTCGTCTGTCTATGCTGAATTTGGGTTCCGAACCCAAAAAACGTAGACTTTTCAAGGCTAGAGTAAATAGTATTTTAGGTTTATATGAACACTCGCTAAGATCACAGACAACTTTCTAGCAATAAAATATGTATATTAAACTTTTATAATAAGTATTAATTAAACTTTAGCAAATTTTTGGTTTATCTAAAATATACTTAAGTATTAAAATTATCTATAAATATAATGTATGTAATTAAATTAAACAGAAAAATAAATTATTCATATTAATTATGGTATTATAATACCCACTAGTAGCAGTCAAGAAGTTAAACTATAAGGTTCTTAAGTAAATACAAAGTTATTGTTTTGATTCGCATGTACTATTATAACGGCTCGTTGGCTTAGATTTTCGCTTTGGGTGCGAGGTCCCGGGTTCAAATCCCGGACGAGCCCTACTTTTATTTTTAAGAAAACAAAAGTTATTAATAATATAAGCTTACATATTATAGCTATTAGGAGCAGTACATAGCTTTAAGTATTTTTTAAATAGATTACAACTAATATTATTAAAAAAAATAGCCATGTGGATATTCCACCTTATTCCACGATATAGTTAAATAAATAATTTAATAAGGGCGATGTTTCTTGTATGTTTACATTTTATAATATGTACATATATTTCTAGTAAGTAAATGATAAAAATAGTGGACAGTTCATTAGTAAATGGTGAGTAATTTCTACGGCCCATCAACCAGCCTGGTTTCCTTTAACTTTAGCCGAAAGGTAAGATCGCAGTTGTCTACTAATTTAAGTTATTGTATGAAATCCTGTTAATTTCCTGGTCTAGCCGGCTGTTTATGCCTATATAGCTGTACCATGGCCCTTTCTCATATATATATATATATATATATATATATATATACATCACCAATACGCACCCTTCGAAAGTATGTTGACTATATAAAATATGTTGTTTACTTGGATGCACGGAATTAATACTAAATAAAGGATGTCGACTTGCGTAATTCAGATACTAAATGCACTTCAACAGCGAACTTTGACAGCGGTTGTCAAAAAGCGGTTTATTTGACTTGACATCCGGATCTTAATCGTTATCTTTATTGCTAAAGGTCATATCCCTGAATTTCCTTCTGTATTAGTTGTGTGAGTTGCTGCCGTCTAGTCTGGATTTTAGGTTTTTTGAGGGCGATAGTTACATGAAGACTAATAAGAATGGATACTTGGTCATACTAACGACTAGACGACTAGATCGGCCGTGAGGTCTCATTACTTCCACCTTGCCCACCACGATCTCCTCCACCCCAGCCAACTTTTCAAGGGTAATGTGACCCAATTAACTGAGGATGCTATAGTAATAGTCGTTGAGAACCTAATAGCGATACGGAGCTGTTCCAATATAGGTACTGATTATACATACCACCACTGCGGTGCGGAAGGCAATAAAAATACTACTGCATTACTAATTAATAGTCCCGAGAAACCCTATGAAAGAGAACCCAACAAAGTCAGACGTGGGAATATAGTAAATGGATAATGGGTATTACAGCATGTCAAGCTGTTTAACGTATCACGCAACAGCAAGCCGAAATATGGAAGTATTATGTTTCACCTAACCTAATTTAAATACATAACTAAGAAATATGGAAGTATTATGTTACACCTAACCTAATTTAAATACATAACTAAGAAATATGGAAGTATTATGTTTCACCTAACCTAATTTAAATACATAACTAAGAAATATGGAAGTATTATGTTTCAAATAACCTCATTTAAATACATAACTAAGAAATAACTATACGTCAATAGTAGTAGTTTTAGTCAAAACTTAGTAGGTTCATAACTCTTTGACTCGCTTGGGATGATCACACAATAAAGTGACTCTTACAACTTGTTTCGTCTACTTTACAGGTGACAGTGTGACATTGACTTATTTAACACGTAATAATCTTTTAAAGAGAATTAGATTATTGAGAATTAGAATATAATTATTTTATGTCCGTCATTAAGATTAACTGTTATGTTAATTAGTATAATTTAAGATTATGTCTTAGAAATAAAAACTAAAAATAATAATAGTAGTAATAATCTTTATTTGTAACATAACATAAGTACAAGTTTGTGGTAACTCTGAAGCTTGTGCTAGTGTAAACTGTGTTACAAGCTTCAGTGTCTTCCCAATTAATGTTACTAGTTACAAAGTATATATCTTTTTGTAAAATAAATGCATTAAAAAAGAGGAAAAGGGTAAAAACTAAATAAAATAAAAATGAAAAACAAAATTGAAAACTATTGCTATAAATTAAAATGTGTGTGTGTGTTTTGTATAGTGTGTGTTTATGTGTATGGTCTGCGTGTAAGAAAATTTCTATACAATGTGTTCCAAAAGCTTTTCAGTGGATTCGTAATCTTACGTTTTGCGGATATTGTATAACGTCTTTTTAAATTGATGGTGATTATAAGATTTAGTACCATTATATATTACATATATAATCATAAAATCTTACTGGAGTTTTGGAGGTTGGGTGAGGGACATCTATTTATTCTTTTATTACTAGTAGGAAGATGAGATATTATGAAACGGTAATCTACGAAGGCTTTGGTGAACAAACATTTTCCTAATTGTCAACACATCATATTTGTTATATAACTCCGTAGTGGAGAGTTTAAATGGAAGTCGCTTCATTAACTTCAGAATAGCTCGTTGACAGCGCTCCAGTTCAATGAGGTAAGACTTGGCTGCACCACCCCACACATAAATGCAATATGAAATAATACTAAGAGCCTTGTAGGTAATTTTGAATACATTTTGGTTAACTACATTGCGCAAATTCTTAAAGACGTAAAACATTTTCCTTGTTCTGTTTACAATTATTGAAATGTGGTGACCCCAGTTAAGTCTTTCATCCAGTACAATACCAAGATATTTAATATTGCTCACACGTGATAAAGTTTCACAACGACAGCCATCACTAATAGTGCTATTCCTGTTGCATGAGTATGTGTGGAGGTGGATTCCTAATGTGTAATCTGGACCCATACGAATGGTTTTGCTGAAAACAATGTAGTTACTTTTCGCGGTGTTGAGGGATAATAGGCTATCTTCCAGCCAGTTAGAAACCTTTTTTAAACCATTCTCGGTTAGCTTTGATACAGCATTCCAGGATGATCCGTGAAAGAGAAGTAAAGTGTCATCAGTGATCATTATAATGTCTGTATTTTTGCTTTTTAGAGCGCTCAGTGGGTCAATATATACCAGAAACAACGTTGGTCCTAAGGCACATCCTTGTTGCATCCCATAGGCGCAATCTTTGTCTTTTTTTGTTTTTTTACTTTGTTGTTTTACTTAACTGTCCGCCAACTTTATCTTTTTGGCTCCTAGATAGGAGTGAAACCATTCCAGTGGTAAACCACATTAGTGGTTAGAGAGTACGGGTATTAATCCGTACTTTCTAGTCTGACAAGAAGAATTGGAATAGAGACAGTGTCAAAAGCTTTTTGAAGGTCAAGAAACACGCCCAGATTTCTTTCTCCTTTGTCAAGCTATGTGTAAATTGATTTGGATTAAGTAGTTCATTTTTATTTCTAAATATACTGTTAGCCGGATGTTTGTCAATTTCTCAAATATTTTTGGAAGAAAATTAAAGAGTAAAAATTAAGGTCTGTAGTTAGTGCGAAGATTCTTCTGGCCAGTCTTATAAATGGGGATAATAATTGCTCTTTTGAAGCTATGATGAAAAACGCCTGTTTCGAAGCTGCGGTTGAAAGGGTAGGCGAGCGGCCACTTAAGGCGTTGCAAGATTTTTTTACGATTTGAGATGCGACATTATCCATCCTGGTTCACAATTCGATCTAAGACTTCTGATAATTCTAGTTATCTCCAACGGGTTTGTTAAAAACATTGACATTTAACTCCCAGTTTATCCAAAGTTCTTTGTGCTAGTTTTAGCCCTATGGTTGTGAATGGTTATGAAGTACAGTAATTAACAGAATCACCTCAAGTGATACAGTTATCGTGGGTCACAGTATATTGAAGAGTTCTTCGGCATTTTGTTGATTTGCATTTAGATTACATAAGTTTTTTAAAAGATTTTATATAGTTTTGCTGTTACCTGCATTATTTTTAAATAGAGATTGGTAATATTGTTTTTTAGAAATTTTATTAAGTTATTGCATGTGTTCCGATATTTCATTTTTGTGATTTCATCGTTCATCGATCATACGCCCCGCCGAGGGCTTCACAAACCACAAAATTATTCGCGATACCGCCATATCTTAGGCCGTTTTTCACCAAATATCACAGGTAGGAGAGTCGCAAAGTAACCGCAGTTTCTTGCGCCACTTTTTTCCAGCGGCAAAGTCTTTCAAAGAAGGTGGTACAAATCACTTGTATTGTGACAACGCATTTGCTTAATTCTTGATTGCGAGTGGTAGTTGCATCAGGTGAACTTTGGTTGAATTATTAGGTTGACTAGTAGAATAAGCCTTGGGCATTAATTATACTGTTTGTGAACCTACAATTATGTTTAGATTTACCGTAATAACGAGTAAATAATTAAATAAATAAATGTAGTATGCTATGTCTCGATCTTTTTCCAAAATAAAGCTTACTTATTGGATGGTAATCAATTGTTGTCGGAATTATACATCCATATCTTTGATAATCTAAGAAGACTTAGAAGTTTTGTTGCTTCTGTTAGCTCTGAGATTTTTTTTTCGTGCTGATGGCCGCTGTTAGCCTGAGGGCTTTTGCAGTTTCACCGGGTTAAGAGGTGACCGAGCGCATAAGTCGCTCATCTCTATTAGTGGGTAATCAGCACAAGGATCCCGAGATGGACCCTCAGATGTGTCCATTGCTCTGTTTCGCGAAAGTGTTTGACTCGAGGGGCCGAACCTCGGCTCGGTCAGTTTTTTCTGACTAAGGATGGCTCTGAAGAACGGATTGCCCTTGATAGACGAAATATTATAACTATAAGCCTTTATTTTAAAAGCAGTTTTCTTTAAGAATATCAGAGGGTATGCTGAAAGAAAAGTGCAAGTTTAAGTGTATCTCAATATTAATTACGATTATTATTTTATATTTAAGCATAAGTTTCATTTACTTATGAAGTGTAGCACACAACTTCGGAATCTAAAATTAAATGTTAAAGAAATTACCATATTAATTGTAGATAAAAAAATCCATTGTGTTATTGATATTGAAAATGAATATATGAAGAAGTTTATTACAATTATATCTAATTTTATTAAAACCAATTTGGTGATGAAGATGTTTTAATTCCTTATATAATATGGATCCTACAGGATAATACAACGATTAATGAATGGGACTAAATACAAAAAAAAATTGGTGATTAAACTACTATTTTTGAAAGAGTTGCATTTTAGAATATAATTTCTATAAAATAAAGTCGACCATTCATGAATAAGTCTAAATTGAGTATGAGAGAACTTTTGGTGATTAAACTGCTAAAGCTTTTTGAAAGAGTCTTGCCTATACAGTACGCTGGCTAGGCGCCAGTGAGTATTCATGCTTTTTTCGTTTATTTCTAAATTGTATAGTTGGGTATTTAAATATTAGAGTAAGCTGAGATTTAAATTGAATGTACGTGCTTTTTTCTCGACATGCATGGATGCATTATTTCATGTGCACGATTACATTTTTCGATAAAATCAACATTGTGTCATTTCTTGGTAATATAAAACGAGATGAAATGAAATTAATGAAATATTCATTAAGTAAATAAATTTTCAATTGTCTGGTATTGCGCTTTTGGCTAAAGTAATTAGGAAGAATTCCATCGGTGGTTACTCGTATTGAGTGATCAATATATGATGTAAATCTATGTGTAGTTTCTTTTTTATACTGCGATGACTAATAATCCATTGCTTAGTCACACAATTGCTGATTGATGTAAATACAGTTTACAGACACCCTAATCTCTAAGGTATAAAATATGTATATAAAGGTATAATATCGTTCTTACCCCTGAATTTTAAGATGGATGGTATTCCATTTTAATCTTCAGGGGAAATCGATTGCCAGTAATTAGATCACCGAGTTTGCATCGTGGTTAATGGAGTGACTCAATCGTTCTATGGAAACTATTTAAGTGCGACATTCGTTTGTCATTGTATAGCACTTTAGTGATAGAGTGGGGTATTGCGCACTATGCGATTGTGGCATCTTGTTTTCATTACTATTTATTGCAAAATGCATCTTGGTCTTCAACACAAAAATACCGTAGAACTTGCAAGATGCTTAGCAGGTCTTATGAGCTTAGCTTCTGTATATAATTATAGTTTGATAAAATACAAATTAATGTTTTTATTAAATATTTTATTATTCTATTTTATTATTATTATTTTATTTTTCTCATTTGTAATATGTAAAAAAAATGTACAAAATTAAATTGAATGATATAGCCCGGCCATATAGAAATAAAAATGCATTTTTTTTAATGAAGTAACGTAATATTATTGAAATTTATACCTAAATATTTATTAGTCTCAGCAAAATATAAAAAAATATTCTATTATAAAGGTGGCTTCGGGTCCTTTGGCTTTTATACAGGCCTTCAATCTGTTTGGCCACGAATCTATGGATTAACGCACTGTTACCAAGGGAAATTTCGCCACTGCTTGCTCCAAAGAATTTTAAAGAGACTCAATATCGCCGTGTCGTTTGGCATGAGCAGGCCATGTCCTCTAAAACTGACCATAATTTGAAGTCTAAGGGGTTGAGGTCTGGGCTAAATGAGGGCCAGTCTTCAGCTCTTATAAAGTCCGGAACGTTGGTTTCAAGCCAGACTTGGGTAGTTCGTGCCTTGTGACCAGATGCAGAGTCCTGCTGGAATGTCCACAGTATATTTTTAAAAAGTGTATTGCTGAGAGGTTTCACAACATGATCCAAGACTGTATCTTGATACACTTTGGCTAAAGTTTTCACTCCTTTTTCACAAAAATGTAGTTTTGTAACTCCTTGATTAAAATACGCCCCACCAAACCATCACTGACGCAGGATGATGACCACGATGCACCTTTCAGACAAACTTTATCATTTTGCTTATTGTAGTGTTCTTCAATCATGTAAATTTTTTCGGTAAAGAAGATATTTCTGTGCCTTTCACCTGCGTATCGCGGCAGAAGGCGTTTTGATCGATCCACTCTCTTTAATTGTAAAGATTGATTTAGGGCATGACCTGTATATTGACGATAAGCACCGAGCTTCAGGTCTTGTTTTATAATACGCGACAGAGTCCTAGCAAATCTTCATTTCCCGCGATAAGATTTTTTGCTTCCTAATGGGGTTTTGACGAATTCTGGCTTTAACAGCATTAACAGCCTTTGTAGTTCTAACAGCACGCGGCTGCCCCGATCTTTTCTGGTCTTCGACACAGGAAGTGTTGTTGTATCTCTAGTACGATATACGAACATACGGCTGATACGAAGCTTTCGAAGTGTCTGGAATATGACCGACGGCTCCATATCCACTTTAAGCAAGGCGATCACTGCAATCTTATTTTCTTTAACACCCCATTCCATATTGTAATTTAATAATGAACACGAAAAAATATGTGAAATGGCGCAAAATCCATAGAAGTTTGTATAATAATATACGTGTTCCAAATTTCTAATAATTAAAAAGTTGAAATAAAGAAAAGTTTTTATGTCATAGTATTTATGGCCAGACTAGTTTATATTAAACAAGAAATACAGGCTAGGAAAATAAATCCCCCTAGGAGGTGAATTTAGGATTTGCGATGCAATTGCCTTTTTTTTATGGTAACGATGATTCACGACATATCCTCCAGAACTTATGTGGTCGTTTATAAAAAAACTAGTATATATATTAACATTTTAAGCTTAGTTAATTCATGTTGTAATTAGTTCAAATTTCCGATAAAACCAATTATTTTTATTTTAAAGTAACAGACGTATTAGAAGTCGCATATCCATAACTCAGTGGATTTATGAAGTTACATAAAATCTCGTTGTTAACTATAAAGAATGCAGTTTTGGAAGATTGTTTGTTTGTTTCTTATTTTGAAACTAATTTCTTTCACCAATTTTTAACTTATAACATATAAAGAGCCAATAAATTTTCTTTAGAAACTAACAAAATGTTGTCGTTGTGTAGTATTTGTCAAATAAACGTACTAGTTAACGATACAATAAAATTATGAAAGGACACCGTATACACTCGAAATGCTTTCAAATCAATTCAGAGTTGAACAAAAGAACAGCTGCACGGACTGAATTTATGTTATTAGTGTAACTTAGTTTACGGCCGTATAACTAAGGCAATAAAAATCTGCGTATGAATCAGTAACATTCTTTGAATATATGAATAAACGTTCCTGATATAAGAAAGTTTGAGTGACAAATTCTGAAAACTTGTAGAACTCGGCTACTCACGGGGAGGAAAATACGAGGTTAGTATTGGAAAATTGAGTGCAGAATGCTGAACTATCATTAAATGGAGCGACTGAAATTTTGTCGGTAGGACAATGGTTTCGTGGATGGATGAGGCTGAAGTTACGTTAATGACAAGCTGAGATGATAATATAGATGATGAACAAAGTGCATCATTGCTTGGTAAAAGACCTGGTATGGTGGAATATAGTGTAAAAGTACCTTTCGATAATATATTGAAAATATTGTTGATAAATATTTTTATACTGTGTATGAATTTCTTGAGCAATGGATAGATAGTTAACAATGATTTTATTTTATTTATTACATTAAGATGACATACCTTTTAATATTTGTTTTTATAAGTCGCAAAAGGAATGTATTTTTTAAGTGTAATAACCTTGTTGTGTGTGTGTGACAATGCTTAAATAATAACAAAATATGAATAATATTTCCTTTCCTAATTAGTTATTATTAATTAATATACGCCAGTGATGGTTAGTATATTTGTACTGCAATATCGTAAACTAACATTGAAAAATGCACGCATTATGAAAAATGAACTTAATTAAATAATTACATTTAGTGATTATTTAATTAAATTAAAATTTCTCGCTTTTAATGTGAAAGGGCCGGGTTCAACTGCCCGACGAACCCAATTCCAAAGCCCATTTATAATAAATATTTTTACTTTGAATTAAAAATATTCAAGGTAAAAATAAACTATGAGAAGTGGTATAACCTTTATCTCAGGAAATTTAGGAAATGACGTAAAATCTCTTTGATTGGAAGAATAATAAAATGAAATAATTTTCGAATTAAGAAAGATAATTGAATTTCTTAAATAACAGCATATTAGGACAATAACTACTCAAATTTCATAATGAGGGTTCTCTAAACAAATTAGAAGGCATTAGAAAAAACCTCCAAAGGTACGTGGACGACAAGTAAATTTTTGAGGTTGCATTATATCTTAACAATACATAAAATATAAATATTAAAAGAGGGTCACCGAAGTACTATCATAAAAATGTACAAAGAAAAGATAGAACATCATCCATTCTTATAAGATTTCAAATTCACGCAGACCAACTCTCACGATTCAAATCTGTTTACAAAAGGTATGACAGTACATGCGTCTGCCATCTCCCTTCTCGATGATATTACAGAGTGTAAAGTTCATCTACAGCGTCGATCACAGGTTCAATATACATTCTTACTAACAATCTTACACTGAGAAATAGTTACTTTAATGCTAACTAAAAGAACTGTGACAACAAAACATGAATTTCTATTTGAATTGCTACTAGTAAATTGTTGAAGTGCTATTTTTATAAATACAGAGAAGCGTCGCCCCAATGTCGATTATGATAAAATATTTGTTGTTTTAACAAGCCTATATAGCCGAGAAGGTTTGCCTACACTCAGAATAGAGCAAGCATGAATTGAGTCTTAGAAGTAATACGTGTCATATAGTATCATGATCTAGTGAGGTGCGTCTTTGTTTCAGCTCTAGTAATTTTTAAAACATCTGAATAGCACAACAGATCGAAGATCCGAGAGCTTCATTATATTTATTGCACAGAATGTTCCGTGAATGTGGGTGGATTAAAGCCTAGAAGTGTAGACGGTTGTTTGAATTTTGGACACGTAAGTATTTATTTATTTATTTTAAACTTCATGCACAAATTAAAATACTTAGGCGGAAATAATGCTAAAAGCATTTTCTAGGTAGAGCATATATATAATTTGAAAGCCCTATTTATCATATTTTACACGTGTAATGTTATGTGATATCTAAGGTGACTGACATCTGTTATGAAATAATCGTCGTCTAGACATTTCCACCTAGGCTATAAGAAAATTCGTTATAACTTGCGTGCTATGTGAATGCTGTAACAATTCACTTGTGCTCTGAAAATCGCGTTTTAGTAAATTGCTTTTTCAAGTTCTACAGATGAAGTTTTAACTGAAGCCACGAACTGCCACACTAGAACATTGTTTATATATGCCCGCTTTGTTTAAGACTCTTATGAATTCGAATCTTTTTGTTAGTTTTCACAAATGGATATGAATTTATTTTATTGTTTAAATTGTTAGACAATTTCGTGTAGCTGATTAACAACAGATCGCTCACAATCGCGAACGAAGTCTCGAAATTCGAAGTCCTAAACCCATTTTAAGTTGCTGAGTTCACGAAGTAGATTAGATATTCCCTTTAATAATATTAAATCAAATGGACGGGTAAGTAAATATTAAATAATATGTATGCCTCTCCATTCGTTTTCTTTTTCTTTTATTATTCCAACCCTCCAAACGTTAGCCGCTAAAAATGCATTTAATAATTAGATTGTCCATTGCTATCTACTTACATAAGAACCATTACATTTTTTTTACTTTCTTGGTGTGCCATAAAGATTATTCTATTCTATTCTATGTTACTCACAAAGAGTCCCTGCGATTGCTACAATACGTAACGTTTTTCCAAGCCGATTTATGTAAGGGAGTGTTAAAAATTCGTAAATATAGAATAGCGTTATCAAGTTGCATACATTTCATTTGACATAGGTACATTTCATTACATAGGAATTCTTAACTAATGATAGTGCGTAAAATTAACAATAATTATAATACCTTCCCAATTTGACAATTATCACTGCAAAAAGGCATTTATTAAATTACTGATGTAATGTAATATGTTATTTTTAATTTTCCTGCTATCTGTAGAAGGCTATATAAGAGTAACTATTGTATAATTTGACACTAATACCATTCTAATTATTATTTGGTTTAATGGCACTTAAATTGTTATTATTAAAATGAGAGGAAAAACGAGAATACAGTTAACTTGATGATCAGTTAACCCTTTGGCCCACGAAATCTACATACTCGTGCATATTTATAAGGAATGATATGTATGTATATACGTTAACACCCCTAAAATGACTAAATATGTAACGTACGTAGTATTTCTTTTGGGAATAGGGTTTTTTATTAGCTAGAAAGTAGCTGCAGCATGAATGTGTGTACATATAGATCCCTATATAATTAATATACCATACCTTAGGTTTATTGGTAGAGAATGCAATTGACATTATTTAAGTTAATGCAAAAAATAATAAATAAATAAATGAATAAAAAATATTTGCACTTTAGGTTAGTTTATTAAATACGATATAAAAACAGTAATTACTAAATAGATCATAATAATAGTTTTGGGTTATTTGACGTATATGATGTTTTATTTTAACCTATTTAGGGAATGGCTCGTTGGTCTAGGGGTATGATTTTCGCTTCGGGTGCGAGAGGTCCCGGGTTCAAATCCCGGACGAGCCCAGCTTTTTTTTATTTGATAAAAATATAAGGTTATAAAATTAATAAAATGTAAAACTTAAACAAAGTAGTTTTTAAATCCCGTACTTTTTAAGAAGTTCTATTTTCTATCTTACATGGTCTTCATCAAAGGATCAGAGAATCTGCTTCAACTTATGTTTACTGGATTACGTTCCAAATAAAAAATTTAGTTTTAATAAGTTTTTAAGATAAGAAACACAAAAAAGAAGACAGATTCACATTCCTTATGAAGATAGACTATATTCTTTACGCAATTATTTGGGTTGATAATTCTATTTACTACTAGCTTGCTACTTACAAGAAACCGTCTTATAATTTTGTAAGGAAAAAACTAACATTTACAAAATGTGTTACTGTAATTTATAAAATTAAAAAGGATGGGGCTCGTCCGGGATTTGAACCCGGGACCTCTCGCACCCAAAGCGAAAATCATACCACTAGACCAACGAGCCATTGTAAGTTTATGTTCAATTATTGCACTTAATAGAAACTAAACTCAACTGAATATTCTGAGAAACTTACTTCAGATACATAATCTTCTTATACAAGTGAAAAGGTGTTAATATGTTGCATCTTTAATTGGCAAAAGAAAATCATGGCGTCATTTTTACGTACAATTTTTCTAAGCTCATAGAATTACTAATGAATTCCAACTTATCTATGAATTAAACCAATTTATACCATAGTATTTCTTTTGTATCCAAAAATAATGTTCTTACAGACTTCAATCAACGAAAACACGAATGAAGTTTTCATTACTTCCGTTTTAACATATGGAAATAATTTAGCGTTTACCTAAGAAGATCAAATAAATAACAAATGTTATATACATTTGAAACAACGTGTGTTTTGTGATTTAATTAACTTACAACGAAGATTTTTTACGCTGATTAAAAATGAGTTTATGTATATAAATTCACAATATAAAAAATCTTTTCTGAAAAGACTTTTAAAGGAACAAACTCAGAAACTTGAGGTTCTGAGTATGTTCCTTCTGGTGTTGACACCAGAACTCCAGAACCAGAAACTCGAGTAATGGTAAAGTGGTACTTCATTTTAGTACTTAAGAGTGACAACGTGCAGATACGTTATTGAGTCGTTATTATGCATGGATGTGGCATATCCAATACTTGGAAATAAAGTGTTTGCCAAACATTACTAGCGTTCTTTTAGATATTTTAGATAGTTCTCGTAGATATTACGGTACAGCAATCTTAAGTTGTATAAGTATTATTATTCTCTTTTTCTTTTTGATGTTTAAAAAGATTTTTATCCTATGCTTATTATTATTATGATTATTTGATATTTTTATTTAAGGTTTTCCCATTGTTTTAGATTAGTAAAATTTTTGATTTTCCGTGCCATGTATATTCAATTATTGCTGGCATTTATGTACGGTAAACAGCTAGTTCACGGAACACTCTGTTCCGTCAGCCCTGTATTCGTTGAAGCTATATGAGCCGCATATATATATAGTATATATGTATAGTATATAATATATACTATATATATATATATTACTACATTCAGCATACAATTTAACAAAATAAAACTCATATAGGTATTTAAAGATTTAACATATAATAAACTAGGTCAGATAATAAATAAACACTACATAACTAACGAAAGAACTTAGAGAACTAATTACAGAGTCATATTCGCCATTCTCATTAGTCTAGAGCAACTAAGAGCATAATATGAAATACTAATTATTGTTTATATGTCAAAAGTTATATCATATTTGTGTAAAGTATTTTTAACTATAATAAATTTCGAACAAGTTACGTAAATATATTTATAACAGAATTTATATACTTGCATTCATTAAAATGATTTCAATTAAATATTAAAAATACGGGCTTGCTCGGGTTTCAACCCGGGACCTCTCGCACTTAAGTTGACAGGTATTCATACGATGTTAACCGCCATGTTGCCGTAATTAACAGTAAATTAGCAACTGTTCAAACAATTCAGCACTCGTTTCATTGAGATAAGAAATTAACAATGTGAATTCTTGATTCGTAATATTGAAAACGAATGTTACTAAATAAAGTTATTGATTTAATTAGTCCAGTGCCTCAAATGAATACTTAATGTAAAACATTTTCAAATACTATTAGTGTACCTATTTTATAGAAAATAATAATATGCCGGCTTGGTCATCCAGACCATTTTCCGATTATGTAACACGTATGTATGAATGAATCTGGGAAGAAAGGGAAGTGTGAGACACTCACTCGTTGCGAGCGAGTGTCTTACAGAGGTATCTGAATGTAATTAAATTCAGCACGGTTTCTGTTATCTGATAACGATCAGAATATATCGCGAAATCGGTCAGAAGAATATCATTGTCATATTGTCAATTAAGTTCCGTTAAATTCTAAATCCGTTAAAATCTTTTCAGTCAATATAATTTACCAGAAATCAATATAATTTATAGAATAGGTGACTAACTAGCTGGCAGCTCATCTGATGGTAAGTAATTAAAGTAAGTAAGGTCTTTTACATCCGCTTCAACAGAGGAGTCGCAAGTGCGCTGCCGGCCTTTAAGATTTTTTTTAATTTTCGAAATATAACCCTCCAATCTAATTCTAATTTTCTTCTAATCTAATTACAATGGTGTAACTGATATATCTGTCATAATTTAGCAGCATTTACCAGGCGATCCCAAGGGTCACATTCACTAAGATCAAGATCTTAGTGAATGTTCAATGGTATCGTTTGGTAAATACATATGTAAGCAGTGAGATGAACTTCTCATTTTTTAATGGTTTAGGGTACGGTCTTCCAAACTTAGTGTCGTAGGTTCGAATCCGCTATTACACTATTGTCGTGAACCATCTCCTAGCACAAACATTTGAGCTTAGTTGGGAGTTAGTGGGAATGTTAGTAATTATAGATTAATAGCATTTTATTTTTAGCAAAAAAAACAGCCGCTTATTAGCTTTATTGACGGAAAAGCTAAAGTATTTATTAAGATTGCTTAATAAAACCTTGGCACGGCAATGCAGGGAAATTTCCAGTCGACGGAGCTTACTATTTATTATTTATTATTCTTATATAAAATGTAATAGTTCTGTGTTCGAGTGCTATCTTTTCATTCACGACACGAGATCATACCGAGTTCTATCCCCGGTGACAACGGCAAATTTCATTGCCAATTTTCCACATGCATACTGTGAAAGAAAATATCGTAGAGAACTTTTTTTCGAAAAGATGTGAAGTCTGCCAATGCGACCAGCGGCCCCTACTAAGTATATATGCTGTTCCTTGACTTATATTTTATTTTTAATATAAAAAAAATCACCAACCCGTTCGGGATTTAGACCTGGGCCTTCTCACATCCAAAGTGAAAATAATATCAGTTATTTTTATACAAATGCGAAATGACATAGGTACTATGAAATTTCCGTTTTGTATCTGTTGTGTATCCAACCTATTACTTTACATGTTTGTATTCAATAATACGTTATTTTATTATGTTCACAGCCTTAAAACAATAATCAAATCTCGAACGGTCGAATAACTAAGTTAAATACCTTCCATAAACTTACAATACGGTGATGTTGTAATAGTCAATAATAATTCAACTACTAAGTACTAATACCGCACAAAAAATTAACGAAGTCGTTAAGAAAAGGAATCCTAAGATAATAAATAATAACTCGTAAGTATACATCGGGTAAAAGCCGAGGCTCCCTCTCTGGAGCCCTGCTGGTTACCCACTAATAAAGGTCTCGGTAGAGCGCCCTAAGCGCTCGGTCACCTTTCAATCCGGTGAATCTGTAAAAGCAACAGTGGCCCTCAGCCCAAAAAAAAACATATCCTAAATATACTCGTATTACTGTGGTCATTTTGGGTATAATTGGTTCCATATTAATAATAATAATATGCAGACGGCGTGTTCCTCGATACCGCTCGTATTGTCAGGTTTCTCTTCCTTTCGCCCTAACCCTCGACCATTAGGACTCCTCTGTCGAGGGATTCCCGCTTGTTTGGGCTTTATGTATGTATTATTTTGTTTTTTATATATTTGTTTCAGTATCTGTTTATAGTATTTTAATTATTTATTTTTTAGACCAACCAGGCGGAGATAGAAAAATAATTATCACCTAAATAATAATATCATAACTAATAGTTAAATTACATAGCCTTGGTTCTGTACTGTTCCTTGCAATCTGCATGAAAATCATAGCGTTCTGTTATATACAACACCACAGAGCTAATAAATCACTTGATATTTAGTCATGAGTATAACGTTGGAACAAGCTGTTTGTGAATTCATTGGCTTGTGGTTCGTTTGTTTATTTATTTGTATCTTTTACTTTTACAGGAATAAAGAGTAAACAATTTACACGATTTATGTGGTGCACCACAAAAATACCTGTAATTTCGATAGTTACCGGAAATCGGGTGGTCTTTTTCCTATACCTGTCGCATGATTTTTAATTTAAGTGGTAGAGCTACTCTGCAATGTGCTCTAGCTGCAGAATGAATGGGTCAGTTCGACCGGGGAAGGACCACGCCCTCACAGAATACCAGCGTAAATTAGCAGTATAATGCTGCTGTATTTCTTGTGATGAGTGTAGCGATTTGTAGACCTTTATAACTGGTGACGCGGCATTCCATCTCAAATCTCAGGGGTGACAACGCCTCTGCATTATGATTCCTTGTCAGGGATGAATGTAGTTGTCATGGGCCGAAGGAATCATTTACCATCAGGTGTGATCAGTGAAATGTGTGCTCGTATGTTACTCAGAATGTAATCAAAATAAATGAAACAGTAGTATAATACTATTATCTCTGTTGCTTTTCAAATAACATTGGTTGTTAACAGATGGAGCCGGCCAGTGTCATCTTTTTAGTCCGTGTAAGGCATACGTAATAATATTGCAGGAAAGTTCAGATGCCGTGTCAGGGACAAGACTGCACATTGAAAAGTTGTGAGCCCGACCTTAAATTTTTTTTTTTTTTCTATATGATTATTTTATTTCTCTACATAATCTCCAGAATGATCTATACACTTTTGCCATCTTGTCTCTAGCTTTAATATTCCTTCTAAAAAATTCAAATATTCAGTTACAGCTTCTTGTACCTCGATTTTCGTTGAAAATTTTCGTCCTGCCATGTGTTTTTTTAGATTGGGGAAGAGATGGTAATCAGATGGGGCCAAGTCCGGTGAATAGGGTGGATGCGGCAACAATTCAAAGCTACAATTGTGTATTTGTGCAATTGATTTCGCTGCAGTATGGACAGAAGCGTTGTCTTGGTGGAACAAAACTTTCTTAGACAACATACCACGCCTTTTTATTTTTATTTCTTCACGCAAACGTTGTAAGAGTGTGCAATAATAGTCCACATTTATGGTTTTACCTTTTTCAAGGTAGTCAACCATAATGACCCCTCTACAGTCCCAAAAAACTGAAGCCTTTACTTTCTTGGTTGACAAAACGCCCCGAGCTTATTAGGGGGCGGGGACTCTGCTCTTTTCCATTGCTGGGATTGTACTTTGGACTCTGGTGTATAGTGGTGAACCTAAGTTTCGTCCATAGTTACGAAACGGCTAAGAAAATCTTGAGGATCACTTATGAACAGATCCAAACAATCATGTGATACTTTTTGGCGGGTGCGTTTGTTTTCGGCTGAAAGCAGTCTAGGTACCCATTTGACCTTAGAAAATCCAAGATCGTTGGATATTTTGTTCTGTGCTCGTTCATAGGAAATGCCTATTGCTTCTGCTATCTCTGCAATCGTCAATCTCCTGTCATTCAAAATCAAGTCTTTAATTTTATTGGTATTTTCGTCTATGGTAGCCGTCGACGGCCTACCACTCCTAGGTTCACTTACACTGCTTCTCTGCCACGTTTGAAATCCGCTACCTATTTTTTGACAGTGGCATATGACGGAGCAGATTCCCCCAAAGTAACTCGTACATATCTTCATAAATTTGCTTTGGCGTTAATCCTTTTTTTTTGTAAATATTTTATGACGGAACGATGCTCAATTTTATCCATTTGTACGGAAACTGCGAACTTCGTTTGTTGTGTGTGTATCGATGTGTGAAATCGATCGCAAATTTTGCAATTTTGATAGAAGAAAAACAAAATACAGCAGATTATAATAAAATAAGAAATGGCTATTACGTGCCAGTATTATTTTTTCTTTTGAATTTAAATGTCAACCTTAGGGTCAAAATTTTTCAATATGCCTATATATATAAATTTGTTATATTTTTATATGGTACCTAAAATATTTTTTCTATAGTAAATGAAACTTGTAGAGACATAGAAATCACCGACAAAAAAGTAAATTATGAACTTTAATATTATTACTTATATATATATATATATATATATATATATAAATATATATATATAAATATATATATATATATATATATATATATATATAAATATATATATATATATATATATATATATATATATATATATATTACTACATTCAGCATACAATTTAACAAAATAAAACTCATATAGGTATTTAAAGATTTAACATATAATAAACTAGGTCAGATAATAAATAAACACTACATAACTAACGAAAGAACTTAGAGAACTAATTACAGAGTCATATTCGCCATTCTCATTAGTCTAGAGCAACTAAGAGCATAATATGAAATACTAATTATTGTTTATATGTCAAAAGTTATATCATATTTGTGTAAAGTATTGTTAACTATAATAAATTTCGAACAAGTTACGTAAATATATTTATAACAGAATTTATATACTTGCATTCATTAAAATGATTTTAATTAAATATTAAAAATACGGGCTTGCTCGGGTTTCAACCCGGGACCTCTCGCACTTAAGTAGACAGGTATTCATACGATGTTAACCGCCATGTTGCCGTAATTAACAGTAAATTAGCAACTGTTCAAACAATTCAGCACTCGTTTCATTGAGATAAGAAATTAACAATGTGAATTCTTGATTCGTAATATTGAAAACGAATGTTACTAAATAAAATTATTGATTTAATTAGTCCAGTGCCTCAAATGAATACTTAATGTAAAACATTTTCAAATACTATTAGTGTACCTATTTTATAGAAAATAATAATATGCCGGCTTGGTCATCCAGACCATTTTCCGATTATGTAACACGTATGTATGAATGAATCTGGGAAGAAAGGGAAGTGTGAGACTCGTTGCGAGCGAGTGTCTTACAGAGGTATCTGAATGTAATTAAATTCAGCACGGCTTCTGTTATCTGATAACGATCAGAATATATCGCGAAATCGGTCCGAAGAATATCATTGTCATATTGTCAATTAAGTTCCGTTAAATTCTAAATCCGTTAAAATCTTTTCAGTCAATATAATTTACCAGAAATCAATATAATTTATAGAATAGGTGACTAACTAGCTGGCAGCTCATCTGATGGTAAGTAATTAAAGTAAGTAAGGTCTTTTACATCCGCTTCAACAGAGGAGTCGCAAGTGCGCTGCCGGCCTTTAAGATTTTTTTTAATTTTCGAAATATAACCCTCCAATCTAATTCTAATTTTCTTCTAATCTAATTACAATGGTGTAACTGATATATCTGTCATAATTTAGCAGCATTTACCAGGCGATCCCAAGGGTCACATTCACTAAGATCATCTTAGTGAATGTTCAATGGTATCGTTTGGTAAATACGTATGTAAGCAGTGAGATGAACTTCTCATTTTTTAATGGTTTAGGGTACGGTCTTCCAAACTTAGTGTCGTAGGTTCAAATCCGCTATTATACTATTGTCGTGAACCATCTCCTAGCACAAACATTTGAGCTTAGTTGGGAGTTAGCGGGAATGTTAGTAATTATAGATTAATAGCATTTTATTTTTAGCAAAAAACACAGCCGCTTATTAGCTTTATTGACGGAAAAGCTAAAGTATTTATTAAGATTGCTTAATAAAACCTTGGCACGGCAATGCAGGGAAATTTCCAGTCGACGGAGCTTACTATTTATTATTTATTATTCTTATATAAAATGTAATAGTTCTGTGTTCAAGTGCTATATTTTCATTCACGACACGAGATCATACCGAGTTCTATCCCCGGTGACAACGGCAAATTTCATTGCCAATTTTCCACATGCATACTGTGAAAGAAAATATCGTAGAGAACTTTTTTTCGAAAAGATGTGAAGTCTGCCAATGCGACCAGCGGCCCCTACTATGTATATATGCTGTTCCTTGACTTATATTTTATTTTTAATATAAAAAAAATCACCAACCCGTTCGGGATTTAGACCTGGGCCTTCTCACATCCAAAGTGAAAATAATATCAGTTATTTTTATACAAATGCGAAATGACATAGGTACTATGAAATTTCCGTTTTGTATCCATTGTGTATCCAACCTATTACTTTACATGTTTGAATTCAATAATACGTTATTTTATTATGTTCACAGCCTTAAAACAATAATCAAATCTCGAACGGTCGAATAACTAAGTTAAATACCTTCCATAAACTTACCATACGGTGATGTTGTAATAGTCAATAATAATTCAACTACTAAGTACTAATACCGCACAAAAAATGAACGAAGTCGTTAAGAAAAGGAATCCTAAGATAATAAATAATAACTCGTAAGTATACATCGGGTAAAAGCCGAGGCTCCCTCTCTGGAGCCCTTCTGCTGGTTACCCACTAATAAAGGTCTCGGTAGAGCGCCCTAAGCGCTCGGTCACCTTTCAATCCGGTGAATCTGTAAAAGCAACAGTGGCCCTCAGCCCAAAAAAAAACATATCCTAAATATACTCGTATTACTGTGGTCATTGTGGGTATAATTGGTTCCATATTAATAATAATAATATGCAGACGGCGTGTTCCTCGATACCGCTCGTATTGTCAGGTTTCTCTTCCTTTCGCCCTAACCCTCGACCATTAGGACTCCTCTGTCGAGGGATTCCCGCTTGTTTGGGCTTTATGTATGTATTATTTTGTTTTTTATATATTTGTTTCAGTATCTGTTTATAGTATTTTAATTATTTATTTTTTAGACCAACCAGGCGGAGATAGAAAAATAATTATCACCTAAATAATAATATCATAACTAATAGTTAAATTACAAAGCCTTTGTTCAGTACTGTTACTTGCAATCTGCATGAAAATCATAGCGTTCTGTTATATACAACACCACAGAGCTAATAAATCACTTGATATTTAGTCATGAGTATAACGTTGGAACAAGCTGTTTGTGAATTCATTGGCTTGTGGTTCGTTTGTTTATTTATTTGTATCTTTTACTTTTACAGGAATAAAGAGTAAACAATTTACACGATTTATGTGGTGCACCACAAAAATACCTGTAATTTCGATAGTTACCGGAAATCGGGTGGTCTTTTTCCTATACCTGTCGCATGATTTTTAATTTAAGTGGTAGAGCTACTCTGCAATGTGCTCTAGCTGCAGAATGAATGGGTCATCTCGACCGGGGAAGAATCACGCCCTCATAGAATACCAGAGTAAAGTAGCAGTATAATGCTGCTGTATTTCTTGTGATGAGTGTAGCGATCTGTAGACCTTTATAACTGGTGACGCGGTTGTTAACAGATGGAGCCGGCCAGTGTCATCTTTTCTAGTCCGTGTAAGGCATACGTAATAATATTGCAGGAAAGTTCAGATGCCGTGTCAGGGACAAGACGGCACATTGAAAAGTTGTGAGCCCGACCTTAAAAATTTTTTTTTTTTCTAAATGATTATTTTATTTCTCTACATAATCTCCAGAAAGATCTATACACTTTTGCCATCTTGTTTCTAGCTTTAATATTCCTTCTAAAAAATTCAAATATTCAGTCACAGCTTCTTGTACCTCAATTTTCGTTGAAAATTTTCGTCCTGCCATGTGTTTTTTTAGATTGGGGAAGAGATGGTAATCAGATGGGGCCAAGTCCGGTGAATAGGGTGGATGCGGCAACAATTCAAAGCTACAATTGTGTATTTGTGCAATTGATTTCGCTGCAGTATGGACAGAAGCGTTGTCTTGGTGGAACAAAACTTTCTTAGACAACATACCACGCCTTTTTATTTTTATTTCTTCACGCAAACGTTGTAAGAGTGTGCAATAATAGTCCACATTTATGGTTTTACCTTTTTCGAGGTAGTCAACCATAATGACCCCTCTACAGTCCCAAAAAACTGAAGCCTTTACTTTCTTGGTTGACAAAACGCCCCGAGCTTATTAGGGGGCGGGGACTCTGCTCTTTTCCATTGCTGGGATTGTACTTTGGACTCTGGTGTATAGTGGTGAACCTAAGTTTCGTCCATAGTTACTAAACGGCTAAGAAAATCTTGAGGATCACTTATGAACAGATCCAAACAATCCTGTGATACTTTTTGGCGGGTGCGTTTGTTTTCAGCTGAAAGCAGTCTAGGTACCCATTTGACCTTAGAAAATCCAAGATCGTTGGTTATTTTGTTCTGTGCTCGTTCATAGGAAATGCCTATTGCTTCTGCTATCTCTGCAATCATCAATCTCCTGTCATTCAAAATCAGGTCTTTAATTTTATTGGTATTTTCGTCTATGGTAGCCGTCGACGGCCTACCACTCCTAGGTTCACTTACACTGCTTCTCTGCCACGTTTGAAATCCGCTACCTATTTTTTGACAGTGGCATATGATGGAGCAGATTCCCCCAAAGTAACTCGTACATATCTTCATAAATTTGCTTTGGCGTTAATCCTTTTTTTTGTAAATATTTTATGACGGAACGATGCTCAATTTTATCCATTTCTACGGAAACTGCGAACTTCGTTTGTTAAATCGATCGCAAATTTTGCAATTTTGATAGCAGAAAAACAAAAGACAGCAGATTATAATAAAATAAGAAATGGCTATTACGTGCCAGTATTATTTTTTCTTTTGAATTTAAATGTCAACCTTAGGGTCAAAACTTTTCAATATGCCTATATATATATAAATTTGTTATATTTTTATATGGTACCTAAAATATTTTTTCTATAGTAAACGAAACTTGTAGAGACAGAAATCACCGACAAAAAAGTAAATTATGAACTTCAATATTATTACTTATATATATATATTATTACTTATTATTATTATTATTATTACTTATATATATATATATATATATAACTAGTCTGCCCATAAATACTGTTACATAAAAACTTCTTTCTGATTTTGCGCCATTTCACATATTTTTTCGTGTTCATTATCATATTACGATATGGAATGGGGTGTTTAAGAAAATAGGATTGCAGTGATCGCCTTGCACAAAGTGGATATGGAGCCGTCGGGCATATTCCAGAAACTTTAAAATCTTGGTATCAGCCGTATGTTCGTATATCGCACTATCAACAACACTTCCTCTGTAGAAAACCAGAACAGATCGGGGTGGCCGCGTGCTGTTAGAACTACAAAGGCTGTTAATGCTGTTAAAGCCAGAATTCGTCAAAACCCCATTAAGAAGCAAAAAATCTTATCGCGAGAAATGAAGATTCCTACTAGGACTCTGTCGCGTAATATAAAACAAGGCCTGAAGCTCAGTGCTTATCGTCGATATACAGGACATGCCATAAATCAATCTTTACAATTAGAGTGGATCGATCAAAACACCTTCTGTCGCGATACGCAGGTGAAAGGCACAGAAATATCCTCTTTACCGATGAAAAAAGTTTCACCATTGACGAACATTACAATAAGCAAAATGATAAAGTCGGTCGAAAAGGTACAACGTGGTCATCATTCTGCGTCTGTGATGGTTTGGCGGGGCGTGTCTTATCAAGGAATCACAAAACTATATTTTTGTGAAAAAGGAGTGGAAACTTCAGCCAAAGTATATCAAGATACAGTCTTGGATCATGTTGTGAAACCTCTCAGCAATACACTTTTTAAAAATATACCGTGGACTGTCCACCTCGTCACAAGGCACGAACTACCCAAGCCTGGCTTGAAACCAACGTTCCGGACTTTATAAGAGCTGAAGACTGGTCCTCATCTAGCCCAGACCTCAACCCTTTAGACTTCAAATTATGGTCAGTTTTAGAGGACATGGCCTGCTGTAAACGACATGGTGACATTGAGTCTCTTAAAAAATCTTTGGAGCAAGCAGTGGCGAAATTTCCCTTGGAAACCGTGCGTAAATCCATAGATTCGTGGCCAAACAGATTAAAGGCCTGTATAAAAGCCAAAGGTGTCCATTTCGAATAGAATATATATATATATATATATATTTAGCTCGGACAATTGCTTCTGACTAAGGATTATCTAAATTAATACTGCTTTTATTATTAGCTATCTGTACCGCCACTTCCGAATGCGTGGGCGCTGGAGTAGAAGTGGCGCAAGAAACTCCAGCGCATTATTGTCTGTTGAGAACCTGCCTGTGAAATGGCGGTATCGCAAATAACCGTGTTTGCGAAGCCCTCGCCGTCGTTGGGAGCGGTATGAGGGTGTACATATATGTGGGTGAGTCTTGCTGGTCACACAACTTATGTAGGTAGTTTAAAGCCTCAACATGGATTTCAATATGACGTGTTGCAGATGTTCAAGGTTGCTGATAATCATTTCATCACTCGTTCAGGTTAGCTGCTTACTCGTTCGCTCGCTCTCTTCTATAGAATAATTGCTGATCTGTTTGCCTCATAATAAAAATAAATAATAAAAAAATAAAATAGCCTTTATTTACTTACTACTAACTTACTTTAACAATACTAACTTAATTAAATCCTATACATAAATCTAGAAAATATGTGATTGTAGTTATATTTATTGACGTATGCTGGTAGTAGTCTCCTCTGCGGCGTAGGCCTCTCCTAAACCTTTCCAAGTATCTCTTTCCCGAGCCATTTGCATCCAGTTATTACCACACCTGCGGCTGAAAGTATCTCTCCATCGTTTGCCTGGTCTCCCTTTTCTCCTTTTGTTGTCCCTTGGTATCCATTCTATTAGACGTTTCATCCATCTGTTATTCATCCTACAAACATCTCCTGCCCATTGCCATTTGAGTAATCGAATTCTTTTTCTTACCTCTATTACTTTTGTTTTGTTTCTGATGTCACTGTTGCGAATTTGGTCTGATAGTTTAATTCCAAGCATGCTCCTTTCCATTTTCCTTTGGCATATAGCAATTTTTTCTTCGTCCTCTTTTCTTAACGACCACGTCTGACACCCATATGTTAGGCATGGTAATACTGTTGCTTCGTAGACTCGTTTCTTTGTATTTATATTTACTGTATTATTTTTCATTATTTCTCTCAAGCTCCAATATTTTTTCCATGCTAAAGTTATTCTTCTTTGAATTTCTTTTGCGGTACTATTTCCAAAAGATACTAATTGCCCTAGATAAATGTATTCCGATACGTATTCAATTTTTTCATCCTCTACAATAATGTCTTGTGGGTCTCCATTAGTTAGAATCTTAGTTTTTAATGTGTTGAGTGAAAGTCCCACTTTGTGACTTTCCAATGCTAATTCCCTGACCATGCTCTCGAGCTCTGTGGCACTTTCAGCGAATACCACGATGTCGTCGGCGAAGCGCAGGTGGTTCAATAGCTCTCCGTCAATATTTACTCCTTTCTTTTCCCAGTCCATACGTCTGCCTCATACGAATTGTTATATCAGTAATTATACAATAATTAAAAGTGCCCCAAAAAAAATAGTTTGTTCAGCAACTGCCCCTTTTCTTTGTCTTTGGTGTAATTTAGTGTAGTGAAATATAAATTACGTTCCTAAATAAATAATATTTTTTATTTATCTAGCACTGAATATCCTGGCGATGGGCTAGTGAAGCCTAAAAAATAATAATAAAAATATTGAAATTTTAATCAGCGCTTTTTATATTGTTGTAAATTGATTTGCAACGAATTGTATAAGGTTGAATAAAACAATATATAATAGGAATGATAAAATAAATAGTAAATTAGTAAGCTATATTATATTTTGTTCTGTGATCATAATTATAATATACTAATAGTGGTTTAAGGCAACGTGAGAGTGAGCAGTGCATGATGAAATCAATTTATTACGTTTTATAGAAAAAGTTTGGATTCAAGCGAAAGCATTCCCAATTAAAAACCAAGTGCGCGCTTAGCTTTAATTGCATAATATTAGTATAAATCCTGGTTGGTTTGAAAAAAAAAAAGTAATGGCATGTGGTTTTCATGTAATAATTAAAAAAAATGAAATAGAAGGTGGAAGCAATGGAATTTGAATTGTTGTTTGCGATCGTTAGTGCCGAGTCTTAACTACCAGACTATGCTATATCCCTCAGTAACAGTGGTAGAGCTACACTGCAGTTTGTTTCTAGCTGCAGAATGAATGGGTCACCTCGATCGGGGTAGGACCACGTCCTCACAGAATACCAGTGTAAAATAGCAGTATAATGCTGCTGTGTTTCGTCTGGTGAGTTTAGGTTTTCGGAGAACTTTATTACTGGTAACGAGGCATTCCATCTCAGTCCTCGAGGGTGACAACGCATCTGCATTATGATTCATTGTCAAGGATGAATGTAGATGTCATGGGCCGCAGGAATCACTTGCCGTCAGGTGAACTGTGTGCTCATTTTTACTCTCAATGTAATAAAAGAAACAATAGCTCATGGTAAGGAACATGCGTTGTCACTCTATAGAACTGAATTGTGTGAACGTCTCCGGACTAATAGTCATCAAGAAGATAATAGACATCAAGTTTAGGAAACACTATAGTGTTACGCTGGTATATTGTGAGGGCGTAATCCTTCCCCAGTCAACAGACGTGATGTCATCGGCCGCAGGAATCGCTTGCCTTCAGGTGAACTGTGTGCTCCTTTGTTGCTCACAATGTAATAAAAAATATATTTATATAACTACAAGTATTAAGCTATTAGAAAAATAAATATAAAGGCACTTATAATGTTTATGGAAAATAAATTAAAACTGATTTATTTTCGTGGGTTCTCTTTGCTAAAATTAAAGTGAAAAGCGCTATGACAGTCAACACTTTATGTTACTATTAGAGTGCTTATTAAAATAGTTCCTGGCATCCGTTCTGGCATTCAAAGGTATCTATTCAGAATAGTCGGTCCAGCAACTATTCTAATCAGAAATTCAAATCTACCATTAATGCACTAGTGCGAACAACAGAACAAGGACCTAACCAAATAAAGGTTTTTTTAATAGAGCTCTCCCGTTTTTATATCGTATCACATACAGTATTTTATTTGGAAGAGTTTGATGACAGACAACACAACGCGCTTACTGATTAATACATAGGCGTTAAGTTAAAATTTGTTAGTTGTGTTGTTTGTTTTTCGATTTGGTTTGGTTTTTGAACAATTTGGTATATCGGTGTGTGTTTCTACATGTGTACCGATAGTGCGGTTTCGTTTCTTTGGTCAAAAACTAATAATTTACATATTACTACTACACTACGTACTAAAAAAGAGACCTCAATGCATAGGCTGTTCATGTAATCAAATTACGAAGTCATAATTAATTAATATAATAAAACATGCGGCAACCAGCAACAAAAAGTTCCAGGTGTGTTGCCGGCCTTTAGGAAAGGATCGGTTCAGAAATACCGCTGGTGACAACTGATTCCAAAAAAGAGTGTTGAAGATACAAAACAACGCTCTAGGTGTACGAGTCCACCAAGATATCGTTCTATATCTCAATAAGGTTTGGATTTAGATGTCTATGTAAGCATCCTTCGTAGCGGAATCTGCTTCCGAATTTGAATTTGTCGTAATTGACTTCCTTTTGGGTTAGCGGAAAGAGACTCTTGCGCAATAGACTTCATTTGTTAATTACTAGGAGCTGTTGGACGGAATTAATCAGAGGGATATCATAAGTCAGATTTTTGTATTAGTGTTCCTTAAATTTTGAATAGAAAATTGGTGCGTGCTGTTATGTACGTACTTAATTATGAAATATTTTTTAATTTGAAAGCAAATGCTTTTGTAT
This sequence comes from Teinopalpus imperialis, assembly GCA_029286865.1. Classification (NCBI taxonomy): domain Eukaryota; kingdom Metazoa; phylum Arthropoda; class Insecta; order Lepidoptera; family Papilionidae; genus Teinopalpus; species Teinopalpus imperialis. The sequence goes on along the minus strand of JAGSMU010000022.1, from coordinate 9,925,018 downwards.
TTATTATTTTTAGTTTAATTACGAGTAATTAATTGTAATAACCATTCTCACTTCAGTTCTTTTTTATTTCGTTGTTATTTTAATTTTTGCCTTCAAATCAAAAATAATAAAATTGTACTTTTTATATTTACAACTTTCTTACGATTTCAATAATTTTCACTAATATACAAAATAAATCACTTCCGCATTTATTAATAAATAATATAAAGCGAAGATCGTGCGGGTGTTGTAGCATAATTGGATAGCATCTTCAGAATATAGACTTTGAATACTTAAATTACTTATTATTCTATATATGAGGCCAAAAAAAGAAAACTTCAAAAAAGCGGGCTCGTCCGGGATTTGAACCCGGGACCTCTCGCACCCAAAGCGAGAATCATACCCCTAGACCAACGAGCCATTAATGTTATACGTTAATACAAAAGTTAAATTATGACTGTGCCGTCTTCTAAAACTATTGTAGCTATTAGTAATTAAAATATACAGATATTTGCTTTTAGAGAAAATTCCAGAAATTATTGGATATATATTAAAATTAAAGTGGGCACATAAACACGGTTCATTGTGCTCATTTTTATTATTACATTATCCTAAAATAACTTTTGATCAGAATAAAAATCAAGAATTTAATCCGCTATGGATCTATGTAATTTAAATGTATGTATGTACTTGGTATAACTATGGTTATATTTTACAAATATTCTTAGTAACGAAGAAATTGCTATTCCAATTGTCAAGGTACTCGTTAACTATTAAACAACGATTTTAAATTCATCATTTGTTTAATGTAATATAATTTAAATATTAGTCACGTAATGTTATATCAGTAATTTATTTAAGTTGAAGTTCTTTTACGGCGTTACGAAAATATATGAGAGAGTAATAATACTGGATTTTTAGACGCGCGCGCACGTCGCCGTGCAAGTATCATTACGTATACGCTTGATCATATTTAGCTTTAAAGTTTCCTACACTCACCAGACGAAACAAAGCAGCATTACGCTGATATTTTACGCTGGTATTCTGTGAGGGCGTGGTCCTACCCAGGCCGAGCTGACCCATTCATTCCGCAGCTAAAAATATACTGCAGTGTACGCCTACCACTGTTACAGTTAATTTACGTAAAAAACCAACGTATCAATACATAACTAGTCAACCGCTGACAAGGAGCATATAAATAGTTACTAAGCTTACCGTTATTTATTCAATCTACTGTTTTATATAACGTGTGAATACTAAATATTATTTGCTTATGTAATTTAACACACAGTCACGGTGTGCACGCCGCGCCACGGGTATTAATTGAAATTGTATTCATCCTCTTCGGGTATACTGTCAGCTTTAGTAAATATCTTCTATTGTAGAGAATTATAACAGAATTTTCACAATGTTTACCAGAATTGTAGCAAAATAATGTTGCATCTGTGCATCAATATACACTAAACGGATATCTTACAATGGAAGTTACTATAAAATTGAAATATAGCACTAATTTTAAAGTTAATATTTCTTAGCTATTGGTTGTTGCGAAATATATATAAAATAATTCAACCAATGCTTTTAAAACCTAACTGACTAGTATTTCCTTAAACCACTTCAACTGTGAACCATTATTGTCGAAGGACGGTTTCGAACCTATGAAGTTAAGTTTCGCAGACTGTACTAGAGGTTTATGTCTAGATGCAACATGTTTGGCTCGACCAGGGAAGGATCATATCCTCAAGAAATACCAGCGTGAAGTAGCGGCATATTGCAGATGTATTGCTTACGGTAAGAGTGCCATACTCTTACCGTTAGCATGGTTACTTGAACCGAGGAATGGAATCATCTAAGTCCTAAGAGGTAAAAAGCATGTTTTTTTCGGGCCGAAGGCCGCTGTTACCCCGGTAGCTTTATATTTTCACCGGGTTGAGAGGTGACCGAGTGCTTATGGCGCTCAGTCGAGACCTCTATTAGTCGGTATTTTACTTAAGGGCTCTCGAGAGGGAGCCTCGGCTTGGACCGCTAACCTTGCGCGAGAGGTACTGACTTAAGGGTGTCTGAGAGGGCTGAACCTCGGCTCAATCAGTTGCTTCTGACTATGGATTATCTAAGTTAATATCACTATTATTATTGAATAACTGTACCACCACTTCGGAATTCATAGGCGTTGGAGTAGAAATGGCGCAAGAAACTCCAGCGACGCTTCTAACAACGCATGCGCATGAATCTTTGCTTATAACTTACCAGCAGGTGAACTATATGCTGTTTATTATTCTTCTTTTCATAAAAAGACATAGGAGCATAACCCACCACGTGGGCTAAAGAACTATGTTCTACTCCGCCGTCGAGTGTGCAGTAATTGTTCACTTAAAATTGTTTTTAACAATTTCATTAGTGCCGGTGTCGGGGATAAAACACAGGTTGCTCGCGTACCATGAAATTTACAAGCGAATGCCTTCCGTCACATCTCTGTCTTCAATTTATATTTTTATAATTTGTGTTTTGTTATCGTTACGTAAACCTACATATGTCCAAAGATTGAATGCATCATGTTACGTAGTACACAAAGTGTGAAGTTTCGTAACACGTCGTTTAAAATTTCACTTACATAAATTAAGATGCTTATCAAATTGCAAAAATCAAACAAGTTGGGTATACTAATATTACTTTTCTGGGTCTTCTTTATTTACAAACCGGTTTAAAAGGCCATGAACGATTTGAACGCTTAAATAAAATGAGATGTTTATCTTATAATCAATTTTACTTTAAGTTGCAGAATGTTTTCAATTACGTTTGTTTTTTGATAGGTTTTTTGCATATGTACTTAAATATATTATAAATAAATATATATTATAAATTTGTTTTATAAATATTGTTATAAAAAAATCTATTGGCTTAAAGCAACAGTAAATTTAATTGGTACATCACCTTTTTCCTAAAATAAAATAAGACATTTAAAATACAATAAAATATCAAACTGAAATGTTAAAAAGTTTAATTTGGGCTCGTCCGGGATTTGAACCCGGGACCTCTCGCACCCAAAGCGAGAATCATACCCCTAGACCAACGAGCCAATTGTAATGATTATTAAAATGTTACGATAAAGTCTTGTCGGATCGTTACTATTGTGACGTAATTTCCAAACATGTTACTCGTCGTACCTATTGCGTAGGATTTCAAGCTAGAAAACTAAAGCAATTTATACATATCATTTATATGATATTTAAAATAACGAATAAGTTGGTCCAGCCGTACCAAATGTAAGTCCTCCTACAATAAAAGTACTTGGACTATAGTTATTACCCTTCAAGGTTTCGATTACCAATTTTTTTTATATTAGTTATTGTGTATTATATAATTTATTCTATATTTATCAAGAATTATACATACCTCCAATATTATTGTATTTCGTGGGTCCCTGAGAAATCAGATGGAATGCATCGTTACCTGAAATAGGGTCTCCAGATCCCTACACCCACCATACGAAACACGGCAGTGAATCTGTAGAATCTTTGTTGGGAATGAATGTGGAGTCATCACCATCAAGTGAACTATGAGCTAGTCTGTCACTCCTCATATTATAAACAAAATGCAAAAGCGTGAAATAGCAGCATAACTTTGCTGTGTCTCGTCTGGTGAGTGCAGGGATCCGGAGACCTTTATTACTTGTGACGAGGCATTCCATCTCAGTCCTCAAGGGTGACAACGCATCTGCATTATGATTCCTTGTCAAGGATGAATGTACATCTCGTGGACCGCAAGAATCACTTACCATCAGGAGAACTGTGTGCTCGTTTGTTACTGTCAATGATATAAATACGAATAAGATATATTGAATGTTTCTCTTCTGTACTGTGTATTGTTCAATACTATGTTAGTAGTACTAAGTTTCTTGATCATCACAAACCGGATAGAGTTCTACGGTCAGCCGGAGAACTCATTCTCGCACCTCATACGTATCGAAGTTCTATAACAATTACTTTACGGTCAAGGTTATCTGCTTGTAGAATGATCTCCCTCCGCGAATTCAACGTGCGTAAACGTTCATAAATCGTAAAATGTAATCACTTGTCATTTTGTAATCACTGACCATCATTTATGTATTTAGTTTATGCATGTCCATTGTATTTAATTTATGCATGTCCATGATATTAATTTATTTTGTATTTATTTTGTTAGTGTAGAATTATGTTATTATATATCAATATATTGGTTTAGCTCATGTAGGTATTAGTTTATTACACACACCCCAATACTGTCCTTTAACTCAATTATTCCTAAGTCTTAAGGTTGTCTGGAAGAGATCGCTCTTTAGCTATAATACCGCCTTGTTGTACCTACTTAGTTATATACATTTTTTCTTTTTGTGATTTATTTTTTATTTTATTTTTGTGGTGTACAATAAAGTGTAGTAAGTGCATAATAAATATATAATAATAACAATAATGTAAAGAATACTGTTCGTATAGTCCGCAGGTTTCTCTCCCTTGCGCCCTAAGCCGTGACCGTTTGGACTATACCAATCAGACGGCAATCCCTCGACAGGGGGTCGAGGGATTGCCGTCTGGTTGGTATTTATATAGTGAATATATTTGTTTTATTATATGTTTATAGTATTTTATTTATTTATTTTAATGAGCAACCAGACAGAAATAGAGATAGAAAAAAAATAAGTTAAAATGGGAGCGAAAATTATACGCCTTGAGTATAATTATGCGAAGAAAACTAACTGAAAATGAATTCGTATTTATTTTATACAAAGGTATACGAGTATCTATTGTACTAAACGTTTGTATAAATAACAGTCCATTACTTTTACACGTATAAAGTTTTGTATGTATCAAAGCATTTGAATAACGAATTCCGAGCTCAAATTGAACAGTAGCGAGACTGAAATATCGCTTGCGGAATACGTCAGTTTAATCCTATATTGTATGACTGTACCTTGTGATGCTGTGCGCGCCCAAAATGGATTGTTAAGTCTGACAGCGACGAGACTGTGTGTGACAAATCCAGGTATAAGTTTACATCGACTGATGAGGATTTTGCAACGGTTAATTAAGGATAAATGACTATATATAGGCTTGTATTTGGTATTGATGTATGAATTTTTGGTGCTTTAAAATTAAAATTTGATGGTTTTACATTAAGCTATAATTGGTGACTCCGTGGTCGAAGGAGGTCAAAATTGATAACATTTATCCTTGACCAGAATCATAATGCAGATGCGTCGTCACCCTTGAGGACTGAGATGGGATGCCTCGTCACTAGTAATAAAGGTCTCCGGATCCTTACACTACCCAGACGAAATACAGCGGCATTATACTGCTATTTTACCCTGGTATAAAATGGTATAAATATATGTAGCACAAAATATGTAATTTGTCAAAATCAGAAGAATTTTTATAACAAATGGTGAAAAATTACTACAGTATAAGTGAACTTTATACGGATTGTTCTGTTACTGTTTTGTCTTTAAAAATTTGTGTAACCGTCGATATAATTAAAGACCCTTCAATATTCAAAGAAACTGGCTAGTGTGCAGCCACGAACCCCGAGACTCCGCAACAAGAGCTGTTATGGGGATGATTCATGTATCTCATTTAAAACTACTTTAAAATATCTTTAATTATTATATAGACAGACGAGATTACCGGAATCTATAAAACATTGAGGAATCAAATTAAATACTAACTAAAATAGAAACAAAATTCCTTGGTAAATGTAATAGATTTTAATTGACTTGTTTGTTTTCTTTGCGGACCTGATGTTTTTTGGATCAAAATATGCGAACCTTTTCGTAGATTGTAATGGTTTTTGACAATTTTTTTAAAGTATATAAAGTTTGTTTTATTTATTATTTTTGTTACTTTGACATTAAAAAAATAATTAGAAGCCTTTAATATCATAGTACGATATTTTATTATATAAAAATCGTAGCTAACAAGCGTGAAAAGAATGAATAAATAAAATAAATTAAAATGCATCACGTTTGGTCAGTGTAGTATGCGTACTTAAACACTTAACTTAGGCAACTTTGGACATTGACAGATTACTTTTGCTAAAGTTACGATTGCACAGACTGATCACGTTCCGAACGTCCTACTCTAATAAATTGTTTTTAGACATTATTATAAATTGTGTTAGTTACTTGACAGATTCTGGAGTAGTCTCTTAGAAGAAACACATTCAGAAGCCTTCAAAAGAACATATAGTGTTATAGATAGAAGAATATTAGACTTTATGTTCTATAGTTTACAGATTGTTTTCATTTATTATTCAAAATAAACTGATAATATGAGTACATTATGAATTTAATTACAGCAGCTACAAATCCTTGAAATTTATAAAGAAACATTTCAATATGCTGTTTTGATCATTGGCAATATATATATATATATATGGAATAGTCTTAGATAGATGATTTTCGGATCCTTGACTTCACGCCTGTTTTAATTTGATATATTCGGTGGAATTCCACCGAATATATATACAGTAAGAAATTATGTCAGTGACACAGATGACCACGACCCATCTACAATCTAGACGGAGGTAGACCCAGCCTATAACTAGTTTTTGGTTGCAGCATTAATGAGACGACTAGGCAAGCAGAGGACCATGCCCTCATAGAATAATAGCATTGAAAAGCAGCATAACGCGTATAATGAATGAAGAGATCCGGGGAGGAAACTGGAAATCCAATTACAGAAAGGAGGCATTCCATTTTAGTTCTCAGGGGTAGCAATGCAAGTACGTCACGAATGTTAGTTAAAAAGGGATGTATGATGTGCTGTTTATGGGCCACAAGTGAGCAGTGTTTTTGTTGGTCATTCCATAAAAAATATCTATAAAAAAGGACCCGAAACGACGATTTCTTTGTAACAAAAATATAGGCTTCGGCTAGAAATCGGACTGTACACTTATCAGCCAGGTTGGTTATACCCACAAGGCTAAGCGGTGGTTTGATTACTAAAACAAAAAAAAATATCCATTCATAATAACTTAGTGCCGAATAAATATAATAAATGTAAGTGAGTTTTAGCTACTAGATTAAAATATAAAACAAAAGTTTAACCAGCATATTAAACTCACAGTATATCTCAAGTAACGTAATATAAAGTTCGTTCTCGTTAAGATATTTTTGTCAGTTAAATTTGAACTTTCAACTTTAATACATTTTAATTTAATACGTTTATTAATAATAAGGAAAAACGAACTAATCTAATACAAATGACTGGCTAAGTAGTATTTACAATATTATCCATAATTATATTCCTGGGGCGCCAGTTGTTGTTCGATGTTAAAAAATATATTAAAAACAACACATTTAACGGTTGAAATAAAAAATTGAAAAGATTTGATATGTTAATAGCAATATAAGGAGATGAGAAATAGGTCTATTCGTGTCGTGGTACACAGTTTTCAGTGAGGTATAGAATGACGAAGGCCCTCTCAGAAGTTAGAGATACGCCTCCACACAATGGAAAAGAAATCTAGGACGCCAGACTCTATGAATATGGTTGAGACACTGCAAAATCTCAGCGATTGAATGCGAAATATGTCAGTATATTGCACCATGACGGTACGGGCTGTGCGCCCTTCCACCGTGCTTTTACCTGGGTTGGCTAATGTAGAAATGGAGACATTGGACCTACTTACTATACCTGGCAAATCTACGTGCAATCGTATTACGCTACAAACATGTGCGGTTAAATTGCCGAAGTAAGTTTATTACGTTTACTAAATGAGGATGTCGCTATTCGTTATATAAAATTTTACATAACAACAATAGGAGCATAGGTGCTCTTGCATCAAAATGATGTTAGCCTTTATACAACGTTTGTAAGCGATGAATAGCGGTTCAACCAAAACTATTGAGTATAAAATTAAACTAACCAAATAGTCATTATTTATATTTTTTTATAATAAATAACATTATTTTTAACGATATCAAGAATAAAGGACACCTGACAACTTATATAGCATGATGACACACAATCCAAGATGATTTGCGCAGTCAACTTGAAACCTGAGATAGAAATCCTCGGCACTTGTGAGGTCTCCGGGATCCACCATCGGACTTCACGACGCACTGCTGGATTTCTACATTTTGTTGTAAACATCCCTCAAACCTGAACGAAGCGCTTTGCTTCGTCTTTCATTATTGGTACAGCAAAGGACTGGAATAGTTTGCCCGCGTCTGTCTTTCCCTCCGATTATAATGTGGGTGTTTTCAAGAATAGATGCCCATTCAGGCATTTACTGAGCTAGTGCGCTTCCAGGACTGCATATCCACTTAACAGCAGGTGGGGTCGTGGTCAAACACTTGCTCAGAAAGTTTAAAATAAAAAAATACTACGCTCACCGTGCAAAACCCAACATGCTGCTATTCCACTCAGGTATCCAGGACCTCGTGGTCTTTGCCCGGTCAAGTTGATCCATCTATATGCCAGCTAAATAGCCGCTAGATATTTTAGCGTAGTAAAGTTCCTAATAGGGGTTGATCCACGTTGCAACATGCTGCACGTTGTTTTTAGTCGCAGCATAAATGAGCTCGACCGAGGTAGGAGCACGCCCAGAATACGAATTAGTAGAGATCCATTCCATCGCAATACTTCGAGGAGACAACGGATATGCATCTTGATTCTTGCAATTATTAAGAACCGTTTAAAAATTGAACAGTGCAAAGTTTTATTGCGTGGGCCCAGTTTGCAGATGCACGCCGACTTACTACTTTACACTTTTTACTTTCTTCCTAAAAAAATAAACATAGTAATTAAAATCATTCTATACAATGACAATTTTAATATTTTATTTTTTCATTGCCTTCTAAGTGTCCAACTCTGCTTAAACATGTATGGGATTAATATTTAATGATTATTTTAACATATCTCTCATCTTCATCATCATCATTATCACAATCTATCAATAGCCCACTACCTTCCGCACCCTCGAGCGTGACCTTCACGGCACATCTATCAAACGTATGGGCAAGGGCGGCCTTCGTCTATGGTCGCCTTTTTAACCTTACAAACAGCCACAGCAAAACGCCCTCAGGGTATAAGCTGCTCATTTACAAATCTTATATGTGACCTATAATGTCGTATGCAAGTATTTCATTTGCACACGCACCGGTGGTTCGCATAAAGCGCCAACAAATGTTGCAAAATTATTCTCAGTAGAAACTCGAAAATACATCACGACCTAAAAACGCCTTTTTAATGCAAACACTTCAAAGAAATATCCTAACGTAATTTCAATAAGATTAAGGGACACCCGAAACCATTGGTGGTTGCTGCAGATATCTTCAATCCTGTCAGAGATACCGCTCCATTTAAAAGACGTCCAAAATACGCATGAATAGCACCCGATTGTAATAACGGAATTCTGCCCGCGCTGAGCAACCAATACGCAATCGCCTAAGCGCACATCACAAAGTCGCCAATAGACCACACTGCACTCGCCGGCGAGCGTGACATCAAGCGACTTCACGTGATCTACATCGGTTTTAAATCGATCTGTCCACGTTTATACGATAGCGGTCCGAGCCAAGGTTCGACCCATGGAGATCGTGTCCCCGCTGTTATCGTCAACGTTCTTCGTCCACGAACGCAGCGGTTTTGCAGCAGCAGTGTAAGTGCCAGCCAGCGTCGTCGTTGTCTCTCTACTCAGCGGGTCTTCCTTTCGATCGCGAGTCTTTTCCGTGAAAGCTATAGAGGTATCCGAACCAACAGTATCACAAATACATGAAAAAAAAAGTTCCTCCCGCATAGATTGCTATAAATTAAGTTCCTGAACTACTTTCACAGGTCATCGCTCCGTATAGTGGGGTGTCGTCCCGCACTGCGATTGTCAGTCCGAGGTTTGCACTCAAGAACCTTTCCATTAGTAAATATAACCCCTCCATTCAAAAACGTAAATAATATCTCTAATTTGCTTTTGCAATTAAATTGCAAAATAAATTGCGTACTTGTACATCATATAAAATAAAATAAAATAAACATTTTCATATCTATATTGTTATAAATACCTAATTTAAAATAACAATAACTTTCCACATAGAATCTGCTGTTAGTATGAAAGCACTTTGTAGTACGCTTGAATAACGAATTCGCTCAAATTGAACACCATCGAGACTGAAATAACGTTTGCGGAATACGCCAGCTTAATCCTACTATATTGTACCTCGTGACGTTGTGTTGTTGCCGAAATGCATTGTTAAATCTGAAAGCGTCGAAGCTGTTTGTGACAAATTAGGTGGAAGTTTAGAAAATATGAAACCCTGAAAAAGGGTTTTAAGATTTTTTTATATAATAGTAGAGGCTTATCACCTCAAGCAAGCATACAGTTCCCCTGATGACTGCTGCCCATTACAATTCATCCTTAACATAAATTCGAGATTGCACAAGCGTAGTAATCCTTGGGGACTGAAATAGAATGCCTCGTTACTTTTAATAGAATATTGAGACCAGGGGTCCTTAAGCTACTACGATTAACTGTAAGTAGATTATTGGATTAGTTGGGTTAATTTTTTTGTATAAAATAGGTGGGTAAACGAGCAAGCATTTCACAACATCATTACATTCAGAACATCAGAAGAGTAGCAAATGCGCTGCCAAATTGTTATGTTGTGTGAGTGGTTGTGCCAGCAATGTTCAGTAGCTGGTTTCTAGCTAAAACAAGAATGGATTGAGTCGACTGGAGAAGACCCATGCAATCTCGGAATACCAGAGTTAAATAGCAAAAAGTATTGGTTATATGACAAAATTAAAATTAAATAAAACGTTACATAGAGTTTTAAACATGCGACTACATTTATCGGGGAAAAGTTTAAGACTACCTTAATTAAAGTACGCAAATAAAGTAAGACTCTCATAAAATATTAAATGTTTAATTAACCTGTTTAATCATCAAATAGAACATTGATTGACAAAAAATATACTTTAAAAGCGTAAAGAAATATTAATAGTCCATTCAAAAAAGTAGTTAGCTAAACTGATTTTTCATCAAAAAACCTTCTTTACATTTTATGACTTTTTTCACAAGTTTCGGCTTACGGGCAATCAATTTGTAAATGGTGTCTTGTGATTTATTGTTCTAAATTTCGCATAAAGCATTCCACATTTCTTCTCGCGTGGATGGCCCACGATTACGAACGTTCCTATCAAGCTCTTCCCAGAAAAGATCAATGGGATTAAGATCCGTGCTCTGAGGATGCCAAACCATGTTTTTAACACCCCTTGTGCATCTTTCTCTTCTAAATTACTCATTATCTTGTTGGAAAATGAATCCATCTCCAATTAAGCGCAACCCGGAAGAAACGGCATTTTGTTCTAAAATGTTTTTGTGCTGTTCGTTTTTCAAACTTTCTTCAATTTTAATCAAATCGCCAATTCCTTGGCTAGAGAAGCAACCCCAGACCACAATTGAGCCACCACCATGCTTGATTTTGGGGACTACACAATCTGACATCGTCTCTTCTTGGGCCCTGCGTCGAACGTAAATTCTACGTTTTGAACCGAATATTTTAAACTTAGATTCATCGGTCGAAAGCACTTTTTTAAAATCTTCTTCAGTCCAATCTCGATGGGCAAGAGCCCAGTGCATCCATTTTTTCTTGTTTTGTGGCAGTAGCAGAGGTTTTCGAACGGCAACGCTACCATACAACTTCGCATCTCTCAGTCACTGTTTTATTGTAGTGTGATAAAGGTTTAACTCGGGTTTTGTTTACTTCAACGTGGATTTCTGGTGCTGACAAGCGTCTATTTTGCTTGCTGGTAACAACAATGAAATTATCTTTACTAGGCGTGGTGGCTCTCGGTCTTCCCGAGCGTGGACGATCTTGAAATTGCCTGTCTCCCTGTATCGAGTCATTGTGCCATGAACACAAGTCTTCAATAACTTCAGTTGTGCCTTCACTATGTAAAACAGCGATGGCAGAACGCACTTCACTACTAATTTCTTGAGCTTTTCCTATTTTATGACGTCTTCACTGTAGAAACCACAAGTTTAAACTAATTAAGGTTGTTTGTGAACAAACCCAAGTAAACTCGGGTTTTTAATTATAAGTCAGAAACTCGTGTTTTCAGGAGCTAAATAATCCTAATTATTGACCAATACGTAACGAAAGCAAAGTAATTAGTAATGAGGACATTATAAAAATATTATGATGACTCTACCACCTGCTTCTAGCGCAGCGTTTGTCTGTGTTTGAAAACGATAGATGTTTATTGTCCAATAACATCAAAGTAAACAAAAGAATTCCTTCTTTAAATATTCGATACTAACGATAGAATAGGCAGATGTGCATTTCTTTTATTTATCCTATTAGGTGGCTTTAAACTTTTGGCCGGCTTTCGTATATCTGTGATATACGAAAAAAAAAATTTAGTTTGACATCTAAAAAGCATACCAGCATGTAAAACAATTTTCACATTTTCAACATTTCATGATCACAGTTAATATTACACAGGTTGCCAAACCGGTCTAACTCACAGATATATGTACTTATTTTAATAACGTGGTGCATTTAAGACACATTGGTTAAAAAAAAATCATTATATGTTTTTTTTATTATTACACGTTACTTTTTTTTTGTGTGGATATTGCTGTTGGTTCAGAGACCTCTACAGCTTTATCTAATTAGACTCAAGAGCGGGAGGCCCGCCGAGTAGGGAGACAACGACGACGCTGCGAAGCTGCCGCGGAAACTGCTGATGCACCACCGGTGCACTCCGACCCAGGTGGACGAAGAACGTCGACAACAACAGAGGCGGGCGATAATACTATCCGAGGGCCCTTCATAAGCAGATACGTAACCTCGGATTCGGATCGCTATTTAAATAGAGGCTTTAAACGTTACACTTACTGTAACTAGTATAAACATTTCCGCATTTATGTTTTTTTATCTTCATCTTCAGAAAAATTACAAAAATGTGTCGTCTTAAACCTAAGGTTAATAAACGGCCTCCTCTTTAAAGAGTTTAGATTGATATTAATCTCCATCATATATAAATAGCAAGAACTATCTTCTATCCACCTAGAACTTCTTCAGTCCGAAGCATTGCCAGGGGTGAGCCTACTGTTGTACAATGGGAACAAGTACCAGGTAATTTTTTTTTATGGAAAGATACTCATTCATAAAGACGGAGATGGTAGGTCCTTGTCCGTATGTTGTCTTTTTACATCGTGGTTCGCAAATAAAATCAGTTTGATACAAGGTAGGCATCAATGGAACTATTTATAACCAAATTCAAATATGATAAAATAGCCAGCAATGTGTTCTATATACATTGGCTGTTACTGTGCTTTTCCGTATTTTTATTTTATTTTTTACATCCTTTTCCTATATTGTTATTAAAATATCAAAACTGTTAGACATTATTGTACGATAAACCTGTTCTGTAGATTGTTTGTATGTTAACACCCGGAACCGCAATTGGGCGCCTCAGGGAGGGCATGAGAACAATTTCAATTAATTCCTACGATGCACTGGGAGTTGTACAAATGATATGTTGCTACTCTAGTATGTATAAACATGCACATTTTTCACTCTATATATATATTGTAATATATATATTTATATATATATATATATATACTATTAATATATAATATATAAATGATATATTTTATAAAAATTAGGCGAAATTTTAGTAGTTTATAATAAATACATGAAGGGAGTGGATGGGGCAACATTTCAATACAGAACTTATGAGTCTCCGATTTCAATTTTTTTTATTGAAATTGTTTGAATCGTGGATACAAGATTTATACCTGCTTATGAGCAAAACTCGGAGGTCGCTACTACATCGCGTGCCGGCCAATCATGATGCGATCGACAGACTTTCCGTTCAGCTAAAGCAACACCGGCTAATACTCATTTCCGAAACTAATAAAAGAAACCGAAGAAACTGCCATTTATGTTTCAAAAACAAAATACCAAGAACAAACTTAATGTGCAGTCTTGTGAAGTTGCGTTACATTTTGGAGATTGTTTTGCTATCGTACTAAAGAAAATGTAAATAAAGAAATATCTAAAACAAACAAATTTTACATTTATTTACGTATGTATCTTCGAAATTTTTTGAAAATTTTCTCCCCTGGACAGGATTATTAGAACTAATGATGAGATTAGAAAAAATAATATTTTAGAATCTCTCAATAACCACAAAAACTGCCGGCGATAAGCGAATCACAGAAATGGAGGATTGAGGTTAACCCCAACAAAACGCCGTATCTCCCAACCATAGAGCTATTGGATCATCCCTTCCCTGGTAAAAGACAGTCAAATACTAGGCGTCACATTAGACGAAAGACTCACCTTCGGTCTTCATATAAGCCGTATATGGAATCGAGCAGCGTTCACCCTAGGTCGCTTGCACCCGTTACTTAGTAAAAATATCTAAATGCGTGCATCCGATCCAGAAACAATTGTATACTGCCAGCTCATGGATTACCTAGAAGAACACGAGCTGATTAGTGACCGGTTTACGGTTTCCTTTGGTCGCTCAGCTGGTGACCTTCTGGTCTACTTCACTTATCGATGAGCCCAGGCAAGTCCAAGGGAGAGGCCTTGGCCTAGTCTGGACGCCTAGGGTTTGGCACAAAGCGGGGCTTCCTTCCTATGGGTTTCCCGAGAAATTATGCAAGGGGTCACCAGTTTTTTCTCCAACCATAGCATCAAAGTCGTAGTCAACGGTGCATGTGCATGGAGTCAGAACTCCAAACCAATGAATGCTCGTGTTCCACAAGGCTGTATGCTGTCTCCTAGTTTGTTTCTTCTGCATATCAATGACATGCTGGAAATTAAATTGGCCTCTAAAAAACTTAATAGAGCGAGCCTGTGATTGATGTCGACCCACTGCAACTTTACAAAGAGCAAGTTCGGTCTCACATGGAATACTGTTCTCATCTCTGGGCCGGGGCACCTCAATACCAGCTACTTCCATTTTACCACATTCAACTCTAATCATAGATAGCCAGGTACTTTCCAATGGGCTTGATTCACTGGCGTTGCGAAGAGATGTTGCATCTCTATGCATTTTTTACCGAATTTACCATGGGGAGTGTTCTAAGGAGTTGTTCGTATTAATTCCAGCCACTGAGTTCAAATTTCTCGATGGTTGGCAATCCACCACTGTGCGCTTCACGTGAAATTTCCTGCCACGCACAAATACTTTGTGGGGTCAGCTGTCGCCAGCGGTGTTCCCGAACCGATACAACTTAGGGACTTTCAAGAAAAGAGCCTACACCTTCCTTAAAAGCTGGCACCGCATTTGCAACTCCTCTGGTGTTGCGGATGTTCATGGGCGGCGGTGATCACTTACCATCAGGTGGGCTGCATGCTCGTTTGCCGCTTATACTATAAAAATAAAAAAATAATAATAATGACATACGCAAGCAAGCCCCTACATTCCCCGCGTCACATTCACCGACTTCAGGCAATTCAAAATTGTTTCATGCGCAAAGCCACAGGTTGGTCGTGTTTCTTGCGTAATGAAAATCTACACATTGTTCTTGAGCAGGCTCCGCCGATATTTAGACTCTGCCGTCACACACCCACTTCTTGATTGTAAGTGCCGCCACTTACGATCCCGTCGCGACATAGACTTGCCCGCGTCCGAAGGAGACCACCTCATACCGCCCCCACCGATGGCGAGGGTGTCGCAAAGAAGGATATTCGCGATACCGCCATGTCATAGGCCGGTTCTCACCAGACTATACTTATAGAAGCGTTGCTGGAGTTTCTTGTGCAATTTACTCTCCAGCGCCCACACATTCCAAAGTGGGTGTACAGATAGCTAATAATAATATATTAATTTAGATAATCCTTAGTCAGAAGCAACTGATGGAGCCGAGGTTCGGTCTTTTTGGGCACTGTGAGTCAGACGATTTCGCGAAACAGGGTAATGGTCCGAGCCGAGGCTCCCTAATGGGAACCCTTTTGCTGGTTACCCACTAATAGAGGTCTCAACTGAGTGCCATAAGCGCTTGGTCACCTCTCATCCTGGTGAAACTGCAAAAGCCCTTGGTCTAACAGTGGCTATAAATACCCGAAAAAAAAACAAAAAAGCGAAGTCATCTTAATTAGACCTGCCGGTGATAAGAGATAAAGTTTTTACGAGACATGAGGACGGCAAAGGGGAATATATATAGAAAGTTATGACTGTGGCATCTTCTATTTCCATCTACAAACACAAAGTTTCAAGTTGCATGTGCATTGTCATCCTGAAGACTTAAATGGATCCCTCGGTACCCGTTATTGGGTCCCCGGATCCCTACATATTATTCTGCTATTTCACACTGGTGTTCTGTGAGGTTGTGGTCCTTAAGTTCCGAACTTTACAGAGGTGAGCCTATTTTTGTAATATATGAAATATTTAAAAATGTGCACAAGTTATAGGTATATTAAGGTATATATAGTATAGGTATTATACTTTAGATCTATATTGTTATTATTTTGGCAACAAACAACGCAGCGCTTGTTGCCTATTTAATATTTATATATGTTGCGGTTTAACATTTACGTGCATGAGTTATTTGATGTTTAGCTCATATTGTGGCCCCACCTAAACTAATAATTTTTGTACTTACATACTTCTTTAAGATTAGAGACATTGCTTATATAATATATAATATTGTGTGTAAAAGAGACCATCTTGCAAAGTACTTTGTAGCTTAGTTCTAGGTAATTGTAGTCGGGGCGATTACGTTTGGAGTACCGTGCCTTGAATATCAAAACAGAAATGTGAGTACTAGACGTTACATAAAATTAATCATCATATTGTACACTTAGTTTTGAATTTATTATAGAATACTTAAAATTTATCATCTAAGATTTGCCCAATAAAATTAAATAAAAATAAAGAATACATTCTTTAATCGTTCCTGTTGAAAAATATTGCTAATGTAGATAGAAAAAACGCGTTCACTCTAGTTAAGATCATTCGGGTTTGTCTACAAATTTTAAAGCTAACCATACATAGTCATAATTAAAAAGTTCATACATATTTGTTAACGAATATTATATAAATAATAATACTGTTCTGTGTTTCCAATAACAATAAGAGGAATGTAAAAACTTAATAACTATTGAACCATGGAGAACCGGCCAAATTCTGTCCTAACCGAAAGTTGACTCAAAAAGTTACCGGTGAGTGTTTGGTGGACCAATGTTGGTTTCATACACTACAGCTTCCTTACATCTGGCCAAATGATAACGGCAGATCTATATTGTCATCAATTGCAAACCATGATGGAAAAGCTAGCCTTTAAACAAACAAGACAGGTCAATTACTCTAGCCATTTGCTGCTTCATGACAACGCTAGACACCATACTACGCGACAGACGGTCACTAAATTGGAGGAGCGGCGATTGGAACGTCTCCGACACACACCATATTCCAATAACAACTTTTGACTTCACGACGTACTGGTGTATTTCATCCTTTTGTTGTGAACATCCCTCAAACCCGAACGAAGTGCTTTGCTTCGTCTTTCATTATTCGTACAGCAAAGGACAGCAAGCAAATAGTTTGCACGCGTCTGTCTTTCCCTCCGATTACAATGTGGTTGTTTTTAAGAGTAGCGTGGAGAGTCATTTACTGAGCTAGTGCGCCTTACCATCCAGGACTGCATTTCCACTTAACGTCAGGTGGGATCGTGGCCAAGCAAGTGGCTTAGAAAGTTTAAAAAAAAAACAGATTACCACTTTTTTCGGAATTTGGTCAATTTCTTGCAAGGGTTTTTATTTAATTCCGATGGGGCAGTTTGGACTGCCTTCAAAGATTACATTGAATGAACTGTCGATGACCTATAAAATGGCGAAAGTGCATAGATAGTAATGGTTCTTACTTTTTTAAAATTTCATAAAAGAAATCGTTGTTTACTTTTTCCATATAACACGCTGATTTCATATGTAAGGCCTTATATATTTAGGTTTTTCAATTATTTCGAACTCAATGAATATATTACCAATTTCAGCGCTTGTTTTCGAAACAATTTAAACGTTTGTCAGACATATTGCCACATTTTTAGTACACCAATTGCTGGTCTCTCATATACAAAAGAAAAAAAAATGTAGGGTGCTTTCTTCACGGAAATACTGTTAAAGTCAGTAAATGAACGTTCCCTTTACTAACGTTCAGGCTTGGTATATTGTGACCGTTGATCGCAGACATGAGACAACCTGTCATAATTAGATAGTATATTTTATTTCCAGTCATTCTCAATTGTGGGGCAAGACAATTTGTAAGTAAGTAGTCTACGCTCCAAATAAGGGCGCGATTAAAGTCACGGGCTTTAGTTAAATAATATTTGCGTATTGCTCGTGTTTTATTTAGATATCTGATTACAAATTATTCAAAAGTTGATTGTAACAAACGTAATCAACAGTTTCATTTGCGCTTTTGATTGCCAGCCGGCAATCAGAGGGTTTATAAATGTTATTCGTACTTTGATACGATTTTGTGTGAAAATAAAATATATTTATTTATACTCGTATGTATTTTATTTCTTCTTGCACACTACTGAACTATTTGTTTCTAGTAATTGTATAAATAAAAACAGCTTCCTATTTAAAAAATACTAAATTATTTTTATTATTTTACTGCCAAGAATACCGCTTCCTGAAATTATTTATTACCAATATAATATTAGTACAAAGAATATTGCATTTAAGGGCACGGGGAAAGGACAATAATTGCAGATCTTACCAAATTTAATTTTCAGACCCAATAAATCAATTAGGCTAAGATACCATATGGAGTAATATACATTTATAGAGACTTTGGTATGGTATATATAGATATCTATAATATAATTAAACTTAAAATCTGACTGCATGATTAAAATTATGAACAATAATGTTCACTTAATGAAACTATTCACGCACAAAGAAAAAGTGAACAGGGTAACTCCGACTCATAGTTAAATATTAATAAAAAAGTAGTTAGTAGGCAGGGTATAAGTGTATAAGACTAGAAGATGTATTAATAGTTGTTAATAAAATGAGATCTAAATTTAATGTAGCCTGTCATTGTCATATCAAATAAAATAAATAAAAGAAATACACATCTGCATATTCTATTGGTAGTATCGAACCGACAAACGCTGCACTAGAGCCAGGTGGTAGAGTCGTAATAAAATTTTTATAATGTCCTCATTACTAATTATTTTGCTTTTGTTACGTGTTGGTCAATAATTAGGAAAATTTAGCCCCTGAAAACTCGTGTTTCTGACTTATCATTACCCGAGTTTACTTGGGTTCCTTCACAAACAATCTCAAATAGTTTAATCTTATGGTTTCTACAGTGATGACGTCTTAAAATGGGAAAGGTCGAGAAATTAACAGTGAAGTGCGTTCCGCCATCGTTCTTTTACATAATGAAGGGAAATCCAAACGTGAGATTGCTTCACAACTGAAGTTATCGAAGACTTGTGTTTATGGCACAATAACTCGATACAGCGAGACAGGTAGTTTTCAAGATCGTCTACGCTCGGGAAGGCCGAGAGCCACCACGTCTAGTGAAGATAATTTCATTGTTGTTACCAGCAAGCAAAATAGACGCTTAACAGCACTAGAAATCCGCGTTGAAGTAAACAAAACCCGAGTTAAACCATTATCACACTACAGTAAAACGGCAACTGAGAGTTGCGAAGTTGTATGGTCACGTTGCCGTTCAAAAACCTCTGCTAAGGTCACGAAACAAGAAAAAACGGATGTAGTAGACTCTTGCCCATCGAGATTGAACTGAAGAAGATTTTAAACAAGTGCTTTGGAACGATGAATCCAAGTTTGAATTATTCCCTTGAAAACGTAGAATTTACGTTCGACGTAGTACCCAAGAAAAGATGATGTCAGATTGTGTAGTCCCAACAATCAAACATGGTGGTGGCTCAATTATGGTCTGAAGTTGCTTCTCTAGCCAAGGAACTGGCGATTTGACTAAAATTTAAGGAATTTTGAAAAAGTAACAGTACAAAAACTTTTTAGAACAAAATGCCGTTTCTTCCGGGTTGCGATTAATTGGAGATGCATTCATTTTCCAACAAGATAATGATTGAAAGCTCAAATAATGTAGAGGATATTTAGAAGAGAAAGAGGCACAAGGGGTGTTAAAAAACATGGTTTGGCATCCTCAGAGCCCGGATCTCAATCCCATTGAACTTTTGTGGGAAGAGCTTAATAGAAACGTCCATAATCGTGGTCGATCCTCGCGAGAAGAAATGTGGAATGCTTAATGCAAAATTTGGAACAATATATCACAAGACACTATTAACAAATTGATTGCCCGTATCCCGAGACTTGTGAAAAAGTCATAAAATGTAAAGGAGGATTTTTGGGTGAAAAATCAGTTTAGCTAATTATAGCCTGTTTTTGCATGAACTGTTTATATTTCTTTACGCTTTTAAAGTATATTGTTTGTCAATCAATGTTCTATTATATGATTAAACAGGTTAACTAAACATTTAATAACATAACATATAGAATACTATTTGTATACATATGTCCTTATAATTTTATTTTATTCACTGTAAGAAATAAACATAACTTTTTATATACAATATGATTTAAAGATGAAAGCAGAACAGGAACAGATGTAGGTAACGGGATACTGGAAGAAGGATGAGGGTGAACAAATAACATGGAGTGTTTATACTGAGGACAGGACAAAATGATATGATTTAAATCACCAATATTCAGCCCACAAAACGATAAAAGGTTTATATTTATTTATAAGATAAATAATATCACTTTTCTTAGACGAAGCACTTCTACAGTTCCACTGTAGAGCTTTGGTTTGCTTGTCCATTATTAATATAATTTGGTAAGTTAACGATAGTGTCAATTAAAGGAGCAGCGTTGGACGGTGGAAGAATATTAGACTGTGATAAAGTGTTAATGAGAATTTTAATTAGGTCTGCAATTGATTGTAATATCAATTCATTATTATTTGAGTTTAGTGTACAACCATTTCTGGGTGAGGGCATATCATAGTCCTTAATTGATTCTTGTTGTGTATTTCTGTCATAACCATTGGATAGCTTAGGAATAAAATATATATATAAATAATATATATAATATATATATAAATAATAATATATATAAAATAGGTTTTGCCTTTGAGTAACTTTTAGAAAACAGTCTTTTTGCATACAGCCATAGTTTCTATAAGAGCTTTTTGGCGATCAAATTCTAAACATCTTTTACTTGTGGCAAAATGGGAACCTTGGTATAAACAACAGTATGCATTTTCCTCTAGGATAGATCACTGGTCAGCAGTATGGTCATGGCCACACTTGTAACACTTTGGTTTTGACCTACATAATGCTTTTACATGACTAAATCTGCAACAATTGTAACACTGTATTGTGGGGAAAATGTAAAGATCAACTGGGAGAGCAGTGTAGCAAATAAAAATTCGCTTAGGTAGCATTTGTCCATCAAATTTAAGAACTACAGTTTCAGTAGGCTTAAACACACTGCCATTACTATTAATGATACGCCATCTCATTCTTCTTACTTTTAAATTTGGATCACATCCAACAGGTAAATTAATATTTTCCGTAACTTCTTCATCTGACCACTCAGCAGGTATGCCTCTTACAAAACCCATACGGGTCACAGTAAATGTTGGGATAAAAACCTTATACTCGGCTGATTGCAAAGCAGGTCTATTACGGCCAATTCGTTTTAAGTTTCCGTTAACAATATTATGGATAGAATTCCTTTTTAAAAAACGACCAAAAGCAATAGGGTGAACTGTAACATTATCATTAGGAGTTTGCTGTATTCTTTGTATATGAACAACATATGGTGCTGCATCACTTGCCTGATATGTTAATCGAGCTACAGATTCTGGTTTTTTATACTGATTCGACGCGATTCAGTGAACAGGGGGGCAGTACTAATTTGAGTATTGGTATTATTATTAGATAAAAGAATGCATTCACGTTTATTTTGTTTTATTTCCTTGCCCTTATGTTGTTTCCGATTTCGCCTCTTTTTGTTACAATGAGAGCAATGTTTATTCACAGTGGCTCTACGTTTTCGACAACCACTAGTAGACTTCACGGATCCGTCGGCTTCCATGCCAGACTCCTCATTGGAAATTGTTATATTATAACCAACCCCAGGGACTTCTCCGCCCCCAGGGTTATGAGGCGGCTCCATAAGGAGCAAAAGTATATAAACAAAACTTACCAATGAATCTTCTATTAATTACACTGTTAAATAAAATTTAAACAAATAAAACTAAGAAATCACAAATATATATACACAAACTACACTAAAATACTGATCCAAATCAAAATAAAATTTTATTAAAAGTCGAAAAACGCGTCGTTAAAGTTATAGTTGTTAATAAACAAAATAGTTAAAACTTTTTGTCGAACTGGCCACTGATCTCATATAATCTGGCGTTTGGTTAGGTATTCCAAATTGAAATGTATTAAAAATTAAGGCTAGTTAATTGTGTATTTGTTTCGAATTTAGTGGTTCATTTGTTTCGCGAGAAGAAAAAAATATTTTTTTCTTTGACATCCTTCTGTAAACAAAATGGAAAACTTGAAATATCGCGTTAGTTATGAATTTGAGTTCCACCGTGGCACCAGTGGTACAGAAACAGCTCGAAGGATTAATGTTATATATGGGGAAGCTACTATAAAAGAAAGCATGGTACGTTTTTGGATCCAACGTTTTCGTTTTGAAGATTTTGACGTCCAAAGCCAGCCGCGGACGACCAGGACCCAAGTTGACAATGAAGAATTAAAGGTGATCGTGGAAGTGGATGGCAAGCTTGGGTGTGACAAAACAATTTTAAATCACTTGAAACAAATTGGAAAAGCTCGTTTAATCACGGCAGAATTTAAAATGTCATCCTCATCATGGTTGGCAATCCATCACTGCGCGCTTCACGCGAAGTTTCCTGACATATTTCTTAACGGCCGTGAACGCATTGGCGACTCTGGTATTGCAGATGTTCATAGGCGACGGTGATCACTTGCCATCGGGTTGCTCGTTTGCCACCTATTCTATATAAAAAGCCGACTGCTGCTTCATGACAACGGTAGACCCCACTTACGAAAGACGGTCGCTAAATTAGAGGAGCTGCGATATCCGACACTCACCACTGTCCCGGGTTTCCTTTCTCCAACAGAACACTACGTTTTTCGGAATTTGGACAATTTCTTGGAAGGAAAGAAATTTAATTCCGATGAGGCAGTCCAAACTACTTTCAAAGATTTTATTAATTTTAACTCAAATATTTTCAGCAATGAAATCGATAAATCTGAAAATAATAAAAAAAATAAAAAAAGGGTATTTTTTACTTTTTCCATATAATACGATAATTTTATATGTAAGGATATAATTTTTTAGAAACCCTGAATAATGTCCCACCGGTCACATAACTGGGCTACGGTAATTCTCTGTCACATACGGTTAGAATTTTTAGAACAGTAGATGGCTCTATTGTTAATTGTTGACGCACTCACATGATTAGCCAGTACATACAGCCCATATATTTTTTTAGACACAAAAATGGCACAAATGAGATAATTATTATAAATTATAAAAACCTAGTTCAAAATAATACTTTGTATTTTTAATTAAAACAGAAACCACTGCACAAAATTCTTATTACAATTGTTATTTCCCGGACTGATATAAGAACTAACTCAGGCGTATGATTGCCAAACCGCCAACGCTGGCAACTATATGAATCCCATTATAATTTGGCATTACATTTTCATAATGAGTCAAAGCGGTTTGGCTTTAACGCTACCAGATTTGCTATAACGCAATTTAATGTTATTTCTAACACTGGTTTATAATATAGTTATATTGACGTTTCGTCAGTGTAATGCTGTTTTATCTTATTTCATTGATATTTCAAAGCCCTTTAGATAAGACAGCTGGATTCAACTTTATCTGGAGTTTTCAGTTTATAACATATTCTAACGTCAATTATGTAATTTATTCAATTATATATAAAAATAATATAAATAATATGAGGATGTTTAAAGTATTATCTTCAACTGTGTTGCTATTTCTTAAACAAATTAGAAGGATTCATAATCCACAATGAAGTATACGATATTAATCATTGGAGGTAAAAATTAATATATGTATATCTAGATTTTATTTGATAAAATTGCGTATAGCCCTCAGGGATCTTTTACGTTTGAGTAAATTGTGTGCTAGTATAAAGTAATATAAAATAATATCATATAAAAGAAAATAATACCTTCATAAATGTATAGTACCATTTTTAATAACTCAGTCCACTTGTAATCTTAGTTGTCAAGTTAAACTCATCCCTACAATTCAAAAGGTCCTTTAATTAAAAAGTAGAGTATCCACTTCATGCAAATTAATTCATGTGCACAGAGAAAACGCCCATGGATTTATTTAAGGGCAACTGGTGCAGTAGGTACTAAACACTATACTTTATGTGACAGGAGGCCTTTAATAGCACTTGTTTTCTTTGCTTCATTATTTATTTCATTTAAAAACTGTATAACAAGTTATCTGTTATCTTGCGGCCAAAAGAGTCGTGTCATTCTTTTATGTGTTTTTTAATTATAGTTGACTGAATTACAATCCATATATCTTTGGATAATACAAAAATAGGCACAAGTCGATTCGTCTCGTCAACCAGGAAGTTGGTATCACAAAAAGTTCCTATGAAAAAAAATGGTTGCTCAAAACTATTTATTGTACACAGTTCGTTTAACATATTAATCAAAATCGAAGATCAGATTATCTATAATATATAATAAAATGATTATAATAAAGGTGAAAGATGAACCCAAGTGCTATATGCACTTTTCGCCTATGGCTGTTTACGATGAGGGTACGTTAAATAATAATATTCATGTGTTAACTATAGGCATTTTAAAATGCACTTAAATTCCATACTTTGGTTGTATAACTATGAACTTCACGTTATAATTGGAGGGTACTTACCTAGAGGAGGCACTACGAACAAGCTAATTTTCATGCATAGATTAAAGGGGAAAAAAGGGGCAGTTAAAGGCAGTGCCGCCACAACTACTCCGTATTTGAAATTCAAAGTTTAAAGTATAGTTTTACTTTCACCTTCAGTCGTAATTTCATTCGTTCATATTTACACGGTTTAACTTTATTAGCGCTTATTCTGGAAGCATCATACTAACTCGTAGTTTTGGGTGGTGTAATGCCTAGATTTGATTGTTCTGGTGTTGGGCTCAGGTGGTTTTACAAGAGATTTCTGTTCTAAAGTGGTGCTTGATAGTTCCAGGTAAGACGATTATAACGTAGCTAGTTTTCTATTTTAATCGGAATTTAGACGACATATTTTTGTTAAAATCATTTGGACTTTCGATGCTCTGTTTACTCTATAAGGCAAAAGTGTTGTAATGTGAGGTCTAATGGTTATCTGTACAAGAAACTAACAAAGTAATTAAACAAATACTTTTTTTCGTCAGGCGGGCAGCAATAAAAACGACTTTAAATTTAACAAAGTTACACAATTTAAATTTAACCATGTTAAATGATTATTGGTAATAATAAAAAGTGGCGTAAAAAGGCGCGTTCATCATTTAAGTATAAATTAAAATTTTCAAAAGCATTTAGGCATGTCAAGAATGAAATGTATAAATATATATATAAACATATTTTGTAAAAACTGTAATGAAAATAATTAAATCTTGGCAATTGCGGAGGGAATACATTTATCCAGCAGAGGTTGTTAATTGAAGTGAGTTGCCAAACATTATTTACCTTAAAACTTATATTTCGAACAGTCTAGTTTACAAAATTCTATATGTAAATTTACGTTAAACATACTCGTAAAATGTCTTGTTTAGATTTAATATAGACAGATTCAGCAGAATATTAAAACTAGGTACTCAGATTTGTGTTACGTCTAGTGAAAGGAAGAAAACGAACTCCTCATTACTAATAACAAGGTATTCTATCTGCATTATTATCTTTTTTGAAGGATAGATGTTATCAGGTGAAGTGTCTACTCTTTACGTTTACGTTTCGTCTTTGCAGCTTAAATTTGTCATAGAATTAAGCATGCTCCAATATTTCTCATATAAGTTTCAGTACGTGTAAATGGATCTATTATATAATTTGTAAAAATAAAATCACATATATTTTCGTGACAATATATCTTCTTTGTATAAGTTAACTATCCAAGGTGTAATTGCGAGTAAGAAATTTGCATTTTACATCGGCGATTCATGCATTCTTTGTATCCTGATTGCTTTTCAAAGTGAATTGAATATGAAAAGTTTGCAAAATAAGCTTTTAAGCTATTTTCCAAAGCCATAATATATTTATCTCATAGTATTATAAATATATAGCTGTAAGGAAGTAATACGAGCTTAAATGATAGTTACGATGAGAAAAGATAATAAAGGTGGAAAAGATGTATTAAGGGGTAGAGGGTTATACTATACCTAGTCGGGTCATAAGTTCTGTCCCATCCTTATTTAATTTAAATATGGAGTACATGGAGAAATGTTTGGATTGATTTTTAATAAGAAACTTTCACGCCAAAATTTTTTTTATTTTATTTTAAGATGATTGAAAGTTAGTAATTATTTTTTTTTTATTGAAATTGAATTTGAATTGAAAATTGAAGTAGATTCCAAAGGAAGACAGAGTCGTGGTTATCGCGCTTCACCGCTGAGGCTACCGAGGGTAACCGAGATTCATTGAAAAACTCGCCAAAGGTTAAAAATAATTAGATGTGTTTATCGTACTATCAAACGCTTTAGTTAAGATTTGAGCTTCGAAGACCTTAATAATAGTAGCCGAACTCACATGCTTAGGGGACCAGCTGTACGGGAGCCCAAGAAATCCCTTGTACAAGTAATAAATGTTAGCCCTTCAGAAGACCTGGCATTTCAAGCTTATCTACGAAAAACTTATTGAGCGTCTGAAAAACTAAGACTCGAGAGATCCCGGTCTTTATTAAGGAGTACGAAGAAAAAATTACCGCGAAATCTTTTTTCAGAAGTAAAAGTTTTTGACTTTGAAGGAAGTTAGAATACACAAAATAATAAAATATATGCCCATAACAATGAAAAAGCGAGCAAGCTTATCCCGAGGATTCAGCGTGGGTATTATTGTTCATCATTGAGGTGTTTTTTCTGTGAAAAAAGTGTGAAAGCTAGTCCTGGTTTGTATCACAATAACGCCCTTAGCACCATGGGAGACCTCTTTCTAAAACAATTCTGATTCAGAGTCAGTTCATCGGGCAGCAAGCACGCAGAACTGGTTGTTGGCCCATTGACTTCATCAAGCACGACGAATGGCCCTCTTTCAGCTCAGACTTACACCATCCTATGAGACTCTCAAAGCATCCCTGGTTAGAGCACGGGGTGATATAGATATTAAAGTAGTGTCTCAAATCAGGGAGAGCATCTTGGATAACTTTAATGAAACTATAATTTACATTTGTTTTCATATATATAATGAAGTGTATATATTTTTATAGAGCTTTCTTTTTAAAATCGGATGTTAAAAGCTTATACATAATTAAACTTAAACAATATTGTTATTCGACGCTCAGCAGTCGCCGAGAACGGTCGCCCGGCTCCCCGCCACGATCGTCCCGAGCCACCTGCGCACCCATTGTTCCAAGAACAATACACCGAGCAATTTTTATTGCGGGTGCTATTGTAATCGGAAATTAGTTTCAAAGAAAGATTATTGCAAAGCCACCTGGGTGGTTACACTAGTGGATACCTTGCGGTGTTAACTGAACTAGTGTAGGGCTAGCCCCGTACGCCCGTGGTTCCCCTTCTGGGAAACGCGAAACCGGAAGGAGTCGACGCAAAACTTGGCCTTGGGTAGTGCCCTAGTCAAGGTTGACCAACCCGCTGGACTTATAATAGTCCCACGCGTAGTTTTAGTTAGCTCTAAGCACACACCCAAGTGCACAATAAGACTGGCACTTGGACGCACTAGGGCTACACAACTAGGCACACATCCTCCCTGCCTGTACCCGGCAGGGAGGGAAGTAGGCCATTCACCCCGGCATCCCACCGGTGGCCACACTTCCCACGAATAAAGTAGGAAAAAATAAAAGTGAACAGAGTGCACAATGGAGGACTCTTCCTCAGAGTCGTTGCTGCACTTCATCAGCTTATTAAAAAATAAATACCCCGATGTCTTCCAGGACATAATTAAAGAAAGACCGCTCCCTGATAGACCCTCCTCAAGGGCCTCCTCCATATCCTGCACTTCGTCCGCAGTCTCCGAAATGGAGCTGGATAACGCCGCGTCCCCTGAGGATCCCCAAGCCCAAGACACCAGCGATTTCACGCTGGTTGAAAAAAAAAGAAAAAAGCGGGCTTCACCCGCCCCGACGCCGCCTCCTAAGGCGAAAAAACGGGAAATAAAGGCCCCCTCTCCCCAGCCATCTCCGTCGGCCCTGCCCCAGGGCCCCCTCACAGCTGCCCCACAGCAAGCCCCCGCTGCTCCTGAGCGCGCCCTAGCTGGCGCAAAGAAACCTCCGGCTGTCTCACAGCCATCGAAACGCCCGCCGCCTGTCTTCATTCAGGCACAAGACAAGTGGCCGATTGTCGCATCGGCCCTATCCAATCGCTACAAATATCAAGCAATCCCCACCGCTGTAGGTATTAAACTGCAGCTAGAAACCACGGACGATCATAGGCCAATTCAATTCTCGCCCCTGTCCGACCTCTACGCCCCGCATGGCATACGCCGATCGGCGTAGCGACCGTTGCTCAACCGGTTGAGCAGCCCCCTCCATCAGCCGGACGGCCGGTTAGCGAAAGCGACCTCGACTTAGTGTGTCGCTTCGCCGCCGTCTTCAACGGCGCCGACGTCTCAGCCCTAGCAAAAGCCTTAAGGGATTCTAATGGCAAGCCCGAAGTCAGGATTGCCGCCACAATGCGCTACCAACATGTAGTGTCAGCCATCGTCAACTTTCAAGCATAGAGGGCCTTTACAACGGCAGAGTAAAACCGCGTTCCTTTAACGTCGCATTTTTTAACGCGAACGGTATTAACAATCAACACGACGAAATCTTCAATTTCGTTCGCGATCACCAAGTCGACGTGCTCTTAGTGCAGGAGACATTCCTCAAACCGCACACTCGCAATCCCAACATTGCGAATTATATCATCATTAGGAATGATAGAACTTCTGCCGCTAATGGCGGAACTCTCATTTACTACAAAAAGTCCTTGCACTGCATGCCCGTCGACACGCCAACCCTCACTTTCCTAGAAGCCTCAGTCTGTCAGCTAGCCATGACCGGACATGCCCCCATTACAATCGCGTCCATCTACCTGCCTTGCAGACGTGATGCACAAGTAATACGAAGCGACTTCGTGGCACTCCTTTCCCTTGGAAACTCAGTCATTTTGGCAGGAGATTTCAATGGCAAGCACACTCGGTGGAATGCAACTAAAATCAACCCCCGGGGGTTGGCTTTAGACTCGCTAAGCGACGCACTCGACTTCGACGTCGTAGCGCCTACTACGCCTACCCATTTTCCATATATATTGGGTCGCGCACCGGACGTACTTGATATTGCCATCTGTAAGAACATCAACCTCGCCTTCCAAGGGATAGACGTAATCCACGAGCTCACTTCCGATCATCGCCCCGTTCTTCTTCGGTTAGGGCCCTCCGCCCCAACCTCACCCTCCACCAAAACCATAGTAGACTGGCACCGACTCAGGAACGACCTGAAGGAAGCCACATCACCACACCTAGATGCTATTCCTAGGAACATATCTTCAGTCCACGACACGAACCTCGCAGTTCATGCCCTCACTAGGCACATCCAGACAGTCGTCGAGGATTG
This sequence comes from Teinopalpus imperialis, assembly GCA_029286865.1. Classification (NCBI taxonomy): domain Eukaryota; kingdom Metazoa; phylum Arthropoda; class Insecta; order Lepidoptera; family Papilionidae; genus Teinopalpus; species Teinopalpus imperialis. The sequence continues at coordinate 9,895,196 of JAGSMU010000022.1, read as the reverse complement.
CTCGAGGCGGGTTCCCTCGGTGGAAGACCACCGATGGACCCTGCCAAGCGACATAAAGTACCTAATGAGGCGCAAGAATGCGGCGACTCGTGCCCACGACTTATATCCCACTGAAAGTAACCGGCTGGTGCTACGTACCCTTCAGCGTGAAGTCCGGTCACGCATAGCCCAGTACAGGAACGATCGGTGGGATAATCACCTCTCCAATATCGAACCTTCCCATCTCGCCTTCTGGCGACTTCCCAAATCCCTAAAAGGGGGCACCGCCCAAACAATGCCTCCCTTAGCGCGTCCTAATAAACCACCAGCCTTCTTAGACGAAGAGAAAGCCGAATGTCTGGCTGACAATCTAGAGCTCCAATGCTCACCGAGCACCCTACCGATCGACGCCGCTCACCTTGCAATGGTTGACAGCGAGGTCGACCGGAGGAGTAAGGAACCACCTCGCGATTCCGTTACCCAAGTCACATGCACCGAAGTTGAGTCCATAATTAAAAACCTGCGACCATGCAAGGCTCCCGGCCCCGACGGCATCACCAACAAGGTGATGAAACTCCTACCCATGTCCATTTTACACCTACTGGTGATAATCTACAACGCGGCCATATCCAAAGGCACCTTCCCGAACACCTGGAAGGAAGCCGACGTCATAGGGATTCTCAAGCCCTCAAAACATCCAACTGATCCATCAGCCTATCGACCCATAAGCCTACTCAAAGTCTTGGGTAAGGTATATGAAAGGCTCATCCTCGCCCGGCTCAAGGACTTCATGCTGTCCCGAGGGCTACCAATCAATGAGCAGTTCGGGTTTCGCACCCAACACTCATGCACACATCAAGTGCACCGCATCACAGAGCACATCCTCAGTAAATTTCTTCAGGGCTACCAAACTGGGGCGCTTTTCCTCGACGTGGCGAAAGCTTTCGACAAGGTCTGGCACAACGGGCTCATATACAAACTATATGAGCTCGGTGTGCCAGATCGACTCGTACTTATCATACGAGACTTTGTCCGAAATCGAACCTTTCGTTACCGCGTCGAGGGAACGCGCTCCGAGGTTCACCCTATTTGTGCCGGAGTACCACAAGGCTCCGTCCTTGGTCCTATTTTATACACACTCTACACCAACGACATACCACGCACTCGCGGTGTAGAGCTAGCCCTTTTCGCCGATGACACCGGCCTCTGTGTCTGGGTTCAAACCAGACGCTATTTGTAGACGCCTCCAAGTCCTAGGTCGTTTGCACCCATGTTACTCAATAAAAATAGCAAAATGTCCCTGCGTAATAAAATTACACTATACAAAGCGTGCATCCGACCCATCATGACATACGCAAGCCCCGTCTTTGCGCATGCTTCCCCGCGTCACATTCACCGACTTCAGGTAATACAAAATCGTTTCATGCGCAAGGCCACCGGTGCACCGTGGTTCTTGCGTAATGAAAATCTACACATAGATCTTGAGCTGCCGACCATAGCTCAGTACCTGAAGCAGGCTTCCCGCCGATATTTCGACTCTGCCGTCACACACTCTAACCCCTTGATTGTAAGTGCCGCTACTTACAATCCCATCGCGAATCACAGATTCACCCGCGTCCGAAGGAGACCGAGGCACGCCCTCGATGACCTCGACGACGTGACCACCAGGGCCCTAGCCCTTCATAAAACACAACACACGTACATTGCACCCTCACATCGCCCCCGCCGACGGCGAGGTCGTCACAAACAAGGATATTCGCGATACCGCCATGTCACTGGTCGGTTCTCTCCAGTCCATACAGATAGAAGCGTCGCTGGAGTTTTTGCGCCACTTCTTCTCCAGCGCCCACGCATTCCGAAGTGGTGGTACAGATAGCTAATAATCATAGCGAATCTAAAGAATCCTCTGTCAGAAGCAACTGACCGAGCCGAGGTTCGGCCCTCTCGGGCACCCTCGAGTCAGACGCTCTCGCGAAACAAGGTAACGGTCCAAGCCGAGGCTCCTTCTCGGGAGCCCTTGTGCTGGTTACATATAATAGAGGTCTCGACTGAGTGCCGTTAGCGCTCGGTCACCTCTCAACCCGGTGAAACTGTAAAAGCCCTCGGGCTAACAGTGGCCTTCAGCCCGAAAAAAAAACAATATTGTTGATAAGTCGTATATATCTCGTTTTGGTCGTTTAACGTGTTCACAAACTCATAATTAATATAAATATGCAATTTTAATAAAATTGTGTCATGTCTTTGAACTAACATATTGTCGACAAAGAAACTGTATCGGGAAGAAAGTGTGAAATATGGAAGCAAAGAAGTATCACGCCATAATCCTACGAAATATTCCTGTTCAAACTATAAAATGAAAGAGATGTCATCGGCTTACAGGGATTATTGCCCAGAGAAGCCTTCCGTTGAAGACGAGACACGCCCATTGAAGTGACCACTCTAGTTTCCAGTCCATTCTGGAAAAAATTAAAAAAAATTACATCGGAAGATGCTCGCCTTAAGAGGAAACAACCCAGAGCGTTTTTTGGTGTATCTGATACGACCATTTTAAAATTCTTCATGAGCATCTTGGCAGCACAAGAAAGGTGTGGAGAATATATAAAATACATAGGCTTCAAAAATAACATCGCGTGGAATTTTCCCGTGCATTTTTCTACCTCTTTTACAAGGACGGTGTATTGGATTAAATTGTTACTGGAGATAAAAATTGGGTTCGTCATTATGAAACCGTGTCCAAGCTAGACTCCAAAAAAAGTGTACAACCAGCCAAGAAGATTAAGGTGTCTCAGTCGGCCGGTAAACTCATGGCAACGGTCGTCGCCAGGACTCAGAAGAATTTCATTTAAATCAATTACAAAGACAAAGGTGTTTCTATATACCTATGTCTATAACCCAAGAATAGTAAGCATCAATTCAGAATCATTTAAAGGAAAAACTAACGAAAGATGGCCTGTGTCCACAAGAGTCGTGTTACTCTAGTTGCCCTGCATAAGGTCCAGACCTGGCCCCCAGTGACTTACTGTCCCCAAAAATAAAAAAAACAACTGCATGGAAACAAATTTACCAACGATGAAGAAGTTAAGGACGCTATTTCAGCGTATTTTTCAGACAATAACAAAATATTTTTTTATGAGGGTATACATGATATTCTAGTTGAAAGTTCTGAAAAAGGTATTCATCTTTAAGGTGAATATATTGTAAAGGAAAAATAATTTTGGTTTTTTATTTACACTCCTTCCTTATTCCCCGAACTTAAAAAATAATAATTTTTAAATTAAAATAGACGGCCATTTGATAAATAAATATGCATTATAAAGAAGAAATGAACAATATCCTGAGTGAATTTCCGTTCAAGTTAAGCTTTCTAATAAACACGCTGGTGTAAAATATATAAAAACCTTTGCTCAAGCTTCCCTGTGTAATAAAATAATAAAGTATTCATGTTGGCTTTAAAATGGTATAACGTAACTTCTCATTTTCTCATTTTTTAATATTTTCTAAGCATTAAATTAAACAAAATACAAATATACAAAATCACCATGCCATAACAAAGTTTGTATAGCTCTTAATTATCTTAATTTATAAGTTTTTCAAAGAAAATTTTGTTTCGTTGAAAATAATTTATTTTCATTACCTTGTTCCTATGTTTTACGCTGGTGTTCTTAATGTGTAGTAATAACTAATTAATACTAAAAAATATCTATATATCTTCTCAGAACTTATATTTGAATTTAATTCTTATCAATTTAGCATTGTTTAGTCGTAAATATCATATAAATAATCGCCTGGGTATAACTACATAATAAGTAGCAGTTTGGTGTGATTAAACTATGATATTCCGTTCAGAACAACTATGAATGTTTTTAAAAATATCCACTGTGAGAATGAGAAACTTGGAGTGGTGTAGTTTGTGTGTTTATTAGTTTAAATCCACACACACACACACATAGATAATGTTCCGTGGTTGGGAGTCGAACCTAGAACAGAACCCACGATGCAGTACCCTCAATAGCAGACGACCACGAAGTGTAGAGGTTAAAATACCAATTTTAACCTCTACACTTCGTGGTCGTCTGCCGTTGACTCGACCGTAACATTTTTACAGAATACCAGCGTAAAAATGGTAGCTAAGGGCTACTGTGTTTTAATTAAAGTGAAAAAAAGACCGAAAACCATATTACGGGTGATTTAATCAAAATTTTAAACAATTCCTTATAGAATAAATAATGAATGTAGGTGCAATTGGCTGATCTAATATGAACTGTGTACTCATTTGTAGTCTCGTTTTTTCCCTCCATAAGTATTTTTTTTATAGAATAGGTGGCAAACGAGCAACCATCCCACTTGATCGTAAGTGATTACCGCCACCCATGGAAATCCGCAACACCAGAGGAGTCGAATTACCGAACATCTAGATGATAAGGATATCATTATGAATTCTGTCGTGATGCTTCGTGTGATTGAGTGTCATCGTGTTTAAACTCAACGACTGGGATTAACCCGAAGAACCCCTCAGAACACTCCCCATGGTAAATTCGGTAATAAATGCATAGAGATGCAATATCTTTTCGCAATGCCAGTGAATCAAGTTGATCGGAAAGTACCAGGTCATCAACGATTGTAGTCGTTCTTCGTTAAATAAGGGCAAATGGATGAAGCTGGTACTGGGGTGGCCAACCCCAGAGATGCGAACGGTATTCCATGGGAGGACGAACTTGTAATTTGTAAAGTTGCATAAAGTGGGCCAACATAAAATACCGTCTTCCACCCGGTTTAATTTTTAAACTTCACGCTCTCAACATGCCGGACAAGCTCTTGCACATCATACCAGCCTTCTTGTCGAATCGCACTTTCCGATATCGAGTCGACGGCACGCGCTCCTCCAGCTGGCCGCTCCTAGTGGGAGTTCCCCAAGGCTTCGTCCTCTCCCCCCTCTTATTCTCACTTTACACAAGTGATATTCCAAAAGATCCGCAGGTCAGTCTCGCGTTTTTCGCGGACGATACCGCCCTATATTATTCAAACATACACAAGGGCCGTATCACCATTCGTCTCCAAGCCGCAGCCAACCGCCTCGCTGAGTGGTTTCGCTTATGGAGAATCGAAATTAACCCGGACAAAAGTGCAGCAGTTTTCTTATGGAGAGGCTCAGCCGATCCATTCTGCACGGTACCAGTACCTAGCCGTAGAAAACTAAGGCGTATCACGATCTTCAACCGACCCATTCCGTGGGTAGAAACGGTCAAATACCTAGGGGTCACCTTTGACCGAAAGCTTAGCTTTCGCCCGCATATCAAAAATACGAGAAATGAGGCCGCGTCCGGAATATTTAAAACTACACTCAAACCCGCTAGTGGTAAACGCCGCAACCTACGATCCGGTACCGAACCCGGATACTAGGAACCGTCGATTCCGTCCCCCACTTCATGGGGGAGCCGAACTCCAGGCCGTCCTCAAAGGACCCCGGACCCACACACAACACAAACACCTCGTCGCGTCGCCCTCACCTCCGAGCGCGACGCAATCTTCCGCGTACACTCATCGACCACAGCTTCTGATTGACAGACAACAGGTGGCGTCCGTCAGAGGCTAGGTCCGCACACCAAAACCTAGCTGTGTTTCAAAATTAGGACAAAGGTATTCATTTTAGCGGTAGATGCGGAAACAAACTTGTGTTTTCGTGGGATTAAATTGAACTAGATTTTGTCAGGTCCAATCTGAGACATTGTTTAACAAAATCAAGAAATAAGTATATAGTAAGTATTTTATAATGAAACAATACCAAAGTGCTTCAATTAAACTACATGTAATACTTATTTATTCACAGAGTAACGAAGCCATCTTCATTAGAAACAGAGAATCGGACAAGGACCGTTAGCCTTTCGGGTTTATCCCTAGACGAACATGAATTGCCAATGGGCTGGCCGTATATATCGTAAAACCGGTATCCACTAGGAGGATTTTTTCGAATTATATAAAAGTAGGCGGGAATAAGAGAAGGTGTTTCGTCCAATAATTCATTATTTAAATTGTCCTTATCTAGTATTAGCCCATTATTATTCCACTGCTGACCTTAATGCATGTATGTTAGTGCTAGTTTGCGTGTGAATGTGGGAAGGTATGCCTGTTTTAATATCTATAATGCTTATTTATGTAAAAATTGTTTGCAATAACTGCTCCGTTTGTATGTAGTCTAAGGTTAGAAGTCAACTTTTAATTTTGACTCACTGATCATGCACTGATTCTACATAGGCATCTACTTTCATCGAGTTCGTAACTCGATGGATGTTCAGCACTGTTAGTTTCATTTAGCAATCCGTAGCTTAATAGCTAGCATATAATATTTAAAAAAGTAAAAAAAAATTACAGTGGCGGAGAGGACTGTGCCTTTACCACCATGAAAATATAAAAGTGTGTGATATATAATAGAATAATTACTGTTTACGCTGCTTTTTTATGGTGAATGTAGAGATTCGGAGAGCGACCGATATTAGTGGATAGACATTCTTATTTCATTATTTTACACAATGCATCCGAATTTTTTGTTGTGTTTGAATTTAGGTCTTTGTGGATTATACAATTATTATTATTTGAATACTTATTATCAGGAGAACTTGGAGCTCGTATATCACGCTTAGTATAATAAAATGAAATGGGGAAAAACAATAGAACCAACATCATAGCATTAGTCTGGCACTGTACGGTGTTCACATAGTTAGGGACACTGACTAAGTAACTAAGAAAACATAAATATAATCAATGGTAAAATGAAGTTTTTATAAAAAATTGTAACTGTTTTGAAAGATATTATATATAGTTATGAATATTATGTCGCATATCCTACTGCAACAATAATAGGCCGACATCCTTTTGGCATTGATGAGGTTAATTGGTTGGAAGTTGATATTTGAATTTGGAGCAGCATAAAGTTGATGAACGATAATGGTACATTTTGTGGTTATCATTTTCTTCACATGGTACCACAAAGTTTCAATAGTGTAGTGTACTGTTTTACTAAACTACAAAATATTCTCCCTCTCGGGAGCTCTTGTGCTGGTTACCCATATATAGAGGTCTCGACTGAGCGCTTTAAGCGCTTGGTCACCTCTCAACCCGGTTAAACTGTAAAAGCCCTGGGACTAACAGCAGCTGTCAGCCCGAAAAAAAATAAATAAATAAATAAAACGAAATATTTTACAAATCTACAGAAATATTCGTGAATTATTATGTAATTAATCCACAAATGATTTTCATTCCATTCCTAAACTGTTACATTATGAAAACTTCTTACAGCAATCTACAAACAATTGTGACCTTCACTATAAAATGGTAAAAGTTTCTTCCCACAGTTTAAAGTTTTAAAGCAATTTATTACAGCGCGGTTTCTCGACTACTAAGTAAAACTGTTGTAACAATAATTTCTTAAGAGATGTCCGGGCTTCATTAGAATTTAATGTCTTTATTATTAAGAATAAAATTAAAAATAACTTATTTCAAAATTTTAAGACGTATTTCATTAAATTATTACTTAATCTACTCGTTATATAGATTGATGTAGGCCTGACCAATCCAACATTTTTTATTCCTATAGTGTTTTAAGATTCTTATAATTGAAATATGAGGATCTCTATCTTTTACTTTGTATATTAGATATATACCGTTAAATTGTTTATCTATTCCATAAAAAGATCTAATATATTTGTATGGGTAGGTTTATCTATCAATAATTATAAAATAAATAAGTCGATAATTAATATGACTGTTATTTTTAATAACCATCGTTTTTATTATCTATTCCTTACCAGATGTAAGGCATGTAATGTCGTCAATGAACTATTTCATGTTGTTATTATATACATTGTACTATTTAGGGATTATATCAAAGATAGTTTATTGATCTCTCAGTTTAGATTTTAATAAAAAGTAATTAAAATAAATAAAATAATAAAAATATTAATAAATTCTAATATTTCCTTTTTTTGCTGGGCTTATATGTTTTTTTACAATATTTGGAGTGATAAACGAGCACACAGTTCAGCTGATGATAAGTGAATACTGCGGTCCATGATGACGTTTAAAATCATTCCCAATTAAGAGTCAAGATGCAACTGCGTTGTTACCGATAAGAACTGAGTTTGAATTTACTAATGTGAATTTGGTGGCCAGACCCCCTCGCGCTCACCATACAAAATAACGCTGTTTGCGTTATACCGCTGTTCTTTTTTTTGCTAATGTTATGTGATGGCCTGGACCTTTACCAGTCGAGCCGAAACAGAATATTTCAACTTAAAATATAAATTTTAATATCTATACAAAAAAAAACAAAAAAAATAATACAAAAGCAAAATATAAAAGAACATATAAACATATAACAAATATTAAACTGATTTTGAAAAATGTTTAATTTTTAAAAACCAAAACGGCGAGTTATTCATAATCGAATCTTTACATTTCTATTAAAACAAGCAAGGCATATAGTGCAGTTGAAGAAAATATATCTTCAATTCGTTGTAGCTAACACAATGAATTTCAAATCTAAATTAATTGAACGAACGCGTGCACTAACATTTATCACTTGCAATCCCTCGTACGTAGATTGCAACATACGTTTCACTGATATTGTATCCTCGTGAAATCACTTGATGCTATTGGAGAATTGAATATAAGGCTATTGTTATTTCGAGTTAACGTGAAGTGAAACACAAAGGAGTAACATTGTTTCCGTTGGCTCGTTATACGCTGCTTCAAACGCTTGGATAACAAACCGCACACGATGCTCTCACTTTATATAAACTTAAGTGCTCGTTGAAGATAATTATGTAACTGTTTCTTCAATGTTATAGATTATGAACTTAATGTAAATTAAAATAGAAAAACAATTTAAGGGAATATATATTTTTTGTTAACGTATATTAAATGTCCATTGTTTAATGAATTAATGACGAGTGAATTGAATGATGAATCCCCTCATTCATCATACTAAGTATTAGTCAATATGTTACAGCTAGAAACTAAAGTTAGATTTGAAATTTTTGCTCGGTGTCAATTCTAAGAACGTGAAGGAAATATCCGCGCCACGTGCCTTGTTAGAAGTGGTCAACGCGGTCGTGCGTGTTACCTTTTCAAACGAAATATTTGATTCCAACGCTACGAGCGAAGCTTCGCAGTTCGTAGCCATTCTGCGTAGAACGTTATTTCACAAGGAATATACTCTTAGGTTATTTAGATAATGAAGCATAAAGAATTAATTTATTTTATTATTGTATTTATTTACAAAATCAACAGCACTTGACATTAAAGTTATGTAGTGGATTTTGTAAATATACAGATTGCCAATAAGGGATTCAAAATAAAGAGTAGTATAGAAAAATATAGTATATATAGTAGTACATTTAGCAAACGGTCTACCTGTAAGTGATTACCACCCATGGACATCAGAGATGCGCTGACGGTTTTCAAAACAGGTGTAAGATCTTTTCTTGTTTTTTGTATTACGGTGACAAGAGAAGCATTTAATATTCTGAAAAAAGGTAAGAATATCCTTATATACTACCTTTGTGATACTGGTCAGTAACTTGGTAAACTTGATAGAGCTACTTTACTGCTGTTTGTTTCTAGCTGCATAATTAATGGGTAAGCACTACCGGGGTAGGACCACGTCCTCGCAGAATACCAGCGTAAAATAGCAGCATAATGCTACTGTGTTTCGTCTGGTGAGTGTAGGAATCCGGAGACCTTTAGTTACTGGTGACGAGGCATTCCATCTCAATTAAACGCATCTACATTACGATTCCTTGTCAACGATTAATGTAGATGTCATGGGCCGTAGGAATAACTTACTATCAGGTGAACTATGTGCTCGTTTGTTACTCTCAATGTAATAAAAAGTGGGTTCATGGAATCTTGATTCGTTAAATGCTGTTGTGGTGCGCCGAATAATATGATATATAAATTTATGTACCCATAGCCTGTAGGAATCACTTACCATTAGGTAAATTATTCTGCACCCTTACGAAGTACCTGTCACTAATATGATGCATATAAAATAATGCGATTTAATAAATTATTTCATACGACTTGTTTTACGTGGTGCAGTCATACCGCAGATATAAGCTGGTTTAAGCATGAATATATCAGAGGGTACAATAATCTTCTTCAGAAGATCAGCGTAGAATAGTAGTGGTTTTCGATTAAGAAAGAAACAAAATTATTAAAAAAAAATGGTGGCGATTCATTCTTACGCAGGCTGATGGGCCGACAATACATTTGCATAACAGTTACTTATAGAGAATGAATGGTGTCAATGGCTGCTGGAATCACTTATTAGGTGAAAGTGTGTGCTTCTATATATGTTTGTGCCGCATTATATCATATAAAAAGTCCATCTAGTCAGATGATTTAAACTTATTGTATGAATTTCATGGGATTGCATGAAAAGATTCATTACTGCATGTCGAAACGAACGTTGTCGATGTTCGATAATTGTATATATTTTAAGTTATTTATTTATACTTTATTATATTTACCATTGTTTAAAAAAAGGTTAAATAGGGCGGACTTAATGGCTATTGGTATTCTTTACTACCGACTTAAGGTGTGGTGAGATGAGGTGATAGGGACCGCAATCAACAATAACTAACAGAATGAAAATATTATTCATAATAAACAAAAAGTATATAAAGAATACCCAGTAATATATATACGCTTGCTTATATAAGTGAATAATTTAATAATAACTCAAACATATTATAACATATAATCTTACACAGATATATATATATAACACATATTATATAAATATATATCTATAAAAGTAGCCAATAACGAATTTTTTGACGACAAAGTTATACGACCATGGAATCATTGGTCAAATGCTCACGAACAAGCTTCGTAACAAAGCACTTGATCGATGTTATATTTATATTATCAGAAAATGATTTTCAGAGTAGTATAGCCTGTACAGTAAACGAGTTAACAAGGAACCCGGTATAGTGCATTGGTATACAGGTCTTATTATATATTATTAAAATACAGTCTACGATAAGTAAGAATGCAAACCAGGGTGGTTGGCAATCAATGAATGTTTAGAAGATTGATTTAGTTTACGAATACTTTTGAATATACATCCTTTACTGTCACTTCTTGCGACTCCTGAAGACAAAATATTGATGATTATGATGGCATAAATGAGTCAGCTCGACTAGGGAAGGACTACGCACTCAAAGTTGTGTTTCGTCTGGAGGTTGTAGGGTTCTGGAGACCCATATTGCTGCTGACGAGGTATTGCGACTTAGCCCGAAGGTATCAATAACGCGTTTGAATTATGTTTCCTTGTCCCATGTGCTGCATCATTGGAATAACTTACCATCAAGTGAACTATGTGCTCGTTTATCCCCCTTAATACAATTTAGAGCTAAAACCGTTTATATCTCCAGGGAATAGTACGCCCCGCGACGCGATGAGGATTGAATGTATAAATAATATATAACAAAAATTGAAATAACCGTTTACTTTTCTACTAAATATATTCCTGTTAGTTTTATATTTTGTGATGCAGTTTAAAACACTTTTTTTTATTTGAATTATGACTAACTAAACCTCATGAGTTTCTTTTCATCGTAGAATATTACTTAAATTTTTCCCATATAGTATTATAAAAGAATACTTTCACTACAATCTCGGCTGCTTGTCATACCGCAGGCCTCGTAAACGTTTTATGCTTTAGTTTATTGACCATTAACATAAAGTAATTGCTTCGAAGCGCTTCAACTTACCTATTCTTTTAAAACATTGTACCATTATCCAATAACATACTTTCTATTTCCTCATTCATATCACTTCTAGTCATTGTAAGACATCGATATGAGTGTTTAAATAGTTTATATTTTCTTAGTTATCATACTACTATCGGTAACCGATTTTTATTACCTCTATGTTCTTGTATGTTGTATTAGTTAGTCAATATTTCTGAAATACAAATTGTTGGTATTAAGGTCTAGAATTATTATAAAATATCTCTTGTGTTCTTGGACTTTGTATATAAACCTTCATTACTCTTATCAAATACATTAGAGATTAGATTGCCAAGTGAGTTCTTCTGTGTTAAATTTTTTTAATGGTAAGGTAGAGTCACTGTGTAGTTTATAGATGCGACATAAATGGCTCGGCTTGATCTGGTAACGCGTCGCGTCACAGCATTAGCAGCATAACGTTGCTGTGTTTCCCGTATGGTGAGTGTAGGGATCCGGGGACCACCCACCTACAGATAATAATCCATTTTAAATACATATTTAATACAGATATAATCTCGTTTTAACGCGTTGTCTCTGCGCCTTTAGGTAGCTTTGAAAAATAGCCAATTGCGATCCCTTGATACCCATACCTTCTAATTTTTGCAAAAGCAGGGCAATCGAAACTGTATCAAAGACCTTTGTAAGGTCCCGAAATATACCAATACATTTTAGACCTTATCCAGACTGGTTACTGCGTGATTTATTGAGTCATGAACAGCGTCAGCTGTGGATTTGTTTTTCTGGAACCCATATTGTTGATCCCAGAGAAGATTATGCGCTTTGAGGAAGTTTATTAGTCTAATTTAGGATCCACTGCAAAATTTTAGAAAATACTTGAAGTATTGAGATTGGCCTATAATTATTGATACCTTTCCATTCCCCCGCTTTATGTATAGGTAGAATAAACTTCTTTTTAAATTTAAAAATATAATGTTCGCGAAATACATGTTTAGTGTCATTAACTGAGCATTGGGGCGAATTTTTTTTTTTTTTTTTTTATAGCATTATGAGTAACAAACGAGCACACAGTTCACGTGATGGTTAGTGATTCCCGCGGCCCATGACATCTACATTCATCCTTGACAAGGAATCATAATACAGATGCGTTGTCACCCTTGAGGACTGAGATGGAATGCCTCGTCTCCAGTAATAGGTCTTCGGATCCCTGCACTCACCAGACGAAACACAGCAGCGTTAAGCTGCTATTTTACGTTGGTATTCTGTGAGGGCGTGGTCCTACCCTGGTCGAGCTGACCCATTCATTCTGCAGCTAGAAACAAACTGCAGTGTAGCTCTACCACTGTACAAATTTTATTTTGAATAAATATGATAACGCATGTCTATCTTGATTTTTTGATAATTTTAGGTTAATGTCATATGGTAATAGTCATCATTTATCATCAAATTCGGAGGTCGAAGGGTTATGAGCTTATTAATGGTTCATAACTTCGACCACTTTTCAAGAGTGTATAACCAAGAAAGAGAATAGAATATATGCTTCTTAGTAAAGGTCTTCTTAGTAAGTCTAAAGTCAACTTTTGATATCTGGTTTGGTGGCAATGGAAGTTTTGAGATCATCATTTTCCTTTGGATGCGTCTTATATTTAACAGTGGCAACAAACCAGGGATGGTCTATAGTCGTGTTTAATATAAAAAAAAACTTTTCTTTTTCCTTAAAAATACTGGTATTGTTGTTTAATTATTTTTAGTACCAAATAAAGTTAAAGATTCGCTTTGGGCATTTGATTTAAAATTAATGGGTACTTAATTTCACTAACGAGCCTTATATAATGTATAGGAAAACGACTATTTTATTTTACTTAATTATAAGACACTGGCGCTTTTATGGTGCGATAATACAAGCAAAATGGTTACAAGATGAAAATGGAAAAAAAACAGTATAATATAAAATATTGTACTCATTTTTTTATATTTCGGAGAAGACAGAGAAGTTAAAAAAAAGTTCAAAATATGAAAGAATTTTTTTTCTTTTATAAGTTAAAAATTATTTCCAAAAAATATTTTCTTATTTGTATTTTATATATATGTGGTTAACTTTGTAAGGTTACAACATTACTATTTATTACATCACATTATATTACTATGAATACCTTATAATCGGTTTACAAAAACCCAACCCAAAAATGAAGTCAATATAGTTACTAAGGAACTTAATTTTGCTGGCGATTGAGCACAATTCCTTAATTTCCGGAGCTAGTAATAAAATATGTAATTAAATACGTGAAGAAACATTCGAGTATAACGTTTGAGGACTTGCAGATTATTAATATTACATTTAATAATAAATAATATTTTTAATAATTTCGTGACAATCTGATAGATTATCGCTTTATTTTTGGGCCCAATCATCTCATCGTTTTTAGTAATTACAACAAGTTATGATTGAATGAATATTCTCCATATTTTAGCCCACACGTATGAACAGAGGTGGCAGGGGATCTTTGTTTTATTCTATGGTGATGTAAATTACATATGAATTATATTTTAATCATTTTAAATATATCATAAACGAAAGAAGCTATGGTGGCCTCAAATAGGTTCTTCTCCCTAATTATTTAAATTTACAAGCAATATAGGATGTGTTCTATAACATCTGTTCAATTAAATTAATTAAAAAGTGCAATATAATTTTAATGCAGTAATTATCTTAAACTATAATGCCCCAATATAAAAATATTAATAAATATAAATCATAATTTATACTCATATGTAGAGGTTATTTCGAGCTTTAAAGAAATTATATTATTCTTAGTATATGAAAACAATTTTTATTTACCAATTCTTGGTAAAGTAGAGAACGTTACATTATACAGACACAACTGCGATACGGCAGATTTATTGTTGCCAGTTCAAGAGTTTTATTATCTTTTTCCGAAGTGTGTCAACTGATTGTAAATACTCTATTTATGTAATACTCTAATATCAAAAACAAATAAAAAATCGAAGATAGGAGGACGCAATAAATGCAGTTGAATGGAGGTCTGCCTTTTTTTTTTATAAGCTTTATAAGTTTTTATTGTTAAATATTACATGATTTTCGAATGCTAAAACCATGTGTGACTAATTTTTTGTGTGAATTTTAAAATTATAATTATATATAATAACCATTCTTGTTTACATACCTATAGCAATATAAGACTAAAGTTCAGAACGGTTACAATTAGCCGTACTTTGGTTTGATTTGTAGAATTAGGGTTACCTGAAAGTAAATGATCCCTGCAGGTCTTAGACACGAACATTCACATACAATCTTAGACACATATATTCTATAAGAAATCAAAACGTAAATTCGTTTTCAACCCCGAGGATACTCTACAGGGGAGACAGTGCTAGTACATGGGTTTTCTTTAGCTAGTATTTGATCTTAAGTTTCCTTCACGCATTACACTTAAGGTAGCTGTTCAAATTCAATACTTTTCAGCATTTCCATATAGATACATATATTTTGCCAGTTCATGTAAACCATTCGTTTGTCAGCAAATTTTCTCTCTACTAGCCATTATCTAGGTAAAAAAAATCCTTAAAAATAACCATGACCTAAAATCGTCCGGAATAAGCTTTTCTAATTAAAACTTTAATTATTAATTATTACGTAAATGCAATTCAATAAGTTATTATAATGAAGCCAGCAGAGCTTTATAAGCAAACAATGGAAATGGCGGTTTTGTGAACAAACCTTAATTAAATGCCTTAAAATGTTCGATGCTTTTATGATGAGATTAAGGTATAAATTTTATGTTTGCGAATAGATAAGTATTAAATTTTGTAGGCAATTAAAATATGAATATACCTAATTAAAAATATATTTTTTGAGTATTAATAGTGTAAAAGAGGTCAAAATTTTGTAACTCACAAATACATTAAATTAGTAGATTATTTCTTATAGTGATAAATAAATAGCATATAAGAGGTTTATATACTACGTAGTGGATTCATTGGGTTTATTACCATTATTAAAAAAATCAGATAAAAGCTTTTACTTCGAAGTAGAGTATCGAGATATTATATATATACTATCACTCCACAACATGAGCTTTGGAAGTCCCAAACTTCTGAAATCTGAAGACGACATAGGACACACATATATTATTACATCCATAATCAAAAACCGATCATTTGTGCTTCACAATGAATTCGAATTGAACACATAACCCGTCAATAAGAAGCCATGTACTTTGACCACGGTTGAATTTTCAATTATTATTATTATAAAGATATAGCCCTAAAACGTTCTAATTATTTTACATCAGTAAAAAGGCTTTTTTTTCTTAACGATAATACAAATTTCAGGCATCCAGATTGCTCCATAAATTATAGAATCATGGGTTTTAAGTTAGTAGTCCAGTTGAAATCATTTTCCTCATTATCATCATTGGTAAATGTGACCGATCTAACGGTTATTGACGTACGCTACTTTATTAATGAGTGTGACTTCTATTATAATTTTGTTAGTAAATCGTGATGTCCTTGGTATCAAATTTATTTGATTAATTGACATTACTTTGACTCATTTCTAACAAAAATCGGAAGTGGTTTCTAAATATCGGTTAATTTTGTTAAATATGTTTTAATAAATCGGTTAATACATTTACTTAATTCGAAAGGACTGTACAAAACAACATTTTATTATCGGTTACACATGTAAACACACTGTCCATTGGTCAAATAATTGTAATTAACCTGTTCATTTTAGATAAGGCGCCTCCGTGTTCAACCCAGTGAAGCAGTGAAAGCTCGGTCTAACAGTGGCCATCAGCCCAAAAAATAATAATCAAAACACCATTCATTCAACCAATACACAAGCACACTTTGATGGTAAATTTTATGTTTTAACTCGATAGAGTGACATAGAAACGAAATCAAAATAATTGGCGTCACGGTTGACGTCAGGCTGACGTTCAATACATGTAAGGAACCTGTGCTGTAACTCACAAAACCTGTTAATTTAACTGTCGATATCTGCAAACATTCATTGGGAGTTGAATCCCTAAATAATTAGGACCAATACATACAGCTCTAGTAGTGCCGATAATAACGTATACAGCAAGCGCATGGGCACCAGCAACAGATAAATTAAAGACTAGGAAACGGCTGGATATGGTGCAGCGTGAATTCGTGCAGAAGATAGTCAGAGCCCACAGAACAGTCACCCTTTAGGACCTACTGCTCGCTCGGCTGCTTCCATTGGACTTACGAGTCCGTCCATATAAGTCGGGGCTGTACTATCCATCTCATTCATAATTTTTTTTCAAATTTCATTGAGAGTAATAAAGAAGCACACAGTACACTTGACGGCAAGTGATTCCTGGGGCACATGACGTACATGTCATCATTCATCCTTGACAATGAATCATAATGCAGATGCGTTGTCACCCTCGAGGACTGAGATGGAATGCCTCGTTACCAGTAATAAAGTTCTCCGAAAACCTAAACTCACCAGACGAAACACAGCAGCATTATACTGATATTTTACACTGGTATTCTGTGAGGTCGTGGTCCTACCCCGGTCGAGCTGACATATTCATTCTCCAGCTTGAAACAAACTGTAGTGTAGCTCTACTACTGTCAATTTTGAATTAAATGATACTAATAAATAGAAATGAAGAAGAACTTAAGGCTGTAGATATAAAGTAGCAATGGTAAAGAAACGTACGTTAACAGAGTACACATTATTATATTAACAAATTATTTAAAAATAAGTTTGATAGTAATGTCAAAACAAATTAGTGAAAGAACAACAGAGTCCCTGAGTTTGGTCCTTAATTTCTTGGAACCTTTGGGTCATATAACAGTATAAGACACAAAAATAACTTTAAAACAACTGACGAATATTACAGGTAATCATTGCTCAAGCAAATGAATCGTAGCATAAGGTATGTTACAGAATGTACAAATAGTAAGCAAACAGGCGAGTTTTAGTTATAGTTGAGTACCAATTCCGCAGTAAGCAATGTCTAGTGATTCGTCAATGTCCCAATGTAATCCTCATCTCTCAAGAAGATCTAAAGCGGTCTGTGGAGATGTCCTATCATTTATCACTGGTCGAATGGTTCCGAGCATCTTAATTTCTAATAATTTACCTACGGATTACCCAAAAAAAAATATATAAATCTACGTTAATACTTTGTAAACAATTTTATTTACAATAATAATTTTAGATACAGCTAAATTAATACAAGAATGATGTTTAAGTATAGTTTCAATCATTTAATTTTAAAGCAACTATAAACAAAATTTAACTTAATAGGTAGATACTTTTAACTTGTGCAGACATTGAGCAAATATTAACTTTGACGAATTGGAGCTGTGGTGGAACAAAGCTTGAGATAATAGTTCACACTTATAACGATCGTCAGCTTAACGAGCGAACTTTAACACTAACTCGCTTGCGCTAACGCTCATCCACGATAAACATGTTAAAGCTATATTATGTTTAATGATTTTTTCACTTCGATTCACGAGAGAAACATTAAGTTATTATTTGTTTGAGATTTACATTAACATTAAAATGTGGAATAGGTAGCAGTATATATGTACGTCTTATGAAGAATCCATCTGACTGAGTTTTGTATTGTAGCCTATTCGGTTCTACGATTGGTCTTCATATGTGAGAAGAGCTCTATTAACCACTGATACTTCACTGGCTCCATTATCAGCTAAAAAATTAAACATTTTACCGTCTTAAAATTCTCTGTGAATAAAATACTGTGTCCGAGATGGGACGTTTATATCAAAATGTTTCTTTTTTTCTCATATTGTTATGTACCATCTGTTCTATTAACCTTTTAATTCCACTACCTGCAATAGTCTTTTCAAGAAAGTCCTAGCACAAAATTTCACGTTTAGAAGATTTGTTCATATTCACTGTTAGGGAAGCGTGTGAACCTTGATGCGTGAATCAATTCCAGTGAAGCATTTGGGACAACTAATAGAATAATTAAGAACCAATAGAGAAATCTAAAAGTATTCATTTAAACAATACATCTAAAAGGAAAAACAAACAGTGTAGACATTTTATTTGACTTAATATTAATGTTCAAGATTTATTTATTACCTATAATATATTTATGGAAAATGTAAATGGGTTTTTTATAACACCATAAATATTTAAATAGTTTTTATTTTTTTAAAGGAAAATTTTGTCAAGGTGATGTGCGATATCTTTTTTGAGAAGTATTTGACATCCGGCGTTATGGAGAAATCGTACCGATAGTCACTATACATGCCAGTGATGTTTTTACTCACTAATGACGTGACGAAATGGTTATATATATATATTATTATAAATGGATTTTCTCTTAATAACCGATCGCCATGTTATTTTATGATAGACCGCTGGTTTTGAAAATAAGTTATTATATTTTCTGTTACAATAAATGTTTGTGTTTCTTCTATATGAAATTAACAAATAATATAAAATATAAATATTATATATTAGTATATATTATATATTAGATGTAATATTATCTAATATAAAAATAATAATATACTATTTGACAAAATAACATTTCATTTATAATATACTGGAAATAGCTTGCTATTTCGTAAGCATATTTGAAGGAAATCGAGTCTGCTATAAACGATGCATACTGACGTAAGATCAAAGTTGGACGTATGAATTGGTGTTTTAAACTGCATATTAAATTTCTTTTACCTTTATAAAAAACACACATAAATTGCCATTTATAGAATAAAACTGGAATTTTATGTCTATATATATATATATATATTGTAATATTGGTAATTGCAACGCAACCTTAACTGCCAATTCACAATGCAATCAGTTGCATAAGAATAATCGTGAGTAACCCTGCCACGATTCAGCTAAAGACTGCTGTCATAAATGCATTCGCTCGACTGGTGAAGGATATTATTATGTTATTTTAAAATTATTTATCATAATTTATATTGAATTTTTCTATGTGTATTTTTTTATATAAAATTTATTGTCGATAAAAAGTTAAATTAAGATGATATATAAGAACAGTAATACGTTGAATATCATAGCGGTGATTCAATTATTATATAGGTATATATAATATGTTGAAATAACAAATAACGTCATTTTGTATTATCAAATACGTGCAAATAATGACAAAATGCTATATGCTGTAGAAAGAATCGCTTTACGGTGTTATAGTTCCATTCGGTCGAAACCATTTTCATTATCCTGCTTTATAGTCCACTGGAGGGGATAAGGGTCACATTCATAAAACAATGTCAACTGTTACAAGCTGTTCAATATTAAGACTGGAGGATCTAATAAGGGTTATAAAAGATACCTTTTAAATAGTATAAAATAGAATAACAGCGTCAACTAAACTATAGTTTGATATTTAATGCAATAATAATAATAATTAATATATAATAATAAGAATAGAAAATAAAAATAATATGCTTAAAATAAATAATAACAATATAAATATATATAAGTATATATATATATATATATATATATATATATATATATATATATATATATATATATATAAATATAATATGTATTATATTGTATTGTATATATTTGCTTTTTATATGTTTTTAGTATTTTATTTTATTGACTAACCAGGCGGAGATAGAAAAAAATCCCTATAATATAATATAATATGCGGATATCGAATAATTAGGTTGATTATAAAATATTTAGGTGATGGTACCCTAAGTAGTATTAGTAAAAAAACCAAGATCCATCGGTCATGGCTTCAAGTCCAACAAAATTTTTCTTTTAATTTACGAACTAATAATTCATACGACTGATAATACATACGGCGATAATTCATCGACGACTAAGAGTCAGAGACCAAAGTGCGTCCCGCCAAACGACTAATTCAATAAGTGATGATGGCCAGAAACGATAATGATTTACGGTAGTTAAGGTGTATTTGAAATCTTTTTTCTAGATTTTGAAAAACAAAAAAAGGATATAAAAGAAATATTTAATTTTCAGATTTTAATAAAGGATTACACTTACGTTTCATATTTAAATAAAACATTTAACTTGAAGCGTAAAAATGTTTATCTTTAGAAATAAAGTTTGTAATAACTTATAAGTATGTGTCTGCAGGTATATGTATATTATATATTTGTCATAGGTATATAAATTGAAATTTTATATTATTATTAGGTTTTTACCTATGAAATTGCCATTCTTCAGTATTGGCCATTACTAACCAAAAAAAGTTTTGATTGGCTGTGAATTCTAAATTCAAGTTAATTTTGTTTTAAAAACATGACATTCTTTTTAAAAAGTCAGTTTTTGTTTATTGATTAGATTTGTATTTTCATTACTTTTGATCATTTTTCGTCATAATGGATACTTTAAAATTCGTGTAATTATGGAATATGAGTTCCGTCGTGGCATCAACGCGGCACATACGGCACGTAACATCAACAACGTTTACGGAGAGAACTTTACAAACGAACGCACAACCCCTATATTATTGGTTTGCCCGGTTCCGCTTTGGAAATTTCGCTTAGGAAAATGAACCTCGTGGTCGTCCGGACACTTTGGTCAACAATGATGAATTAAAGGCGATTGTGGAAGCTGATGATACTCAATCTACAGCCAAGCTAGCAGCAGCTTTTGATGTTAACATCAAAACAATATTGGTCCATTTGCGACAAATTGGCAAGGTAAAAAAGCTTGATAGATGGGTGCCCCACGAACTTAACGATCGCCAGCGTAACGTACGCGTTGAGACCTGCCTCGTGCTGCTCAACAGGCACAGAAATGAAAGAATTTTGAAGCGAATTGTTACGTGCGACGAAAAGTGGATCCTGTCTGACAATCGAAAGCACTCAGCAAGTTGGTTAGATCCTGGTTCAGCCCCAAAGCAATGCCCTAAACGAAAAATGACCTCTAGAAAGTTGATGGTCACTGCTTAGTCCCGGTGTGATTTATCACAGGTTTTTACCAAACGGCATGAGCATTACTGTACTGTGAAGAACTGAAGATAATGATGGAGAAGCTCGCACATCTGCAACCATCTTTGGTCAATCGGTCGTCCCCGCTGCTGCTACACGACAACGCGCGACCCCATTCTGCACAACAGACAGTCCCCAAGCAGCAAGAGTTGGGGTTGGAAGCTCTCCCTCATCCACCTTTCTCACCAGACCTTGTACCCACCGACTATTGCTTTTTCCAAAAATTGGACAACTTTTTAGCGGGAAAAAAATCAATTCACGAGAGACAATACAAAATGCTACACCTACCCATAGCAGCACGTAATGGTTCTAACGCATGCCAAAATGCTAAATAGTGTGGGCATATACTTCCAAAATCAATAAATGTATGAAAGATATAATATCTGTTCATATTTACCAAACTGCAGAAACTTTAAATAAATCATTGACAATAATCATATCAAAGGAAGTTATAAGAAAGTAAATTATGATTCATCTGGTTGTTCAGATGGCACAATGGTTCTCTGAGGATAAATAAAGGTGGTGAGTTGGCAACTATTACATACATTTATGAACTCACTAGCCAAGCCATGACATGATCGATGATACTATATCATTACGTTATCAGTAATTGTAATGAAAAATATATATTTTTATCGTCTATGCGTTAATTTCTCTAAACAGCTACTAGAGTACTAAGAGATGATTTACAATTACTTTTAGTCGGTTTTTAACTTAAGACGTTCACTTTCACAATAGGTTCCAAAAATTTAAATTAATTTAAAATTATAATACTGAAGAAACTATTCCACAATTATATTAAGCGAGTGCATGTTTTCATTTTGAGTGCGAGAATCGTGTGTGGTTTGTTATCCAAGCATTTGGAGCAGGGTATAACGAGCCAACGGAAACAATGTTCCTCCTTTGTGTTTCACTTCACGTTAACTCGAAATAACAATGGCCTTATTTTCGATTCTCGAATAGCATCTACAGATTTTACGAGTACACAATACTCTATATAATGTGCAGTGAATGTTGAATATTTATTTATATGTTCAATAATTTCAAATATTAATTTCTGAAAATGGATGAGGGTAGATGTAGATGTCATGGGCCAAAGTCATTATCTACCATCGGGTGAACTGTACCAACTTTTCCACCACCACCATCATTTTCCACCCTTAATTTTAGTTGAAAAAAAGACTAAGGTGTCATACAAGCGTTTATGAATACTAAGTATTAAATTTCGTGTGACACCCAAATCCCTTACGTATTCCTTCTTCTGAAGTGGTACAATATATACATATTGTATTTATTGTAATGTAGAAATAAATATCAGTGGAATATTATCAGGATCAGCTTCTAAAAGTCTAAAAAAAATGTAAAATAGCTAGGTACATATACTCGTACCATCGTAAGCCATTGTAGCTTCAAAAATACATCGAGGACAATTAAATCGGCAACAATTAAATTTAACTAAAATACCCTGGCTAACCCATTTGAGTTAAATTTAATTGTTGCCGTTGTTCCGTAAAGTCTCTAAAAAGAAATACGAGTACTTGAGAGAATATATAGTATCTATTCATTAATAAATTTATCGTAATCAGCACTTACTTTTCCGTAAATATTACCTATTTAACTTTTGTATCTTTTACATTTAATTGTGTGATCAATGGAGTGTGGTGTGTCGACCATTATATAATATTTCTGATTTTTATCTGATCCAGGCGTGTTATGAATCTTCTATAGATTTGAATGATGTAGAGAAATCTGATATTATTTCGGAATGAGCTTGACATTTGGCTGTCGTTTTCCGCGAAACGCTAAACTTCGTTTACTGTTGGAACAAATAGACATCATCGTCTTCCTATAATTTTACAAACAACATTCATCAAAAAAAAATTAAATCTTTTCTAGAGTTGTGCTAAATATAAAAATGTATTTATTTAGATTTTTTTATTTTGGTCTAATGGATCAAAAACAACATATCAGTATATTTTTAAATTAATTTATTTAGAAAAGTATTAGTCATAGGAAATGAAAAATCACCATTTAAGTGTTATATCTATCTTATTAAACATAGACAGACAAATGTTTTGTGGTCTGAAATCTAAAGAGAAATGACAAGATGAGACAAATAATGTTGAAAAGGAAGGAAGGCCTCTTTTCCAGACAAAACATATCGGTTATTGTTTTTTATATAATGTCGATCCGATAGGAAAATTTCATAATGGCTTTTTATTCTTATTACATTTATTATACATATTTTTTTTTCAAATTTATGACATTTGTCATTAATTTGAAATAGGAATAATATTCATAACAAAAATTTGTTCGAAAATCATTGTGTCAATAGGCATCTAGAATTCTATAAGTTCTATTCTCAATTTTAAACGATTCCAATACACCATCTTTGTTTACTATATATTTATGATATATTATATAATATTTATTAAATCATTTATGATATTTATTGTTTAATATAATTTATTTATATAGTGTATGTCACGTATATTGTGAATATTTATGATTTTTTTGTTATATTCTTATATACATATATGCAGTCAATGTTTCTTCATCTCTAGGGTTGACTAGTAGAGAATGTCAAAAGGCATTAAGTACGCTCATTGTAGTTTTGTTTTAAATAAGGTGTATATTTCTATTATATATAAAAAGTTAAAGAAGCTGATCATAGTTGAGAAGACGAACTCTTCTCTTGCATAAATTGAATAGATAAGTTGTAAATTATTCATACGTTGGATACAATATGCAGGGTTCCGTAAATAATTTTTCTTTAACAACTATTAGTTATGTCGGTAACGTCGGATGATACAAACCGAAAACGACTGCACCAATTTCGAATGAGTTGTCATCTGTGAAGTGTATCACTAGGTCATATATAAATAATAAAACATACAATGGGCGGACTCAATGCATATTGGCATTCTCTACCAGTCAACACATGGTGTAGTGAGATAATGTGATGCAGCAATGCAAAAATAAGTAATAAAATGAAAATATTATATATAGTGTGCGTACATATTGTTATTTACTGTTTAATTGATTTAATTTTATTTAGATTACATAATTATAAAGGTACCCTTTGGCTATTGTTCAGTGCGAAGATCGAGACGACGTCACTAGCTAACTGGTTTACGGCTGGCCGTCGCCCCGCTCCTCCGCACAGCCATTGCAACTAGTGCGCTATCGTATGCCTTGCTATTCAGTTGTTATTGTTAATTACTGTCCGATTCATTTGTCCATAGTCGTATATGCGTGTGCTATATTTCTTGACTTTTATAATTGCTGTGAACGTTATGTGCTCCTATACTTCTCGCTTTATCACCTTCTTTAATTGTGTTAAATAATTGTTTTGCGTTAATCTATTGTATACGTGATATTCAATAGTGTACTGCATTAAACTGAACTCTATAGTTTTATTTAATCCACGTCTACAGACTTATTATGACACATAACTATACTATTGTAGGTAAACCAAAAATAAAAGAATACTAAACTAAACTAAACTAAACTAAATAATATTCAGTTAGGAATAAACGATAACTGACATAAATAAAGTATTTAATAATTATTTAAACACATTATATGTTATGAAGTGTACTGTGGCGATGATGATTATGATGATTATATATATCATATTATAATATATTATTTTCTGTACACACATAAATATATATATATATATATATATATATATATATATATATATAAAAGTTATATACATATATGTAAATATATACATATCTATAGCGGTGCTCAATAATCAAAAGGTTGTAGACAAATATATAATATATTATTTTCTGTACACACATAAATATATATATATAAGTTATATACATATATGTAAATATATACATATCTATAGCGGTGCTCAATAATCAAAAGGTTGTAGACAAATATATAATATATTATTTTCTGTACACACATAAATATATATATATATATATATATATATATATAAAAGTTATATACATATATGTAAATATATACATATCTATAGCGGTGCTCAATAATCAAAAGGTTGTAGACAAATATATAATATATTATATACAACCATCCGATAATTCATCAAATGCTCACGAACTAGCTTCTTGTAAAAGCACTTAGCCGATGTTTTTCTTATATTATCAGACAAGGTAGTTTAAAAGTAGTGTAGCCTGAACAGTAAACGAGTTAGCAAATACACGTTATGGTGCATTGGAATACAGATCTTATTATTAGAGAAAGAGCGAAGAAACCTGTCATAAAATAAGGAGAGATATTGAAATTTATTTTTGAGAATATATATTTTTTCTCTAAGAAAGTCAAGAATCAGTTAAGTTAGTTAAGCTGAATTCTAGTATTGCGCCTCTGCCAAATGGTAATTCACTTAAGCTGACATGGGGAGGACATATTGGGAGATATGGTCAAACACGCAAATCGAAACTAAATCTCATGCTGTTGTTAAGGAAACGTTAAAGCTTATTAAGAAGGTTTTGGGGCAGGTCTAGGTAACACACATCTGCATAATCAATAACAGGCAGTACAAGGGTCTGACATAGCATGATCTTTCTTTTAAAAGAAGAGTATATTTCAGACCATAAAGACAAAGATGGCGTTGACTTTGACGTTTCTGCTTATATTTTAATGGGGTACCCAATTATAAGTACTTAGTAGGATACCTTTCAGTTCTTTACAGTAAAAAACTGTCATAAAATCTGCTGTTGGATAAGATAAAATAATGTACCTTAAAATGAATCAGTTGAATTGAGGCCTCTTCTACCTTGCATAAAGTTTGTTTTGCGGTAAAGACTACGTTTATGATAGTATGCTGCTTACGATAAACAAGGGCTTAATTTAGTTCAACTCTTCTTCTTTCTTTCATCTTCTTAATCTTTTTTTTTATTACTTTCAGTAACAAACGAGCACACAGTTTACCTGATGGTAAGTGATTCCTGCGGCCCATGATAACTACATTCATCCCTCAAGGAATCATAATGCAGATGCGTCGCCACCCTTAAGGACTGCGATGGAATGCCTCGTTACCCGAAATAAAGGTGTCCGGATCCCTACACTCACCAGATGAAGCAGCATGCTTGCATAGCAGCA
Organism: Teinopalpus imperialis; assembly: GCA_029286865.1. Taxonomy (NCBI): domain Eukaryota; kingdom Metazoa; phylum Arthropoda; class Insecta; order Lepidoptera; family Papilionidae; genus Teinopalpus; species Teinopalpus imperialis. The sequence continues at coordinate 9,868,392 of JAGSMU010000022.1, read as the reverse complement.
TGCTGCTATTTTATGCTGGTATTCTATGAGGGCGTGGTCCTACCCCGGTCGAGCTGACCCATTCATTCTGCAGCTAGAACGACTGTAGTGTAGCTCTACCACTGTAAACTTCCTAAAAATTATTTTTGCAATCATTTAAATATTGTCCGACGTGTTTGTATCTTAGATTTTCTTTAATTTTTTTCTTTTTTAATTGCACATAGTTTGGGTATGTCGTATTCACTTAGTATCGCACTTGCAACTGCGTTGTATCGACTACTTTCTTGCAACATCGTTGAGGAGAGCAATGGCTATAACAAGCATCATGCTCGTATAAGGATGCTGACACGCACTTTTTTTTCTTTTTAAAGAAAATAATTATTAGTTCTTTTAAGGCGCTACCCCTTTTTTCTATATTTCAGTAGCACTTTACCCCACCACCCTGCTACAAAACTACAAGAGTGTATGAAGCTAGCATAGTTATAGATATATAATGCTTTGTTTTTATTAAGTGTTTAAATTATAATTCAAGGTAGACAATACAAGGTTTCAAAATTATGTTGGCAAGTTAGTAATTCCGTAAATATAGTAAATAAGTATGTACATTAAAAGATAATCGATTATATATATCTATTGAAATAAATAAACAGTTAAAAGAGGTTTTAGCAAAAATTAGCATAAAACTATGCGGTATACACTATTAATTATTGTGGTAAGGATTTATTTTAAGCATAGTAACTCTGTATGATTAGTACGACCCTATCGATTGTTATTGATTTTATCATAAATAATATTAACTTGTGTTTTATTCCTCCCAAAAAGATAGCATTATGTCTGTTGCATCAATCATTCAGATTTTGCAGTAAGCTAAATGTTGATCTATATTTTACTTACGCTACTTTTTTTCTATATTATGTATACAATTAATGTAAAATGCTTTTACATTATTTATATTTATTGTTTATTATATTAGCATGATAAATTACTATGAAATCGTGCGAATTAAAAAAAAATGTGTATAGTTGTAACTTCTTTGATGGTTAAATATCCTTGTTAATTGTATTTATGTTTAATGTTTCTTTAATGCTGTGCAGTTTCCTAATAAAGTAAATAAATAAATCATGTAACTAATTGAAAAACAATGAAAAACATATTAAGCAATTGTATATAAATAATATTTAATTAATAAATCCTATAAGGGCTACATAAAGCCGGGCTTTATAAAGTTTACAGAAGATAGTTTTAAACCTATTTATGAGTAAGCAATTTGTAGCGATTGTTCAATGTTCCCAATGTGATCCTATCTGCCAGCAAGATCTATAGAGGTCTGTGGAGTAGTCGCATCGTTTATCACTGGTCCACTAGTTTCTAGCATCATTATTTATAATAATTTACCGTACGGTGAAATTGCGTAACGTAAAATTTTATAAATGGAGTTTATGATAACTCCGTATCCAACTTTATCTTATATACCTATACATATTAGTGTATTTACACTTTTTGCATTATAGTTTTTAGGCACAGCCAAATGAACTGAATGAAATAGTTTAGGTTTAGAGTTAGATTTGCAATGGTAAATAAAGTGTGTTTCTAGCTGTTAGATACGTTTATCTAACAAATAGACACAGAGATCTAGATACAGGCAACGGTCGGCTTGAGCGAGAAATAGGTAATAGGAGGCATAACGTCAATGTGTTTCGTTCAGTATGTGTTAGAAATTAAACGACCAAGTTACTTGTGCTTGGGCCCACTGCAGTATGTACGGTGTACGTTATTAGCGCACACCATTGTGATTGAAAAAGATGGACCACAACGAAAAAGACAATAGACTTAATCCGCGTGAAAAGACCTCTTTTTACGTGGAGTTTCCAGAAGATATAATAACAACCAACAACAACCAACAAAAGCACTTTCAGATGCATCTTTGAATACAAACGAAAGTAGAGAATGTTGACTCACAAGTTATCCGCCAAGGTATTTTGAAGTCATTTAAAATGAGTAATTATTTTAGACTCATCGAAAGTTTACGTTGCATACATATTTTGTATTTTACTGAAATGTGTTGGAATGTAAAATCGTTATTCTTTATAATATAAGAGATGGGTTATAAACTACATATTATATATACAACTATTCCTGATGGTAAGTGATGACTGCAGCACATAATTTTCATCTATTGTCAACAAAGTTTCAAGAAGCACGAAGGAAGTGAAAAATCAACACTGACATGGAACGCCTTGTTGTCTGGTAATCGAGTCCTCGAACGTATGAAATACAGCAGCGTTTTGCTGCTATATGGAGCTAGTATTCTGCGATTCTTAGTAGAGCCAACCCATTCATGTTGCAGCTAGAATCTAGCTGCAGCTTGGCTCTACCACTGAGAAACTGATTAGGTTCTTTTAAACGGATATGAAATTTCAAAACAAAAATCCGCAAGTATCCTCTCGTTTAGTATTATTGTAGTAGTATATTTATAATATCTTTGTGATACGTTTATCGCTTTTATCAACTTAAAAAGGTCTTTAAATTTGTGTTAGAAGTCCGTGCTACGACACTTTCGTAAATGAATGTTGAGGCTGATACAGTGTGGTACATTAATAGACGAATATAAAAAAAACAAATCCAATTACGTCGCATTAGTATCTCAACGTCTTAGCCTTTTAAAGTGTTTTTAAAATAGTAACTAGAATCTGACGCTTTGGGTAAGTTTTCCTAATGCTTATTACCCACACGCTTATTCGGGTTAATGGGGTGCATATGACTATCCCCACGATTGTGTTACAGCTGGTATGGATTGGGTACATTAGATCAATGGAATTTTTGTAATCAGTCGTGTACTTCACTTGTTTGACAAGAGAATGCACAGTGAGCACCTGGAGTCGAATATTTGGAGAAGTAGTTGGTATATTAATGTTATAATAAAGTTGTACGTAACTATCGTAAAACGAAAAATATATAAATATTTCAATACCATAAAAGGCAAACATAACAATATTCAATTTGACAAACTTACAATTCATTCGACGCTGGAAATCGCTTGCAAATTTCATTTTGTAAGCATATTCGAGGGAAATCGAGTTTGTTATGTCTGATGCAAGCCCAAATAAGATCAACGAAATGACGTACTAGGATTTGTTATTTTTACACTGCATATTAAAATAAAGTATAGACAATATGTAATTCATCCTCAACATTTAAGGAATTACTTTATTTGATTGGAATTAATTTCTAAACTAGTTGCTTTATTTACCATGTGATCAGAAGTATAAGAAAACATCGTGAATCAACGTGCAGGTGTAGCCATGTTTGTGAGCCATGATAAAATTGTGTATTTAATTTTACGATTTACAAAGACACGCGTTTTTGTTTCATAAATGAGTATTAGTATTTTTGGTATATTATTTATTTTTCTTTTCTTTAGTTATATTGGTACGAATACGGGTTGAAGAAGAAATCGTACAAAATTTATTTAAATTACAAGCTACTTCAAGATGCTGAAACGTTTTCATACTGTTTCAGGAAAGGCCTCACACATAGTAGTAAATCAGAAATAACGTCATGTGAACACCGTTTTTAGTAGTCTGAAACAAGTTTTCAGGCCGCGTTTCACTAACAATCACATGACGAACACTACATTACTTTTTGTCGAAACCCATCAGGCCGTTTGAGGCCTAATTACACCCCTCCTGTCTCCGGAACATTCTAGAAGGTGTGTAAAAGGCGATTTACCGCGCTAATATAAGCAGCTCAAGTCGCGGCTACGTGATAGTTTCTTAATTTACGTCAAGCGATTCACATCAGAGTCAATTCAAAGTGACGTAAGTGAATTTCCTAAGAATTTTCTTAAAGTGTTACAAGCGATTTCTTTTTGAGTTAAATTAAATTACTATTACGTTAACGGCTATTTTCTATCCAACATAACATAAGGCGCCAAATTATGTAGTAAAAAAAATCGATTCAATCTTTAGAGGATTAAAAGAATTTCCGTTATAAGCCTTAATACATACATGAGCTTGTCTTTTATATTTTGTCATATTTTTTTATTATTATTAAGACGAACTCCAATCAAATTTAGCAACGGCCAATGCATGTTTTGCGGGAAGCCCTTGGCTGGAGATCACTCGAGTTAGTGCTTATGCAGAATGCGTTTATTGAAAATGGTAGTGATGAGAAAAGATGGTGATTTATATTGGTTTTGCTATATTTGATAACAAAATTAAAAAGTAGAAGCAATACTCTTTTCAAAATCTATTAAGATTTTAACTATCTAGCAATCGTTACAATAGTCGTGCAACACGTAAGAGGTAACTAATTTTAATAAAAAAGTACATATAAAATAATTATAATTAATTTGTTTAAAAAAAAGCTTAAGATTCCCAAAAGTTTTCTTAATAAATCTTAAGTTTTCTTGCAATCCAACTTCTACATCTACATACAATCTGTAAATAGATTAAAGCAACAGGAAATAAAATGAAACGGTGTATGGCAGCAGGTCTTAGTAATTACGTTTCCGTAATGGTCAATAAACGCGAGCATAAAGATTTTTACTACTACTGCGGCCTGCTGCTGTGTTAAGATTATAGTGAAAATGGCATTCTTATAACAAGTACAGAAAATTATATTAAATCTGTTATGTCCTTTCGATAGATTTCAATCACAGTTTTACCAGATGACATCAACTGCATAGATTATATTATAGTGACGTAATCATCAAGGCCAACATAGACGCACTGACTCAGTGCAGTAAGATCTGAGGAAGATTCCGTATCACGGATACTGGACACAATACATCCAATTCCGAAAAACAACATTTTGTATCGCGCAAATATTGGCTTGAAATCAAAGTCTAAACCTGCTTCAAAGCAGTCAGGTATCACTATGCCACGCGACTATCAGATTTAATCTGAAGAGAGATTCAATAATGAACAGACATATAATTATATTATAATATATTATATGTTGGAAAACGAAATTAATCGTAATATATTGGCTATTAAAAGCTGCTAAAAATGATTTAGAAATTATCCTGGTATATTATTTATAAAAAAAATAAGTATAAATAAAGTATAAAGCTGTATATTATTTCACTGCAGCATTTGAATTAAACCACATGTGTATTTCAAATAAACGGATATGAAATTTCAAAACAAAAATCCGCAAGTATCCTCTCGTTTAGTATTATTGTAGTAGTATATTTATAATATCTTTGTGATACGTTTATCGCTTTTATCAACTTAAAAAGGTCTTTAAATTTGTGTTAGAAGTCCGTGCTACGACACTTTCGTAAATGAATGTTGAGGCTGATACAGTGTGGTACATTAATAGACGAATATAAAAAAAACAAATCCAATTACGTCGCATTAGTATCTCAACGTCTTAGCCTTTTAAAGTGTTTTTAAAATAGTAACTAGAATCTGACGCTTTGGGTAAGTTTTCCTAATGCTTATTACCCACACGCTTATTCGGGTTAATGGGGTGCATATGACTATCCCCACGATTGTGCTACAGCTGGTATGGATTGGGTACATTAGATCAATGGAATTTTTGTAATCAGTCGTGTACTTCACTTGTTTGACAAGAGAATGCACAGTGAGCACCTGGAGTCGAATATTTGGAGAAGTAGTTGGTATATTAATGTTATAATAAAGTTGTTCGTAACTATCGTAAAACGAAAAATATATAAATATTTCAATACCATCAAAGGCAAACATAACAATATTCAATTTGACAAACTTACAATTCATTCGACGCTGGAAATCGCTTGCAAATTTCATTTTGTAAGCATATTCGAGGGAAATCGAGTTTGTTATGTCTGATGCAAGCCCAAATAAGATCAACGAAATGACGTACTAGGATTTGTTATTTTTACACTGCATATTAAAATAAAGTATAGACAATATGTAATTCATCCTCAACATTTAAGGAATTACTTTATTTGATTGGAATTAATTTCTAAACTAGTTGCTTTATTTACCATGTGATCAGAAGTATAAGAAAACATCGTGAATCAACGTGCAGGTGTAGCCATGTTTGTGAGCCATGATAAAATTGTGTATTTAATTTTTACGATTTACAAAGACACGCGTTTTTTGTTTCATAAATGAGTATTAGTATTTTTTGGTATATTATTTATTTTTCTTTTCTTTAGTTATATTGGTACGAATACGGGTTGAAGAAGAAATCGTACAAAATTTATTTAAATTACAAGCTACTTCAAGATGCTGAAACGTTTTCATACTGTTTCAGGGAAAGGCCTCACACATAGTAGTAAATCAGAAATAACGTCATGTGAACACCGTTTTTAGTAGTCTGAAACAAGTTTTCAGGCCGCGTTTCACTAACAATCACATGACGAACACTACATTACTTTTTGTCGAAACCCATCAGGCCGTTTGAGGCCTAATTACACCCCTCCTGTCTCCGGAACATTCTAGAAGGTGTGTAAAAGGCGATTTACCGCGCTAATATAAGCAGCTCAAGTCGCGGCTACGTGATAGTTTCTTAATTTACGTCAAGCGATTCACATCAGAGTCAATTCAAAGTGACGTAAGTGAATTTCCTAAGAATTTTCTTAAAGTGTTACAAGCGATTTCTTTTTGAGTTAAATTAAATTACTATTACGTTAACGGCTATTTTCTATCCAACATAACATAAGGCGCCAAATTATGTAGTAAAAAAAATCGATTCAATCTTTAGAGGATTAAAAGAATTTCCGTTATAAGCCTTAATACATACATGAGCTTGTCTTTTATATTTTTGTCATATTTTTTTTTATTATTATTAAGACGAACTCCAATCAAATTTAGCAACGGCCAATGCATGTTTTGCGGGAAGCCCTTGGCTGGAGATCACTCGAGTTAGTGCTTATGCAGAATGCGTTTATTGAAAATGGTAGTGATGAGAAAAGATGGTGATTTATATTGGTTTTGCTATATTTGATAACAAAATTAAAAAGTAGAAGCAATACTCTTTTCAAAATCTATTAAGATTTTAACTATCTAGCAATCGTTACAATAGTCGTGCAACACGTAAGAGGTAACTAATTTTAATAAAAAAGTACATATAAAGTAATTATAATTAATTTGTTTAAAAAAAAGCTTAAGATTCCCAAAAGTTTTCTTAATAAATCTTAAGTTTTCTTGCAATCCAACTTCTACATCTACATACAATCTGTAAATAGATTAAAGCAACAGGAAATAAAATGAAACGGTGTATGGCAGCAGGTCTTAGTAATTACGTTTCCGTAATGGTCAATAAACGCGAGCATAAAGATTTTTACTACTACTGCGGCCTGCTGCTGTGTTAAGATTATAGTGAAAATGGCATTCTTATAACAAGTACAGAAAATTATATTAAATCTGTTATGTCCTTTCGATAGATTTCAATCACAGTTTTTACCAGATGACATCAACTGCATAGATTATATTATAGTGACGTAATCATCAAGGCCAACATAGACGCACTGACTCAGTGCAGTAAGATCTGAGGAAGATTCCGTATCACGGATACTGGACACAATACATCCAATTCCGAAAAACAACATTTTGTATCGCGCAAATATTGGCTTGAAATCAAAGTCTAAACCTGCTTCAAAGCAGTCAGGTATCACTATGCCACGCGACTATCAGATTTAATCTGAAGAGAGATTCAATAATGAACAGACATATAATTATATTATAATATATTATATGTTGGAAAACGAAATTAATCGTAATATATTGGCTATTAAAAGCTGCTAAAAATGATTTAGAAATTATCCTGGTATATTATTTATAAAAAAAATAAGTATAAATAAAGTATAAAGCTGTATATTATTTCACTGCAGCATTTGAATTAAACCACATGTGTATTTCAAATTAATGGTTTTCGAGTGTTGTATGGATGAGTATGTATGTACATGGATGTATTACACCGGCGACGACCTATGTGTAGCCCATATATATGTGCCTACAGACCTACAACATATATTGCGCAGTTGATGTCTATTGTTTATTATTAGAAGAAATCATAGCGAAGTAACCAATAAACACAGAATCCAATTAATTTTACATCTACCAAAACGTGCAACAACAAAAACTATCATGCCATGTGTGTGTAGAAAAAACGAAAGTAATTAAAACGAAATTTATCACTACGGACAGACATTTTAACTGTAGTAGAGCCGCGTTCCAGCTAATTCCTAGCTGCAACATGAATGGATCAGTACGATCGCTCAGGACCACGCACACATAGAATACAAGCTAGAAATAGCAGCACAACCCTGCCGTGTTTCATGTGGTGAGTGAAGAGATCCAGGGGCCCAATTGCACATAACGAGGCAGTACATCTCCGTTCTCAGGGTTGCCATCGCATATACGTTTTAAATCTTTGATGAGGATGGATGTAGATGCAGCATGGGCCTCACCTATCCCTTACCATTAGAGAACTATGTGCTCCATTGTCACCCTGATATTATAGTAGATATAAGATTTTAAAAAAAACGATTGATAGCAATGATCTTATTATATATTATATATATATCTATATATATATATCTTATTAGTTATATAATATTATTATTATTCCGGTTAACTACTCCAACTAAGGTGAAAATGCTTGTGCTACGAGCTTGTTTACGACAATAGTCGAATAGGATATTCGACCTACGACCTTAAGTTTCGCAGACCGTACTCTAAGCCTATATTATATATACTAGTGCGTAATATATATTATATATAACGCACTAGTCCAAGAAAAATAAATCTCAAATACGGCTACAAGATTTTATAAGAACCTTGTTGACACTCGTACATCCAGAAAAATAAAAAATATTTCATATACTAGTGACATACGTTACGGCTGTTTAGTTAAATAATTTTGGGCCATGAGGGTGTTACCACGTTCGTTGCAATTACTATACGGTGAAAAACAATTTTCTATAAGAAGTTGTTTCCACGATATATTTATTGCTTCACATTAAACGCTAAGTTGCGAGAAGACGTTTAGCAGTGGCTCTAAATTACTAACCGTTTTTCTCTGGAAGTTGCCGCTGAATTAAACTACATCGTAATTAATGGAAAAAGTTACATTTTCTTATTAAAATTGCTAATTGTTACGTTATACAGCAAATATTGTGTAATTTCGGTTTCTGGGTGTCCTTGATTGGATACCAGCTAGAAACATAATTTTGGATAAATACCAAATGATTGATTTTCAGATCTCGGCGTGTTATCAATGTCCCATGATCTTGGCACTGGATCTAAACTTTTGTTGTGAAGCAAGTAGCTACTTACAATCCTTGAACAAATTAACATTTTTTAATGAAATTTAGGCTTATAAACGAGCATACAGTTCACCTGTTGTAAGTTATCTTCAACAAAGATTCTAGACCGCTTTTGAGTACTTTATAGTGTAATGTAGTGTTACTGGTAATTTGACCCCATATCCCGACACTCAGCACACGAAACAAAACATCCTTATATTGGTAGTTTACGCAGGTATTCTGTGAGAGTATTGTCCTTCCTAGTATAGCCTTAGACCAGCCGTAGATTCATATTGAAGATTGAAACTAGCATGGATCTATCACATTTGAAAATAATATGACTTCACGTTATTAAATTTCAACACGAAGGATGGAATGCTTAATTTCTAATAATTGGGTTTCTTAATTTCTTCATTCACCTTACTAAATAGAGTTAAGATTATACTAATATTTAAGGCCTGTACTTCAGGGTTGGTCTTACCCCGTTGAACCCTGTTATGCATCCACATTTTAGCTACGGAATGTACTTACAATGTTTCATGTATATAACATGGTTTTTTGTATAGGAAATAGTTGGCAACGACAATAAATAATTATAATTGTCAACATTTCTCTTTTTATCATTTGCAAAAAACACTGCAAAGTGATACAATTTTATAATCCTTTTGATCCGTCAAACAGCTATCCTGTAAGCCGCTAATAGAAATATGTGTATATGTATACATATTTCTTTTTTAGCATTTCTCCCAGAGCTTTGACAATTACCAGAATTAACATTATGATTATTTCCATTCAATATTCTAAAATTCAGTCACTACTGATTGTTAAAAATCCACATAATATCAATTTTGCTTATTTCCACTAAATACCCGCCACTGTTTTGAAATTACACATTTACAAATTTTGTTAGATATGTAGATTTAGAATAACATTGTGCCTTTGTAAGCTTTGAGGCATTTAATTAAGGTTTATACGGAAACCACCGCGCACCTACCTTTGTTTGCGCGGAATATTGCTCGCTTTCATTACAATACCTTATTGAATTGCGCCCAAGGAGATAATCTGTTAAAAATAATATAGGTATCTACTTATATTATTTTTAAATTAGCTTCTTTACTTTTTTCAGAATATAAAATATATGTATGGCAAATTAATAACATTATTTATAAACCAGATGTTCGATTCGAACTATAAATTAGGTTAGTCGAGTAAAATATTTGACTCTTTCGTTCGTTAGTTCGTTATTAGTACCCTTGATAACTTTGATCGGGTGGCCGATCAAAGTTCTTTAAAAGAGCTCCAACGTCTACGGGTTTTTGACTTTACTCCCTGATATTTTGAAGTAGCTTAAACTTGACAGAACAAAACTTCCCTAAAATTGATACGGGTTATATTCATTCTTTAATTTCTAAAATCCCTATGTTGTTAACCTTACTTTTCCGTGGAGCTTATTTATTAACACTTACGAACACTTAACTGAACCAATCGCTCATTGATAAAACTAAAATGTTTTCCAAAATAGATCTGACTGCAAAAATATTTAACAGAAAACAAAGTTCTAATCTATAAAATATTGTTTCAGACATGTATAAAGAATTGCAATGATTTTTGGTTCGATACTTAAGCAAATATCATAATAACATTACACTTGTATATTATAAATATAACTTAAAGGTTATAAGTTGTTGCAGGGATTTATATTTTCTTAACGATTAAGTATTTCCTGCAGAGAAATTTTAAGTGTAATATTTGTTATCTTCCCTAACTCAATATATTTTTGTCAAAATGAAATAACAAAATGATATTTTGCCAAGTCAAAAAATAATATACAGTACAAAGAATTATTTTACGGCGTAATGGTTCTATTCGAGCCCAACAATTTTCATTATCTTGCTTTATAGACCACTGGAGGATAAAGGTCGCATTCATAAAACAATGTCAACTATTACAAGCCCTTGTAAGGACCTTTCAGTATAAATTTTAAGATTTTGTAGGGTTGTAAGGTTTATATAAAATAAAATAATAATATTGAATAGCTAGCATATCTATTCTGTATGCTGTCATTAAAAAAGGCCAAAGTAAAGTAATAGTCTATACATATCGCACTGCTGAGCATATAACCTCGTAGTATATAGAGAGGGCATAGTCACACAGCGGATTTCGGATTGGCAGACTCTAAATGTTACCGACAAACAGTTGTAAAGTGCATATTAATAATCCTTACTATCCTTCGTTGGGAAAAAAAAATTTCAAATATATTTTAATTCAAATTTTGGATGAGATTGAAGATATTTGATAAACATTGTGACGCCTCGAGGACAATACTTATGGATGTTCTATAATAACCTTCAAGTGGCTAATTTTTTATAACAACTATATCTATATCTGATAATGCAGTGGTTGATGAAACGTCAATCTCATGATATAGGGCGGGACGACAATTTCAAGGCTGCGATAATCTCAGCTCAAGGTGGTATCTCATTATCCCTTAAGGCGAGCAGTAGAATTGTTATCTGCTGTGCGGGTTCGAAACTACGCTGATCTCGTATTTGGTGATAAAGCCGAACACTTACATTTCATGCATCTGTTTTTGCAACGTTCTGGCTTTTTTTCGGGCTGATGGCCGCTGTTAGCCCAAGGGCTTTTACAGTTTCACCTTCAGTTGAGAGGTGACCGAGCGCATATGGTACTCAGTCGCATATATGGGTAACCAGCACAAGGGCTCCCGAGATATATATTTTACAGTTTTATTTTTTATATTTACAATTGTGTCGTTGTTACTACTAACCAATATCCACCAATTTCAATTCTTATAGTAATTTCTATTTAAATTTTAGTAGTATGTAAAACTGTAAGTTTGCCTTTTTGGTTTTGAATTGAACTTGAAGTTTTTCTATTATAATTTGCTTCTAAAACTTTCCAGTGAGATTGTAATCAAATCGCATATTTTAAGACTTGTAACTTTCAGACCGTATTAGGGATAACTTTCAATATTCAGTCTGCTTATTGTAATAATAAAAACTTTTGAATTTCTTGCAAATTTGTTAAAAACTTTATATGGGCTTAGATTTTACCAATTCATTTTTCATTAAGTTGTAGTTACTTTGAATTGCTTGTTTATATAACTTAAAATCTGAAATTCTTTGCATAAATATTCAACTCATAAATTAATAATTACCACCAGCACATTTTAGTGTATTATAGGCGATGGAGATTTTGATCTGATTGATCTTTATCTTTTGGGATACAACATTACTGGAGAAATAGACATTTGATAAACCAACAAACCATTCAATAGCGGAAATAGATCGCAAATTGAATTTCATAAGCATGTGCTTAAACTTTGTTGCCTTCAAATATTTGAAGGAAACAAAGTTTATTACCTCCAGTGTACATCAATGTAACATCGAATTTATGTTATTATACTTATACTCAAGCATAAGATTACATTGAATAAATTATAACCGGGTATATTAAGTAAAATATGTACGGGCAAAATAAATACATAAACTTGAGCTATAAGCAATTTAAAATAATTTAAGTTGAATATCAGAAATACTTTTACGTTAATCAAGGTGTTTTTGTGTAAACAAACTTTTAATATTTCTACTTTTTTTCTTTAAACTTTGGAAACTATTCTCCTGCTTTTACTTACTTTGTGAAACGTGACTACGTTAAGTGCTCAAGCAATGTTTCTTGAAAGGCAATATCTTACCTCTTTTCCACTGAGTCTCTTACACAAGACGTTTAAAATGTTTAAATGTAATATGTGCTAAATTTGCAACGTATGGAAAGCGTTTATGATACGGAAATTTACGTACTATTTTTTGTGCCTTTAGCAAGTGTATGTAATTCGCAATTTCTATCATTTAAACTTCATCGTTTTGGTAATTTACTTGACTACGAAACCTCATACCGTTAAATGTTGTTAAATTAGAGGGCTGTGTTTTTTTAATTTTAGATAAAAAACACGAAACATTAAACTGTCTTTAATAAGATAGACAGCAGCAACCATATTATGTTTGTGGTTTATTTTAAAATGCCATAAGGTCTCAACTATTGCTCAAATGAAGTCTTTATTGTTTTAATTTTAATAATATTAGTTAGTGTAATGATTAATAGTTATTAAACTAGAATAAATACTTACATATACTACTGATAATACTATCAATAAAGTTGTAGCTAAATAGGTGTTATGTAACCATCACTATATGTATATATGTGTATATATATATATATATATATGTATATATATATATAAATATATATATATATATATATATGTATATATATATATATTTTTCAGTCATGCAGATTTCTCACGATGTTTTCCATCTCTGTTGTTCACGTCGTAAATCACAACTTAAAATTGCAATTATCATTTGTATAGATGCCGGGACCCGGTATCGAACACGGTTTGCTCTTTTACCGTGAAATTGAAAAAGGGACCAGAGCTACCACGACACTGTAAAATGTATACAACATTTTTATTGCTTTCGTACTGATCAGATTGGTTGTCAGAATTCAACAAAATATATTCTTAAAAATGTTCAACCCCAAACCGTTCTTTTTCTCAAATTTGCGGAAACCAAAATTTCACTAATGAACCACCTATTTTATAGAAAACATTTTGTCCTTCACTTTTCATTTTATATTATGGTAATTATATAATATAAAGATAGTTAATTCAAATGTGAATACAAAAATACATATTAATTTATAAAAGTCAACAAAATGAGTTATCTACATATTACATATAAAAAAGTTTTCGTTCACTTGGAGTTTTTCCAAGTGAGCGAAATATTGAATTTATTTTAATGAGTGTGTGTATATATTTAATGCTTAAAATTCTCGAAATTTTAAACATCATGTTGTTCTTCGTTTAAAATATGTCATTAAAGCATACTAAAACTTTTCTTGTTTTTAATTTATTAATTATGTCAATGCTTTTTTCTTTCTTTCGGCCAGCAAATTATCGTAGTCCATGTATGTTGAGGTGTATGAAACGTTGTCATTGTTTTTAAATTTAATATGTTACCAAGATTATAGAGAAGTTTTGGGAAAAAAAATAATAACTTTAAAGATTACGCTTCGCGAGAAATAGTGCGCAGTCTTTGTCTCTCAAACATGAGTTATAAGCACCTCGCAGAGGTAGCAGAACACGAGTAACCCGACTGATCGACCTCTGAGTGGCCGCCCAACTGTTCTTACTACTGTTCAGAATCGTTACATCAGACAGCTGACCAGCCGCGAACCAACAGTCAACGCCACTCAAATCAGATCACAAATGCAAGCTGTTATCGGACCTGAAATTAGCACTCAAGCCTTTAAGAATTGCTTACGCCAGTTTGGATTACGAGAAATGAGGTTCTGGAGAGCACATCATCATGCAGATAACAATGGCTAGGCAACATCAAAGTGCAGAAGATGGGGAAAATACATGTGAGAAAATTGCCTATTCTTGAGAAAGCCTGGGGACTTGGAAAGACAAATAATGGCAACTGGAACCGTTACGCTAGTCAGCAAATCAGTGTCCTTTCGACGGGAAATAATCTTGGAGCTATAACGCCTTTGTTTGCTTGCCATGGCTCTATGACGGCAAAATTGCATTACGCGGCTGTTATCACCGGAATTGTCTCGACAAGAACAAATTACGGACACCAATGCATGTTTGTTTGGGATACTGCGACAGCACATCGTGCTGATCGAGTGAACACCGCTCTCCGAAACCACACCTCACGATTAGATTGACTAGCCGGCCCGCCTGACTTAAACCCGATCAAGCACGCATGGCATGCTCTTAAACAAGCTATTAAGCTTAACTTGAACTTGAACGTCAGCTTACTCAGCATGATTTCCGCACGTGTTCTAGCAGTATATATTATTATATATGTGTTATAGTAGGAGTGATTTGATTGGTATTTTGTATTAGATTTTGTATTTTTTTTTTAAACTTTTAAATATGTTCTTTGTACAAATTACATTATTTTAGTTCATCCTTTTAATATCATTGTTTTGTAAGCAATATTCAAAATAATATTAATTATTTTGTAGCTAAAATAATAAAACGTAATAAAAATCTTTTTTAATTACTTACTATTTTTTATTTTCTTTCTAATTATTTCTTTATTTTATTAATTATTTAAATATTTCATTATTAAAAAGTTTTTATACATAAAATATCATAACTATAAAATATCTTAACATTTCCAAGTAAACGCATACATTTTTTGATGTAGCATTTTTTGGTGATCCTTAATGCTTAGTTTATATTATTATTATCGCTCCGTACTTTTATTTTATATTACTTATGGTTATTACATCTAAATTATATGTGTATCTTATCTTTATTTTTATCTATGTATTTATTAATTTTGTACTACATGGCAGCCACGGAAGGTCTGAGTTCATTCTTCTTTTTTTGTTACCATTTACTGAAGAACATAATGTTTTATTTGTGAGCAAAATGTCATTTTTGTTTGTGTTTAGCTGTTTCATATGTAGGGAAGTTAGTTATATTATGTAAGTTAGTTAGTTATATTATATATTATGTATATTGAATGTTAGATTTAGCTTTCTCACTCAAAACATCTTATAATTTTTTTGGATTGACTGCTGACTTTTTCATGATTAGGTAACATAGTAATCTCAGGTTAACAAAGTATCTTAGGTTTTTTATGAATGGTAAAAATAAACAAAAATCTATATTACTCTAAGTATATTTTGCTTAAAGTTTTGTAAT
The DNA here is from genome assembly GCA_029286865.1 of Teinopalpus imperialis. Classification (NCBI taxonomy): domain Eukaryota; kingdom Metazoa; phylum Arthropoda; class Insecta; order Lepidoptera; family Papilionidae; genus Teinopalpus; species Teinopalpus imperialis. The sequence goes on along the minus strand of JAGSMU010000022.1, from coordinate 9,852,430 downwards.
AATCTTAATAAATTTAAGAAACGAAATAAAGATAAATAAAAAAGGAGGATAGTCATTTTCCGACCAAAATTGTAGGCGAAGATATCGTTGATGTTTTGTCGAAATGGGAAACCGTCAGGGAAAATTCGTAATGAATTTAGTAGCTGTATCCAATATCTCGTATTTACATTCACATCAGTTTCGACAGGCCTTTATTAATTCTTTTTTCGTCTGCTTTGTAAATCTTTCCTTTATATAATATTATAGATATATAAAAAAAATATTTTATATTTATACTATATGTATACGTATACGCCTTAAAATTTAAATATCTCTCTGAAGTATTTTAGATTTCAATTTAGTGTTCAATTTTATTATTTTATTAAAAATATTATTATTTCGTTCTATGGAGCGAATAACTATAATGAGTACCCAACAAACCCAAAACACAATTGACGAGGTGATGTGACTGGATTTTCAAAAATGTAAATCAAAGCACTGACATTTTCTACGAGAACGCCTATACTTGGCAGTGGGTCATAACAACATTCTAATAATAAAAAAATATTAACACAAACAAATTATATAAAATAATTATTTTATATACATATTTAATTATAATTATTCATGGTTATCTGTCCCTCCATAGGTGTTGTTTGAGATGGGTGCCGCAAAAACTTAACAATGAGCAGTGCAGAGCAGATAGAACAACGTTTGGATTGGTACAAATTTATAATAGATACATTTGAAACCAGGGAGAAAATACCGTTTATAATATATATAATACACGTCACAAAATATGGTTATATAACTATGATCCTGAAACTAGTCCACAGTATGGTGCTTCGAAAATAATCTGACTCCAACGTAATGTCGCCCAGCACGAAGCAAAACACGCCTGCCTTATGTTTCTACAATATGGGACACTGCTGCTGCTTGATGTTGTGATAGAGGATTAATAGATAGTAGAATCCCAATGGTATGTGATTGTTTGTATTCCAAAACTGTTTTAAGTGAATAATCCAGCACCTTCTCAGGCATTACGATGACGCAAGTGCAGTTCTATCGTGATACTGATTCAAACATATATCTATTCTACTTGAAACTTAACTTCCGCCAATATGACGTCCGTCCTATTATCTGTTTCTTGTTCGTTAGCTTAACAAAGGTAGTTTGATCATTAGCTTAGTTTTGTACTGTACTCATAATTTTTTATTAATTTTAGTACAGATCTTGCGACCAACCTTTTGCAATTAAAACTTTCATACTGAATTAAACTTTCCCTGTAAAGATATGAAGGCCTGTATACGGAAAACATAATTTTTATTTTTAAAATAAAAACAGAATCCTCCAAAATAAAAGGAGGGGTTTAATATAATAATGAAATACTTAATTTGACTGCTCCTTACGATGAAAGAATAAAATTCATAAATAATTATTTACTCAAACAAAACAATACCGAAGCTTTTAAAGACTGTGCTTCGATTTTCTTTGAAATAAAGCACGAGAAGGGAAATTTCACAAGGAGTGCTCTTATCAACAAAAGTTGGTTTGAATGATAAAAGTTTTGAACTCGAGTTTTAGTTTTCTGAATGGGAATGTAGGAGGATAAAAGGTCAGAAATATAAAACTTTGAAATTATAATTACCACGTGGAACGTAATTATGTAACATGGAATAGAATAAAGTCACGTTGTATTTAAAAACTACTTGTAGCATAGATTTGTCAGATCCAGGATCGAAAGACCATGTTTTAACAAAATACGAACTAGAAATGCACATGCTCACGGCTACTGTAGGAAAATTGAAAAGCTAGGTTTTCTTATAGTGTTGGTCTAGTGGATCTACCGTATAGGACCGATCAGATCTACCATCTTACCGTTTAGGTTCTGGTTACCTCATCCGAACACTTCTTTAACCCCAGCGAAATTCTGCTGTGTCCATGAATACTCACATCACACATTATGTTCCCAGTACACCGATCATAATAAGCTTAGATATTTTCAACGCTATTTCAATGCTAAATTGGGAAAAATAACTTCTAGTGTATCATAAGTACAGAACAGGGCTAGCCCCGAATAATTAAGGCCTTATTGGGACGCTAGATGCTAGATAATAAATTTATAACAACACCAAAGCTATAGAGCCAGAACTAGGAGTAATGACAGCATGGTGTCTAGGTAATCAAACTCACAGTCTAGCGATCTAGGGTTTAAAAAGTTATGTACAAAAAACTCATATTTGGCAGTGTAATGGATAGGTTAATTTTGCACGGCTTATGGTGTGCACGTGTGCACATGTGTGTCCAAGCCGATCAACATTTTGATAAATGAGATTTATTTATATTTATTCATTCAAGAAATTTTTTCTCATTAATATTAACACAGTGCTTTAATGGCTGCAGGTTTTACATTTGTAAATTAATAGATAATTTTTTTAACAAACTCTATTTTAGTTTAATGTAATGTGTTCTGTGTTAAATACAAACTTAAAAAGAATATCGAATAGGTGATAGGCGATGTCGATGGCGATGCAATATCGAGTATTTTTTTTTACTATCGATTACAATGTCGGCACTTAACACCTGTCCATCAATAAAATTTTAAGATATTCAGAGGAGTGTATATAAATGTCCAATACGAGTCTCTTGGGTACTCATGAGTGTCTAGTTTTTGCATAAAATGTTCCAATTTTACTGGTTACGACTTTGTTACTTAATAGAAAACCTCGTTTTACGTTTTAACGTTTAGAAGTTAAGACATTTATTTCAACGAACTCGAAACTTTGAAGTCTATAATGCTATCTGTAATATAAAGTTGTTGGGTTTTCTTAAGTGAAGAATTTTATTTTTTAATTAATACAATTAAAGTTTTGAATAATCCAATAGAAATCTTCGCGTAAGCAAACTATATCAAATTCCATATCATACAGACTTTATTTTATTCGAAACTTTTAAAGTCCAAGGAATTTTTTTCTGTCTTTTTGGTATCCAATATTTCACATAACATTATAATAATTTTATGACTTTTATGTTTTAGCAAGTTTCATAAAAAATAAGTAATTTGTTTTGTGATGTATTTTCTATAGTGATAGAACCACGACCACGGTCCGTGCACTCAATATCTAATTGAATTTGTAATGCATAGAATTATAACTTCATGTGCTGTTATATTAAATAGAAGGAATGGGTTTTCACTTAAGCACATTTATGCACACAAGCATGAGTACATGGGTTTCATGTTGGTTGTAATGAATTAATGGTATACATGCCACTCTAATGTTTTTGTAAAATATAAAAGTACGTAGTATTTATATGATAATTTTTTTAAATGCATAGTTTCCTTAAAGCGGCTAGCGACTCAATCCACCATAATGGAATCTTATTGGATCTAAACGCTAAGACCAGTCTGACCTCTCACTCTTCCTGACAGCTTAAGTGCTGACAGTCAATGGAATATCTGAAGAATCACATTTCATAAGTCTTGACTGCGCAACTGAGGGCAGAAGGAGTGAACTGGAGAACAGGAAATGAATTATCAAATATTCATGGGAAGTCATTAAAGTGTAGAAAGTAGTAAGAAGCGAAAACGCTGAGCCATATAAGGAAATTGTCGTCACGATACAAATACTTTATTGAGAATATCTGCAATGATATAGTAAATCATACTAATGAGATGCAAACAGCAGACCTCTTCATAAATTTCGAGTGAATACCCAAACGATTTAAATCAAAATCTTGGATGATTGAAGACTGAGAGGAAAATTACACGAGCTTGACAGAATCACTGAAAGGTTGCGTACCTGTTACGAACAACTGTACTCAAATCCTCATAATATAAATTGAGCTGCTATGGATTGGAGGCGCTAGACTTAGAAGTAACTACAGTAGTCAGCAAAACAATCGACTCTTGACGTACGTTTGCGCTCAAAATATTATAATTTTGCCTCCATTGAAATGCCCGCCAACACCATCCAATAACCTCCTCCAAATAGCACTATTTCACTTATGCAGCCTGTGTCTTCAGGTCTTCTGTGGACTCGTTGTCGTCTATCTCTCCCATCTGAGAATAGAACAGAGCTCCACTGTTCATCCGTCCAGTTCACGTGTTCTCTTGCGAAACGGGCTGCACGATGAGCTGGTGTCAACTCAGAGCTAGCAAGTGCGAATCGCGCAAGTGACTTTTATGGATAATAAAGGAGTGGAGGTATTGTACATGATCCGCTCACTCACATGGCGACATGGTGAGTGGCATGAAGACTGGTCGGATTCAATCATTCTCCCACTGCACAATATGGTAACGACCAAGAACTGTGATAATTATAAAACTTAATATCACATGAAATGCAAAATCCTGCTACATATCATCAACAATAGGATATGTTACTACCTGGATTGGCAGATTCCATTCCAGATGGAGCAAGCAAGTTGTTTGTTCAAATTTCAGGTTCAAGAAAGGCGTACGCCAAGGCTTAATTTTTGTTGCCTCTGGCGAATACATCATGAAACATACATATGTATGAAAAAATTGGCCAGGGTGTGTCACGATTGGTGGTATGATAATTACCAACCTTCGCTACGCTGATGACATCACATTTAGTACAGCAAGCAAGGGTGAAATGGTTGCATTGTTGGACAGAATGAGTCCAGTAAGCAAACAGATGGGACTCTCTATAAACAGGTCAAAGACAAAGATCATAGAAGATGAGCGGACTAAAAAGCTGGAGCTCAGCGGAGCTCTAAACCTAGACATAGTAGACAAACCAACGCGGATGCAAAAAAAATTATAATCTAGCTGAGTAACAAAACGTAAGGTGTATGTAATATACTTAATATACGGGATATGATACAAGTATAAAGGTATAATATAAAGATAATGTAAAACCTATGTAAACTGCATCGATAACATATTTTTATAATAATACGAGTTATATATCTTAGTAGAATATTAGAACACAAATAAAAATATATTTTGTTTGAATTAATCAAATTAAAATGAAATAAATATGTATTTTGTAAACTCAATTATTTGCCGATGTAATAATTATTATCTTCTAAAGAGTAATTTTCAGTCAACTTAACTATTCATAGCTCCAGCTCAAGTACTTGTTCAAAGTAACGTACATTTGCTGTCACACTCTGAGATGCGGCCGGAATATGCAAAGCTTAATCTTGTAGTGTATACTAGAGCTAGATTGTAACATGCGACGCCGTGACACCACTGCTAAATAGGTTAGTGCGAGTAAACCTCTTATACGGCATCTGCATTCTGTATTTAACTGAGCTCGTATATGCAATAGCACACTTTAAAATTATATGTATATTTATAAATTTATTGCAGGCTGTATTCTAGTATTCTAAGGATTCACGTGGTTCCACAGCCAGTGTCAAAATGGGTGTCTGCTTCTTGCATTATACTATAATAAAGTCCATTGTATATTTTCATTGATTATCTGTTGTATTATTATTTATCAGTGTTGTTATTGTGGCACAATATTTTCACGCTTACCTTTGTTGTAATTTGAATACCGTACTAAGAGATGTTAATAACAAAAATTACTCCTGTTTTAAAATAAATTATTCTGTAAAGTAGGTAGTAAGTAAAACAGTTACTTAATTGCGTTGATAATATGTAATGAGTAAAAATCTTAATTGTACGTGCGTAGGTGCCAATAGAGATTTTATCATCTACTTCACACGTTTAAATTATGCATGAAAGAACGTTAAATCTCATTATTACTACTTTGGTATTTAACAGTAAGTTTACCTGAAAATTATTGAGTGGAATATTTAAACATTTTTAAATTATTTAATACTACATTTGTTTTACAACATTTGTGTTACAGTTAATTTAAAAAGAAACATATTTGCAATGTAACATATTATAGTAACCCTAAATGTAGTGTCAGAAAAAAACACTTATGCATTTCTATATTATTTAGTAAATGTTCTAGGAAGTTTTACCATGTCGGGAAATGTAAGATTTCTCGATTACAATATAATTAGAACTTAAGCACCGTCCAAGTCACTCGGTCAGTGATAAATGACACGACATTCTCGTAGAGCGTAGCTTAGATCTCATTGGGGGATGGGGATTATTTTGGGACATTGACGAATTACAGCACATACAAAAGTAATAAATCGAATTAAATTTGGCCTATTAGGGATATTTAAAATTATTAAAAAATATATCACTTATACTGTTAAGTTTAATGAATTTTAATCTTTATTGGATTATCACAATCTTATTTGGTCCATAAAGTTTTTGATGATATCATATGCAACACTAGTACTCCTTTGAATATTTTCCTAAATTCACCAGATTGAGAAATTGGGCGTCACAGCTCAGTTCCAAAACCCTGGCGCCAGTAATACTACTCCTCCTTGATAGCATGTAAGACTTAGGTTTAACATAATTTTGAAGTTGCCTATTGGTGCCTACAGAGTAAAACTTTACCATAAGAACGCCAGTTGGTTGCGCACCGCGAATGAAAATTATATAATACGGAGTTTGTCGTCTAAGAAAATTAAATTATTATTCATTACGCTAAGTTTTTATAGTACATGATATATATTTTTGTAGCTGAATAAGGCAATATTATTTTAATTTAATTATGTTCTTTCATCATTATTAGGTTAATTTAATATATTTTTAATCTATCATTTTAAGGTTTTTCTTACCTTGCGGAATATTTTTTTAAAGTTATACCAGAGAAGTTATAACGCATACATGCACCGATTTTCCTATAATCAGTATGCCAATGTTTAACCATATTTAATATTATTTAAATCTATTCTAGGTCATCAGTCGATGGCTTCTCGTCTGAACTTCCCCTGTTAGCTAGCTCAACTGACAGCTACCCTGACAACTAAACTCTTTTACAAATTATATTATATACTTTTTAAAAATATATTTACAAATTGTAAGGCAAGAATTAGAGTCATGCTGCATCTAGTTTGTAGCTGTAGGATGAATGGAACGTTGATATGTTTCGTATAGTGAATACAGGGATCCGGGACATAATTGTTGATAACGGGGCATTCTAACTCAATCCTTCTGTGACATCGCATATGCATCGTCAATCTTTGTTGAGAATTAATGTAGATATTAATAGGTCGCAATCATCACTTGCAATCAGAAAATTTGTCACGTTATTCGTAGTCTTAGCATTATAAAAAAAATCAAAATTACCTCATCCCATCATCAGTCAATTGCTGATTATAAGTTAAACTCAGCCACCAGCAACCATCGCCACTCACACTTAACTTAATTTGTTGGTTAATTTAATGGGTTGCCCTAAACTGCGTTTTCCAGTAAGAGGTTACTGAATAAGTGATATTGAACCGGCCACGTGTGTTTTGTAATTATAATCAATAGAAATTGATGAAAATGGTTATCAAATGGATACAAAGGTATAAGGTAAAAACGATAAATTAAAAACAATTATTGTATATAGATCTTATATTTTTATATATAGTAGCCAAAGGTCCAAAGCATCAACAAAACGAAAATTTTATATTATTTAAAGATGTATGTACTTAAAACTTTTACTGGCTTCGCCTTGAACAACTTTAAAGCAAAACAAAATTTGGTATAATAGAAGAAAGTTTATTTCTACCAATCCCGTGGAAGCGTTTGAGAACTCACAGCTACCATAACATAAACGAGAGTTTTTACTTACAGTAGCGATGGATTTAAAGATGCCAAGAAAATATTATAACAATACCCATTGTTTTGTTATTTTTTTTTAAAGAATCTTTACATTTATATTTATTTATATTCCCTTATATATCGATAGTACTACAACTAAGTTAGTTGTATTGAAAATACTTTAGAATAGTCCCTAAAATATATTATCACCCAAATCCATGATTTTAGTCCGCTTTTATCAAAATCGGTTGGACGGATGTTGATGCGGTTTTCACAACTCCGTAGCATCTTTATCAATATAAATACCTATATACGTATATATCTTTTGTGTGCGTGATTATATACTGTCTAAGTCTAGTTTAGCATGTGTAAAATCTAAAATCAATATCTGCTAGAAATAATGAAGATTAAAAATAACTTTTAAAGAATAAATAAGTATTATATTCACTAACGTGTATTTTATGGGTATGATAAAAAGTAGTGGTTGTAAAGAAATATATCACTGCCAAAAATGAAACTGTATGTAACCAAATCATTTCCGCCATGAAAATTTTCCGGAAATTAAAACGAAAGTAAACATTTTAGTGTACAAATTTTAGGGAAAAAAGGGTTTATAGTTTACCCTTCACAGTAAATTTGTTAAAATCTGTTGTTTTCATGATTAATTACATGATGCTTCTATATTTCGCAATCGAACTTTGAAACATGCTTTGGGATACAAAATGTGTAAAGTAATTTAACATCCCTCTTGTTATTTTATTAATTATATTATTGCTACGGGTCCTTGTCACTAATCTAAATGATCAAATAATAGCATACATATATAAGCTTTAGATGTAGTGTGAAAATTGGAATTATAGTGCATATAAAAAAAAACCAAATTCATGCAAATTACTATTACTTTTGCGAGTTCCGCCAGCTTTGCAAAGACAATTATAGTATGTAATAACCACTTTACTTTAAAAAATTGTCATACATAGAAGGTAGGCCCAATTATAATGAAAAAATATATTGGAAATTGAGAGAAGCTCGTGAGAGGGACACACAATATAAATTATAGTTACTTCTCTCTGGATGATTTCAATTCTTTATCCTCTACCCTCACCTTCTGATTATTTTCGAGGATGTTAGTACCGAAAGAACTTGTGCAAAAATAACTAACAGTCGTCTCCTTTACATGATTTATCGATTCACGGGTGATTAACAAGCATATCCGGACCGAAAAACTAACAATTTGTCTCAGTGTCCACGACACATACATTGACTAAAAACTCTATTAGTGATGTATGATCAGTGTAGAAACCTTGCATACTTATACAACTTATATTCTTAATAATGTTAAATGTAGGTGTTTATGGGCAGCAGTTTTTACTAACCATCAGGTACATTGTGTGTTAGTTTGTCATCCCTAGTCACATATAAATCCTAGATTCTGTTGACGTTGATGCTGTTAGCCTATGTGGCTCTTACAGCTTCATCGAACATAGGGATCACGGAACTGAGGGGTCCGTGAGCTGGTTAGAGTCACATTAAAATATGATAAATGATATTTAAATAAAAAACGAATGAATTGTTTTTATTACGCCTTCAAAGTATCTTAAGTCGGTATATTTTTATAGTAGGTTGGATCTAAATGTACAACCATTCTCCTTTTAAAATAATAATTTGTGGTTACATTTGTAAAATTGCTGCATTTTCATGTGTAATATAATTAAAAATTGGTAAGTGGTCCGAGCAGGTTAGGTGATAAATGATGCGGCGTCCCTACTGACCGGCTTAGATCTCAGAGGAGGATAGGGATTATTTTCGGACATTGACAAATTGCTGCATATACATAATATTCAATCGCTTAGAAGGTTCGTGCCAGGGCCGTAGTGCAAATTTTCTATATAATCTAAATTTATTTTTTACTTCCTCGCAGCATAATTTTTCTACTCGTTTATGAATGAGACCGGTCAACCACAGAATATCAGTGTGAAATAGCAGAATAATGCTGCTGTGTTTCATATGGTGAGGCCTAATCACTTGTAGCAGTCAAGTCAATTTTTATTAAAAAGTTTTTTAAGAATGTATTAAATAAAAACCTGTAAAAAATATTACTAGTATTCGTCTTTGTATTAATAATTGAAGATTTAATATTATGCAGATTCCTGATCTGCATGATCTGTACCTGTATGATAACATCTTGTATCACTAAACTTGTAAGCTTAGTTTCACAAATCAAAAGAGAGTGCCTTTGTGCTGACAATAAGAGTCAGATTCACTTACCTTTGGAGTTTATAACATTATTATCCCTTGTAGAATACGTAATGAACCCAAATTTTATGAACTTAGAATTTTCCTTAACCGAACTTGTATTCAGTGGTTCCCAAATTGACATCTATTATACTTTTTAACTACTAACAATTTAACGAAAAATTTTATAAACTTCTCGCGTCGACTTCAATGAAGTCGGTGTTTTTGTCTTAAGAACATAAATTACTTATTAAATAGGGATAAAATTTCACAATTTTTTTTCGATTAATTTACCTGGAAATAACATTCAAAGATAAGTTGTTATTAATATTTTTGTGAGACCAAATCAAGAATTTCTTCTATTAAATTAAAAAATGGAATATTATTCCGGAGAAATTTACCTGTTCTTTCTATATTTTAAGACGAAATGGTCTAACATAGTTGCACTAACTTAATAAATGATAAATGTTCCTTTTTTAGCAATGGCAAAATTGGACCGAAGCTCGACGCAGGCAGAACCTTCATAAAAAAAGGTTCTACAGTATGTAAATTCTCCTCTGGCCAATTACTCATTACGGATGAAGTTAGTATAAACTGAAAAGGAAATATATGTAATTCCCGAATAAAAAGAACTTGTAATAGAAAGGCTCTTCTAATAAATCGTGAAATTTAAGATAGGTGCTCTAGAGCTATAATTTACACAGTTCGTTTAGCATTCAGTCACAGTGCACAATGGCAATTTTCAGATGTTCGATTGCACTTTGTTCTTCTAGTGCTGGCGTATAATTAACGACAATTTCAATTACTAGCAAAAGTATACAATTTAAAACGCCAAAACTGGTTTCTTTGTTTAAATTTTTAAGTGATGGATTTGCATCTTGAATCTTTGTCGAGGACACATGCAGGTGATTATGACTGTGCACTCGTTTTACAATCTAAGATTTACAAGAGAAAAACCTTTTTGGTCAAAATAAATTTATAAATATAACAAATAAATGTTTGTAAAGACCAAATGTCAAGTATATAAAGAAGCAAGCGCATTTATTATTATTTAGCCTTAAATTACAAAACCTTTATTAAATTAATTAAATCTTTAAGTACGAAAGCATAGACATTTTTTCAAAAGTCCTGCAGTAACTTAACAAATTAACATAAGGCACCTTTAGACCCGTTAACTGACTTCGTGCTTGTGATTAATTTCAGGATAAAGTAATTAACTGCATGAAAAAGTTTTGTAATTTGAGTTCCCTTTCAAAGTCAATAAGCTGATTATTACAAGGTAAATTTTCAAAAGTTCCTAGAGTTTCTAAAATATTTCAGTATTATGTTTGTTTTCTTTCTTTTATGAATCCAATGAGACTAACTAAAAACAATTTTTATTGCTACTTTTTTCTAATTTCTGCCTTGCGCGTTCTGCGTTCTAAACAGGGAAAGAAAAAGAAACATAAAATCATACTGGATTCATTTCAATTGAGTACCTGAAGTGCCTGCAATTGATCCGTATGGAAAAAGAACCGATAACAATGGTACGATCTGCTGCTGGAGTAATGAAGAGATTTAATGTGTTAGCACAGTTCATCAGGGATCGTGGCCATTTTTGAGGGTTGGCAGAATATTGACATGGATAAGTCTCAATTAAAGTGGATAAAGAGAATTGACCACTCTTTTCTCCTTTTTGGAGTCTCCTTCTCCAATTTATTTGTCTCCACACTTCCAGTATCTTAATACAGTCAACAATAAGAACCATCGCTCATCGCATAATTGTCTTTTTCTATGTCCTCTTCATCGTACAGAGTTCGTCAAATTAGGTAGTGAGGCATTTCATCTCAGATCTCAGAGGTGGCATCGCATCTGCATGTCGATTCATGGTCTTTTTTTTGTATTTGTGAGTATTGCTGTCGGTAGAGAGACCTCTACAGATTTATCTAATTAGACTCGCGAGCGGGAGGCCCGCTGAGTAGGGAAATTTATGGTCGAGGATGTATGTAAGTATTTATGGGCCACAGTCATCGCTTACCATCAGTTCAACCATGAGCCCATCTATCAGTTTCATAATAAAAAACTGTCATATTACTATATTTTTTATAAAAGAAGATTTCCTCGTTAGAGTATGCATAGGAAATAACATAAAAAACTTGTACTCCTGTGTTAAATTTTTAGTAGTGAAATCATAGATGTCAAATATGGTAAATTAGTTCATAAAAATAGAAATCTAAAGTATCGCTTCACATTAAAGCGATTATTTTAATAAAAGTCGTAAAGGCTAAACTTATGTCTGTCGCAAGAAGATAGAATGAGTTAGCAAAAGTTTTAACATTTTATTTAGAATTTTTAAATTCTAAACGTGACAAGACAAGCCTATTGCTCTACACAACTTTTTAATTTATTTTAAAATATGTTTATTGTTATTGTACTTAATGTGAGATCAATCAGCTTCACCAAAATAGACTTTGGATATAAGATACTAAATGAAAAAATACGACATATTTACAGGCTCGAAGATGACTGCACCGACCCCTGTATGCGAAGAAATGAGAATAACAATCAGACTGAGGTGAATAGCGATTCGAGGGTCTCTCTTACAGCTCAGATCACATCGATACAGATAGACAGACAGTCTTGTCGTCGTAGAGTCGTAACTAAGATAATTACGTCTCCAATGTCCTAGCATTTTATTTGCCTAATTTGCCTTAGAAAACAAACTAAACGATAAAGTTGTAATTTATATTGTACAACGGAGGAAGTATTAAAAAATGCAGGGTTCCAAATACAATAGTTAAGATATTTTAAGTTATAATTTGAATTGTATAGTGGTTTTTCATAGAAGAAAAATATGTACGAGTACCAAGCAACGAAAAGTGAACGTGTCGGTCAACAACAATATCGTTCAGGGTTTATGGTAAGCGTAAAAATTTATTAGGTTTTATTAACCAATTTCACTAAGATTAGTTCTTCCTTTGGTCTAATTTTTCCTTGATGCTTTGAAAATTACGGTTCGGAAAGTTATTAAATAATATTTTTGATTCTCGTAATATATTGTAACGGGTAAACTAATAATTCATTAGCGGAAAGAGAATAACCCAAAGTTGCCGTGTATATATACTATTGCATATCAAGTACAGGCACTATTTATCAGGTGAACTGTATGCTCGTTCATCACCTTTAGGTAAATAAAAAAACACCATCAGTAACTTGTATTTCTTAATCGTATAGTCTGGCTCAATGCATTTTAGTTGACTTAAAGAAATTATAATCAGAGTCTCGTTATATCCAACAAACTATCATGGAAATATTTTGTTTTTTCGTTACCATGGTAATCCGATCCACATGTAAAAGTATTAATTATAGGCGTCTTGCTTTTATGGTTGAATTAATTTCACAAAGGTCAGTTTGGTTCATATATCTGCGGCCATAAAACAAGATCAAGTAATATTTTTACAATTCCATAATTTTAGCATCCGATACTGTAGTCGCAATGTGATTAAAAATATTTGTTTTTATTTAGTTTACAATTCTTACATTAAATCATACATACCTTAAGTCTTAGAAATAATAGTCTTAGAAGACGCATATCACATTATGGTGTGTGTGGAATCAGGCCGAAAATCAATAATTCATAAATAGATATGGTGATAATCTATATAAAGATACACCAACTCACTCTTGCCTTTCCGCAGTCGGATAAAGCAAGAATGTTATATTCTATTTTTAAGGCTGGACTAACAAACCTCTACATTTAAATAGACTGAAAAAAGGATCTGTTCTTATTCGAGATTCCATTCAAAGAGTAGCAATGAAGTCCGTAAACCCATAAATTAGAAAGGTAGGATCATCCACTGAACGTTTTGGAGGCTTTAGGTAAAATCTAACTAACTGGTCCGCGTCCCAAACGTTGAAATTCCCGATCAATAAAAACTTATAGTCAGGAAATTCAATATATAAATCACTTATATAATCGAAAATGTTAGTTAAGATGAGATTTGATATTGTGAACATCTGAATCATTACGAAGCAAAACGAGGAAGCAAGTTATATCTGCATCGGGCAAGGGTTTAATCATGTCTAATGCCAACCGCGTTTTTGCTCCTGATCAAGCTTTGCTTATTTTCTTATTATTAACATGTAGTAACAGGTATCCTTTCAGTTATTCTCAACAAATTTATATACCTAGGTATTTTCTAAATAGTAGTTGCCTCTGGCAAAGAAAGGAATAAGGATGTGAATGGTCTTGACGAACATACTTTTGGCAATAGTGGAAGCATTACAGAGTATTTAGTGCTTTAAAATAATTTCGAGGATTATTTTCAGAATTTAACACCAATCTATCCATTTCATTATTCTGTTCGATATTTTTATTGTCTATATTGTCATGACTTTTAATCACGTCTCATTAACAGTTTCTTCTGTAGTGTTCAATACCAGAGCACCCGTTGTCACCTTCACTCATGTTCGACTTAAGATATATATCTGCACTTGCTTCGTTTTTATTCTAATCATGTCCGAACTATTTTCATAAAGCAAATAACGTCATACTCATAAAATTTACCATACAGTATCATTTATTAATGTTGACCATATTTAATTGTATGAGGGCGGGGAATTCCCGCAAATTCATCCTCGATATTGAGTAAAATAAAAGACTTTATAGAGAAGTTTATAGAGAGGAGGAATATTGAGATATAGTGGACAAAAAATATAGTATCTTGGATTACCCTGTAATTACTATAGTAAAATAAACATAATTATAGTACAGAATCGGGTTAAGCGTGACTTGGTATGATCAATGTTACAATTGAAATAGTTGTATTATTCTAAATAAAAATTTTGTATCCGTTTATTTTGTAAGTGTATGTAGGAGTGGGGCGTTTAAGAAAACAGAATTGCAGTGATTGGTTTGCACAAAGTGGGTGTGGAGTTAGTTAGTTTTAGTCTTTTTACTTTGTACCAATAAATATTAATTACAAAATGTTTTATTTTTTTAATTTTCAACTGAAACATTTTAATTGTTCGGATCGGTTACACCTATATTGTAATGAAAATTAAATTCTTAGCCCAGTTACCTTTTATATTATTAATTACTTACTTTTATATTAGCTTCTTGAATGTTTATATTATATTAATTTTACTATGAAAAATTATAAATAACATTGTTATAGTCGAAAGGTATTTTTAAATCTTAGGTGTAATTGCGCGGCAATAACGCTTTATTGCTGACAATTTACGATGCAATACGCGCAGCGGCTACACATTTTACTCGTAATTAAATTGTAGGCGCTTTTGATTTGAGTATCGTTGAAGCCGTATGTATATTAAGGAAGAGATCGTGTAATAGAGGATAATTGTGGAGTTATATTGTTAAATAGAGGTGTCAAAGTCCTATAACATTAAATAAACATGATAGAACAATGTTTATACTATAACGAATAATTACGTACATACATAATGACGTTATTATATACGTCAACTCATTTACATTGTGGTAATTACGGGATAAGTAATGAACGTGATTTAAATTCGTAATAAAATTAATTTGCTACTAATAAATTTCTAAATTAAATGGGTAAACTGTTTTAAAATTTTCAATACCATTTAGAGGCTTATACCATAATTGCTGCCTTGATATCATTGTTATACGTGGTCGGTCTATTACCACTTTAGCCCGGCGAAAATGCCCGTTTCATTGGGTTGAGCACTGCGGACCATTTCCTTTGCCTACAAAGTCCCCCCATCTTGCCATTGATACCTTTGGGGCCACATGACAGATCCGTACTACCCTTGTCAATACCGTGCAAGAGATTCGTGGCCGAATCCGAGAGGAAGAAATTCAATAAAGTCCTGACAACAACAGTGACTAAATAGAAGTAAGAATAAGATGTCATGCTTGCATCAGAAGACAGGGCTCACATTTTGAGCAAGAATTAAAATTATTTCATAATTCTCTGTAGAAAAACTTATCAAAATTTTTCTACAGAGCACAACTTTTTTTAAGATTTAGCACCCTAAATCTTTTTGATAAAATTGTGTCTATAATTACTTAACTAAATTTATCAGTGCAAGGCAGTGTCATCAAAGAAAGAAACCTGCTCACGCGTGGTAAGCCAATGTAGAGCATTACCTAGAGACGGGTGGTCTCCTTTTTTGCCCGGGTGTAAATCAGCCTGGTCGTTTTTGACAACAACTTTACATTTTACAAACACTGGCCAGAAATGTTTAGATTGAATTTGAATAGGGAACTTTCGAGCCATCTTAAAATAAATATGGTTTAGTTTTTTTTAATAAAAGGGAATGAACGTAAAAGAAGACAGGGTCGGGGTAAATGCCCTGCACCGCTGCGGTTACGCGCTAACCGAGATTTATAAACTTCTGTTCTTCTGTTTAACATACTATCAACAGATTTAGTGATATAAGATTCGAGCTTTTTAAGAAGCCGTTAGACCGTAAGATCATTTGAAAACATTAAGTCTCAAGAGATCCCGGGTTTTGTTAAGGAGCTTTTATATTTATTCAAACGTAAAAATGTGTGTTCATAATAATCAAAAAGCGAACAAGTGTGTCACGATGATCCAGCATTATCCTTCATCATTCACATATATCATATCCAGGTCAAATGTTGTGTTTTTCTGTGAAAAAGATATGACAACCAGTGCTGTTGTGTATCATATTACCGGCCTTACAAACGTCGTAGTACCTCTTCAAACAATGTTGAGAAACCGATACTGGATATTCCAACAAGATTAAGCTAATTACTTCGGGCCTGTTCTGGTTGTCCGTTCATGGAATTGACTTCATCGGGAACGACGAAAGACCCTCCTCCAAAAAAATTTAGCATCATTAGGAGGAGACAGCCTACGCTTAACTTCACCAGAATTTGGCGGGATGATGAACTTGATGGGAACTATTATTTATATGATATTAATCAAATTTAGTTTTATATTTTTGAAAATACCGTGAGGCACTCCCAAAACTTAACTAGATTTTAAATATGCAGTTCGAAAGTTTGGTTCCACGCTGGTATTCTGTGATATGGTGATTATACCCGAGTCGATGGGTCAAGCTGACCAATTCATTCTGCAGCTAGAAACAAATTGCAGTGTAGCTCTACCACTGTAAAAATCTTATAGAATGACTCGGTCAATTAATCAATAAATTCAAGGGAGATACGTAATTTGTGGCTGTAATTTATTCAGTTCGTTTAGCATTTGCAGCGCCACGGTGCACCCTCGCAATTTTTAGACGCTCTCTTGCGCTTTGTTCTTCTATCTTTGCGATGTAATTAACTACATTTGAAATAGATTTTAATAACGAGCTTTATGTCATTTTAATTTTCGAAAATTAATCAATTATTATTATATCTCCATTAAGAACATTAAGCATTCAAAAATTAAGTATAATACGTTAAATATATTCATAGGAGTAATAAGTGGTTTTTTAATCTGTTTTAATTGGTTAAAAATCATTCACCCTGAGCAGGTGATAAATCCTGTACAGCGTCGATTACTGTTTAATCATCTTCCAATTTGTAGCCTTCCAACAAGTGTTTTTTTTGTACATTATGTACCTTTACATTTTTTAAGCTCCGAAGGAAATATTTTTGTTAATCTTTTGTAGTATTCGACCCATTTTCAACCAAAGCCACAATGTAGCGTTGCGAATGAATTCGAAGGTTTTCACATCTTATTCCTTCCCGAAAGCTTCATCAGGTCGCCGGTCTATCTTCTATGATCTAGTCATTCCTGCGGCAAATGTGGGCTACATATGCCGCAGGAACACACACTTTCGTCTAGCTATCAAAGCAGCTTTCTTGGTACGTCTAAATAATATGAAAACTACTTATTTCATTGTAATATGACTATTAAAAGAAATAAAATAGCAAGCAACGAAATGTGAACGTGTTGGCTGACAAAAATATCGTCCATGCTTTACGTTGATCGTAAAAATTTAATAGTTGCCTTTAGCAACCATTTCACTCACTGTATAGTTCTTTTTCTCCTTGATGGTATTACGTAAACAGTAATACAAAGTAGATTTAGTTTATAATAAAAAGTATGGTGGAAATAATATTATTATGTAATTTAAAATTGATTACAATTTAACTTGTGATTCATAATACTCATTAATGTGAACACATATAGTGATATACTCATAAAAGTGCATGCAATATAACCTATATATAGTATATAAATGAGTTGGGGTAAAAGCTTTTTCGTATTTTATAAGTAAAAAAGTAATTAATGCAGTAAAATCTCTCTGGTTGTACTGTTCATATCTGGTTTTGATACCATTAAATAGATGATATTTCAAAAACAGGAAAATATAAAGTTAAAAAAGTTCCCACCATTTTTCTGCCCTCAAAATAAGTGAATGTAACGAAGAAATTCGATACACTTCGAAGTTTTAACCGAGAAAAAGGCAACACAAGCAGCGAAAAAAATTGTGACTTTATAGACTCGATGCAGTCTCAGTAAGAGTATCAGCATTTGTTTTCAGTCCGGTAATTTTGATGTCAAAGATGAAGCTCGACTATGGTCCACCTGTTACAGATAAAATCGATGCCATTTTTGAAAAATTGGAGTAAGATCGGCATATTAGTAGATACGACATAGCTGAAGTGATAAGGGTTGAAAACAAAACAGTTTAGACCCATTTGAAATAGTTTGGATATATTAAAGCTATTTATATTTGGGTACCACACGAGCTCACTGAATGAAACCTAATGAATCGTGTTATTTGTGATTCTCTATTGAAACGTAATGAAATGAAATTTTCTGAGAAGATACGAAGACCAGTGCTCAGGTGATGAAAAGTGGATTACTTACGACAAAAAAGTGCGAAAAAGTGTATGGTCAAAGAATACAGTCAAAACCAACAATCTTAAGCGAAACGTTGATTAACTCTCAACAGCCGATGTGAATCGAGCAAGAAATAGAGAAAAAACGGCCGAAATTTATCTACAGAAAGGGTGTGGTTTTTCATCATGATAACACACATTTTAGCCACACAAAAAATATTGAGAGAAGCTTGGTTAGGAAGTGATAATGCATCCACCATATAGCCCTGAACTATCACCATCAGATTATCATCTGTTTCAGCCTCTTCAGAATTCTTTAGGTAGCGCTACGTTATCATCGAGAGAGGACTGTCCAAACTACTTGTAGCAGTTTTTTGATCAGAAGTTCCAAAATTTCTACAGCAAGAGGATTATGTCGCTACCTACAAAATGAATAATATAATGCACATATATATTATAATGAAATTGAAATAAATTTTGATTAAACATATCTTGAATTTGTATATAAAATTCATAAAAACCTTTTCCCTGATCTATATATATTTTGATCGCAGTAGAGGTTTACAAAAAATATTTAATGTATATAAAAAGCGATATGGTACCCTTAAAACGTTCATTCTGGCTATTTGGGAACAATTGTCAAACTAATAACCCGAACCTGGTACCATACACAGTGTATGCCATATAATTAAAACAACAATTTTTCGCGAATTATACACAGTTCTTCTAACGAACAGTTTAAAAAAAATAGATAATGTTATAGTACATGTTGAGTCACGTATTAGACAGTAATTTATTTTAAGTACAGATGTAAGATGTTACTCTTATTAACTCTTAATAACACTAGTCTTTAAGTTCACATTTATACTTATCTATGGATTATGTCCGAAATAAAGTCTCATTATTATTATTATTATTACTTTTTACCTCTACCAACTGCATAAAATGATTTATAT
This sequence comes from Teinopalpus imperialis, assembly GCA_029286865.1. NCBI lineage: Eukaryota > Metazoa > Arthropoda > Insecta > Lepidoptera > Papilionidae > Teinopalpus > Teinopalpus imperialis. The sequence continues at coordinate 9,832,824 of JAGSMU010000022.1, read as the reverse complement.
CTGTAACGTCTAATGCTAGATGTTTAGAAATATTACCATTTTTAATATTCTATGTATTGTATGTAGTTTATAACTTTATTACACATATTTTTCACATTTTATTGTTTCAAAACCCTACACAGGTCGTTTTAGGAGATATTCTAATATTACAAATTTCTCTTTTGATCATAACTGAGTAATTTAAACGATAACTTCTACTTTTAACTACTTCGGTAAACGATTAGAAAGTTTATAACATAATTTGTGATTCATATAAAATAAAATGATATAGCACTTCATTACTGACAGTTTACGATGCAATACGCACCATTACCGCATATTGCTCATAATTGAATTGCAGGCGCTTGGCATTAATATGGCTTTCCTGCATTTCAAACCTTATTACGATTATTACCAGTTTGTTTCTTCGTAATTTGATGATGAAAAATGTCATGGGTTACAGTTATGACTACAGGTGAACTGTGCTTATTTGTCACACCTAATATTATAAAAAGTAAGTCCAGGAAAAAAAGTAGCTGGCATTAAATTGAATATTTCGCTCTTTCTCCTAATCCAGCACAAAGTTTTATTTATGTTTGACATTGTAAATTTGCTCTCGATTTAAATTTACGAAATTCATGACATGATTAATCAATCTGGTAATGCAAAATCCCATTCCGCTTTCGAGCTCCAAGCATAATCTGCGCATGTAGGTAAATAAACATTAAAAAGTAGAAATACATGTACATGTAAGTACTTACACTATCTCGTTTTTAATCCGAAGACCTCAAACAGAGGAAGTATCAGAGAATGCACAAAACACCCAATAGTGTTCTTTGCGCACAGAAGAAGCTAATTTTACTTAAGTGGGCTACTCTGAGCGAGCGCCATGCGTGGCGTATGCTCTAGGGGTACGCTTCCCTGCCCTATGTTTGATTTCAAAGACCTCTAAAATGGCGCTGTAAATTAACTTGTACTTCAATAAGTTCTTTAAACACTTTTATAAACTGTGGAGAACTAAATGATAACCTTAAAAGGCTCGTAAGTAATTTTATTTTAATACGATTACGCCACCCTGAAATTAGTTTCCCTCAGCAGCGTGACACTTATCGAGGTACCATGCCCGAAATCAGTGTTAAATTGTAATGCGTGAATATAGCGATACTGTGTCTCGTGAGTGTAGGGAATCGGAGATCCAACGTACTTAATCGTCTCTCAGGTGGGACAACGTAAGTACATCAACATGAGCTGGGTTTTTTTATTTTATCACTACACTACCTTAGATCCTTTTATTAAAGTTACAGTGACTATAGATCATGTAGTGTAGGTAAATTGTCACATCAACCCATTTACACCTGTAGATATCGTAGATATAGGGTCAGGAATATGCGTTGTCACTTCTGTCAACTAATTTAGAATGCGTACCATTACTCCACTATTGCATTTGTGTGCTAGTTTTCCATGAGATAAAAACACACGCTACCGTTTGTCTACGGTCTACGGCGATAATTTGTGTTGAAGTTACTACGGTCTACGGCGATAAACTCACCCTCTGTTAGGTTTGAGACTCAAAGTTTCAGAGGATATGTAGATAGCTTTTGCTATTCCTGTAGTGAAGCCGCTGAATTTCTATTTGAATGTTCAACTAATTTAAACTATATGATTAAACTTTTGTAACGTATGATTTTTGAAACTATAAACATTACATTTATAAGCGTATCGATGTAGTGAGTATGTGATTATAGCGAGAGTTTACTGTCGTAGCATCTAGAGTGCTATTAATACCCAGTCATTGTAAATAAATGTTAAGATAACACTACTATCCCACAGACTTCATTAATTATACTGTTCCCCACCATATTGATGGTTGGCATTGAGTGGCTTCTGCTGTGTTTATATGTATTTTTACCACGGTCAACTACCTATGTACAATCAGCTATCATCAGTTACTTTTCCGAACCGACAAGATTTAGGGACCTTCAAGAAAAGAAACATTTCTCAAACGAAGCATTTGCAATTTCTCTGGTACTGCAGATGTTCGTCGATGGCATCAGTGATCATTTAATATCAGGTATCCCCTTCCTTTTAGATGAATAAAATACCTGATGGAAGTGTTGACGTGTGTCGGTGGCCCATGACATCTACGTCAACAAAGGTTCTGGATATACATGCATTGTTACCCGTGAAGACTCATTAACTGTAATTGAGTCTCTCTATCCATACACTCGCCATACGAAACACATCAGCGTTATATTGCTATTAACACTTCAACGTTACAACGATATTCTATGAACGCGTAATCCTTCTCTTAGTCGACCTAACTATATGCTCCACTTATATACAAGAAGTGACCGACTTTATTAACCCTCGAAACAGTTGGTTTCAAGAGTTAATAAAGTATTCAATGCTTATGATATTTTAGTTTCCAAGTGTTTATTAAATTAATGATCACTCACAACATTATTTCATAAAAACTGATAACACGTGTTAACGTTAAAACTATTCGTGTTCTCATAGTATCCAACTTTTATTGCTACAAACAAACTAGATACTAAATAAATAAATATTTCCAACATATTTATTAAAATTCGAATATTGTTTTAAATCTTAAAACTGATTAAAAACACTATTTTTATTTGAAACCTGTATTAGAACAACCACCACGTTAATGGCGCAATCATCCAGGCGATAACTGCATTTGAATGAAATGATTCATGCACAGCACAAATTGTTTTTATAAGTATAAAAAATCTAAGGAACAGGATTTTTTTAATATAAATATTATTTCTTTAATACGATTATTGTTAAAAAATCTAAATAATATGTCGAAGTCAAATATTTATTGCTATCGAAGAGTAACACCATCTCTAGTATCAGGTTACAAGAACTGTTTTCCTCACGACTACCCAGCGAAGTGTGTGGGTCATATCTTCTCACAAGTGCTAGACACTGACGCGTGGCGGTAAAAATCTTATAGTAGGTGTGTGTGAACAGGAACAGGGAAAAGAAAAAGAACTAAAGAACATTGAATAACTTCATAACAAGCACCAATACAATATCAGTCGCAATATTAAATAGCCCAAAGATAGAATAATATTGAATGGATAAATTACGAGAAACGAAAGTAAAATTTTTGCTTATCAAGAAATAGGCTTTCGTTGCCCGTTTAATTAATAAATTTTGCCGGGCAGCATTTTATCGGTCTCGTTAACACTTGAGCTAGAAGCGATGACGTGCATTGTTTAAATGTATGCACGCATATACGCTTTGTTCGCGTGTGCAATACTTAAGATTTCCTAGGGTAGTTTTTATTGTATTGTACATACGATAACGAGTAAATTTAGTACCAACTAAAGGAAACTTTAACTTTTTTATAATACTACTTACTTAAAGTAACTTAACTGTATTAAACTATGTGTTTTTAAAAAAATCATGAACGAATTCATTAGTGCCGTTCATACTTTACTAGATCTACTTAGGGGATCGACGGCCCATGAAAGTTTACGGAAAGTCGACAAATGCATCTGGTTCAGAATCGTGCTTCGTGGCAATTTATAGCGGACTTTAAAATAAGATGTGGATGGCTGACATGAATCAGAATTTAAGCATTTTGTTCTTTAAGTTTGTTTTATATAACATTTAACCTTAGATTATTGTCTGAATACAAATGCAAAAATGCAATAACCTCTAAAGGAGATGATTAATATGTATTTAATTTTTATTATATGAAATTAAAAATTAAGAACATTTTCGTAGATGTTATTTGGTCCATTTCGGAATGAAAGTTATCTTAAATTGAATAAAAGTTAAACATATATGAAAGGTACATGAAGAATTAGGAAATAATTTCAGATTATAATAGAGCGTAGTACAAGACACCGGCAGTATTTGTAATTTATCACCCCGTTACGGTGGTGAGTGCATACCAGGTACCTCTTCTTTTGTATTTATGTTAGGGACAATGACTTTAATACTAGCGCAACGGTCCCTCCCTTTTGTAACGAACGTGGAGTAAAAAAATATGTTTATTGTACAATAAAACCATGCAAGAGGAGAATTCTTGCCTACAAAGTAGTTTCATGTCTACATAGGGACATTATAAGTAAGAATAATGTAAACTGTCATGTAATGCTGCACTTACATAATGGGAGAAGAAAGATAAGTCGGTATGTAGGTATACGAGTACATTACTGGAACTGTATGTTACGCTATTCACCAAGAATGATGTTCGTTTTAACACTCTATGTAATTTTTATTGAGTGTAAGTTACATCCTTGAGATATTTCATGACTTGAACTAGAATTATATTTTTCTTTATATGGAGAGTCTTTATTAAGTAAATATTTACCTGTAATGAGATATAGTGAGAACCAATGCATGTCTGTTGGAAGTTAGTATTAGTAGCGTATAATCGACGAATAAGACACGATGAACGAAAAAGTGACGTCGGTGCATTTAGTTTAGTCCAAGAGCGAATACGTGTTTTCATGCAAAAAGATCCATTTTCATTTTTCATCTTTAAAAGTGCTTTTAGTCAACGGATGAGATGGTAACTAATTAGTATTAAAAAAAAATTATTTTAAAAATTGCATGTTACAATTTAACTCTTACAAGTTCATTCGGGTGGTATTTATTTCGAGTTTTATTTAAAGCATGCCTTTAATTCTAAACTGGTGCATCAGTTACTTGTTAACTTTTACTAATTCCAATTGTTCGTACTCAAAGTAAAACACGACCTAAAAGCTAAAGAAGATTACGTCTCAACTCTCTAGATAGATATATAAAAACAATATAATTATCGTCTTGCCATCATTATTCTAATTTAATATTTCTTCTGTTTGTACAGAACTATTAATGGTGTTAAAACCGAATGCCTTAATCAGAGAGGCGCGCACACTGTCGACTTTGGAAGCAGGCTGACGCAAAATTGATTCAGCGCGAGACGTGAGTCGACTTCAGAACAGCGCGATTCAAATGTAAGTTAGAAAAAGCCGGCAAGCGAAACGAAACTTTACGTTGACACTCAACAAATCTAATTAGACATTCCATTTGAGTTCCTTCTCGTCTTGTATTCTCATATAATTTTTATTTTTACCTAATTTAAATATCCCTAAAGTGCTGGCAACTTTAGCCATATTTTAAAAAATATGAATAGTACTCGTAGCTAATGAAAGGTTATATTAAACGTACAGATTAAAATTTTTTGATTAATTTTTTTAATACGAATAGGAAATATATTCGACGTTTCGTAAAACACATACAATACGTTATTTATGCTATTGGTTATATGTGATTTGAAATAATCTCCCAATTATAAAAATAATTAATCAAACGAATGATAAAAATAAATAGAATGTACAATAATGATAATAAGGACATTTAAATTAAAGCTTCGATGAATAGAGATGGATATACATTGTGTAGAGATTGCATTAAAATAATAACCGAATGACTTGATTGACAATAAAAAAGCTAAAAAAGTTTATTCGCTTTCATTAATTTTCCTTCAGGACTGCAGTTTTATTATGGCAGACATGTATGCAAAACATTGGTCCCCAATGTTGTGCATACTAGTCGGTTGATTGCCGCGCCCTAGACGCCGCTCCTACTGAGTAACCCACTTGAAGGAAATTACTCTTCACTGTGCGCCTCTATCGGATGTTTTGTGTGTTGCGACCTGCAAATCACTCTGGTGACTTGAGTGCAATCTCGAGCTCGTAGTACTAAAACATACTGATGCGGATCCTCCGGCTTTAATGCTAGGGGTCTTTTTCGATAACTTTCAACAGTACACAGTCTTTATGTACTAGATATGTAGTTTAATTTTAAAATAATCGTAAGTATAAACGAACATTTGTTACTTCCTAACTAACGATCCTACGAATACGAAAATCAATCATTGTATATGTGAAATTTAAACATAAAAATCCTAAATTTATTATTATTTAATAACGTAGCTTAGTGAGGTGTTTTCCTATTGTTTTCATATGTATATAATTATTATAAACTTGTAATTTTTAAAAAAATATTATATTCGTTAACTTTTCTATAACCAAACTATTCTGTAATAATTATAAACCGACTTAAATAAAGAGGATTTGAAGTAGATATATGTTAAATTGTTATAATGTGCTCATAACCAATACTAGAAGTATTTATTAAATTATAAAACATCAAAAAACACACCATAGCACGTGACTGATAGTACCTTTGGACGAGAGGTCAATCGATCGGGGTCTTTTTAGCGCACATCACACATCTATAGGGTAAATCACTTGAGAATATCGCTAAAGCATAATTATGATTTTACACTGAATATTTCAAACATTTTATTGGTTATGTGATACTGTAAACTTGTACCAATTATTGCCTGTGTTTCTTAGACTATTCAGTTATCTTCCTATATCTCTGTTTGTCAGGATGTTTCAATGCCGATTTCGCCGACCGCTTTCAGTTACTAAGTGTAAATATTGCGTTGCTTAACAGCGACATTAACGTTTCAAGGAATTAAAGCAAAGACGGATGTAAGAAAACTGAAAATCCTTGCAACATTCACATCTGGCTTATGATTCATAGCAAAAATCAATATAAAAAATAACACATCTTCCGTCATCCCAACTATCCTTAGCTAACAATAAAGAATATGTTATGAAATGATATTAGATCATTACATTACGTATCATACATGACCTTTAGGTCAACAAAAACAAACTTTAATACGAGTTTGAAGCACGCAAAATCAACTGAATTCCGCATTAATGAACATGAATGTTGTTAGACTAAGTGAAATTGAGAGAAAATAATGAGGCGGCGCGTAAATTTACCGAGCAAGTTCGTAGTTAGACTTGCATGAAAAGTTAAAGTTGAAGCCGCGCTCGCGCCTGCTTTTTGAGCTCATTCGACCGCACTGAGGTAAGTGAGAGAGCGCTAAATATAGCGAAGTCGTCACCTGCAATGCAGAGTAGATGTAGTACCCAATGCTTGTTCTTGTGTGTAAGGTAACGAGCGGGTATCAAATTAAAAGATAAAATATATGAATTAATATCATTTCTTTTCCTGAAATTCAGAGTCAAAATCTAAAATAAAATTTTAACTGTCTTTCGAATGTTAAGTTTTTGATATACTAATTTGCTGTTGTGTATTCATATACACATTCTATGTATTGAAAATGTTATTACTTACTATTGATAATCATTCGGTAAAGAAAAGCTTCGTTATACAAATACTCAATATAAAAATCTAGAAATAACAAATGACAATCAACTAATAACAAACAGCATAATTTACTTATTAGTTGATATTTCAAACTGCATCGTGAAATGGTTAAGTTGGTTAATGGTTTGGTTAGCTTCTACGTGAACGCGGCTCTTGCCTTTGATTCACAGCCGAATATTTGTGTATTACAAACTCTTATTTTATTTTCGGGTCTGATTTGATAATCGATCAGGAGTACATCAAATTCTCCTTCCCATACAAACCCACTCCTTCCTATCACCAGTTTCTATATGCAGCTAGGTGTCGAATCAATTTTCTTTATTTTTATAAAAAATATTCAGTGCACATAATATTTATCTTACCGTAATGCTTCTGTATAAAAGTAGATAAAAGAAAATTGAATTCAATCGATGTTTGTTAAGTAATAATATTAGGTCTTTACCTATGAAATTGCCGTTCTTCAGTATTGGCCATTTCAAACCAAAAATAAGTTAAAGTAAATTCAAATTAATTTTGTTTTAAAAACATAACATTCTTTTTACAAAGTGACTGACTTTGTTTATTGATTAGCTTTGCATATTCATTACGTTTGAACATTTTTCGTTATAATGGATACTTTAAAAGTTTGTGTAATTATGGAATATGAGTTCCGTCGTGGCATCAACGCGGCACAAACGGCACGTAACATCAACAACGTTTACAGAGAGAACTTTACAAACGAACGCACAACCCGTTATTGGTTTGCCCGGTTCCGTTCTGGAAATTTTGATTTGAAAAATGAACCTCGTGGTCGTCGGGACACTTGGTCAACAATGATGAATTATAGGCGATTCTGGAAGCTGATGATACTCAATCTACAGCCAAGCTAGCAGCAGCTTTTGATGTTAACATCAAAACAATATTGGTCCATTTGCGACAAATTGGCAAGGTAAAAAAGCTTGATAGATGGGTGCTACCACGAACTTAACGATCGCCAGCGCAACGTACGCATTGAGACCTGCCTCGCGCTGCGAACAGGCACAGAAATGAAAGAATTTTGAACCGAATTGTTACGTGCGACGAAAAGTGGATTCTGTTTGACAATCAAAAGCGCTCAGCAAGTTGGTTAGGTCCTGGTTCAGCACCGAAGCAATGCCCTAAACGAAAAATGACCTCTAGAAAGTTGATGGTCACTACTTAGTGCCGGTGTGATTCATCACAGTTTTTACCAAACGGCATGAACATTACTGCAGATGTGTACTGTGAAGAACTGAAGACAATGCTGGAGAAGCTCGCACATCTGTAACCAGCTTTAGTCAATCAGTCGTCTCCGCTGCTCCTACATGACAATGGGTCGCCACCCGATACTGCACAAGAGACAGTCTCCAAATTGCAAGAGTTGGGGTTGGAAGCTCTCCCTCATCCACCGTACTCACCAGACCTTGCACCCACCGACTGTAATAGTTTCCAAAATTTGGACTACTTTTTAGGGGGAAAAAAATTCAATTCTCGAGAGCCAGTACAAAATGCCTTTGAAGAGTTTTTTGCTTCCCGTCCAGCTGATTTTTACAAGAAGGGCATCAATAAACTACCACTACGTTGGCAAAGATGCATCGATTACATGGGAGATTACTTTGAATAACAGAAATAAAAAAAAAATAAAGAAAAATACTTTAACTTATTTCATACAAAACGGCAATTTCATAGGTAAAGACCTATTTTATAAATACGATCATGATAGGTTGAAATAAAAGAAACAGATTGTCACCGCTACGGACATACAATAAATATAAGTCAATGGCTTGCAAAGTTAATAATATGTGACATAACGTACTTATTTCATACAAAACGGCAAATTCAACCTATTACAATCCCGACTTCCGCAACCAAACTTGACAAGTCAAAGTGAACATGCGACTGTACTAGATTCTCCAATTCGTCATACGAATACTGGTAAAATTAATTTGTGCAAGTAATTAATTGAAATATTTTTTTTTTAAATGACGCTATTCATTACAATAATTATGTTCATGATAAAAAATTGATTAAGTAAAAGAATTATTACTTTATGGAGTAGTATACAAAACATCATTTATCTTTAACATTTCTATAAGAAGTAAGGTAAAGTTTAACCGGTCTTGGTATTTTAAAAAACACAATGGCTAATAAAAGTACACAAAGGCTATAACATTTTGATATTCCGATTCATGTATTAAAAGTGGCATTTTATTACGCAATAATCGTAAAGCTAGGTGTCGCGAAACTATAGCTATTTGCCGCACTATATATCTATTAAATATTGTCTTATACAATGTATATGAAATAAAAAGTTTATAGTACAAATTAACACTAAGTGGTTTGCACATTCATTTATAATGCTCACAATTATGGATTGCATATCTATTTCCTGATCAATATGATACAGGGGTTTTCAAAGCTATAACATCCATCAATATTATACGAAGCTGTGACTAAACCTTGACTCTTTTAAATAATGATCATAATTTTTAGTTTGGTTACAAAGGTATTAGAAGCTAAACTTGTTGCAGTACACTTGGTCCAATGTTTTGATTTGATTAACAAAATTTTGATTAAACAATTGATTTAATTTGAACGTCAACTAATTGACACAAGGTAGCAGGTTTTTACGTTATGTTTGTATATTGGCTATTACCAAATAACATCAACTATATTATAGTGATGACGCAAGATATATTATAGTGTCATAGTATAGTACTATACAGTAATAGTGCCTTGGACCGATATAATGCATGTGCAATAAAAACCCGCGATCAAGCAGCCAGGTACTCTAACTACTACGCCACGTGGCCGTCAGTAATATTGGATAATCATAACCAGAAGTTGAGGCAGATTCCTCCTTTCGGACATGATGTAATTCCTCCTGGTAGATTTCGACTACGGCGATGTCTTTCTCGATATTATCGTCTCAAATTGTACAGGATATATGCCTAGTCCAAAATACATGTGCAGTAAGATCAAAAGCTTCATGTTCAGTGGGATACGGTTCATACATAAATACACCACACTCAAACTAGAAGAACTCGAGATCTGTGATATAGCGATCACTACGTGAATCCGTGATCCTCCGCACGTTCCTGCGTGCCACTATCAGATTCTCTTCACATGCAAATAGATCTTCACATATCTACTTCATCATCATCATCAACAACCTGATGCAAGACATAGGCCGTAAGCTTCCAGTTGCTACCAGGCGTAATACCGTAGTGTTAAAACGTAATAATATCCATACGAAACCAGCAGCATAAAGCTGTTGTATTACAAATAGAAGTTGAAGAGATTGAGAGACCTAATTACTGGTGACGAGACATTCCACCTTCCTTAACCTTCCTTGGAATGACAACGCTTGATTTTATTTATTACATCAAGAGTCACAAACAATCACACAGTTCATCTGAAAGTAAGTGATTCATGCAGCCCCACATCTACATTCATTCTTGACAAGGAATCTTAATGCAGATGCGTTGTCACCCTTGAGTACTGAGATGGAATGCCTCGTCACCAATAATAAAGGTCTCCGTATTCCTTCACTCACCAGACGAAACACAGCAGCATTATGCTGCTATTTTACTGGTATCTGGTATTCTGTGAGGGCATGGTCCTACCCTAGTCGAGCTGACCAGGCCAATCAAGATTTTAGAAAATTCTACATAGAAATAAAAGTGTTGTTTTTGTTTCCATATTGTTGACATTAAGAACAAAGCACAACACATAACTGTACTTATTCTAATTTTAACAAAGTTTTATTAAATTCCCAAAATTTACTAAAAGCTAACAAACTTTTAAATATTAAAAGTTATTGCTATTCTTGAAAGCTATTTCAACAAGATATTTACGATTCAAAACTTTTGTTTCAGTTTTATGTTAATGATCACATCAGTTGATTTGTAATAATAATTATTGTTACTGTCACGCTTGTACTATTACCGATAATTTTTTTAGAAAAAAGTCCAAAAATTATAATAATATTCACCTGAGTAACGGCGATCTTTTGGTTATTATCAGATATTAACATTATATCACGTTGGTTTTGTAATAAATGAATTATACACAAATTTAATTCAATTCAATTCAAATTTCGCTATAAAAGATATTAGTTGCTCAAATAGCACTCTTACGGTAAGAATATTTGAAGGTTTGAATGTCAGTAGAATTACTCCACAATAGAATATCGTGCGGAGGAGCTACTATATTTTACGCCAAGGTTTTTATAGCAACTATGCATATTTCTATTTAGTTTTCCATAATTTTTTAATGAATTCAATTTAAAATTTAGGAATTAAGAAATTTACCCGGTCATTCCAACACTAAAAATAAAACGGGATTTCCATTGCTAAAATAGTAAATCCAAGTGGACGATATATGTAATAAGATATGTTCATTATACTTTTCCTTTACATAAAGTACATATTTGTCAATAGAAAATCAAAACAATAAAGGGTTAATGTTTGAAATCTATTGGTTTGTACCAATAGGAATCAAACGTATAACGTAATAAGATTTATTAACATCATCAACTGTTATGTTTAGGACTTTAAAATATCGCTGTCACTGTCGGCACTCTTTATTGTTTTAGGAATGAAATCTGTGTCCCGCATTATTTACTAAAAAAGTATGAAATATAAATATCTAAACATTTATATAGCGTATATTAAAGTTTGTCTTTACCCACATAAATAGTAGTAGCACAATGTGAGTCAATTGTTAAAATAAATAATGGACTACATTATTCCGTCCCGGTAATGACTCCCGTTGTGACCCACATAAGCCCTTGAGAGGCTCAATGCTAAAGTAAAGACGGGATTCTTGGAGTTTATGTCACATTATACTCCATATAAACTTTGACACCTTTCTTTTTTTTTTTTAGTCATTATTCTTTACGGTAACTAAATAAAATATTCTATAGAGTAAACGTGCGATTTATAATCTATTATATTTTCTATACTTCTATATTCTGCATTTTAAAATACAAATGTATAGTAGGAATATTCAAAAAAGGATCAAACAGTTCAACTCTTGCTAAGCGATGACTGCAGTCCATGAACACCTACATTCACTCTCAACAAAGATTCAAATTGCACTCGCGTTGTCGTTCCCAAGTACTGAGATGGAATGTCTTGCTGCCAGTACGGGGTCCCTACAACACAACGCTTATATGTAATTGAAATATAAGGTGCTATTTGTCAATACTATTTAAAATAATATAGTGAAAAATATTATATTTAATATTTTTTCTTATATCCGAGGTAGTTGAACTAACGAAAGCCGTCTACATTTATGACGCAATAGCGAATCAAATGTCACGGAAGTGATACAAACGGGGATCATTTATTCCTGAATCGTTTCTTTGTGTAGGAACTTGAAGTATTTTCCTACCAAGCTTTTTTACTTATTCCTTTATATAAGACAAACACCTCTATTCTTGTAGTCCACACATACCGTACCGTACTTTGGTACCACATTAAAAATTATGTAATTATATTTTTAAACGCTTACTGTTTTTAAACTAGAATAACAATATTTTATATATATCTTTCTGAATTTATACTCCTATTGCTCTTTTTGGTGGTGTCTTATTTAAATTTTTATCTATCAATAATGGAACTCTTCTACGGATGACACCAAATCGCCTGCGATTGAAGCTTTGGTTTGTTTATGTAAACTGCATTTATCACCTTTTAAAATATGTAATCTTGAAATTAAATCTTCCCGATTTTCAAGTGTCTAAGAGTACCTTTAATGAAGTATATCTTTTTATAATATTAATTAAAAACTTATTCATTAAACAATTTACTGTGGATTATTGATAGCTAGCAGCATCACATTTGTACTGGATCTACGGCATAGCCTTTTCAATTTAACCTCTGGCCACTTAAATGGATAAAAGGCGTTATAATAACACGTTGCTTGAAATAGACCAATAATATTTTTCTTTTAGGACTAAACAACGCGCTATGTATGGCTATGTCAATGGTTCTCTGAGTTACAGCGTCTTTTCTTTTTATGTCACAAATTCGGAATGTAGGTCATGGAATTCTAAATTATACTTAAATGAGTAATGAGCTGGATACTTTGTCTTACTTCCAGTTTTACAGCCTATATAAGCTTGGAATAAGGTTTTTAAGGCTTGAATACATTCAAGAAAAAGTAAATTACAGTAAAGCACGTTACCACTGCTAGGTGTAGGTTCGCCCAGGAGGATATCAAACTCTAAACCGCCAAATGGCTCTACTGCGGATAGTTAGACACACCACACGTATTCGAAATTTTACTTATATATTCGACATGTACATTGCCTTTGACGTTTTTCTTGTCATACACCACTTGTCACTTACATACACAAAGAGGGGCAAAGTTCGAGGGCCGACTGTGTTAGAAAGAATAATCTAGTTGTTGTTTGTTCAATATGTCCTAACACGACTAATTATTATGCTCACGCGAGGTCTAGACCTGTAGGGCCATAAAACTTCTCTGTTTGTCGATGCTACTTTTGGCTCATCCGACCAGTCTGATTGTCGGAGTACGGCGCCTCTCTTGTTCGTTGAGGTTTTACACTATAGATTGGTATGCCGATTCAGGTGCGGTGCAGTCTTTTCTCATATCCTACCTCCATCGGCAGGTTTGCTACTTACTGAATGGTTCCAAAACTGATGCCTATACACCGATGCACACATCTTCACCAAGATAACCAGTAGGGCTAACCGAGCTAGGGTACGAGTCGCGTTACCAACTATAAGCATATATAGTTGTATCCAGTACCTGAAGTAGCTAAAGGAACATCAGCGAATTACTGACAAGGCGAAGGCTTTAACAGTTAGTCTGGACCTAGTGAAGGTCTTCGATCGGTACTAACAATTTCTTTTGAAGTCTCTTGACAAATAATAGAAATTACTAGTTTTCTCACAGACAGAAACATCAAGGTAGTCGTTGATGGCGTAGGCAGACTCATATAGTCTTAAATTTTGGTCTTCTATAAGGTTGTGTGCTATCTTAGGAGAATCCAATATACATTGATTGCAATATTCATTCGAATGCAGAAGAAATATTTCTCAGGAATACTTCATTAATAAACACTGGAAAAGTCGCCAAAAAGAGTCAACTATACCTTGTCGACTTCCTTCAACTCTAAGAAGGAACAGATTTGTGTGTTTTTGTGTTTTCACCTCTTAAATAATTTTAATTACTACGCTGATCTTGAGATAACTTGTTACTCCAGTTTAGATCAAAAGACTTGGCATGACATATCGAATGAGCTTCAATTTCGCGATTACCTGGAAAGGAAAGTGAAAAGATTGGTGTGTTCAGTAGGATGGGGCAGTAATTCATATCGGCCCACGTCTTGCAAGTCTCCAAGGCAGAAGTCTTGGCCTTCCATTTAACTAAAACCGATGAAGAAGAACTCGTTTATAAATAAAATATGTGATAACATATCTAAATAAAATAATCGACTAAACAACCTACAATTTAATATTGCAACCGCAAATAATCCGCAAATGTATCACATTACATTTAAAATCTTTATCCTTAAATAATTAAATATAAAAACAACCGTAGACTGTCCTTTAAATTTTCTCAACCACATAAAGAAAATGAAAGAAGCCGTAAAATATAACGAAAGCATCAGTAATGCCGCGAGTGAAGTGCCTGTTATCGCTTGTACGAAGTACCGCAGTAACGAGCTAGGGAACTTAAAACATGGAAATATTTTCTTTCTTTTAAAGACTTTTAAAATTTATCCCACACGTTATTTTAGTAAAACATGTCTTATTACTACTAAAGATATATTATTTAATTTCTTCGCATGATCCATAATGAAATAGATAAACTCTGTAGAAAAAAAATTAAGTATTCTGTAAAATAACAGTTATAATAGTAGAAATAATTGATGATCGTTGGTAAAAAAGATTCTAAAACAATAAAAAAGTCTCGGAGTAATAGTCGACGAGATAGACGACCTATACACTTATGTAACTGAACTCAATTAATGCAGGAACATCAGGAAAACTTAAGAAGAGATCTAAGTAAAATAATTAACCAATTATGGCTTGAGGTAGTGATGACCGGTAATAATAATTACTATATTAGTATCGAAGGAACGAATACCAATCTTTGGTACTAATACTTTTATTAATCTTTTCTTAGGTAGGAGAGCTTACTATTTTGAACTACAACACAAAACAATAACTTTACTAATCTTTTGGTACTAATACTTTTATTAATCTTTTCTTAGGTATGAGAGCTTACTATTTTGAACTACAACACAAAACAATAACTTTACTAATCTTTTGGTACTAATACTTTTATTAATCTTTTCTTAGGTATGAGAGCTTACTATTTTGAACTACAACACAAAACAATAACTTTACTAATCTTTGGTACTAATACTTTTATTAATCTTTTCTTAGGTATGAGAGCTGACTATTTTGAACTACAACACAAAACAATAACTTCATAGTGATATTAAATGTAATATATGTATATAGCAAAACCTAAAATGTTGTCGTCAAATTGAAGTCATTGTCGAATAACAAAATCCTGGGTGCGAATAATCTGGAACTACTATACATTGCCATGCTTAGCTTTTATGCTAAATCTATAATTTCCAATAGTGGATCATCTAAACACTTATTAATTATTCATAAAATTTAAAATAGTAGTCGTCAAGTATCTTAACTACAATTCAATCTCCGTGGTCTAAAGAATGTTTCAGAAGTTTTAGCAAGTAGAACGGTTCTACTCAATTAAAACTTGTTGCTTCGAAGAAGTAATCAACATCTTTGTAAAATGCCTATGTCAAATTTAATACAAAATGTTAATTGGGAGCGATATTATCTTTTATATTTTAGGTTATAATTTGTAAACTAGTTTTTGTTTTTAGTATTTGCACCATATCGTCATTATTAATTCTTCTGTTTTATCCATTATATGCTAATAAATATATCATAATTATGTGGTAATGTTTGTTGATGTTTTAAATTTCATAAAGTTTGGATGTTTATTAATTTAGAGAAGGCATCAAAAATGTGTTTAATATTTTATTAAACAAAGTCAAGGAGAGAAATATTTACTACCTATGTTATCTTTCTACAGCTTTACCTAGTCTACTGTTGTAGGTTATTCATTTCCACGCAAAAAAAAAAATGAAATATGAAATTTCTAGGCGTTTACGAAAATATAACACGTGTCCTTATTTATATAAGTTTTGTCTCTCATTTTTCTATCTTGTGATATATTACACCAATCTCTCGCAATGGTGCTCTCAATTTATTCCTCTCACAAACACGCCATGTTCTTCTAATATTGATTTTGCTTGAAACTTGTCGTATTCCAATATGCTCTCCTGAGTATGAAAACGCTGAAAATATTTTTTCATATTCCTTTCTGTTGGTTTACAAAAAACGTATTTGGCCATTATAATTAAATAAGTATTATTATAATGAACAATTTTTATTATATTTTACATATACACTTATATTTGAAACGTAGTCTAATGGTCTAGAATACGGTCTGCGAAACTTAAGGTTCGAATCCGCCATTCGACTATTGTCATGAACCATCTCCAAGCAGAAGCGTTTTCAGCTTAGTTGGAGTGGTTCATTTTTTTAAAAAAAACGTAAACATATTATCACTAAAGATTGCCATCCAGAATATTTTTGATTTAAATCGGCTGGTAAGTGGTGGATGTTGATGGTATTGGGCACAGTCGTCACTGATATGACTATGACATTGGTTGGTGATGACTGCGCCCCACATCATCTACATTTTCAACTAAAATTTCAGATGCACACCTCTGAGAACTAAACTGGACGGCCTTATTTGTGTTTGGGGCTCTCGTAACACCACCATAGGAAACACAACACCGTTATTCGTCGGTATTCTGTGAAGGAGTGGTCATTCCTCGGTCGAGCCAACCCATAAGATGTTTCATGGCTCTACCCCTCTTTATTTAATACTCTGTTAAAAGAAAATATGACCGAAAATTTTAGGAAATCATCATGCATCGTTAGTTTATCTTTTATTATCTATGTAGTATATACATAATTTATTAAGCATTGTAAGAATGTATGATAATGGTAAGTTACGCTACCTTTTCTTAACAATTAATAGCTGATTGGTGGCTTGAAGCTCGACGGTACATATAACCACGTTACTTTGAACTGCAAATGATAAAAAATATAAAAATATCAAATAAATGAAGATGATCAATGTATATTATTATTGTCGGTGAATCAATATATGCTCGTATATTTTGTTATATTATAATAAAAGCATAAACTAGCAACGCGTGCAAGTAAATCTGCCTCATTTTCAGTTTAACATTTCTGCTTCCTACTTATCACATTATGGTATTTAATTCTACTTGAACTCGAATGAAATCAAAGTTCTAAGACCATGTGAAGATGTGGGATAACAATTAAATGAAAACCGAATTAAAATAAATTAAAGCTTAATTAATTATAATACATTATGAGTAAGGTAGTAGATAATAAAAAAATATAAAGTTTCTCTTTTATACACGATTTTTTAACCAAATTAGGATAAAAAAGTTGTATTATGAAAGTAATTTCAAATGAATTAAATATTATTGAAGTAAATAATGATATATTGACATATTGCCATTCAACGAATCGAAAAAAGTAACTGTACTCAAATTGAGAACGAAAAACATACTTATAAAATAACAAATAAGAAAAATATTTGTATGAATATACACAAGCTTCTTGATTGTATGAAATAATTAATTGGAAGGTCGTTAGTAAATACTAAGAAAAACATTTTCTATATTTTCTTTAACGCGTTGCCTTGAAAATGTTTTTATATTTAATTCAAGTTTAACTTGATATTCTCGCTCGTTGAAAGCAAAGTGTAAGCGGTGTATACTTTAATCATTCCTAGAAACTGCAACTTTACGATAACTACTGCGTCTCTTGAAAAATTCACACGCCGCCTCGTTATTTTTCTTCAATTTTCCTTCTTTAGTTATGTACTATGCAAGTTATTCAAATAGCTTGGAAAAATTATGGAGTATAAAAAATCATGTTTTCTTAAGAGGAGATCGTTAGCCTTGATTACAAAAACTGGAATATAAATGATTATTAATGTATTTAGATATTTATAATACAATTATTTCTAAAAAAAATATATTTGTAATCTCTTCTTAATGTATAGTATGAACCCTTATTTTCTTATATAACGAAACGTTTTCCTTTTTGGGAAACTAAAAGAACATGGGTGATATACTGTTTAGACATAACAATTTTTTTTGACTGTGTTTGAGGAATGTAATTGCATACTTAGGTTTTCCTCCATAACATGAATATAGACGAAGCGCATAAATGACCTCAAACAAAAAATTTTAGATTATTTTTAAACTACAGAAATTTATGAACCTACACATATAACAAGACTCATTATCTAGAAAAATATGGTTTCAATTTGTTTATTTACAAATTTTTAAACTTCGAAAGATCTGGTCAAGTGCTTCCATGAGCAGTTTAAAACTTAGGAATTTCGTTTAGGTTGTCATGAAACTGTAAGTATGATCCCATTTTTTGGATTTTTAGGTATATCAATAGATGATTTTCGCATATTTTCTTTAATATTTTTAACTGTATTTTATATATATAGCTTTTTTAAGGAACTTACAGACAGAAGGGCACGACAGTGATTCTATAAGATTTAGTTTTTTAAGAAACCCTAAAAACCAACAAAAGTAAATAAAATTATGTTAATAAAACAAGCTCTATGCTTTAAATGCTATTTTAATTTGTATTAAAACATCCGACACAAGTGAAGCACTTCACTGAAAAGTTACAGTAGCTTAGCTTATACGTCTGAGTATAATACTTAAAATATGAAAGCAATTTAGAATTGCAATTTTTAAATAAAACTTAAGATGAAACCTTATATTTAAATTCTTCCGCCTCTACTACTTTGTAACTTGTTGAAATAGTGAAAACACAAAATGCAGACTTTTTTTTGTTTGCTAAGTAACTTTTGTTGATCATCAGTACTATCGCAATAATATTTTAAGTCAATAAGTATTTTATGCAAACGGTCACGTTATGAAATATCCAAATATTTCGCATTCATCTTTAACTAAATCGATTTCAATATTTATCTTAATTGAAGCGTTGATAGGCCGGAAATTCGACCTCAGCATCTTGACAATCGTAAATTAGAATCACACCTGTCTCAATAGTAATTAGTTCCTGTTTTCGAATACGCGAAATATTAACAATTTTACACGGTGTATGACGACAATCATGCTCTGTCCTGTTTATGGCTAAATAATTTAAAATTAAGCCTCACCCTATTTGAGAAGAATTTGAATTAAATTGGCTATCTCTGTTTACCACATTTAGAGTAATTATTGTGAGTACTTAATTATGTATATACATCGGTTTAATCGAACAAGTAATCATTTAATAAAATTAAAGATGCTATATGGTTGTTAACACAAAATTAGAACAAATAACAGTTGGAATAAACAAATGTGAAGTCTGTTTCAGCTTCATTTCAGTTGGTTGAACCATACAAAATACGCAAAAGGAGCCTTAAAACACGACGAAAACATCAGTAACGTTTTGAGTGAATTGTTTTTATTGTTAGAAATTTAAGATTGAAACAGGCGAAAAAACTTAAAATATATAATGTTTCTGCTTTTGTATTATTTTTAAAGACAGTCTTATATAAATTTTAAGTCTTGCGTGCCAAGATGGCAACTTCAACATCGAATATGTTGAAAGGAAAATTTTGTGATGCTGATGCATTTCGAGTATATATTATCACTATACGAGTATTTTATTTTATAAAATAGATAGCAAACGAGCAAGCAGCTCACGTGATGGTAGGTGATTACCACCGCCTATGAACACCCGCAACACCGGAAGAGTTGCAGATGCGCTGCCAACATTTAAGATAGATTTAGGCTCTTTTCTTGAAGGTCTTTAAGTTGTATAAGTTCAGAAATACCGGATTCCACAGAGTAGTTGTTTGTGGCGGTACAATTTCGCGTAAAGTGCACAGTGGTGGGTTGGTAAACATTGAAATTATAGGGATGAAATTTTTAATTAGTGATAAACGATGGTTAGGCGGCAGCGGCTGGAAGTCCGAATAATTCCTTAGAACTACCCCCATGGTAAATTCAGAAAAAATGCATAGAGATGCAGCACCTCTTTGCAATGCCATGGATCAAGCGGATCGGAAAGCGGCTAATTTTCAACGATTTGAGCCGCTCTTCGTTTTATGCGATCAGATGGAAGTAGCTGGTACTGGGGTGCCACAGCCCAGAGATGAGAACAGAATTCCATGTGAGGCTGAAGTTGCGCTTTATAAAGTTGCACACAGTGACACGCTGTTTATGAAATACCGTCTTGCTCTATTAAGCACGCCCAGTTTCATCGAGTGAACGTGGCTTGATATTTCAACGCCAAGGATTCCGATACCAACTGGAGTAGCAAGAGGAGTGTTTACAAAACTAGGGTTTGTTTTAGCGAGAAACACGCAAATTTGTATTTTCGTGGGGTTAAATGAGACTAAATTTTGTCAGCCCTAATCTTAGACTTTGTTTAACAAAATCTCGACCTAGTAGTTTGTTTTGACACTCACTGACGTGTTGCCGACAATTTTTTTCTAGGCCAGTTTACAACGCGTCCCTTGTGCTGTCGTCATGTCCCAAGTCACCTTGAGGAAAACATGAATTCACTGCTTTGATTTCAGATCATGCGCCGTCGACTACGACTTTGATGCTACGGTTCGTAAGAAAACTTGTGATGAACTTATATGATTTGTCGAATTTATGTGAAGGTCTTCACTACGCTCAGACTAACCACCAAGGCCTCGTGTCTCCTGCCTGGTCTCGGCTGCCTGCGCCCATGGATGAGTCACACCGCAAGATGGTCGGTTGTCAGTTCTCCCTGTCATCAAGAGTTGAGATGTTCGAATACCCTCCTGGGGTGGATTTTTTGAAAATACCGGTACCATGTGTTTGGAAGGGGGTTCCTGTATGCCTATATTATTATGATTCTTTTTTTGTTATCTAACTTTTTAGTTGTATATTATAATACATTCATTATTGCATACACTCCTCCTACTTTTAATATAACGTAATTTCAGTTTGTTTATAGCAATGTAGCATTATAACAATCAATTGGTAAATAATGAGATGAAACTGAAAGTTAGAAATTTAATCCACACCATTGCTTATCACGATTTACACTCTACTGCAGTCTAATAAAGTATGTTTATGACTTCGTAGAAAGAGGATCTGTGAATGAAATGACAGACATTTATAGCTTAGCTGTTGATTCATGACGCAGGAAAGATATTTGAATATAACTTTAAATTCATGAACACTTATTATACTCAATTGTTAACAATAAAGTGATATAAAAGGTGTTCAAAAATATTGTGTGTTCATTATATTAGTAAGATAAAAAAAGCTATATCTTGAACAACATAAAAATTATAGTTTATGTTAAAAAAAATACGTTTCAATTTGATCGATTGGATTGTAAAGAGAGTTAGTTTCAAATATTATTTCGATTAAGTAACATTACTATTACAAATGCTCTAGCTTTGTCACAAGGTAACAATCAGCGAATATTTCTATCTCTACATTAAAACAAGAATGTCGTTCAATCATTTCCTATATTTACGCCAGTACTACATCGTATTATACAATATATTTTTACGGATTTTATCGCGTTAAAATTTCAACTTAATATAATTCTCTTTTATATTTTTAATTATTCATGGGTTCAATCAAATTAAAACGGATATTAGGTTCATCTATCGCTGTCTCTACACATTTGAGTCTAAAGAAATCTTTCTAAAAGATAAATCCAGACATAAAAACAACATTAAATGTGAAAAATAATATTGAAATAACGAATTTAGGACAGTCTTCTAATCGGGTATATTTATTTTTTAATGAGTAATCATTTTCATTCCTAGACCAGCTATCGAAAGTATTTAAAAGTTATAACATAGAAGGTAGTATATAATAAAATGGAAATATCATTCCGTGCGAAGAAATTTAATTGCTTAAACTAATAGATCGTTCCAGAATTACTTGTTAAAGTGATAATAAAAATTGATCAAATTTATTCGACCGGCACGAACAATTTCTGGTGGTTGGCCGCAATTTATTCCTCTCACAAACACGACTCGTGTTCTTTCAATATTGACATTGGCTGTAACTTGTCATTCTCCATTATATTTCACTGAGTAAGTAGGCGTCTAAGGCATTTTTTTGCCCAAATTTGAACCCTTTATTCTTTTTTATTGAAATTATGGAGAAAAACTAATTTCTGAATACTGGAATATTAAAAATGGTAAGAAACATTCTCTGAATGGTTTTGATATAATGTTAGAACAGAGGTTTTAATATTTACACTAACACTGCACTAACCTATCGCCCCCGCCGACAGCAGGGGCGTCGCAAACAGAATTATTTGCGATACCACCATATTACAGGCCAGTTTTCACCAACTAGCTTAGACAGGAGCGTCGCTTTCTTGAGTTTCTTGCGCACTTTCTTTTCCAGCGCTAACATTTCAACATTCCTAAGTGGTGGTTATAGGTCGCCAATAAAAGATAATCCGTCAGAAGCAACTGACCGAGCCAAGGAGGTAGAACCTCTCAGGCACCCTTGAGTCAGGCGCTTTCATGCCAAGTCAGGGGAAAGGCAACGCCGGGCCGGTGCACCCTGGGCACTGGTGATGATACGTTGTTACCAGTGGCGAATGTTCTGACAGGGGGGGATAGCTGCTCTGCGTGTCCTTCTGATAAGCGGAGGGCACTGCAGAGTGGCAGGGGGGTTGATTTCCAAATCCGGAGGAAAGGCAACCGAACGATGGTGCGCATTGGGAACTGTTGACGATAGGTCGTTCTCAGTGCCCAATGCGCGGGTGGAGGTTGCATTTCTCCTTGATTTCTGTATCCGGGGGAAAGGCAACAAATGATGGTGGGTATTGGGAACTGGTGACGATATATCGTTTCCAGTGCCTAATGCTCATAGTGGAGGACCGGCTCGGTGTGCACTAACACTGCCTCCGGGCACAACCGTCCAAAACTGGGGAGTTACGTCGGCTCCACCAGCGCCGTAACCCGCTGTACTCTCTTCAAAGACCCCATCGCTGACGATCATGGGGTACGTAGAGGTGCAGAGGAGCGGAGGGCTTGCCTTAATTGGCCGGCCCGCGAGAAGGAAAACTCTTTAAAACCAGACAGCGAAGTCTTAAAAACCTGTGGGTACCAGGTGACCCCCACAGTATATAGCCTTGTCCCCGGAAAGGCGTCACCCGGGGATCGACCTTTTATTTCGTCCACACTCGTGGGATTTATTATGGAAAATGCACAAAACGTAGAATGTAAGAAGGGTGACTCAGCGCAGAGCGTTGAGTCTGTAATTGCAGTGGCCGGCCCATCAACATCTGGGGGCCAAAACAGCGGAGGAGTAGCCGTGTCGAGGGAACCAGCGGTCCCGGCACGAGACAGGCGGGGGCGATTTGTGCGCCCTACTACGCCTGCAAGTTTAGGTGGTGAGAGCGATGGCGGAAGATCGGACGCATCGCTTACATCCGCCACTTCCGACGTGTCCGCAAGGACGAGAAAAAGGAGAGCCAAGCCTCCGATCGCGGCTGATAAGTTTCAGGCGGTCGCAGCCGAAGGCACGGACGAGGAGGTCGCCGACGATGATGGCATCTGGGACCCGAAAGTGGCCCAGTCAACGACAAGGGCTAAGACTAGCCTTCCAAGACCCGAAGATATGGCAAGGGATATGGAAGGCAAGTCAATGACGGACCTGGGTGCCTGCATCCGTGAGAGCCTGCTGGCGGTGGACAAGGTTGCCGACAAGTCCGGCAACCTAAAAGGGTCGTTTGTCCACAGCCTGCGGGTCGCAACAAGAATGGTTGAGGCGGCGACCTCGGAGCTGGCGCGGAGGGTCTCGCAGCCCCTAAACATCGAGAAGCTCGAGCGCGAGAACGCGGAGCTGCGTTCACAGCTAACAGAGCTCTCAACGAGGGTAGGGAGCCTGACAGAGGAGCTCAGCGCACTCCGAAGGCGGGATGAAGCACCTGCGTCTAGGGCACCTCCGTGCAATGCCGCCAAGACGCCAGTGTCTGCGCCGTCGGGCAGGGACTTCGAGAGTCAGCTGATGGAGCGCATCGATGCGCTCATCGAGAGAAAGTTGGCGGCTTTTGGAGCGCAGGCGCCCGTGACGTCCCCTCTGGTTGGTCCTCCAGAACACAGTGCGTCCCTCGGTGCCGCAAAGAAGAAGTCCGGCAAAGGGAAGCGCGCCCAGCGTCAGCAGCCAGCTCCTGACGCGCCTCCCGCAGCTCCCGCGCCTCCCGCAGCTCCCGCGCCTACCGCAGCTCCAGCGCCTACCGCAGCTCCCGCGGTTCCCGCGAAGCCAGTGGGAACTGGCCGAGCTGCTCCGGCATCCCAAACATGGGCGGTAGTGGCCAGCCGCAAAACCAAGAGGGCGGCTGCCCGGGTTACTTCCGTAACACAAGCAGCTGAAAAAAGTCCGCCGCCTCTACGCGGGCGTCGTGCGATCGATGGCCCTCTATGGGGCGCCCGTATGGTCACATCGACTCACGGGCGTCCGTCGCTGCAGAGCTAAGCTCAATAGCCTGCAGCGAAAGATGGCCATCAGGATCGCACGAGGATATCGTACGATATCTTTCGAGGCGGCCACTGTCCTAGCTCGGTTTCCACCGTTGGACATCTTGGCGGAGATGGATGCGCGGGTGTATGCCCGCCTTCGTCTTCCCCAGGAGGAAGCCGAGCCCCTGGATGCGGGCGAGGTGCGAAGGCAGGAGCGTAGACGGGCGCTACGAGTGTGGCGCGAGAGGCTCCATGAGCCTCGTTTATCGCGCCAGCGCACTGTCAGCGCGCTCTTGCCGAGCTTCGAAGCCTGGCTGCGAGCGGGGGAAGAGGCGCACGTCACCTACCGACTGACGCAGGTACTCACCGGGCACGGGTGTTTCGGTGAGTACCTGAACAGGATTGGACGCGAATCGACAACGCAATGCCACCACTGTGGCGGGGACCGGGATTCCGCACAGCACACGCTCGCCGAGTGCCCTGCGTGGGAGTCCGAGCGACGGATCCTGGTCCAGAGGATCGGGCAAGATCTCTCTCCGCCAGTCGCAGTAGCGGCTGCGCTGGCGGATAAAGGCGCATGGAAGGCGCTGGTCTCCTTCTGTGAAGCCGTTATGGTACAGAAGGAGACCGCCGAGCGTGATCGGGAGAGGGCCGATCCCGCTCGGAGACGGCGACGCCGGGGCGGTGGCAACGTACGCTCCGGCCCGTCAGCCCTTTAGTCCCGGGCATAAGAATAGGGCTAAGGTACCCCTGCCTGTCGTACAAGGCGACTAAAAGGGGACTTCGGGTTCGCGGGTGATCGGGGTGGGGGCTCTGACCACCCGGGAAGCGGACCCGGGAAGGACGGCAACTCGGAGTGGTCTCGAGTTGCCGTAGCACCGCGAGGGTGCTAGGGGAGGTTTTTCCTCCCCAGGGACGTGCTCAGGCACCGTGCAGAGGGGCACCGGTGCGTTCCTATGGAGATCCCGGAGCCCCTCTAAATGCACTGAGGATGGCCACCGGGGGGGTTTTAGTGGTTAGAAATACCACATAACCCTGTCTCTCCCCCAGGAGGCAGGGTATCTTCCGAAGATTTCCTCACCGATAACAAAAAAAAAAAAAAAAAAGGCGCTTTCATGCACAGGATAACCGTACACGCCTAGGCTCTCTCTCGGGCACCCTTGTGCTGGTTACCCACTAATAAAGGTCTTGCTCGGGCACATTTCAACCCAGTGAAGCCCTCGGGCTAACAAAAAAAAAGGTTTTATAATGTAAAGTAGTTTAAGGGAAAAACTATTTTCACCCAGAGACCTTGATTTTAATCGTTAACTTAGCAAATACGACATTACAAAATAATAGCCGTTCTCATCCTAAAAACTTCAACGTCAAGGAAGCAACATTAAAAAATGAATAATAATGTAATATGTAAAAGTAATGAGCGACCGTGTGGATTTTTCAGTGAGGTGTAGAATTGAAAATTTGAAAAGTTACTATAACGTATAAATATTTTACTATTTGTTGCTACAAAAATACAATTATTAAAACATAACCTAATGCAGTGAATATTATACTCATAAATAAGTTTATTTATTTTTGAATATAATATTAGAATAACGAGCACAGAGTTCACCTAATGGTAAATGATATTTACATCCATGCTGAACAAAAAATCAAGATGCAAAAGCGTTATCACCTTTTGGCTGGCTGAGTTCGAACGCCTGTAATTGGTTCGTCGAATACCCGCTCTCACTGTCCGAAACACAGACGCGTTATTCTGCTATTTCATGTTATGATTTTGAAGATTTGTGAAATGTGCCTCGATCACATGCAAAATTGTTACTCTGGTTAGATTTTTTTTATTTAATTTTTTTTATTAACGACGACATACAACTATACCTTACGGTCAGTAACTATTGGGGCCAATGAACTACTTGCGTACTCATATGACTTTAGAAGACAGTGCGAGATTTCTCACGAGGATTAATAAAAAAATGCTGTTATTTAAGCTTTTTATTTCCTCGCCTCACTCAACTCAACTCATAAGATGAGCGAGAATAAGTAAGTCCTGAATTCTTTGTCAAGGTAAAAATAAATAAAAATCAATCTTTCAATTTTTTACTAAAGAGTAAATCATTTTTTCGTTATTTTAATAGTTGCGTTTTATACGAGACAGTAATCGTAATCTATTGCAATATTAAATGATTAATTTAAGTATGCTTATACATAACTATATGATGTTCGTTTCTACCCTGGTACTCTGTTAATGGAAAACTCACGTTCAAAGCTCTATCATAAAGTCTTGTTCTTATTGGCCACAGATTTTTGTGCAAATTTCCTGATGATGCTGTAACATTCGGTAACGGGGACTTTGATCCTTCGGGAGTATATGAGGGCCTTTGTATTGGACGTTCCGTACTTAAACACTTGTCAGACTCTTATCTCAAGAACCAGGGCCGCAATAAAGGCAATAATGTACATGGCACAAATTTGCGCTTCTTACATTAGTGTATGTATTTGAACCATTTCACGGTAAAGCCAAAGTCAGCATGATATATTTTGTATAAACAAAATACTTGACTTAAGACTTAAAATCTATAAGGAAGATTTAGAATCTTTCTAAAACGCAACTTAAAATAATTTTGATAGCCGTCTAAATTTTCAAAAGATTAAGTAATAATAGTTATTAAGTGTAATTGTTTTTTAATAAGAAGTAACTAAACTAAGTAAGTAGACAATGTTAAATTTTATTCATATGAATAATTAAGATTGTTAAAAAAATCTAACAGGATTTAAATAAATTACTAGTTATAACAATAAATAAATAATTTTAGGTACGTTCTGGAAAATTTAGAATACTGGGAATTGTATATTTTTATTATATTTTTATTTATTTTGCAATATCTTTCATCGATTAGCACTAGAATGAATATAAGGTATTAGGCATATTATTTTTATACACTATCATAAAACCATGCTCGCGTAGTACAAACATTTAAACTTGGTTGTTACTACTAAAATACCATTTTTCTCACGAAATTTTTAGCATTATTAAAATAAAATTTTACGATTCATGTTCGAAATAAGCAAATAAAAGTTAAGTATTCCTTATTATAAAAAAAACATTTTTATAATAAGCAATACTTAAAAAACCAACATTTTCGCAGTCTCCGGGAAACGGAAAGAATAACAAACTGAACAATCACAGGCTACTAAACAAAATAACAAATAAACAAAATTGTCTAGTTATTCAAACTGCGGCGTTTTTACCGTTCTTTTAGACAAGAATAGAAATGGTTAAAGTTTTTATAGCCCCATCTTGTTTATTATCGTTATAATGAAGTTCTGAACTGTGGTGTACTTGAGCCTTAAGAAATTGCCAACATTTGAGATATAATTCAATTAAGCATTCACTTATGGTAATTGATGTTGTACAGTTGAAATAACCTTTTGTTATCTTAGTTTTCTCGGAAAAGGATATTTTGAATAAAGCTGAGGCGTCCTACATTTTTATTCGGTTTAACTATATTTTAAATTGTACGAGTTGAACAAAGTAATGGTAAACTAATTAAATAAATTTCTAAATGAAGTTTATTGTAATTAATTATAGTCATTTTTTATAGACCTTTTTTCATGTAAAGTTATTAGTTTTTTGTCGCATGTCCTTTAGCAGCTATAATAGCCCGACATCACTTTGGCATTGAAGAGATTAATTTGTTGCAAGGGATATTGGAATTTTCTCCCATGTTTCTTTAAAAGACATAAAGTTGATTAAGGTTAGTAGTAAGTTTTGTGGCCACCATTTTCGTCACATTGTGCTACAAATTTAAATATATAATATTATATAAACTATATATAATATAATATAATAGTTAATGTCGCAACTGTATGGGGGCCAATCAAAGACCGTTACTGATTGGCTCCGTAGAAAGTCTTTAACCTGTGTTGCTGTGTGTTTTGGATAATTTTCTTGCTGGAAAGTCCAAACCACCAGCAATCTTTCCTCTGCATAGGGTAACATAGTTGCCTCTAAACTATTCTTGTACTGGAATTTATCCATATTGCCTACAATTTGCCTAACATGTGCACCAAGACCGGAAATATATACTTTGGATTCATTACTTTATTCAGTAGACGTCTGACACTAACATTGCATTTAATTGAAACTGTTCAAGATATCATTACGAAAAGGCAACTACGATGAACGGTACGAAAGTGTTAACAATAATCGAGAATCGAGTTTGTTATAAAGTTCCTTACAAAACAAGGAAAGAAGTGGTCTAGTGAATTCAAACGGGGTAGAGAGAGTATTGAAGACGGCCCCCGGCCCGGTTAGTACCACTACTGAAGAAAACGTCAAAATCGATAAGAAACTTGTACTCGAAGATGCCCGTGTAAAAGAGAAAACATTACCAGAAAGGACTAAGCTATCTGTGAGTACTGTAGTAGTTTTTTCGACCGTATCGTTACCGGTGATAAAACGTGGGTTTATCACTATGATCCTGAGAGCAAACAAGAGTCCATGCAGTGGCATTAATAAGAAACAGATCTAAAGAAGTTTAAAGTTACCACATCGGCCGGAAAACTCATGTGTTTCATTTTACGGAGGACGAACTTTATAAGGATACATGGTAAGATCGATATTGGCGATCGTTAAGTAAGAGGTGTTAAAGAGTCTAAGCCTCTACGAACAAGATAAGACAAGACGTGTAGTACTACCGCGATAGTGCACGGTGCACGATTTTTTCTAATAATTGGGATGTGTCAGAGCATGGGCAATGGGATCAGTAAATAAAAATTCGATACATTTTAGTTAACTTTACCGCTGCAGTCGCCGTTAAATTAATTTCTGAAATAGACATAGGCGGAGGGATTCATATGATAAGTCTTTTGACTTTTATGAATCTAAGGAGTGCATTATAATACAAAATGTGACGTTAATATTTTGTCTCTAGGTATATGTTTAATCTTTATTAATGTTTAAATTACTTTATGTTAACGCACCAGTATGTAGAGCTGATACTGTGTTTAGTTTGGTAACTGTAGGGATCTGAAGACCCAATTATAAGTAATGATGCATTTAATTATATTCATCGGCAGTGACAACGCACGTAAGTCATAAACCTTTGTAGAGGATGGATGTAGATATCAGTAGCAAGCTTGTCACCCTTATTTTTTTTAAATAATTAATTTATAAAAAAAATCTGCATTTAAGTGATATACTCGTAATTATACGTTTCATAGCTATCTTCTATTTTTAACAGCATTAGATGACAAAGACTAACTTGTGTCGTGTTGAATTACCCCTCTTCATCTTTCAATGCCTTTAATTATAGAAACATCTAAACTATATTATCAAATTGAAATAGCAAGAGGAAATATCTCTTCAAACATTAAATTAATGATAGGTTGACAGATATGGGTTTTAGTGCATAATCGTGTTCCTAGCAACATACATATTTGAAAAGCATTTTGTATTTGGAAATACCTTGTAGAGTAATTCCTGGTTCTTTAAACCCAATTTTAAGTCTTGAATAGTGTACATATATTTTTATTTCTTAATAGATCAGTTAAGTTTGCATATATTATTAATAAATATTTTATATCTCAATGGAAATATAGTTTTTATAGGCCTGATCTAGATTTTTTGCTTTTTAACAAGTGTTTAATATTGTTTTTGCCATGTTTTACCTATTAGATATTTACTTATTTTGTTTTTGTTCGCCTATGCAATTTTAACAGCTTCATCGAACTCTGGCCTCGTGGATCCGGTTTCTGCAAGCTAGTTATTTCGGATTTCTTAGATTACAAAGTGCTACTCTCTCTGTCTTTCTGTCCGTGACTTTTCATGCCATCAAAGATTTGAGCCATCTGAGTATGCTCCGGAGTACAGAAAGAGTGGTGATTCCTACTTGCTCTCCAAGGATAGGTGTCCGAACCTAGCTTCGAACGGTCGGCCCCTGGAATGCAGGTGTATCTTGTGTACGCGGTGTCATCGCCGTTTCATCGCGCTTAAAGGCGAGGGTGTTGCTATGTAGTTGTGATGTAAAGTGCGGTGCCTGGTAATCGGACTTATATTCAGAGGAGAGGAAAAGTTGGAGTCGCCGAATACGTGACGTGGTCTATGACTGCTGTTCGACGGATTTGGTTCCGGTTCGTAGGTTGCTGCGTTAACCATTAGCGCGTTAGAGTGAGAGAGCGATCTCTTGTAAGCCTCTGTGGTTTTGTCTTGTGGTTTGGTAAGGTTTGGAAGTATTCCAGTATAGTGGGAAGATTTAGATCACTATACAGATCAATATTACGCCGATACCACCCTGCTCCGGTTGCTATTCTAACGAAATGATTTTGAACTACTGGCAGAGCAACTATCTGAACTTTGCAGCTTGAGCGAATACGAGGGTGGTATAAGCCATTATTTTGTTTTAAGCAAGACGTGTAAAGACGGAGTTTTTTCCTTAGGGATGTTTTGTTGTTCACGCTTACCTGAGCGGTGGTAGTTTGTTCGTTACGAAGGCCCGAAGGTTTCTCGCAGGGTGTGAATCAAAGCTTTGTTTCTCGAATGGCGAGGCGAAAGTGAGTTTATGGTCAAAGATGACCGCTAAGTAATTGACTTATTTTACTCATGAATTGGGTCAGCCGAAGAGTGATCTGCCCTAGCTACCTGTGAATATATACTGGTCTAGATAGAGATTTGAGCGCTCATCACAAAAAGTAGATAGCAGCACCCTTCTCTGAGTTGATTTCTATACTCTTTTACGATCATTTTAATTTGTAGTATGATAGGTCGAAAAGATTTCATTTTGATTTCTTTTGGCGCGCTGGAGAAGCAGCCTTATTCATCGGAGTGGTGGTGGTTGAGGTCGCACCCGCTCTTGAAGAGACTGCCGGGTTAATAGCCTTCGTAAGGTCTTTGTGTCTCGATCTCCATGTTCGAAACGTAGATGCCGGCCCTACCGAAAGTTCAATTTGTACGGCGGCTATCGAGCATTGCAAATCAAAATCAAGGGGGCACTTTTTTTGAGGAAAGCGGAAGGCGGAAAGCGCAAAGGTTCCACTGTAGGAAGATTCGAATGAATTTCTTTTTATTTCATTTTCTTTGTCCGTAGATATTTGTGTTTTATTTTTTTTCATCTACTTTTAACTAGATCGATTTGTAGAGATGCTAAAAGTATGTCCATAACAATTTATAAGATACCTTTACGAAATAGTCGCTTAGTATGCCAAGTATAGACAGCTTACCCAAATACGGAGATGAACGAAAATTTGATGAATCTTCATCACATGCAATTCCTTTTTTAATTTATTAAGAGTAACAAATGGGTATCTAATGAATGTAATGAAAAAGGAGAAAAAATAAAATAATGTTCATTGTTTTATTTTTCCTTCCTTGCAAATATTGCTATAAGTCAGCACTAAGTGCTCTGTCTTGAAGAAAATCATCGCAAAGAAAAGTTGAGCCGGGTGGTGGACTATGCTACAATATCCTCTTTAGAGAGGAATTTTGCACTTTGTTACTTCCATGAGTATGAGAAAGATGTAGATGTATTGTAATCCTTGAGGTTTAAGCGGAATATCTTATTATTAATGTTTGGATCTCCCTTTTATACGGTATAAAATCCAGAAGGGATGAACTTCTATTTTACGCGCTTACTCTGTGATATGTAAATGAACATCGTCATGATTTTAATGTATAAACTCTTTTATAGTATTCAATAAACTTAATATGTTTATTGTTATCTACAATTTTTTGTAAAGGTAATGAACACCTATTATTAATATCTGTATAAGATACTTTCAGATCTTTTCCATCTTCGCTTAAGTGTATTAT
This sequence comes from Teinopalpus imperialis, assembly GCA_029286865.1. Classification (NCBI taxonomy): domain Eukaryota; kingdom Metazoa; phylum Arthropoda; class Insecta; order Lepidoptera; family Papilionidae; genus Teinopalpus; species Teinopalpus imperialis. The sequence continues at coordinate 9,800,192 of JAGSMU010000022.1, read as the reverse complement.
GAATGTGTTGTTGGTGTCATAAATAAAATCCTCAATTATTTAAGTGGCGACGACCCATCGCCTACTCAAATTTCCATGGCTTCAAACAATACGGAATAAAGTAGGTACATGTTATCTATTAAAATGAGACTCAATCTGTGTTTTAAAAAGTCTTATAGTCTAGATCATAAATAAAACAGTAACATCGTAATATGTGATTTTAAAAAATTGATCGAAAAAATATTTGAATGAAAGAAAGCCTGTACACTCTTGTATGGGCTTTCTTTTTAATAAAGTTTATACTGCGAAAGTTCGAAAATATGTCATTAGAATAATACAAAATTTAAAAGTTTTTTACTAATTGAAGAATTTTTTATTTAAACCATTTTATTTTGGTTCTAATTTAAATAAAATTATTAATAAATAAGTTCCTTACCACGGAAATATAAAAAATGTTATATAGCAAATTAAATTCAAGAGATGACATAATGGTGTTAGGGCAATAAAATTTGTGGTTATTTCTTGCAATCATGCCAAAACTTTCATGAGTGTAACTCACAAGACGTAAAAAATGGTTAGAGAAAGAGCCGAAGATTTGCATACAGTATTTGATGGTTTTGTCTTAAAATTAAAAACTTTGAATTAAACACGATACCACCACTATAAATATATATATATATATATATACATATATATATATATATATATATACATATATATATATATATATACATATATATATATATATATACACATATATATATATATATATATATATATATATATATATATACATATATATATATATATATATATATATATATATATATATATATATTTCAAGCTGTATGAATTAAAAAAAGGTATGGCCTGAGAAAAAAAAATAATGTGTAGGGGGAAAAATTCTTCGTATTTTATAAGTAAAAAGTTGCAGTAAAATCTCCTTGGCTTACGATTTCCGCCATTTTTTCATTGTTTTTCTGTCCGCCGAGATAAGTGAAACTAACGAAGAAATTCGATTCATTTTGTATGAATCGAATTTCTTTGAGTTTTATTATAGAAATTGGAAAAATGCTACACAAGCCGCGAAACAATTGTGACGAATAAGAACTGGCTGTATGGACTAAAGTCCTTTGCCTTTCCCATTAGGGATAAATTAATATCATCATCATTAATGCAGTATCAAAATTGTAACAAAATACAATATGAAACAGATACAGTAGCACAAAATTGGTTCCAGCCTAGATTCTGTTGATGTTGATGCTGTTAGCCTATGCGGCTCTTACAGCTTCATCGGACACAGGGCTCACGGAACTGAGGGGTCCGTGAGCTGGTTGTATTGCGTGTTTCCTATTGTGGTTCTCTTACTTACTCAAAGCGCTCATAAACTGAGCGTGTCTAGTATGTTAATTGAGTGAAGTTTATAAATTAAACCATTGTGCCAGACTTTGTCGAATGCCTTTGTGACATCGAAATATAGTGCACCAGTACCAATGGGGTTTTTCAGGGTTAGCCCTGTAAGAATGTGTTCTGTTAAGCGGAAGGCCTGTTGAACGCAGGAGTGCGTATTCCTAAACCCGAACTGTTCGTCGGAAAGTAATCTATTAGCTAGGACGTGTTCTTTTAGTCGCCTAAGAATAATCCTCTCGTACACCTTGCCCACGGAGTTCAGGGGGCTGATTGGGTGATAACTGTTGGGAAGGTTCCGCGGTTTGTGCGGTTTGGGGATCCCGATGACGTCCGCTTCCATCCAGGCATCCGGGAAGGAGCAGCTGGAGAGGAGCGTGTTGAATATTGCCACTAGGAGGCAGATAATATTAGCGGGAAGCGCTTTGAGTATTTTATTGTTAATAGCATCGGGACCGGGAGCTGACCTTTTTATGATGTTTGTGACCACGTCGGTAGTAACGGGTTCTAACGGTGGTAAAGACGCCCTAAGTGTCACGTCGGCGTTCACCTTTCGGAGGTGGTCTTGGTCCGCGGGGGCGTTCGACGGGAAGCATTGGCATTATAAGAAGGCGCAACGGAGTCGGGAACGACTGGAGTAATCGGGTAAAGTGTGTGGTTTTTCATCATGATAATGCTAGACCGCATACATTTTAGCCACTCCAGATTTTCCCTTATGTCGGTCTCTTCAGAATTCTTTAGGAAGTGTTAGTAAACATCAAAAGATGTTAAAACTACTTGTTGCAGTTTTTTGATAAGAAGTCCCAAAATTCTACAGCAATGGGATATACACTATCTGCAAAATGGAAAAAACTTATTAATAAAAATGGCACATATATATTGTGATCAAATGTAAATAAACTATAAATTTCTTGAATTTGTATATAAAATACAAAAAATCTTTTTCTTCGACCCATTATACGAGTAATAAATATTAAAGTTATTATAATTTATTGTAGACATTTTCAAAGAATTTATGTACATTTATCAATATTTTGTCGCAAGTCCTTAAAAAGCGATAACAACCCGAGATCGCTTTGGCATCGAAGAGATTAATTTGTTGGAAGTTGGTATTGAAATTAATGTCCTAGCATGTTTCTTTAAAAGCCATATAAAATTATGAAGAGATATTGTTGACGAATGTTACAAATGAGTGTTAGCGGTATGTTTGGGGCCACCATCTTCTTCACATGATACCAATACGAATTTATTTTTAATAGGGTTAATAACAGAACTACGCGGGGGTCATTCTAAGAGCTTTACTGATTAGCTAATAGAAATTGGCTGGTAGAAAGTCTGTAACTATGTGTTTTGGATCAGTGTGTTGTTAGTGTAGTCCAAATCACTGACAAACTTTTCTCTGCATAGGGTAACATTCTTGTAATAGAATTTATCAATTTTGCTTTAAATTTTCCTTGTAGGTCCATGTTGGAAAATTTCCATTTTCTAAAACAGCCCCAAATTATAATATTCCTTTAATTTCCGTCAGAAATAATCATATAAATTTTTGTTTCATCCGAAAATAATTTTTCCACTCACGTTCAGTTCAACGTTCATACTTTTTTGTAAACTCTAATCTAGCCTTAATATTTGCTTTCTTTAAAAGTGCCGCTTTTACAGAAACATTACGAGCCTCGGTTTCCTAGTTACATTTTATTTTATTTTAAACTACTTGAAATGACCATATCTTTAGAGCATGACAAGTGATTTGCAATTTTCCAACATGACCAACCTTAGTCATAAAAATCAGAATGATCTTCCTTCTAGAGGAATCGCAACTTGTTTTTTCTCATAGTAGCTCATTGAAAATGATCAAAATTATTTTAGTACTAAGATATCGATAAGCTAGTTATTATATAAGCGAGTTTCTTGAATAAATAGTTGACAATATGATCCATTATGTTAAACATATTTAATAGAAGCTGACACTTGCTAATCGACAGATTGAATTATAATTTGACAGACAACATTTGTCAACCGCCGTTGTAAAGTAAAGTAAATAAAAACTGTGAACTTTTCAATTATAAAAAGCTAGTGTACAAAATTTAGCTCTTACAACAGGTGTCCCAAGAATAGAGTTGCTTATTTGTAAAACAATCAAGCAAATTTACAACCACAATAATACTCTTTTAACTTTCGACAAAACAGAATCAAGCAGTCTTATAAAATTATACTCATCCTCTTAAAGGCAATATTTTATTATTAGATTTACGTACTTGTTACTTGTGGACATTTTAAGGTTTTTTTTCTTATGTGTATTGCTGTTGGACCTTCGGCCTCTCACGCAGACTCGAAAGTAGAAGAATAAGACTACGGTTATGTCTTGCTGGCTGACAACCTCAGTTCGGACCGCTACCAATTAAGGAAAAATTACTAAATTTAGAAAGGACCAATATCCGAGTATATGTTGCATAGGCCGATCAAGAGTAAGGTTCATGTATTTGTGTGTGTGTTCGCGTTTCAGTGATGTCGTGCCCACTCCGAGCACAGCCTGTGGGCTTCATATTATGTAATAACACTTATGCACTGGTCACTTTAGAGTAGGTTAACGGATATAACAAAGCTTCTCAGAGTGTTTTCTCTTAAATGTACTTCCAGGATTCTTTACAATATAAACTAATAATTTTAGCATTTGAGTTGCAATTAACAACTTTATGGAGGCCTCAATGGAAATTAAATTCACACCCTATAATATTATTAATATAAGTTGACTGTATACACATTTCTACTTAAAAATATTTTAACACCACAGACACAGCTTTTATTTGATAGAACCACACTACGACTAAATATTAGTTTTAACACTATTATTAACCGGGAGCTGAACTCGCTTTCAAAATTACTAGATTGCTGCCGTATTTATCTTAAGGAATCTATCAATAGTGACGAGGCATCTCATCTCATGAATCCTTAGAGGCTACACTTCCAAATGGTTCCTTATCGAGAATGAATGTGGATATCATGGGCTGCAAGAATAATTTGACAAGTGATCGTTTGTTGACTTCTAATTTCATTAAAAATTAATTACGCCGATAAACTCTAAAGGTAAAGTATGGCTCCTATGGCTATAAGCTGTACAGAACTAATCGTAGCTTTGCGTGCGAGCGATGATTGTTTTGTTCCGTTGTTGTAATAACACCCAACATTTTCTTTGTTACTTACATAAGAAACGTATTCTTTAGTTAACTTTTCTAAAACGAAACATATTTTTGAGGGTCTTTATAATTATTTCATTAAACGAGCTAACTTCATAAAGTTACATTAATTGATTAGAAAATATCTATAAATTTCTCTATTTCGTTTACGTAGGGTTTTTTTGTTTTCTTAATTCACATATTAATTCTATCGGGTTTCATTTTCAAATTTGTGTTCTATTTTTTTACCTCTTCATTTAATAAATTTATTGATTAGGGAGACAAAAAAATAAACTGTTATCAATCGGAAAAGCACAGGAATCGATCGCTTAAAATGTCTTATTTATGATAACATCATATCCATATCCATTGCTGGGCTTTCAAATTATCTAGTTGTCAAACGATCGATTGCGAAGTTAGGGCGTGAAAGTGGAACAGACAGCCAAAGGAAAAAAACAAACTCACTTTCACATTTATAAGCCTGGAGTTATGACGTTTATTAAGTATAACGTTCACTCAAAATATAAAATATTTCGATTTTGAAAAGTATTATATGTATACACAGGTCCAGGATCAATACACATAAACCATACACACAACAGTTATTCTGATACAATAAATTTTTATTTAACCAATCTTTCTAACTACTATTATAATGACAACAACAAACAAGCGTTCAGTCTAATTTACTCGTAAAAAATATACCGCATGACAGTAACTAGTAAACGAAAGATTGAGAGAACGACATATTATGAAAGGCAAAATATTTTTTTATAATACTCAGGCCAAGTCATCAAGTGGTATATAATAACATCTGTACCCATTTGTAAATGATCAAGAGCCCTCACTGTAGTGAGAACTCAGAATAATAATATTTCATACGATTTCTTAAGTTCTTATGTTTATATTTACAAATTATAGTTTCTGTATAAATTATATGATTATTACGGAAACTAAATCTAGTCTTGCCTTTAATAGGATGAGTATAATTTAATATTACTTCATTCAGTTTTGTCAAAAGTTAAAAGGGAATTATTGTATTTGTGAATTTTCTTATCTTTTTGTTTTAGAACTAAGTAACTCTACTTCTGTGGACACTGTTTGTAAGTGACGCAACTTTTTATATTGAATATTTCACTATAATTCAATAGTTTACAATCGTTTTTATTTACTTTACTTTACAACGTCGAATGACAAATTTTGTCTTTCAAAATATTATCTATCAAAATATATCAGTCGATGTCTCAGCTTCCATAAAATAAGTTTTAACACAAGTGATCATTTTATCAAATATTTATTCATTTAAACATTTTTGTCTAAAAAAAGTAAGTATGACATCTGCCAGTCAACCGAGGGCGTGATGAAACATTGTAGCAGGTATAATAAATTATAAACTATACAAATATCAACTATAATCATGTAAAACTCGGGTAGTATAGATCTTGTACGAAATTCTAATGGCAACCACATCTAAGAAATTTTACTTTTAATGCTCTTGTTATGATTAGTAAGATTTGAAAGATGTTGAAAGGTTTTTTATTCTTTTACTATTAGGCAGCAAATAAAATTCTTAATGAGCTGAGAGAGAGAGAATAAAACTCACAATTTAAAGTGTAAATCCTAATTTGATGAAATATATCATAAAGCCTAATGTGTATGTATGTGCAAAGTGATTTATAATGTGAACTATACTGAACTTCCATTTGTAAATCATTGAAAACGGTAATTTGAACGAGAGAGTAATTTCTTTTATAACCGCGACTATACCGTGAGAAAGGCGCTGTTTCATTTTATTTTTTCTAAATATGTGAGCAAGTATTTGTTTTATTTATATTGCAGTTCACTAGTGAGTACAATAGTACTTAGAGTATTATATTAGTATTATGTGTCGTTAAATAAATAAAATAATGATCTAAACAGTTAAACGAGTATAACAGTTTTCCAATAATTCGTCACGTATACGTAAATCGTGACCAATGCTTTGTTTACATGAACTTTAAAAAAAATTAAGGTACCTTTGTTAATTTCAACTACAATTGCAATAATAAAAAGATTTTGCAAATTAAATTTCGCAATAAATAAACACGCCTGCATAAGATACTTAACCAATGTTTCACTCTATTTATTTATTTTGTGACAATGTTCAACACATGAAAGGAATTTCGAAAATAAATTGTACAAACATGCTACATTTATCTCGGCTCTTTTAAGCGGTAAAAGCGTCCATTACGGACCACTCCAAAATGGATATTTGCACTTAAGGTGATCGCTGTCACATCACATGATGTCAGAATGATCAACTTCGCTTTTTACAACGCTTACACGTTCATTCGTTTGCTCCCATGAGCTTTATCGTTATCTAAAAGCTTTAGAGAGAGTTGCTTCATCGGGGCGGTAATTGCAATTGGTGTATAAAATGTAACCTTAAAAAAATGTTGTTCCATTTTATGATAAACAAGCACATTGTTCACCTTCAAGTTATTCCAGCTTAAAATCATTGATTATACTTTTATAAATACGTCCTCTTCATGTGATCATTTCTTGATGAAGGGCATCTTCAGTAGCTACTTTATACTTACATTGTCATTTATTATTCTGTGAAATGTATTTTAGTTTGCATTCCAAAGAAAATCTTAAACAGGATTTCTATTATACAAGTTTTTCATGTTTGATTAGAAAATACACAAGCATTATAATATAAATTTACAATATCGAGTTAGCCCATTTCATATTTAGGATTTAAAAATACATTAATTATGGTTAAACGTGAAAACGATATTTTAAAATAATCTAACCGACGTAAACAACGGAAAAATTACAATTGTATTATAATCTTTCTTTTGTGAAATTGGTTGAAAATAACACAAACACATAAGGATTTTAAATACAAATGGCACTGGAAATATAAACCGGTGAAAAAATTGAGCTTAGAAAACTACTAAAGACGTCTAAAGATAACAGGACGAAAAGGATGTAAAGAATGGATAGTAGATTGATATAGATAATAAAAGATGTTGAAGTTGAGGATAGAAAATATAAAAGAAATAATATATATAATAATATGAAGATGTTTTTTAAGAACTAATTCTTCCTCAAATTAGTTGATGTTTGTAAATTTCATCTAACCAGAATGTTTAAGAGGATAACTTTGATAAAAAGAATATTATTTATAACAAACAAACTTATGTGTTATAATAATAATCGTTATACTAAACGAAATCATAAGAATAAATTGTGTAATTTTGTTTAAAAATCAAATTTTATTCTATATATGAATAAAATTAACCACAATATTTAGTTTTTTGTATATTTTGTTTCCGAGAATGATTTACCAAAACCGCCACAATTCAATTTTTCTAAAACGAGCAAATCGAATAAATTAATACACTATTTGTCTTTAATATGTGAGGTCACCGTAACAAGAAGTTCTACCAGCCGTAAGTTGGAATCTAATGAGCTTGTACCAATGAGTTTGCACAGGTGATGATGGTGATGCTTAGGTGTCTGATGGGAATTTTAAAGTTTAAAGGTTCATTTTAATCAGACCGTTATAAAGTAAGTAAGTTGTAGATCCAAGTCTGCAGTTCGCTGTAGCACGTAGGTGGGCAGGATTGACCGGTGAAATACTACCCTCTCACAGAAAATCAGCGTGAAGTGGGGGCCTCCTAGAGGCAACCGCGTTTCGACTGGTGAGTGAGAATCCCGGCGCCCTTATCCCTCTACCTCGGGGCCCAAATAGCAACTGGCACTTTCATTATACTACTCGTATCGCAACAGATTTTCTAGGGACTGTTGCGTTGCGTGTGGGAATGAGTATCAGTTGGCCCCTTCCTGTCTTTTTATTCCCTGTCCCACAATTCCTCACCCTCTGTGACCTTTCTCCTTCCCCTTCCTTCCCCACCTCGTATGCTCTTTTTGTAATGGCGACGAGTGATACAAATAAAATACCCCAGGAGGGTACCAGTCTCTTAGAGACTGGAGAATCCCTCCCTGAGCGAGAGTGAGAGATGCTATCCTCTCGCTCTGGCTCAGGCTGCCCATCGTATTCTGGGGAAGCACATCAAGCGTCGTTTATCGCAGCTGCTGGGTGCAAACTGAGCCCAATCACGAGAAAGTCCCCCTCCACTTTAGCAGTGGATTTTTCTAACATCAGGGGAATTCACTCGAACTTAAATGCCATCCACCACCATCTCGAGACGGAAAAGCCAGACTTACTTTTCCTGACGGAGACGCAGATTTCCTCCCCGACGGACACTTCATATCTAAAGTACCCGGCCTATAGCCTGGAGCACTTTTTTGTGCCACGCGCCGGCGTGTGTGTGTAAGTCAGGGAGGGAATTTGTTACCGTAGGCTCAGCAGTCTTGAAGGCAGAGACCTGTCGATCCTTTGGGTGCGCGTCGATTGTGAGGATCACATTCGCGTCTACGCGTGCCTTTACAGGTCTCATAGCGGAAATTCGGAAATTGACCGGCTCTTCGTGCACCTGCAGGTGTCCACTGACAGAATACTTGAGCAGATTCCTACCGCAGAATTTGTGGTTTTGGGCGACTTTAATGCCCACCACTCTGACTGGCTTGGGTCAACACGTACTGACTCTCGGATCATCGGACCATTGCCTAGTTCGGAGCGTAGTGCCTCTCACCGTCTCGTCGCAACCACTTCCATCTGGTAGATGACGTGTTTGGCACTACAGGTCATCAGACTGGGACGGGATGTGCTCTTTCTTTGCATACTACCCATGGGGGCAGATTTGCTTCAAGTCAGAAGATCCTAGCACCTGCGCTGATTCGGTTGCCGGCGTCGTGCTGCAGGGCATGGAATTGTTGGTTCCTAGCTCAGCGGTGCCCGTCGGTGGCAGGTCTCGTCCCTGGTTTGGTGGGTCCTGCCGTGATGCACATCGTCGCAAGCGGGAATGCTACCAAGCTTGGGCTAGGGCAAAGGCCGCTAAGGATGTATACTCTGACTCACTCAAGAAGAAGTACAACTCTGCTTCCAGGTTCTTTAAGAGGCAAATTGCATTGGCGAAATCGAATTGCGTTGGGAGAATTGGCGAGAGACTGGCACGCCTTCCATCTGGCTCTCGTGCGTTCTGGTCTCTCGCCAAGGCTGTCCAGGGTAATTTCTGTCGGTCGACACTTCCACCTTTGCGCGGGGAGGATGGTTCATTGGCCTATTCCGCAAGGGAGAAAGCCGATCTTCTTGGCTCTATCTTTGTGGAAAACTCGTCTCTTGACGACAGGGGTATCACTCCTCCTACCATCCCGAGGTGTGAAACCACAATGGCGGACGTCCGCTTCACACAGTGTGCTGTGCGGAAAGCACTATTCTCCCTGGATGTCAACAAGTCGAGTGGGCTCGATGGAATATCTCCTATTGTGCTGAAGGTGTGTGCTCCAGAGCTGGCACCGGTTTTAACGCGCTTATTCAGACACTCTTATGTCCTCGGCGTTGTCCCACATTCATGGAAGACGGCTCTAGTACACCCGATCCCTAAAAAAGGCGACGCTCAGATCCGTCGAACTACAGGCCTATTGCTATCACCTCCTTACTCTCCAAAATTATGGAATCCATAATCAACCGCCAGCTCATGGGCTACCTGGAAGAGCACCAGATGATCAGCGACCGCCAATATGGCTTCCACAAAGGCCGATCAGCTGGTGATCCTCTGGCTTTACTAACTCACCGTTGGGCGCAGGCGGTTGAGAGTAGGGGTGAGGCACTAGGCGTTAGTTTGGACATAGCGAAGGCCTTCGATCGGGTTTGGCATAAAGCCTTACTATCGAAGCTTCCTTCCTATGGGCTTCCTGAGAGACTTTGTAGGTGGATCGGCAGTTTTCTTGCGAAACGGAGAGTTAAAGTCGTCGTGGACGGCTCATGCTCGGACCCCCGGAACATAAATGCTGGTGTTCCTCAAGGCTGCGTGTTATCCCCGACATTGTTCACTCTGCATATCAATGATTTGTTGCATACCAGTGGCATTCATTGCTATGCGGATGACAGTACCGTGGATGCACTGTATTTCGGCCGCAGCAATATCTCTCGGGATCACGTCGATGAGTGTCGGAACAAACTTGTGTCTGAAATCATATCACCCCTTGTGAAGATTTCCGATTGGGGGAGACTAAATCTAGTCCAGTTTAACCCTTCTAAGACTCAAGTTTGCGCGTTCACCTCTAAAAAAGCCCCCTTTATCGCATCGCCACTCTTCGGAAACACTCACCTTTATGCCAAACCAAACATTGGCATTCTGGGCGTCGACATTTCGAGTGTTGTCCAGTTTGGCGGTCATTTGGAGAGCAAGGCTAAAATGGCCTCCAAAAAACTCCGAGTACTCAACAGGGCTCACCGCCTTAAACTGTATAAGGCGCAGGTGCGGCCTCACATGGAGTATTGTTGCCACCTTTGGGCCGGGGCTCCGGGTTATCAGCTATCACCATTTGACCGAATCCAACGTAGGGCATCTCGAATTGTCAACGATCTTCCCTATGCATACTTTACAGAATTTACAATGGGGAGTGTTCCGAGGAGTTGTTCAATTTAATAGAAGCCGCTGATTTTCGCAACCAATCGTCTCGCCGGAACTATTATCCGCACCATCTGGATGGTTGGCGTTCCACTACAATGCGTTTTAAAAACAGTTTTCTGTCACGCACAGTAAATCTCTGGAATTCGTTGCCATCAGCGGTCTTCCCCAACCATATTCTTACCTGAAGGGTAGGCAACGCACTGGCGTCGCTGGTGACCGTGGGCGGCGGTGAATCACTTACCATCAGGTGACCCGTCTTGCTCGTTTGCCTCTTAGCTGTTATAAAAAGATGTAAGAACTGTTTATGTGTTGTAACATTTGAAATTCATTTTTTTTGGTCACCCTTGAACGGGACAAGAATATGCAACTGTTAAGATAAATACTGCTTTAAATATATATATATATATATATTTGTATGCACTAAAATTATTCAATAACGACATTGTAAGGCTGTATTTCATTTTCATTAAGTCTACTCTATTATACGGGGAGGGTCTTAATTTTATTACTGAGACAGACATGGGGGAGCGATGACACACTCACTAGACTATTGACTGTTCGGAGTCTAGCAAGTGTCTGCAACTGCGAAAACTCTATAAGGAGAATATCTATTCCGATTTTCTCGAAAAGGGTACGTTTATTTTCTTTTTTAGTATTAACTTTTCATTCGCATAGACGTAGTATTATCGTATGTTGAATTTAAATTTATTTGACGGGAGATAATATAACGTAACGGGACGGAAAAAGACGTAGAGGAAAGCAGAAAAAAAGATGGAAAGACGATCTGCCCAGAGGTTGGAGAAGGACAGCATTGAACAGGCAAATGTGGGAACTTGAGGAGGCCTATGTCACAAGACAGCCTGACCTGGTAACTGATACTAAATGTTAAGTTATATACACACCGAAAAAAAATGGAAATAAGTATAGTAAGTATAGTATAATTAAGTATGGTTAGTACAGTTTTATGTTTTATTATATTACAAATTGTACAAAGGTCAGAGTAAATAAAGGCTATTTTTATTTTTTATTTTTATTTATTTATTTTTTATTTATTTTAATATAACGTATGATTCAATGATTATTTTCATTTTATTTCAAAAATACAATTTACATATCACTATAAAATAATAACGTATCTTTAAACCATAAATAAAGTTCTCTGGACACTAGGTTCTAACATAAAACATTTACTGAAAATACTTTAGAATGAACACTATGACTACACAACAACATATGAGTAGGTAAACAAGTGCATTTCTGAGAAGTGGGCTGTGTGAGGGCACATTGCAACAATACGCATAAACGCTCGCTGGGCTAGTAGCATGATGCCCCCACACACAATACGTTTTGCAGCAATTAAAGGAATGCAATTTAGCGAAAATATTATAAAATAATATAATTAAAAATAATATAAAAGTTGGCTATGAAATTTTGATACAAAAGTAGAATCCGATAGCGAAATCTCAAACAGAACAGTATGAAAAGTGTCAAAGATCGTTCATATACTGTGAGGTATGCTGTGCTCCGTCGGCAAGCTTAAGCTACGGCAGACATAGTGTAGACAAACAGGGTGTCTGAGTTCAGGTAAGGAGGGATGGCTGAAATTCACGGATTGTCGTATAATTGTAACTTTTACTGTTCATATAAACTTCAGACAAGTTACAAGTTATAAATAAATATTACAATTCTAGGATCGTTTTAGTACTGTAGATAAAATAAATTAAATAAATTAATCAATAATTTAGATCAGGCTATTATTAGACATTCAGGTGGATGTTCCTTTTTTGAATAAAAAAAGAAAACTTTACAGATCGAGAATCGCTTGCCAGTGCCAACGGAGTGGTAGAGCTACACTGCAGTTTGTTTTTAGCTGCAGGATGAATGGGTCAGCTCGATCGGGGTAGGACCACGCTCTCACAGAATTACCATCGTAAAATAGCAGCTTTATGTTGTTGTTTCGTCTGGTGAGTGCAGGGATCCGGAGATGTTTATTACTGGAGAGGAGGCATTCCTTCTCAGTCCTCAAGGGTGAGAACGCATCTGCATTATGATTCCTTGTCAAAGATGAATGTAGATGTCATGGGCCGCAAAGGAATCACTTAACATCAGGTGAACTTTGTAATTTGTTACTCTTATTGTAATAAAGTTAAAAAAAAACGGTTTGTAAGTCATTAAAGAAATACCTCGTTACAGTACTTTATATCACTCCGAAGACCGGAATAAGTACCGTAAATAAGAATCACGTTTAAGAACTACATACATAAAGATAAACTTAAATCCTTAGTTCTAGGCAGAAAAAACGAATATCTTGCCCTAAAAGCAACTTGAGGCTGTACGTTATGTCACATATTATATATATATATATTTATATATATATATATATAATTATATATATATATATATATATATATATATATATATATATATATATATATATATATATATATTGATATAGTTGATAATAAAATGTTAAATTAAAATATTAATTAACCTATAGTTAAAATGTTTTATCAATTATTTAAGTGCTATGAATCTACGTGTGATATTAATAAATTATAGCTTTGTAAATGCAATAACAATGGGTATATAGAAAAGTTTATTCCAATGAAGAAGATTTTAAGTAAAGTTTGGGTGCATGCACTGTTTCAAAATAAGCCTTAAAAGTGACAAAAAGCGACATGTTTATTTTTAACTTTCGACGTTAAAAAGATTAAAAGCATTTCGCTACAGGACCACAAAATTGGCTTTGCCGGTTAAATGATAAAAGCTTCCATTAAGAGTCATTCTGAAATGGATGTTTCCACTTAAGGTGGTCGCAACGTTATGTGGAACCAACGCTCACTCGGTTTTTTATTATTTATAAAAAAACATTCTTATTAAAATAATACATTATAAAACACAACAAGTTCATTTTAATTTTTTCCATATATGCTGTAAAGATACTTATCTTTACGATTTTTCGGAAATTTATTTATAGTACACGGGTTATGTAGTTTTGTTAGAATATATTACTTTCTAACCAATCAATCTTGACGTATTCATATCAAAACTTAGATAATCTGTAACTAGATATCAGGATCCCTACACTGTAAGAAACAATACCTCTTAACTAATAATTAATGATGATTGTTCACTAATGTTTTTTTTCGCAATGAACATCACCTTGTATCGTTATATTTGCGGTCATTGTAGTTTATATGTGTAATCAATATATTACACCTAGCACCATTACAGTAGTTACTCCCAACCCTTGTTCCCTATATGTATGTAATATATGTATATTTACAATATACCGTCTATTTGTATTTATGGTTAGTAATCCATTTAAAATCAGGTCAGGGTGGAACCCAAAAAGAAATTATAAATAAGAAGATAACAGTATCAGTGTATTTTGAGAAAAACCGATTTCGAGTTTGTCGACGCTTGAAGTATTTCACGCTTCAAAGAGGCTGTGCTTTATTACACCGGGGCAGCCTCATCTTAAATCGTTATTATTATATTGATTTTACACTTGCAGGATAATAAAGGTAAAAGAATAACTTAAATATACTTTCACAGATCTGATGTTATTAGGAAATTTTTATTTAATAAAAAAATCTGATTCAGAAACCTAGCCTAGCCTATCGTTTGTAATATATTGTAATATATGTACAAGTATTACTCAATCCTGATAGCATCCGAAACGTTAAGTTTATTGAACTCTTTTTTTAACAGCCATGCAGGACTATTTATATTTTTTATAGCCTATTGAATATCATGAGCCTAACCTTTTTGATTTATAAAAAAATAAAAGTAATTTATAACTATTATTGAATTTTTATTAGAATTACAATGAGAAATTTAAAGCGTTCTTTTAGATTTTCCAATTTTTTTTTCTTCTTTTAAACGCCTATGCGTTGACTTTTTTGACAGTTTTGGACTGCGTACTGGTACTTTCCCAATCCACTACAGCTAGACATCATTTCAAGACTATTTTATAATTAAATGCAATCGTAAATATAAATACGTAATTTTTTATTTATTTATGAAAATGGCCTGCTTACTGAAACTATAAAGAATTTCAGGGAAAACTCTGTTGTTAAAATCGGTTCCAGGAATAGCCTATAAAACATTACGTTCCGTTTTAACACGTTCTAGGAAGTATTTGCGTTTCTGGAAATGCCCATTTTTGGGAAAGATACTTACGACCTACTTATGACCTATTTTGGTCCTGAAAGAAAGTGTATAACTCTTTGAATTTAATGATTTGTATCATTTTAATTATTTGTATACCTAGTATGGCTCTGAGTTCCATTCATTAAAATACATATTTTTTAAGCAGTGCACTAAATAAATAAATAATAAATGAAACTTACATATTTATAGAGGTCTAAGAGATAAATCAAAAACAATTTTGTCGTAATGTCGTAAGAACGACCACTTTAAACGGCTTTAGTACAAACCTTTAATCTCTCTGTCTAGGGTCTATGGAGATACGTATTATTTGTTTGGAGAATTTAGACACTGTGAGCTCTAAAGATTTCTTGAAAGACTTAATGTTGGAATAACGTTTGAGTAGGCCTTATCTTTTAATACTGCAATTTGCAGTCCAAGGGTTTCAGTTCAAGACTACGAGGTCTAATCTTCATGTATTATGTAGTCTAACACATTGTCCTCGAAATTGATTTGAGTTGTTAGTACCTTGTCATCAGGACCAATCTTGCAAGAAAGTCCACGACACTTAGATGTTTTATTACACTCTCCAAGATTTTTCTTGATAAGCTTTGACCACAGTATTTACTTCTTTTCTACAAAAATTACCTTTCGTGACTCCTTGGCAGGACATCAAAACTCGCCCTCACCGAACTTTGATTAATGCAGGATACATTGAGCAAAGTTTTTTATTTTTTTTTTAAAAAAAATCAAAAAATTTTTTTTTAAAGAAAAATTTCTGTATTCCAACAGCGTATTGGGACGGCAAGCGTTATAATCTATCCATTCTCTTAAGCTGTAGATGCTGGCTTAGAGCATGTCCTGTGTATCGACCGTAGATACCTAGCTTCAGGTCTTGTTTAATTATTCGTGATAGCATGAATCTTTATTACAAGCAATATTATAATATATATTTTTAATATTTTTGGGTTTCGTCGGATTCTGATTTTGACAGCATTTCCTGTTTATTCCTTATAGCACGGGATCTTCAACGTCTTTTATATTCTGCAGCAGAGTATTTTTTGGTGTACCTATCGATACTGCGATACACGAATATACGGCTGATGTCTTAATAACTTGCAAATGACTAACACTAATCGACCCTCACACTCCACGATATACACATGCATCTTTCTTCTATTCTCTATTAATACCAGAAGCAAACCACACCCCGCAGTATCCGAAAAAGATAATGCTATACACAACTATCAAATAAGCCACCTCGGCAAGATTGATATAGTCTGAGTCAAAAGCCACATTAGCATTTTGGGTAACAAGGTGGTAGATACGTCCGCTAGCACTGGAGCCATACTTCATAAAATACCTGACTTTTTAGAGTATACAACTTCGCTACTCAAACGAAATCCAATAATCAAACATTTGACAAGCAGGTTTGAAAGTCCTGAAAAGGGCCGTCCATATACTTAAGGACTTATTCCTACACTAGATCAAATAAACAAACTCTTATCTTTTTTAAAGGCCAGTTTTCACCTTGTTCAGATTCTTACCGACCATTGACAAATGCTGCTTGCAACGTTTTAAAATCAAGCTGGATACCACATGTGCCTATGAGATAATAACACCACTTCAAATGTTGATACATCTTTTGGAGCAATGCTCTCTCAAGGCAGGAAAGAATACACTCTGTATTCTTACATGAAATTAAATGAAACCATGGTAAACAATACAGAACAATTAAATAACACCGAATATGTAAATAAGAATATTGAACATTGTGATCATGACCTTAACAAATAAATAAAGTACACAAATTGAATTAGATTATAAATGTTAAATTTAATTTACTGTACACAAAATAAGCTATAAGGTTTTTTATTTCAATCATCGTTTAGCAAAATATCTTTTTTATCAATTTATCTAGATATTTTTTATTTTATTGAACGTTAAATAATTTTGAAAAATTAGCTAACATTTCACTGTTCTTATATCCATTCTAAAATTGTAGATACATGTGTTGTCTAAACAATTTAAAATCATAACCTACTACAATTATTAAAAAAATAGCTACTAGAGATTTGTACTGGTGAAAGTAATAAACAAGAAAAGGTTTTGAAACGTTTTAAAAATAACTGAATTCCCGCTTTGTACAAAGGAATCATTGCAATTCTGTTTTCTTTAATACCAAACTCCACTTCTGAATGTAATTTAACAATGACTGCGAAAATTTATGCGAAATATCACAAATTGAACAGTTGATTATTTCTATTGACATTAAAATGCATACATATATGTATGTATAATGTTATGTGCTTCCAATCTATGTTGTGGCGTGATATTATGTTTAGCCCATAAGCTTGCCAGTTTTCTTCTGAAAGCTGATGGTGAATGATCGATACATACAGCCAATAATACATATCACGATCGTCGTAAGGAATCGTTAGTAAAGAATAAAGATGCTGGTCATCCCTGAGAAGTATTCGAAATGCTAATAAAATGACTTCTTGTAATTTTAGTATTGATTAATATTTTTTAAAAATGAGCCTTTCAAATTGTTTTGATTATTATGTTTTATTCTAGATATGAAACAATTTAGTGCCTTGTTAATTAAATAAATATATCTACAATTTCATCTTAGTTATAATTTAAAATGAGTTTGATCGCTAGCAAAATACATTTATTTATACGACGATATACTTATTTATTACTTTCTGAAATATTTTATATACTAATATGGAATACCTAATTAACTGTATTGGTTTCCGAAGAACACTAACCATACGAATGGCAGCAGCCTCTAATGCTTGTATTCTGTCAGGGTGTGATCCTTCTCTGGTAGAGCCGACCCATCCGTACTGGACCTAGAAACTTGATGTGGCGAAAACCTCTATAAACCTAACAGTGCTATCTATCTTTTAATATGTACTGATACTCTAAATGATTTGCTTTACTTATATTGTAATAGCAAAATTGTTAACAAAATTATGCGTTACTTTACAGAAACTATGTTAATGAATTCCTGATAAATTAGATAAAATAGTGTATCTTATGTAAAACTGCCAAGCATCACCCTCCCTATAAAACAGAAAGAGAATCAAACACACCTTCCTGCGCGAATCTAGTACGGAAACACTTCACTTATACCTACGAATAAAATTAAGTAAAACGTGTTTACCTGTTAATAAGGCATTATTACACGAATCGACTTTATGATGACTCTACGAGGGTGAGGCAGGAGCACAGTTACAAGACAACGTATTTCCCATTTTATACGGAATTAGTAAAATATAATTATTATTATATATTATATTTTTAACATAATTGTTATATTTAATTTTTATAAAAGCAAGAATAAAAGAGGCTTATTATGTTAACACAACTTGTTAATAAAATATGTATTACGTAAATGCATTTACTCACATCCGCTATATTGAATTTTACGTCGCGTTACGGATATTAAGCGTTGACATGTTTTATTGTTTCAGCCCGATTTAGCACCAGAATTAAAAAGGTTATTCATTATTCACAATTACAGTATTCATTTTAAAAAAATAAACAATTTTATGTATGTAGTATTATATTTAATGAGTAAAGGTGAAATGGACGCTATATCACCAGTGTAGAAGTACACACAAACGAACGGATTGTTACCTAATAAGTAATTCCCACGGCCCGTGACCAACCCACATTCAAAAGGTACGATATCCTCAATAAGGTACCATAATGTAGATGTGCTGATTCCCCTTATAACTAAGATGGAATTCTTCATCACTAGTAATAACGTCTATCTAGTTAATACCATATACAAAGTTCAAGCCACCTACTCGTCGTCGACGGACACGTGCCACTAGTTCATAACTACAGCGTGTTTTACCTGCTTCACTGTAAACCAAAGAGGTCTCAAAAAATCTATATAAGACAAAGACTTTTCGAACTGCATTCATAAATATCCTTGTTTTTGGATTTAAATTGAAAGAACACCTTGATTTAATTATTTTGACCTTACTCATATGACTTCCAGGGTTTCTAAATAAAACCCCCTAGAACCACTCGGTACCAAAAATAAACTAAGGATGACGAACGAGTACACAGTTAAGTGATGACTAACCCATAAATAGTAACCCATAAATGCCTACATCTACCTTCAACTAAGATTCCAGATGCACATGCATTGTCGATTGCATCTATTGTGGACTGAGATAAAATGTGACCCTACCAGGTTAGCAGCTAGCCGCGTTATGCGGCTTTTTCTCACTGAAAAAAATACTTTGGCGGCTTAGTTAAGACATTTCATAGTTTTATGTGAATTTTCAATGTTGAACTTAGTCCTCTTTACATAAAAAAAATGATAGCTAGAGCAGGCATTAATGAATTTGTTAAATGCATTATTACACCATTAATTACCCTGTGCGACGGCTTCGTCACCTAGCTGAAACGTTGATAGTAAGAGACATAGGGAACGTTTAATGGAATACGACTGGATTGATGGAATACTGAAATTGCGGAAACTATATCACACTCACTGTTTGTGATAAAAACTGTTTTTGTAAATATATGCAACGTAAATCACACCTAAAAGATGTTTTACAAATATATAATAGTTACACTCTTTAATATTTAGTATCGTCACAGTTATAGTCCATATATAGATTGCAGTAAAGCACCAGGTCGTCGCTTCATCTAGTGAAGAGTCTCTTACACTGTAACATCCAGGCTGAGGTTGCCACTCAAAAACCTTTCGTCCCCATCGTTTATGTAGCGAGCTCATAAGTAGTATATGTACATATATATGTATACGTATATAATGAAACTTGCATGTTAAAGAAGTACAAAAACAAATCATATCAGCAAAAGTCCAGCGATCTGAGTTCCATCTTACGGACTGTGTGTTTTGAAATGGAACATTGCCTTTTCTTTACATAAAGTTATTTGATTTTAAAGGTTGATATTAAAATAATGAAATAAAATGTCTGCTACAGTCGTAATAAATACTAAAAACTTTAAATAAAATTCTTTACAAGCGAACAACTCGATGGTAACGAAGTCTTAACGAGGAAATAGTGGCAGTAAATCAGGGGAAATTCGTTCTTATTGAATTTCCTTTAGTCGGTAAACGGATGCCCCGCCTCGCTTTTTGCTCTAAATGGATGTCTCTGGACACGTTAGTTTCTTTTTATATTTATTAACGAAGTCTTATTACATACTAATTAAACTAAACATATTTTTGTGTTCTTTATAATACAATATATAATATATATATATATATATATATATATAATTTACTAATAAATAAACAACTTAGCAATTTCATTCGGCCATGAATTACTTCCTCATTGTTTACTTCCTCTTTATTTGCATTAACAGAATACCTAAAAAGTAAGTCGCCAGTTAAAGTCCGAGATCCCCCACTTAATATTGACGGAATATTGTACATAATACAAATAAACATAGAAACGTTTGTGTACAAGTACAACCTGGAATCGATATCCGGTACAGGCAACAATACAATTGTTATCATAAATTTTAAGGGCCACCGCTATAATTCGCAGGGCAGTGGGCATTTACATATGTATCCCTTATTCTTGTATATTAATGAACTTCACTTACCTATTTCAATGTTTACTCGTAGTTTATTATTTTTCGGGTTAGAATTACCCCGTTTGATGTACGAGGGAATAGCGAAATTATTATTTCTAATATCAAACTCACCATATTCTAAGCGTATATATGAATCGAACTAAATGTGTCACCTATCGATGCAGTTGGGAAACTATTGTGACAGAATTTCAGTAGTAAATCTTGGCGAGTGCGCGAGTACGCTACAGCTCCCTATCTGTTGCAACATACTTGGGCAGAGACTCCAACTCGTAGCCAACTGTGACAATGCTTTTTCTGCGTATTTCACATCGGATTTATCCTACTGAATAACCTTAAGTAAAGTGCTTAGAAAGATTTATTTATATCGCTGTCACACTTTTCAGATAAATATCTATCTACGAAGAAAATTTTCTCAAATAAAGTTCGGACAGTTTAATGTGATATAAATGTATACTGAACATGCAATATTGTATTTCAGGGGAATTTTATCACATCAGTTTAAGATGGGACTACTGCTAACGGTGTTTTGTTATTTTATTATGTTATAGGAATTAGCTAAAGCTTCCTATCCAAATAAGATAAACAAGAATAATTGTAGGTGTGTGTATTCCTGTGTGTGTTCGTTGATATTAATGAATAATCATAATAAAATACTAAGAGATCTAAATGTCAGTATATCTTGGTTAACAGATGGTAAGTAAATAAATAAATGTCCATAACATAACAATAACCATGACAAACAAATGTATCTTAGGTTTGATGACCCGTATGGTGGCTATACATTTAGTACTCTAATTTGGTAGTAATAAAGAAGTTTACTTCCTGCCATAGACTATTTACAATTATTACTAACTTCACTAACGAACTTTATATCGTTTTTTTTTAAAAGAAGTTTACTATTTAACACAATAACAAAACATCATCATTACATACAAACAAAATGAGGTTTGTATTATAGCATTATCTTACTACGTCTATTGTTCCCACTGAAGTAGTACTCTATATGAAAATATATAAAATATACACACAAATACATAAATACTCGAGCACCGCACGCGAACTGGTAATCACGTCTATTCACGATTTCGCCTAAATCGAAATTTCGTTTCGTGAAAAACGTATTTAAACGTAAAAATTGCAATAATATTCGATTTATTCATGCACATTTGAAAGAACACTTTATTGACCAATTGTTGGTGGGCAAAAGCACATAAAGCATGCCAAGTTGTCATTTCATTTGAATGATGTGAATAATATTTAGAACAATTTTATGTTTCCAATTTTATGCATAAAATTCAAACAAATTCTAATTCTAAAAGTTGTACATTTTCATGTACAATTTAAGGTACTTAAAACTTACGCCTTCAAATAAATCAATAAATATTGTTATTTTTTAAGAAGTTTATTTGTTTTTCTATATTAAATAACATCGTTTTTAAGACAGAAAACCTTTAGATTCCCTAGGGAAAATTTCATTTGAGCGATAAATCATTGTTATTTCACGTGTTGTTGATATTTACCTATAAACGGCAGCAATAAAGCAATTTAGCTCATTTTGCTACTACTGAAACGTAGCGCGGCTTTGCAGCGGCTCAGTCCTGCCATGAATATCAACAAGGGTAGGGCGCCGTCACCGGGGCCTTTATGGCGCGAAACTTAAACAAGCCGGCCGTGTCACGCGATCAAAATGATGTAATGAAGTAATAAAGGAAAAGCAAAAATTAACAATATATTCATACATATAATAAAATATTTACCTTAATAAAAAAATATATATTTATAGTTTAATATGTACATAATTATATTAATTAATAATCGAACCGTATAATAGTTAATATATTTATTATATATTTTAATATAAAATATATACATTTTTGATCTTGGTTTTTCATTTTATCGTTATTATTTGTTCAGGCAAAATGAGTGTTGCAAACTTGATTTTAAGGGAAAATTCTGTACTGCAAATAGTATATTACTCAAATTGATTTCTTATTTCTTTGCCATTCCTTCACAAATGACTTTATTCGTTTCGGAAAATTGGTTGCAATGTCTCTATTTGCATTTAAATTTTGCTTTAATTCCCTCATCAAGCGATCGCACGCAAAACAGCAATCACGCAAGTAATGAAACCCTGATGTGCGCCAATCAAAATAGTGTTTTAGCACTTCATAAAACGTGGACTTTACACGAATCTACTTCCGGTCAATTCGAGGAAAATGAGAATTTTCCCAGAAATTTACAAAGAGCAGTTACTCGTTTAGTTGTTATACGTATCTCCTGATGATTTTCAGTTTAATGATTAATATGGTAGCAGATATTAATCAAATAACAGGAAGATAAAATCGTAAATGTATTCTGTACAAATATACTATAAAATTTAAGTCTTGTAAAATATGTGTAGTTAAAATGTATAAGTAAAAAAGTATTATACAATTTTTATCTTGCATTGATTCAGATTTCCTCACAATAAATCACGATGCACATGCTTCGTATTGAAATGATAATCAACAATTTTAATGATCGAAGCTTGCTTGCATTATTCGGCTTGTATATTTTTAGCATCAATAGCCTAATGATTTTGGGTACGGTCCGTGAAACTTAAAATTTAAATCTACTCTTCGACTATACTACCATATTATTCAACCAACCATCACCTAACCACTCGTGCTGGATTTGGTTCACGAGCAATTAAGCTTAGTTGGAGTGATAAGGTCCCATGATTTTAAGAATATGCTATCTATATAATTATATAAGGATCCATTCACTTCTCCCTAGGATCTTAAATATGCCAAGAACATAGAAAAATTGTTCTGATAAATTATACATAATATTAAAAGTAATGTTTTATCATAGCATAGAGTACGATTGTATTCAAGATATATAACATTTTAACCTACGAAATGCCTGGAAACTCCTGTTACGGAGTTCCCGAGAATGATGTAGTTTTCCAAACAGTTTAATACTTGAAAAACAAACAGTACAAAGCTACATACAAATTTCAGTTCAGCATAGTATTGTCATTGTATGATCTCGTAGCACGCATGTATTGTAATACTTTTTTATGAGGTAATTGCACTGTTATGAAATTCATTAGTTATTTCATTTATCGATTCTATTGAAGAGAAGTTCCTTACTGGGTTGTTAAATATTTTGTGTGATTGTAGATTTGCGAAAAAAGTTAGTGAGAATAAAATCTTTTTAAAACTTGGTAGGATAGATATTCAACTCAAATATAACTTACTTAAAAATAAATCTTTTCCTGTCTGTGGAAAATGGTTGAAATATTATTTATTTCAACCCATATTTATAAGCAAAATTTTTTTAGCGGCATCTTTGTCCAGATTGACTTGAATTTTACTTAATTTACGTAAAGCATTAATGTGATATGTGATATGTTTGAGATAAAAGTAAGAGTACTAAATTTGAAGAATAAAAATGAATAAAAAGAGCGTAACGAAATGGAGAGCGGGCGACTGACAGGTCACATGGGAACTGTATGCAAATATCTGCAAGTTGTGTTTTGCAATGAGGTCTTGTCAACGAGATCAAACTTGTGGAAGTCATGAATTTTTAGAAATGGAACGACGTGTTTGTTTTCAAAGATTTTTTTTATGATCGTATTAAATACATTATGGAGGAAATAATAAATGTTGAGGAAAAATAATCTTTGGAACTATCTTCAATATTCAAAACCTTTAATATCCAGATAAAAGGAAAGATGTCAATAGTGCCACATATCTCTAAATTTAATTGTAAGAATGACACCAAACATAATATTCTAACAAAAAATGAAGTGGCACGTCCTCAACTATGAACGTTGCTGCTTTTTGTTGTTGTTGGATTTTCGGTTCTGATTTAGTTTACTTTTTCAGATATTACTTTAAAACATATTTACTTTTTTATAGATTTTCTTACTGACTTGCGGACGGTTTCAATCTCACAAAGATAGGCAATTAAATAGTTCGGACAACTTAACTTTGACCAACGTTATAACGTGAGTAGTAATATTTATCTAGCAAGGTTATAAACTTAAATTAGGAATAAAGTTTATGAAATAACAGTTACTATTTAATTGGCTAAATAACGTTAGTAATAAGTTATTATTAGAATAAATTGAACACGTTTAGTTTGGAGTCAGTATACGCTCGTAACGGTGATTAATGTTCTATCTTGTTTCGTGCAGTAACACGGAGGAAGCTATCACAAAGCCGACATGGAAAAGGTATTAAACAGTGGCTTCAATAAACGGCCCAATAAGTTATGTAAAGTGCGGATGCATCGCGTTACATTACAACCCCTACATGCCCTGGGGTTAGGACGCATGCGCGTGCACTGTCAGCCGCGCACGGCATATGCGGAATATTAAAGGAGGAAAGAGAAAAAAATTAACTTGTGAAGCCATTTTCGTCTATCGGCGCCCCTCGCCCGCCACAGGGCTTCTCGGATGCAGAGTGACTCGCGCTGTTGCGCTGGTCGAACGTCTGTATCGCGTCAGACGGTGTTCTGATTTGTTCCTACGCTAACCGGTCGGTTACATGTGACTCAGTTATGCCTTCAATCATGTTAATGTGTACAAAGACCACTTTTAGCTAGTTTTATAACTTAGTAATTTAAGTGCTTAATACTTTTATAACTTTCCAAAAGTCTTGTGTGTGTTGTGTTTTATATACTTTACGTGAAGTGTTTATATATTTTGAAAGTTAATCAGTTGTGTTTGTATTCTAAGTGAGAAAACTATTAGAGTAACACCGTGGTTAAGCACCGTTTTATACTTTGGATCGTTGGAACTTACTAATAAAGTTCTAGGAAAGGAAACAAACTTGTGATCTCTCTTGAAATATTAGTCTCCGTGTGTAAACACAAAACGAAACCCGGTTCAACATTTGAGCATAGGTAACGTAATATTTTTACTAATATTATTTTGTGGCTGTTCATTGTTATGCTTCATTGTTATTTTTTTGTTTTTATTGTTATAATACTTGTTCTTTTATCGTTTAAGAATGGTTTTTTTTATATTTGATTATTATTTTATTTGTATGTCTTATACGTAAACTTTTGTTCTCATATAAAAATAAATATTATAATACTATGATGTTTGCATCTTTATAAATACTCATAATTTCTTCGATACACGTGCGAGTTAAATTTTAATACATTTAAGCTATTTTATGTGTATTTTCTTCGTAATGTTTTGATTCACTCTGCACTCGAAAATAGATAAGCATAATAAAAACTCCATACTTATTTCAATAATTTATCGGAAGCCGTTCTTTTTATTGAAGCAACGAATGGTGAAATGAGTAATGGTGCAAGTTTCACCGATAAATCACGCTTTCCCTGTCCGATAGGAGCTTCCAACACTGGGGTAGTATTTGGCAAGAGCTCTTCTTACTTGTTAGTTTTATTTGATATCGTTATCTAACGTCTGCAATCAATTGAGCCGAAATGAACACACTAAAGGAATAAATTGCTTTAATATTTACTTCCCCACAAATCATTCTATATATATTGTCCATATTTGTTTGCCAAGATAGAGAAAGAAATATTTGTTTTGGCACAGTAAGAACTAGAAATTATAATAAAAATAAAAATCAGTAAATTGATGTAATCGATTTTAATCGCTCGTTACAAAATAGATATAGAAAACGAAAGAATTCATCAATCAATTGAATCATTTAAGTCTAACTTACATGTCAACTCATAATAAATAATAATATAATATAATAAAGACATTAAAATAAATAAATAAGAATGAAAATTAAGCATGTGCTGTACAAAAAAAAATTGTTACACCCGTTTGGTAAATAATGAACTAATTACGAAAGGCGCGGTATGAAACACGGGAGATTCTTTTTTAGTACTTCACGTCTAACAAAAATATTTTTATACAGGATGTATTTAGTATTGATATATGTTATGGATAGACATAGAATAGAGTAAATCGAAGCGAATAATTGAAGTATATCGGCGTGGGTTTGGCGCATCGCGTCAGGAAAATAGAAGTGCTAAATAGAACAAAAGTAGATGGGCCGTGAAATAGTCTGTCGGACAAACAAAAGGCTCTTTGATAATTTGAGAAAACTTTGTTGCTATACGAGAATTACAAAATACATCCTTCGAGACGTGATTTAACATTTAATTTGAAAGGTTAAATTAATTAATTAATAAATTCAAATTTCACTTATAATAATTTATTTTTTAACTTAAACTTTTAACATAAACATATGGAATAACAGTTTAATTAACGATTTACATTACTAAAGTAAATTTTATTTTCAAATACTAAAATTGAAAATGTTTCAAAAGTTATCGAGAGGGACAAAAGGCGTTCCCACGTTCCAGGAAGCAAGACTGGATCGCCACGCTTCGGTACTTTGCTTATTCTCAGTTCATCCTTTGTCCATATTTAGTTTAGTCAACTCTTTAATTACCATTTTAATTTCTTAAATCAAATTTCTGATGTTTAAAATCGGTTGGGACTAACATTTTTTATTTATTTTTAGATACGAAATCTCTTCTACGAAAAATAACTATTGCTGTATCATGCATATAGTATTTTTATATACATCGTATATTAAATTTAGCTGAGTTACGATTTATTTATTTAAGCATTCATCAATGTTTTCTTAACATCGATTCACGAAGGAGTATTAATAAAATTTGCAATCCCCTTTTCTGTTTCGCTTCAAATGCCAAATGCTGTCTAGACCACCCGCGATGAAACTGTGGTTCAATTAATTCTGAACTTTATTGATAGCTGAACCGAGATGTGTCTTTTATTCGACCACTGTTTACAGACTAAAAACGAGTTTATAATCGTCTCACAGGTCTTGCGAATTAATTTAAGAATAATTTGTAACTACTAATGTATTGTTCAGTTCATAATGTAGATTACGAGTTATTAATAGGTTCTAATTCGAGTGTTTTTAAATAATTGATGTATCCGATATCGATATCTCTGGTTGGTTTTGATGTTTGTTGATCTATTGATACAAAAAGACAATGAGGACCACGGCAATAATCAACAGTGTACTTTATTGACTATATATTTGATAGAAATATATATATATATATATACATATATATATATATATATATATATATATATACCTAGTTCAGCCATAAGTTCGGTTACAAATGAAAATGCATTTGTTTTATGAAGTAATGTAATATATCTAAATAATATATATAAATATTCTATTCGAAATGGCCACCTTTAGATTTTTTATAGGCCTGGCTCATGTTTTCACTCCTTTTTCACAAAAATGTAGTTTTGTGACTCCTTGATAAGACACGTCCCACCAAACCATCACTGACGCAGGATGATGACCACGTTGGACTTTTCCGACCACTTGAGCAGTTTCTTTAGAACTGTGAGCGTACACTTTATAACTTTGCTTATTGTAGTGTTCTTCCATCGTGATTTTTTTTTCATCGGTAAAGAGGTTATATGTTTGTGCCTTTCACCTGCGTATCGCAACAGAAGGCATTTTGATCGATCCACTCTCTTTAATTGTTAAGATTGATTTAGGGCACGTCCTGTATATCGACGATAAGCACCGAGCTTCAGGTCTTGTTTTATAATACGCGACAGAGTTCTAGCGGGAATCTTCATTTAAGATCTTCTAAGATTTTTTGGCTTCCTAATGGGGTTTCGACGAATTCTGGCTTTAAAAGCATTAACAGCCTGTTTAGTTCTAACAGCATGCGGCCACCCGTTCTTTTCTGGTCTTCGATAGAGGAAGTGTTATTTTATCTGTTGATATTACGATATACGAACATACGGCTGATACCAAGGTTTTGAAGTGTCTTGAATATGACCGACGGCTCAATACCCGCTTTGTGCAAGGCGATTACTGCTATCCTATTTTCTTTAACACCCCATTCCATATTGTAATTTGATAATGAACACGAAAAAATATGTGAAAAGGCACAAAATCAAAAGAAAGAAAAATAATATACGTAATATTTGGAACAAATTCAAAATAATTGAAAAGTTGAAAAAAGGAAAAGTTATTATTTGATACGGGCAATTGTTACACTAATTCATTTATTTTTAATTTACACTCAAGATTTGAATCGGCGTTCGAATCTCATTAGCGACAAAAACAAAGGATAAAAAACTGATGTAATAAATTTAGCGAGGTTCAAGTCGAAACGTTTACGGTTCCTTTAATTCGGTTGCCATTGTAGGTCGGTATCCCGCTGTGCACCGCCCGTTGGATTTCTTGCTAGAATTCCAGCTGCTTTAAACATTACCTGCCTCTTATTAGTCGCTTACGTGCGGAATTGAATTTTTGTTTCTCAAATGAAAAGAGAAATTTAACTTGCTTCGAAAACATTGAACTTATTCGTACGTGAGCAGTACATACTTAATATTACATACATAATTTGGGAATACATTCTAAATATTTTCTTATAATAATCACTTAACGAATGAACAGTCAACAGTGGAGACATGGCTTAGATTTTATATGAAAACCGAAGAAATTTGTTAAGAAATTATTGTAATTATTTTGTAACAGATGTGGAATAAGTGCGTCCCAATAAGCAGCAGATGTAATTTTTTGTTATTCATTAAAATCTTTGTTTATAGCTTGTTAAAATAGGCATATCTAAAAAATTTACGACTAAACAACACGTGTTTCGCGAAGAATCGGCACCAACTGTGACCCATCTGCGGGAAGCAGAACGTGCCGTTTCGGTTCCATATTAAAATTCCCACACATAAAATTGAATGAGAAAAAAGGTTCACCGTCGGCCCCTTTCCAACTCACAACAAACAAGCAGGTAAGAGAATCTTTACGACCCCTAAGGAATAAAATATAGCCAAGTCGTCGAGGGAATTTACATCTTATATCTATACATGTAAGAGTAAGAACAAAAATTATTTCAAAATTTCAATGCTGTGGTTCAATGTAATATTAAATAAATGTTGTCTCAAACTTATTAATTTGAATCTCAAAAAATCTGTGTTCTTATAATAAACGATGTGCATTTAAATATAGCCACAATAATATCCTGATTTTTTTACCATAGCCGTTAAATTCACAATAAACATTTTCATAAAACTGTTATTCATACGGTATATTTAATTTACGTTTATTGAATTACAGTACAAACTAAATTAAAGTCACATAAAAAAAATTAAGCAGCTAAATACCTTTTTTTAATATTTTTTTTATTGAGAAAAGAAAAACGTATATATAGATTACTTTGTAAACCTGTGTATAAAAATAATCAAAAACTTCAATCTATGCGTAATGTCAGTCGAAATGTAGATCCTTATATAAAATATTTAATAGTGGTAGAGCTACACTGCAATTTGTTTCTAACTGCAGGATGAATGGGTCAGCTCGACCGGGGTAGGACCACGCCCCCACATAATACCGGCGTGAAATAGCAGCGTAACGCTGCTGTTTCGTCTGGTGAGTGAAGTGATCCGGAGACCTTTATTACTGGTGACGAGGCATTCTATCTCAGTCCTCAAGAGTGACAATGCATCTGCATTATGATTCCTTATCAAGGATGAATGTAGCCGAATGTGTCATGGGCCGCAGGAATCACTTAACATCAGTTGAACTGTGTGCTCGTTTGTAACTCTCGATGTAATAAAAAAAATATATATAACCGAACGAACAACGAAATTCTACTAGAGGTCCACATTCTTCCGCTGCTTTTTTTGTGACTACTATCAAATAAAGGATACGCGGACTAGAGGGGAGGGAGTGAAGCAGTATCAATAGACCTCTGTGAGAAAGTGTCGAGTTGTTGTGACGATTACAAATGTTGTCTTATGAATGTGATATTTTATGTGTCCGTCTATGATGCCTCTTGAAAAGTTTTAAATTTGTGATCTCGTTCACTTACGGTTTTGTCGTCTATCCTTTGTTTGTACTAAAGTTTTTTTTACAATCAATTGTATTATGTAAAACCCTAAATAAATTGAATAAACGGAGCAATTTTTATAGAACACATCTTCGAAAACAACATTGAAAAGCTTAATATAACTTTAAAAAGTTATTTTTAATTTGATATCGGTATATTTATATTATCTATAATTGTGCTTTCGCACATTCATGACATAGTTTTGAAGAGAATTTAACAAAAAACTGTATCTTTTATGAATATTTTGAAAACATCTGAAGTCCACCAATCCGCAGTGGAGACGCATGGTGGACTATGTAAAATCTAACAGCCTATCTTGAGAGGAGGCCTGTGCCCATCAGTGGGATTTATATATTATAGGCTGTTAATTTAATTTTTCCTATTTATTTATTGTAGACACACCAACAATGTACATATTCACACATTCATAATAGTTGTATAGCATTAGAAACTAATATGTACACCAACAATAGATATGCACAGCATTGACCTAATTGAGACATTCATATATATTTAGACATTTTGAGATACAGTATAAAATATGGACATAAACAATTTTTAATGAGAAAATATTAACAATATACAAAAAAGCTAAATCTGTAAATTACACCAAAAAAAAGAGACTTAATTACAAACACTTAAATTAAAAATGTGCTTTGTTATTAAAACGCACTTAATAAATAAAATTTAGCGAGAAAGTTTTTAATCAATTACTTAACTGCTCTGAATTGATTTTGATTATCAGATTGTTAATTCAAAACGCACATGAAGTGTAAACCACCGAGTTTACGTGGCAATGGTCACGTCCTGCACTGTTCGGACAATCAAAACAATATTGTTTTGTTAGGAGACGACCACGGATCTCCTCTGTTTATTTTAAACATTCGCCAACGGCCGTTCTAAGATCATCTTCGTACCCTACCCACGGGCTATGTACTTTGGCTTGTTATATCGTTTGAAGGTTTCATCCTATTGACAATCTGTTTACATAAATTTCTGCAAACAGATCACTAAATATTAATGTTTCATTTACTTTGTTTATCGTATCTCTAGTTACTTTATTGGATAATATTTAAATATACAAGCTATGTAGCAAGTAATTTGGGCAAAGTAATAACACACGAATAAATAAGTTAGGAAAACAAAATAGTCATTACGAACAAAAATATTTACGAAAGAATAATGATTTAATGTCTAAGTATTTATTTGATGTTAATATATGTGGAATTTAATTTTAATCTATTCCATTTTGATAACTCAATACTCAAAATATAACGATTTATATCTATAGATTTAAAATCTCAGATTTAGGTGTGTTCCGTTTCCGTGCATCTGAACCTTTCTCAGATTTTATTGCACAGCCATTGCGTAGAAATAGAATAGGTGACGGATGGCTGATGACGATGAACACACGTTTGTGCGAATGTCCTCAAAGGTACATATAATAATTACAAGTGGCGCTATTTATGTCATCTGGTACTAACCAGAAGATATTATCGTGGTCCCAATTGACTAGAAGAACGTCAATTTCTTCATATTTTAAAGAAACATTTTTAAAGTAATGAAAATCTATATCAGCAATTATATGTCATTTGAATTGTCTTCGAGGTATGTAAGTAAGATCTCATAGTTTTATGATTGGAAAAACAACTATACATGTATAAAAGAAAAATATTTTTGTGTTATAATACTTTAAACAAGTAAGTTCTTACGTTAGTTCTAAATAGCATAAAGTACCTATGGGATACAGAGAAGGGAAGCGCTGAATAATGCATCCCATAGATTCATCTATATCTCAGTACATCACCAGGACTAACAGGATACAAATTTTAGTAGTTGATTTTTCTGTACATAATAATCGAGAAAACAGGAAATTCATTAAAATAAGCAATTTGGGATTTGATCCCAGATAATTACTTGGTAGGACGTTAGTCAAATACGTCTCCGCATAGAATGGTATTCGCGTCAAAATTCAATTGAACATTCTGCATTAATATTAAATTAAACGCACGATTGGTTTACTGTAAATCACACTACGCTTCCTTGTAACATTCAAATTTAATTAAATGAATTTATTGTATAACAGGATGTAGACGATTATATTACTTGACATCCTGATAACCAACCTATATAGATTTATGAGATCTCATCTATCTATATTACTATTTTCAACTTTAAAATGTTTAATTTAACGTTAACACTATTCAAAAATTGCATAGATTTTATTGCTCAGCACCTTCTCATGAATTTAGAATGAGAAACGAGTATAGCAGAAAAGTCCTTTATTGTTAATTAAAAAAAAATCTAGACGTTGTGGTATTCTTACTTGTATATACTGAAGCGGATGACAATATTTATCGGTGGGAGAATTATTTTTTACTTATTAATTAGCTGTAGCCTGTCTGAAAAGCAACCGGCAACCTTATTATCGGTAACGCGGTATTTCATGTTCCAGGCCTCTCTGGTGAGATATCGAAAGAAGATGGAGAGCGTCACAATATAAGCCTCACTCAGCATTTAATTCGTCAGAAGTAACTGACCGAGCTGAGGTTCGACCCTCTCGGGCACCCTCGGGTCAGCTGCTTTCGCGCCCAGTGTAACGGTCCAAGCCACCTCTTGGGAGCCCTTGTGCTGTTTACCTATTAATAAAGATATTGGCTGAGTGCCCTAAGTGCTTGGCCACCTTTCACCCGATGAAGCTGTAAAAGCCCTCGGGTTAACAGTGACCATCAGTCATTAAAAAAAAATCATAATTCAGATGCGTTGTCACCACCGTAGCGTATCATCAAACTTAAATAAAATAAAAGTAGAAAGAATACAAATTTACTACAGTACTGTACTTAATATAATAAAAAACAGCAGTGTTATACTGCTATTTTACGCTGATATTCAGGGAGGGCGTGGACCTTCCCTGATCGAGCTTTTTCTGTAGCTAGAAACAAACTGGAGCTTAGCTCTTCCACTGCAGTTTCTTATATAATTACTGAGTAAATATATTCTATTTATTTTAGAATCTGAATAAATGTTTTCATAAAATTAACAGGTTTAAAGATACATCTACCGCTAAGTAGTATAAGAAGATATCTAATTATAATGTAAGTAGTGTATCGTGACAGATTTACATAATAGTACGCCACTTATCTTTAATATTATTAATTGGACCCTTTATTAAATTCATAACAACCATACTTCAATATTTTTATACGACCTATTTAATATCGAGAGTTTCATATACCATTACATTTACGTAACCAAACATTTGAACCAAAACTACGAGTAGAACTTTCACTCATTTTTTCATTTGCGAAATTCATAATTTAGTAGAGCGTGCAGTTGACTTTTTAGCTACAACGTGCGAGCAGATCGAAGTTTACTGCCTATAAAGTCTTTATTACCCATTGTCGACGATTATTACTTACCCCTTATGACTTATGAAGTAATAAATTGAATCACTTCATATCATCCGCGCGACCGTTACAAACGTATGGTTTTAGTTTATGTAAAAACGATGACGCACCGTAATCTAGCAACAATAAATATTTAAATTAGGAAATTTCCTAATAAGAATATATACTTTATTTGTCATAAAAAGCGACATTTAAAATACCTGTTGCTGTAATTATAATCGGTTTGGTTTTAGACAATGACAGTGTCGTGCCTGGCTACGTTTGGGACATTTTGGACACGCCACTCGAATATCGATTGCGTGATTCTATTTTAAGCAAACCACTTGGAATCGCGACTCTTCAATTTTACGTCCCTTTGGTTTTATTACACATACTGATCTATTCAAATGTCCCAAAATTAATTATTAATCATCTTTATAGACAATGGTACTTTATAAAATAACGGTTTTAAGTAAAGCTGACGTAAATGTAATTAAGGTATACTTGCGAATTTGCTTTAACAATTGATTTTTTTTTTGACTGACTTAGACAATCAATTTTAGAACATTACAAAATCTTATAAGCAAATCGTTTATATTTATTTTCATAATAATAATTGTGATAGTCTTCATTATAATTTCAGGTAATAATATAGGATATGATTTTGGGTACTAGTCATAATTTACAATCAACAGAACTGTGTGCAATCTTAAATCATACAGTTACCTTCAACCTAGTTAGCCTCCAACTTAGGATGTCGTCCCACAGCGGATTGGTGGAACTTAAATGTTTTAAAAATATTTCTTTATTCGTATTTTTTTTCGTAGACTTTCTGATATCCTCACAATCTTTTTATTGACCGCTAAGCATGTGGTAATCAGCACTTACAAAAATAGAATTAACAAAATCGAACTCGGTTTGAGTTGAGTCGAGCTTAGACTCTCAACTACTACAGCTCATATAGACGTAGATATATACTTAAATAAATAATTAATATGAATGTAATGTATTAAATAAAAACATTTACACCGTTCAATCCATGATGTTTCAAAGTATCTTCGTAAATAATAACTTGCTTGCATTCAAGCACCTATTATTACTTTAAAGCACTTTGATATTGCATTATTTGTACAAAAGATACAGATGACAAAAGTGTAAAGGGACAATCGGCCATATTGAAACCATTGCTTGCATTATCCCCTTCCATTTGAGGTATAAAGTTATTTTCTCAACAAAGCACGCAGAGCTGAGCTCCTTATATTGGACCTCTCTTGAGCCGATCCATTGTAATCTTAATGCCGTATTATATTAATGCGATAAACATCTCGGAGACGAGATCAGTGCTTATTTTTTTGTGAATCGTCTGGTTTTAATATTGGCATAGATCTCTAGAGGCATAGACAACGTTTCTCTGGTAACGACGTCTTTATCTCCACAGTACATCAATGGGGAGACATTTAATTCTATCAATAAATTGCCACAAAACGTCTTTATATCATATTCTTTTGTATATTTTTGATATTCATATAATATAAATATAATACAATTATGTTTCAGTATTCGAAACATGAAGAAAAATAAAGAAGTTTTAGTTTTATAGAAGCAAAATTCAATACGAATATATAAAATGTTTTCAATAGATACTTCTTTATTAATTGATTTAATATGCCTTAATAAATCCAAAAAGTTAAGTTCCGTGGTTTGTAAAAAAGTTACCTACCAACTATACAATTGTATGACTCAGCATGAATCTTCAAATTTAGACGGCTTTCTGTGGCAAGCGACCGTTGTGATCCAGGTATATTGAAACCACGTTCAGTCTCAGTCTTTAACTGTAACAGTCTTTTCTTGCATCACATTGCTGAGGAAACGAGGGTACGATAAACATAAATTTATCGAATTATTTTTCCTTCCCGAAGTAAAATATTACTATCGTAAACACCCGTATAATCTCCGTAGGATAAGTAGAAATGGCCCACCAATAAGTACATTCGCGAATAGTATGACTATCTATATAATATTAATAAAACTAAGTATTGAGAAAGAATAACATGGAGCAAAAAAAGATAAAGAAGAAAAATAATATTACTAAATATCTTTGAAGTGTACAATAAAATGAGAATCTGAATCAGATAATACCATTTATTTCCATCTTAGGTCACAACGGGTTTGTGCACATGCTTATTTTCATGGATGGAGTGTATTTCAAAAAATAATTGTATATACTCTAACAGATAGTCGACATAAACTTGAAATACTGATAAAAGTTAAATTACAAAATATATTTCTAAGATATTTTCCTAAAAATGTTATGTGGCGAATTAAATCTATTTAAAAAAATATGAAGACAAAGATACGGGATTTTGCACTCATTAGAAAGGAGGCAAATGAAAAATGATTATCAATAATGGATACCGTACATTCTCAAGTTTCAACATAATATTAGGTCTTCTAAATAAATCTATGAAATTGCCGTTATTCAGTATTGGCCATTTCAAACCAAAAAAACGTTTTTATTAGCTGTGAATTCTAAATTCAAATTAATTTTGTTTTAAAAACATGACATTCTTTTTACAAAGTCAGTCTTTTGTTTATTGATTAGTTTTGTATTTTCATTACGTTTGAACATTTTTCGTCATAATGGATACTTTAAAAATTCGCGTAATTATGGAATATGAGTTCCATCGTGGCATCAACGCGGCACAAACGGCACGTAACATCAACAACGTTTACGGAGAGAACTTTACAAACGAACGCACAACTCGTTATTGGTTTGCCCAGCTCTTTCTACTTTGAATAACAGAAATAAAAAAGTTTGAAAAAAAAATACTTTAACTTATTTCAAACAAAACGGCTATTTCATAGGTTCAAAAACCTATTAGTATGTATGAAACTTTACAATTCTTCATACACTCGTATAGGAATCGTATGTCAAGTTGACTTGAACCAAGAAGAACTTCGCACTGGATATGTTTTGAAACTTCGAAGTGGTAAGCTAAAACCTTTAAACTTGAGATTTCTATACCTAAAGCCACATAATCCGAGTGGATACTTCAAAAGTTATGTTATAAATTGTATGTTAGCTTTTCTTTTCTTAAGTTCAAATATTTTTATTGCACTGTGACTTTTTCAAAAATGTCAATGTTAAGCTATCTGGTTAAAATGTGTTGAGATGTTTCTTATTTTGGTATGATTCTATTGAAAGAAAGTTATAACCTTACGAATTATGAAATGGGTAAAACGTAATACCTTTTTATTACTTTCATCAGGGCCAGCTATAACCAAATAGCTTAAATAATTTATGGGTGAAATATTTGCAAACAATTTATTATTATATTTAAGTTGTTAATTGTGCTAGTATTCCGTGACAGATTGATTTTTCTCAGGTTGAACCGAGCTATATATACGAGTATTTTCGTCATAGTTGCCAAGTTATCTAGTTTTTAAAATATCTTACTATTTCATTATTCAATTTTACTGTAACGTTTGTAACCATTTATTATTTGCAAGAATCTTTTTAGCCGTATACTAGATTACTGTTTTAAAATAACTTCATCGACAAGTTACTTGATTTTCGTCATTATTTTGTAAAGGTAGCTAAAGAGTATCATTTGAATTTTAAAATATTTACAATATTTGTTTAGTCCTTTTTCTATCTTCTGTTAGCAAATTCTACTTCTTTATCGAGTGGGAAATAGTTATTTTTGTTTAGCACCGGATGAATCAGCTTAATTGGCACGACACGGCACGCCTGGAGCTGGCCCAGTGTCCAGATAACAAGCTAAGTACATTACACCCAGCCATAAGGGTCGTCTTCATTATTGTATTTAAGCAAAACTCATACACAATTTCTATTTTAAAGTTTGGCTATGAAATATAAGTTACAGGTATATAACTCGAGGCTTAAGTTAT
Source organism: Teinopalpus imperialis (assembly GCA_029286865.1). Taxonomy (NCBI): domain Eukaryota; kingdom Metazoa; phylum Arthropoda; class Insecta; order Lepidoptera; family Papilionidae; genus Teinopalpus; species Teinopalpus imperialis. The sequence goes on along the minus strand of JAGSMU010000022.1, from coordinate 9,762,173 downwards.
TGAAAACGAGCTATTGTTAATAAATAATGGATTTTAGCATTTTTATGAAATATCGTGATCACTTTAAATACTCGGAATACTTGATCTTTTTTATAATATTATTTTAGAGGGAAATAAACCAGTACACAGTTCAAGTGATGATCCATGTCATCCACATCCAGCCGCCCTACATTCACCATACGAAAGACAACAGTGCTATGCTGGTATTTTATTCTAGATTTCCGTGCGAGCGTTATCCTACTCCGGTCAATCCAACCTATTCGTATTGCAGCCAGAAACTTAACTACAAATACATCGTGTAATCCTTAACTTCGCAAATGTCTACAAGTAAAGTAAAAATGTCAAGAAATTTTTCAAACGTTGTTTCTTATTATATCTTTATAGAATCCATTCAGATATATTTATTATATTAATGATTAATATTATTATTATTATTTATGGTTTATTGTATCAATCTATAAGATACACCTATGGAACAAATAATTTTATTTAACAACACAAATTAAAAATACATAATGTATTTCGTTTATGGGACTTAGATATTGACATAAGACATATACACACTCACATATACACACATGTATATACACATTACCTTACTTTTTTTAAATTTGAACGGGAATTACTGACTCTAATGAAATAAATTGCATTATCTTATACCAGTCTCTTCTATAAATAACAGTTCAAGTAGTAAATAGAGACTGAGTCCATTGTTGAGTGAGCTTCGCTCAATAGTTTGTTTGTCTTTGATGCTGGTTTTAGGTCCACGGTCCACAGTCGATAGTTTCGTTAAGAGATCGTCTTATTTGAAATAGCAAGGATCCTCCACTTACCATACTCTATATATTTACAAAGTAAATTGCAGCATGTTTATGGTGCAAGTGTAACTGTTCGAAAAATAAGTTCACGATACATTTTTGGAAAGCTATCGATGAACGCTATAGGAATTTTAGCATAGCACTGTATATACGGTAGATACTTTTGTTCTAAAATTATTACTCAATGTAATGACATTTGTATTACTTGTATGTCTAGTGAAATGGTTGGGACAATGCTTTTTAAAAATTATAAAACAAACTATATTTGAAATTGTATTACGAGCCATTAAAATATTATTTTGAAAATTGTTATCATGTCATATGAATATGTTTTTGTATTCGTAAAGCGTCATGTGCAATTTTGTGTTATTATCAATTTAAATTTTTTTAAGCTTATCAGGTTTGTGGTACAGAGTATTTTTTAATAAAAATCAAAGTCTTGAAGATAATTTTTAAAATAACTCGGTATTTAACATTTATTTAAGAAGGAAATAATGTTATTTTTACATACGATATAGTTATTATTATATACAATAACCCTAAAATTAAAACTTTCTAACACTCCTGCTCCTCGTAGTGGGATGCCAAGAATGCTGAACGAATTTTTGCATTTTCACTGTATTGTTATACTCAACCTTTCTGTCGGAAAATAATCAGCTCTTGTCTCTACCGCCAAGGGGACCTTAGTTCTTTTAAAAACATCCTAGGACGTCAATGGGTCTCATTGTCTCCACCGCAAATGGCGTAAATATATAAACCTCTACTTAGAGACTCGTATTCGCCTTATTTAGATGTTCCAGTTGCCTTTGTAGCCTCCACGACAATAACAGGTACCCATGAGATGTGAAGCAGCCTGCAGCATGTTTACACAAGTTTTAGGCACTAGATTTTTGGAGACCAAACTCGTCGACATCATTTCCACTAGAACACTTATGGGGTTGACATATTGGCGCTTTAAGACAGATTCTTATCCTAGTATATAACTCAGATTACTTGATAATATCATCCAAAAATATCATCCTTAAACTATACTGTAACTCTTAAAAAAGGTATATTCACGAGTAAAGATAACATTTTCATTATCAAATTCAACTTACCGGTTTTATATTTCATTAATTAGATTCTCTTATAATAAAATACTTAAATTGTTTTAAAATTTTTGATGCATTGCCTGTCAAAATACATATACTTCATACGCATTAATCTGTATAAAAATCCAATATCAATTTCACCGTCGAGGTATCAACAGCAGCATTATTGTATAGTATAGACTTTTTTAATTTATACAAAACATTCTTCGAAGTTCCAGTCGTGTTACTGTATTCGTGGCGCCCCTGGTCGCGTGCACAGCAAAGATCCATTAATGTTGCCAGCAGTGTGCTGCCACCAACAAACAAATTACGGATGCAAACACATCGCAACACGCGAGCCAGCCTTGAAAGCCTTTTGCTTGCTTTGTCAATTTTGTTCCACCCTCGGTATATCGTACTGAAGCTATCCGAACGCGTAATTTGATAAATGTTATTGTTATTGTCAATACTGACATTGCAAGTTTCTGCCGAAAGTACCCATGTTGTTATTTATCGATGTTCTTTTTAATGTGATTTCATATATAAACATGATTTCATATAAAGACAAGGTGCGCCGCGTCCAAATAATTGGTATAAGGAACAGACGGTGATTTAAAGATATGTAAAAACATAAAGGTTATTTACGATACTTCTCTATTCTTTATTAAGTTGTTCTTATTTATTTTATTTTTTTGTTTTCTGTTTTTATTTTGTAATTGTTTCTTTTTGTAACCGATTTTGAAATTTATTTTTGCATGTGTGCAAAGGAATAAATTATTAATTTTATTTTGCATATACTTATTTCTACCCTCGTCTGAATTGTCAATAAAATAAATAGTATATATTGAAAAATAATGAAATTTGTTATGATACAATAAATCAATTTTTGGGAAATATTCTGCTGGGACGAACTTACGTCCCCATAAACGTCACCGTGGCGGTACGCTCAATCCTCGGTCTGTTGTTGCCAGACCTGAAGTTTGCCAGCCTGCCAATGAAAACTCTTGCTTGAAGATCTCTTGGATAGCGCTATGTTGCCGTGGAGCCAGTACAGGTGTGGCATCAACTAAACTGCAAACAGCCAGTTCAGCGCTGGTTCCCAAAAGCGGTGCATCCTAGCCCAATACGCAAATCTGTTACGCATTTCGTTATTATATCCCGTCCAGCGTGTGCGACATTTTACACCAAAAGCAGGTGCCGAAAGCTGGGTCCGAGAGGATCTAGGCGACACCAAAATTAGTGGGGATGATAGATTCGTGCGGTTGTTAGGTGATCGAACAACCCATCGCGTTCGGCTGGTGGATCGTATTTTGCTGCGTCCAGCGTCAGCTACAGACACGTCCGGTGATCTCCAGGGCGGCTCTCTGCGCATTCCATCATTATCCATCGTCCTTATCATTATTTTCATTATTATTAATTAGTTTCCTCTCTTTAAATGGTTACATTCAATAATTTACTTCGAAAAATTTAGTTGATTTACAGTGGTAGAGCTACGCTGCAGCCCGTTTCTAACTGCAGAATGGATAAGTCAGCTCAACCGAGGTAGGACCATGCCCTCAAAGAATACCAGAGTGAAATAGCAGCATGATGCTGCTGTGTTTCGTCTGGTGAGTGTAGGGATCCGGAGACCTTTATTACTGGTGATGAGGCTTTCCATCTCAGCCCTCAAGAGTAACAACACATCCACATTATGATTCCTTGAATGATGAATGTAGATGTCATGGGCCGTAGGAATCAATTGCCATCAGGTGAACTGTGTGCTCGTTTGTTTCTCTCAATATAATAAAAAAAGATATCAAATTACACGCAAATGACAATTTTACGCACCTTGTAGGAACCGCTTCTAAGAGACAAGGGCTCACGGCAGCTCATACACGAATTGCGTAACAGAGGGGAGGATGTACAAGGTGGCGTGTGTAACACGGCTCTACTAATTTCATAGCCTCGTGGGACCGAGCTGCCGGGTTGCGTTTGTCTGCCTGTTGCCACAATTTTGTATAACACTATATATTAAATATTAAGGTATCTTATTGTATTATATTGTTATTGTATTGTTGAACAAAGAAATTTCGTATTCAAAATTTTATTTCACTAACTCTGTATATTATTTTAGATTTATGAATAAAAACATTTAGACCAACGGCGCTAATTTAGGATAGCAACTGTGATCTTCATTTCACCTGGAGCTTATTAGGTAGTTCCCTGATGTGCAGGTCGCCTAGTCCTATCGCGGTAGGCCGCCAAAAATTGTAAGGGAATATTTTTCCTTTTAAAATTTTGAAATTCTGAAAAGTTGCTGTACGGCCAGATGACGACTATGAAACGAGCACCACTAGATTGCTGGGGTCATCTTCTTGAACTGATCTTTTATGAATGAAATATTTTATTTGCTACACCCATTTAGAGCTCAGTGTCGTTTAAATGTGAGTCTAGCTAACGCTTTACTTAAAAAATCTCCTTCCAACTTGAGAAAAGAGGAAAAGGTATATATTTTTGTTATTGAAAAGTGTTCTCCAAATATATATATAGTTTAACAGTACATTAGACTGAGTTCATAAAGTGACAAGTTCATGGTCTACCTACAATAGTCATAGCGTCCGTTACGGCGCAGGCTAGCTAGCCCCGCCTATCATATCTTAAGCAATATAGTTCATAGTAGTTTAATTTGTTTTCCACTTTATTGGCAAGTTGAGACTTACAATTTATTGAAAATAAAGTTTGAACAATTCATTCAAAATATCTGAATAAAAGGTAAATACAATTACCACAAACTCTAAATGATTAACCTTTAAAATAAAAATATATTCTACGTATTATATGCAGAAATTGTATTAGTATCGACATGATGTGATGATGTCCATATCGTCCTATGAAGGCGCTTTATTTATGTGCACTATTTGAATTTTAGGTATCCCGTTTTACTATTTACTTACAATCGGGGCTATTCCTATTAACGTTAACTTATTTTGTTTGTTAAGAACAAACGAATCAATTTCTCTTGATATTTACCTTAATAAGATACTGTTAATAAAATAGTACAATATTTCATTGGAAGCAATTTTACTGACTTCGATTTATGACTTCAAATGCCCAGAAACATGCTAACAAGAAAACGCTACAAAAATAAATAACAATCTTGGCGAAAGAACTCGAGTATTTTAATGTTTGTCTCATGCGAATACACAAGGCGCAGTCAATGACTAAGCAAACCACAAACACTTGGCATGCCGCTCATCCACAACTTAACTAGCGTCCTTCAAAATGCATCCGCGCCATTGAATAAAGAAGTCCACTTCAATCCACTCACGTACCGTGCACAAACGGACAGCCGGACTGATGCGTCACGTGCACCCCGAACACTCTTTACTCCCAACTTCAATTTAGTTAAAAGTGCCGGCTGAGTGCAATGTACAGCCTGATCCAACTTTACTTTCCGCCAAGAAGGTCTAACCTTTTGAAATTTCAAGAAACTTTGCACCACAGAAATGCAAAATAAAATATTTCGCAGAGCTGAATGTATAATAGAAACTCTCCAAACGTTTATTACATTCCAAAATTTTAAATTGCAAAACAGCATTTTGTTTACATGTAAAACAGTGAGAAATGTTCTTCAATATATTAATAACAATGCTTTTCTGCAATATTAAAATTTGGTCTTAGTCATGAGATGAATAATTCTCTTCCTTTATAGGAAATATTTTACGTCTTTTTTCCTTAAAGTATTTTTTGTATCATTATTAATTTCTAGTTATTATTATGAGGTAGTTTAAACAATATGGTTTTTTTATTATTAACTCATATTTGTTTCGTTATCCTCTTCGGATGATGGTAACTATTTTGGCAAAGCTATCAATATGGGTACTCGTATAAGCACAAAATTAGTAAAAATTGTGTCTTACATGCGTTATATATATTCCTAGTCCGGCCATAAGTTCTGTTAAAAAGAAAATGCATTTTTTTTAATGAAGTTATGTAATATTATTAAAATTTGTACCTACATATTTATAAGTCTCAGCAAAAAATATAAAAAATATTCTATCCGAAATGTCACGTTTGGCTTTTATACAGGCCTTTAATCTGTTTGGCCACGAATCTATGGATTTACGCACTGTTTCCAAGGGAAATTTCGCCACTGCTTGATCCAAAGATTTTTTAAGAGACTCAATGTCACCGTGTCGTTTAGAGCAGGCCTTGTACTCTAAAACTGACCATAATTTGAAATCTATAGGGTTGAGGTCTGGGCTAGATGAGGGCCAGTCTTCAGCTCTTATAAAGTCCAGAACATTGGTTTCAAGCCAGCCTTGGGTAGTTCGTGCCTTGTGACCAGGTGCAGAGTCCTGTTGGAAAGTCCACGATATATTTTTAAAAAGTGTTATGCTGAGAGGTTTCACAACATGATCCAAGACTGTATCTTGATACACTTTGACTGAAGTTTTCTCTCCTTTTTCACAAAAATGTAGTTTTGTGACTCCTTGATAAGATACGCCCCACCATCATCAAATGATGCAAACCATCACTGACGCAGGATGATGACCACGTTGTACCTTGCCGACCACTTGAGCAGCTTCTTTAGAACTGTGAGCGTACACTTTATCACTTTGCTTATTGTAGTGTTCTTCAATCGTGATTTTTTTTTTCATCGGTAAAGAGGTTATAGGATTGTGCCTTTCACCTGCGTATCGCGACAGAAGGCGTTTTGATCGATCCACTCTCTTTAATTGTAAAGATTGATTTAGGGCATTCTGGTATATCAACGATAAGCACCGAGCTTCAGGTCTTGTTTTATAATACGCGACAGAGTCCTAGCTGGAATCTTCATTTCTCGCGATAAGATTTTTGCCTTCCTAATGGGGTTTCGACGAATTCTGGCTTTAACAGCATTAACAGCCTGTGTAGTTCTAACAGCACGCGGCCGCCCTAATTTTTTCTGGTCTTCGACAGAGGAACTGTTGTTGTATCTGTTGATAGTACGAATATACGGCTAATACCAAGCTTTTGAAATGTCTGGAATTTGACCGACGGCTCCATACCCGCTTTATGCAAGGCGATCACTCCTATCCTATTTTCTTTAACACCCTATTCTATATTTTAATTTGATAATGTACACGAAAAAAATATGTGAAATGGCGCAAAATCGAAAGAAGTTTTTAAAATAATATACGTGTTCCAAATTCAAAATAATGAAAAAGTTGAAAAAAAGAATATTTTTTAGTTAGTTATATATATAATGTTATAAAATGGCTAATGTTCTGGTTAACCACTCCAACTAAGCTGAAAATGCTAATGCTGGGATATGGTTTTAGAGATTATATACTATACTACTATATAAAATAGATACACATTCTGTGCGAATGTGATTTTTCCACGTACTACCAAATTTACTTCTATAATCATGTTATAGCTCCATAAAATGAAATGAAATGCACAGTTTATAAATATAACTATAATTTATATTATAATACGTTTCACTTTTTTGTTAATACTCTTATATTACAAAAAGCCAATAATACGCCCCATCTTATCGAATCATCCAAAAGGGCATAAATTAACGTGGAGTTGCTCTATAAACTTTTTCGAACTGATAAGATATAAATCATTCGTAGTGCGAAAATAGAGATAAATACAGCTTTATTTTCCATAGCTTCTCCACTGTCATTATTTTGAAGAGACTCGTGTTCGTGGTGGCATAATATAGTAAATGATATATTATTATCAAAATAGCACTATTAAAGCCAAGGTAAGTAAAATTGTATCTTTATAAGTTTTAGACATGCAAGTATGCATGTGAATAGAAATTATTACAATATAGAAAATCTTTTTTTAGGTTTTGTAAAGATAATTGTGTTAACACATTCTAAGTTAACAATATTTTTTTTGGCATTTATATCTATTTTACAAGTAGTTTTTTTATTAAAATTAGGAGTGAACGAGCATACAGTTACCCTGTTGATAAGTGAAAACTTTTACATCAATTCTATTCAAAAATTGAAGATGTTGTCAATACGTTGTCACCTCCAATGATGAAATGCCTCGTTACTTGTAATTGGGTCCCCGGATGCCTACACTCACCATAAGAAACAGCGAAATTCAGAAATAGCGTTAGGTTGCTATTTCTCTCTGGTATTCTATGACGGCGTGATCCTTCCGCGGTCGAACCAACATTCGTGGTCCAGGTAAAAACTATATATTTTACATTTTTTAATTTCACGCATTTAGATGTAACGTATGTACATAAATACAATAGCTTTGCAACTTGTTGCTGCTTCTATTAATTTTATATTGTCTACAATTCAAAGCGTTCTATATTTTCAATCGTTTAACATGATGAAATTTTAAAACCGTAATATCAATTTAGACACTTGTCAGTCAATTGCGGCAGAAATAGAGGATATTTTAGTCAGTATACGCAATTTTTATAATTTATCATATTTGCTATGTGCAGTGATTTTCCATCGAAAATATTTATCTTATATCATATTGATGACCTGGCAACGGCTTATTCGCAGTTTTACAAGAGTTGTTATCAAAAAATATAGTATACTTATTATTTGATACGGGTATACATCTATAGGTCTTATGACATTCGGCATATAAGGATTTCGATACTTATTTAAAATGAAGATGATGTTATAACATTATTCAGATGTCACCTAAAGCAGTGGCTCATAAAAAAACCATTTTACTAGATGAGACTAAATGAGATGTTACATTCAAAGAACTTATATTGTCTGATGAGTGCTGCTTTTTTATTGAAATAACTTATTTTTATATAATTTTAATATTTTGTTAATTTAAATATCATAGCATGATTATTTGTAACTGTATAATTTAATTAATTACTTTGTTTCTCGATCACAATTATGTTCATATGCCAAAAATGGTGAAATGTGTGAAACTGGAATCGATTATAAATATAATCTTTGTCCCACATTTCTTATGAACAAATAAATATTATTATTATTAAAAACAAATTAAGTATTAACTTTATAGCTAAAATATAACATATTTCCTATGATTTAGTTGCAATATCATTAACTTTTGCAAAAAATATGTGGGATTCTATAACTATAGGTGTAAGCTTATGACAAAACTGTCACGGTATGAATGATGCTGCAGCTGTTGCATTAACTTACAAGTGTTTATTCTATTACACTAAACACGTACTCCAATCTTTTTGCATACTATCTCATTTTTACGAGGAATTTTAAATTCACGGAATGGAGGACACTATTCTAAATTTCCCCTTTTTTTCTTTAATAGATTCCTTTTATTGCTCCAGAATTTATGCTTAGTATTCTCCGGTTATAGAAACACTTTTATCTTTGTAATCGATTACTGCTGACTGTGACATCTCAAAATTGGGGGGTGGTGCACATTGTATATGCAACTGGACTAGTCTTGCTTGCCTCGGGTTCATAATGATTTACAAAGTAACAATTTGATTCAATATACCATCCTTGTCTAATGCAAAGCTCCAAAAATGTATGTTGCAATGTTCCCGACATTCCACGCGCTGTTGTTTTTGCAACGGCGTGATCATTCACAGCACCTATATAGAGTTGACCTTGGCCATGCCAAGATGATCATAAATAGTTATAAAAATGGTCGTATAAGATATCTTTAAGTTGTTTTTTCTTTAGGCGAGCATCTCCCAATATTAATTTTTAGACTTTTTCAAGAATGGACTGGAAACTGGAGTGGTCACTTCAGTGAGTCCGTGGGTCGTCTTTATGTGACTTCCTGCCTTGCTTAAAGAGATTGTGCCACTTGTAACTCATCGTTATTTCTGGGCAAGCATCCCTGAAAATCGATGAAATCTCTTCCCTTAAGGTTTGAATAATTTTTATTTTTCTTTGCTTGGTAAGAAACATCATTAGGGCGCGATTCTAGATTTTTTACATATTTCACACTTTCTTCCCGTTCTTGCTGCTTGTTCAACGGTAGTTCAAAGACTAATGATACAATTGTATTAAAACTTCATATTTATTCTAATTATGAGTCACTGAATACGGTACTACCTAAAAGCGTCTCGATCGAGATCGTTACTACCTAAGAGAGTCACGATCGAGATCTCATTCCCCTCCAACATCACCATTTCGCAAATTTAAGTTTGCACCTACGTAACTGTGCGGGCGAGCGGCACTATTAAATTGACACGCCATGCTCTTTTTATTTTTAACCGATCTAAATTAACTAATGTTGGCTAATCTCAATACATTACTTAAAACCACATCCAAATTAGTTTTGCCAAGACGAGATTACCGTGCACAAACAAACAAACAAATCTGTTTACGGTTTTAGTTTTATTATATATTACGATGTGCATAGATTATTTACATGTACAATGAATAAGCTATTGGCGCATTTCTTTTGCACAACCCACTTTATACAACCAGAAGTTGCTGCCATTGTTAAACTTGACTCTCGAGGTCAAGTTACGTATAACCATGATTCATATTAAAGTACCATTTTCTTTTATAAACACACAAACCACTCTACAATCCCACCTGGTGTTAAGTTGTAATACATCCATTGATATAGCGCACGTGTATATGATAGAGCGTACTAGTTCAGTAAATGCCTGTTCACTCTTCTCTTGAAGACACCCACTTTGTACACGGACGGAACGATTGCCCCCGGTAAATTATTCCAATCCATGGCAAACAGCATTAAAACAACTAAGCATATGTTTATATAAATTAGCATAACTCCACAAAAAAGAAACAAAAAATATTTTATAAGAGGAAACACCCTTTCTTCAAATTATAAATACATTAATATTTAGTACACTTCGAAGTTAATAGTATAAAAATTTACTTGTTCTTTAAAAGCGGTCTTGTCTGTATTTTTATAATTGTATAACATTTTAGAAAAATGAACCATCAAAACCTGGTTCGCTTTTATTAAAAGAATACACATTTTTACGCCTTAAAACATTTTTATGTAGTATTTTTATATTTTGTTTCCCTTGTGTCTAAAATATTACAATATTCTTTTGCATTGAACTTTCATTCCATTACATAATGAAGAGTAAGGGTACTTGAATGGTTTTGTTTATGATGACGGTTTTTCTAATATATTTCAGCAATGTAATCATTTTCTGGTACTTATTCAACGTGTTAGAACCACGCTGTGGTTAAATACTTCCATAATACCATCCAATTCCAGCCGCTGAGTTTAAACATCGTAAATCATGACAAAATTCAAACATTTATTATGATCATCTCGATAGTTGGTAATCCACTGTGCGCTTTATGCGAAATCTTCTGCCACATACAAATACTGAGTGGAATCAGCTGCCACGAGTAGTGTTTCCGCACCGATATGACTTATGGACCTTTAAGAGAAGAGCCTACACATTTCTTAAAGACCGGCAACGCATCTGTGACCCATCTTGTGTTGCGAATTTCCATGGCCATCACCATGAGGTGGGCTGCTTGCGCGTTTACCATCTATACTATAAAAAAAAGATTTAGCTTTAGCTTGCATAGGTCGGTCTGACCGGAGAATCACTCCTTCAAAGAAGACCTGTTATAATATTCTATGTATTGTATGGTGAGTATAAGGAACTGGAGACAGTTACAGGAAATGAGGCATTCCCTCTGCGTCTTCATGGGCATCGACGCACATGCACATCTTGAATGTTTGTTGAGGTTAAATGTTTGTTTCATGGCATTTACTATCAGGCGAGCCATGTGTCGGTATTATTTACATAAAAAACGTTTTGATTAATATTTTTGTCTGAATAAATGTTTGCTGCATTTACTTCGAAACGCATGGAATCTTGCCCGCGACTGAGTTCACGAGAACTTTAAAATTAAAGTAACTTATGTCCAGATATTGAAACGAAATATAAACACAAAATAATTTAACAATGACAGAGCTTCGATGCAGTTAGCCTCTAGCGGTAACATAAATTTGTCATCTGAGTTAATAACATTTTTTGTTTCGTAGATGTAGCCTAACTCTTAAAGCTCATCCGTCTAATAAAAGTCAAGAAATCCGCAATTGCAAAAAAAAACCCTAAAGGGCGCATTTTGAACGATTCGTAGGATGCTGTGTTTATCACTATTAGCTTCGGATAAGAAAGAACTCTTTCAAAGAAGTGCTGCGATATGCTTTGGAAATACTCAAACATAGTGGGAAATTCATAGAGATCTAAGGGCCATAGTAAACAAGTATTGTCAAATGTACTTACTATAAAACTACTTATCTACTTCCTAGTTCATGGTATGATTTTTTCTATAAGGTATACAGAACAGGTATTAGGAGGAGCTCGAATCTCAGCTTGCGTAATAGAATTTGCTATCTCTATCTGCACTTATTTCATTAATAGATGATATGACATTTAATTACTGTCTACCGTACCGTAAAATAAATAATAAACTTTGATCTTCGTTCAATACAATAATAAAAACAAACTTAACAACTGATAAAGTACTATGACCAGTTGTGATAATAAAAATTAAATACTGATTAATCATGTTATCTAGTAAACTGTCGCTGACTCACGTATTGAACTACAAAGCTATTTATAGCTTATCTCGTAAATAATAATTTATTTAGTATACAGTCCACCCATTAAAAAGCATTCAGTCTAGACACAAAGTGCATTAAGTGTGAATCGGAGAGAAAAATAAATCTAATAATTCCTCCATTGTATTATATTCAAAAGTTCATTAATTTCTAAACACGTTGAGAATTAAATAAAAAGTTTGACTGTTGTAAAGAACTTCTTTAAACACACAAGAATGTAACTAAAATCGGTATTGCGTTACCTAATTGGTGTATCTAATACTTAAATGTAAGTTATCTATGCAAATTTAAAAAGTTTTTAATGAAATATCTCACTTAAAAGCTATTTAAAAACTGTAAAGTTTTATCGAAAAAGACCAGTTCGTTCTATTCTAATGCTAGAGTAATACGGAGAATTTAAATATTTAATGTTCAATCAAAAACAAAAAGGCATCTCTCTCCGTTGCCCAAAGCATTTTAAAACACGGTAGGTGGCCTGATACTTTAAATACGACATTTAAAATGCGATTACTTTCAATCCGGTAACATTTAAAACTGAGATACCTCCTACAGCTTATTTGAACGCATCAAAATCATTGGATGTTTGACCAAAGTGACTCTCTGATTTTAAATTTGAGAATTTTCCATTTTAATTCAAGTCTTAAGTACTCGCTTCTACGACGAAATTCATTTACGTTCACTTATACATTTAATTTCGTAATACTTATTTTTTAACATGGATCATTGAACAGCAATTGAATAAAATTTATAAATAAATTTAAATAATAGTCTTTATTAGCGATTATTTATTTCTACTTTTCCCTCCTGACTTGTGAATTACTTTATTGACTCTTCACAAATTTTACTTTTAATAAAAATTAATTTATTACACGTATGGTATTATTAATAGTTTAGTTGTAATTATATTTACCAGTAATACGGTATGTATATTGTGTCGATATGTAAAATTTATCTAAAACTAATTATAATACATTATTTATTATTAATATAAATAATATATAAAATATATATGCTTGTAATATAAATTTGCTATTGTTTCGATTTTTAAATGACAGTACAAATTTTATGCCCGTTAAATTCAAATAAATGTCCAGAAATAATGTTACTTCTATATATTATATATTTATATTTAATATATATATAAAATATATAGAAGTAACATTACTTCTGGATATTTATTTGAATTTAACGGGCATAAAACTTCTACTGTCATTTAAAATCGAAACAATAGCAAATTTATATTAAAAGCATGATTTTGAGCATATATATATATATATATATATATATATATATATATATATATATATATGGCCAACAATGAAGTATTACGTTCTATTTACGTAAATCGGCACAGTAAATTCACTAAATGTTTTTAACATTGACGGCTATTGGATGCAATCGACTAACTGTTACTTATGGTCCTGATAACGATTTATGGCCAGTAGTGGAATCGTAAAAGGGTTAAATGAATTTTTATTCCATGAGTTAATATCGAGTGATTAGGTCACCTGATGTTCGGTAATTGGTGTTATATGTTAACATATAACACCAGCCGATAAACAGCTATCCATTCTAAATAAAGATTCGAATGCGTATGGGTTTTCACTACAAAGAACTGCGTTGGAATATTTTGTTAGATATAATTCTTGCGTCTCTGATCATACTAGTAATTTGTTAGGGCGAGACCTTTCCTTTCGAGCCGGCTCAGTTGATTTGCTAATAAGAAATATGTATAACATTGGACGTAATTATGGAAAACAGCGTGAATTTATGACTTTAAACGATCTACTACTAATGTAAATAAAACAGACAATAGTACAATTATAATGTTAAAAGGTATAAATATTTTTACACGAGTTGTTAGAGCCGTCGTAGGCTATATCACGGGGCCTGTAAACTATTTATATAGAGCATAATTTCGCTATCGTGCATCGGTTTATTGCGGTTAGAAATAGTTTTTAAGAACGGGTAAGGTGATTATGAGCCGAAAGAACGAATATTGAAATAATAGAATGAATAATCTAAGTGATCATCACTTTTAGGGGTAAAGGCATGCTGCAGCCTGTTTTCAACTACCGCCCAAATAGGTTGCCTCAACTGTGGAAGGATCATCGCCATAACACTCCTGAGATTCGTATGGTGAGGATCCGTGGTCCCAATAACAGATAACGATACTTTCCATCCATTATTCCTCACGCAAGTGCATCTTGAATATTTGTTGAGAACGGATGTAGATGCCATAGACCGCGGCCATAACTTGGTATCGGGTTAACAGTGTGTTCGTTTACCAACCCTAATATTATAATAAAATAAAATAAAACAAACATTAATCGGAGATAAAAATAATCTATTATTCAACGCTAAATGCGTTAATTATTTTTCATTCAATCGCAAATTGTAAAGCGCCGTTCTGTTTTATGACCAGCTAAGTTTTGAAGCAAAAACTGGCCACGCCCCACGTCAACTGCCAGTTCTGATTGGTTGAACAATCTCTTTGTTGGTTACCACGGCGTCTTTGTTTAAGCCATCGTTCAAATTGGCATTCACCACTTACAGGTCGCTTTTGTAATTCCTTTTACACTTGGAAAGGTAGTTCAAGGGCAGCGATCTTTTAAAAATTATGATCAAAACCATCTGGAAATCATAGATAATATGTTATTTGATATTTAAGGTAAAGATAATTAGTGTAAGTGCCTACAAAGTTACAGGCTTGTAAAGTTCGAAGGGTTATTTATATTCCAACCCATGCTGCCTACATTTATGTAACATTATAGTCTCTAGTTTCTATCTGAATACAAATTCGCTGCAAGTATAATCCTTATCAAATCAAAAGTAAACAGTAATTATAGGCTTATTTTTATAAAATATAGCGTGAAAAACGTATCACTTACCATAGTGATTATAGCATCTGAAAGCATTACGTTTATAATAAACAATCTAGGCAATAAATCGACACTTACTATTAATGAATAAAATCCATCCTCAAAAAAGATTTAAAATGCCCTTGCGTTGTCCTCCCAGAGAACTGTGATGCCTTTTTTTTTCAGTTACCTGCAATTGGATCTCCCAACAACACTCAGCAGGAAAATAACAACAAATACTACAGCGTTACGTTGCTATTTCATACTAGTATTCTGTAAGGGCTTGGTCTTTCCCTGTTGTGCCCTTGCTGCAGCATGACCGTGTCGGCAGCATGGCTCTGCTTGAAATATATTTGACAAATAACAATTTTTATCAAAAGTAAAGTTTGAGTTCTTGCATGGTAGTTAGGCAAAGAAAGTAAAAGATAACATGTACTATGTAATTCTTTTTCCTGACGTAGTGTAAGTTGAAGGCGATTGGCTGACCGCTGGCCATTACCCTTACTTAATTAGCAGTAATGTGTAGAGTGTAAAAGGTTCATTATTTTCTATCTACTCCGAAAAGGAACAAGGGATTGTATATGCCAGGCATGACCCAACAAAATGATTCCTTGTACGTATTGAAATTGATTACAAGAATTCCAGCTGTTTCATATCATTAATATTCAATGATCATATACAAGCTCCGTATGCAACTTCGCTGTATTATTTATAGTAACAATCAATAAGGTGAACTAAAATAAAACTACCAATATATCTACTGAAAAAAAAACATTGCGGTATTATTATTGGTAGCCTAATTTTCAAAACTTTTGAATAATATCTGTTTTAATTGTCAGCTTGTTAGTATAAAAAGTCACTAGACGTGGGCCTCTTCCAAAAGGTGCAATTAATGTATTTGGATAGGTTTTTATTTTATTTATTTTAAAAAGCCAGTAATATTCTGGGCACAGACCACTCTTCTCTTCATCTAATTATAATAGTTATATATCGACTGATAAAATTTAACAATTTTTCTAATCTTCGAAACCAACTACTTATATTCAAGTGTTTTCATACTTTGTAAGAAAATTTGACGACAAAATAATAATATGGGACTATCAACTATACCACGGTTTCTCTCATATTGGAACTATTCAAGGTTTAATAGTAAATCTATTGTTATATTTAATTTGATTTAGTTAATGAATTTAAGGGATAAGCACATGGTTACCTCATGATATCGGCCAAGTGCCCCTTAGGTCGATGTTCAGCCGAAGTATAATATTTCTGTATATCAAGTCTATACCTTTCTGGAGGTGTTTTATGTACATATGTCGTTGAAATTGTATCTGAATTTCCTCCGATCTAATAAGATGCGATACAATGTTATTGCATTAAAATGTCAAATTAATCCAAAAGGTATAGGATACTGAAACCTCTCAATGGACTAGTACAAATTTGTAATTTGTTTTCCTTTTAACTGTGTTCTTGGTTACTAAAATAAAAGAATAAAACTATTTTTAATATGAATATAATGACTTAAAAAGCCGTGTATAATTATGTTTCTGTTCCAAATTCGGTATTATATATTATGGGCGATGAAAGCACAGAAATTCTCACATAGCTAGAGCTATCAAAAACTTTAGTATCTTAACGGTTAAATTCACGGCACGAAATCATTCTTTCGGTAATGAAGCGTAATGAGAGTCGTCGACACGCATCACCTCTCTGTCTTCTGTTACAAAGTGTCGCCGCTGTTTATGTACCTCATTACTTTTAGTTACATCTCTCATCTCTAAATAATTGTGGTTGAAATTCTGTATCGCTATGAACTCACGCTTTTAAATGTAGGTTTAAAAATTAACTGTTTTATTCTTCGCAGTTACGTTGATATCCCACACCGACATTATAGCGTTAAATTATTGTTATGATGACATTCGATAATTCCAAAAATTGCCTTTTATTCTCTTGAAAAGATTAAGTCCATCCATAAATAATATTATTTCGAAGTCAATGACCATAACTCCTTTGATATCGTATGAAATGGTACGCCCGTTTTTATGGAAGAAATATTTACGGGCACTACTATTTTAATAATTCATACGTCGGTCCTACATTCTATACGACACAGGGCAGCGACTAATACATATTTAATAAGTCTTTACCGCCCGGGAATAAAGACAATGAGGCGGTCTCGTGGCAGAAAATAAATTCAAACTCTACCGAATCAATGCAATTACTCGTCTCAATGAGCGCAAATCGATTCAATCGATGCCTTACAACGTTGTCGATTGTCTTCATTTTTTTATGTCTCTCCAAGGTTATAAAGGTCCACGTATAATGTAACCCGGTCTGTCATGATAATAATAGACAATTTGTAACAAGCAAAAAAAGAACCCGCAAAGGAGCCTAAAGCCATAATAAAAACACATAAATAGCTTTGGTGGGTCGGATCGAGAAATGAATTTAGATTACACGTTAGCGCCGACTAAGTATGGGTTTGTTGCTTCACCTGCACTTAAAAAATAGGGGAGACGGTAACAACGCCGGTGTCATCCCTTCATGTGATGAATTCTTGTTAAGAATCGACTGTTATCTACTTTTAGGCATTGTAACAGCTGTCTTTTGTTACTTTAATTTCATTAAATGGCCTAAAGATATTATAAAAAATTCAAATGATAATAAATCATTCAAATACTTGACAAATCATAAAGAAAATCAAAATATATAAACGAATTGAAATAGTTACATTAAGCATTCCATCTTCAGTTTTCATTAATATTTAAAAATACTACAAATAACCTCCTAAAAGTACACTTCGAACTATAAACCATTTTCCATTAACACGTCATAAATAAAGTTGTAAATCGTAGCTGGGTCAGCGGGGAGTATAGAAGCGTCGTATAAGCGGACAGTAAAAATAAAAACTCACGACTGAAATTAATAAAATTTAATTGCATAAAAGTAACAACCGCCGTCGGCTTGTAAGCACTTACGTACCTAGTGTACCATTCGCGTTCTAATAAGGGAAGACGATAGCATTAAACGAGGGAACGATACGTCTCAGCATATTACAACTAACAAATTGTGTAACGGTGAAAGAATTTGATAAATCAAAAGTTAAGAGGTTTCTTTTTTATTAGACTCACATCAATATCAGCTGAACAAATTGATGAGATATGTAAGATCACTATTGCAAGGGTATCGATACTACATATTAAACCATTTAGCCAGTTTATTGTGTATTGGGAATTCTCGCTCAATAAGGAGTTTTATTAGTGGTTTCTTCTAAAAAACGTTTGTATATGCTATAGATGGGAAATTAAATAGACTGTTCAAACACCATAGAATAAACAGTTAACCTTCTACGTTTCAAATACTTAACAGATAATAAAATAGACAGTTTATATATTGTAGATAGAACTACGTAAAACGCCAAATTATTCATTTTTAATATTAAAATCAGTTCCTATGTTAGTAATATGACTTAAATAATATATTCTATCAAAATCAAGATTATTAAATAATTACTAAGGTAAAAAAAAAATATATTAAAACGTTTTCGTGTCAGGAGCAAATTCAATTGCAGGCTATTTTTATTTACTGGAAGGCATATCCCTGTTAGTGTAATGGCTATCTTTATAATGGCCTCTCGCTTCATGCATTTAAACCGGTTTATCCGGAGGAATAGTTTCAAGCATAAACGCAGGTATCATACCTATATTAAGCAGCTGTAGCCTGGCTTATGGGATGAACATACTCCGTGACTAAATGTATGCCCACGCGCATTAAATCTTACGATACCTTGAATAATTTCCTTGTCCGCACCACACTGCGATTACCCCGTCATTATCATTCGGAAGCATTCAATTTTTATTACATTTTACGGTCGGTTTGTGTTGACGCCGTTTAATGATGGTCCCGTTAGATTAGTACTTTTCTCGAAATTAAAATGACGACGCTAGCTGCTATCTAACAGGCGTATTTTTTAAATGAGCAGAACAAGGTAGACGAATTACATCTACCTTCTGATGAACATTTTTTCAGATACAATTGTGTTGGTACAATTGGTTGTTTGTGTCATACTAAATTATGTTATATTAAAAAAATATATCTGATGTTTTAACGATAATATGCAATTTAGTTATTTTTAAAATAACAACCAATTATTAAAATATACCCATTTTTATTTTATTTCAGACAATTAGTCTCGTATTAATTTATTGATACCTATTTCACTCAATTGAAAAATAGTAGCTTGTAAAAACAGCTCTAATAACTGTTCAGTATTCTTTTTTTTAAATGAATTGAAGTTTTAATTTGTATCGAAAAACTTTAGAATGTCAGGGAGGTAAAAATACGAAGTGTCCTGTATACGCTTCAGTACAAACTATTATATTATATATATATATATATATATATACATATATATATATATATATACATATATATATATATAGTAGTATACAAACTATTATATATTATATATAATATATAATAGTTTGTACTGAAGCGTAAACAGGGCACTTCGTATTTTTACCTCCATGATATTCTAAAGTTTTTCGATACAAATCAAAACTTCAATTCATTTAAAAAAAAGCATACTTAACAGTTATTAGCTGTTATAATTTTCTAGATTTTGAGATTCATCATGTGTTGCGTAAAAATACTTGCCTAATTTTATCGTCTTTATGAATCGGCACCATCAATATTATTCAGATAATTTGTGATAAGTTGATTAATACTATGGAAATCTGATAATAGCTTCATAAAATAGCTTTATAAAATTTTGGCACAAGATATGGTTGTGAGTTATTTCATATTTGTGAAATTTACTAATATTGTTTTGAGACACTAAACTGTTCACTACTAAAAGCGAGTTGGTGATTATGGTACCAGATATTCCATTCAATTAACATTACATCATTCCCGAATAATATGCAGCATTATACAAACCCAATTTAAATATAATAAATTATATGATACCAAGACCTAGTGAATAACATTTGTGTGACTATCACAATAACAAATCTGTTTTGACAGATACAACATGAAAATTTAAAACTAGTTTTAGTGCTCGTAGTCTTATAATTGGTTTTCCACTGGGAGATGTAAATAGGATCTTTCGCCCAAGTTGGTTTATGTATTCTACCAAGCTTATCGAGGTGTAGTAATCTTATTTAATATCCTATTTTTAAGGGAGCCACTTATAAGTCACAGGTAAATTATGGATTATATATATATTTGTTTTGGTCAAATAATTCTACGAATGCTGTTAACTTTACTAAAATATTATACGTTAACCTTTGATCTACTGTTGTAGTTGAGAATTCTAACACAGAAGTGAATATTTTTATAATACACATTCGGAAAAAGTCAAATGTTCACCAAACACAGATTATGATATTATATCAGATCTTATATACCACCACAAATCCATTACAAAAAGGATTTATAAAATTAAATTCCAAACTAAACTTACTGTTGCATAAAAAAATTAAAACGTCATGGCAGTTTATGTTAACTACGACATCAGGCCATCAAACATCTCAGGCCTCCTCGCTATTATTAGCGATGTATAGCAATAAAACCGTCTAGATTATGAAATATCGAAATAAACGTCATTAAATTCGTAAAATTAGATTTTTTTTTAATTTAGGAGTAAATTGTACTATCCAATAGTTATGTACCTATATAGTGTTACACGTAATCATAACAAATGAAAACGCCTTAGCGGCTAAATTCTCGTTAAACCGGTACATCGTTTGAACTACAATAATATCGCTCTAACGATCTCCGCCGAGTAAAAATTGTTATTGTGTCGACCTAATGCTTTCGTGAAACGACCATACCATTGTGTATTACGACGACAAAATTTTCTTAGAATAACCGTTGGATATTTCAATGATTAATTTCATTTGTCTATCAACGTTAAAACAATAACAATATTAAATCGTATGAAATATGTCATATACAAAAAAACTTTGCAATAATAGTATTTTATAAATACTTTATAAACTTTAAGAGATAATACTACACACATTAAAAAAAAAGTTTGTGTTCACTTTGAATTTTAACATTTGTTCTTTGTTTAAAAATATATCATTAAATATTTCAATTATTTTGGATGCTTGTTCTTGTTTCTGCTAGTAAGATATTTTAATCGGTGTATGCCACGAGGATTATCGGTTGGTTTGTGAGTAACGAGAGAAAAGGTACACAGGCTTTCTGTCTCTCAAACATGTGTCGTAACCACGTTGATCTAACAGCCAACGCCACTCACATCAGATTACACTTACAAGCCGCCATCGGAGTTGAAATTAGCACAAACTATTTGGAATTTCTTACACCAATTTGGATTACGAGCAATCAGGTCCTGGAGAACATAACTGAACACACCGCAAAGATGACAAAGCAGATTATAATTCAGCATACCTAGGAGAGTTTCTAATTTTTTGTTTTCGACCTAAAGGAGGATTTATTATTATCATTATATACACATATATATCTTAACCACAAAATATCTAAAGTTATCAAAGTGAACGCAAACATTTTTGATGTGTGTATGGTATTTTCTGTTAAAAGAGAGATCGAGTGTTGATTTTGTTAACATCAGACTTGTTTTAATAAGTGCCTATTAATATATAAAGAAAAAATATTTTAGGTTGAAATACTACCCATGAATGAATATGAATATGACTGACCAAAGTTTGTAGATAATCCTAGCTTATGAGAAACGATGCTGACATAGAAGCTTAAAAGATCCCTATTAGTAGCGTTTCAAGCGAATAGACCGAAAAATATTGGCAATTTACGCTATTTGACTTTAATTCCAATTAGGGTAGACAAAAAGTGTGAGGGCTATATTACATCTAGAGAGCACACTTGATGGTAATAAACTTAAAATTACCTAGTACACAAGCAGACGACTAAATCATTTAATTCGTAAAAAAATTCTAGTTTAAGAGCTGCATTCTACTGGTATTAATCAAGTTAAACAAGATTATTTAGTTTTTGCATAAATTATGCCACATTTAATTCGTATATTGCACGTAACAGTTCTCACCGAGCATATATGGAATTTTAAGTTGTTCTTTTTATAGAATATCAACTAAGCACGAGTGCTGTTCTCGCCAAAAGTGTTTAATACTTATATAGCTAAAAGTTTTAGAATCGAGTCAAATCATTGTAATGTTCTAAATGATTTCTGATTTAGATTTCCATTCGATGGCAAAATGTGTGCTACAAACTGAGTTTTATATCTGAGTTACTTTAGTTTAAATGAAACAAGAGGTGACAAAAGAGCATACAGTTCTCCTGATGGTAAGTGATAAAACAAACTACAAACCACATTTATCCATAACGATCATTCAATATGTACATGCATTGTCATCACTAAGAACTGCGATGAAAAGTTTTACTATCAACGACTGTATCTTCGTATCTCATGATATTTTTTTTTTATATAGCATTGAGACTAACAAACGAGCACACAGTTCAACTGATGGTAAGTAATTCCTGCGCCTCATGACATCTACATTCATCCTTGACAAGGAATCATAATGCAGATGTATTGTCACCCATGAGGACTGAGATGGAATGCCTCGTCACCAGTAATAAAGGTCTCCGGATCTCTACACTCACCAGACGAAACACAGCAGCGTTAAGCTGCTATTTTACGCTCGTATTCTGTGAGGGCGTGGCCTACCCTGGTCGAGCTGACCCATTCATTCTGCAGGTAAAAACAAACCGCAGTGTAGCTCTACCACCGATAAAAAAATGATGAATTTTTTTTCTTGTGGAATATTAGCCCGAAGGCTTTTATAGCTTCACCGGGTTGAACGGTGACCTCGCGCATAGGGCGCTCAACCAAGAACTTTATTAGTGGACAACCAGCACTAAGGTTACCGAGATGGAGCCTCGGCTTGGACCGTTACCCTGTTGCGTGTGAGCGACTGACTCGAGGGTGCCCGATAGAGCCGAACCTCCGCTTCTCATCGTACACTCACAGAATGAAACACAGCATTTCACACAATAATTGTGAGTTTTTAAATACTGTATATAATGTGAGTGGATTCATTTTATGATTGTTACCAATTATCTGATAATTGGTAACAATCATAAACAAGCATAAAATGAATCCGTGGCTGAAATCGATCAGCGAAATTATATTATTCTTAATATAAAATCTATACTTCGCATACTTAATGTATGTTATGCATAGAATACGTATAGATATCAAAACAGTTAAGCTTTTTATAGATATACCTATAGATTAAAAACATAAGGTTCAAAAGTGTAGCGATATGAGTCACGAAACTATGACGAAACAAAAGTGTGGAACAATTACCTAATCTCCGATAAATTACTCCAACTAAGGCAATTTATAAAATACCGCTTACTAGCACTCCCCTCACAGAAACTTTTGTTGCTTTATAACTTTAAAATAACGTGCCCAAACTCAATTTCATATAAATTGCCTTTATTTCCTTGTGTTAGTTTCACATTTTGAAATATGTATATTTAATTTCCTGATGTAAAAATGTATTTGTGTACAATAAACCATAAATGGTATTTCGTCTCAATAGAAGTGGACAGGTGTATTTTATATTAATCTTATTTTTACTTTAGAATTATGTATAAAAGTAAGTATTAAACACGTACTAAAAATAATCTAGAAAAATATTTCTTTTGACATTTTTATTCTTATTATTATTACTTCTGCTTAATGTTCAAACTTAAAAACAAACTCTACATTAACTTCTAATCATTAAATCATCAAAATCAATCAAACAATTTAGGAAATATTACAGTCAACGACATGTTTCTTCAACAAATGTATGGAAAACACGTAAAACACAATTTTGTTAGGCGAATATCTTCCAAGTATACAACGTAGTTGTTTTGAACGTTTACGTACAAAATGTCTTAACTAAACTCATTAATTCTAGTGACATATTATTCTAGTCTGTCTATTGTTTGGAAATGTAAACATCTATAAGGTTGTCAAATTTGAACAATGTCTACAAAAATCATCATTTTATTTGTTATAATAGACAATATGGTAGGATTTGTTGTAATTTTCACGTTTAACAATAGCTGGAGCCTATGGGGGTATAGATACTTTATTTATACTTTGGCGGTTTTATACATTTTGTAAGTTATATTCCTTGTATATTTTTACGAAATCTAGATATGAAAATATTAAGTAATAAAATTAGCTTCTTTTGCCTTTATATTTATATTTGAGTGTAGCTTATAAACCTAATTTTATTAGCAGTGACGTATAACATAAATACACATTACATGTTACATGGACACAGTGAGCAAGGGCGTAGAAAAGGGGAAGGTACTCGTAAGTAAAAAGGATACGGGCCTCCGCTTGAGTGAAGTTTATATTTACCATTGATGAATATTATTTCCGGAATTCTTGGCCATGTTTCTATTCACCACAAAGTTTAGGTATAAATATAAATAAAATAATATCATTATTTCAGTACTAAATAAAACTAGACCGATATCCTTGCCTAATTAAAATAATAATGAGTTGCTACCACATTTCGTAAGAAAGTAAAAAATATTCTACCTTAACAATTTTTTTTAATTATGGGGTTATACAACAAGCCTCGTAAATAAATCCCAGTCAGTAATAGTCACATCAAAGAGAAATATCCAACAAAAATCTCATGGGGCAACCCTGATTCGGGGAAAAGGGTCACGTGTGTGAGTCAGCGCGTATGTAATGTACGTGTGTGAGGGAGCTATATGGACGCAGATCTACAAATTTTGCTTTCGGCGACGTCAGGCAGCATTTAAAGTTTCGGACGAGCCGTGCGAGTTTTAATTTGTGATCAATTATGAGTGAGCACTGTTATTTATCGATGTTTTATTTTATTTGCCTTCTCATAGCGGCGTTGGGTGGTCCAGTCACGATTGACGGACTGCGGCATTCACCAATAAGTTCCACTAATTTCGCCATAGACTTATAAAACTTAGTAAAGATACATTTTTAATTAATTGTTACTAATTCTTATACTTCATCTTATGAATATGAAAAAAAAATCTTCACATCGTTTATCGGCTAAATATTATTAATAATTAATAGTCGATATATATTTTATTGGTATTTGTTTTTTGAAATAAAATACTATGCTCTTCACTTCCAAAGGAAAAGCTAATCGGCCATTTTGTTATTCCGTGCGCATCGGGTGCCCCTCGGTTAGCGGTAAATTGTTCCACTAAATGTGAATGTAATTGACCAGTTAATTCCCATAGAGTATACACTTGGTAAATACACGAGCTGCACGGATAAACGGTCGTGCCTTACTTTCTCATAAATCCCCATCTTTAATATCGATCGTTAAGTATACTCTCCAGATTGATATCATAAACAGCACCATCTTCAATGCCCATTTTATTGTACCGTTACTTCGTATATTATAGTTCAGTATTTGTGCATGAATCCAGAAGCACATATTTAATGACACTTTTTCTGGCAAGTTTGCTGCAAATATGCATTACTTAGTCAATATAAGATCAATAAGGGTAACAGCGAGGCACATAATTACAAATCTAAGACATGTCAAATATTAATTCAAGATGCGGTTTCCCTGCTGAGGACTGTGATCGAATGTCTCGTTACTTGTGAATGGATCCCCCAGATCCTTACACTCACCAAAGGAAACATTTCACGTGGGTATTCTGTGAGGGTGTGAGTCTGTCCAGTCGAGCCAACCCATACATGTTGTGGTTGCAGCGTGACCCTATTTGAACCTAGACCCCACCTCACTGTAAAAAAATCCAAAATTTTCTTAATAACTTAACTTTATAAATATTCATTATTATTGTGAATAAACTCGTATAATATATACTTATATACTCCCACCAAAAAAAATCTTATGAACAAAAGATTTTTTAGTGATGAAAATGTGAATAGAAATATTTATCCAAAACGAAACCATCATCATAATTGGATAATAAACCTTATTAATTTACTTGAGTTCATAATTTATGAATGAAGTAATGTAACTCTTAGCAGAGGTGGATAATTTTGTAACAACCTTTAATTACATCGTATTGTAAAATTCATTTCGCTATGGGAAATCTTTATGTACCTACGAGTAAGAGAGTAATAAATTAACTTAAGGTCGGGCCCCTACAATTATTGTCTGGTAGATAATTATCGCTGCAGTGCTATGCTTTCCTTAATAAGAAATTTAATAGACGTCTAATAAGCTTCTTGTTGTTGTAAAAAATATTACAAAGGGAATGTTGAGTTATGTCTCAATAAAATTATATCACGGATGAAGATGGTATACTAAACACGTGTAATAGCAAAATAATAACTCATATTTATAAAATGATTAAATAGCAACAGTTCAATTCTATTTTGAAGCGTAAACATTCACCTTTTTTTATTATCATAATAGTTCACCTGATGGTATGTGATATCACATCCGCCCTCAACGATGGATATGCTTTGCCTTCCCTGAGTACTAACGAAGGGAAATAGTAGAATAATGCTGTTCTATTTCGTTTCCGGTGACCGAATAACTGAAAACGAGGCATACCATCTCAGGTTGAAACATTGTTAGGGTTGAATGTAACTATTTATGAGCCGTAGTCAACACTTGGTACAGTAGGTGGTATGTTTGACCGTTTCTATATCACCCATAGTTCTATAACAGAAATACTATCGATACATAGTCCTGTACTGCTGGCTGCATGAAATGAGTCATTCAAGAATTTATGTTGTAGGTATATATCTGCAAGCCTATCAAGATTAACGACAAAGGATCAGCAACCTAATGTGCTTAAGGTACGGGCAACAACGTAACGTTTGTAAAGGACGAATTATAATCTTTGCCAAGTGGAACACGTGTACTGACAAATGGAGAGTAGGAAAAAGTACACACCACAAACAGTAGTGATGGTCTTCAACCATGTCTGTGGGAAGCAGATGAATTCAGATGTGTCAAAATCATGTTTCTTAGTAGCCTATGGAGGATGTCTGTGTTCTAGTACTATTCTAGTAAATTAATCAATAGATGTAATTATGATGATGACAACAATGATCTCAAATGACACACATTTTTCTACAAATGTTTGATTAAATTGAAAATTAAACATACAATATTTTATCGCAGTATATTATGTTTAGTTCTTATAGAAATATCGAGCTCCTAACAAGCGTCTCGACCATTAGATCAAGCTAGATTGTAGCAATTCTATGGTATGTATTTCGGAAACACAATATAAATTAGAATTCAAGCGAATCACCACGCGCTGCGTACACTACGAGGAAAGTTGCCGCTGGAAAGGGAATTTATTTGTCAACTTTGAGCTGATAAAACTTCGTTTGGCATTTGATTGTGAGGTCATGACCGCACTTCAAGTTCCCTCTAAGTTAAGTTTGAAGGCTCTTTCTTCCTTTAACTTGTAATAATTTCGCAAAATTATTCTACCATAAATTCTTATTTCAAAGATTTTTTAATCTTTATTATTTAAAAATGAAAGTTTTGGCTTAGTATTAAGTATTATCATAGATGAATTTAAGCTTCTAATCTTTACCGCTACTTTCGTTACGATGTCTCACATACCCACCAGTGTATTTGTACTTTAATTAAAAATGAAACAAAAACTATGATTGAAATAATCATAAACCATCTAGCATGAAATATAACTTTTTAAATAATTATTACTAAAAAAAGCTACTACAACAAAAGTTACTAATTTAATACAATGTATAAAACTAATTTTACGGAAACTTACCGTTTTTTTTAACTATCATTTAATTCTCTTCGTGTGTTTCTGTAATTATAGCTAGGCCGATCCAGGCCCACCACAACAGATTTAATAAACTATAAAGTATCCCAAAGATACGCCGATTCCTACCAAAGAAGATCGGCGATTGAAATTAAAATACATCCCAGTTTAAATACGACAGGTGGATATAGAGTGGTGTTATCATTGGCTTGGATCCTATAATTAATAAAAGTACAACTCAAACCAAAAACCAATAGGACCAAAAATAACAAACTTATGGCTGCCGGTAATTCAGTTAACAAAGACATCAGGACTTCAAATACTTGAGTCCCCCTGTGAGCTATTAAGCACTCTGATACGTTGGAAATTAAGTAAGTTAAGATAAACGTGAAAAAATCTATACAATTTGTTTAATTCAACTCTTTCAAATTTTGATTGCTCCGACATCGAACAATTAACTTTGATTAAATAAATAATGCCCAAATGTCATGTTATACTAATAAAGACCACCCTTCTAGCTGAGAACGATATTTCACAGTTCCTTAACGATCTATTTACATGAAAGATCGACGCGACACATTCATAGAGGACGCGTACCTCAAAGGAATGCCATAAAAGCTCGGAAGTTGACAAATCTCTCCACGTTATTTCTGTACTAATTAGAGGCTAAGGCGTGGGCGGCATCACTCTGGTGACGAACAAATACAAGGGGCGCGTTCACGATTTTTTTCAGTCTCATAAATTATTTCGACTATCATTAACGCTGTTCATTTACGATTTAAATTAATGAATATTAGATTGTGATTTGTATTAATAATTAATTGTAATAAATATTTCATGAATAATATTAAAATTAATAATACTCAATAACAGATTTATTAATATTTATAATAATACTTAGTGTATATTAAAAAAACATCAGCTTTTTAAGCTTAAACTTTTATAAATGTTACAATGGTGTTGGTTGTTGGTTTAATACTACCAAATAACAAATACGTTAGCCTAGTTTTCATTTAAGTTATGTTGTTTACCTCGACTCTGATCGCCATCAATAAATATCAAATTACCTTTAATGATTTTGAACAATTTATTAGTACAGTTTTCCTGACAGATAGAAAAATGATAAATTAACACTAGGCTCGCGGCCGCTTGAAGATGGATTCTTAGGTCCACGTAATTCCTACCTTAATATTAGATCTAAATATAAGTATAGGAATAAAAATGCACTTTAAATATTCCTATAATCCTAATTTTACTGTAATTATTAAAAAATATTTTATTCGCCGTACAAATAACTCTTACAGCACCACGGAATGTAAAAAAAATCATAATTTTTTTTACCAAAACTTTAAAACTAAAAGTGTAATCACACAGTGTAGTAGTCATATAGTGTTATTATGTACTAATACGGTGATTTAAAATTAAACAAGCATTGAACGTACATCGATAAATATCAATAAAAATGTAATATTAAAACAAATATAAAATGACAATACACTAAGTATTTTTTGAATGTGCCTTAACTTCTTTAAAATTGATAATTTAATAAGTGGTGACATTATTATATAATACAAGTTTACTTACTCAAAAAAAGTCTATTCTCATAACATGCGAAAAATGGTACGAAATTAAAACAGAGACTTTCAAAAAATACCAATCATCATAGAGTATCATATAGTCGACAAAATTTTTTCTTACGTAAGTTATTTACGCCACAAAACATGTTTTGTTATAAATATTTAATACCATTCTTTGATCTCAAAATTTCTTTCATCATTAAAGGTAAATATTCCTCTTACAATTTTGATAATAGAGCCGTCGTGTAAATTCTGGTAAAAGCAAAATATCCGTGCCCAGGATAATCCTCTACAATAAAGAATAATGGCAACGCCCCCGCTTTATCTTGCGCGACATTTCGATCAGCGATTAGCTTTGATACCTAGACTGATCCCTCTCAGTAGTAGATAATTGTAGAACAAATTCGAAGAAGATATTTCAGGCAATCGTCTAAGGCTTTATTTTTCCAATCAGGTCTTTACCTATGAAATTGCCGTTTTGTATGAAATAAGTTAAAGTATTTTTTTTTCAAACTTTTTTATTTCTGTTATTCAAAGTAATTATCCGTGTAATCGATGCATTTTTGCCAAAGCAGTGGTAGTTTATTGCTGTCCTTCTTGTAAAAATCAGCTGGACGGGAGGCAACAAACTCTTCAAAGGCATTTTGTACTGCCTCTCGGGAATTGAATTTTTTTCCTGCTAAAACGTTGTCCAAATTTTGGAAAAAGTATTAGTCGGTGGGTGCAAGGTCTGGTGAGAACGGTAGATGAGGGAGAGCTTCCAACCCCAACTTTTCAGCAGCCTTTTTGACACTATCTATTGTGCAGTATGTGGTCGCGCGTTTTCGTCTTCACAGTACTCATCTGTTGTTTTGATTGTCGAACAGAATCCACTTTTTGTCGCACCACAATTCCGCTCAAAATTCTTTCATTTCTGTGCCTGTTGAGGAGCACGAGGCAGGATGCGCTGGCGTATATGTATAAATAAATGTATATGTATATGTATATATATAAAAGTATCCCTAGGGTGTATTTCGATATATATTATAAAATATAAATACTTTGTAAATTAAGTTAACTGAAAAGCTTTGTGCGATGCTAGGGCAAACAACTATTTAAACAATGTTATATAATTATATTATTAATATAAAATGAGTAATATTTGGTTCATTATATCTGTCACATTAACACTGAGCTTTTAACGTCGGTCTCGGTGACGGAACGACATTGTTATTTCAGTCGTCGGAAATGTAATAAATGGCCAAGTTCGATGTAACAGACCACGTACGTTTTGTTAGCTATCATTTGTCTCACGCACATGTGTCTGCTCTGCTACATGCGTTGAGATATTTACGACCTATTAGCACAATAAAAACAAAATTAAAATCTGATTGCTTTTCTCTTTACCAGTACTTGTTGACAATTCTTAACGAATGACAGACTAATAATTCCACTCTATTTTAATCTGACTAACACAAGAGAATATGGGATGTTGTATTTTATAATAAGAAATAAGTCTTCTTTTGTAATAGGGGTAGATATAACAAGAGTTATTCACATTTCATCTTGAGCTTAGTAAGTTCCGAAACTAGCCTAGGGTGAGTTTCATTCCATACATCAGTACTAAAAGTTCGTAAGTAGTTTTATATAAATGAATTGTAATAATGGAAACTCATTGGAACAAGCCAGCTTGTATTTAAAATCATGATGGAAAAAACGTAAGTACGACACATCCTAGTCTATAGACTCTATTGACGATGTTTTAATAATAGACTATATAAGATTTTACTCTACATAAACATAAGTGAAGGTGAATACTTGTTAAATTGCTTAATTTTATTAAGTGGTGACATATATCAGCGGTTTATGTTGTGTAAAAGTAATTGCTCCAATACTGACCCTCGCACTTGTGAACCGCATAATATGTAGACTCACTGAACTGCTATATTAGCGGACAGCGACAAAGAAAACGTAATTACTCCTCTATATGTAAATAAACTTTTCAAATGCATTTTAAATTAAAATAATACCAAATTTATATGGTAATTCCTGACCGTACTTTGTCCTTCGCGGCTTCTCCTTTCTAAATCGATTACGTTACATGGTTTTGAGTTTAGATTCGACTCGGATAACTTTAATGAAGGGTTTTAAATGGGAATCCGTCACAAGATTAACTTGATTGGTGATTCCCTTACATCGTAGTTTAACGTTTCATCAAAGACTCTCGGAATATTAGAATCATGTTTACATTGATGGTTCTTTATATAATATATATAGTTTAATACCTATAAATAATTTCATAATCGTTCAGTATTCACCATACCTCCGTAAGTCTTTGGACTCTCGGCTTAAGGCGATAGTGGGTATTCACAAATTATACTTATATTAAGTTATATTACAATTGTAGAGTGTCTATGATTTGTGAAATTTTTGTTGTTTTACATTTATAAGAATAAAGTTTGAGGTTATTTGGACCACCCGGGCACTTTAACCAAAATTGATTTGCCATCTTGCTATGCCCTTCATTAATCATGATTAACTTTAATTTATAGGTTCGTTTAATGGTCCATTAACCGACTCCCTAGAGTCTTCTTATTGTGAGACCCAACAGCTCCATAAAACACTTCCAGACAATTAAATGATACGTTGATATTTGATCCCCATGAGATATTGTCACTCTTAATCAGCTTTCAGAGGGTTAAGTCAATTGTTACGTAACGGGCAAATATAAAATAAATAAAAATAAGTAAATAAACCATATAAAAATAAAAATAAAATATTTTGGGAGAAAACAAAGTTAATTAAAAATTACTGGTTCAAAAACAAAAGAAATTTGTTCTACTGCAAGCAATTTTGAACTTACTAGCAGACATGCATTGTAGTAAACAAATAAAATATGGACAAAGTAAAAGGACAAGGTATTTTATTTGAAATATTGAACATTTTACAGCATGCCGGTATTCCCCACTGATGATATTTAAGTACGTTAGGAATGCGAACACTACTATCCCAGCGTGGAAAATAAGAGTTATTGCTAAATTTCAAACTTTCTTCAATATTAGTGCGTGTTCATAAAGTACACATTGGTTTGCATAGTTCATATTCTAGTTGTTCTGACATTAAAAACAAATTATTAGAATTTCTTACTAATTTAACAATAAATGTTTTTTTAAAAATTATGATTTAATTAACCTTATATTAAAATCAGTAATTTTAAGCGTAAGGTATAGGTTGCTATTAATAAATTTGATTTCTCTTTTTATTCATTTTAATCTCAGTTTTTTAATTTTTTTTTTTATTATATCTTGTGGTTGACTTTCGTTTAGATTTTGAAAGCTATTTAATTTATTTAATCTTTATTTTGTATAATGTTGTCTTGACATTTAATTTAATTCCCACTTAATTTGAATTTGATTGTGACCTCATTTAATTTTAAAATCCTATGTAATAATTTTATTACAATTTATTTTATTATTATTTAATTAGGATATTATTTAATAATTAAATTCATTTTGATAATTTAATTCTGTTTTTTTTATTTATTGATGTGTTATCTTTTATTGGTATGCATCAGATTTGACGTAATGTGTTTATGGATTAAGATTGTTTTTATGTATGCCCTATAGATGAGCCAATTTAAATAAATAATAATAAAAAAAAATACTTGTGTTGTCATAAAGATATACTTTCGCTTATATTTTATAATATTGTGGGGTAGGCAGAGCAACAGGAGCTTGTAAGACAGCTCCTTGATAGTAGAAACGATCAAGAAATTAACATCATTGGTGAAGGTATGTTATGTGTCCTTCCATTGGAACAGTAACCATCATTTTTAACTTTCTAGCACAGTGACTTATCAGTGGTAGTGTCACTCTGTAGCTATTGACTTGTTGCACCGTGAATAGGTCGGCTCGATCGGGGAAAGACCACCTTCATCGTATATCAACGCGGAAGGTTATTTGGTATATAGGTAGGTATAATGTTCATCGTTCATTTGATAAGTGAGCGAAACCGAAGACCCAAAAACTGGTAACGAAAAATTACATTTCAGCTGCGGTGACAACTTATGTAGTACATCTGTAATATCTGCAATAAAGGTGTTTGTAGGATTTTTCTGTAATTAGAAATTTACTAAAAATATTACATATTTTTATTTACCATTTCAATCCATGTGTTTCCATCTTTATATTGATATAAAATAGAGTGATATTTTATTTCAATTTTAATGCTGTTTTTCAGTGTTTTAGCGGAGCGTAAATTCAATTTTAACATGTTTTCATTGCAGACGAGGTAAAGTCAATGATACAAAATTCTTTTTTTTTTAATTTTTTTTTATTAATTCGAAGCTTATTTCTTGGCCACTACTTATTTGTAAAACCAGTACTTGAAGTGCGAATGAAGACTGACGAATTTTTTTATAACCCACAATAAAGCACAATAATTAACTTGCTCAACAAGTGTAAAACGGGATATTATCTTTGTAACGTTTTATTTGTAAAATAATGAAATATGTTTCATTCGGTCATTCACCGTTAAAGGTGTATGTATGTATGTGTACCTATATCTGGTATAATAGCGGGTTTCCTAATAAATGGAATGTAAATAAAATATATAGGTTGAGTAAATAGAAGCCAAATAGTTTTATATTAATAATTTATTAAATATATTTTAAGATGACATGACCCAGTTTCCTTGATAGTAAGTCAATCGTGTAGACTGCGACCCCACATTCATACACGTTACATTAATTATTTACATTAATCAATATATTATTAAATATATATATTTATACTAAATACCGTTATTTTCATATAGTTTATTGAGTATAAAAAATATATCATGGGAAGTACTTTGAAATTGTTTTCTTTATTTTTAATTCACAAATATATTTCTTACTTTATATTATGTTCATAACAAATATGGCGGCGATATTTCTTTCAGAATATGGAAAATATAAGACCGTTGAACTCCATGTATTGCATGATAAATTGTATTCAATTTGCCAGCTGACAGCCACCGAGGAAAAGCATTTGGGTTACAAATGCTTATACTTAGAATGCACGCGATACAAATGTATAGGTATACTTATTTATATTTGTGTTTATAAGGGTTCTTGCAAACTGACGATATTAGAAAGTGAATTCGAAATAAGATAAATGTTGTTAAATTTTTTAAACTTTTTATGACGGCATAATAATATTTAATGCAATGTGCATGCAAAAAAAAGGTACACATCTTAGGTCTCAAAGGTGAAGAGCCCTCATCTTAATTAGCCTTTGAGAATGATTGAAAGTGTCTTTGCGTTGAAGTAAACACTAACGTGCAGGTGGACTAACTGTCTACGTTAGTATGACGGCCATGAACAGCCATATTAGTTGCAGATGCTCTTAGTCTTTAATTGGTGGTTTTTTGGTCACGAAGCTTAAACACGCGGGACCTATTTTGAAAGATAAGACTTCTAAGGAAAAGCTTTCACCACTGCATCTTGTCTGTGAGAGACTTAATTGGACAACAAACATATGTTATTTTTTCAAATTCAAATTGTATGTAATGCCATACTATACAAAGAATAAAAAATATTATTTTATAAGGAAATAAACTTAATGTAGTAATTTCAAATTCAAATTATTTTTTTTTATTACAACAAATTTCAAAAAAAAATTAAAAAAATTCAACTATTTCAATATTAAATATGTAATTTCAATATCATATTTGTTTCTTGATAATGAAGTAAAATATGTTACTTAGTTATGTATTAAAACACAAGTATATTAAGTACAACAAACAAGTCTCAGCGACTTGGTCTAATAAGGGAGACCCGTCCGACTCGTCCTTATATAGCTACCCAACAACCTGGTAACGTGTAAAGGCTATGTTCAACTGGTGATCGTTATGTACCTTTGATTTGTTTTATCTTTTACTGTACGAAATCTCTTTATCTAGTACTGCAATATATATTTCGTTATTATCAGGCGGTTGTTTTAGTTTTAATATTGTATTTAGAACGTGCAGTAAAAAATAACATCAATTTTAAAAAAAAATCTGTTGAAAATGGAATACCTTTATTATTTTGCAATCACTAATTGGATTATATTTTAATAAAGTCAAAGTATCTTTTCCAGTAAATGTTCCAGTAACAGTTGTAGCAAAGCTTTCTTCGCGGAATTTTGTTCTCAATGCTCGAGTAATGGTCGGCTTATACGTTAAAATTTTGAATCTTGTTTATTTATGCACAGAACAGGGGTAACATTAGGCATCTACGCAAACGGTTCATTAATCATCACCCCCTAATGCCGGAGGCTAAACGAATATGTTTAAGTGAAAGACGGCTGAGAAGGCAAAGATTTTTTACGTCACCATAATCCCGTTGCTATGAAAATGACATGTGGCAAAATTTATTTAGTAAAATGATAAATTAGGTTTTATTTATATTTTACTGGTATCGCTTAAAACTGATACGCATCGGGGCTTATTTCATTGCGATATTTCTGTGTGTTTATCGTTTTCATAATTCTGCCAATGTATAGTCAGAGAGAGGCACAAAAACAATCAGCGGAATGCGTGAGGAGAACACTAGGTTGAGTAAAAAAATAGTTTATAGGTAATATACATAATAAACAAATACGTTTTCTTTTAGAGCACATAGAAATTCTATGAGAGCACATAATCAGTTGAACTTTATAAAAAAGTAAGGTCTCGAAGAAGGTATGTTAAAAAATCATGGCCAGTTTCATAACCTAACTTTATTTTGAATAATAAAACAATAAAGGAGTTATAGAAAGGGGACTTGAATGGTAATAAATAATAATTTTCTTCTAGTCAAGATACATATATGCAACAATTCGACCCGTGAATGCAACGTAATACTTCCAGCGATCTTAATAATATTAATTGTATTATATTGGCTTGTAGTACCAAATACATATTGAATATGGTATATTCCTATGATATATAAGATATATGAGAAAGTAATGGCATCCCATATAATACTGGGTATTAGGAGACCGCTTCCGAAAACAAAGACAGACGATAGTACTAATAACACCTTTGATGATGGGATGGAAAAAAAAACGATCCTGATTTAAAAAAAAACAAATTTTTAATACGTTTTATTAGCATTATTTACGCTCCATCGTGTTAATACAGCTAAATGAAACGATAGTTTCATAAAAATTACATTACTTTACTTTAAAAAAAAACCAGCAATGAAACACAAAATCAAAAACAGCTGATGCTCGGACCAA
Organism: Teinopalpus imperialis; assembly: GCA_029286865.1. Classification (NCBI taxonomy): domain Eukaryota; kingdom Metazoa; phylum Arthropoda; class Insecta; order Lepidoptera; family Papilionidae; genus Teinopalpus; species Teinopalpus imperialis. Next base: position 9,725,341 of record JAGSMU010000022.1, on the reverse strand, counting down.
CGAATGGCGCGGGGGGGATGCCCGGTCGTTAATTAAATAATTGCAATTCATTTTAACGATTAAATTATTCTGTACCATTTCAATTTTAATTACTTGTACTAAGATAAAGATTAAATAGTTTTTATAATTGTGTACGTGATTACGTTAATTTAATATTCTAATATTATTTTTGTAGTAACAAGGTTCTTGTTACGTTAGGGTACTATTGATTGTATAGTTGTATTAAATAATTAGAGTTATACCTTCTAAATTCCACAAAAAGACTAGTCAGTAGGGATAACTAAGCTTATAAAATAAAAGTTGGGAATGGCTAACGTTTTATTGATCTGTGGAAATGATCAAAGTGCCGTCAACGGCGGTCGCGGACCACCGCAAAAGGAGTAAAGTAGTATTTTTTATGAAACTATCGTTTCATTTAGCTGTACTAACATGATGGAGCGTAAATAATGCTAATAAAACGTTTTAAAAATATGATTTTTTTTAATCAGGATCGATTTTTTTTCCGTCCCATCATCAAAGGTGTCATTAGTACTATCGTCTGTCTTCGTTTTTGGAAGTGGTCTTCTAATATCCTGTATAAGTCTTTACATATGAAATTATCATATTATATGGAAAAAGTAAAAAAGTATTTTTTTTATAAAGTGTACCATTATTATATATGCACTTTCACTATTTTAGTTCATTGATTCCATTGCTGACTTCATTCTTGTTTTTGGATCGAGACTCAATAAAATTTTTGAAAGCGGTTTGGACTGCCTTATCTGTGTTACCACATGGTTATCTGTTGGAGCAAGGTCTAGGTAGTACAGTGGGTGTCGGAGACATTCCAATCGCAGCTCCTCTAATTTAGCAATTGTAAAGTATGAGGTTTAGCGTTGTCATGAAGCAGCAGTCGGCTATAGCAATTGACCAGTCTCGTCAATTTTACAGCTAATTTTTCCATCATGATTTGCAATCTGCCGCTATCGTCTGGCCAGATCTTAGAAAGCTCTAGTGTATGACAACAGCACTGGTCCATCACATTTTCACTAGTATCTTTTTCTGAGTGAAGTTTCGCTTGGGATAGGATTTGGCTGATCACCTTGAGAATGAGAGATTTCGATTGTCGTAATGTATCCATTTTTCCTCACAAGAAAAGATACGATGCAAAATTACCTCATCATTGTGACCGTTGAGTAATGTACCACGTCACTCAATGAGTGTTTGTTGTTGTGCTTCACTAAATTCATGCGGTACCCATTTCTCAAGCTTTTTCGCTTTTCCAATTTGTTTCAAGTGAATTAAAATTGTTTTGTCACTCACACCGAAATCTGCCACTAATTCTGACGTGTTTGCGATGGATCCGCTTCCACGATCACCTTTAATTCTTCATTGTCAACTTGGGTCTCCGGTCATCCGCAGGGTTTGTTTTGTAAGTCATAATCTCCAGAACGAAAACGTTGGAACCAAAAACGTGCCGTGCTTTCTCTTACAGCAGCTTTCCCATACACTTAATTAATCCTTCGAGCTGTTTCTGCAGCGCTGGTGTCACGGTGTAACTCATATTGGTATATAACGTGATATTTTTGGACAAAAGTAAAAAGTGGCCGTTATGTTGTTTTCTTGTATCATGCAATATAATATAAAATATGTGGAAAATTTATTCTTATCGTAAAAGTAAAATATATAATATATCTAGCACACACAAATTAATAAGAGTTTATTTTCATTAGGACCTCAATATAAAATCATTTTAATTAGTTACTAAGTTATATAGGAATAAAATTACATTTCCCCTAGTCGCACTAGTAATAAGCGTAAATAATTTCATTTCGTGATTCCTTCACTCAATATAATAAATGTTGTATTACTAATGTTTAAACCTGGCCTTAAAACTAGCCACAAACACTTAATCACCATTAATTTACTAGATCTAACTTGAGTTGTATTACGTGGATCATAATTTAAGTGTTCACTGGATCGTGGGGCCAGGAAGCGTTTTGTTCATATCGCGGTGTTCATCGTCTGTAACGACCGTCACTCGGAAAGCCCAAATTATTACAATCCTTTCTCTATTTCACGAATTTATGTTCAGTATGCGGAGCGTGCTCTTTTCTATGTAATAAAAATTATTGTGTTGATGTTGAAATGACGATGAGAAATTTTAAATATTTTGGTCTTTCGCTGTATTGATTTTGTTAATGGAATATTGGTGACAAACTTATTTAATTTTCACCTGTTATTAATCATTTATAATGGCTTTTGGACATTTATCTTTAATATAAACGTTCATTTATTTTTCATATAATCATAACCTATTAGCAAATAATGATTATTACTCGTAAATCCTAAATGGGATAAAAATATTATATGCTAACAACGAGGGCGTTCCATTAGGGTTGACAAGGCATCAGCATTATAATTCCTTATCAATGATAATGTAATAAAAATGATGAATGTAATTGTTATGGGCTATAAAAGCATGAATAACAATAATAACTGAATTTATACAAACATTCTTCTGCTGGAAATCAAACATATCACGTGCGGTATAGTAGCCAGTGATAAACACGCCTACCGTTAAGAGTCCTTTTCTTACGTAAGTCCTAAATATATTCAGAAGAATATTACCTTATTTCATTTTAATTAATGCGTGTTTATCATTGATCACATTAATACAATTTATAGCTTTTTAGTATTTCAATAAAAAAATTACTTCTTATATCCTATTTCGCACTGGTCATTGGATTATAAACATGAGAGAAAAGTAGAAAATCTATCGAGATGTCAGCAAGTGATTTTTACTGCAGTATCAAATTAAATCGCTGTTTTTCTATAATTTTACGAATTCTTAAGTTCTGAAAAGAAATAACCTTTCCTTTCATAATTGTTAGTAACTATGCTATTAATAACAAAGTGTTACAGTAGTAAGTAGTACATTCATATCTAATTTTTCTTATGATGACAATAAAAACTGCCTGCTAATTCTCAGCTAAATCGAACTAAAAAGGTTTCAATTATAAATCGCTAGTATTTTCTTAAACAAAGAGATCTACGGTATTGGGGGCGGGTTTACAAGGCTCTTCAGTACAAGCCTAGTGTAGTGTGAAATAAGAATAATTTGCTTTTTTTTCATCATCAGTGAAGTAGCTCAAAGATTGAAGGGCCATAGAAGGTGGAGTGCTCAGACTTTGTTATTGGCTCGTACGAAAATCCGCATCAGAGGGGAATTCAAAACGAGGTCACTCAGAATTGGCGTTACGCAATTGAAATCGACACGAATAAACTCTAATTTCGTTTTTATTCTTTGATGGTTTCTTGGAGAGTTCAAGGGTTATACAACAACATAGTACAAATAAAAATAATTAAAAATAACAACAATTATACAAAAATTCTTTTACCATGTTAGGAAAATGGGAATATTCTTTTCATTGAAAGAAAATAACTTTGTCATATAATTTAATAATAACATTATAAAATTCCGTGCCAAAATACTATAAGAGATTTTTTTATAGTATCTTGTGACACCGGCATGTACTGATGTTGCGGACTATATTTGAAATATAAAGTCCCACAACATTATTATTATCATTATTATATTTTTTTTTACTGTTTGAATACTATTTAATGTTAAAATTGTTTTTTTGTTGTCCATAAGTCCAATGTCGGGCCTCTTTCCCGATTCCACGCTACTGAGCACATAAAATTGACATACAAATATGTTATATTTCAATTTTTTTAATGAATTGACTTGAATTGAATAAAGAAATAGAGATACGAAAATTTCGCGTAAAGTGCACAGTGGCGAAATGTCAACTAAAGAGATGATGAGGATGAAATTTAGAATAATGTCTTGATATACGATGTTTAAACTCAGTAGCTAGAATTAAGCCGAATAAATCCTCAGAACACCCCCATAGTAAATACGGTAAAAATATATAGGGATAAATACAACATATCTTCGCAATGCCAGTGCATCAAGCCGATCGCAAGGTACCTTATCGAGCCTCTGTTCGTTGAATGTGGTCAAATGGAAGGAGTTGGGACTAGTTTACAACAGTATTCCATGAGTGGTCGAACTTGCGCCTTGTAAAGAACTTGTGTCTTCGCCTACATGTGAATTGTAAATACATGTAAATTGTAATTGTAGTACATATAAATTGGACTAGATTTTTACGGCGATAATTTGAGATTTTTTTAACTAAATCTCAACCTCAGAGACAAGTTTTTTGCGGCTCTTTTTCGTTAAAAATATTGGCGTGGTCAGTGTATATCTCGTTCCCTGTACTGTCTGCATAGCAATGAATGTTATTCATTTGCAACATGTCATTGATATGTAGAAGAAACAAAAAAGGATAGCACACAGCCTTTAGGTTTGGTTTAAAATAGGTTTAGGTAAGGCTTAGATGCATGGCCCCTCTTCCCCACGTGGTCGGTCCGCGCAGGCGGCGTCACGGATGTGTGCGAAAGTGTTCCCGTGAACCCGCCACACTCGACGATGGAGGAACACTATGGGGTTTTAGTCGGTGCGCCCGAAGGGGTGGGAGTGCGTAGGCATTTCCCCAAATAAATAAAAAAATAAGGTTGAGTTATCGTTCGGTTGGGCTTACCCCGACGAGGACTACGGCACGACGTGGTACCGTGTCGTCGTGATAGTTCCGCGAGGTTTCTGGGGGTGCGATCTTCCGCACGCCCCCGGGACGGGCTATCCCATCGAAGCGCAAGGGGCTTACGGTTGCGTTCCTTTCGGAGATCCCGCGACCCCTTAGCAGCGCTGGTGGCAACCACCGTGGGGTTACAGTCGGTGCGTGTCCGACATAACCCGTCGCCTAGAGGGCGAGTATGCGTAGGCATTTCCCCATGCTAAAAAAAAAGGTTGTGTTCGGTTTAGGTTGGGTCTTGGTTAAGTTAAGGTTAAAAAATGACATTAGTAAAAGTTGACAATTTTACTGCGACTCATTTTAGTTATGTTGAGATACTCTGTACAAATCGTAAGATAGCTTAGTAATTTTTTTTAACATACTCTCGAATAATTGTTCTGGAAAATCCAAACATCATGTTGATCAATTTCGATCGTATCAAAAGCTTGAGAACGAATAAAAGATTTTTTTATTTTAAAACATTTTTTTTATTCTACTTTTGTTTTCAGTGGTGGAAAAATGTACTTAACTGCTACTGGATATTGCATAAACGAATTACCTATTTTATGGACATTTCAGAAAGTTGTAACACTGATATGTATTTTTAGAAAAAATCTTAATACCTCGAAAATATTAACACTTTTAACGCTAAGGTAATTTTTTAGTCTGGCAGTGACCCATCACCTATTACCCTTAAATTTGTCATGGTACTTACGGGACACCCAGTATTTACATAAAGATTATAACCGCCAAAATGAGTTTATAGAATCTATGCAATTTCGCAATGAAATCACATTATCCTTTGGTCCTTTGTTTTACATGCTTGTACATATTCATACCACCACATTCACGAAAGAAATACTCTGGATTCGGCCGTAAGGAATTAATTGAAATAAACCAGGTGACATTACTGCTCTGGGTCACGCAAAAGCCTGATGTATTTGAGGCTGACCCTGTTCTGAACATTCTGTTGACATTTTTATCACGTGCCACGCAATTATAATACATCACGCTTAAAGTATTAAAAGATTATGTGTAACTTTTCCTTTGTCGCCGCTAAATTAATATTCGGCTTTTTCAGACTAACGAATATCTTATAATTCTTTTTTATATAATCATTTGAATCACACAGAAATATTTAATTTAATACTCATGGATTCTTAGTGTTCTCTTTTATTAACCTTTATGCTAAGTGATATTACGTTTTAAAATATCATTTTATTTTTTATTAGATTTGGCTTAGACGATTTTGTTAATCTAGTGATCTAGAGATCCTTATTTCGGATCGTACTTCTAGTTCCTGATATTTTAAAATCTTACAAAAAAAAAACTACTAGACTAACTATTGTTGCGATTATGATTTCAATGTTTTTTTATAAAACGTAAAGAGCGTTTTCTGTCTACATTAGGACACGATGTGTTTTTTTTTCGGGCTGATGGCTGCTGTTAGTCCGACGGCTTTTACAGTTTGGCTAGTTTGGAGACGTGACTGAGCGCTTATGGTGCTCAGTCGAGACCTCTATTACTGGGTAACCAGCAGAAGGACTCCCAAGAGGGAGCCTCGGCTTGGACCGTTACCCTGTTTCGCGAGAGCAGCTGACTCGTGGGTGCCCGACAGGGCCGAAACTCGGCTCGGTCAGTTACTTCTAACTAAGGATTATTTAAACACGATGTGTTAACTTTAATGATGGCTATGTTAAACTCATACAGATTAGACTTAACTACTGCAACAATAAAACATGAATAGGAAAAAAGTAGTTTAGAAAACTGTCTTAAACGAGCGAAGGAAATGTAGGCGCATACGTATTGAAGTTACCGATCTGCGCGTATTCTCGTATTTTGTATCCCTTTGCATATATCAAGTTTATATTTGATGTCAACCCGTTATCACAAATAAGGCCAGCCAATTACGTTCAATCCTCTAAAATGCGATATGAGTGTAGTTTATGATATCAATTATTGGTACATAATTGTATTTATTTATTGATAACCCTTGATGTATACTTACTTTTACACTTTATGACGAGATTAAAATTTATTATATATATCGTGACAGATGTCAAGAAGATTCTTGATCTATTTTTACCCACTATTTTGTTCACAACATTTTTTCATCTCAACTGCATGGATCCATCGTCTCATTTGCTAACAGCGAGGTAATCGTTATTAGACCTCAGAATAGACAGCGCAAGTTAATCTTGAATTTTTGTTGAGATAGTCGTCGAAGATTTGTTTCCTAAAATATAAGAAATATAAAATATTTAGCAAAAACCATATGCTAGCCAATCCGATTGGCCAAGGTTACAAATGTTGACATTTTAATGTTTATTAATACTGCCTCATATGAAGTATATAATTGAAATATCAAATGAAAGTCATGTGATGAGAATCAAATTAAAGCAGTGATGGCTTAGTGGATGGGACGTCATATAATATTTTCGCCCTGTACAGAGATTGGCTGACTCACTGTCAAGTTTAAAACTTAAAATGCCAAGAAAAATTCAAAAGAGCTCGCTCCCTCCGTCTGCCTCAATTGGGATAAAATACAAAGCTGTTTACGGCGAGTGAAACAGTTTACATTAAATAGATTTATTTTACATTTTAATAAATTGCAAGGCACTATGTAAATACCTTACTTAAAATGGTAAATATGTCTCACTTATTTATACTTAAAAATACCCATTGTCACTTTATAAATCTATTATTACCTGGTATTGCTTGGTCAATCTGACAAGTATTGAATCTTTATGGATGTAATAGCATTTATTTAACAACTTTTTTATTCCGACATTTCGACTATTATGTATTTAGTTTTAGTCCGATTTACGTAGAAGGAGATCACAACATCTTGATCTCCACAATTATGAGCACTTCAAATGTCGGCATTAAATACTTCAAAAATAAACGTTATAGAATATCTAACAACTAGTTCTATCAACAAATATATATGTATATTTATATATATATATATATATATATATATATATATATATCAATGCGTATGGGTTAAAGAAACTCATAAACAACTTGATTGACAATACATTTAATCACGACAGTTTAATCACTTAAGAGCTTAAAAGAAAAGAAACGTGTGTCGTAAAGTTTTTAGGCCTAATTCTATTTAGAAGCAATGGAGCGATAACGCTGTCCATCATGCATATTCTTCCATTTAATCGTTATCAAAATGAGCGATTAGTGTCTCGTGGAACGTAGGTGGGTATAAGGTTCCATGTTTAAAAGGGTCTAATTGTAACTATTAAGGTGGGTTTTATGAGACAAAGGAAAGATAATTTGGAACATATTAGAAGAGCCAATTATTTAGAATAGATATCCAGTTTTTATTTGAATTCTTTAATCGATTGTAAGTGATTTTAGTGTTACAGGAGAATATAAACGATGAAACGATGACCTATCTTAGTCTATGGTAAGAACATTTAGACAATCTTATGGTAGTTTTGGGTATATTTAATATAAGTGTACCCGTTATAGAAACCTGTTAGTACAATGGTACATTTTAGTTTATTTTAGTATGTAGGTGTTCTATTGAAATCATATAAAATAAAAGCTTATTATTTCTAGTAACTGTTTTCCGCAGTGGGCTACAACAATTATTAAGTTTATTGAAACACACGAAGGTAGAACATATAAATTACCAATATCAATAGGTTAATATCCTTTATAACTATTCGTAATATAACCATTTTTAAAACAAATCCAATGTTATGCTTGGCATATCTTTTACCTACTGTCATATCCTAATAACTATTAACCATCAAATAACAAATCCTCACGCGTTGGCAAAGACTACTGTATGTACCAGCTTTCCGCCTTGGAATTTATTACGTAATTTAAAATGCTAATGGTTGTCGTCTGGGAGGCAGCGAACTGATGAATAATGAAACCTTCGATACGTATCTGATATTTCGCAATGATTTAAATAATTGTCCTCGTTAATAGGCTATTTTATTATTTAATATCTTCAACGAAACGGCAGAAATTTGAAAATTGGCAAATATCAATTTATATTTCTGAATATCTCATTTATGTTTTTAAATAGAAATATTATAAATAATTTGATAGGATAATTTTGAGAGCGCCAGATTAAATTAGATTTAAGTATTTTAAAATATATTACTAAACGGTTGTAGTGAAAATTGTATTCGATTATTATTATATGAATTCATATTCGCTTTACTGTTACGGAGTATACAATGAATTCGATTGCAGTTAAGCTAGTGTAATAGACCTTCGAGTTGGATACAGATATTTGATGGTTTATTTATTAAGAATTATTTGACATGTATTGTATGTCAATTTTCTTGCATGTGGGCGAAGCTCTATTATCGGACAATTGGTCAGTAGTAACTGCTCTGGTCAGCCTCACACGATTACCTTATTATTTATAGGGTCACATGATATATGCTTTCCCCGTCGTATTGACCGTGGTACTCATACGTTTATTAGGTTTATGTTTATTGTCAGTAGCTTCGGGGTACCAATTGTATTTTTATAGCTTTGTTTTGAGTACACTCATTTATACTAACAAGGTTCGTTAGTTACGCTCATATTATATTTGGGATGCTATTAAACAAAGGGAAAGAATTTCATGCGTTAAGATGTCAGTAAATGAAATCCATTAAACAAAATTACTAAGATTTCCTATCTGTCAAGGAAACGGTTACGTTTAAGCAATTTGTATGTCATTTCTAATGCATTGCTAATTAAATAGGTTCACCATTTTTATACAATCATATAGAATACCCACCGCTAACATAAAAAATATAAAGTATCGTAATAAAAAAGAAATGTACTTGCAGGCAATACTAATAATCTAATTAGTAGGCAAGACAATATGTGTGGACGGAATAATCCGCAATCATAGGAAGTGGTTGGTCCAGTCCAGTCATGTCTCAGGTTAGTCTCAGTGCTTGATTTATGTGCTCTTACGGTGCGCAAACAGTGAGCGCGGGCATCAAGGCGTAGTGCACTCGCTCCGGGCGTATGTCAACCGCTCCGCTCCAGATTATACTCTAATCCCCCTTTCTCTACTATAAGCCGCTTTCATAGCTTTGTGAGAATATAGTACCGATGCCCGTCAAGTGTGCCCTAAATCTGATTTCATAGGCCATTGAACGCTTACTCGAATCGAGTTTACACATGCAGACGAACACGAATTTGTCTTCTTAATTGTTATAACTTTCCTTAGATATGGAAATGATAATGTTGAACGTCTTAATTGAGAGAGAATTGTAAGTGATCACTGCAGTACATAAAACATATATTTTCAATAAGGAATCAAACGCTGAGGACTTATATGTTTTATATAATTCAGCAATTAAATGAAAAATCCTACCCTTTCTACATCTCCATTTCGTCTTAATGTAATTTATTTAGTCCTTAACATTTTAATAGACTTGGTTTTATGATTTTGACTAAAAAAGCACTTCAATATTCATGAATGAAGGCCTGATATGGTTTATATCTGAATCACAAGGCGCGTGTCTCGGCATCACTTGTTGAGATTAACTACTAAGCTTCTCTTTGATTCTTATACATTTTGCTCTATTGACTATAACTTGAAGGTGGATTTGCGGTATGTATTGTACATAAAATAATAAACGTTTTTAATATATTTCCGCTGTTTATGTGACTTTTTGCTCAACTCCATAATCATTCTCAATAAAATATTGTATTTCTTTATTTAGTTTAAAACTACAATATTTTATTATATGATTGAATCAATATTATTTTGTATTTAATGCCAACAACGAATTCTATATTTATTACAAATCCACTTTGAACATGAGAGAAAAGTCCTAACACAGAAGGTCTACGTGTGATTGTACCTTCTTTTATGGTTACATATGTCTGTTTTAAAAAAGTATTTTTAAAAGTTATTTATTTTCATACATTTTTCATTTTTTACTTTTACCATATAAATAAAAGTACTAGTGCATTTGTAGTTATAATTGTAAGACAAAAAAAACATTACTATTCAGTACTTATTAATTTCTGTTAAATATGTTTTATAATTTAACAGTAAAAAAAAATCCTGATGTTAAAACTTATTTTCCATGCGTATTCAATTTCAAGATAAATCTTTCACACAATTAGGTAGAGCCATACTGCAGCTATTTTCTAGCTGTAACATGAAAGGATACAGCTCGACTTAATGCGGTTTCTACCGATGCCAATATTCCTGGAAGTTAATCGAATAGCAATAATAAATTTTCAAGGTATGATATATTGCAGTTTGCTTTGAATCAAAATCAAAATCTGTACAAGTATTTACTATTTTTTTTTTTATAGAATATGATGTTTGACTCTACTACTCATAAAAGCTGTTATGTTATACTTTATGAAAGATGAAAGAAAAATGAATAGAAACTTTATTTTATTCAACATGAATTGACCTCCACATTGAGATGTTTAACAAAGGCAGTAACGTTAGAGTTAGCATAGCTTACTCATACGTCCAATTGAAATGTGCGAACTAATATTAAGTTTGTTCACGGCTTTTATTCCGATGTGTTACCGCCACATGTGTTGCATGCATTACCGAAGTTTATTTTGAATTTGTCTAATGTAATAGAAATAACACCACATGTCACATTCGACATGGATTCTTATAATTTGTTTATTTTAACCCTCGTGATAATAAAGTTTCCCCTGTCCGGAGCTACGGTTCGTTCTATTGCTGTTTCACTCAAAAATTCCATGTTGTGTTTTCAAAACAAACCGACGCTGTGAGGTTTACTATTGAAAATTCCTGGATGGTTTTTTTATAACGTAAATAAATAAAATACCAACGGAGGTACTCATTACTAATGGAAAGTTTTATATCATGTAAATAAAAGACAACAAATTTTTTAATAAATCTGTCTAATAATATTCGTATCAAAACTTTTATTATATTAAAAAAATGAAGCATAAACTAAATGTTGAATTTTTTGTGAGTTTGTGAAATGTCATATAATTCAATCGTAGTATTAAATAGTGTTGTTTTCTATTTCTTACCATAATATAACATCGTTAGATAATTGCAATTATGTTGCTTCCGGAGTGCGCCCGCGCGCCTCGAGCTGCGGAACTTCAATTTCCTTTGTAAAGTCGATTTTCTTTATAGCCTACTTGCAAAATACAATTTGTGAGGTGAAAAAAAACTTTTTTTTTGTGTTTTATACATATTCTTTACTAACACTTCACTTTACTTTATTTGCATGAGGAATTAACCATTTCTTGATTTTTTTAATTTTATTATTGGGTAATGTATAGTTGTATATCCCGATACTGATAAAAAAAATCCATTAGAAATATATAGAAATTATATATTATAAGTAACTAAACTTAACTAACTACATTTAGTTTTTCGTAATTCAATTCAATAATAAGAACTACAAAATTTTTATTTAGGGTTAAATCCTGTAATTCATTCAGTGGTAGAACCACGCTGTATTAAGCACGCCCAGTTTTTATAGGCCAAGATCCGAGGGAACGGGTACACCAAAGCTGTCTTCCAGCAGTTCGGGACGATGCCTAAAGAGTAGGAGTACTGATAAAGATGCGTAAGAACCGGTTCCAACCATTAGGTCCACTCGAGTTCTATGTGTCCAAGGCTAAAAGTTATTTGCACAATGACGTCTGCAGAATTCGGACATCTGACATAGAGATCTCACACCGCAAGATGGTCGGTGGTGAGTTTCCCCTATCGAGTCAAGTTGGACGCAAAAATAAAGCCTAAGAAATCGGCTTTCTCCTGGTGGAAACAAACAACTGGTAGAGCTACACTGCATCAGATAGGAACGTAATCAGAGCAGACCGACACGCTTAGTGTATGAACGCTTTGGTGTAAGTAAGAGAACCAAACTCTCTAACCAGCTCGCGGACCCCTCGGTTCCGTGAGCTCCGTGTCCGATGAAGCTGTAAGAGCATAAGCTAATAGCATCAACATCAACAGTATCTAGCTACACTGCAGTTGGTTTCCAGCAGCAGAATGAAAGGGTCGGCTCGACCGGTAGTACACCAGCGCGAAATAGCAGCATTATACTGCTGTGCTTCGCCTGGTGAGTGTAGGAATCCGGAGACCTTTATTACTGGTGAAGAGGGATTTAATCTCAGTCCTCAAGAATGACAATGCATTTGCATTATTATTCCTTGTCAAGGTTGATGGTAGATGTCATGGGCCATAGCAATCACTTACCATCAGGTGAACTGTGTGCTCGTTTGTTACTATCAATGTAATAAAAAAAAACTATAAATTCGGTACGCCGTTATTGGTTTTAAAATACAAATGCTGTTAATATAATTCACTTGTTGATAGATTTGCATTAACTGTAATATTTAAATATGTGTTTGAAAATCTACAATTAAACGCTCTAGCCGTTTTTGGAAAATAAACCACTTCCATTGTCATTATAAAGCCCGTAAATAGCAAACCGGCTCAATTATTGCCTCGCTTGGCAAGTGTGTTGGCAATTGCAGGCATCCGTGTCTTATCAATAACACTTCTGTTCGTCGCTTTAATGCGGATATTTGTGATGTTTTTCAGTATATTCAGGGTTTTTAACAAGCAAAGGATTATCATGAACACACATATCACTATTCTGCCCCTTTTGGAAATATACTTATGATTAATTTAAACAAAATTAATTTTCAACACTCTTGATCTAAATTAAAGCAAACAAGAAATATAATGCCAAAGGCAGTTTTCTTTTGAAAGAAGCTAGATATGCTATTAATATTACTAGGTTGACCGTATTACAACTAGACTTAAAAAAAAAGCTTGGCTTAGGAGATGGTTGTGGTGGAGGACGATAATAGTCGAATGGCGACAACATGCTGTGAAAATGGTCAGTCTTGGTTAATTTAAATTAATTGGCATTTACTTGTTAAAATAAATAAAATTGTACGACGAGATTTTTGAATTTATTTATAATATTACATTGATAAATTTAAGAATATTGTTAAAACTGAAGTGTTAAAGATAATTATGAAAATTGCAATTTATTTTTACCAATAAAAATTAGCCGTGTTTTAACATTTTTAAATCTGATATACAATTTTAGAAAGTTAGCCGCTTTGACTTTTTTTCACCAGGACTGTATGAAAAACATCGACGTAAAATAAAAAAAACCAATAATATTATTTATGTCCAGTAAAATTTTTAATAAATACTTCAGCAATTAAAATATTTTTAGGATCGACCGAGGTTGTTTTAGAGTACAAAACTCACCTCAACCTTGTCTTCCCCGGGTAGGCAGGGTATCTTTGAAGTTTTAACCGGACACATGAAAAATAAAATAGGTGCAAGGGATTGCATGTACATCTTGATCCTTTGTTTAGGATAAATGTAGTTGTTTATAGTTCACAGTCCTCAGTTAACATCTGGTGAACTCCCAATAAGACAAAACCCCTTTCTATAGAAAAAAAAGTCCATTTTCTGAACAGCCCTAGGATACCTAACCAGCAGTTGCAAGGTTATACATCATTTATGGAAAAACCTGTATATATTGCTCATAACTGGAGTGCAATAATTTAATATTAAATAATCATATATAAACTAAGGACCATAATATAAATCTGTTAGGGGATCGTGTATTAATCGCTGTATTTGGTGAATAAATTTACTTTTGTTTAAGTTTGCTTTCGCTACGGCGTTATTTATTCAGTAGGACGACCCGAGGCTAGGGTGGAGATATTCTTACTGTTTACATTATACTTTTGTCCCACTCCTGCCGGTCGCCGCGACGACTTGGCGATATTTCCCCGATTCTAACAAAATTTATTAAGCAAACAAAATGAAAAATAGGAATAATACGTGACGAATTTTAAGTTACGATATAATATTAATTAATTGTTTATGGATTTCAAAAAAAGCTGGAAAAATGTAATTTTAAATGTAAACTAAAGGACTTTTAAAAAAAAAACATTTATTATATGAAAAAATATTATTAAAGCCGTATAGTGTGCCCCAAGTGGACCAACAGATCACGGAATATACATCTCAATTTGCTAGACGTAAATATTAGGTCTTTACCAATGAATTTGCCGTTCTTCAGTATTGGCCATTACAAACAAAAAAAAAGTTTTGATTGGCTGTGAATTCTAAATTAAAATTAATTTTGTTTTAAAAACATGACATTCTTTTTACAAAGTCGGTCTTTTGTTTATTGATTAGCTTTGATTTTCATTACGTTTGAACATTTTTCGTCATAATGGATACTTTAAAAATTCGTGTAATTATGGAATATGAGTTCCGTCGTGACATCAACGCGGCACAAACGGCATGTAAGATCAACAACATTTACGGAGAGAATTTTACAAACGAACGCACAACTCGTTATTGGTTTGCCCCGTTCCGTTCTGGAAATTTTGATTTGAAAAATGAACCTCGTGGTCGTCTGGATACTTTGGTTAACAATGATGAATTACAGGTGATTGTGGAAGCTGATGATACTCAATCTACAGCCGAGCTAGTAGCAGCTTTTGATGTTAACATCAAAACAATATTGGTCCATTTGCGACAAATTGGCATCGTACAAAAGCTTTATAAATGGGTGCCCGACGAACTTAACGATCGCCAGCGCAACGTACGCGTTGAGACCTGCCTCGCGCTTCTGAACAGGCACAGAAACGAAAGAATTTAGACGGAATTATTATAAGCGACGAAAAGTTGATTCTGTTCGACAGTCGAAAGCGCTCAGAAAGTTGGTTAGATCCTGGTTCAGCACCAAAGCAATGCCCTAAACGAAAAATTACCTCTAGAAAGTGTATGGTCACTGTTTAGTGGTCTAGTGCCGCTATGATTCATCACAGTTTTATGCCGAACGGCATGAGCATTACTGCAGATATGTACTGTGAATAACTGAAGACAATGATGGAAAAGCACATCTGCAACCAGCTTTGGTCAATCGGTTGTCCCGCTGCTCCTACACGACAACGCACGACCCCAAACTGCACAGCAAACAGTCTCCAAGCTGCAAGAGTTGGGGTTGGAAGCTCTCCCTCATCTACCGTACTCACCTGACATTGCACCAACCGGCTATTACTTTTTCCAAAATTTTGACAACTTTTTAGCACGAAAAAAATTCAATTCCCAAGAAGCAGTACAAAATGCCTTTGAAAAGTTTGTTGCCTCCCTTCCAGTTGATTTTTATAAGAAGGGCATCAATAAGCTACCACTGCGTTGGCAAAGATGCATCGATTACATGGGTGATTACTTTGAATAACAGAAATAAAAAAGTTTGAAAAAAAAAATACTTTAACTTATTTCAAACAAAACGGCAATTTCAAGACCTATTACTTTGACTGATGATAGGCAGCTACGTCGAAGGTGCGAGGTTTCTGATGACTGTGGTTGCCAACCTGATCCCGGCGAGGTAACTATGGCAGGACCACAATGAGCAGAGCGATAAATGCGCGGCATCCGGACCGCAGTGGCCATGTTAGTTCTGGCTTTGGTAGCAGTAACGGTAACGGCAAAGTACTAGAATCTCCGGCTGGAATTCAGCATGAATAGTCGATCTGGCATAGTACATTGAAGATCAAAGAGAAGATCACGGAGTTGGAAGGTGAGGTAAACATGTTATGCCAGCATAACATTATCCCAGGGTAACATAGAGTTATCTAAAGTTTAGAGATAGGGATAAAATAGGGTATCCATCAATCTGGTATCTTGTTTTACCACCAACAGCTAGAACAGATGGTCCCAAGGAGTGATTTGAGTTGAGAGTCCTCAAGAGTGTTTATCGTTCACAAGTCTGTCGTCAACAACTTCCTCAAGGTCATGAACCATGTCATACAGGTTTACGCACCAACGTCGGCACACACCGATGATGAGGTGGAGGAAATAAAGAGCCATGCATTCCTTCAAAACTCAATACATGGTGTAATGGAAGAGTTTAATGCAAAGCTACGCAAACGGAAAGGTGATGAGCTGAGAGTGGGTTGCGCAGCTTCAATAATACTTTTATTGAAGAAGCGATAGAGCGGAACCAAAGTCTTTGCCAAAGATCTGTCTATCGTACAGAGCCAACTGACTAAATTGAAGACTGAAAGCGGATCCAGTTTTTTCTCTGGACCAGAGATTTTGAGTGAGATTGAGAGGATCTATGGACAGCTATACACATCATTGTTGGAGCCACACGTAAGTGTAAGTAACGACCCACGAGCAATGCTCGTCCGATACCATTCCGAAGACAATTCGGACGTCAGTTGGAGCGAAGTTAGGATGGCTCTGGAACAATTTATTTGCAAAATTGCAAAGCACGGGGGGAGGATGGAGCAGAGCTTATGAACCAATGCTAATGGTTCAAAAGCTTTCTCCTAATGCAATTTAATTCCACAATTCGTGGCGGTGCAACGCTGGAAGCGTTGGAGGAGTATGGTGGTGCTGTTCTTCAAGTAGGGTGATAATGCCTTCTATAACTATAGACCGATATTCCTTCTGAACCGCATCTATATCTTGATTTCGAGAGTCATTTCAAATCGTCTTGCTTTCTAGATTTACAGAAATGACATAGTCATCATGACAGAATCGCTGAGGGACCTGAGAACAATGCTCAATGACCTCGATAGTACACACTATCCTACATATAATATAAGTAAGGTAGTATCTTAAAATGAACATGGACGATGTCTAATATCCATGTCACACCTATATCGCTTGTTGTTGGTAACACAATGCTCGAAGTTGTTGACGAATATTTTATTTACCTAAGGTAAATAGTCCGGTTGGGTAAGTCCAACATCGATGCAAAGGTCAATCGACGGATCCAACTCGGATTGACAGCTTTCGGAAAACTGCAACACATCTTCTAGTCCAACATCCCTCAATGTCTAAAAAAAAGTCTTTGCTAGTTTTGCCAGTGACAGTGACTTACGGTATATAGTCCTTCACCGGTGGTGGTATAAGAAAGTCCAGAGTCAGCGAGCAATGCAGCCGGCTATGCTTGGTATTTCTCTGCGTAGTAGAATACGCAACGAACGAGGGTCACCGACTTAGCTCAAAATATTAGCAAGCTGATGTGGCAATGCTGGCCATATAAGGTATTTGAAGGCAACCTCGGACTGACAGTCACAATGTCCACAACGTCCAGAACGAATGCCCGCTAGATGGCGTGACGACCTATGCAAATTTGCTGGAAGTCGATTGATGCAGGCGGCTCGGTTCACGCTCTGTGGTAATCGATGAGTGGTTATATATAACAATCATACTCTTTTTTAGATGAATTACGAATATATAGTTTACGTAATGATAGGTGATCCTCGTAAACCATAGACGTCATGCATGCGATTTTATCCGTGATGACTCAGTAGAATTTAGCATAATTGAGTCTGCGTGTGACAGTACGAAACACAGCAGCATTATGCTTGACCTTGGCTTTATTTAATCTAAATTTTCCCAAATAAGATAACGCCTAAAATGCTCGCATGTCACAGCTGCCTAATGTTTTTAATTTTGAAGAGGCGGTGGAACATGTCGCTGTCTGTTTTGTTTATATTCGTCTATATATACTAAACTAAATATAACAATTCAAAGTTTTGCTACATATCAACATACCCCAACTTATCGTAACATAAATACATATTACTCAAGCATTATAGTCAAAAAATATATATTTATCGTATAATAGACAAAAGTACCTCTACTTTTATTTTTATTGTTGATAACTACTGCCTTTAGATGCAAGAACTATATATTAATACCACAAAAAAATACATTGAAAAAGGTATCATAAATATTTACGTTTATTGCATAAAGTTTTTCATCCTTTACGTATTCTGTCTGGTATTGGCAAAGGCAAATAAGAGTATCTACTGGGAGTAAGTTATTTTATTGAAGCCAACGCCCGCTAAGACTTGCGATATTCATGCGATAAAGCTGGGAGGTGAACGATCGATTTATAGCAAACAAAGTTAAAAAATAAAGTAAATACGAATAATGAAGGAGAAAAAGGAAACTCTTTGCTAATTTGTAACGATATGAAAACTTACTTATATCGATATTGAACCAAACGGAATAGATAAAATATTTTATTTTGTAATTCATAAATTCTTGGAAAATATTTATAAGACGGAACGATCCGTACGATATAACGATTTTATTTAATGTTTTAAAAACCAATGATTTTAATAAATAGGACCTCTGACTCATAAGTTACTGGTCATGATTTCGACTACTAGGAACGTTATGTCGCATGCCCAGGAAAGGAAGCTTATATCAACTTGGGAAATGTTATATGAAAATAATTACTTCTCTAGACTCGATTCGAATGAAAGCGGAAGATGTTGATTCACTGACTTTTACAAATAAGGAACGTTATTAAGAGTGGTGGAGTCACGCTGGTAGTTGTATCCCTTGCAACATGAATCCTTACCACCCCGGTTAGAACACCGGCATTAAATAGCAGCATTACGTTGCTGAGTTTCAGAAATGTAGGGATCCAGTGAACCAATTACATTTAACGAGGTATTCCTCTATATATGGCTAGCAGTCAAATACTAATCGCAATTATCACCCAAAGGCCCATCAAAACTCCATTCATCCTTGACATGAAGTAAAGAGGCAATGCATTGACACCTCAGATATTAAGTCTCGTTACTAGTAAGGAGTCTAGGTTCTAGCTTATGAACAGCTACATGAAAAGATAAAAAAGCTCTGAGCTGCTTTTTACGACGGTTCTCTGTAGATTTAAATGTATAGTTAAGCGTGGTTGATATCGGATCGTGTCAACCTATACGTGCAACAACATTTTAGCTGCATTGTATCTCTTCCATGTTAATAATTTATTTCATTCCAACAAGACCTAAAATTTAAGCAAATTACTTTTGTAATCTCATCTCATCGTACTCTATTTGGCAGTTCGATAGCGCAATAAATAAATATGAAAATAAACTTTAGCAAAATTAAGAAATACATTTATCCTAATGAAACTAACGTAGAGCCATTAAAATAGTGATATATAAATAATTCAAGCTGAGGTTTGGCTTCGTTTCAAGATATTTCACATTAAATTTCATGAGGGATTCATTTTTCCGGACTCACATGTTCTTGTGTGCTTGTTTTCACTTTGCAAGAACGACGTCCTATGTTGTTAACCTGACCATTTTGTCTCATACTTGAATTATTGGCGTCGTACCAAGTTTGGTAACAGTTATTCATTTTTCATAATATATTCTATTCGAATAACATTAATGGGAATGTAATCGTTTTTGATTGAACATTTAAATATTAAAACCATTGTCAATCGGATTCATGGATTTTTGAAGTGAATCATCTTTGGGCGCGATGAAAGTAAATTGGAAAGATGAAATTAAGTGTTACGTTTCTATATGTAACGTTTAATGGCACGTTTCGGACCCAAAATATACCAAAAATAGGTACTTGGCCAGAGTCTCTCTCCAAAAATAGAGAATAATGCTTTATACGTCGCTGGGCTCGTTGTTATTCTTATTTTTCCTCCTTTTCTCTCGTTCTGTCGTATTTGTTTTAATATTTTATATTTTGTAAAAGAGGAGAATAAAAACAATATTCTTGTTGTAGTAGACCGCGTGACTTACCGTACAGTCTACTTAACCGAAATCTTACATGTAAATTATAACTTATAATTTCTAAATATTATATAAAATATAATATATACGCTTGGCGTAAAATTAATAACGATACATATTTTGCGAAATATTATCGTGGTCACTCTCTCCAAAGAACAATCTATTCATTATACTATTATACTAATTTATAATATATTGTATCAAAATGGCCAACAAAAAGAAAGTTAATAAAATGTCTTTATTATTAACATAAACAACAAGCTATGCACAATTCTGAAATCATTCTATCTTAAATATTTCAAGACGCGAAGGAAGAAATCCTATTTCTTCATTTTGTGTCGTCGCCTTAGCCGCCGGGAATGCTGACGGGAGACCACTTCGTTCATTTTATTTTTACGTCGTAAAGCAAAGTCTACGAGTTATGAAAGTTGATTTATATTTAAATGGTTTGCATTGGGCTTTAAACTTGCAATTGTTTAAGTCAGGTCGGAAAGATGTCCAGCAAAACCAGCGTAGCGGGATAATTAACTGGATCAACTAGGAGGCAATAAATCATGGCAGTAACAATATTTTAAGTTGACATGAAGTGGCTACGAAAATGATTGATGTTTATTAAAAGCTATAAACGGTAACACTCTAGGCACATAATTAATTATAAGCATATTTTAAATTAACTTTTTAATAAGAATTAAATAATCAGCAGATCCATTTGTTAATGATTAGCAGTTCAGTATAAGGATGCTAGACTGCTATTCACTTTGCTGATCAGTAAGAGTGATTAACAATCCCGTTACTGTATCACTGTCGTCGAGAGGCAGTCTTATTCCTACCGTACAGTGTAAGTCACAAAGAGGATAAACCAACAATAGAAGCCATACGTCGCAAATTACTACAGAGTCAGCAATTGGTCTTATTCGTGTTATTGTTCTCATTTTGACGTTGAATACGAACAAAAAAAATCTATGGAAATACGAGCTGTGGCAACAGGAGCCCAATATCATGCTAAATTTCGGGTGTAATATATTATCCAGTCCTTGTGGCAACAAGAGCGATTTCCGTACAAACAGAACTTTTTGAATTCGTAATATTGGAACCAACGATAAAAGATCACATTTTTCCATCACAAAATTTTTCCACGGGGCTTGGCAGTCAGGCATCCTAGCTGGGTAAATTATTAACAATAATATAATTTCCAATTCCAAAGAGTTCTTCATTACAATTACAATTTGTGTGAGTACCAGGACACTTAGAGGTCTCACTACATTGTATCTCATCGTCCATTGTTTTCAATTTGCACGTCGCACAATGGCGGGTACGAGCGTTCTTATTTAAATGGATCGACAAGGTGTGTAAGATTGCGTTAAATTGATGGATGCAAGGGGATCCCCTCATTAAATATTTCGCCCTTTATTGAATAATGAACTAATTCATTGTGGCGTTAATGGAGTTACTAAACCGTCTACCAAAAACAACATTTACCTTTTTATCGATTAGATAAATGAGCAGTTGACGTAAAAAAGATAGATTGGAAAAGATTTTAAATATATTTTTTTAAAAAAAGGTTAAATACCGTGGATATGATAAAGGGAAAACAATTCCACCAGTATATTTAAAAATAAACTAATATTTAAAAAGTACTCCTGTCGTCATCTTTAAAGTAGCAAACGTGTGTAATGAAGCAAAGCTTGCTAATTCACGTACCCGCCTACTCCAAGAGAAAAACTAGGGACCTTCATTAGTTTAGTGACTTGCACTTGAAGTCGGTTGACAGTGAAGTATGTTACGCTAATGGATTTAACATAACATAGGGGATAACGAGAAGTTGGGTTTTCCTTTAAGGTGCATTAATTTGTGGAATATTTATTATATTAATTATATAATCGGTTTAGTTATAGAAAAATTAAGTAAATAAAAAAGTCACGCTCTTATAACATATTGCAGTAAAAAATTGCAAGCTTCATATTATTAGGGATGTGAATCAGATGTCCAATTACCAGTTAATGTCTTGAGTATTGATTAGTATAGTTACTGGCTGCCACGTCGTGGGTCTTGATTTTGATTCTCAGCTGAAGAACAATATTTATACATTAAAAATTGTGAGTCAGACCCAAAAGTCAGGGTGTTTTTTATTTATTACATTGAGAGTAACAAACGAGCACACAGTTCACCTGTTGGCAAGTGATTCCTATGGGCCATGACATCTACATTCATCCTTGATAAAGAATCATAATGCAGCTGCGTAGTTCACCCCAGAGGACACGGATACCTCGTCACCAATAATAAAGTTCTCCGGATCTCCGCACTCACCAGACGAAACACAGCAACATTATGCTGCTAGTTAAATCTGGTATTTAGTGAGGACGTGGATCTTACCCGGTCGAGCTGAACCATTCATTCTGCAGCTAGAAACAAACTGCAGTGTAGCGCTACCACCTTTGAAAGTGTTTTGTACGAAACTGCCTGGCGTTTCAAAGTATAAACTCTATATCAGGATTGTTGTAGGTCTTAGATACCTTGATATAGCCATGCTTATAGAAATCCCCTATGTACATATAGAAGCTTATATACAAATATAATTAACATTTGTGGGTGCACCCTTCACAAGGGATAAAAACGAAACAAATACTACAAACTATAACATTTGCGTTCCGAACGATTTATTCAAAGCTTTAAATTCCAAAAGGGTTTGCTTAATTTGATCATTATTCTTGTAAAATCCCGGTGCTTACTAAGAAATGATAAAAGGTGCTCCAATTTTCACATAAATTTCCCTTTAGGCTACCCCTTGCGTACCATAATTACATTACTCTTCAACTTTCTATAAATGCAAACAAATTCATTTTGTTGGCTTCTTGAGTTGCGGTCTTTTTTAACTCAAAATATAATTGAAGCCTGATTAAATTGCTTGTTTTATTCTTGTCAACAAGTCTTTGTAATATTGGGGTTTTTTTAATGATTGTACAAAATTTATGGTATATCAGGAATCAACGTCGTCGTAAAATCCCAAATACCAATCAAATGTTCATTACAATTTTACTTGACGATTCGCCAGTGGCTCCTTGGCACAGGACAAAATGGTAAGGATATCTGCTCCTTTTCTTTAGATTTTAATGACATTTCGAGTTACATAACACATGTACATAATTTACCCCATGCTAAATGATACGACTGATGATACCCATATTCATAACCGGTAAGGAATCATAATATAGATAAGTTGTAACCCCTAAAGACTAAGATGGAATGTCTTATCGCCAGTCATAATATCTGTGGTTTATGTTATTGAAAAGAACGCTATACTATATTGCGCCGGTATTCGGTGAAAGGGTAAAGGCTTTCCCGGTAGAGATGATCTATTTATGATACTGTATATAACTTAAACGTGGTTCCACCACGTAAAATATACATCAATAAAATGTTCAATTACAGGTGAAGCACGTCAACCCTTGCTGAAGATGCGCGATATACAGCTCTTGTACATTGCTAGATACGAAAGAATCAAAGTCTTGTAATAACTACTTATAATTTTCTAAAATTATGTACTTAATTAATAACATTCTTCGCTATATATATATATATATAAATTGAGCATCGGGTTTGTATTCACCGGATGAATGTTTTTGTTCCTCTTAATCAAATAACTTAAATTGAATTAACCTTTGAGATTCTAAACTTGAAAGGCGTTAAAATAAACAGATGGATTAGATTATTTAAAAAGCGTTGTGCTTACCCACATTAAGGTGAGTGGATTCATTAGACTAGATGACTTGCAGTATAAAATCGTATGTCACTAGACACTCCCGTTTTACACCGAAGTGACCAACGCCCTCATTTTAACAAAGTACGCAGGTATAATCTTTTAAAGGGCACTAAGCTGATTATTTTATATTCACTTTATGCCCCGATGACAGCGCCCCTTAGTTTATTTTGCATTTAAAAGTTACGTATACAAATACTTTTAGTAAATTACGTTTCCTTTTTGTCTAAATGGATCGTAAATAATACTAAACCGGAAAATTTGTTCCATTTCTTTGGTATATAGGTTATAAATAAGATATAAATCAGGTGAAGGCGCTACTCTTGATTCATTTGTAATTACTACTTTTAATACATACATTCTTAAATATGTCTCACATCAATAATTAGCAATGCTGCTATAAATAAGTTGTATAAATTTACAGACCTGTTTATGACAGTATATGAAACTATATAATAAAAAAAATAGTAAAAGGATACTCTTTATAATCATATAAAAGAATTTAATGCCGTGGCCGTGCCGAAACTGGATGATATTTTATATTATTACACATCATAATAAAAATAAAATTTTACCTGTAGTAAATTGTGAAGTGGCCGATTTATGATTTATTTATAATATTAAGAGGCACATGATATTTACACCCATCCTCAAGAAATATTCAAGATACAGCAGCGTCGTGTGACATTAAGTGTGGGCATGGGCCTTCCTGTCGAAACTAGAAACTATCTTCCTCTAGGCTCTACCACTGTGCCATGGCGACTTACAATCTGTAAATGCTAACGGTAAATTTATTACCAAGGCGATAATTTTTTAATATTTTATTCCTGGACATGTTGTTTTACTTCGTCATAGTGAATGTCATTAAAAACTGATAAGTGACTCATATACTAAAAATATTCTATCTCGTTTTAACATTTAGTAATGGATAAAAATAATCATAATATTTCTTCTTATTTATTCATATCTTCTTTTAAATGCGACACGAGCAACCACATAAAAATAATGGCAGAAATAATGTAATGTCCGTCCTTTGTTTTCTGATTTATCACTTGGACGCTTATGACTGCCTGGTATATGGAATGAAGTATGTTATCATACGGCATGGACTGATTAATGTTAAAGGTCATTGGATATTACTCATTTGAACTCAAATTGTAAAGTGATACTTCCTTATCTCGGACCGGGTGCCGATTACAGGTATAGTGACAATATTATAGTGACGACTCTTAATACATTAGGTACCATAATTACTATACTACGATGATAATTATCTTACATTTTTGTAAGAACTAGACAACCTGTGGACAAACACACTGGCTGCAAAAAAAATCGACTCACTTATGATTTTGCGAAGAAATGCGTAAAGATAATTTTTGCCGTATTTTGTTAAAATACTTAAATTAATTATATTATTTCAAATCTAAAGGTTGTTTATAGTACAAAAACTCTATATGGACGTTTATATCTAGAAAATAATGAATAAAGCAAAATAATCTAAAATTTGAGCTAAATTATATAAACCTCTATTTAGTGCTAATAGTGCTATTTTTATTGCTTGATGGTCTTATCAATGCTCCCGATCTGAACACGGCGTATTTCCTCTCCTTACTTTAGAAATTTCCTGCATACATTTATATTATTAAGCGATATGATATTTGTTGTCTTCTTGTGGGTCCCTGTGGCTCATAATCTTGCGCTATAGTAGTTAACAGTTGCCACAATGTTTCTGAAATAGGGTTAAGGGTTTTTACTTTCCGTTTTAGCCAAGTAGTTTAGACATGAAGTTCTGATATACTGTTGTAATTTAATTTTTATTTTATAATTAACATTACATACAAGGGCATTAACAGTGTGAATCTACAAGAAAACCAGCATGGTATATGCCGCTAAAGAATTAACATAAAATAAAACATTGTAGAGCCCCTTGTGAATCGAACTGCTTCACTACAACTACAACAAGCATTGAGACATTTAGCGTAATAATCTCCAGGTCTTTAAATTACAATACACTAGACCTTCGGCGTTTACCAAAGCCATTCTGCTTTCGATAATCAATAAAAGTGTGCTCTTCGCCGAAAGGCGAATTAATATGCCGCCTAGCTAATGCCAACTTTGCTTGCAGTGAGTTTGGGTTCTAAAACTGGTCTGCGTGGTTTCAGATTTTATAGTTGCTCCAGAGTCCTTTCTCTATCCTAAAGGCTAACTTAAGAATGATGTCTATTTCGCAAACACAACGAGACTGAAACACGATCATCTGTCCGATTTGACATGCATCTTCTTCCAGATTCAGGTTTTCAGTGTTATTCTTATATAGAAACGGAATGATAAATAACATTTGAAAGCGCTTCATCTCGCTGATCAATTCAGGATTAATCTTCCAATATTTCTGACTTATTTTGAGAAAAAGAGAACTTATATTTCGGATTAATTTTTTTGGAAATGGTCATCAAAGCAATAATTTTAAAAAATATAAAAAAGCCACTAACACAACGTATCAGTGGTAACAGTTTGAAAATAAGAAAGCGGGATCTTAATTTGGCGGAGGAATTCGGTCGGCATATATAAAAAATATTCAAATACCAGTTTATAATTGTAATTGTCTAATATATATAATATTAACTATGCATAGTCTTTTATTTTTTAATATTTTTTAGCTACGCCTATCAGAATATTTTACCACAGCGCGAGTTTTAATGGTAGAGAATTCCTTTGGCATTAAGTCTGCCTTTTGTGAACCTCTAACTTGTGTTAATGCAAATCAAGTAAATAAATTTATAATCGCTCGGTCGCAAGTCCTACGTCTTAGTATATTTTTTCATTATTTATTTCTTTCTTCCCAATGACAGAATTTTGTACTCGAAAACGATCTACACGATATTTCATACAAGTTTTTTAAATGTTTTTTTTTGGTGACGGTGACAACGAAAAACTTTTTGACAGTAATATATGTACGTAATGGAAACTTAAGCCATACTACGTACATTAATCACGGTGCACCCGACATAACATTAGACATTTAGTCCAATATTAGTAACGAGAAAGAGTTCTTTAGTGCTACTACAGTGTCAAAAGTACAGTAAAATTATCTTCGCTACTCACCATTTCTGAATACTTTATGATTGTCCTTTGACAATTTTAGTATATACCCGGAAACCATAATTTGTGCGTTTGCATAATTATTGCTATCGATTTAGAATCCAAATCCGAACCCGAGAATTGAAGATTAGATTACCGAACCACCCGGGCACGTGATCTTTTCTTTGCTACAATGATTCATTAAGATATTATATATATCGTGGGAAATTCATCAAAAAGAACTCGTAGAACCGTCATCGTTATCTAAACCTATGATGTCTTCAGTGTCTTGTTATTTCTCAGTTTAATTTAAATATGTAAATTTTATTAGGATAATACAGACTGAGGACTTATGAATTGCAAATGAATGTAACATTACGTTTTATAGGCTGGTAGCCAATTCGCTGGGCCGTTTCCTTAAAGCTGACGGCAAATTTTCACTTAAAAATGTCCTCAATTATAGGAACCCTTTATGAATTACATTTACGCGTAGTCACAATATTTATATTGCGTATGATGTTAATATTTTAAATGATTTCTATGTGAGAAAAAAATTGTTTATGAGAATATCTTACTTAATTTCTACTTAATATCTAACTTAGTTGTTTATGGCATTGTTTTTGAGTACAAAATCTTTTTTATTATTAATTAATAAACATTGTACTTTCCTAACCTGGACAGGGGTGCAGTCAATAAATTAAGCTTGCTTAATTCATTGACTGCACCCCTAATTTCGCTCTGAAATTAGGAGTAAAGTGAGAGATAGTTTATATTAAGTAATAAGGCAAGTCTGTTGAGAGCTATCCTTTGGTTGTATTACGATACGTCTTCATTTCATTACTTTATACAATTAAATTGTAGACGAAATGAATATCAAGCAAGTAGGAAAGATTTCTAACATACAATCATACAGCCAACCGATTAAATATAATCTACCTAGTCGTTATAATATAAGTTCTGCCACATACACTTCATTATATATGTATATATATATATATATATATATATATATACATTTGTTTTGTTTTAATACAGACCTGTATTAAAATTCAACCTCGTCTCAGCATGAACAACCTTCTCATCTATATCAGCCAGTGCTTTAATCAGGGATTCACTACTTTACTTCGAGACTTCTAACCAAATTCTAGTGAGGATTAACATTGGATTTCTCATCCAAATGTTTTATCATTTCTTGCTTCCGGACGAGATTACTTCTTCTTTTAAGATTCCTTTTAAGGTCTTTAAAGCTCGAATCTTTACCAAATTGTTTGATAGTACGATAAAAATCCTCAGTCATCCTCAGTGATATTTTAAAATTTTGCAGAAGTTTGTAATTCTCGGTTGGTGGGTAACCGCCAGCGGTGAAGCGCAAGTTTTGCTTTTGCGTCCGTTTTTTATATAACAACATTCGAAATTAATCCAAATATTTCGGGC
The DNA here is from genome assembly GCA_029286865.1 of Teinopalpus imperialis. Classification (NCBI taxonomy): domain Eukaryota; kingdom Metazoa; phylum Arthropoda; class Insecta; order Lepidoptera; family Papilionidae; genus Teinopalpus; species Teinopalpus imperialis. The sequence continues at coordinate 9,696,901 of JAGSMU010000022.1, read as the reverse complement.
CAGTATTCGAAAATTATGGATTGCATATAAATAATATATCTGAAATATATAATGAGATTTGAAAATTATTTGTAATAATTATTTTATTACTAAAAATAATATTTCATAATCTGAGCATTTTTAGTTTAATTTTTAATTAATAATATTATAATAAAAAAGAATTACGTAAAGGTAAAAATTTATTCGCCTAGAAAAACTTATGAGTTCAACCACCTGCGAGTCACCAGACATAATACTTTGACAGGGCGATTCGTCATGCTCTCTATGATTAAAAAGCTATTCAACCTAATTTCTTATATAATACCACCGACCGTATCGGATGAAAGTCTATAAAACCTATTAGAAGCAGTCACGTTTTTAATATTGCCTTAAAGAATTATTTTTTATGGTTTAATTAGTATATAAATTGCGTTTTATGTAGTAGTAGTGATAAATAACGAACTGTAATTATCATATATTTAACACAAAAATAATATATAACAATATTTTATATAAACATGATTAAAATCGTGTATGCTTATTTTAGTAGTAAGATTTTCTCGTACACGCTATTTGCTTTGCACGTGTATTATCATTTTCGATTTAAAACTATAACAAAATGGCTAAGCCAAACGTTCTTGCTCGTGCTGTCAAGGTTTTGGGCAGTACCGGCGCCCAAGGACAGTGTACCCAGGTGATTGTCGAGTTAAGATAATCGGAGGGACAAGCCGCCAAATCATCAGGAACGTAAAAGGACCAGCGCGCGATGGTGATATCCTAACCCTGCTCGAATGTGAGCGTGAGCCAGGAGACTAAGATATATAGTTAAAGATAATGCATAGCTTTAAGGCTCTTCATTCACTTTTTATCCAAATAATGTTATCTTAATACAGTATTAAAGATGACCATATTATGAACAGCTTACAATAAACAACTTAACTTATTAAAGTTTCAATCCAGCGGCCGTCACTCAAAAAAAAATCAATAGAATAGAATAGAATAAATAAGTAACGGACGGATGAAAATTAGAAAGCAGCTCTACTATAAGATAAACAACAGGAGTAATAGACGCACTTAACAATGCTATGAGATTGAAATGGCGTTGGGCGGGCCACGTAGCGAGAATGAGCGACGATAGATAGACTTCTCGGCTGACGTCATGGCCAGGGCCCCGGGGTAATAGAAAAAGAGGAAGGCCTAGGAGCAGATGGGCTGACGACATTGAAGGGACGGCTGGAAAAATGTGGGAAGAAGGCGCCACAAATAGAGACTACTGGGTATCTTTGGAGGAGGCCTTTACCCTCAAATAGAGAGGTTCATGCTAATTTAAAATCAATTAAATTCTAATAATTCTATAATAATATAAATTTAATATTTAAAAAAAAAATTCAATTCAATTCATGATAATTTTCATTTTCCACATTCAAGTATAAGTATTGATAAATTAAAATATTGTATACTAAAAATACTCTAAAATTCTGAATATGTTAAATGTTTAAATTTACTAAGTCTGAAATAAAAGGCTTATTTATTTATTTATTTAAGTAACGGACTAGCGATTGTTTATGACTAATTTAAAATAATAGCCAACTTACTAATGTTGCTAGTTTAATTGTATTATTATTACTAGCCGAGAAGCACCCTAACACATTGTTAGTGTTATTTTTCATGGGGCACATGTGTCTACACCCAAAAAAAAAATATTTTATTGGCAAAGTAGAAAGTAAGTAGAGGGGTACATTTTATTTGGAATACTTTTCTCATTGCTTTGTGATTAATGATTTTTTTAATGGTTAGAAATGTCGTTTATTGGTGCACTTGCTCCAAAGTTTTTTCATAATTGCTAAAGTATGCAAATAGTGTTAACTATAATTTGTAATAAATACAGTATACATATTTTATAAATTCACTTTTTATGCACCATATTGTATAATAGACGTAGTTCGTGCGACTGATTGATAACGCATAATCAAACCATATAAACGACCCGAAATCTCACTGGCTTTTTGTAAGCAACAGAACTGTCCCATTTTCCCAAAGTGGTGAACGGGAACCTTTTGTAAAGAGTAAGTTTTGCTGGCCATTGTGGGAAAGCCTTTATTCCGTAGTAGAAATAAAAAAGCTGATGATAATGATTTTATGGTACATTATAAGTGTGAAGTTGCCTTGATGGGTAGTAATGATTTAAATATTTTTGTTTTTTAAAATTTAAATATATAACCTTTTACAATAATTTATGCAAATCTACCTAACTGTGGCAATGCTTTTAAAACAAATTTTACTGTATATAAGTCTGCTTACTGATTAAATAGTAGTATGAAGCTATAAAACATATTTTAAAAAAAAAAAAATATTTTATTGGCAAAGTAGAAAGTAAGTAGAGGGGTACATTTTATTTGGAATACTTTTCTCATTGCTTTGTGATTAATGATTTTTTTAATGGTTAGAAATGTCGTTTATTGGTGCACTTGCTCCAAAGTTTTTTCATAATTGCTAAAGTATGCAAATAGTGTTAACTATAATTTGTAATAAATACAGTATACATATTTTATAAATTCACTTTTTATGCACCATATTGTATAATAGACGTAGTTCGTGCGACTGATTGATGACGCATAATCAAACCATATAAACGACCCGAAATCTCACTGGCTTTTTGTAAGCAACAGAACTGTCCCATTTTCCCAAAGTGGTGAACGGGAAACTTTTGTAAAGAGTAAGTTTTGCTGGCCATTGTGGGAAAGCCTTTATTCCGTAGTAGAAATAAAAAAGCTGATGATAATGATTTTATGGTACATTATAAGTGTGAAGTTGCCTTGATGGGTAGTAATGATTTAAATATTTTTGTTTTTTAAAATTTAAATATATAACCTTTTTACAATAATTTATGCAAATCTACCTAACTGTGGCAATGCTTTTAAAACAAATTTTACTGTATATAAGTCTGCTTACTGATTAAATAGTAGTATGAAGCTATAAAACATATTTTAAAAGACAAAACACATATACCAAAAACCTGGAGTAAAATTGAAATAAATGTCTCCAATTAGACGTCAATAACAGAAATTGATTGAAATTATTTTGCCAATAAAAATGTTGCGTCATTTTTTCCCCTTCAAATACCTAGCAGACAAAAATCGAGGGGCGAGTAGAAGGGGAGAAAAAGTGCTGATATCATCAGTTGAATAATGTCAGGAATAAATTGTAATAAAATTTTCTTCATATATTTATTTAACATTACTATTTATACACATTGTTCAGTATGATAGGGATACATATTATTTAAAATCATAAGAACAATTTTTATAATTAGTTATATTGATTGCGACATTGAAAATACATTGTTTTGGAAGTAGAACGCTATGATCATTATACATAAGTTTGGGAATATAGTATGTTGGTGAATTTGATGGCTTAGTAATACTTCACTCCTCAACATCCTTATATTCCTCTAAAGGTTTACACGAGTATTTGACATATACAACATATGTAAAAATAAGATACGATTTTATGTGTTTCAATATGTGATTTACCAAATAAGCTAAAGTGTCTACAGACTGTAAAAGCAATATACTAAAACGATAAATATACATAATATACATAACTAACCGTAGGCTCACTATAGGTATCAAATAAATCCTAGGGCGTTACAAAGGCGGTCATAACAAATTATTGTAGCAGCCAGACGGTCAACGAGCTCTTTACGAGGCGTTTCCCAGTGTTGATGATGATTTAGATGCAAGAAATATCGAGCGGAAATGAACAGATAAACCGCGGGAACGGTTGCGTTGCCATAGAGATGTGCAGAGGGTAAAACTGTGAGTCTCACCCTTGTGAGTATATCTTTCCGGATTCTTATCTTCGTTATCCTAACAAATTGGTCTGGAATGCATATGACTTTGAGTGCAATATTTTTTTTGTCCTTCATAAATTTATTTTGTTTTAAGTTTATTCAGACATTTGAATTTTATAGCAATTTAAATTATTAATATTATTTATATATTATTGTTGTTGATATATATTAATGTCTTTTTATTTTTTGATTTTATGATTTACAATGAAACTTGGTTCATATTTAAAAAGAAAAAGAATATTTGATACATTGCTCTGTTTATAACCCCAATACTTTCCAGAGCGACTGATGATATATTGACGTCGGTTGCTGTGTCGATCGTCACTTACCGTACCCTTATCGTAGTCTGTGTAATTTAGAATTCATTGGCTTCGGTGCTCCGTATCGAAAATATTTAAGGCAAGGGTTACAAATTTTAAGATAATTTTTATATGAAAGTAGACCTAGTAGTGTGAATCTAATATATTCTGATAATGATTTTATGGTACATTATAAGTGTGAAGTTGCCTTGATGGGTAGTAATGATTTAAATATTTTTGTTTTTAAAATTTAAATATATAACCTTTTACAATAATTTATGCAAATCTACCTAACTGTGGCAATGCTTTTAAAACAAATTTTACTGTATATAAGTCTGCTTACTGATTAAATAGTAGTATGAAGCTATAAAACATATTTTAAAAGACAAAACACATATACCAAAAACCTGGAGTAAAATTGAAATAAATGTCTCCAATTAGACGTCAATAACAGAAATTGATTGAAATTATTTTGCCAATAAAAATGTTGCGTCATTTTTCCCTTCAAATACCTAGCAGACAAAAATCGAGGGGCGAGTAGAAGGGGAGAAAAGTGCTGATATCATCAGTTGAATAATGTCAGGAATAAATTGTAATAAAATTTTCTTCATATATTTATTTAACATTACTATTTATACACATTGTTCAGTATGATAGGGATACATATTATTTAAAATCATAAGAACAATTTTTATAATTAGTTATATTGATTGCGACATTGAAAATACATTGTTTTGGAAGTAGAACGCTATGATCATTATACATAAGTTTGGGAATATAGTATGTTGGTGAATTTGATGGCTTAGTAATACTTCACTCCTCAACATCCTTATATTCCTCTAAAGGTTTACACGAGTATTTGACATATACAACATATGTAAAAATAAGATACGATTTTATGTGTTTCAATAAGTGATTTACCAAATAAGCTAAAGTACGATAAATATATATAATATACATAACTAACCGTAGGCTCACTATAGGTATCAAATAAATCCTAGGGCGTTACAAAGGCGGTCATAACAAATTATTGTAGCAGCCAGACGGTCAACGAGCTCTTTACGAGGCGTTTCCCAGTGTTGATGATGATTTAGATGCAAGAAATATCGAGCGGAAATGAACAGATAAACCGCGGGAACGGTTGCGTTGCCATAGAGATGTGCAGAGGGTAAAACTGTGAGTCTCACCCTTGTGAGTATATCTTTCCGGATTCTTATCTTCGTTATCCTAACAAATTGGTCTGGAATGCATATAACTTTGAGTGCAATATTTTTTTTGTCTTTCATAAATGTATTTTGTTTTAAGTTTATTCAGATATTTGAATTTTATAGCAATTTAAATTATTAATATTATTTATATATTATTGTCGTTATTGTTGTTGAAATATATTAATGTCTTTTTATTTTTTGATTTTATGATTTACAATGAAACTTGGTTCATATTTAAAAAGAAAAAGAATATTTGATACATTGTTCTGTTTATAACCCCAATACTTTCCAGAGCGACTGATGATATATTGACGTCGGTTGCTGTGTCGATCGTCACTTACCGTACCCTTATCGTAGTCTGTGTAATTTAGAATTCATTGGCTTCGGTGCTCCGTATCGAAAATATTTAAGGCAAGGGTTACAAATTTTAAGATAATTTTTATATGAAAGTAGACCTAGTAGTGTGAATCTAATATATTCTGATAATGATTGCGAACCTTATTAGTTTATATTATACGTATATTATACTGATTTCGTATCTCATCTACGACTATATTGACAAAATTTATAAAGTAGGATCAAAAGCATTGAAAGGCTACCAAACCAAATCAGAATAGCGTGATGACTACGTCTCATTTTCGTCTCATTTTTTATAGTAAGTGACATAGGCTGTGGCGAATGCTTAAATTGTTGTCCTTTAGAAAGTTGTGTTTCACTATTACAATGAGTTTCATTCCTAAAATCGAACTTAAAATTTTTCATTGATTTTTTACGAAGTCAGCAAGCGAGTTGCCAGATACTTCAATTGACATTTGATTATAAAGCACGTGTAGCAGATCGGTGTATCGGTCGTTCGGAGAATTTAGATTATCGTGATTATCTCCATGACGATGTACTTAGGGCCGTGTGATAGCGGCATTGGAATATTAGGCATTGAAATAAGTGCAAATCATTTTGTGAGTCAGCTCATGGTTCGGAAGCTAGAGCCCTCGATACTCGGATACTGCACGATTTAACGGAAGACAGAAACGACTGCGTGTCGAGTGTTACCGTAACATGATAAAATATTTTAATAGAGGACAGTCATTTGCTGTCTATAATATCAGAAATATTAGAAGCAGAATATCAGCTGTCTTGAGCATTCGCAAGTTGAGTCCTGTACCCTTTTGTTAAAAATATTTGATGATCTTATATTCTTGGGTTTTTAAAATAAGAGTATACACAAATAAACATAATCATCATTATTAATTGTAGGACACGTTTACATTTTGTTAATTTTTTTTGTGGAAAATTGAAATCTCCAATGAAATCTCCAATGAAAAATCTATGGATAAAAAATAAATTGTACGAATTCTGTTTTAATTGTCTGAGTTTAGGTAATTAAGCTTGTTTTAATTTTACAACAGTAAAAGTGACACTAACTATATAAAAAGCAAAAAATTTGTTGCTACCATAGCAATTTGTTTTGTTCGAAAAATAAATTAAATAGTTTTCCAAAATAACAATTTTTTTTCTATTGCAGGTAAAGCAGCAATGAGAGGATGAACCATGGAATCACGCAGCGCGCCCCCGAGCCCCGACGACTCCGGGGAGGCGGTGTTTCACTCCCGACGAGGAAGACAGATGCATCAACCATCATTACAGCGAACTTTCGCCAGTTGCCGAGAGAATACACGTCCACGACCTCATCACAGGCATGCAGCTTCCGAACCGACTCGTACGGATGACCGAGTTCTTATAACAGCAGAAGTTCACGACTATCCTTCATCCGAATCTGGTATTGCAGCCGACTGCCCTAATCCTCATATGAGCAATAATGATGATAGTCCATGTTACGATCGTTCTGATTTCGAAGGCATTTCTTCTTACAGCCTTAGACGTACACCTGATTATCACCATGACTGTAAGCATTTGTCTGTAGAATATAATCGCAGTCACACACCAGATTGCAATCATGGCCATAGTTCAGATTATGACCGTGTTCATGGGCGAAGTCAAACTTCTCACCGACCGCATAGAAAACATAGGCGAGATGAAGACGATGGTGCACAATCATTGGACGAGCGTTGTGCTCGCGATTTAGATGAAATTCTACCGGCCAGACTTGGAGCGATTAATTTATCTAGAGAACCTCCACCTCAAACTTGGAATAGAAATAATATAGCTGCTACCATGGAGCGATTTGAACCAGTTGATTATTCGTACGCTTACTATGATCATCAACTGTCTATGCCGTCATCTTCAAGAAAAACAAGTCGTCAACGTGGGCGAGGATTACCAAGAGATCGATCAGCACGTCACAATTACGTCACTAGATACGGAACCGAAGAAAATATTTATGAGGAAATAACGGATGGATCACGAAGCTGCCCAAAACATCGATACGGTCCTCGACAATCTCTAGTTTCTTTGGACAGAAGTGTGGTTGAAGAAGAAGTTCGACGAGTAGAGTCGAGGCATAAAAGAATTTTGGGTGAACTTAATCTCAGTGTAGAAGCTATGTTGATGCCCGAGTGTGAATCACCTGATTCGGAAAGAGCAGAGGATAGAGATAATATTGAAGAGTTGATGCGAGTAGGGCCTACCGACGAACTACTTTCACCCGCTAGTTGTAATCCTCCGGATTTAGACAGTGGATTCAGTGGTAGTAGCAGCGGAGCTAGCTACGTCGGAAGCTTGCGAAGAAAGCCTACTGGATCAGTACCTCATTTACCAGCCGTTGCTTATGGCACACGCGGTGTAGGTGTTCGTATTTTAGGTGCAGATGATTGTACTTTAAGATGCCCTAGAGATGTACAATCGCCTCGGAGTTCCAGTTGCGGTGACGCTAAATCAACTGGATTCTGGAATAAGAGAGCCTGGAAAAAAATATCAGGATTTTCAAGTTCCAACAGCATTAATAAAGCTGGACTAACAGGTAAATAATATTTGAAATATTAAATAGCTTTAATAAACTTTAAGTAAAAGATTTAACCTAACAATAAAAGGGACTTCTGTAATAATAAGAAAGCTACAAAAATAGATTCTGTTAGAAATATTTTACAAAATGCTACATTTGTTAGAACTATCACACACATGAACGTTTCATGACACATAAATATTATTCATAAAAGCTTGTAGCTTAATATGAAATATTAGGATTTTGTTCGTTGCCAAGCCATACAAATCCTGGAAGTTTTTCTTATGTTTGCCTCTTTTCATTCGCCTATAGGCGCTTTTCAATTGGACGCGCTTGCTTTGTTTGTTGATTTCGTTTATTTTGTTAACGGTTCGGCGTTTTACATTGCAGGTCTGCTCGTTAGGTACACTTTCCGGCGTAAGTCCGGCTCGCAGGGCTCTCAAAGTAAGCGGCGCACTGAACCCGTCAAATGCGATGCGTGCCTCTCACAACGATGTTAGCCGCTACATGGTAAGGGACACACTATACTTACCTGGCTTATTACAAATTCAATGTAATATGTAATAAACGTAATTTAATACCAAAATATTTATTATTTTAAAAAGCGCGTCCTCTATTTAAAATTTACCTTATGGTGGAATTCCTACAATTATTTACATCCCTTGCAATTATTCAAGTAATAAGTACAAGTAAATTAAGGCTGCTAAGTAAAAACTTCAAAATACTTAACAACTGTGTTCATAATGATCATCAAAGCAATATTTAGTCACTCAATTGTAACCTTTACATATAACATGTGCATAGCTGAAATGTAGAAGAAAAATGGCAAAATAGAAAAATATGTCTTGGTTACAGATGAGGGCTGTAGGCCAAGCAGAGCTAAATCCAGAACTTCTACCATACCATACAGGTTAACAATGTTTAATTGACTTTTTTCTTTTTTGGCCACAATATATTCCTTATTTTACCTATATTTCATAATCTATTATTTGCATCACCTATTATTTTTATTGAAAATAAGATTTATTTTTTAGAGAAAAGCTTATTAGGTTACTAAATCAACATATGCTCGAATAGTGACTTTAAAATTAAATTCTTTTAAATATTCTTTGTTACAGTTATTCCAACGGAAAATTGGTGGTGCCGCTGGATTCCTTAACACAAAGCTGAGGAGTTGGGTCACTCAACATTTCCCGTCTCGACATCCATCCATCGAAGGACTCTTTAGTATGAAGAGGCAACAATTCTACAATTTACATCGGCTTTAATCAGATTCAGATCAAAACAGTTGCCAGGAAAATACTGAACATTTCAACATTCCATTCGACGTTACTATGGACAAATGTCTCGAATCATTTTCAGTGCGTCTCAAAGACAAACTGTTTTAGCTAGGCTTAAATGTTTTTGAAGACCTGTGTATATATAGAGACTTAATAAAATATAACACGAGGCAAGTATACGTTGAAATGAAACAAAAGCCTAACTAATATTTTGTATATTATGACAACTGTTGCCTAGAAACATAATGGTTACGTTGTTATCATTTTTTAGTAGATAGTTATATGAAAAGGCTGACACTGAATCTGATTTATATATGGAAAATATATGACAAATTTAATATATATTAATTATTTGTAACATCATCATTCTCCAAATTTGGATGAACCACTGAAAATTTACTCGTTGTTTATCAGAAATATTTAAAAAAACGGCTGCCTGCTGAAATTGAGATATTAACGGTCCATTCTACTTTTTAAGTATAATTCATGTTTTAACAACGTTATTTAGACGAAGTCATTGTTGATGTTTGCTTGTAGGTAAATGTACATTTTGTAAATATCCGGCATGGTTTATAATGCAGTATTTATGTATATATATATATGTGTATTTGAATGATATATGATAAAATCGTAAATGTTTTAACAATTTGTATATTTTGACTTGTCTTATCAAAATTGTGCATAAATGGAACAATTGATAATCATTGTTTGCAGGGTTATGTATACACTAAACTGTATTTATGGAGATAAGAACATTGGTTTATGCAAACTATATTAAGATATATAAAACAACTTTAAGAGGATCGAGGCTTCTATTTGTCAAATATTATAAAAATCCATCAAATACAATAGTATGAAATCAATACTCCTAACTTCGTAAATATATCATAGATTCTTTTTAGTTGAAATTTAATTGTTAGTCTCAACTTATTATAAACTATGTATGTAAAAAATAAATGTAACACGTAACACTTTGCACAATAAAACATAACATTAAAAATACATATTTATTAACTATGTTCTTCATGTCAATTTAAAAAGCTTAAAGATAAAGTGGTGAATGGCATTATTTCAATGTACAGTAAGAACTGTGTTGTAAACAATATCGTAAAAACAAGGTGCGAAAATTAAAATCCAAACATCATCTAAAAATGTCAGTTTTATATGTTTATTTTATTAAAGAAATTGATAACCTCACACGCTTTTGCAAAATGTTATTTGATATGTCTGTCAGTCGCCATAAATATAATGTAAATATGATGTAGAATTGTTTTAATTGGTCAGCGAGACTTTAATTTTGTACGTATTGTTCTAAGCTACTCGACTGATAAACATAGAATAATCAATGTTATAAACTTTCGTCTGTAAAATTAGTGATCGTGTTCAAGTCAAAAGAGATTTATATTAAATAAGCCACAAAAAATAATTGTTTTACTTAATTTTGACTATTAATCGTACTGTTGTTTTTGCTCTTTGATATTAATTAAGCTTTGATCTAGTTTCCAGATTAATTTAAATCCAAATGTTCCCTAGGACTCCCTTATAAGTGAAAAACTTAGTGCAATCCCAGGTGCCGGCTCAACGTGGTTTTATCAAGTACATATAATTTTAAGTTTTAATATACATGTGCTCGTTAGTAGACAAATACACACGTAATAGGAGGAAAGCACTACGGGGGGCGTTTTATATATGTAAGCTTTTAGTTTACTTTTGAGTGCTGGATATAATAAACTTAATCCATAACGTTACTAGTATAAAGTGGTCAAGCGGTTATAACTAGTTTCTGTAAGAGGATTGCTTAAAAACTAATTTACATTAATCACATACTAAAATATCAATTTTTGTATTTCAAATATTTTATTCCTTTTAAAATTAAGTTAACTCTTATATAAGCCAGAAACCTTTAATAGAATAAAAATTATGCGTGTTTTCATCGTGGCAAACGATTTTATCTCGTTAAATAAACGATCTAAATAATACGCCTTGAATAGGTATAAAATTTCTCTCACTCAGAGGGGAGACTCAGAAAAGCTCTTTTGTGTGACCGAATGGGTTAATTGTTTAATTACCAATAAAAAAAAACTGGGACATCGAAGGAGGCTTTTTAATTGACATAAGCATCTGCTCTGTAAATTTTCTTCAGAAATGTTATCATATTGTTCTTGTACGTTGGCTTTTGAAACAGCTTTCTTTTTATTGCAACGACTAAAGGTAGATTTAAATTTACTAATAATACAAATAACGCAATAAGGATTAAATATTTCTTGCTATTAAATTACTATTGATAATATTGATAAGATACCATGAGCGTCATAGTTGGACGCTATAGACGCGAGTATAACGAGAGATGGGTAAAACATAAGCACTATATATATATATAGTTAAACTTCGCATGGCAATATATTTTATACCATATGGTGATGATGTAGGATCTGCTGGCGTGCTCAGTAATTCTCTCTCCTCCCTTCTTTTCAATAAATCCTTGAGTATAAAGCAGTTGGCAGTATTCGTCAACTCGTCGTTATATTAATGTCGTCAATATAATTTAACAACACCGTGATTACGTAGTACTCGACCGGGGTCAAGGATCTCGTACTATTAATTGAGAACACTATCGGTTGACGCCCTCACATCATAGAGTTGAGCAAAAATTCTATGCGATAATATGTGTAATTTTAAGACCTTTCTGACTGTACAAACAAAGACAACGCTTATACAAACTTTGATTTTATTTTTTATGAATTATGCAGATGTCTGTTATACTGATGCACCTCAAAAACTAAAGCGAATTGGATCGCCTTCTCAATAATCTTCTAAGGACTTTTTGGTTCACGTGAGTTTGGTTCACAGCCTAAATGACTATCTTCTATTACTTTTCGTAGATCCTTCAAGGTACTTAATACTACACTAACTTGCAAGAACCGCTTGCTCAGTATTTGAAATGCAAGTTTCAATATCAGGACGAATAAATAATATGTATGTTATTACTATTAATATAATTATTATTTTGTGGGATAGTTATTTCTTGCTTTGTCTGATTGGTATGATTAATATATAAATAGAGTACTATAAAATAAAATAACAATATAATAAATAAATATATACAATACAATAAACATTTATAAGGTCCAACAAGACGGGAGTCCCCCGACTGAGGAGTCCAAACGGTCGACGGTCAGGGGGAGAGATAGATATATTGGTGGGCAATACGAAACGTAGCTAGTTAAGGGGAGACAACAGAGTCTACAAATGGCTCGTGAAGAGCTTTGTAGTACCTAACATGGACCCCCTTTTAAATACTATCTCTCGGTCTGAGCCTATTCACCCGGGTCCTGATAGAGGGGTAAACCCTTTATCACAAGCTACTACGTCCGTATGGAAGGCACTATCCAATCTCGTCAGGAAGTAGTTATTGAGGCTGCACACTTCGTGGTTGTGCATGGTAACGGTACTTAAAAGATCATAGTCTACATGGGTCCATGGTAAGTATAGCCTCATTAGTGACGAACTCGGATAGTGCATAACGTCACAGTTATGCGGACTTTTCTGTCCCAGGCGTTTAGCTTGGTTTGAGTCCACTTGAGTATGCCTAAGGTAGTATGAGAGCAGGCATGACCTAAGCATTATACGCACATGCTTTATACACGCCCAATAAAAATGCGTGCAAAAATCACTTCACGAACCGATTCTTTACGCTTGACTCATCGAAGCCTATATTTTTAACCTACTTTGAAAAAGGTTTTTTACTTCAAGGACATAGATGTATTAATTCCCTCAAAATTAGCAACCATATCCTTTTCAACATGAAAGATCACTTATACCCCCGAATTCTATTCTGATAGCATTTCTACTACATACTTATCACTACTATATCACGTGGTAGAGCAATGCTGCAGTTTGCAACTCTATTACGCTAGAGCGATTGAGAGCTCCTAAAACCCTTTATCAACGTTCTGAGAGAGTTCAGAGAGGGGAAAAACCAACAACAAACTTGAAATTCAGTCACCTAAATACGATTGCGTCAGCGTACTTCGGTACTTGGGCCGTTCCGCAATACTCTGGCCATAGCTAGCAATTCATAGAACGTCGTCTAGTCACTCTGGAAGAGCCTTAATGACAGCCGGATTCTGCTTGCTTAGAGGAATGCGGATAAGTCGTGGTCAATTCTAGAGAGCCGAAAGCTCTTCCGGATTTGCAGCTCTAGATTGTTTCACAGGTTGCGGCACAGCACCATCATTAGGAATCTGACACAAGAGTAGCCCAATGTCTTAGTCTAGCCGTTCGTTCGGTTTTATCAAATATTTTTGCGAGGAAGATGTACCGAACTCGGTCTGCCAGGTTTTGTTCGGTGACGGTCAGTGATATCTCCATGTTAGCAAAAACGCGGTGCATCCTAGTCCGATATCTGTAGTTATTCCCCGCTTCACCCGCTTTTTCATTTTTATAGCGTGTTCAACGAATGCGGTGCACCCTACACCCAAAACAAATTTGCCGAGGGACCTCCTAGCGAGGTGTTGACTGATTGCACTGGTGAGTTTTGTCACATAAAATGCTCCTCCACTGGGTCGTCACTTCTCTACGCCTTTTTTTAATTAAATTAAGTACATACTTTTAAAAATAAACGTATCTTTTCTTCCATCCGTAATATATTCTCTGCTCAAATCTAGGGTTAGGGTAGGCTGGGAGACAATCTCATTTGGCAGTAAGTCCGTTTTATTGTACATGTTTTTTTGTGCAAATAAAGTTGAATAAATAAATATCTTGCCACAGTGTTTGAGTAATGCGAGAATAAATAATGAATTATTGAATAAAAAATTATAATGCACGCGCTACCACAAGGGATATTTTTGCAATTGTTTCCAATAAATATTTTACTCATTCATTATGCGCTGCCATGAGTTAATTCATTTCCATTTTAAAAAAAGGGCTTTGTTATGGAATATTTGTTTATCTATTATCCACAGATTTTAAGGTTTTAAGTATAATGTAAGAAAGTTATCTCAAGGGTTTACTTCTCACATTTAATTTTATTCGCTCGTTGTATTCGCTACAGTTTTAAAGTACTAAAGTGTTATAATTTATTTAGATTCTTCTAAATTATTAAACATTTTTGAATGAAATATCTCATTAAACAAAAATTTGGTGTAGTAAATTAAACAAAGTTGTACGTTTACTTAATATTTTAAAGTAAAAATAATTTCGACAATCAGATTTTAAAGACATTCTTCAATTTTTTTCTATACGTTTAACTTCTAATAACTGACTAGTTTATGTAACAATGGGCTGTTATATCCGCCGGGTCGAATTACCACACAAAGACCCCATTCATTAACCGAGCGATACGAGATCAAAGTACGGAAACGAAGCTTAACGAAAAATTGTTCCATAAAGAACAAATAGAAAGCAGTTGAGTACTCGTAGAATGCGTACCTTTTTGGGATAGCGTAAAAATGTAATAGAGACTCGATTTACAAATAAAAATAAAATTTGAAACAAAACATGTCTTAAGTAATTTTTTTAAAAAATCAATGAGACAGAAGAATAGAAAATAGTATATTACAGATTTAGTGCCAATCTGTTCTGTCCATGGTCTGATCATCTCGCTGTGCACCTTTATTTACGCTGAAAGTTGCTCTACTTATTATTAATAGCTTTCTAATTTTGTAGGCCTAAAAAAATACCGACATCCAACTCTTATAAATTAAAAATGCTGACACGGCGCTATACATATTATATTTAAACAAATTTAAAAAAAGTGGTGTTAGGTGAAATATGATTTAATTTAAAAAACAAAAAAGAAAAATCCCAGTTATAAAGTTGATGATTTACCAGAGAATATGGTTTTACAGTATTGCCTAATTTACCTACCTCCATGACACTCGGATTTAAATCATATACGAAATATTTGGAGTAATTATATAGTATATAACAATAATAAGCGATGCAAGACAAAACGTAGAACAAAACTATGGTTCAATAATAACCATTTTAAATTAAAAATTTAATCAGATTTAACAGACCAATGAAGTCATGCGCTAATCGCATTATATTATATTTAAACTGTATGAAGGCCTTCGATTATTTAATTATCTACATGATATACAAAATGTATATAAAGTGAACAAATTCTGATTATTTTTTATTTCCTCCCAATATTAAATAAAATTATACCTATTTGTCTTTACTAGATAAATAATCCACAAGTAAACGGTTAAGAATTCCACTCCAATTCGTGACCTTAAAATTCTATGTCCATAGTAATTAGTAAATCGTTATGAAATGTAAAATGATTAACTAATTACTGCTCTCCTCACAAAATAAAAGGTGGCTCATTTTTGTTTTGTATTGCATAAATATATGGAAAACTATAAATTGTATAAAAGCTATCCCATAACTACATATAAATATACAAATAAATGCGAAATATAATAAGTCTTTACCTATGAAATTGACGTTTTGTATGAAATAAGTTAAAGTATTTATTTTTCAAACTTTTTTATTTCTGTTATTCAAAGTAATTACCCGTGTAATCGATGCATTTTTTCAACGCAGTGGTAGTTTATTGCTGGCCTTCTTGTAAAAATCAGCTGGACGGGAGGCAACAAACTCTTCAAATGCTACAAAATGACTGCCCATTGAATTGAATTTTTTTCCGCTAAACAGTTGTCTAAATTTTGGAAAAAGTAATAGTCGGTGTATTCTGGTGAGTACGGTGGATGAGGGAGAGCTTCCAACGTCAACTCTTGCAGCTTGGAAACTGTCTGTTGTGCAGTATCGGGTCGCGCGTTGTAGTATAGGAGCAGCAGGGACGACTGATTGACCAAAACTGGTTGCAGATGTGCGAGCTTCTCCATCATTGTCTTCAGTTCTTCACAGTGATGAATCGCACCGGCACTAGACCACCAAACAGTGGCCATCAAATTTTTAGAGGTAATTTTTCATTTAGGGCACTGCTTTGGTGCTGAACCATGATCTAACCAACTTGCCGAGCGCTTTCGATTGTCGAACAGAATCCACTTTTCGTCGCACGTAACTATTCTTTCATTTCTGTGCCTATAGAGCAGCGTAAAGCAGGTCTCAACGCGTACGTTACGCTGGCGATGGGCGAACTGGGCAAACCAATAACGTGTTGTGCGTTCGTTTGTAAAGTTCTCTCCGTAAACGTTGTTGATGTTCCGTGCCGTTTGTGCTGCGTTGATGCCACGACGGAACTCATATTCCATAATTTCATAAACTTTTAAAGTATCCATTATGACGAAAAATGTTCAAACGTAATGAAAATACAAAGCTAATTAATAAATCATGTTCTTAAAATAAAATTAATTTGAATTTAGAAATCCCAGCAAATCAAAACTTTTTTATGTTTGAAAAGGCGAATACTGAAGAACGGCAATTTCATAGGTAAAGACCTAATATTTAGTTTATGGAACACGACACGTAAAGAAAAATATCACAAGAAAATCAGTATGTTTAAAAAACAAAATAATAAAATATTTCGAAGACCGCGTGACGAAGTACATTAATCCCCATTGGCAGTCCAGAGAGCTACGCTTCAATATCTGTGCTTTTTGTAACGTCTACCCACTCCGCTAAAATAACAATGTAGTTTTGAAAACCTTGAACGTAGAGCTAATGAAACTTTGATTCATAACCGGACCTAACATCCCGCGATTTCTATTTAAAAGCACAGGTAATTTTATCCTTCCTTTCCGGTTAGTGTCTTAGAATAGCAATCGCTAGCCATCATGGAAGTCTTCAGGTACTCTGATAAAAGTGCTAAATAAATTTTGCGAAGTGTCGAGCACTAAATAAATTTCATTGTTAAGCGAAAATTATTTTTTTCAATGTACTCCAGTTCCAAAAGTTATGAATTAATGAACGCAATACGATCTTGTTACATGAACAACTTAATTGTTTAGCGACTTGAGTCAATTGACAATTTACTCGTGACTTGGCACCGAAATCAAGTATTGATCAAGCTCCAAACTCAAATAGTGCAGTCTGTTAATGAACAATTCAGTTCGTTTATATCGGTGGATTGCAGATAATATCTGCTTCCCTTGAGTACAACTCTGTTTTTAAATTAATTGTAAAGCCAAAGCTTATATACAAATATCAACATTCTTTTATTTTATAAAAAAGATTTAACTTTTTATGTAACGATTAAATATACATTTTTTAACATCTCATCCACTAATTAATAGGTATTTTGAAGATAAATCAGTTCCTATTTGGAATTAATTTAGATATATATAAACTTAAGGGTACACATTAGTTAGAAGAAGTTGGCATCTTAAACTAATATTGTTAATTAAATGAAGATTTCAAGTATGCGTTAGATGAAATAAATAATTTGTATTTTCTTAATTAAATTGTGTATTTTGTGAAATATCCACTGCCGATGTATTCAGGAGGAGGAAAGTGCACCCGCATTCTCATCTTAAGTGACAAAAGCTAAACCAATTGTCGTATACCCGTCAGACATATAAGAAAATAAAACGTTTTCATACAAAAGAAAAAAATAAAATTTTACATTGTTACATTCGGCTGGGATGCACTGCCTCTCTTTCACAACCCTTTTTTACATTAGTAATGATCACCACAAAGTACAGCCTCCCAAAAAAAAGTAAGAAAATAAAATAAAATATATACAGTAATGGTTATATAATAAAACAGGTGCAACATTTTGTTTACCATAAGATAGTTAATCTAAAGTATCTAAAGTATATGAATCAAATATTTCTCTCACTATTTATATGTAAAGGAACATCCCAAATTAGGGCTGATTTATAATAAATTATAGTTTGATAAAATACAACAAAAAATTAAAAAAATATTATATAATAATTATATAAATAAATTCAATAATATATAAATTCAATATCGTACTAACCAGTTGGCAAATTATTAAGTACGCTTAAGAATATGTATAGAGCATAAACATACAGTCTGTTTGTCCTTTTAATGCCTAGGTTTTAGATATTTTTCTTAAGTTTAGAAAGATATAATAAGTAATTGCAATATTATTACGTAATAAAATAAAAGTAAAAATAATTATTCCAACGCACACACATCGTAGATTAAAGCAATTTTTATTGAAAGGGTTAATTATGCTTGTTAATTGAATATAACATGAAATAATATAAAAATATTTATAGTCAATTATTGCAATCACAAAAATTTCTATCGGATAGTATAAATCTTGTCAAGACTCGATTATTACATGAGCCTAAAATAGCAATAATGATTTATATGTGACAATATTTTTTCACCGTAGAAATCAATATCCATCTATACGGTATTCAAATAATGGAAAAAAAATGTCGATAATATATTATAATATCTTTAACGACTGTTATATGTAAAATGTATAATAATTTTTTGTACAACTTCATAATTTTTTAAGATGTCAAAAATTACATTTAGGTCGATTCCAAAATGAATCCAAATACAGTCGTCACGAAACAATTTTTATTAGCGAGCATTACGTGACTGCAGTAATAAGAGGGGAGTAACATCCACTGTTAGTCGTTTTGAAACAAAACTTTTACATTTCACTAAAACTTATTCCTAATATTACTTTGACAGTAATGATGATATTTCTGAAATATAATTTGCTTAGTATATTATTTTAGATTTAATAAACAGTATTTTTGTTGAAGCCATTCACTAAAAAGCCATTGACTGGCGCTGGCGAGACGTCAATAATAACAATAGGCTTGACTGGGATAGACGAACTTGAGAAATGTCGTAGGCAAAGGACAGAGTTAGACTAAATAATAAAAAACATTTCAAAATTTTCAATGTTCAAATTCAATAGGTAATTGTTAAATAAATACTGAGCTAAATTTATTATACTATTTACAATAAACTAATTCGATGATGAAACAATAACGTGGAGGTGGAAGATAAAATAAGGTTTGCGGAAAAAGATACTAGATATCCCTCTTATATAAATATAATTTAACATATTTGAATATTAATATAACTAGTATATCAATAAATGTTGTAACTTTAATGTTGTAACTTTCTTCAACGTAAAATTTTTTCATCTGAATTCTCAGGATCTCTCCAGTTTTCATAATGATTATTTGATCTATCAAGATGAAAAACTTTCAAGATGAATATGAAAATATTTTGTTTTCCAGTAACTTTTTAACCATAGTAACGCATAACGCATCTAAAGTTAGTACTTTTTTTTTTTGCTTGCGGGCGGGATTTCATTGATATCTTGTGCTTTGATGTCAGCTAGTGTCCTAACCGTACGAGCTCTGCCGTTCCTTTTAGCCACTCTTCATGAATGTTCACTAAACCACTTGAAAGTACTATAAATAACCTCTAAATTATTTTTAAATTTTGCAATTTATAAATTTCGGTTGGTGTGTAACCGCAGCGGTGAAGCGCAATAACCGCGATTCTGTCTTCCATTTGCTTAAACTCCATGTTTTTAAATGGACAAAAATCTATTTTCTTTTTAAAGATCTCGCAAATGTTCCTTATTGGAAATCAATCCCAACATTTATGGCCAGAATTCAAAATACAAATAAGTATGTGACGGAACTTATAACCTGACATACGTACACTGTCACTAAAATGCTGAAATATTTGTCTTGTTGAAGTATCTAGGTTACAAATATTTCGATGCCTAGTTTGTTCTCTTTCGAGTGAAGATATTTTTGGCAAAGATCCAGATTAAATATCAACTCTGAGGTACGAGGCGAGTTGACGATATTTGGAACAACACTTAAATTTAGTTTATTCTATGGAACAGATGTCAACATAATTGTTTTACATGTTTAAGAAACCACATATAACTTCAATATGTATTATGAATATGGTCCTCCGGGGTAATATTATAAAGAATTTCAAGTGAGTACTTTACTTACTGTTTATCGTTCCACGGTCCTCCAGTTATTAAAACCGAACGATTTTGGGAGTTTTAGCAAAAACAATATGCGAATATTTCGTTACTGAAAGTTCCCTAATATCACAATTGATCATTGGTTGAAATAAAATTGTTCAAATAAAACGATCAACCTTTCATTTTTTTTAACTTCAATCTTTTTATCTTTGAAAATTGTAGAGCCAACGTGTGTCGGATTCAAGGGGAAGCACGTCGTCATAATACCAGTGTGAAATAGCAACGAAACGCCGCTATTATATAGATATTTCCTTATCATTTATTTCGTTACACCGGGACCCAATTACAGGTGACGAGATATTGCATGTGCCTCATAAATCTTTGTTGATGGATGGATGTAGACGACCTGGGCTCGCAGTCATTATTTACCAGCTAGTCATCCAAATATCTTTTCTTTTTAAATCAATTAAAAAGTAATAATACTTCACATTTTTTCTTATTGTATCATCTATATTATATCTCTCTCTCTCCATGACATCTTCAAAATACGAATATTTGTTTATACGTAACTCGTAATTTCCCTATTTTAACATCTTAACCATTATTTACATGTGAGCACACAATTTCGTTGTATTTTTAACATATATTTATAATTGGACAATCCAATTACAATGAAACAAAATTCTTGTTTAACAAGCCCTAATTAAATAAATCCAGTAGGGCGTTTCGCTTCTTCCCGTAAGTTGCTTGCTGAAGGGTTTCCTTCATCGATCGCGGCCGGATACAGCTATTGACCCCTTAACAGTCACGACTCTTACACCAATATCGTTTCGTTTTTCATATTAATATCTGAAAAAAAATCTTATTCTCAAAGCATAAGACTTAAAGTCGAGAGAAATAAATCTTCCTGCTGTTTATATGGCCATTTCGTAGCGTTATCTCTTCCAATATTTTCCTTTGTGTCGATAGCAATATGATTTGGTTGCAAATAATATAAAAGCAATCCAGCCAGCGGCCCGGTAGGGTCTGTTCTCTTCTTCTGGTCCATGAAATTTATAATATGTACTAAAATATAATAATGCATTTATTATATAATATTTTATTAAGCTATAGTAAAGCATAAAAACCTAAACATTACTATTTTAAACTTCAGATTAAAATATTAGATATCTCACTTTTAATCTGAAGTTTACACAAATTCGTCAAAACTCAAAACGGTCTACCTTCATCTAGTAAATAGCCAACCCCTAGTATACGCTTATCCATCATTTTAGGTATTAATATAGATATTTAGTGAAGTTTATACGTAATCATGTTTATACAATGCTTTAAAATGCGATTAAAATTGTAATGCATTAATATTTCTGAAAGTTATAATTTATTAGATAATGTTTACATTTAATAAAATAACTATTGGTTAACTGTCGAATATTTTTACTCATTGGGCTCGTATCTTCCTCACTGCTATGCACACTCAAACGAACTGTACGGAGTAAGTAGCGCCTAAAGGCCCGTTTATATTACATTTCACTGTACACTAAAGATTTTTTGGCAGAGCTACTATTTAAAACTTCGTATACATGCTGTTGTGGGTTTGTGGTAGTTAATGAAACTCCATTGATATATATGAATTGCAACGGTAAGTTCCAACAGCTATGTATAGTTTCAACCAACAAAGGTTCTATCATCAATGTTTGTGACTTGTGTGGCGAAGAAACCTAAGGAAGTCAAGAATGACAAGACACGTGCCATAATATCGAAAGAGATAATATCACGGAACGTACCAAAGAGATGCGCCAGTCTTGTGCATCTTCTTCAACAGTATCTAAAGAGGCATGGGACGACATAGCCTTTGCACTCCAAGAATTACGCAAGTGTAAATGACAAGAAGTTACTGAACTGAAGATGACATAGAGTCCAGTTTTAGGATTCTTATTAATGCTATGTTAAATTTGATACGAGATTAAGTACATGATCATATCGTAGATAAGAAATACGATGAAATAAAAGAACAAGCTCTGGCAAATTCCCTCAATACTTTTAACGCTGTGTATTCTGACGTGGCTCTGATTAAATCAGTTCTATCCAAGCTGGAATGTGAGAGTGAAGCAAGGGACCAATGGGCCAGGTGACCAAACATTGACATTTGTGGTATTCCTGAGAAGAAAAGCTAGAATGTCGTTAAGAACATTATAAATGAATATGGCATTAGTCCCGACTTTTTAACTAAAGCTAAGGTATTAAAGGACTTGAAAGGTTCTGATATAGAATATTCTGCTATCAGTCTATGTTTATTTCAACGAAGGTTTAATCAGTTCTAACAAAGCTTTGTTGGAGCAGGTTGAAACTAGCGAAAAAAAATATGCCTATAATTTAGTTAAGGCGAAGAATTGCAATATAATGTAGCACTAATCTGAAACTAGTCCAGTGTTTCACATTAACTCTGGTATAATTTCTCTCCACAATACATGTTAATTAAATTAAGTTAAAACAATAACATTTACATATGTTGACACGTATATTACGGGAGACTGATGCACCAAACTAAGCTCTGGGCTTGTATTGTCGGGTCATCAGGCCTCCACCCTATCATATGCTAGACAATAATAATAAATAGTATAAAAGAAATATTGTTCAGTTAAACAATATAGATGTCTTTTGGAGATAGGTTAAAAAAAACATTTAAATTATTTGAAAACAAATATTAGTTTATTAAAATAATTGGTTTGTGTGTATATGTGTGTGTTAGTGTGTATGTGTGTTAGTGTGTATGTGTGTGGGTGGGGCGGGGGGCTTATCAATCGTTCAGTGGCATTATAATTAAGTGTCTGTAACCATTCAATTAATTCCTTTTTGCATTTACTTTTGGTAATGATGATGATACGTTTTCAGTATTATATCTCTTCTGAAAACCCTTGTGCACCTTAAAGACGGATTTTGGATATAGCATCCAAGACCTGGCCCTATTTCATTCATTTATTTTCGCTTTAGTTTGTTTTATACTGCCCTTATCAATTAAAAAAAAAACTTATATTATATATTAATGGTGTAATACTTTGTAAGAGTCATTATTTGTGGAAGCTTTGTTGTTTTATGTGCTAACGTTATTTCTGTTATGTATGAGATACATAATTTGTCGAATACCAATCCCTTAAAACGAATAAAATACAAAAATATATAAAATTAGTAATAACTAGAAATAAGAATGTTGAATAGTAGAGAGTTGTTAGAAACATGATTGACTTGAAAGGAATGTTAATTGGTTAAACTATAACCAGCGTCCAAAAGCTTTTTTTATAAAATATGACTAGTTGGGATTGCACTTTCTTATACGAACCCCTGTACAAATATCAAAACTGCGACCAGTTTGATGAATAATGCTAAAGCAGTTTTGACTAAATGTAGTGTTTTTGGAAAATAAGAAATCGAATACAAGAAATAGTCTTTTCTTAATACATTATTATTAATACTTTCTATGTAATTATTAGGGACTAGGATCTGACATTCAGGCGGGAAGATGCTAATTTATATTGACGAGACGGCGCAAGTATAATTCGGCTTACGGTTAATAAGGCATGATCTCATTATGACTCCAAAAAGCATCATTCTAAGAGTATTTGGAGTGAAAGTGAGATCTAGAATACTATGAAAATAGTCTTATTCAATTTTTAGTTTAGTTTGTTGAAAAAAATATCCAGCTGTCTCCTAGTTGTAATCCAGCCAATAACTATAGTGTCTACATGTCTGTAGACTACTATAGCTAATATAATTAAAATAATAACTTTGCTTTGTTTCGTATGTGACTAAACTAAGTAACTGTCCAGAAACATTTCCGCCATATCTTAATTTAATTTTTTTGGTTATGAATTGCAATGACGTTTTATTCCATTTATTTTATCTTATATTTCGTATAAGGTCTCTCCAAAATACATTACCTTTGTTGGAGCAGTTCTGCATATTGGCGTTCTTCATATATAGAAATATTTTTATAGCCTAGATATACAGATTTCGTCACGATGTTTACCTCCAACGAGCAAAAGTGGTAAATCAAAACTTAAAATTGAATTAAACAATTTCAATGGTGACGATAACTGAGTCAATCTCAGATTGTTGCAAAAGGGCGAACCACTTCATTAACTACGCGTAAAGATTTTCTGTTAATATATAATAGAAGTTGAAAATTGAGCGTTGGAAATTATACAAAGATTAATATACCATGTTTTGTAACGAACATAAAAAAATGCGAAAATTGTTTAATTAAATATAAAATAAAGATATTATACATTTTATTTTAGCGTTATAACTTATTGCTTCCTATAACCAGACCTTTCAAGAACGGAGGAGTGATTTTGCGCGTTAATAAGCCGTGAAGAAACGGAGCGCACGCGCAGCGCCACATGTCCGCCCATACACAGGACACGCAATAATTCAAAGCCAACGTGTCATAGACCTCTTTTTGTGCACGCTAATAAATTACGCTAAGGCGTCATATACAATTAGTTTTTATTTAATTAAAAAGATAAGATTAAAATGTATTTTTTGTTATTATATATAATTATCATTGTTAAGGAAATTAATTTTATTTAAAATCTCACTATTATTAAGTTCTATTTTACAATTATTACTAAATAATAGTTTACCAGCAATTTATAATAATAATAATTTATTTCCCACCATCTACATAAACAATCCTAATATAAAAATTCCTGATCTATGATTTATCTGAACTAGATGAAACATATATCTGTATTTCCTCAGTGCTCTCCCTTGTGTTGTATTATAATGTATAATTAATAATTTTAATCGCTTGGAAAATACGAAATACAACTTTCCTCTTTGAACTAAGCAACCTAAACAAATACAATGTACTAAGTTAAGTATGCCATTTCCCGCTTCAATTTTTCATTTTACTTTATTTAACAGTACATTCAAACTCCATTTGCAGTTTGCACTTATCACGCTTTCTCTGCTCAATTCAAACATGGAATATCTTTGTACATATTTTCTGCAATTAAACAAATAAATATTTAATGTGCATTAACCTTTATGCATGCAGCATCAGTGACGCGTGAGCTCTCAGCCGACTGGGCGGGCGGCCACACGCCGTGAAGTCAACAGAGATTATTAAAAAAAAGTCTATTCATTTTATATTCCCATTTCTTGTGTTACTAAAAGTAACCTATTGAGATTTGAAAAAATTGTAATTATATATGATGATGATGTCCTCCTGGTCCTGATTTCAACAGCGGCGATATCTTTTGGTTAGTGTCAGATGATATTCACTGCGCTGAATATCTTTTATTGCAATAAGCATTTGAGCAAACAGAAGAACTCACCTAGTCCCCTTTCCTATTCCGATGTAATGCATGTGCAATAAGATCGGAGGAAGATTAAGATGCAGTGTCAGAGACACGGGATAAACATACAACTGGATGTACATATTTCCGAAATTAGCTATAAGGTTTTTGCCACCTTGCGCTCTCTTTATCCTCTAAAAACTTATTACCCTTCAAAACCAACCTTATACTGATTTACTCGCTTTTTCTTCCCGTTATCGATTATGGTGACGTGTGATACTCAGATGTATCGAAATATCTTATTAATAAGTTGGAGCATCTTTTAAACAATTACTTATGATTTATTTTCAACTTACTTAAGTATAATCACATTTCCTTCAATTGTTTTAACTCATGTGGCTCTCTATTCGACAAAGGCTCTAGAATTTTGCTTGTTCTCTATTTTATATAACATGATCCAAATTATCCATCTTACTTTAATCTTTAAAGTTCAAATTTCTACATCATTCATCTCCTAACCGTGTACCTCGATCCTTTTATGCCTTCCAACACATTCTCGTCAACTAGGGTTGACTGGTACAGAATGCCACTGGGAATTTCCTCCTTCGTAAGAACTCCCTTGTGAACCGTATTTAAGGAACATAAAGATTAAATAAATAAATACAATACCCCCAAACCCGATGAGCAACAATTTGTCTGCTCGGCAAGCAAATATGGGAATCGAACACGGGCCCTTCTGATTGACAATAATAACAACCGTCGAGTATCTGGCTGCTGAATTTCTATTCTATATCCATATACCAATGTTAGTGTGTCACGAAATGAAATTTTGATTTAGATACGTTTGTAAAAATTCCAATGTCATTCATACTGCCTGCATTCACACCTTTCTCTGCTGTTACCGCTAAAAGACTCCCTTTGTCGCATCTCCTTATTTTGAAAGGACACCTTGAATAAGAAAAATAAAAAAAATAATAAATCAAACAACATTTAATATTAACAATTATTAGTTGACTACCTTCTCACTAGGTAAGCTTGTTTTGGGAGTGCTAGTTACGATTATAATTTTAACCTTTAACACCTGCAAGTTTTTTTTATCGTAGTCGTAGTAAAAATAATCTATTAACTGAATCTTGTAAGATACAAGGTCTAGTTAATTGATTTTTTTTTTGCTTTTTTTTGCTTGTTTTGTTGGTATATTACAATTTTTACTAAATTAAATATTATTTGATAATTAAATTATTTGTCCACAAGTATAATATTATGAACTTCTCACAAAATTTTCTTTTCGTCCATTTGGATGCAATTTTAAATTATCAAGGAAATCTCTTACTTCTATAATGTAGTTAAAACGTGTTCAATAATATAACCCCACTTGCCATAGAGTTATGATGACTTAGTATATTAAGGCTCAATGTTTGTTCCCGTCTCGGTGTACTTGTAACTTTAGTTTCTTCTGCACAATGTTAATGTACCAAAACTAATATATTTCTAAATTGAATACAAAATTGTGAACTCCGTTGATTTCTTCTCTTATTTCTAGCTTCCTGTAAAATGTATTGCATATGTATAATATGGTTTGATGTTCTTAATGAACATATTTTTGGAAAAAAATACATGTAACGCCATCTTATGATTTGTTTCCGTCCACAGCTTTCTATATCCTAGCTAGACACTGACAGGTGGCGGTACTTTCGATTATTTTTTAATACAACTCAACTTGATGTCTAATGAATGTTAAATGTATGAATTAACGTAGATATCTATTTTTTCATTATATTTTAACCTAAGCTATATGAAATAATTATTATTAAAACATTTTATGATTAATATATAAATGAAACATCATTATAACAAGCATAATAGCTTACACGGGTAATTGATTTTAACCTCTGAAATTTGTATACGTAATGGACGTAGACGAAGCCCATTGAGGAAATTATATTATTAATAGTGTAATTTTACCTTAATTTAATGAACTAAGTTAAGACCTTTTCAGTAATAAAACCTTAATGTTTAACAATTTTCTTTATTCTACAGGCCTAAGTATAATTTTTACATGAAAGAAGGGTGGACATTAGTAACCTTGTGGTAAATTATTCTTGCGGCTCATAAAGATCTATGCTGCTAAAAAATTTAGATATGTGTTTTAACTGACCACATTTAACACATTCCTCTTACAAGATATACCGGAAGGTGAACACGGACCAAAGTGTGCCTTTGTACTCTCGCGAGTACTAATCAGTCTACAATGCTATATGTCGTTTTATTGTATATACATATAACTAAGGGTGGTAAACGAGCTCACATCTTACCTAATGGTAAATGATGACTAAGAATGAAAACAACAATGAAATGCCTCGTTTCCTGTGATTGGCTCTCCGGTTCCTCTCATCATGCTTTCACAAAATATTGTAGTGGTATGCTACTTTTGCACGAGAGTATTCTGTGAGGGCGCTGGCCTTCCCCGGGAGCTATTCATTCCATAACTAAAAATTAACGCAAGCGTGGCTTTATCTCTGTGAAATACGTACAAGTCAGTATTAGGACTTCCCGTAAAGTGTCGGCGTCAGAATAATAATACTGCAAATAAGATAAAAACCATGACACTTTCTATTAACATAAACGACCATTTTCTGAACAACCCTAGGATACCCAACCAGCAGCTGAAAGGATGTCCATCATTTACGGGACAATCTGTATGTATCGGTACTAAAGTGCAATAATTCATTATTATATAATCATATATGAGCTAAGGACTGTAACATAAATCTGTCACGGGATCGTGTATTAATCGCTGTATTTGGTGAATAAATTTACTTTTGTTTGAGTTTACTTTCGTTACGGCGTTATTTATTTAGTAGGACGACCCGAGGCTAGGATGGAGATCCTCTTACTGTTTACATAACATTATCGTTCCAATGCCCTTCCAGTTGCCACGACGACTTGACGATATTTCTCCGATTCTAAGAAAATTTATTAAGCAAACAAAATGGAAATAAGAATAATACGTGATGAAGTTTAAATAACGATATAATATTAATTAATTGATTATTGATTTCAAATCGGCTGGAATTATGGAATTTTGAATATTAGCAAAAGGACTTTAGTAAGTTTTCGTCTTTTAAATTATATATATATATATATAATTAAATCCATGTGGTGAGTGCGGAGAATAAACTACCTCATCTCTTCCAGTGGATGTCGTAATAAGTGACTACAGGATTTGCCACAAACACTAAGTGGTCCCTGACAAATGCTCAGACGCAAATACTCAGTCCAATGACGCCAAGCAGCGTCGGAGGTATATGGTCACTGAGGTTACCAATTTACTCATCAGGCGTAGCAACTAGGGCAAGTAGCCCCCATTTGGAGAGCAATACATGAACGGTCCCCTGTTCCCAGCGGCCTAGGTTTGGTAGCAGTAACGGTAAAGCGTGAGGTGCTAAGAATTAATGGGAATCTGCTACCACCATACAACGCATTGACATTGAGGACGAGAAGCCTGAAGAAGATGTGAACAAATTACACAGGGATATCATAGGATTATCTGTCTGCAGACCGGCAGAGGATAGGGTATTCCTTGAATCCGGTAATTTATTCTATAACCGGGAGGGCTACTATCTGGTGACAAGGGAGGTGTCGAGTTTATCGGGAAGGATAGCCAACTTTTTACTCAGAATAACGATACGACATACCTTGGTGGTCATACACATTATAAACCA